>OX101753.1:102675439-103955063 GCA_944452675.1 Tachina lurida | reverse complement strand
CAACAATCAAAATATTCCTCAACATTCTCAAGTCAAATACCTTGGCATACACCTTGATCGAAGGCTTACATGGAAATATCATATTGACTCTAAGTTAACCCAAATGAAACTTAAATTGACTCAAATATATTGGTTAATTGGCAGAAATTCAACACTCAGCCTAGACTGCAAACTTTTGATATACAAGTCGCTTTTGAAGCCAATATGGTGCTATGGAATTCAGCTGTGGGGCACTGCTTCAGCTTCAAATGTCGAGAGAATCCAACGAAGGCAAAACAAAATTTTACATTTGATAACATCTGCTCCATGGTACGTTAAAAATTCAAATATTCATCGTGATTTAAATATGCCACTAGTGAGTGAAGAAATTGCAAAATACGCAGGCAAATATTTAACTAAACTCGAGTCACATCCTAATCCGCTTGCCCGTAATATTTTGAGCTTTACTGGACACATCCGCTTAAAAAAGAGGGACACAAGGGCTCTTATACCCAACACTCCAGATGGGACTGCTTAAAAATACTTCTTTTTGATTATCACTACTTATGTATTATTTATAACTATCACTAAGCTTATGTCCGATATTGGTCGGGCCTAATAATTATATTTAGATTTAAGATTTGATTACTTATTGTTAGTTCATTTTTGAAGATACAATAAATAAATATGTATATGAAAAAAAAAAAATTTGTTTTTTGGAATTGGCCACGTGTGTGGCTGTTTAAACATGACATTCGATGATTCATTCGGCAGATAAGCAACTGATTGCAGAAAATACAAATGGGTTTTTTTGGTATCTGCATCCATCTGAACCCACTTATGCCGTCTCTCCTAATCATTGCAGTACTTTCGTGTAGCTTTTTTCTTTTTTACTGGTTTGTCCAAGATAATATGCTCAAATGATGAACTTATTTCATGGGAACTTAAATCAAAAGCATTACTTGATGATAGCAATTCAGTGTGGTATTTTCATACAATATTATTTCCCTTAGCTTTTACCTTTTAAAATTATGTACTTTTATCAAATTTGGCTTTCAAATCAAATTTGGCTGCGAAAAATGCTGTTAGAATTATCTATGAATTACTGTATTTAATTTCATATTTAAAAATAATAAACAAATGAAAAGATTCATACCAAGGCTTTTTAACACCATATACTCCTACAGAAAATAATATTGCGCCATACTGTCAATTTCCCAAAAAAAGGTTTTTTTTTCATATTTACACATAGGAAATAAAATCTTGTTGTAGAACCTGGTACAATCTGTACAAATTTGTGTACATTTATTGTAAAAATAAAAATTAAAGTTGACTTTGAACAAAAAGGGGCAAAAAGGGGCAAAAAATAATGCAAATGATACTAAAAGGGGATTTAAAACTAAGGGGCATAAAAAGTGGCAAGGCATTCGAAAAAGGGGCAAAATGCTACTTTAGTCGCACAACGGTAACGCTGCCTACAGGTAAGGAGCAAACGCAAAGCGCAAACAGTGGTTGCGCTTTTTTTGTACTCCGCTCTTTGTGCATGCTCTACATTTTAAAGAGCAGGACACCAGTACGCAATGAGCAAAAGAGTGCGCATTTACCTACCCTGTAAATAACACGAAATATTTACTGAATAGAACATATGTAAGATAAATATATGAATGCACATAATTCATACTTTTAATGAAGGAAAGAAGAAAATATCGAGCCTTATTTTCGATTTTATCGTAAGCGACATGTTATCGAAAATATACTTTTTTATTGAAATTAAAATACTAAGGGCCTATCCATAGTTTAGAATTATCAAAATGCCAAAATTTTTTAAAGCTTTTAAGATACAGACTGTTAATTTTTATCGTAAGCGACAATTTACGTAAAAAAACATATTTGAATATTTAAAAAAAACTTCTCCTGAAAACGTTCAGTACTCTAGTCAAAAGGACATTAAATAAGTAATCTTAAAAAGTATTTGTATATGTATATATAAGTGTTCTTAAAAACCTTATTTTTAACAAAGAAATCTTTTAGTATTTTTAACATCCCGAAAAACTTCGAAAATAAGATAAATCTTCACATATGGTAGCTCTGATGATGGCAAACAGAAGGGAATTGTTTTCTTTTGCAACTAACTTCATTTGAAAACGCGTTGTCAAAATCGGATTTTCCAATAGCAAAGCGTTGCCGTCGTGCTGCCGCCACGTTATTTCGGTATGCTCCATACAAAATGTATGGACATGATAACTTTTGACAGCTAAAAACCGCTTGTCGCCCGTGTTTAGGGATGGCTGTTAGAAATTCTGGCAACACTGCATACACAACCTGCTTATGCTCTTTAACAGGGTTACCGTTCACCCGACTAAAGTCGCAATTTGACCCTTTTTTTTAGCGGTCTGAGACTTTTTTGTCACCGACTTTTTTTAAATTTTGTTGCGACTTTTTACCCTTTTTTGTGAAGCTTCTCAAAAAACACTTAATTTGCAGTAAATTAAAAGTTTTCTGATTATTCTTTTTTATCAAAATAACGTCGTCAAAATTTAAAAGCAATTCACAGATTATTGTTCATTTGGAAACACTTGTATCACTTGTTTGCAAATGTATAAAATGTATTCAAGAAATGTTTCGCAATTTTTCAGTAGAAGTTGCAAAGAATAGTTTTAGCTAAAATCTTCATGGTACATGAAAACATATACATATATACATATGTATGTATATAAGCATGTATAATTCAACTGCATATGTTGTGAAATATGATAAAAATGGATTCTGCAATAAGCTTTTTGTTTTGTTTCAATTGTTTTTTGTTTTGATATGCTTTTTATTAATAAAAAAAAAACGTTAGAGAAAAGAGGTGCAACTTTTATTTTCTTAAACGACTTTTTTTGTGCGACTTTATTTTTACAAAACGACCTTTTGTGCGACTTTTCTAAAATTCCTAGCGGTAACCCTGCTCTTTCATTTAGTAGTCACTAAGCAAGCGACGAATGAAGTTGTGCACACATGTACGCATTTTTTCCTGGAGGCTTATTCTGAATTGCGATGCGAAAATCAATGCGATGCGCAAATGAAATGCGATGCGAAAGAAAATTGGTATTCTGTTAGACTTTCGCATTCGCATTCGCAATTTATTTCAAAACGTGGCAACGCTGCTCAAATAAACGTCAGTGTCAACAAACGTCAAATTAAAAATAAATAAATTGTTTGTGAGTTTGGGTATGAAAATTGTTTATAAAATTTATTTTGGAAATTCTATAAAAAAAAGTAATAAAAATGGATTCTGTGGCACTGTGGTTCGACGAAGAAAGGCATGAGCAAAATTAAAGGATACAGAGAAGATTGCTTAGAAGCAAATCCGATATTCTAAGCTTGAATGAAAAAAGGTAATTTATATTGATGCTTTCGAAAAATAAATGTTTACTTATGCAGAATATTTCTTTTTTCAGCTTTATAAAAAATTTTAGATTAAATAAAGAAGCATTTGTATACGTCTTAAATAACATTAGCTCGGAATGCAATACTACGAAGTCAAGTGCAATTCCGGCAATTATCAAATTAGCGGCTGCGTTAAAATTTCTTGGTCAAGGTGGCTACCAACACCAAATTGGTCAAGATCATTTCCTCGGAATATCTCAGCCAGCTATGTCGCGATGTTTGGCGGAAGTGTGCATAGCAATTGAAAAGATTCTATGTCCTAAGCATATTCAATTTGAAATGTCCGAAGACGAAAAGAAAGAAGCAAAATCTTTTTTTTTTGAAAAAGTAATATTCCTGGTGTGATTGGAATAGTAGATGGCACACACATTCAGATGATACGACCCAGTGAAAACGAACATTTATATTTTAATAGGAAGCTTAAGCATAGCATGAATGCTATGGTTGTAAGTAATCTTTTGTTTTTTAAAGATAGCATTTGTAATAATAGTTTATTTCAGATATGTGATCATAAAATGATAATTAGAGCTGTCGATTGTAGGTATGGAGGGGCAAGTCACGATTCCCATGTGTGGAATCTCTCCAATGAAAGACAAATACTGAAAGCAAAGTTCGACAATGGAATGAACGGAACTTGGATCCTTGGTAAGTATTTGTTTTCCTTTTTAATGTAATACTTTTACAATTTGACAATTTTTTAGGCGACTCTGGCTATCCATTAGAACCATGGATCGTAACACCATATCGAAACGCTGCAGAGGCTTCTGCCGAAGCACTTTTCAATGAAAAGTTCAGCAAAGCCAGATCATTAATTGAAAGAGTGTTTGGTGTAATGAAAGGAAGATTTGGATGTTGAACTGTCAACGGAGGAAATTGTTGACTCCGAAGATCTACCGCAATCGAATAATAATATACCAAACTCAAATAATTATAATAGTAGTAGCAACAATAATACAAACATCGCTAGAAATATTAGAGATGAAATAAAAAACAATATGACTTAAATTTATGTAAATGTTTTATTTAAAAAATCCTTTTCATTATTCTACTACTAGATAAAACAGTCTTTAATATTTCAAAACACAAAATCACTTCATTGACAAAAAAAACTTACAGGGTAATATAACAAAAAATCACTTCATTGATAAAAAAAATTACAGGCTAATATAAAAAATAAAAACAAAAAATAACTCATCACTTGGCAGTTCGTTGCATATTAACTAATTGTACAACTAAAAAACAAAAATACTACATACAGGTACATATATCACATAAGTTTCATTTTTTGCTCTTCAATGTCTACCATCATTTTCTTTAATTCGAGCTTGTGTTTTAGCAAATTTCTATTTTCGATTGCATTTTCTTTTTCGAATTCAAATTTTTGTCTTGCCAGATCCAGTTCCTTTTCCTTTATTTCGAAATCCTTTCTCTGATATCGACTTATAATTTTCAAATTTTCATTTATTTGCTTCAATGAAGCTATAGAATGTTTTTGATATTCAATTTGATTATCAACTTGCTTTTTAAGCAGACTATCTCTATCACAGAAGCTTACTGATCGTGAACGTTTTCTTGGATTACGTTCACGGCTTTGGGAACGTACATTTGTTGCCACCTCCGAATCTACTAATACTTCTGTAGCTAATTCTTGTAAAGGCACTTCGTCCAACTGTTCCATCACAGCCATGTCTTCAACATTATTTTCAACATTTGCAGCAGTTGTTGCCCCGAAGGAAAGTGCGCCCGCTAATCCGTTTACTGAATCCGTCATATTCAACAGTTTCACCAATTGCTCTTCTAAGGGGGACAGTGGATTATATCGTGATGGGCCACCGCCAGTGCCACCAATGTCGGTTTTATTTCGTCTGAGCTTCTGTTTGGTGTGTACTTTAAAATCAGCCCATACCTATCAAAATTAAAGTTGAAATCAATTATTTTTTAACTGGTTTATATATTTCATACTTTTTTCCATCCGGCAGCTTCTCTAATAGGTGGTCCATTTGTATTTAGCTCTTCGGTTAACGTTTGCCACAAAGTATTTGCCGAATGACGTGCATTTGGAGTTTTTAAATGGCCTCTTGCTAATTGACTGTGATTATTCATAAATTCTACCATTATTTCAAATTGACGCGGTTTGGTGGTCTTATTGCTGCCTTCCCTGAATTAAATAATAAATATATGATCAATAAATATATAAAATATTATTTTTCACTTACATGTTTGTGCTTTGCGAATGCTATTTTGTTGTCGAATAAATTTTGCGAATTTGACATGTGTTTGACAATTTAGAATACCGACTTGCCACCTTTTCGCATTTGAAATGCGAATAAAAAACAACTTTGCGAATATCGCAATACAGAATAGGAATTGTTCGCATTTATGTATTTTCGCATCGCATTGATTTTCGCATCGCAATTCAGAATAAGCCTCCTGGTTTTTGCTTATTTTTTTTGAGCACACGGAACGAAATTAAAGTTCAATTTGTACAGCAAAAAAAAAATTGTGGAAACTAAGAAATATTTTGTGATAAAAAAATGTATTTGGCAATATGCAATGCATTTTTTTTTTAATACATATTTTTATTTATTGTATCTTTAAATATGAACTAACAATAAGTATTCAAATTTTAAATTTAAAATATAATTATTAGGCCTGACCACTGTCGGACATAAATTTAGAGATAGTTATAAATAATACATAAGTAGTGATAATCAAAAGGAAGAAAAAATAAAATAAAATAAAAAGTATTTTCAAGCAGTCCCATCTGGAGTGTTGAGTATAAGAGCACTTGTATCCCTCTTTTTTAGGCGGACGTGTCCAGTAAAGTTCAAAATATTACGAGCAAGTGGATTAGGATGTGACTCGAGTTTTGTTAAATATTTGACTGCATATTTTGCAGTTTCTTCAACCACTAGTGGCATGTTTAAATCACGATGTATATTTGAATTTTTTATATACCATGGAGCCGATGTTATTAATCGCAAAATTTTATTTTGCCTTCGTTGGATTCTCTCGACATTGGAAGCTGAAGCAGTGCCCCATAGTTGAATTCCGTAGCACCATATGGGTTTCAAAATAGACTTGTATATCAAAAGTTTGCAATCTAGACTGACGGTTGAATTTCTACCAATCAGCCAATGTACCTGAGTTAATTTTAGTTTCATTTGGGTTAACTTAGAGTCAATATGGTGTTTCCAAGTAAGCCGTCGATCAAGGTGTATTCCAAGATATTTCACATGAGTATGTTGAGGGACAACTTGATTGTTAATCCGAATGGGTGAACAAGTATCTCTTCGTAATGTATATGTTACTTGAACACACTTTTGTTTGTTTACCTTAATTCTCCATAAGTTTAACCATAGTTCCAGCTGGGTAATGTGTTCTTGAAGATATCGGGATGCTTCGTAAGGATTTTCATGCATACTAAGGCAGGCTGTATCATCAGCAAATGTGGAAGTGTGGATATTGCTGCTCAGAGGCATATCACAAGTATAAATCAAATACAAAACTGGCCCCAGTATACTCCCCTGTGGCACACCAGATGAGATAGTTTCAGGCATGCTCATAAAGTCTCCTTCCACAACAGTGAACTTGCGGGCAGTAATGTAGCTTTCCAAAAGACTTACAACGTTTATTGGCAGGTATGTTTTTAATTTTAAAATTAGTCCTTCATGCCACACTTTATCAAATGCCTGAGAAACGTCGATAAACAGCGCAGAACAATACTTCCTTTCTTAAAATGTTCTTCTTATAAATTGGACCAATCTATGAGTTTGTTCAATGCTGCTATGCTGACTTCTAAAACCAAATTGATGGTCCGGTATGCACCCACTACGAACTAGAATTGGGGACAATTTTGTCATGAGCAGTTTTTCGAAAAGCTTTGACATTGTTGATAGCAGACTTCTTGGCCTATATGACTCAGCCTTGGTAAGATCTTTGCCTGGCTTTGGAATCATTTTAACTTTGGCAAGTTTCCAGCTGTGTGGATAATACTCCAGTCGTAAAATGGCATTGAAAATAAATAACAGTATTCTAATTGCAATACGAGGCAACTTCATCAGCATCTGGTTACTAATTCCATCAAAACCCGGAGCTTTCTTCGGGTTGAGTTCAGCAATTACTTTTTGTACATCACGCGTCTTAAACTTTATTAGTTAAGGGGGTAGAGCGTCTACATTTGGCAAATCAATTACACCAGTACAGTTGTTTGTGGTAAATACGTATTTCAAATGGTCAGCAAATATGTTACCTTTTTCAGTATCGCTTCTTGCCCAACCTCCGGTAGATGTGCGCAGAGGTGGTTTAAACTCAACGGGTGTTTTAAGCTTTCTAGCAGCGCGCCATAAAGAGTAATTAGATGCTGGTGTGACATCAAGATTTTCCAGATAGTTTTTAAGAGATGCAGTTTTTTCATGTGCAAGCAGCTCTTGGAGTCGTTTAGCTCTTCTAGCTCTTCTTTTTTCGCATACGGCACGTTCAATATCGGTAGAATAAATTTTATTAAACCCAGTCTGCGGATGGGAGGTAGTAGCATGTTTAGCAGCCTGCTTAATATTTTCGTTAAGGTTGGCAATGTTAGTTTCAATATCATCAGATGTTCTTAGCGTAATATTTTCCGTGCAATGACTACTAAGATATTTTTTAAATCCCAGCCAATTAACACGATTTATCACATTCGCATATGGGTGAGGTAAGTCACTTCTCAATGGGCCACAAATTGTAACGATCGTGGGAGAGTGATCGGACGAAATATCTAGAGAAGCTTCAATTTGAATTAAATCCCTAGTGATATTTTTCATAACGCCAAAATCTATTACATCCGGAATTTTACGTATGTCAGTAGGCCAATAAGTGGGCTCCCCACTCGCAATGACATCCAAGCCCATTTTGGAAATTGTATTGAACAACGCTCGACCTCTGGGTGTAATAAGACACGAACCCCAGAACGCATGTTTAGCATTATAGTCGCCGGCTGCTATGAAACAAGGGCCCAGAGATTTGTAAAAATCCTCAAATTGATTCTCAGTAATTGCGAATCCAGGAGGGGAGTAAATGGATGATATGACAACATTAGTGCAAAAATTTTCGACACAAATATTCGTTGCTTGCAAATGTTCTTCACAAATGTTATCAATAATATAATGCTTGAGTCTTGACTTTATTAAAACCGCTGATCCACCGCATGCTCTTCCTCTCGGGTCCTTTGAATCATATAAGGTGTAGCCATACATTTTAAAAAGGCTTCTCGAAGTCAAATGAGTCTCAGAGACCAACATTATATCAATATTTTTTTCCGTGAGGAAGTGCTCAAGTTCATTTCTATGTTGGCGAATGCCGTTTGCGTTCCAAAAACATATTTTTAACGTGTTCATGGTTTGTTAACTAAAGCTTGAAGCAATGTATTCTGCATTCGCAGCATTTCTTGCATCATGCTAGTCATATTTGTTGTAAAATTATTTATAGTTTGCACCAGATTATCAATATTAGCTTCAAGGCGATTGAAACTAAAGTTCGAGTTTGTATTTGTTGAAATATCTGGTGGTGAAACATTTTGTGTATGAGTATAATTTGTTTTAGCAGCATCGGCATACGATACACGGGAACTAACTGGTTGGCTCACTTGCGCAATAGTGGCTGTTAAAGCGTTTGCTGATTGGGCTGTGGCCAATTTAGGCGTTTGCCTCATAGTCTGTTTGACGAAAGAGTACACAGGACAATCTCTGTAGTTAGCAGTGTGATTTTCTCCACAATTACTGCATTTTTTGTTACTTTGATCTTTCGGTTTATTGCAACTAGCAGTGCCGTGCAACTCGCCGCACACAACACAAACAGAGTGTAAGTTGCAGTATGTTTTTGTATGGCCATATTCTTGGCAATTATGGCACTGTACAGGACCTGAACGCTTCAACTGTGATTTTTCGGTACAAGAGGTATTTTAAATTATAAATTGGATGCGTCTCACTCTTTTTCAATTTTATATCATTTGGCTCAAGTTCAACGCGAAATAGAGGTTGAGGGATCTTTTCCCTATTTATTATGTTCGATACATTTTTTACTTTAAAGCCCTGGAGGACGAGAGCATCTTTTACTTCTTCGGGAGCAACATAGGAATCTATGCCCTTCAACACAACCTGCATACCTTTAGCAGTCTTGAGCTGATATGTGTAGAAATTTGTTTTACTTTTTTCAAGTTCAGAAACCATTGTGCGAAAATCTTTTTCTACATAAATTTGAATTTTCGTTTCATCAATATTACCACGTTTTATTGGAACAATGTGAAATTTATTCTCACCAATGACCGAAATTAATTTTTTAATTAGGGCGTTTGAGTTTTTTTTCTCTTAAATAGATTGGTGGCGGCTTGGAGGTTTTATTCGCAGATTCAGCGGGTTTTTCATTATCATCTTGCAATGTTTTGCCGATTAGTAGAGGATGCGCTGTTATCCCTGGACATCTTTGGAACAGATGCAATTTTAGTAGAATTTGGGCTGCGCCTGCGCTTTAAAATTGTAATGTATCTGTCCATTCCGACTTGGACCTTGGGCTTTGGGGTGCTCTTATCTTCAGTGACAACTTGTTTAAGTGATGACCACGAGCCCGAAGCGGATGATATCGCTGAGTTAAATTTAGAAGTACTAGGCAATAATGTCAACGATTCACTAGATGGCATTGGACAAAGCGAAGTTGATCGCTGACGAAACTGTGGTTTTGCCGTTAGAGAAAGTCTATTATCAGATTTTTGGTTTTTATTAAGAGCTTCAGAACTCACAGCAAGTCTATTATCAGATTTTTTATTTTTATTGTTATCATTATGAGCATCAAAACTCACAGTAAAATATTTCTGCCGTTAGAACTCACTTCACTATTTTTTTCCTTTGGGGTACTCATAAAGAGTATTCCTCAAGGGTACTTTGTATGTTTTTTTGTTTACGGTTCTTTTTTGATTTTGTTATTTCTACACTCAAAATATTATATAGGTAAATTCAAATGAAAAATCATTTAAAACAATAGTATTTTCAGTTAAAAACCGGATTACTAACATTTCATTTGAATCAAACGATTTTTTCAGTTATTTTAGAATGTTAATTTTTTAACACACAATTTCAGTAAAAACGAATGTTTTTTCTTTTATTTTAAACTACAAAAAAACAACCTTCATATCATTTAAAACTACTGTTTTTTTCATTTTTTTTAACAGCCTGAAAACAACTCACAAAAACAGTAAAAACGACTGAATTTTTCAATTGTTTTAGCTTACATAAATTTACTACCCAAAACTTTAAAAACAACTGCTTTTTCAATTATTTTAACTGACAAAAAATAACCTACCGAATCAATAGAAACTACTGTTTTCTTCATTTATTTTTACTACAATATATCTAACCCCCACCCCACCCCACCCCCAAAAATAAAGAGTTGTTAAAAACTGGTTTTTATAAATAATTTTTATTGTTTATATACATAATTATATATGAACATTTTTAATTTTAACAATGAAATCTGCGTAAAATTATTGTAAGAACTCCGTTACATAATAGCTTTATCAATGAATTGAACTCCTCTTCCAAGCTCTCGTATATGGTTACCAATGGAAATATTTAAACTGTTTAAATGTTTTTCTGTAAGAAAATAAATGCATTGAAATATTAAAAGTTTATACTACACACGATTTCAGAAATTGATATTAAGGTGGAAGGTTGCAAATATTTGGGGTATTTAAACGGTAGTGGTAAGAGTCATAAGTCATAATTTTCTAAAATTTTAATCTAGCTAATATGTACATTTATACACATCTTCAACTTATATGTATGTTACTGTCATAACTAATTATTTAGCTTTTTACTTTTCTTTTACGACAAAATGTCCAATAATCTGTATATGCGTAACGGTTTTATTTATCAAGTTTCTACTAAAAACTTTATACATTGCATATATACAAACTCGCAAGGGATTAAAATAAAAAAAATCATTACTATGAACATTATTATGAAGACCGAAAAAGAGCAATAACTCGAAAATTATCTTACAGTATATAAATCGTGAAAATTTGTAAAAATGCGAATATCATTAAAAAAAATTTCGAAAAAAGCAAAAACTGTAAACGAACAAACTCCTAGATTTTAAGAATCAAAAATAATCTGATGTGCAAAAAATTGCGAAATTTTTATTTGAAAAAGACCTTAAACCCTAGATAGATAATCATATTCTGACATACAATAAAGATAATCATGCGTAAAATTTACGCATATGTTTTGGAAAGCTAAATTGTGGCATTTTGTTCATTAATTTAAAATAAAGTAATGTTGATTAGTTTATTTATTAAAAAAATACGCTAATATCTTAAGGAATGCAAAAACGTACAATGGAAAATGATAAAAATTCGCAAAAACTTGGTAACATCAAAAAGATATCAAAGTCTGATACTTAAATTAAACTATTTTTTTTTTGAACTTTAGGTCAGTTTAATTTAACATAAAAAAAAATC
This sequence comes from Tachina lurida, assembly GCA_944452675.1. NCBI lineage: Eukaryota > Metazoa > Arthropoda > Insecta > Diptera > Tachinidae > Tachina > Tachina lurida. Next base: position 103,943,164 of record OX101753.1, on the reverse strand, counting down.
GAAAAATTAGATAAATAATAGTCTGATATTTATTAAAAATCATTAAAATTTCCAAAAAAAAAACAAAGAATTGAGAACCATAACTTTTATTGCGAAGTTAGAGTAAATTAGCGAAATCATTAAAAAATAGCTAAAATTGTAAGGAATGTCAAAAACTCGGAAAAATTCGCGAAAATTTCCAAAAACTTGCTATTACCAAAAAGATAGCAAAGTGTAATATTAATTAAAAGTCAACAGAACTGTAAATAAGCTTCAAAGTATTTTTTCTGGTAAGTTGTTGATAGTAGTAAAACTTTCGGTCAATTAGTTCAGTTTAAGGTTATCATACAGGGGCCAAATCACGGCATCCGATACGAATCCTAATTTACAAATATTTCAATAGAGTTTATATGGAAATATTTTTAAATTACGAGTCGTATCGAATGCCGTGATTTGCCCCCAGGTCTTAATTTATAGAGTGATAGATATTATTACGAGTATTAAGTGTTGATTGCCGCATATTGTTGCATTATTTCTTTCTCTTGGAAAAATTATTATAATAAATTCAAAAAGGAATCATTTAGATTCTACTTGAATCCCTACGTCAAGAAGGCAGCCACGTAAACCAACCAAAAAACAAATAATGCAACAATATTGAGGTGTAGTATAAGCAGAAATTGCTATAGTTATTTGACAGAGTGAATATAATTATGTATATAATATCTAATTAACTTTTTTTTGGGTTCGGTGGGTGCAAAACAAAGAAATACGTACAGCGGGTACTTATGTAATATGACCTGAATGAAATTTAGTTAAAAAAAAATCAATTTTTTATTCAAAAATATACTTACTTATATATAGTATATGTCTGAATATACAATGTATGCTTTAGACCAGTCACTCAGTAATTCAAAAAGTTCACCTGAAAACATAATGGCACACATACTATGTAGAAATCTCACACTAAATCATAAACAGTTACAACTCAAAAGTTTTAGATTCTAATGCCAAACAACTGTGGATACTGTACAAATGATAAAAGTACTTAATGTAAAAACAAGAATAAAGGTATTTTATATTCTTCAAGAAGACTGCAAAAGAAATTAGTGTGGTCGTTAGAGATTTGTTCAATTAACTGGTTTATAAAAAACAAAACCAATTTCCGCATTTTGAGTTGTGACTGTTTCTGATTTAGTGTGCGATATCCATATGAACATATGCACATATATAATATGTACATACTATGTAACACAATGATATATTTTAATTGCATGCTTACCAATTAAAATTTTCTTTTATGTTTTGTATAAATATGTCTTCGCAAATATTTATTAATTTCTTTTAAATTATTCAATAACTTTTTTTATATTTTCAAATATTTTTGAAGTTAGTTTTGAAAGAAAATAAACTAAGTAAAACTTAAATGAAAAAACTTTCAGGACAACCAAATTTTTTAAGTTTTACTGAATATGTACATATATTTCTACATAATTGATTATATTGACTGCACAGAATATCATTATTATATTGTAGTTTGTTTATAAAACAACATACACAAAAAGTTAAAATAGACGTGGCTTGGTAAAATAACTATATTTTCCTTAAAATTAAACTACACGGACAACTTCCTAAATAACCTACATTCAGTTAATGTAAAACTTTTTTGAGTGTATATGTAAAAAAATATTAGCAAAGCAAAAAAAAGCTTATTTATCAAAGTTAATATGTACTACGAATATTTTTTGTATGATTTTTTTTGTTTTGTTTGTATGTAAGAAAAATTCCGCTATTACGTCTATTCACTATGAAGGTACAACGAGAACTCCGCAATGCATTTAATGCTATGAAACACTTCAAAATAATAGGGAAGATAGTTTAAAAAGGCATTTTAATAGCTTTCACAGCGCTTCGAAAAAAATTTAATATGGAGTTTATAGACTACATTGTTGAATGGATAATTATTTTCTACTTAACTTTTTATTAAATTGCATATTTACAAAAAATAATTCAAACTATGAATAACCACAGCATGTATCTTAAATTACAAAAAAATTTTCTTCAAGTGTAACTTAATTTTACTCTAATTTTTCTCACTAATACAAAAATATTTTATTTTGCGGATCAATGAAGTAAAGCAGAGCCCCGCAAACGCATACTATCATACTTTATGCTTCTTCTAGTTGATTGTTTTTGAGTAGTAATCTAACTCCTCTCTTTGCACTGAAATAAATTTTTGTGTACTTTTCTCACCAACTTGGCAACGAGTGAACTTAAAAAACATTCCATCATCGAATGTAAGGCAACGTTTTGCAAATGCAGCGGCAATCACAAATTATGTTTTTCCTTTAAAAAAAAATGGAGGTAATATTTGAATTTCAGATTCTTGATTATCTTCAATAAATTTGTCATAAAACGGGTTTTTTTAGTTTTCAAACAAGTTTTTTTCTCTCATTATTAAAAAAATTTACATACTCGCCATGACAAAGGGTACACACCAAACATTCAGTAATTTTCGACAGAAGCAAGCATACTCCTATTCTACACTAAACATTTCTGTCAGTGTTGGCTATTAAGAAGAGACTACACATACGAACGATTGAACAAGATTAAAGGCCTCGTTAGCCGACTGTAGAAATCGTAGATGTAATCAGTGTTGCCAGAATTTCTAAGAATAAAATCTGCAAAATTAAAAAATTTTTCACGAAAAAATCTGGATTTTATTTTTAAAATCTTCAAAAAATCTTCAAAGCAACTTTTTTAATTATTTTATTCAAACAATTTACATAAATATGGATGTATATGTGTAACATATATATTTTTTCATTAACCCATAGTCATAAAATTTAAACTCAGTTTAAAATGTATTTGATTTAAATTTTTTAGAAAAAATTTTATTAAAATAACTTTCAAACTGCCGCATTAGTTGAAGTCAATTGATAAGTTTGGCAGCTTTTCCACACGCAAAGTTTATTTTGCAAAACCTTGAAGAGAAAATAATATATCGGGTGTTTTTTATTGAGGTATAGAACTTTAAGTTGGCATCACTTTTTTAACTGGCGGCCATTTTGTCAGCTGTCAAGTGATTAATATTTAGTTTGGTTTGCCATTTCATCATGAACAGGTTGACAAAAGAACAACGCTTGCAAATCGTGCAAATTTATTTCGAAAATAATGGTTCAGTTCGCGAAGTTTACCGCAAGCTCCGTCCATTTTATGGTCGACATAATCGTCCATCAGAGCAATTTTTCGGTTAACCATGGATCGTTTTCGCACTACGTTTACTCTATGTGATAATACGCATCCGCAGAGACGTCGAACAGTGCGCACCGAAGAAACAATTGCCGCTGTAGAGCAAAGTGTTGAAGAGGACCCGAATGAATCGATTCGCCACCGTGCACAGCAATTGGAGCTTTGTCCATAAACTTTATGGAAGATTTTGAAGATTTTGAATGTGGATGAGTTGTGGTTCCAACAAGACGGCGCTACATGCCACACAGCGCACGTCACAATCGATTTATTGAAGGAAACATTCGATGAGCGCATAATTTCGCGGAATGGACCTGTCAATTGGCCACCAAGATCGTGTGATTTGACACCATTGGATTATTTTCTTTGGGGATATGTGAAGTCGCTCGTCTACGCCAACAAACCAGAAACGTTAGGGGACTTGGAAGCCAACATTCGTGGCGTTATTGCCAACATACGGCCCCATATGCTCGAAAAAGTGGTTGAAAATTGGACCTGTAGAATTGGCTTTATTCAAGCCAGCCGCGGCGGCCACATGCCCGAAATCATATTTAAACATTAATGGCATAAAATTATCCTTCCAATAAAGCCAAATTGATGGACATTAAAACGATTTTCTTGTGTTTTATTTCAATTCGAAGTTCTATACCTCTAAAAAAAACACCCTTTAGAATGAGATCTCTTTTCCCTCCTCTCCTACAAACTCTAGATTTTGCAAAGTAAACTTTGCGTGTGGAACACCCGTGTTTCTCAAGGAGAATCGAAATGCATATAGTCCGAATAATCTGGCTTTATATCAGATATTCGTTTCCATAAGCTTGCCAAAGTTACTTCTTCGTTTTCTTTAATGAACTCTAAACTATGAGTCGTTCACACATAAAGAAACAAGAAGTAGTAGCAGTATTAGGAAAAATTTAAAAAAAATTCAACTATAATTGGAGTTAAAAAATCTGCGTTTTTAGCTCAAAAATCTTCAAATCTGGATTTCGTCTTTTTGGAGGGTAAAAATCTGCAAAATCCAGATAAATCTGCATTTCTGGCAACCGAGGATGTAATGTAAATGTAAATGTTTGAACGCTTATAGAATGCTAAAAAACGTGTCATGTGTTTTCCACACAAACTAAAAAACTTCTTTGTGCACACATACATATATGTATAATATTTAAATTCATGGAATTCATTTTGATTGAAATGTATATGGATTGTCTGATCATTAGAGTTTTTCTTTTCCCGGACCTTTTCATTTCCCGGGAAAGCGGGAAAGATTTTTCGGTTTCCCGGGAAATCCCGGGAATTCCCGCCCAGTACAAAACAATACAAAATATTCTTAAATTTAATTTATTTCAACAAAAACAAATTATAATTCATGAGATCAATTAAATAATAACGTTTTATACACACATTAGTCAAAAAATAATACCGTTTCCGTTCTTTATATAATAGTAATACATAGATACTAGGGATGTAACGAATGTTCGCATTCGCTTTCGCATTCGCAAATAATTCGCTTACTTTTGCTATTTGCATTCGCTTTTGCATTCGCTAAAATATATGCGAATATTTAAAGCGAATACTAAAGACAAAAATATTGGAAATATTTTCCAGTTTTTGAAAAAGAAAAAACTGTTTAAACTTTTGAAAAATGGTAAGCACATCATTACTTCGTTCAAAAAATTTTAAATGCAAAAATATTAACTAATCCTTCTTTGTTGTAAATTTTTTGCGAAACAAGTGCCACTCATATTATTTCGCATGAAAACTTAAAATGTTGAAGATATATTTCATATGTTTTTCCCAAGCTGAACAGAGTACTACTTCTGGAAAAAATTTTCATGAACAATTCATTCCAATTTTTCTTAATATGAATTTTGGTAGCATTTTACAGGAAATGTTGGACTTAGTACAAAGTCTTAGGGCCAAAGTACGAATGGGTTGATTGCCTAACATTTTGTAAACTTATTTTATTGTTACACAGGAATCACACGAAGACTTTTATGAAGTCTATTTTTCGACGTCATTTTTGGTTTGATAGCGAACGGGGTAGAGAAGAAAGAGGGGTAGAAAAAATGACTCGATTTCTGTTTTCTATAGTTTTTTTTATATTTTTCTTTACACAAATTTGTGTTCCTGTTGTTACGTTTTATTATTAATATTCTCATATTGGTGTGTTCTTCGAAGGAAAATTTTATTAATAAAGTACCCTGTCGGAAATTCGGTTAACTTTAAGCAAACTATTTCACAAATAGTACTGATTTACACTTGGATTACTTTCAATCTAATCAACTGACTATTTTAACATTGCGATGTCCTAGGCGGTAGTCAATTGTCTCACTCTGCACTACTTTCAACTAACTTAAAGTTGACTTTTTTAAATCACCTGGGGCCCGTTTCTCAAAACTACAAATTACAAATCTACAAGTAAAATACACACAAAACAACAATAAAATTTGTAAAAGTGTTGTTGTTTTGTATGTATTTTACTTGTAGATTTGTAATTTATATTTTTGAGAAACGGGCCCCTGGTAGTCAGTAAATTAAAAAAAAATTTCCGGGGTTCGAACATGTATCATCACACGTTGTGTACTCAACGCGCTACCACTCGGCTAAGGTATCATCTAAAATAACGACAGCAAAATGTTAATATAGAACTCAAATTAGTTTCAAAGTAGTTGAGAATAAATTTGTGGGCTCTCATCAAATTCGATTACGTACTCAACTTAAGAATTAGTTTTGGGTTTGTTCTGGATGACATTGCAGTTACCTTTTATTCAGTCTAAGAAAAGTTACCTATAAGTTAACTATTTTTGTAGTCAAGCACACATTCTCCGACAGGGTATGTAAATGTATGTATAAACAATAAAATCAATAAAAAATAAAAATCAATAAAAAAAAATTAGACATGTAAAAATAATCATCGTATGAACGCAAATAATTTTTGGTAGAAACTTTAAAAGGGAATCAAGAAAAATAGACGTCATAAATTTCATCGTCTGAATCCTGTACAAGTATGAACGAAAACCCTCACGAGGCTTCCCGATATCTACAAGAACATATTACACAACTGGAACTATGGTTAAACTTATGGAGAATTAAGGTAAACGAACAAAAGTGTGTTCAAGTAACATATACATTACGAAGAGATACTTGTTCACCCATTCGGATTAACAATCAAGTTGTCCCTCAACATACTCATGTGAAATATCTTGGTATACACCTTGATCGACGGCTTACTTGGAAACACCATATTGACTCTAAGTTAACCCAAATGAAACTAAAATTAACTCAGGTACATTGGCTGATTGGTAGAAATTCAACCGTCAGTCAAGTGTAGGGAACCTAATAGTTCCAATTACATTTTTAAATTTCGTTCCCACATTTTGCCAGACAGCACCGTCAGCATTTATGTTTACCTTGCTTATTTAATTCTAAGTAATATAAATATACTTTAAGTTTATATAAATAAACATTTTTATATCAGTCTTAAGAAAGGAATCATAAATAAAAGTTGTTTCTCTTAAGAGAACAACAATAAATAAATTAAACCGAAGTTTAATTTATAATTGGCGCAGTCGGTGAAACAAAATACTGGATAAATTAATTAATTTTATTTAAGCCGCAATTTAAAATATTTAATGGAAAATATAAACTATTTTAACCGCTAAAATAAAATAAAAACTGATTACAAATAAACTGCCTGACAAAACAAACAAAACAAAACTCTGTGCAAATAGTTACCATAACAACAACAAAAACGAATTATTAAAAAAAAAAAAAATTTTTTTTAATAAACTTTGAAAAGCAATATTTGAAATTCTAATATATTGAAATAAAATTATTATCTTACAAAATACATTATACATAAAAAAACAAGATTATTTAATACTTTATTATTCGTATTTGTGACTTTTTTTTATATATATATATATATTTATTTATTGTATCTTCAAAAATGAACTAACAATAAGTAATCAAATCTTAAATCTAAATATAATTATTAGGCCCGACCAGTATCGGACATAAACTTATTTGTGACTGGCATATATTTTTGTCTGAGTTAAGTCTGATTTCAAGTGAAAATTTTAGATTGGGTTTATAACAATAATTAAAGTGAAAGAATAATGAGTAGATTCGATGCAAGCAGGGATCTACAGCAAGCTGACAAAATGGAAGGAAAGATAGCCGAATTAGAAGCGGTTCTGCGGCAGCAAGAACAAAAAATCCTTCAACAGCAACAACAGTTGCAAGAACAACAGCTGCAAATGCAACAGCAAGAACAACAGCAACAACTAGTACAGGCTCAAAAAGAACAACAGCTTCAACAATTACAACAACAGCAATTGCAGGAGCAAGGGCTACAAATGCAACAACAACAAATACACCAACAACAGCAGTAACAGGAACAACAGTTGCAGGGACATCAACAACAGGCTCAACAACATAATTACCTTTTTATGAAGCCGAAAGACATTATTCAGCAATTTCGCCAAATAAGACCGTTGAGTAGTAACCGCAACATTAATGGATTCATAAAGTCTGTGGAGATGATAATAGGTCTCTGCGAGAACAACGAAGCTTTAATAAAATTCGGAGTCCAAATAATCATAAACGAGAAGATCACTGCAGACTTCAGCACACACATAAGACAACTTGGAGAACTTTCATGGGAGCAGTTGAAAAGCAAATTGAAAGCCCAGGCTAGACCGAGTTCATCATACGCCGAAATTTTTAATGGTTGTCGTTATATTAAGGTAAACAATTTAGGAGAACTATTTGATTTCTTTGAAAAAGCCAAGAATCAGATAAGCCAAATTTATGAATTAGATGATAACAGATCTACGCTATATAGTTCTGAAAATGTTGATAGGGATTTAGTAAATATCCTAATAGAGAAAATAGACAGACCACTCAGGGTTCATTTAGACGAAAATTTGACCTTAAATGACATAATTAGTAGGTATACGAGACTTAGATTACTTGACGATAGTAGAGCTATCGACAGTAGACACAAACGCTACATCAATTTTAGCAAAAATAACTATGGAAATCAAACGAATGGACACCAAACACGAAAATATTATTCAAATAATTACAATAATAACTCACAGAATACTAACAGAAATCCAAGTCAACAAACTCGACAAAATCTCAATCATTTAAACACAGAACACACAGGCAGGAACTACCAAACCAGACAGAATACTCAATTTTATAACCTAGTTCATCACAAACACGTTTGTCTCACATGAGTGTTGATACTAACGTGAATTCACAGAATTCTCGTGGCCCTAAATGTATGGAGGTCGATACCTCACATGAAGCCACATTTACAAATAACAGGCAACCCTATTTTAGTCAGAAAAATTTAAGAAATCAGTGTTACCAAAATACGAATGTAAGAAATTTCCCTAATTCTAACCATACTAGGAGCCTTTACCATAAAAACCAAGCACCAGGAGCTAGGGAAATCGATGATTTTCAACATGATGTAAATTTTATAACAGAGGCCCAAGTTCAGTATTGCCCATAGTAAAACTTACTATTGCGGATTGATTGTTTAATTGATACTGGATCTACAGTTAGCATAGTTTGCCCTGAAGCATTACCAAACTTTAAAGTTAAATATTTAGAAAACAAGTTATATTTTAAAACTTTAAACGGAATTTCAGAAATGGACAGACAAATTTTGACCCTATATCCAGACGAATTTTTGGTCAGAGGTAAACTTGCTTGGATGGCTTATGATTTGAAAGGAAAGAGATATAATGCTATAATTGGACAGGATGTCTTCAAAAAACTGGGAATAAAGATTGATTTTGAAAAAGGCTTTATAGAGGTTAATAACAAAAGAACATTTTTTTAACATATATCCTTTTGATGGACAGAATGTTTGCAGCGTTCAAGCAGAACCAGCTCAAATGTATGATCTTGTGGGTCATTCAAACTTAAATAGAGAGGAAAATAGCGAAATTTTAAAACTACTGAATCGATACAACAAACTTTTTTATAGGGAAGGTGATAATCTGACTTTCACTCATCAAATTATGCACGAAATAGTAACAAAAACAGACAGACCAATATATACTAGGATTTACAGATATCCAAAAGTGCATGAACAGGAGATCGAACGTCAAATAAAGGACATGTTAAAACAGGGAATAATAATCGAAAGTTCTTCTCCTTATAACAGCCCACTTTGGATTGTACCAAAAAAGGAAGTTAATTCCGGGAACAAAAAGTGGCGCATTGTTATCGACTATAGGAGTATGAATGATAACACCATAGCAGACAAGTACCCAATTCCTAATATTGAATCGATATTGGGCAAGTTGGGGAAAGCCCAATATTTCTCTACCTTAGATTTGGCTAAAGGATTTCATCAAATCTTACTGAAGCCAGAACACAGACATATATTTATATTTAGTACATCGCTACAAGAACATATAGACAATTTGAATAAGATCTTCTCTACTATCGAAAAAGCAGGTCTCATGATGCAAATAAACAAATGTGTTTTTTTGGCAAAAGAAACTTCTTATTTGGGTCACATACTGACTTCAGGGGTATTAAAACCCAACAGAAATAAAATTGATGCCATTGTTAACTTAAAATTACCTAAAAGTCAAAAACAAATAAAATCATTCTTAGGGCTTACTGGGTATTATAGGAAATTCATAAAAGATTATGCAAAAGTTGCATACCCAATGATTTGCTATTTAAAAAAAAAATAAAGTGGTAAATATTTTCGACCTTAGTTATATACATTCATTTAATAAACTTAAACAATTGATTACGGAACACCCTATATTAAGGTTCCCAGACTTTGACAAACGATTTAAACTTACTACTGATGCTAGCAATTATGCTTTGGGTGCAGTTCTCTCCCAAGAGGGACATGCCATCAGTTTCGCCTCAAGAACGTTAAACGATCATGAGAAAAATTATTCGACCATAGAAAAGGAACTCCTTTCAGTTATTTGGGGTGTAAAATACTTCAGACCATATTTGTATGGTAGAGAATTCGATCTACAGACTGATCACCAGCCACTTAAGTGGTTGCAAGTAAAAAATTCTGCAAAGGATATTAATCCAAGACCACAGAGATGGCTTACCCAATTGGGTGAATACGACGGGCGGATTGAGTACATACATAAAAGGCAAAGAGAATAAAATAGCCGATTTTTTGAGTCGTATCGATGTGAACCTTAATGAAATAAAAAATATAGAAGATCACAATGATCACAATGATTCAACAGCTGCGACAATACATTCTCAACAAGAAGACCTTAATGACCATATTCCTACATTGGACACAGTGGTTAACCGTTTTAAGACCCAAATAATTTTGACAGAAAGAAAAGAAACAAATGTTAAAGCAATCTTTGGTAATAAAAGAATTTATATAGATGGAAACGATATTGAGCAAGAAGACATATCGAACATTCTTAGGAGAGAAATAAATAAAGGAAAAATAGGAATATATTCACAGTTGCGTGATCATGATTATAATAAGGTTCAACTGAAGTTGATAGGAGAATTTCCTGACAGAAACAAATTTAAATTTGTGAAATGTTCTTACTTTGCTAGAGATATTGAGGATGAAGACGAACTAAATAAACAGATATCGTTGTTTCATAAATTCGAAAGCGGACGCTCAGGTATTATTGCTACCTTTGAGACCATCAAGTATAAGATATATAATCCAAATTTAAAATTGTCCATACATAAAATAATAAATAACTGTCATGTCTGTTCGTCGGCGAAGTACGACAGAAACCCAATAAAAAATAAACTAAAATTAACTGAAACCCCTTTCACAACAAATGAAATTATTCATGTCGATACCTATGTAAATAGCAAACACTCATTTGTAATTTTTATCGACAAATTCTCGAAACATATAGTTTCTTTCCATCTGTTTGACAGAAACAGTCAAACACTAGTTGGGAAAATTCGGGCATTTTTAGCCATTAAAGGCAATGTTACTAAATTTGTGCTAGACAATGAATTTAACAACGTGAATGTAAAAAATTTCCTTGACCAAGAAGAAATTCAGTACCATTTCACAAAACCGAATAGCCATACCAGTAATTCGGATATTGAAAGATACAATAACAGAAAAAATCAGTGTCCTTAATTTGGAAGAAAAACTTCCAATAAATAGCCAAATCCTTAAAGCAATAAAATTATATAATAGTACTTACCATAGCACAATAAAGTGCAGTCCCTTGGACGTACAAAACAAACTAATCGATCATAACATAATAAGGGAAAGATTAAAAAACGCTAAATCAAAAATAATTCAAAAACGGAATGAGTCCCGTGAGAATTAGGTAGAAAATAGGGAAGAAGGATTCATAAAAAAGCTATAAAAGCTTACGACATAATGAACAACCAAAGTTTATTAAAATACCTTTGGAAAACGTCCATACTGACAATATTAAAAGACCTTTTAAATTTTCGGCTGAAGATAGCAATATGGACAGGACAGGTCCTAATAGTGGTGACGATGATACGAGTATAGATTTTGAATATTTATCCAAACGTTTAGAAAGTATTAAGAAAAAAAATTTTTCAATCTTAAAACCTACAGACCTCGACAGTCATAATAGTGATGCTAACTCTCACAATCGGAGGGTACACTACAAATTAGCCAACTACCAGACAATAATGGTTTCATGGATATAAAGATGAATGATGTGGAAATAGTCAATACCACTAACACAGTTATACATATTGTAAATGTTATAGAAATATTAGAAACTCTTAAAATTTTGGAGGAAAATATTAAAACAGTAGATTTAAGTAATCGCCAAATTCTTTTACAAAAAGTTCAAAGTATACATGAAAAAAATCTAACGATAAAACCAAAACAACAGAGGGGAAAGAGAGGTTTAATAAATATCTTTGGCACAGCACAAAAGTGGCTTTTCGGAACAATCGACGACGAGGACAGGACAGAAATTATGGAACATATCGCTACAATCGAAGAAAATAATAGAAACATAATAAATACAGTAAACAACCAGATAATCATTAATGACTCATTTAATAAATCACTCATTAATTTAAAAAATTCAATAGAGGAGGATAGGAATAACATAAAATCCGCTTTTGAAGAGGTTAGGAAGAATAATAATGAAATAGTAAAACGATACTTATACAGGGTGTTTTTTTAGAGGTATAGAACTTCGAATTGAAATAAAACACAAGGAAATCGTTTTAATGTCCATCAATTTGGCTTTATTGGAAGGATAATTTTATGCCATTAATGTTTAAATATGATTTCGGGCATGTGGCCGCCGCGGCTGGCTCGAATAAAGCCAATTCTACAGGTCCAATTTTCAACCACTTTTTCGAGCATATGGGGCCGTATGCTGGCAATAACGCCACGAATGTTGGCTTCCAAGTCCCCTAACGTTTCTGGTTTGTTGGCGTAGACGAGCGACTTCACATATCCCCAAAGAAAATAATCCAATGGTGTCAAATCACACGATCTTGGTGGCCAATTGACAGGTCCATTCCACGAAATTATGCGCTCATCGAATGTTTCCTTCAATAAATCGATTGTGACGTGCGCTGTGTGGCATGTAGCGCCGTCTTGTTGGAACCACAACTCATCCACATTCAAAATCTTCCATAAAGTTGATGGACAAAGCTCCAATTGCTGTGCACGGTGGCGAATCGATTCATTCGGGTCCTCTTCAACACTTTGCTCTACAGCGGCAATTGTTTCTTCGGTGCGCACTGTTCGACGTCTCTGCGGATGCGTATTATCACATAGAGTAAACGTAATGCGAAAACGATCCATGGTTAACCGAATTAATTGCTCTGATGGACGATTATGTCGACCATAAAATGGACGGAGCTTGCGGTAAACTTCGCGAACTGAACCATTATTTTCGAAATAAATTTGCACGATTTGCAAGCGTTGTTCTTTTGTCAACCTGTTCATGATGAAATGGCAAACCAAACTAAATATTAATCACTTGACAGCTGACAAAATGGCCGCCAGTTAAAAAAGTGATGCCAACTTAAAGTTCTATACCTCAATAAAAAACACCCATTACTTAGACCAATTCTCTAAATTAAATTTATTAGAAGAAGAAATAGAAAAAATTCAGGACAATATTGCATCTGCAAAAACCAATTTTATTCACCCTAGTATATTTACAAAAACAGAAATCGAAACCTTTAATATTGATTTTTATAAACTAAAACTGCTTAAAATCGGAGTGATGACTTTCAAGGACAGTTCTTTAATAATAGCTATACAAATTCCTGATAAATTCATAATTACACAATTAAGACTACTTACCGCAGTTCCAAATGCAAATAATATCGAAATTGATGAACCTAATGAAAATATTATCAGAATAAATAATGTTATTTTGCACTATAAGGAAAATGTTATGTTAAGGCATCTCCAAAAAAGCAACCATTGTTCGATTAAAGCTAATTGTAAGTATATATTTAATAAGAAAACAGAAACAATAGAACTAGACGAAGAAACTATTTTATTGAAAAATGCTAAAAAAAATTAAGCTAACACAAACTTGTGACAATAGAAATTTAATATTATCTGGAAATTACTTAATAAACATAAATAACTGTAGTATTAGGATTAATAATCAAAGCTTTGAGAACAAAAAACACATAATACACGAAAAATTCTTTTTCCCACCAACACAAACTATAAACGTAACTACACCAAGACTTGAGTTTGAAAACATTGTTTTGGAACATGTAAAAAATATTAATGAAATAAATGAACTAAAAGTCCATAAAAATATCTCCTATGGAATAAATATAGTATTTGTACTTGTAATTGTAATTATATTAATTGTCATAATAAAAGGTAGAAAGAATGTTACAGTTAACAGAATATAAATTAAAAATAAATCAGAAACGGAAGATTTTAAACTAAAAAGAATAAAAGAAAAGTATGGCTTAACATAAATAAAAAAAAATATATATAAATTAAAAAAAAGAAAGAAGGGACATATAAAACCCAGGAATGTTTTAAAACAAAGGGGTGAGGAGTTACATACCCATCCCCTAAACTAATAGTATTGGCTGGTCAAGTGTAGGGAACCTAATAGTTCCAATCAGCATTTATGTTTACCTTGCTTATTTAATTCTAAGTAATATAAATATACAGGGCAATTATGAATAAAACTCCCAGGGAAATTTTTCCCAGGGAACAATTCCAACTAATGGCAAGTGATAGGGAAAACAAAAAATTCTAATTGGAAAAGGGAGAAATATCCCTGGGAGTTTTATTCATAATTGCCCTGATACTTTAAGTTTATATAAATAAAAATTTTATATCAGTCTTAAGAAAGGTATCATAAATAAAAGTTGTTTCTCTTAACAGAACAACAACCCAGTAAAAAAAATTGGAAGTCATTCCAAAGGAACTACATTTTCATTGCTTCCAAAAAATCGATTTTTTAATTTGCCGATAGTTAGTAGAAAACCAAGTAGAATTTTATTTTAGTCATACAAAACCTTGTAATTCCGCTATAATTTTAGAAACTACTCACCAGAATTTTTAAAAAATCGATTTTTTTTAAGAAACTTAGGAACTAATTTTGGTCTAAAATTTTAAAGTTATTTGCTTAAATTTACATGAAAATACTGTTTCACGTTTAAATTCCTATAAAAAAAAACTAATTGTTAAAATAAGTAACTATTAACCATTTTTCCTAGATGAAAATATTATCATAGAACACAAAAAATGACATTTTTCTTAAAATCGCTTCCAATTCGGTGACCAGGCATCGAAAAAGAGAACTTCTTGCAATGACAACCCTATGTAAAAATCATTAGATCGGATCGAAATTTGCACTACTTCCAGATCGCAAACTCTACATTTTCATGACTTTTTTGGAGTGTCTTTTTTTACTGGGAATAAATAAATTAAACCGAAGTTTAATTTATAATTCACGCGTGCGCTACTTTTCGGGTCTCTGGTGTAAAGCAAAAATAGAGAACACGGAAATAAAAAACACGCAAAACTATTGTACAACAGTTGGATAGGCAGTTGTGTCAAGTGTGCAATATTTATATTATTTATAGGTTTGTCATTCCGAGTGCAATTCCCATAATATTTATATGCCACCCATAAAATATATATATTCGGGGTCCTTATGAATAGGGAAGACGAATAAGCGATTTCCGTTTGTCCGTCCGTCTGGTGTACGTGAAATCGGTTTTTCGAAGCTCCCAGAAAAGCTAGAGACTTCGGTCTTGAACTGGTATATCAGAAATGGTCCAAAATAGAATGGTTTAGAGCTAGAAAACCTAAACTTGATTTTATTATATAAAAGTAACTATATAACAGAAATTTTTGGTTAAATAAACTTATTTTATATTTCAATTATTAAAAAAATAGAATACAAAATGACGTTTCCAGAGTTGGGAACTTTATTTTTTTTATATAAAAATAACCTGCTAAAACTATTTTTTTATTTTTCTCTATAAATTTTAAATATCTTACATTCTTAACACTACGTCTACACCTGATACATTTTTATCATGATAAATGTAAAATTCCATATAGAAAATAAGAGCTAACATAAAAAAATTATTTTTCAATATAAAGTTTGACTTTTGTTATGATAAAAATATATCAGGTGTAGACGTAGGGTAAAAGAAAAATATTGGTGTACGAAATCAGAAAAATTTTAAATTATGTTTTCAGGGTTGGGAAACTTACACTTTCTGTGATATATAAAATTAGCTAGGTCTAATTATTTTTTTTATATTTTAGTTTATATATAAATTTTTTGTTTTGGAAAGAAAAGTTGAGTATAGAGAATTAGAAAAATAAAAACAACAGAGCTGGAAAATTCTTATTTTTTTGTTTTTAAAGTAACTAAATAAAACTAGCATGTTCCTTAATTTTTCTTTTTTCACTTAGCATATTTAATATATTTTGTAAAGAACAGGATTGGTATATGGAACCAGAAAAATATAAAAGGATGATTGTAGGGTTGGGAAATGTACACTTTTTGTGATATATAAAACTAATTAAATAAAGCTAGTTATTTCTTTAGTAATTAAATATATTCTGTATTTTAGAAAGAAAGAAATTAGTATTAAAAGCAGAACAATTTCAAATATGGTCCAGGGTTGAAAATTTAAAAATAATTTTTTGAGTAAAAAATAACATAATTTTTTTTTCAGTTAAACATATTTCATGTTTTAAGAATATTTTTACGGATTTAATTCACGTTAAAGCTTCTCTAGATTTGTCGTCCGATCACTCTCCCATGATCGTTACAGGCTGCAGCCTACCAAGAAGTGATTTACATCACTCATATGGGAAGATGGTCTATCGTGTTAATTGGCTTTGATTCAAAAAATATAGTAGTAGTAATTGCACGGAAAACATTAAGCTAAGAATACCCGATGATATTGAATCTAATATTGCAAACCTTAACGACTTAAACTGGCTACTGAACATGCTACTGCCTCCCATCTGCAGACTATGTTAAATATAACTTATTTTATGGACATTGAACGTCTCGTACGTGAAAAAGAAGAGCTAGAAGGGAATGGAAACAGCAGAGATCACCTCAACATAAAATCAGACTCCAAGAGTTGCTAGCATCTGAAAAAACTGCATCTCTCAAAAGCTATCTGGAAGGTCTGGAATCTAATTACTCTTTTTGCCGCGCAGCTAGAAATCTTAAAAGACCTGTTGCGTTTAAACCCCCTCTGCACATTTAGACCGGAGGTTGGGCAAGAGGCGCTACTGAAAAATGTAAAATATTTACTGAGCATTTACAATCCATATTTAAACCAAACACATGTACTGGTGTTGCTGGTTTGTCCAGAGTAGTTGCTCTAGCGCCGCATCACTTACGGCATTGCTGGAATTAGTAGGGACACGCTGGTAAATTTGCCTCGTGTCCTGCTTTTTATATTTTAAATGCCATAATATGACTACAGTGCTATTCACACTACTGGAGGCTAGCCAAGGTCAAAATGATTCCAAAGCCGAGAAAATATCAAGGGTGAATCATACAGGCCAATAAGTCTACTATCAACAATGACATAACTTTTCGAAAACCTGCGCATGAAAAAATTATCCCAAATCTAATTAGCAGTGGGTGCATCCTGAACTATCAATTTGGTTTTAGAAGTCAGCATAGCACCATTGAACAAACGCATAGGTTCAAATTATTAGAAAACCATTTAAAGAAAGTAAGTATTGTTCTACGCGGTTTATTGACGTTTCTCAGGCATTTGATAAAGTGTGGCATGAAGACCTAATTTTAAAATTGAAACCATATCTAAAAATAAATTTTATAAAGCTATTGAAAAGTTACATTATCACCCGAACGTTCACTGTTGTGGAAGGCGACTTCATGAGTGTGTCCGAATATATATAATCCGGTGTGTCACAGGGGGGTATATTGTTGCCAGTTTTTGCATTTGAGCAGTAATATCCACACTTCTACATTTGTCGTGACACAGCCTGCCTTAGTATACACGAAACCCCTCACGAAGCTTCTGGATATCTTCAGGAACATATTACTTTGGTTAAAACTTATGGAGAATTAAAGTACACGAGCAAAAGTGTGTTTAGGTAACTTTTACCCTGCGAAGAGGTACTTGTTCTTCATTCGAATCAACAATCAAGTTGTTCCTCAACATTATCAAGTGACATACCTTGGTATACACGTTGATCGACGGCTTACATGGAAAAGCCATATTGACTCAAAGTTAACACAAATGAAACTTTAAGTCAAATACATTGGCTGATAGGTATAAATTCAACCATTACTTTAGATTTTAATATACAAGCCGCTTTTGAAACCAATATGGTACTACGGAATTCAGCTATGGGGCACTGCTTCAGCCTTCAATGTAGAGAGGATCGAACACGACTCTTATATATTATTAATTACTATCACTAAGATTATGTTTCGATTTAAGATTTGAATACTTATTGTTACATCATTTTTGATAATACAGTAGTTCACGGATAAATGCGAAACGTTTAAGAGAGTTTCACGCTTAAATAGTTGTCAAAACCAACATTTTCCTGTTAAATGAATCCCGCTTTACTGCGTTTCACTCATATATAGGTCGTATATTTCATAAAAATAAATTATTTATCATGCAGACTTTCACGGTTAAATGCAAAAACTGAATTTAAAATTGTCAACCTTGGAAATTTTTTCTTTAAAAATTCTACACATTAAAATTAATAAACTAACCGAAAAAAACGCCAAAATTAAAATAAATCATCAAATTTTGCAAGCCTGTTTTATTTGTTTACAATAATTTTGTTTTCATCAAAATGTCTACGAAGAAAATGCAACTATCGTTGAAACAAAAACTGCAGATTTGTGCAGAAATTCAAGAAGTTTCTAAAAATTTCCAAATTTCTTGTAAAATGTATGCATGTGTATGTAGCATACATACATACGTATATATGTATGTACGTTTCTGTGACGTACAATGTACATATCGCACACTAAATCATAAAGAGTCAAAACTCAAAAAATTTCAGATGCCGAGTAGTAACAAACAACTGAAGCACAGCCGCGAATAACGTTGTAAAAGACAATTTTTAAAAACCAGTTTTTTCACAGATGAACATTAAGATATCTCTCTTGCATTGTTCAAACATCAAATTGTCGAAAATAATTGATAAATGTAGCAGAGATATAAAAAGAAAAGTTAATGCTAGTTATCATTATTTTCGATAAGCTGAAAAAATTTAAACGAAATAAACAATCTTGCTTTGAAATACGTTTTTTGGCTCTCCTGAAAAATTATTATTTGTATGTGTTCTGGCTTTCACAACGTTTTCAAATTTTTTCTTGTGAAATCGGATGTTAAAGCACATCCTACACGCCTGTTTAGGTTGAAATTTAGAAAATAAAAATTAATAGTATGTGTTCTTGCATCCGATTTTAGATGAAAACGATTTTTAAATGGACGATTTCAAAGTTTTAGCTTTTTTCGTTTTCACTTTTGGCAAACAAACTCGTATTCTTTTCACTTGTTAATAGTCTTGTGAAAAGAATACGAGTTTTTTTGTCAAAAGCGAAAACGAAAAAAGCTAAAAATTTGAAATCGTCCATTTAAAAATCGTATTCATCTAAAATCGGATGCAAGAACACATACTATTAATTTTTATTTTCTAAATTTCAACCTAAACAGGCGTAGGATGTGCTTTAACATCCGATTTCACAAGAAAAAATGTGAAAACGATGTGAAAGCCAGAACACATACAATTTTGTCACTTAAAACGTTATTCGCGGCTAACCTTCAACTGTTGATACTGTACAAATGACGCAAGTATGTGACATAAAAACAGGCATAACGGTATTTTATATTCTTCAAGATGACTGTATTGCAAAAGACAATGTTAAGGTCGTTATAGATTTTTCTCAATTAACTGGTGTATAAAAAAGCAAAAGCACTTTTATAATTTTGAGTTGTGACTCTTTATGATTTAGTGTGCGATATGTTACATGCACATGAACTTAAATCTGTTGCCTTAAATTTCAATTCGTGAAATTGTTTTTTTTAGTTTTTAAGATGTTTTGCTTGAATTGTTATGTTTTACTTTAAAATAATTTTATTTTTCGTTTTATTGAATTGAATAACAAATCGGAAAACGATGATCTCTAATACTTAAACATATTTTCGTTTTCTTTTAGTAAGAATGAAAAGGGATAGAATTTGGTTTTGAAGCACGCACTTCAGAGGGAATTTTGTTAAATGCGTTGGTAATGCAAATAACCATGATTCTTTTAAATGCGACGGTAACGCACTTAACCGAGTTTTTTTTAAAAGCGTTTATCGTTTAAATGCGTTGGGCCTTATGCCCTAATTCAGTTCGACGAATGTATCGTCTTGTCTATGGACGAAAAAAAGAAGCAGTTTTGATTCCTTAAAACGATTTCTATTTATTGTCTATGCTAGAAGGTTCGTGTATTTGCTTTATGATTTTGTTCCAAACATTATATCCAACACATATTTTTTCATGTATTTTTCAAACTTTTGTATAATAATTTATTTGAATTTTTATGTTTTAAAAACATGGTAATAATATTTATATTTTTCATTATCAAATACAATAACCATTTTTGAAGAAAATAATTTAGAGACTTCAAAGACAAGAACTCAGAAGCATTCTCAAACAAAAACGTCCTCAATCTTCTTACTGAATTAGGGCATTAGACATTTTCACAAACGCATTTATCCGTGAACTAATGTATAATAAATAAATATGTATTTGCCCTTAATTATGAAAGTGGTCTAAAGCTTATAGTACACGGCATGTAAAATAAGACATGTGCATTTGGCTCTGACGTCACAAAAATTTTCAACATGTTCGTTGCATTTGTATGTATGTATGTATGTAGAAGTGGCTAGATGCCGTAAAATTTTGTTAGTACATGTAATGTGTTTTTGTCCCAAAATACAAATGTGACATATGTACCCGAACCTGACACATTTGCAAAGGTAGCGCATGAATAAGCATGTGACCAGAGGTCCAAGTCGTGCGGCTCACAGCCGGCGGCGCAAAGCCGCCGACATTATTTTTGGGCTCGAGCCGCCGCCGAATTAGACGGCTCACATCGGCTAATAATTGCAGCCGATTAACAAGTGAAAGTCGACTAATATTTCCAGCCGACTAATATTTTCCAGCCGACTAATATTTACAGAATGCAAATAATTTTTTACTAGTTAGTTTCTAGTTTTCAGGAGAAGATTATTTTTATAATATTCAAATTTGTTTACATACGTAAATTGTCGCTTACGATAAAATTTTACAGCCCGTATCTTAAAAGTTATAAAATTTTTGCCATTTTGATAGTTCTAAACTATGGATAGGCCCATAAAATTTTAATTTAAATAAAAAAGTATATTTTTGATTACATGTCACTTACGATAAGTATCGCAAATAAGGCACAATACAATTATGAAACTGAATTAAACATTTAAATGTAATAGGTACGGTGACCATTCGTTCTGTATTATACAGAACAGTACTGTATTTGAGGGTCCTGTTCTGTATAAATTATTCATTAGGAAAAAACGTTGAAATGTTCTGTATTTTATTTACTGTTCAGTATTTGTTCTGTCATTTCATGACTAAAACGGCATTTAAAAAAATTAACGCAGTTTCTGCAACAATTGATTTTAAAAGTCGCCAAAATCAGTTTAATGTAGTTTTTATTAATATTTATTTGATAATAAATTTGTTTTTATCTCTTTGTTATTTTGGCCAGTATCCAGGTTTAAGTTGATTTCCTTTTAAGCTAATTGGGCCTAATATTTCAATGCAAATAAAAATCCATTTATTTACAGTTTTTCCCGACGTTTCGTAGATTTTTTGTCTACTTTTTCAAGGGATCGTCTATTTAAATAATAAAAACAATTATAAAAACAATTTTGCTTTGTGTCATTTTAACTTACAATTCATGGAATAATTAATTACATAGGTACATATACATATTTTACATATTGAATAACAATACTCAACATTAAAACATATATAAACAAATATAACATTTTTTAAACACAACTTAACTTAATATCACAGATCTGTTTCGTTTAAAGCTACTTTGTAGTTTGTGTTTATGTTTGCTGTATCTTCTTTTAGATTCATTGTTTTGTTTATTTTTTGCTGTATTCTTAATGTTTCAATAGTGTATCTTTTTCTTTCCATTTTTTCTATATCCAAAATTTTAACTCCTTCGAAGTCAGCTGAGTGTCCAGTTTGTAATACATGTTGTGCTAGTGCTGTTGTTTCCTTCTTTTTTACTATGTCCATTTTGTGTTCTCCCATTCTTGTATCTAAACTTCTCTTTGTTGTGCCAATGTATATTAGATCACAGTTTTCGTCGTTTTTCCCTTTACATTGTATTTCGTATATGACATTGTTTTGTTTGTTTTTCTCAACACGCGTTTTTGTTTTTGTAAATATTGTGTTTAAAGTTCTGTTTGGTTTATAAGCAAAACAAGCATTTGTTATTTTTATTGTTTTTCTTATGTTATTGTTGTCAGTAAGGTTGGGGACATATGATACACTGAAACGTCGGGAAAAACTGTAAATAAATGGATTTTTATTTGCATTGAAATATTAGGCCCAATTAGCTTAAAAGGAAATCAACTTAAATTTGTTTTTATTTAACACTTTTTTAAAATAATCTTATAAAAATTTAGCAGAAAATCGTTAAAAGCAGAAATTAAATCGCCAAAAATTGTTTTTTCTTAATTTTTCTCATCCAAATTCAAAATACATCAATTACTATAATTAATATAAGAAAACTATCAAAATAAAATTGTTATAATTTCTTGCAGATGAGTTTTGGTAGGATCTATTTTTTTATATTACTCCTACAACAAACTATTTTCTTGAATTACAAAAAATTTTATGTTTAATTTTGTTGCTTTTCTACTTGTGACCATCGATTTGTAGATTAGCGTATGTGATTTTTTTTTTCAAGAGAAGTAACATGCAGGCAGTGAGTGCCTACTACTATTACTAGGGTTTACCTTCTTTAGGAAAGGGATAGTGATAGAGAAAACAGGTGATGCAGGAAGGGATTGAGGGAACTTCATTATTTTGCACCTCTGCTTTTTACACGTTTTTAATAGTGCAGTGTTGCAGCGCCTCTGGTGTTTAAATGAGGTGTATTAAATTTTTTTGAGGCTGTGCTTATTAGTCACTTTGTTGGTTATTTTACTTCGCTGATGATTCTGCTACACAATGAAACCGGGCGTTCTGATGTTACATTAGGATTAGTAACTGCTTAAGTCGGTATATTTCAGTGACCAGTGATCAGTGACTATGCCTTCATCACTAGAACTTTCCTATGATAACTGATACAAAGGGACACTAATTCACATCACAAAAATGCGAGGTGTTATTACTTAATGGCTGTTGGATACCAGGCTCTAACCAAAGACCTTCGGTTCAGGCAACTCCACCCTCAATGTTACATTTAAAATTTTTTTCTTCAATATGTTTAATACTCGTATGTATGTAGGCTGTGTGTTCTTTAGCTGCCTTTTGTTAAATAGTTCCTCGTTCTGTATTTTGGTTTAAAAATTATGGTCACCGTAGTAATAGGTAATATAATATGATTTCATAATGATTATACAGTAAACACCGGCTAATTGCCTCATCAAAAATGTCATGACTTTTGGTGTGATTATACAAGGTATTAAAAGCGAAGACGATTAATTATCTCATATAGGCAATTATGAGAATAAGCTTAAATACCTTTAGAAATGCATTTATCCGAACTCACTGGTATTTAGTACATTATTACTTGGAACAAATATTTTATTAAATAACAAAAACAGTTCATATTACAAAAAATAAATACATAAAGGGGCCCATACACACATACTGCTCATGCTCATGCGATAAGAATGTGTTGGTAAAGTTTAAATTTTTGTTAATGTATTCGTCACACAGACAATGCAGTATGAAAAATCAAAATAGTTTTGATTTTGAAATGAACTCATACTGCTGACAGTTTTTCAAATGAACAAAAAATGAATTTATTCATTTTTCTGATATGTATTTTTTTTAATTTGACTTTTTTCTAAAAAAAAAAAGAAATTAAAACAAACAAAAAATAAGTTTACAAATAAAATGTGTAAAGAAAATACGTTTTCACTTAATTTCTTGGATTTTACCAATAATTTTTTTTGTTCTCAAACGCATGTTTATTTTATAAATTTTTATTTTAAATGGTGATTGATAAGTTTGTGGTAAAATATCAATCACACACGTATACCAAGAGTTCATCGGCAGTAGCTGCAAGCAGTATGTGTCTATGGGCCCCTTAACGTCAAAAGGACGGCAATAACTTTTTTTGTTTTCAAACGCAAGTTTATTTTATAAATTTTTATTTTAAATGATGATTGATAAGTTTGTGGTAAAATATCAATCACGCACGTATACTAAGGGTTCATCGGCATGAGCATGAGCAGTATGTGTGTATGGGCTCCTTAAGGTACATATATTCGATTACAGAATTACATAAATATGTACTTAGGAAGTTTTGGGTAAATAAACGAAGAGATTTTAGGGGAAATTTAATTTTAGGGTAAAATATTTCTGGGTAATTAAGCGAAAGTTAATTAAGCGTGGAATTTTGTTTGAAAATGGGTGTAAAAAACGGGTACTCAATATTTGGGTTGAATAAGGGATGAAAGTTGGAGTGGTTACAATACCTACATGTGCAAAGAAAGGATCACACAAGAGTTTAATCTTGCGTTGGAGGCTTTTAATAGTTTTGCTTGAAAACGTCCCAAAAACAGTCATTTGATTAAGAGGACTTAAGCGATTATTACTCATATATTAAATGCATACAAAATTTTGGTTACTTTTTTTCTCTTTTGGTTACTTTTTTTCATATTTTGGTTACAAAAATATTTTGGTTGTGGCAACGCTGATCATACGCACATATGCATACACATAAGCATACATACATATATTCAGCTCATTCAAAATCTTGTTTTTGAAGGCATCCCTATATTTTCTTCTTATTTTTCCTTTTTATATTATTCATAGCTTAATTATCACATCTATGTTTTTTTGGTTTGTTTTTATTTGTTTACAAACACACACATACACATATTCCTATTTTGTTTTGATAGCTAGTTCAGATAAAGTGGCTACTACGATAAAAGTTAGAGAAGATACCAATTTTACGTGATTCGCAAGTAGATTCATATTGAATCTACTTGATTCGTTCTCATAATTTTGTATGGCGGAGCAGGTTCATTCAGTCAGGATTGGGGTGTGAAGCATGAATAGAGAGCGAAGCACGTACCGTGTAAACATACTATAACCATACCAAATCGCATGTCCCAACTGAAGGTGCGTTTAAAGTGATAATGCTTTATAAAACTTTAAATGCGTTTTTCTCAAAACTTTATTTTCACACACTAGGTCCCTTTTCTCGGAGAAGTTCACATATGTATATATATGTATGTATCTATGTAAATACATACATATACATATATGTATAATATGTACTTAATTTACATTAAACTTTTTTTCATGAAATTTCTTAAAATTTGTTCCACGAAACTTTCCATTTGCTAACTCACATTTTCACGAAATTAAGCTACACCTCTTCACTTCGTACTTTTTATTGTTATTATATTTTTACCTTCTTGTGTAACGGCCGTATTCATAAAAAATATTTAAGGTTTACTAACGGCTTATTTGACATACATATTTCTACAAATAATTTTTATGAATACGGCAGTAAAGTTATAGTTGTTTGAGTTAAAGCCTCTGTACTTGTCAACAGCGACATGTACAATCATAACTGAAAGAATTTAAATCATAAGGAATCGTCGGCTGCAGCCGACTTTGAGCCGCCGCCGGTCACTTTTAGTCAAGCCGCCGCCGCCGAAATTTTTAGAACGACTTGGAGCTCTGCATGTGACTGGCTCCATGTACATATGTTACTAGTACACGGCATGCAGCATATGTAGGCGTTTTACGTATCAGCATGTGCGAAAACCATGCTTATGTATGTTTATGCGGCTTTCTAACTAACTATAGGTTGAGCTTACTATCATAGTTTATACTCGTTGCAGCAAATTAAAAATTAACTTTTGTGACTTTCAAAGATATTATGATTTATGAATTCTCAAATGGTTTTTGAAAGTCTGTGCATAAGATAACAGGTTTGTGGCTGTTCAAAATGTGTGGTTGAAATAAATAAATTTCAATTAAAAATAGCTTATTACAATATGTTAAATAATAAATTTCTTAAATTGTATATTTTTATTTGCGTTTATTGCTTATTTTATTTCAGCAAGGAAGGCCAATTTTTCTTTCACAGGTACCAATTACGATATTGTTTCAGTTTTACTAACAACATTTTCTGTAGCAAGAATAACTTTTTTTCAAATTCCATACTGTTAACCAATGTTTTATGTTGCTGCAACTATTTGTTTAAGGGTTATAATTAAAATATAGTGGTACCACAAGAAAATTTCAGTCGTTATACCAGAATTCTATATAGTTGGTGCAACCACCGAAATTCGATTGGCAACAAATTCGGTTGTCTCAACGAATCTGTTTTCTCTGTGCAAAAATGGTTATTATTGCAAGCACTTGTAGCTTGAAGAATTGTGGTTATTTTGGGATTCTCACAAGCACTTGAACTTGGAGATAGTTGTGGTATAGTTTGTTGTCCTCACAAGCACTTGAACTTGTAGGCAGTGTTCAATAAAACAATTGATTTGTTATTAAACACTAAAATTTTGACTTTATTTTGCTTTCTTTTATACATAAAATTAAAGAACAGAAATGCTTAATATATAAATGATTAATTGCTTTGTACTTTTTTTTGTAAAATTAATGCCCTAATTCAGTAAGAAGATTTAGGACATATTTGTTTGAAAATGCTTCTGAGTTCTTGTCTTTGAAGTCTCTAAATTATTTTCTTCAAAAATGGTTTTTGTCCTTGATAATGAAAAATAAAAATATTATTGCCATGTTTTCAAAACATAAAAATTAAATTAAAATATTATACAATAGTTTGAAAAATACATGAAAAAATATGTGTTGGATATAATGTTTAGAACAAAATCATAAAGCAAATACACGAACCTTCTAGCACAGACAATAAATAATAATCGTTTTAAAGAATCAAAACTGCTTCTTTTTTTCGTCCATAGACAAGACGATACATTCGTCGAACAGAATTAGGGCATAATAAACGATAACTTAGCAATGACCTACTTTTGAATATTGCAAACTGTAATATTTGCATAAAACATTTTGTGCAATACATGGTCATTGACTTAGTATGGTTACAAACAAAAAATGTATCCTTAGTGATGAATTTAAAAGAATTAATAATAACGTAAGCAATAATATATATGTCACAACGAACAAATAAGAAATATATTAACATACTCCCCCGTTGAGTGCAACTCAAAAAAAAAAATTAAAGTAATGCAATACAATAATGAATAAAATAAAATAAAAACTTATAACAATGGACAATAATGATAGTCAACTACAATGCAAGTCTATGTGTTGTCCTCTCATGTTTCAAAATTCGATAGGCTGTGGCATTCCTTCTTATCTGATGTAGGACCTTGTAGAAATTGAAGTTTAATTTTTTAATCAGTTGGTTGTTAGATGTGTACAGTGAAGTCTGAAGTTGTTTGTTGTTGACGTGGTGCTGGAATTGGAGTTAAACGTCATGAGCATTTTTTCTTGCTGATTAAGTATATTAATATACAGAAAGTCGTTATTAATGCTGAGTAACCGACAGTCATGTGATGGTAATTATGGGTGTCAATTCTGTTTGGAGGCTGTAGTATTTCCTTTGCCTTTAGAGACTTTTGTAAATCTGTTATGTTTTGTATTTGTGAATTGTACTCGCTTGTGCGAATCTTATCCAGTAGTGGCTTCAGACGAGTTGCTTGAGTTTGATCTGTAATTTCCCAAATTCTGGTGTATGATGCCTTAAGCGAGCTGGAGATTGTTTGTTGAGCTTGGAGTGACATGAACTTGTGTTTGAGAGTACATCTGGTTCCAAATAAAGTACGCCTGACCCTTGCAGCGTAAATTGAGTGATATCTCTCTTACACGCAGCCGTTGTATTAATTGCTGTTGGTAATGCGTAAATCCATTTATTTTGGTGATGGAGGGGTATCCAGGCAGTGGTGTTTTTTATTTGTTGCACTGGACAATCAGCTTTAGTTTCGTTGTGTAATAAACTTATCTCGCAAGCGCATGTTGGAGAACCTTATTCATAACGTATCTATACCTTGAAACATACAAAACTATCTTCATTGATGACAGCGCATAAATTCAGTTCAGTTTTATTAATGGTAAAATAATGGCGATGTATAATATCGACGGCCAACAGGGACGAGCATGGCTTTATTGATACTAAGGTATCGTTGATCCAGTTTGGCACTGGTACAATGCTGAATACTGATTTCGTTCAACTAAGGGGTAAATTAATGCGAAACACGACTGTGTTATTCGTGAGTCCACCTTGAACCTTCATCAGTTTGTACAATTGTAATACATCATTCTGTTTTACAGGCAACTCAAGTGACTCGGGCAGATGCATTTTTATATTTTCTATTTCCTGTTGTAATTGTTGCGGAGTAAGGATAAGCGGGCTTATGATGCCATGGTGAGTGTTTGTAAGAATATCCAGTATTGAACATTGTGCGTATTGTAAGTTTGACGCAGTAATTGTTAGTTGAATACACAATGATGAGAAAATTCTGTATATTCGTTCTCAATATAGTTCTTTACTATCATTTGGGGTATTCAAACAGTGTCATAATGTCTTAACATTTTAACATAGTTTAAAAAAAATTTTGTTGTGACTCAAACAAAAAGATCATAAATTAATAAGACTTTATCAGCTATGTTTATTGTTTGTCATAACTACATGTCGATATGCGTGAGAGTTTACCAAAGGAATTGAGAGAGAGAGTAAGCAATGTACTAAGGTGCTAAAACCAAAATACAAGTAAGTACAATATTTTTAATTGTAAATTATGAGGGGTTGCTCACAGCATTATATTTTTTCGTGTTATTACTTTAAAAAGTTTTAATTTATGAGTACCATCTGAATACCCCCATTGTGTATCTTGTTGTATATTTGTGATATTTGAAGGTCAATTTGGTCAAACGTTTTCTTTATTTGCACTTGATCTGACTTCAGGATATTCCTGGTAGAGTCTACAATTGACGTCTGATTTCTTAAAAGGCTGATCAGATATGCCTAATTTTCCTTAACTTGTGAAATGGTGTTTGCCATCTCTTCCACGTATTTGGAATCCAGTACGCCAAAAAGTGAATGCGCTATGTTCCCGACTAAATCGATTGCTCTCCCTTTTTTTATCTTCTGCCTGAAAGTAGGGTGCTGCTCATGTGTAACTCACTCTTAGTACGTTCAAAGTATTTGACTAGATTTTTGCATGTAGAATTTTCTTGTATATCGTCACATAAATTACTTAACGCCCTGGTCCCTTCTGCAAAGATTTCCGATTCGGCCCAAAATTCTTTCAAGTCATACGGCCCTGTTCTGTAAACCGAACCCGAGCAAATTTTTCGTTTGTAAAACGAGAAAAAAATTTTGGTGTTCTCTAAACCGAATTCACATGGTTTTACTCGTTTTTAAATCGAGTAAATATACCTGGTCGAAATTAGATCGAATGTGGTACTATTTCAATAAATCACTGATGAAAGATCAAAAAACAATTAGCATTAACAATTTGAGATCTTTAATACCATATTATAACCAAATCACATATGCAGTTTGATACATTTAATTGTACGAAATTGGTTTTAAAAACACTCCAACGTTTGTTTCCAGTTTTACTGCAAGAATGAAGATAAATTATTTGTATGAAGAAAAACACTTTTTCGGTAAAAATGCTTATTTTTGATTGAAAATGTGATTTCTTTTATTAACAACTGACTTTAACGTTCAAATATTTTATTTAGCTTAATATCGAATGTCACCAAATCGAGTAATTTGTAGAACACCAAATAAACATTTACTCGTATTTGAACATTTTTCGTTTTGAAAAACGATTCGGTTTACAGAACAGACCCGATAATAAATTAAAATTTGCCAATCTGAGGAGGAAATTGCTGCTGATCCAATTTCTTCAAAATTAATGCCCACCTGATTCCCAAACTGCATGTTATGGACTTGAGCGCCTAAGACTAATGGCAGTAACATTAAAGCTATCAACGCAGTGATGATACTATTTGGAATAGATATTCGCTTTTACTTTTTAGCATTCTCAGACGTATTATTCTTATCCGTATCTAAATCTTCATGGTCGGACCAGCCGAGCTATTGGCCTTCTCCTAACCCCGCATGCTGTCTTGACATTAGCCACTCGAACCAGACCATCATCTCCTTGATGGACCTTTACTATTCTAGCCAACGGCCACCTCAAGGGAGGTGTGTTGTCCTCCTTAACTATTACCATATCGCCTAGCTTAGCGTTGACATTCCGTGTTTTCCACTTGTGCCGATACTGTAATTCGCACAAATATTCCCGTGACCATCTCCTCCAAAAATACTGTTTCAAGTGGGTGACCAATTTCCACCTGGTCAAGAGACTCACTTTTGTTTTTTTAGAGCTTACGTTTATCTGGGAATTCAATGGTTCCCCAATTAGAAAGTGACCAGGTGTCAAGGCATTCCAATCATTTGTGTAGTTTGACATTGGGGTAATTGGCCTTGAATTAAGAATGCCCTCAATTTCAATTACAACGGTATCGATTTCCTCATACATATGTTAACGATGCCGTTGCTACACTTCTGAGCAAAAGATTCTTCGCTGATTTCACCGCGCCTTCCCATAACCCTCCAAAGTGTGGTGCTATAAAGTGGAACGTTATGCCTCTAGATGAACATTCCTTGCTGATTTCACTTACGGCCAGAATTTAATAAATCTAGTCTGTTAATTCTGTAAGCTAATTTTTTGTACCAACAAAATTAGTCGCATTGTCACAGTACAGCTCTCTACAATGACCTCGTCTGCTCATGAATCGCCTTAGTGCGCCTATGAATGCTTCGGTGGTTAGATCGGTAACCAATTCCAGATGAACAGCCTTTGTAGCGGAGCAGCAAAATACGGCAATGTATGCTTTATGAGGTTTCTTCCCTCTTAATTTGTAATGCACCCAAAGGGGTCCACAAAAGTGAACACCAGAGTTTATAGAAGGTCCAGCTTGTGTGACGCGTGTTGACGGTAAGTTACGCATTACTTGATTGAGCAATTTTGGTTTGGCTCTGGTGCATCGTATGCAATGTTGTACGATTGATCGTGCTGCTGTCTTACCCTTGATTGGCCAATACCTTTGTCTTACATGTGATAATAGGGCTTAAGGACCACAGTGGCGATTTTTTCATGTGTCATTTGCATTATCAACTTCGTTATTAGATCATTGTATGGAATCAGCATTGGATGTTTTGCATCATATTGCAGTGCTGATGATTTCAACCGTCCCCCTACTCTGATGATGCCATTATTATCTAAGAAGGGGGTAAAATTTGCTATATTGGGTCCCTCTACTTACTTTTCCATGCCTCTGCAAGTTCTTCAAATCGTTTTTAAAATTGGATCATTACAGTCCACGTACAATGACTATGAGAGCGTGTTCCAATTCTTGAGCTGTTAAGTTTAGATCGGGATGTTGTTTGATCATTCTCGTACGGTTAATGAATCGTAGCATATAAGCCACGACTCTCTGGAGGGTTCGAAATGAACCACTGTGTTGTATTTTGTAGATGATGTCTGTTGATGTTTCATCTACGGTCGCCACTGTAATCACCTTCTTTCGTTCCATATCGTGCTCATTTGCGTTTATTGTGATTGTGTTGGAAGTATTTGTCGGCCAAACTTCCTCTCTTCCATGCAAAAATATGGGCCCATAGAGCCATAAAGTGATTACAGCTAGTTTTGACGGGGAGAGACCTCGTGAAATAATATCTGCCGGGTTTTCCTTTGATTTGACGTGCCTCCACTGCTCAGCTATGGATAATTCCTGTATTGCAGTGATTCGATTAGCCACAAACGTTTGGTACGCTGATAATTTTGAGTTGATCCAGGCTAAAATGATCTCTGAGTCCGTCCATAGGTAAGTGGGTGTGCTCTCAAGATTTAAATCACTCTTTGCTCTTGCTGTTAGTTGGGCGCATAAGAGTGCTGCGCAAAGTTTGAGACGAGGCAAGGTCTGGCGTTTTAAAGGAGCAACACGGGATCTTGCACATAGCAGCCTTGCGATTACCTGCCCGTTCTTTATAATGGATCTGATGTATACAGCTGCACCGTATGCCCTTTCTGAAGCATCCGCAAAGACATGAATTTGTGTGTTTGATGAAATATTCCATTCGCAAACATGTGTGTAAAATTCTAGGTTGTTTAATTGCTTTAATTCAGTACCGAATGTCAACCATATTGTGTGTAAGTTTGCTGACAATGCTTTATCCCACTCCAATTTTGTTTCCCAAAGCTCTTTGTTGGGGTATATGCGAAGGATCTCTGGCAAGTTCCTCCAATAATAAATTTCGGGGTTGAAATTTAAAATATTTCACTTTATTAAATTCCTTTTCATGCACCTGTTCGGTTGACAAGTTATGGCTAAACTAACTCTTTACAATTGTACTTCTTTTTCTTAGCGCAATTAATTGAGCGACAAAGTCAATAAATATTGTAGCTGTTCTCAGTTACTTTATACGAATACACTACGATACACTTAAATAAAAACTAATTCAGAGCTGCATATTACACGTGAACATCCCGGCCCCCTTGCTATTATGCAAACCTGGAACCGGAAATAAGTTCACGATACTTAGTCCTAGTTGGGATGAATTCACTTTAAAAATATATACATATCTGATACATAAGGAAATAGGTATAAAAATTATAATAGCTTTATGTCTCCACTGTATAAGAGTGAATAATAATTCAATAATTAAACGTTATTATTTTGAATGATATAATATTTATAACTTAAATATATATATATATATATATATATATAAGGTTTCATTTTTGTGAATGAAAAATAGAGAAATAATAATAATCAATATATATCATTTATATGCCAAACTTGCCGATAATTGTCCAGCCGAGGACAGTGTTGTTAATACATACATAATTACTTTTATTATTATTAGAAGTTGTATGTATTTTTAAAGGAATACCTTCCCTTTTTTTTATTATAAATATGAAATTTTGTTTATGTTGTATTCTAAGTTCATTAACCAAGTTTTATTTACAAATTAATAAGTTTCATATTGCAATCAGTCATTTACCTTTAGACATTCTTATACTCATACAATTAATTCAGTCATTTACCTTTAAGAGTAGTATTACAATAATTCAATTTATGACAAGTACTGAAATATAAATTGCTAGTAATTTTAATATAGACGTATGAAATTAAAATTGTATAAAAGACTGGGAAAAATAAAGAAATTATGGCAAACAAAAATTAACTTTCTTGATTGCTAGACTAGTCTTAGTGCTTCTACTAAGACGTCACTTCAATTCATATTAGCACATGGTGATTCTACCTGGGCTAAAAACAAATAAAAACAAAACAAAAAATCACACACTCTGTGCTCCAAAGGAAACCTTTGGTGCTCAACCTTTTACAAACAGTTGTAAACGCAACATTTGGTGACCCCGACGGTCCTGTAGCAAGGTACAGGATTCCATCAACACAAGACATTCTTCAACTCGACGGTCCTGCAGCAAGGTACAGGATTCCATCAACAGAAGACATTCGTCAACTCGACGGTCCTGTAGCAAGGTACAGGATTCCAGCAACATATCGTTCCTTGTACATAAGCAATGGAATCGTTTGAAGACCTGGTAGCAGCCCAACAGAAGATGGCGTAGCAAATAGAGGCAATAATCCGCAATTTCAAAAAAGACTCTTCTACAAGAAAAACTTCAGAGTACTTCTTGGAGCGTCTACAGTGGCTTGACAAGGCATGGCAAGAATTTGAGACCACTGACAACAAAATAAGGTGCCTCTCAAATCTACCATTACAACACAATTATTTTACAGACCAATACTTACGTATTTCGGACGATACCCTCAAATACAAAGAACTATTTGAGTCCGAAAGTAAAAAAGTGAAGAAACCAACACCATCGATGAGACAAATAGAAGAAGGTGCAAGCAGAGGTATGCAGGAAAAGACACTACCTGATGATATCACAAGCAAAGTTCTTCGCAATCAGCGGGCATTGACGAGAGCATTAAGACGAACTATTGATGAAGTCAGAACACAGGGAAATCAACAGATAGCATATTATCAAGGCAAATTACCGCTCATTAATAAATATATGCACGAGTTCTCTACAAACAACGATACATTATGGCAATTGACAAATGAAGAACAAATAGACGGCTACACCTTGGATGACTTTTACGAACTGCAAGCTGAGGTGCACGACATTCAATGTGAGCTAGAGCGGCATGTGAGTAATATCAGCGAAAACAATCCACGCAGCACTGAGCATTGCCAACCCCATCTTCCAAAAATTCAGATTTAGCGGCAGTTACCTACAATGGGTAACCTTTAAAGATCTTTATACCCAGCTAATCCACAACGCATCAATGAGTGAAGTTGAGAAAATGTTTTACTTAACTACACATCTAGCAGACGAACCAAAAGCACTAGTAAAACATTTGCCAATTACAACAGAAAATTACGAAATTGCATGGAACATTTTGGTTGATAGGTACGATAACAAAAGGCTCATTGTGACAACACTACTAAACAACTTGCTCATCCGCAAATAAAAACCGAAACGGCACAAGCGCTAAAAAATATACATGATGTCACTAAAGAATGCATCCATGGTTTAAGCGCGCAAGGACTGCCAGTGAACAGTTGGGACGCCATAATTGTTCACATTTTATTGAAAAAACTCGATCAATCAACTCAAACTTTATTTGAGCAATCACTAGAAAACAACAAAAACCTCGTAAGTCTAAAAGATCTTCTTAGATTTATAGAGCACCGTTTCCAAGCATTTGAAACTCGCGGAAGGTCTCACGAATCTGGTGGGGGGAAGGATAGAGCCAAATTTATAACTGCAGCTACATCAACCCCAAACTGTAAAGTATGTGGAATGTCTGGGCATCCCATATATTACTGTGAAAAGTTCCTAAAAATGTCCCCATCTGGGAGACTACAATGGACACAAAAAAAGAAGCTTTGCGTCAACTGCTTCAAGTCAGATCATGCTGCCAAAGCATGCACGTCACGGTCTTGCTGAAAGTGCACAAAAAGACACAACACACTGTTGCACTTAGAATTAGCAAGAGGAATTTCGGCAGAAGGAACACAAAACCTAGCGTCTGCATCGAATGAAAATAAGCCAATCGTCGCTACAACAAACAAACAGGTCATCGACAACACTTACGTATTACTAGCCACTGCAAGAGTAAAGGCAGTTGGAGCCAATGGTCACACATGCACATTCCGAGCTTTATTAGATTCTGGATCACAAGTCAATTTGGTTACAACCTGCGTATTGAACAAACTGTCCTTGAATTCCTCAAACTCTTCATTGCGCATTGAAGGAATTGGCCGTAAAGTTCAAAACGTATCCCAACGAATCAATATAGAACTACATGCATATTCAGGCAGCTATGCCACCAGAATCGAAGCATTTGTTCTTCCAACCATTGTACCACCTCAGCCTACAAATTCTTTCGACACGTCAGATTGGAATCTTCCTGAAAATATTAAATTAGCTGATCCATGTTTCAATCAAATGGATAAAATTGACATATTGCTCGGAGCAGAATTTTACCATGAATTGATGCGCCCACAACAAATAAAGATCAATCAAAAACTGCCAATTCTGCAAAACACAGCTTTGGGTTGGATCGTCACGGGTAAATTACAAGAAAGAAACGGCAACTTGGTAACTTGTGCAGTGTTTACCCCAGAAGAGCAAACAACAAACCAGCTAATTGACAATTGCTGGAAGCTTGAAGACACGAATAATACAGAACGAGCACTATCTTTGGCTGAGAAACGATGTGAGGATCATTTTGCACAAAACGTAAAAAGAAACGAGAATGGGAGATTCATTGTGCGCCTACCATTCGCAGAAAATCCATCCGTTCTCGGAAGTTCCAAAACAATGGCATTCAATCGATTTTTAGCATTGGAAAAACGATTGAACCTTAATCCTGATCTTAGAACAGGATACAACAAATTCATGCAGGAGTGCGAAGACTTGGGGCACATGGAAGAAATACAAGAAGACGACATTCCTAATTTACATTACGTTATGCCGCACCACTGCGTACTGAACCTGACAGCTCAACCACAAAACTAAGAGTAGTTTTTGACGCATCAGCTAAAACATCCAGTGGTTCCTCTTTAAATGACATAATACATGCCAGACCAACCGTACAAAGTAAGCTGTTTTCGGTACTGTTGCGATTTAGGACGCACAGAATTGTCTTCACTGCAGACATAGAAAAAATGTACCGGCAAATTCAAATCAATGACACGGACCAGATGTTCCAGCTCATCATATGGAGATACAACAAGCATCAAGACATAAAATATTATCGTCTTAAAACTGTAACATATGGCACGTCCTCTGCACCATACCTAGCAACAAAATGCCTTCAACACTTAGCTATTCAAAACGCTACAAAATATCCACAAGGTGCTTCAATATTACGCGATGATTTTTATGTGGATGATTGCCTTACCGGAGCTGATTCTATTAACACAGCATTAGAATCACAGCGACAACTAAGCTTAATCCTAAGAGAAGCTGGTTTTAAGCTGCGGAAGTGGTGTTCAAATCATCCTCCGTTATTAAATGGAATTGCACCTGAAGACCAGGAAATCAACTTGGACTTAGACGAGAATTCAGATTGTTCAATTAAAACACTCGGATAAATATGGCTCCCAAAGTCTGATCAATTATGTGGACGGTCACAAAAGCCAACGGCCACAAGGGTAACAAAAAGAATAGTCAGTTCAGAACTAGCCAAAATCTTTGATCCTCTAGGGATTTTTGGGCCGGTAGTTGTACGAGCCAAGATATTTTTGCAAGAGCTGTGGCAATTACCGCTTTCATGGGATGACGAGTTACCCATGAATCTTCAGGATGAATGGAATAAATTTCGCACAAATATAGAAACCCTAAACAAAATAAAAATAGAGAGATTCGTATTAAAACACGGAAACCCAGTCTCTACAGAAATTCATACGTTTGTCGATGCATCTGAACGAGCCTATGGAACAGCAATCTACATTCGTTCAACATATAAAGACAAAACTGTTTTAACCAGACTGCTATGTGCCAAGTCCCGAGTAGCACCCATAAAAAGGCAAACGTTGCCTCGCTTGGAATTATGCGCCGCGGTATTAGGTGTTGAACTAACAAGTAGGGTAAAAGAAGATCTTCGTCTGCAAAATATAGCAAACTTTTTTTGGTCGGACTCAAAAATTGTTCTTGCTTGGATAAACTCGTCAGCAGCATCCTTTCACACCTTTGTAGCAAACAGGATAACAAAAAGGTCTAAGCGATTCACATCAATGGCGCCACGTTAGTTCTAAAGAAAATCCAGCCGACGCAATATCTCGAGGAATAGCACCCGAAAACCTATCAAAACATTCAATTTGGTTTTATGTCCCTCTATTTCTTTCAGGACAACGGAGTGAATGGACAACCTCAACTTCACAAGCAATTGAGACACCTTGCGACGAAGAACGTAAGGTGACGAAGCATGTTCTAACAATAACCGCCTTGCAGCAAAATTATGCAGACATTATAAATCAGATAAACCACCGGAACTCATTTAAAACTCTTCAACACACGATTGGTTATGTGTTGAGATTTATTAGAAATTTCAAAACTACAAATATTTATCGGTCAACCAAAAGGGAGCTTGATGCATTCGAATTAGAAGAAGCTCTAAACATTATCATCAAGATCATCCAAGCCGCAGAGTTTGGGGAAGAACTAGAAAGGCTATCACATCAAACACCTGTACATAAATCAAGTCCCTTGGCCTCCTTAAACCCATTCATGGATGAGCATCAGATAATGCGCGTGGGAGGTCGTTTGGAGCAGTCAACATTATCGTTCAAGGCAAAACATCCTGCGATTTTGACTCATAATCACCCTATGACAAAGTTATTGATGCACAAGCTACACGAAGAGAATCGTCATTGTGGTCCACAGTCATTGTTGGCAGCATCCAGGTCACAGTTCTGGATTACAAACGGGAAATCACTGGCACGAAGTACCGTCCACAAATGCATACGATGCACTAAAGCTAGGCCAGTGCTTTTCAAACAATTAATGGGAAACCTTCCGGCAGATAGAGTAACCCCAGCACGTCCTTTCATAACCACAGGAGTGGATTATTTTGGCCCGATATGGATCCATCATATATCGCAGTATTTTGTTGCTTCGCGACTAAGGCCATTCACATGGAAGTAATATCAAATCTGTCTACAGAAGCATTCATAGGCGCACTACGACGTTTCATCAGCAGAAGAGGCCACTGTCAGACTTTGTATTGCGACAATGCTACTAACTTCGTGGGAGCAAACAATAAAATTACTGAATTAAAAGAATCAATATATTCTCAATCAGCGCAAGAGAAGATTACACGAGTATGCAGCAATCAGTCAATAAATTTTAAATTCATTCCACCAAGAGCCCCTCACTTTGGTGGACTTTGGGAAGCGGCTGTCAAATCCGCCAAGCACCTTTTACTGAGAAGTGTGTCAGCTGCATCACTTACATATGAAGAATTGGAAACAATAGTGGTTGAAATAGAAGCAATCTTAAATTTACGGCCACTGATCCCTCTCTCATCAAGCTACGATGATCTTGAAGCTATTACGCCAGTCCACTTTTTAGTAGGGGAACCCTTGACTTCAGCAGTAGATGTCAATGCGCAACCCCCAAGCATATCATTAGATGCAAGATGGAAAATAACTTCAGAAATCAAACATAAATTCTGGAAAGAGTGGACTCAAAACTATTTACATGAGCTACAGCAAAGGGGGAAATGGAAGTCTACTTCACCGAACGTCATTGAAGGCATGCTTGTTCTCCTCAAGGAAGATAATACTCCAGTGCTCCAATGGCCAAGGGGTAGAATCAACCGCATTTACAAAGCAGATGATGGACTTATCAGGGTATGCGAAGTCAAAACAGCAAAGGAAATTTTCAAGAGGCCAATACACAGACTTGCACCGTTGTTCAACGACTCCCTCACAGAAAATTCCGGATATGACAACTCAAAGTCACAAAAGAGGCAAGGCTCAGCGGAAGTTAACATTATACAGCCAAAACGAAAGGTAGTATCATATGCCTCCCTGGGAGTTTTCAATATGCTTTTTGTTTCGCTCCTTCTGCTGCCGATAATATTAGCCTCTCCAATCAATGTTACAGAATTTTCTTCCAATCCAGGATTATATTTCGAAGGCATGGGCTCGACAAAGTTGATGACAGCTTCCTGGAAATTCATTATATACTACGATTTAACACCAATTTGGGATAGGAATAAGGTTCTTGAAGTAGGTATAACATCATTTTCAAGGCTCTGCAAGCAATCGGTAGCTTTTGAATCATTTGAGACGCTTTCCATTCAACTTCAACATACTTGGGACAATCTTATTCAAGAATCAGACCTTTTAATTTCAAAAAGAAACTGGAGAGCTGCACTCAATATCGTTGGAAATATGGCCCATGCCTATTTGGAGTCCTGGACTCAGATTATGCAGAGCAAATGGCTCAAACTATAACTAACGTAAAGCAAAATGAAGAGTATCTATATATGTTACTAAAAAATCAAACTTTAGTAATAGATTCTATAATTAACATTCTTAAGCAAAGCGAAAACAATACTAAAGTGCAGTTTTCAGAACTTAAGAAAACCATATATCAAGATCTAAATAAAGTTCAAAATGAGAATTCAAATCTACGACAAGTCCAAAATCTAATGTCTCTGGCAATTCAATTAAATACACTTGCCTCAGATTTACAAAGAATTGAAACAGAGTTGGTCGCTGCCCTCACGCATACGAACCATGGCAATATAAGCCCACTTATCCTTACACCAAAACAGTTAAGATCGGAGATTGCTAAAATTAAAGGACACCTTCCTATAGGCCGTACATTACCAGTTGAAGACACCGACTTGCTAGAACTATACAAAATTATGAACGTTAAAGGCACAGTAACGAACACAAATGTAATTTTCGTTATTGAGTTACCATTGGTGGACCAAGGAAAATTTGAACTTTACAAGGACATTGCAATACCCACACAAATAAACAACATGACCATTGTCATAACAACTGACGTTAAATATCTTGCTGTTAATAACCACCGCGATGAATACCTGGCACTAACCATACTTCAATTCAATAAATGTACTGTAGTCATAGTCGACATATACATTTGTCCAGCATTGCAAATACAAATGGCCAAAGATTCCGGCAGTTATTCTTGTGAAATTGCTCTCTTCAACAACAAAACATCCCCTGATTGTAATTTTAGCTATATCCAGAACAATATCTCTTTTATTCCATTGCACAACGTAAACCAATGGCTGTATGCAACAATAACACCTACAGAACTAACTGCAGTCTGCGGCAATGATATCATACATATACAGGATAAGACTTCTGGTATAATGACCATGAACTCAGCTTGTATAATAAAAGGAAAATTTCTTACCATTCGTGGACACGAAACTAGTGTCACTACTTTA
The DNA here is from genome assembly GCA_944452675.1 of Tachina lurida. NCBI lineage: Eukaryota > Metazoa > Arthropoda > Insecta > Diptera > Tachinidae > Tachina > Tachina lurida. The sequence continues at coordinate 103,902,633 of OX101753.1, read as the reverse complement.
CGCAACTCCTATGCAACATTTGGTAATATCACCTCAATAGAAAAACCCTCTGAAGCTAGGAAAATATTAGAACCAAACCTCGTCTTGGATACCAAATTGGACCAGCTTACCGATATTCAAAAACAACTAAGGCACATTAAGAATTCTTCACTTGAAATATATCAGCCAGCAATTCATCATCCAAACATAGGCTTCGTTGCTCTACTTCTATCACTACTCATAATCCTAACACTTACTGCCTGGCAATTTCGAATCAAATGCAACAAAACTGCCTCAGTCAACCTAACACCGGCACCTCCAAGGCCAACACCACGTCATCTTATTTCTGAAGTTTAACACTACAGGTTTTCGCTGACTGCTCAACGCGGCGGAGAATGTTAATACATACATAATTACTTTTATTATTATTAGAACTTGTATGTATTTTTAAAGGAATACCTTCCCTTTTTTTATTATAAATATGAAATTTTGTTTATGTTGTATTCTAAGTTCATTAACCAAGTTTTATTTACAAATTAATAAGTTTCATATTGCAATCAGTCATTTACCTTTAGACATTCTTATACTCATACAATTAATTCAGTCATTTACCTTTAAGAGTAGTATTACAATAATTCATAAAATGCAAGGTCAGGCTTTATGACAAGCACTGAAATATACATTGCTAGTAATTTTAATATAGACGTATGAAATTAAAATTGTATAAAAGACTGGGAAAAATAAAGAAATTATGGCAAACAAAAATTAACTTTCTTGATTGCTAGACTAGTCTTAGTGCTTCTACTAAGACTTCACTTCAATTTATATTAGCACATGGTGATTCTACCTGGGCTAAAAACAAATAAAAACAAAACAAAAAATCACACACTCTGAGCTCCAAACCTTTGGTACTCAACCTTTTACAAACAGTTCTAAACGCAACAAGTGTCTTGGGCAATTGGGGATCCAAAACATTCGGATTGAATGCTAGATTTTATAATTCGAGGATACACATCAGCTCCCAGTATGAAATTAATATCATCTTTTCGGAAAAAATTAGGGTCAGCTAAACGGAGATTTGAGTATAAGGAAGCCACTCTTTCGTCAATTTTATCCTTTGGCTGCTTTCGTGGTAGATCGTCAACGACCATAGCTGTTACTTCAAATATTAGCCCGTCGTCAAAGCGCGGCCTGATTTCAATGTTGCACCAGCGAACATCACCAATTTTTTCTAACGGAATTTTGTAGCGTTTTATTAGAAAATCTGCCACAGAGCTTACTTCTTGACAGGGATTAAGAATTACCCTAACATTGCCCCATTCTTTTCCTAATTTGCTTTTGGTAATGACGGTTGGAAGAAACGTGACACTGCGTGCAGTAGAGGAAATTGGTGGTGTAGCGATATTTAGATGCCGTCGTGTATGTCGGTGAAGTAGGGTATGGTGTTTGCCTTTACATTGACGACAGCACTCGGTATTACGGCAGCGATTGACCTTGTGGGAATGAGCTAAGCAGTTCTCGCAATATTGGAACCGCTTTACAACCTTTAACTTTTCAGATACATTTAGTCGCTTGAATTTCGAGCATTTTCGAAGCGGGTGGTCTTTACGCCAGTCAAAGGCATAACATGGGGAACGATGATGTGATTGTTGATGACTACGCCCTCTTTCCTCTACTGGTGAGAGACTTCTCCTGCTGTGACGTGGCATTATGGGGGCTGAAAATAGATGCGAAAAAAAACAAATACATTATAGCGTTATTCGGTACTGGGGAGTAAAACGAGTTTTACAATGGGCCTGGTTACGATGCCGTTAGCAGTTCGTACTTCGGCGACTCTAACTCTGCTATCTTTACCGCGGATGACATTTTCTATGCGGCCTAGACGCCACTGGTTAGGGGGTAGGTTATCCTTTTTTATTACGACAAGATCACCAATAGCGTAATCCCGCTGGAGGTACTTCCATTTATTTCGCTTGTGGAGTTCTTTGAGGTACTCCTCCTTCCATCTTTTGGCAAAGTACTGATGCAAGATCTTCAATTTTTGCCAACGGTTACGTAACTCAATGAATGGTCGGATAGATTAGGTTCTGGGGGTGATAGCAGTGAATTCCCGATAAGGAAATGGCCGGGGGTGAGTGCACATAAATCCGCGGGATTTTCGCTCATGGGGCTAAGTGGGCGAGAGTTGCGACAAGCTTCAATTCGAGCCAGCATAGTAGAGAATTCTTCAAACGTAAAAGTCTGACTATGTGAAATTCGTTTAATTTGACTCTTAAAGCTTTTGACTCCGGCTTCACAGAGTCCACCCATGTTTGGTGCGCCTGGTGGGATAAAGTGTCATTCTAAAGAGTTAAATACGGATTGCTGATCAAACAATTTTTGGCGTAGATGTGACATGAACTGAGTCTTGTCTGTGTTCAATGTGTGCGAAGCACCTACAAAAGCAGTACCATTGTCCGAATAAATAGCACTAGGGGATCCTCGGCGAGAAAAAAACCGACCGAATGCAGCTAGGAACGCCTGGGTTGAGATTTCACTAGTGCATTCGAGATGTATAGCCTTTGTGGAGAAACAGCCAAAAACCAGCACGTAACCTTTTGTTATCTTACATCCTCGACCTGCGTATGATTTGATATTGGACCTGCAAAGTCGACACCAGTGTTGGTAAATGGGCGGGAAAGTGTGGTTCTCTCGGCAGGTAGAGCGGCCATTATTTGTTGACTTTTCTGGTGTTTTTGAATTACACATGGCCGACACTGTGACAAAATGGTTTTGATTAGAACCCTTAGTCGCGGAACGTAATAATGAAGCCTCATAAGTCTATACAATAGAGCGTTTTGGCCGTGGATAGAGTATTTGTGCAGGTATGCTAAAAAGAGTATGGTAAAGCATCCATAATAAGGTAGAAGTATTGGAAACTTTTCATTGTAATTTAGTGTCGATGAGGCCGATAAACGACCATTTACTCTCATAATTCCTGTGGCATCTAAAAATGGGTTTAAAATTAAAAGGTGACTTTTGCGCGAGATTTCTTTGCCTTGAGATAATAAAATGTATTCTTCTGCAAAATATAATCTTTGGCAAGCGATTACCATGCGCGATTTTGCATGATTTAATTCACCATTTGTCAATTCCTTAGAGGTTATCAGCTGATGACGTAATTTCCTATTACACCTGTAATAAAAACGAAAAATATAACACATAACACGCATGGCCCTTGGAAAGTCTGAAAAAGTCATCAAAATGTCCGTATTTTCAAGATGAGTCCAATGCACGCAAAGCGGTTTTGCTTCTTCTTCCGTTGTAAAAGTTTGAGCGTTCTTAGCCCACTGACTTGAGGGATATCTAAGCCATGATGGTCCATGTCACCATAAGTTGCTGGATATAAGTTGTGATACAGTGAGTCCACGGGATGCCAAGTCAGCGGGGTTGCTTTTAGAGTCAACATGAAACCCAGATTGACTCCCAACTTTTTCTACGATAGAGGAAACTATATTTTCCACAAAAGTTTTCCACTTATTGGGGGATTTTTGTAGCCATGCCAGGACGATTGTGGAATCGGTCCACAAGAATAATTTGTAGTTTTTAAGGTTGAGTTGAGACTGGATTGTATCTATCATTGTGGCCATCAGCTCTGCTCCACAAAGTTCTTTCCTGGGTAATGAAATAAACTTAACTGGAGCAACTTTTTTCTTCGCCACTAACAAATTAGTCGATATATAGCCTGAATTTTTTGTGCGTAGGTACAATGTTTCGGCATACGCTTTTTCCGAGGCGTCGCAGAAGCCATGCAGTTTAACGGAAAAAGATGGGTCAAAGTCAACGAATCGAGGTATTTTAATGTTTTCTATATTCGCATAATCGTCTTAAAATGCATGCCACTGTGATAGAGTTGATGGTTTTAGGGTTTCATCCCATTTTGTTTCAGCCTTCCAGATCTATTGCATAGTGATCTTTGCTACGATTATTTTGGGGGCTAGCCAACCGGCAGGATCAAATAGTTTGGCGATTTCAGACAGCACTGACCTCTTCGTGATAGAGGTTTGATCAGGGATGTTTTTCAAGAGGAAATAGAAATTATCGTTTCCAGCATTCCACCGTAACCCTAAAGTTTTAGTGGTACAAGAGCCTGACAATTTCAGGAACTCTGTATCGAGAAGGTGGTTAGGGGGCAAGCCTTTCAGCAAGTAGTCACTGTTTGTTGTCCATTTGCGGAGGGAGAAACCAGCTGATTGAAGAACTTCTATTATTTCATTTCGCGCTTTGAGAGCAGAAGATAAAGTGTGGGCGCCGGCTAAAACATCATCGACATAGATATAATTGCGAATAATATCGGATGCAATGGGATTTGTTGAGGCACATATGTTTGCTAGTTCGAGTAGGGTGCGTATTGCCAGATAGGTGGCGCAGTTCACGCCAAAAGTTACAGTATTTAACTCGAAATCTTGGGGGTCTTCGTCAGGCGAATTTCTGAAAATTATTCTTTGGAATGGAGTGTTAGAAGGATTCACTAGTATCTGGCGATACATCTTCTCAATATCTGCATTAAAGACGTATCGGAATAGTCTCCAGCGCAAAATTAGGGATGAAACGATACCACTAAGGTATCGATACTTGTACTTGATACGGTATCGGTTCAAAAGAATCGATACCTACTCAGTATCGAATGAAAAGCATCGATATTTACTTGTATCGGTCCAGTTCTTCATATGATTTCAAATAGTGAAAACAAAAGTGAATGTAAACAGCACCCACACATATGTATGTATGTATGCACTTACTTTGAAATATTTTCATCGTCAGGAGCAGTACCCAGCGGGAAAAGGAAAGGCCTTTGTACTACTTCTTTTGGATTTACAAGGCCGGATTGCTCCATTTCATGCTCATATATTTTTTACATGCGTTTTCATTGCGAGGTAGGAAAAACAAAACCAAACATGTTACTCCTTCTCTTTTCCATTCTCATAGAAGGGTATGTGGAATGTATATTTTATCTTTTATATAAAAGAGTCGAGGCCTTCCATAAGAGATTCTTTAGTAGTCAGATAGTCCTGATTCACACACGTCAGTTCTGATTCGTCAAGTCTTGAGTTTTTAGGAGAGAGAGGAAGAGAATGGAAAGGGGTACAGACTTGACCGTACCAGTCAAGTTTGCTTTTTTATTTTGTTTTGTCATTCGTAATACTCTACTACAAAGCAAATTTTTTGAAACTTGATGAAACAAACTTTACGGTGTGCATGAACGCAAATGCAGGGTGAAAAGAAAATTGAACAAAAACTGATCAGGTAAACCGGATGTGTGTGAATCAGGACATAAGAAAAGTAATTGAATAAAAAAAATCCTAAGCAGGCCTTTAATAAGGCCTGATTTCGCGAACTTACGTTAATATACATATATATATATAAACTAAATATAAACTTACATTTAATACGAGTAAATCAAATTTTGTTAAACTGGCCTCATTTTCAACATTGTTGCGCCAATAAAAAATGAGTGTTTTTGACCGATACAAGTATTTTTTACCGATACCTACTCGGTACTCGGTAGTAAAGTATCGATACCAAAAGTACTTGGTTTCTAAGAAAAAGTATCGAGTACTTACTTGTATTTACTCGTATCGTTTCATCCCTACGCAAAATTAGTATGGTCAAGTCTGACTGCAGACTTGGACCTGGGTACAGTAAATCATTGAGACTAGTTCCGTTCGATGAGGGACAAGAAGCGTTGAAAGCTGCACGCAACTTCGTAGTAGTGCTATCGGGCTTGAGGACAGCGTGATGGGGCAAATAGTATGTATTTTTAGTATCTGAGGGCGGGACTTTTGTCATTTGATTTAAATATGAATATTCAGAAATAACCCTATCGTATTCGGATTTTAATGGGGGTTTCTTAAACAATTTGGATTCATTCCTGGTAAACTGGTATAAAGCAATATGGCGCGAAAAACCAATATTGACATTTTCGGGGTACTCTTTTCGAAATGGTAATGAAACTACAAAACGCCCATTTTTCCTTCGAAACGTTGTAGATTGATACAGTGTTTCACAATGTAAATCATCATCAGAGAGCCGACATTTTTTCGATAATTCTTCGAGTTCCCAGAATTTTCGAAGCTCATCGTTAAGGACAATTTCATTATAAAATGACGATATAGAGGGTGTACAGGGTTTTGTGGCGATTCTACCAGTAATAATCCATCCAAAGACTGTTTGCTGCGCTACTAATGCTTGGTTAGCATCCCACCGCATGCCATTTCTTATAACTTTAAGATATACATCGCCACCTAGAAGAACGTCAATCTCTGAGTATTTATGCACGTTTGTGTCAGCCAGGGGTAAGTCTGAAAATTCGCTCTTCTTAAGTGCTGCCATAGGATAGTACGGAAGTCTGCCCGTTAGTTTTTTGACAACAAAGGCATCGGCATAGGTAGTAAAAGAGCTATCTATAGGTGAGCCGATGTGAAGGTAACACAATTGAGTTGCGGTGGCAGTCAAAGCGTTGTTCAAACCATGAATTTCGGTTTGTGAGGATCGAGTTTGCAAGCATAATTTATTTTGATGCCTTTTTGAAATAAAAGTATCTTCAGATGCAAAGTCAATCAAAGCTCGAACAGTATGTTTTATATCATTGGAATATATATCGACAAGAGCCGTACCGAGCAAAACGGTGGAGTTCGAAGTGGACTGTAGTTGAGTAGAGTAAGATTGTCTCTTCTGAGCAGCTTGTGCTGAAGTAGAGGGGTTAAAATTTAAGTTTGTGTTTTGAAGAGGGTTTAAAATATGTGAATCGTTTGAGTTCGTATTTGAAGGAATTTTCCATGCGATAAAGCAAAGAATGATGCTTTTGTTTGCATATATGGCAGACATATTGGCTTCTACATTTTTTGAATTCATGTGACGTGCCGAGGCAGTTTGAACATCGTTTTTGTCGTTTGATTATCCAAAGTCTTTCTTCGACAGACATTCCGAGAAATAACGGACACAGTCTAAGGGGATGTATATCCGGACAAATAGAATATTTTCCGGACTTATCTTTAGTGACATTTGTACTGTAACTTTTCACTTTCTTTTGATCTACTGCATGGGGTTTTTTTTGATTGTAAGTTTTGCTATTATTGTTGGGGTTAACGAAGGTGGTACGAATGTCAGCTACCGACTCTAGGGTTTGGAAACGCGAGGTTAAAAAGGTGTCCATCTGTTCCCAATTTGGCAATTTGGCCTCTAAGAGCTCATTTACCTTTGCTAGTAGCTCAACGTAAGATTCAAAGGTAGTGTAATAACGCGACTTCAACGTTTCTAATTTTACTTCCTCTTTAAGTTTTGGGTATTTGCTCAAAATTTCATCATATCGCGAACGAAAGTTTGACCAGAGACGAACAATTTCATCCTCTTGCACCCTTAAGGAGTGAGAGGAATGACCGTCGGGTGAAAGGTCATCAAAATATGATTGGAATTCTACTAGTCGATCAGATTCGCGAATATATGATTCTAATAACGACATAGTTAGTCTTGAAAGAATTGTTGCGCAAATAAACTTAAATAATGATAGGTTGCTTAAAAAATATTACAAATGGAATACGTAGCAACGTTTTATTGAACAAACGATAGCTTGAATCGAATATTTGTGAGAGTGGTAGTATAAAACAATATTCAATTCCAAAAAAAAGAAAATTATAAACACTTTTTCCAGTTAAATATAAGCTAAGGTAATTATTTAAAAAAGGTAAAAAAAGAAATTACAGGCAGTTGTTATCCTTATGCGTTTTAATTAATATTGACCTTTATTTTATTTTAATTTAATTAATATGATGGTTATTTAATTAAACTCTCTTTTATTTCACTTCCTTTAACTTTCTCTAATTAAATTTTATTCATACTTTATCTAAGTGTGAAACAATATTTCGAATTGAAACGGTGTATTGTGCAGAGAAAAGAAGAAATTTCTCACTGAGGTCAAAACTATTTCATAAATACAAAAAAGTATATCTATTTCATAAACACAGTTTTATTTCTTTTTTGTTTTAGCTTAACTTTTAAGTCTTAAAACCATAGTTGGCTGGTGTTTTATTTTGGCCTTTGTTGTTGGATTGTAGTAAGAACTTTGATTGGTTTTTTTTGTATAACTTGTAGTTCTGCTTACTTTTATACTTGATGTAAGCGAGCAACTTGTATCATTTGATAACAAAAAAAAAATGTTCGATCAAATCTTGTTTTATAGGCATACAAATCGATCAAACATCGAACATTTTTTCCCTTTTTTTGTATGGTTTATGTTGATAAAGAAAGAAGTGATTGATTTTATAACGCTCTCGTAATTCTTATTATGAATGATAATAATTTATGTATATTTGGACAGAGAATCTGCCTTTAACAATCACACTCAATAGATATAAAATTCCACTCAACAAATTTTGTGGAATTTGTTTCTTTTTACTGGGGGAAATTTTATTTCTTTAGCAATAATAACTGTATTGCTAATGTTGTTTTTGCACTCTTTTTTTTTAAACACCTTTTACATCTATGTGTAAATATGTATACCTATATATGTATATATATATATATATATATGTGTGTATATACATATGTAAAGAATTAATCATAATATATCATGTACATATTATGTACAGAATTAATCAGCATTTACTTTCTTTTTAATATTTTATTTATTTAATATTTTCTGATGATGAGATTTAATTTACTGAACTTCGGGATTATTTTCAGTATGTATATCTGTGATAGCTCCACAGGGGTTTTTGTTAATATTGATAAGGGTGTAGAATCTTTTTCATTAAATTTGTCAAATTTTTTCCTTTCATCCGGTTCGATTGGACCAAAAATGTTGGGGTATACGCGAAGGATCTCTGACAAGTTCTTCCAATAATAAATTCCGAGGTTGAAATTTAAAATATTTCACTTTATTAAATTCCTTTTCATGCACCTGTTCGGTTGACAAGTTATGGCTAAACTAACTCTTTACAATTGTACTTCTTTTTCATAGAGCAATTAATTGAGCGACAAAGTCAATAAATATTGTAGCTGTTCTCAGTTACTTTATACGAATACACTGCGATACACTTAAATAAAAACTAATTCAGAGCTGCATATTACACGTGAACACTCTTGAATGCACATTTTGGCGCTTATAATAATTGGTGCAAGTATACCTAACGGATCGAAGAGTCTGGGTAGATCTGACGTTACTGTTTGCTTAGTAATTTGTTTTACATCTCCTGGATATACCTTCACACAAAACTTGTCAGCCTTTGAAATCCAGGTTAAGCCCAACATTTTTACCGTTTGACTCTCTGTGCTGTTGAAGTCAATATTTACTTCTTGCTCTTTCTTTTCAATGCCTTGAAGTAGTTTTGTATGATTGGCATTCCATTTTTGTAGATTCAGACCATGTTTCTTTAATATATGTGTCAGCTCTTGTTCTATTGTCAGTGTCTCATTCAAATCATCACTCCCGCCTATTCCATCATCCACATAGAAATTTTTAAGTAACCAATCCTTTCCAAACATTTTGTAGCCAAATATGGTGCAAATTGGGTACCGTATGTAATGGTGTTGAGTTGATAATATTTGATCTGTGTAGATGGGTCATGTCTCCATATAATAATTTGGAACCTTCTGTCGGCTGGATGTATTAGCATCTGGCGAAACATTTTCTCAATGTCTGTTGTAAATACAAAGCGTGGTAGCCCAAAGCAAAGTAGTATTGAAAATAGCTCGCTTTGATTGATGGGATCTGAGTGCTTCAGATCATCAAGGGCCAAGACTGAAGAAGTTTTCGTTGATGCATCGGAGACCAATCGTAATTTTGTAGTTAAACTATCGGGATGTAATATACTGTGGTGTGGAATGAAATAGTTTGGTTTGCATGTGGAATTTATATCAATTTGTGTCATGTGACCCAATTCCTCGTACTATTTCATAAGTTGTATGTATTGCGCCTTGACATTTGGTGCCTTTGCTAGTCGACGCCTCAGTGATAGGAATCAATTGAACGCTATCCCATGTGACTCACATAATGCTTCGGGATTGTCACAAAACGGAACTCTCACAACAAATCTTCCATTTTTATCAATGCTGTAGGTCTGAGTAAAATAAGTTTTGCACTGTCTGATACTAACAGCGTTTTCTGTACCGCCTTCACCTTTTCTTGCTCCCATAGTTAAGCGATGTCTTTCTCTAAAGTAATTTCATTTTCGATGCACATTCCACATGCTGCAGTGGAAGATTGGGTTTCTTCAATTTTTCCTGAGATGATCCAACCCAGCAAGGTATTTTAATTAATTGATGATAGAATTCCGCACCCAATAAAATATCTATATTGTCAGGATGATGGAAACCTGGGCCAGCTAGACTGATGTTATTAGGAATGTTCCAGTGATTGATGTTAATTATTTGTAATGGTTGAGGCGAGATTATGTGGTTAAGAACAGCTGCTTCAAGTCGTGTGGTGTAGTGATTGGATGTAACCCTTGAACTTGGTTGTTGACTCCTGGTGTTTGAGTCTTTTAAATGCAGCAAGGTGTTATGTTTGTTGGCACACTTCATACAGCTTCTTAGGCTACAATTTTTTGCGTTATGTCCCGGTTTTAAACAATTAACACAATAACTTTGTTTTTGAACAAATTGAAGTAGCTTCAAAAATTCTGGGCATGCGAATAATAGGTGTCTTCCATATTTGCACATTGAACAGAGTTCATTGTTTCATTTTTCAATTGTGATAGAAGTACATACCTTTGCCCTTGGGTTTGAAAATTTTTGCCTTCCGGACATTGCTTCCACGGATTGAAAATTTCTCTCGAAGAAATTTAGAAAGTCTTTGATAGTTGGCAGTTCTCGTGGCTGTGGGAGAGACTTCTCATAATGGAGTCGTGTGACCTGATCCAGTTGTTTAAGGAGCAAATGGATGAGCAATGGATCCCATGTTGATTTGTTGATATCAAGATTTTGAAGTGTTAATAAACACTCCTTTGCTTTGTCATGTAGACCCTTATAATTGTCGCTTGGTGTCTTGTTTGGTGTATCTATCAGTTCTTGAATTAAATTGCCAACTAATAGCCTCTTGTTATGGTAGCGGTCTATTATAGATGACCATGCCGCATCGAAATTTTATCCAGTGGCCGGAAAATGTTTGATTAGATTTGCCGCTTCTCCCACTAAATGAGTTTTTAGATACCAGATTTTTTGCACCTTCGGAATTGATTGGCCTACTAAAAGTGAGGAAAATAGGTCGTCAAATTCTTGCCATTTTAAATAATTGCCTTCAAATATTGGTAATACTATTTTTGGTATTGGAACTGAATCGGGCTGACTATTATTTTGTCCAGAAGGTGGTTTAGTAGTTGCATGGTTGTTAACGGATCTTAATGCATTTCGTACATCATTTTCTAATTCAATTAATTGTTCTAAATTGTATCCTTGATTTACAGGCTCATCACTAATTTCACATATTTGTAGATGGAGGTCTTCAATGTTTTGCCATATCTTTGTGGCAATTCGCACATCCTGATTTGTTAATTCCGTTCTTAACAAACGTTCCAGAGATGCCATTATTGCTGCTTGTCTACGAATAGTTTTCAACATCTTACCTGTATCCGCTGATGTCACGTTAGCATGTTCAGTTTGGTTTTGTTGTGGAAGTGGGCCTTGTGGTTTGGCCGAAGGCTGTGGCACCTTCAGCATAGATGATTCGAATATCTCTCTGTATTGTAGGACGGCCTTCATAATTGCGTTGTAGTACTCATCTGCGAAATACTTGTGGTCTAGCTGAACTTTTCCATCAGCCGAATTCCTTTTGGTAGTTTCGGATGATCGTTTCAATCCGTTATCCTATTTCCTTTTGGTTGTTGACCAACTCGAAGGATACCATATTGTATTGAGTTATAGTGCTACTTCAAATGTTGAAATCCAGTGCCTGGTTACAGGATCACGTCGGGGGCACCAAAAATATTAATGTCAACTGTGAAGTATTTTCTTGCAAGCACTTGTAGCTTGAAGAATTGTGGTTATTTTGGGATTCTCACAAGCAGTTGAACTTGGAGATAGTTGTGGTATAGTTTGTTGTCCTCACAAGCACTTGAACTTGTAGGCAGTGTTCAATAAAACAATTGATTTGTTATTAAACACTAAAATTTTGACTTTATTTTGCTTTCTTTTATACATAAAATTAAAGAACAGAAATGCTTAATATATAAATGATTAATTGCTTTGTACTTTTTTTTGTAAAATTAATAAACGATAACTTAGCAATGACCTACTTTTGAATATTGCAAACTGTAATATTTGCATAAAACATTTTGTGCAATACATGGTCATTGACTTAGTATGGTTACAAACAAAAAATGTATCCTTAGTGATGAATTTAAAAGAATTAATAATAACGTAAGCAATAATATATATGTCACAACGAACAAATAAGAAATATATTAACATACTCCCCCCGTTGAGTGCAACTCAAAAAAAAAATTAAAGTAATGCAATACAATAATGAATAAAATAAAATAAAAACTTATAACAATGGACAATAATGATAGTCAACTACAATGCAAGTCTATGTGTTGTCCTCTCATGTTTCAAAATTCGATAGGCTGTGGCATTCCTTCTTATCTGATGTAGGACCTTGTAGAAATTGAAGTTTAATTTTTTAATCAGTTGGTTGTTAGATGTGTACAGTGAAGTCTGAAGTTGTTTGTTGTTGACGTGGTGCTGGAATTGGAGTTAAACGTCATGAGCATTTTTTCTTGCTGATTAAGTATATTAATATACAGAAAGTCGTTATTAATGCTGAGTAACCGACAGTCATGTGATGGTAATTATGGGTGTCAATTCTGTTTGGAGGCTGTAGTATTTCCTTTGCCTTTAGAGAGTTTTGTAAATCTGTTATGTTTTGTATTTGTGAATTGTACTCGCTTGTGCGAATCTTATCCAGTAGTGGCTTCAGACGAGTTGCTTGAGTTTGATCTGTAATTTCCCAAATTCTGGTGTATGATGCCTTAAGCGAGCTGGAGATTGTTTGTTGAGCTTGGAGTGACATGAACTTGTGTTTGAGAGTACATCTGGTTCCAAATAAAGTACGCCTGACCCTTGCAGCGTAAATTGAGTGATATCTCTCTTACACGCAGCCGTTGTATTAATTGCTGTTGGTAATGCGTAAATCCATTTATTTTGGTGATGGAGGTGTATCCAGGCAGTGGTGTTTTTTATTTGTTGCACTGGACAATCAGCTTTAGTTTCGTTGTGTAATAAACTTATCTCGCAAGCGCATGTTGGAGAACCTTATTCATAACGTATCTATACCTTGAAACATACAAAACTATCTTCATTGATGACAGCGCATAAATTCAGTTCAGTTTTATTAATGGTAAAATAATGGCGATGTATAATATCGACGGCCAACAGGGACGAGCATGGCTTTATTGATACTAAGGTATCGTTGATCCAGTTTGGCACTGGTACAATGCTGAATACTGATTTCGTTCAACTAAGGGGTAAATTAATGCGAAACACGACTGTGTTATTCGTGAGTCCACCTTGAACCTTCATCAGTTTGTACAATTGTAATACATCATTCTGCTTTACAGGCAACTCAAGTGACTCGGGCAGATGCATTTTTATATTTTCTATTTCCTGTTGTAATTGTTACGGAGTAAGGATAAGCGGGCTTATGATGCCATGGTGAGTGTTTGTAAGAATATCCAGTATTGAACATTGTGCGTATTGTAAGTTTGACGCAGTAATTGTTAGTTGAATACACAATGATGAGAAAATTCTGTATATTCGTTCTCAATATAGTTCTTTACTATCATTTGGGGTATTCAAACAGTGTCATAATGTCTTAACATTTTAACATAGTTTAAAAAAAATTTTGTTGTGACTCAAACAAAAAGATCATAAATTAATAAGACTTTATCAGCTATGTTTATTGTTTGTCATAACTACATGTCGATATGCGTGAGAGTTTACCAAAGGAATTGAGAGAGAGAGTAAGCAATGTACTAAGGTGCTAAAACCAAAATACAAGTAAGTACAATATTTTTAATTGTAAATTATGAGGGGTTGCTCACAGCATTATATTTTTTCGTGTTATTACTTTAAAAAGTTTTAATTTATGAGTACCATCTGAATACCCCCATTGTGTATCTTGTTGTATATTTGTGATATTTGAAGGTCAATTTGGTCAAACGTTTTCTTTATTTGCACTTGATCTGACTTCAGGATATTCCTGGTAGAGTCTACAATTGACGTCTGATTTCTTAAAAGGCTGATCAGATATGCCTAATTTTCCTTAACTTGTGAAATGGTGTTTGCCATCTCTTCCACGTATTTGGAATCCAGTACGCCAAAAAGTGAATGCGCTATGTTCCCGACTAAATCGATTGCTCTCCCTTTTTTTATCTTCTGCCTGAAAGTAGGGTGCTGCTCATGTGTAACTCACTCTTAGTACGTTCAAAGTATTTGACTAGATTTTTGCATGTAGAATTTTCTTGTATATCGTCACATAAATTACTTAACGCCCTGGTCCCTTCTGCAAACATTTCCGATTCGGCCCAAAATTCTTTCAAGTCATACGGCCCTGTTCTGTAAACCGAACCCGAGCAAATTTTTCGTTTGTAAAACGAGAAAAAAATTTTGGTGTTCTCTAAACCGAATTCACATGTTTTTACTCGTTTTTAAATCGAGTAAATATACCTGGTCGAAATTAGATCGAATGTGGTACTATTTCAATAAATCACTAATGAAAGATCAAAAAACAATTAGCATTAACAATTTGAGATCTTTAATACCATATTATAACCAAATCACATATGCAGTTTGATACATTTAATTGTACGAAATTGGTTTTAAAAACACTCCAACGTTTGTTTCCAGTTTTACTGCAAGAATGAAGATAAATTATTTGTATGAAGAAAAACACTTTTTCGGTAAAAATGCTTATTTTTGATTGAAAATGTGATTTCTTTTATTAACAACTGACTTTAACGTTCAAATATTTTATTTAGCTTAATATCGAATGTCACCAAATCGAGTAATTTGTAGAACACCAAATAAACATTTACTCGTATTTGAACATTTTTCGTTTTGAAAAACGATTCGGTTTACAGAACAGACCCGATAATAAATTAAAATTTGCCAATCTGAGGAGGAAATTGCTGCTGATCCAATTTCTTCAAAATTAATGCCCACCTGATTCCCAAACTGCATGTTATGGACTTGAGCGCCTAAGACTAATGGCAGTAACATTAAAGCTATCAACGCAGTGATGATACTATTTGGAATAGATATTCGTTTTTACTTTTTAGCATTCTCAGACGTATTATTCTTATCCGTATCTAAATCTTCATGGTCGGACCAGCCGAGCTATTGGCCTTCTCCTAACCCCGCATGCTGTCTTGACATTAGCCACTCGAACCAGACCATCATCTCCTTGATGGACCTTTACTATTCTAGCCAACGGCCACCTCAAGGGAGGTGTGTTGTCCTCCTTAACTATTACCATATCGCCTAGCTTAGCGTTGACATTCCGTGTTTTCCACTTGTGCCGATACTGTAATTCGCACAAATATTCCCGTGACCATCTCCTCCAAAAATACTGTTTCAAGTGGGTGACCAATTTCCACCTGGTCAAGAGACTCACTTTTGTTTTTTTAGAGCTTACGTTTATCTGGGAATTCAATGGTTCCCCAATTAGAAAGTGACCAGGTGTCAAGGCATTCCAATCATTTGTGTAGTTTGACATTGGGGTAATTGGCCTTGAATTAAGAATGCCCTCAATTTCAATTACAACGGTATCGAGTTCCTCATACATATGTTAACGATGCCGTTGCTACACTTCTGAGCAAAAGATTCTTCGCTGATTTCACCGCACCTTCCCATAACCCTCCAAAGTGTGGTGCTATAAAGTGGAACGTTATGCCTCTAGATGAACATTCCTTGCTGATTTCACTTACGGCCAGAATTTAATAAATCTAGTCTGTTAATTCTGTAAGCTAATTTTTTGTACCAACAAAATTAGTCGCATTGTCACAGTACAGCTCTCTACAATGACCTCGTCTGCTCATGAATCGCCTTAGTGCGCCTATGAATGCTTCGGTGGTTAGATCGGTAACCAATTCCAGATGAACAGCCTTTGTAGCGGAGCAGCAAAATACGGCAATGTATGCTTTATGAGGTTTCTTCCCTCTTAATTTGTAATGCACCCAAAGGGGTCCACAAAAGTGAACACCAGAGTTTATAGAAGGTCCAGCTTGTGTGACGCGTGTTGACGGTAAGTTACGCATTATTTGATTGAGCAATTTTGGTTTGGCTCTGGTGCATCGTATGCAATGTTGTACGATTGATCGTGCTGCTGTCTTACCCTTGATTGGCCAATACCTTTGTCTTACATGTGATAATAGGGCTTAAGGACCACAGTGGCGATTTTTTCATGTGTCATTTGCATTATCAACTTCGTTATTAGATCATTGTATGGAATCAGCATTGGATGTTTTGCATCATATTGCAGTGTTGATGATTTCAACCGTCCCCCTACTCTGATGATGCCATTATTATCTAAGAAGGGGGTAAAATTTGCTATATTGGGTCCCTCTACTTACTTTTCCATGCCTCTGCAAGTTCTTCAAATCGTTTTTAAAATTGGATCATTACAGTCCACGTACAATGACTATGAGAGCGTGTTCCAATTCTTGAGCTGTTAAGTTTAGATCGGGATGTTGTTTGATCATTCTCGTACGGTTAATGAATCGTAGCATATAAGCCACGACTCTCTGGGGGGTTCGAAATGAACCACTGTGTTGTATTTTGTAGATGATGTCTGTTGATGTTTCATCTACGGTCGCCACTGTAATCACCTTCTTTCGTTCCATATCGTGCTCATTTGCGTTTATTGTGATTGTGTTGGAAGTATTTGTCGGCCAAACTTCCTCTCTTCCATGCAAAAATATGGGCCCATAGAGCCATAAAGTGATTACAGCTAGTTTTGACGGGGAGAGACCTCGTGAAATAATATCTGCCGGGTTTTCCTTTGATTTGACGTGCCTCCACTGCTCAGCTATGGATAATTCCTGTATTGCAGTGATTCGATTAGCCACAAACGTTTGGTACGCTGATAATTTTGAGTTGATCCAGGCTAAAATGATCTCTGAGTCCGTCCATAGGTAAGTGGGTGTGCTCTCAAGATTTAAATCACTCTTTGCTCTTGCTGTTAGTTGGGCGCATAAGAGTGCTGCGCAAAGTTTGAGACGAGGCAAGGTCTGGCGTTTTAAAGGAGCAACACGGGATCTTGCACATAGCAGCCTTGCGATTACCTGCCCGTTCTTTATAATGGATCTGATGTATACAGCTGCACCGTATGCTTTCTTGATTGCTAGACTAGTCTTAGTGCTTCTACTAAGACTTCACTTCAATTCATATTAGCACATGGTGATTCTACCTGGGCTAAAAACAAATAAAAACAAAACAAAAAATCACACACTCTGTGCTCCAAAGGAAACCTTTGGTGCTCAACCTTTTACAAACAGTTGTAAACGCAACATTTGGTGACCCCGACGGTCCTGTAGCAAGGTACAGGATTCCATCAACACAAGACATTCTTCAACTCGACGGTCCTGCAGCAAGGTACAGGATTCCATCAACAGAAGACATTCGTCAACTCGACGGTCCTGTAGCAAGGTACAGGATTCCAGCAACATATCGTTCCTTGTACATAAGCAATGGAATCGTTTGAAGACCTGGTAGCAGCCCAACAGAAGATGGCGGAGCAAATAGAGGCAATAATCCGCAATTTCAAAAAAGACTCTTCTACAAGAAAAACTTCAGAGTACTTCTTGGAGCGTCTACAGTGGCTTGACAAGGCATGGCAAGAATTTGAGACCACTGACAACAAAATAAGGTGCCTCTCAAATCTACCATTACAACACAATTATTTTACAGACCAATACTTACGTATTTTGGACGATACCCTCAAATACAAAGAACTATTTGAGTCCGAAAGTAAAAAAGTGAAGAAACCAACACCATCGATGAGACAAATAGAAGAAGGTGCAAGCAGAGGTATGCAAGAAAAGACACTACCTGATGATATCACAAGCAAAGTTCTTCGCAATCAGCGGGCATTGACGAGAGCATTAAGACGAACTATTGATGAAGTCAGAACACAGGGAAATCAACAGATAGCATATTATCAAGGCAAATTACCGCTCATTAATAAATATATGCACGAGCTCTCTACAAACAACGATACATTATGGCAATTGACTAATGAAGAACAAATAGACGGCTACACCTTGGATGACTTTTACGAACTGCAAGCTGAGGTGCACGACATTCAATGTGAGCTAGAGCGGCATGTGAGTAATATCAGCGAAAACAATCCACGCAGCACTGAGCATTGTCAACCCCATCTTCCAAAAATTCAGATTTAGCGGCAGTTACCTACAATGGGTAACCTTTAAAGATCTTTATACCCAGCTAATCCACAACGCATCAATGAGTGAAGTTGAGAAAATGTTTTACTTAACTACACATCTAGCAGACGAACCAAAAGCACTAGTAAAACATTTGCCAATTACAACAGCAAATTACGAAATTGCATGGAACATTTTGGTTGATAGGTACGATAACAAAAGGCTCATTGTGACAACACTACTAAACAACTTGCTTTCTCATCCGCAAATAAAAACCGAAACGGCACAAGCGTTAAAAATATACATGATGTCACTAAAGAATGCATCCATGGTTTAAGCGCGCAAGGACTGCCAGTGAACAGTTGGGACGCCATAATTGTTCACATTTTATTGAAAAAACTCGATCAATCAACTCAAACTTTATTTGAGCAATCACTAGAAAACAACAAAAACCTCGTAAGTCTAAAAGATCTTCTTAGATTTATAGAGCACCGTTTCCAAGCATTTGAAACACGCGGAAGGTCTCACGAATCTGGTGGGGGGAAGGATAGAGCCAAACTTATAACTGCAGCTACATCAACCCCAAACTGTAAAGTATGTGGAATGCCTGGGCATCCCATATATTACTGTGAAAAGTTCCTAAAAATGTCCCCATCTGGGAGACTACAATGGACACAAAAAAAGAAGCTTTGCGTCAACTGCTTCAAGTCAGATCATGCTGCCAAAGCATGCACGTCACGGTCTTGCTGAAAGTGCACAAAAAGACACAACACACTGTTGCACTTAGAATTAGCAAGAGGAATTTCGGCAGAAGGAACACAAAACCTAGCGTCTGCATCGAATGAAAATAAGCCAATCGTCGCTACAACAAACAAACAGGTCATCGACAACACTTACGTATTACTAGCCACTGCAAGAGTAAAGGCAGTTGGAGCCAATGGTCACACATGCACATTCCGAGCTTTATTAGATTCTGGATCACAAGTCAATTTGGTTACAACCTGCGTATTGAACAAACTGTCCTTGAATTCCTCAAACTCTTCATTGCGCATTGAAGGAATTGGCCGTAAAGTTCAAAACGTATCCCAACGAATCAATATAGAACTACATGCATATTCAGGCAGCTATGCCACCAGAATCGAAGCATTTGTTCTTCCAACCATTGTACCACCTCAGCCTACAAATTCTTTCGACACGTCAGATTGGAATCTTCCTGAAAATATTAAATTAGCTGATCCATGTTTCAATCAAATGGATAAAATTGACATATTGCTCGGAGCAGAATTTTACCATGAATTGATGCGCCCACAACAAATAAAGATCAATCAAAAACTGCCAATTCTGCAAAACACAGCTTTGGGTTGGATCGTCACGGGTAAATTACAAGAAAGAAACGGCAACTTGGTAACTTGTGCAGTGTTTACCCCAGAAGAGCAAACAACAAACCAGCTAATTGACAATTGCTGGAAGCTTGAAGACACGAATAATACAGAACGAGCACTATCTTTGGCTGAGAAACGATGTGAGGATCATTTTGCACAAAACGTAAAAAGAAACGAGAATGGGAGATTCATTGTGCGCCTACCATTCGCAGAAAATCCATCCGTTCTCGGAAGTTCCAAAACAATGGCATTCAATCGATTTTTAGCATTGGAAAAACGATTGAACCTTAATCCTGATCTTAGAACAGGATACAACAAATTCATGCAGGAGTGCGAAGACTTGGGGCACATGGAAGAAATACAAGAAGACGACATTCCTAATTTACATAACGTTATGCCGCACCACTGCGTACTGAACCTGACAGCTCAACCACAAAACTAAGAGTAGTTTTTGACGCATCAGCTAAAACATCCAGTGGTTCCTCTTTAAATGACATAATACATGCCGGACCAACCGTACAAAGTAAGCTGTTTTCGGTACTGTTGCGATTTAGGACGCACAGAATTGTCTTCACTGCAGACATAGAAAAAATGTACCGGCAAATTCAAATCAATGACACGGACCAGATGTTCCAGCTCATCATATGGAGATACAACAAGCATCAAGACATAAAATATTATCGTCTTAAAACTGTAACATATGGCACGTCCTCTGCACCATACCTAGCAACAAAATGCCTTCAACACTTAGCTATTCAAAACGCTACAAAATATCCACAAGGTGCTTCAATATTACGCGATGATTTTTATGTGGATGATTGCCTCACCGGAGCTGATTCTATTAACACAGCATTAGAATCACAGCGACAACTAAGCTTAATCCTAAGAGAAGCTGGTTTTAAGCTGCGGAAGTGGTGTTCAAATCATCCTCCGTTATTAAATGGAATTGCACCTGAAGACCAGGAAATCAACTTGGACTTAGACGAGAATTCAGATTGTTCAATTAAAACACTCGGATAAATATGGCTCCCAAAGTCTGATCAATTATGTGGACGGTCACAAAAGCCAACGGCCACAAGGGTAGCAAAAAGAATAGTCAGTTCAGAACTAGCCAAAATCTTTGATCCTCTAGGGATTTTTGGGCCGGTAGTTGTACGAGCCAAGATATTTTTGCAAGAGCTGTGGCAATTACCGCTTTCATGGGATGACGAGTTACCCATGAATCTTCAGGATGAATGGAATAAATTTCGCACAAATATAGAAACCCTAAACAAAATAAAAATAGAGAGATTCGTATTAAAACACGGAAACCCAGTCTCTACAGAAATTCATACGTTTGTCGATGCATCTGAACGAGCCTATGGAACAGCAATCTACATTCGTTCAACATATAAAGACAAAACTGTTTTAACCAGACTGCTATGTGCCAAGTCCCGAGTAGCACCCATAAAAAGGCAAACGTTGCCTCGCTTGGAATTATGCGCCGCGGTATTAGGTGTTGAACTAACAAGTAGGGTAAAAGAAGATCTTCGTCTGCAAAATATAGCAAACTTTTTTTGGTCGGACTCAAAAATTGTTCTTGCTTGGATAAACTCGTCAGCAGCATCCTTTCACACCTTTGTAGCAAACAGGATAACAAAAAGGTCTAAGCGATTCACATCAATGGCGCCACGTTAGTTCTAAAGAAAATCCAGCCGACGCAATATCTCGAGGAATAGCACCCGAAAACCTATCAAAACATTCAATTTGGTTTTATGTCCCTCTATTTCTTTCAGGACAACGGAGTGAATGGACAACCTCAACTTCACAAGCAATTGAGACACCTTGCGACGAAGAACGTAAGGTGACGAAGCATGTTCTAACAATAACCGCCTTGCAGCAAAATTATGCAGACATTATAAATCAGATAAACCACCGGAACTCATTTAAAACTCTTCAACACACGATTGGTTATGTGTTGAGATTTATTAGAAATTTCAAAACTACAAATATTTATCGGTCAACCAAAAGGGAGCTTGATGCATTCGAATTAGAAGAAGCTCTAAACATTATCATCAAGATCATCCAAGCCGCAGAGTTTGGGGAAGAACTAGAAAGGCTATCACATCAAACACCTGTACATAAATCAAGTCCCTTGGCCTCCTTAAACCCATTCATGGATGAGCATCAGATAATGCGCGTGGGTGGTCGTTTGGAGCAGTCAACATTATCGTTCAAGGCAAAACATCCTGCGATTTTGACTCATAATCACCCTATGACAAAGTTATTGATGCACAAGCTACACGAAGAGAATCGTCATTGTGGTCCACAGTCATTGTTGGCAGCATCCAGGTCACAGTTCTGGATTACAAACGGGAAATCACTGGCACGAAGTACCGTCCACAAATGCATACGATGCACTAAAGCTAGGCCAGTGCTTTTCAAACAATTAATGGGAAACCTTCCGGCAGATAGAGTAACCCCAGCACGTCCTTTCATAACCACAGGAGTGGATTATTTTGGCCCGATATGGATCCATCATATATCGCAGTATTTTGTTGCTTCGCGACTAAGGCCATTCACATGGAAGTAATATCAAATCTGTCTACAGAAGCATTCATAGGCGCACTACGACGTTTCATCAGCAGAAGAGGCCACTGTCAGACTTTGTATTGCGACAATGCTACTAACTTCGTGGGAGCAAACAATAAAATTACTGAATTAAAAGAATCAATATATTCTCAATCAGCGCAAGAGAAGATTACACGAGTATGCAGCAATCAGTCAATAAATTTTAAATTCATTCCACCAAGAGCCCCTCACTTTGGTGGACTTTGGGAAGCGGCTGTCAAATCCGCCAAGCACCTTTTACTGAGAAGTGTGTCAGCTGCATCACTTACATATGAAGAATTGGAAACAATAGTGGTTGAAATAGAAGCAATCTTAAATTTACGGCCACTGATCCCTCTCTCATCAAGCTACGATGATCTTGAAGCTATTACGCCAGTCCACTTTTTAGTAGGGGAACCCTTGACTTCAGCAGTAGATGTCAATGCGCAACCCCCAAGCATATCATTAGATGCAAGATGGAAAATAACTTCAGAAATCAAACATAAATTCTGGAAAGAGTGGACTCAAAACTATTTACATGAGCTACAGCAAAGGGGGAAATGGAAGTCTACTTCACCGAACGTCATTGAAGGCATGCTTGTTCTCCTCAAGGAAGATAATACTCCAGTGCTCCAATGGCCAAGGGGTAGAATCAACCGCATTTACAAAGCAGATGATGGACTTATCAGGGTATGCGAAGTCAAAACAGCAAAGGGAATTTTCAAGAGGCCAATACACAGACTTGCACCGTTGTTCAACGACTCCCTCACAGAAAATTCCGGATATGACAACTCAAAGTCACAAAAGAGGCAAGGCTCAGCGGAAGTTAACATTATACAGCCAAAACGAAAGGTAGTATCATATGCCTCCCTGGGAGTTTTCAATATGCTTTTTGTTTCGCTCCTTCTTCAACATACCGCGATGAATACCTGGCACTAACCATACTTCAATTCAATAAATGTACTGTAGTCATAGTCGACATATACATTTGTCCAGCATTGCAAATACAAATGGCCAAAGATTCCGGCAGTTATTCTTGTGAAATTGCTCTCTTCAACAACAAAACATCCCCTGATTGTAATTTTAGCTATATCCAGAACAATATCTCTTTTATTCCATTGCACAACGTAAACCAATGGCTGTATGCAACAATAACACCTACAGAACTAACTGCAGTCTGCGGCAATGATATCATACATATACAGGATAAGACTTCTGGTATAATGACCATGAACTCAGCTTGTATAATAAAAGGAAAATTTCTTACCATTCGTGGACACGAAACTAGTGTCACTACTTTACGCAACTCCTATGCAACATTTGGTAATATCACCTCAATAGAAAAACCCTCTGAAGCTAGGAAAATATTAGAACCAAACCTCGTCTTGGATACCAAATTGGACCAGCTTACCGATATTCAAAAACAACTAAGGCACATTAAGAATTCTTCACTTGAAATATATCAGCCAGCAATTCATCATCCAAACATAGGCTTCGTTGCTCTACTTCTATCACTACTCATAATCCTAACACTTACTGCCTGGCAATTTCGAATCAAATGCAACAAAACTGCCTCAGTCAACCTAACACCGGCACCTCCAAGGCCAACACCACGTCATCTTATTTCTGAAGTTTAACACTACAGGTTTTCGCTGACTGCTCAACGCGGCGGAGAATGTTAATACATACATAATTACTTTTATTATTATTAGAACTTGTATGTATTTTTAAAGGAATACCTTCCCTTTTTTTTATTATAAATATGAAATTTTGTTTATGTTGTATTCTAAGTTCATTAACCAAGTTTTATTTACAAATTAATAAGTTTCATATTGCAATCAGTCATTTACCTTTAGACATTCTTATACTCATACAATTAATTCAGTCATTTACCTTTAAGAGTAGTATTACAATAATTCATAAAATGCAAGGTCAGGCTTTATGACAAGCACTGAAATATACATTGCTAGTAATTTTAATATAGACGTATGAAATTAAAATTGTATAAAAGACTGGGAAAAATAAAGAAATTATGGCAAACAAAAATTAACTTTCTTGATTGCTAGACTAGTCTTAGTGCTTCTACTAAGACTTCACTTCAATTCATATTAGCACATGGTGATTCTACCTGGGCTAAAAACAAATAAAAACAAAACAAAAAATCACACACTCTGAGCTCCAAACCTTTGGTACTCAACCTTTTACAAACAGTTGTAAACGCAACAAGTGTCTTGGGCAATTGGGGATCCAAAACATTCGGATTGAATGCTAGATTTTATAATTCGAGGATACACATCAGCTCCCAGTATGAAATTAATATCATCTTTTCGGAAAAAATTAGGGTCAGCTAAACGGAGATTTGAGTATAAGGAAGCCACTCTTTCGTCAATTTTATCCTTTGGCTGCTTTCGTGGTAGATCGTCAACGACCATAGCTGTTACTTCAAATATTAGCCCGTCGTCAAAGCGCGGCCTGATTTCAATGTTGCACCAGCGAACATCACCAATTTTTTCTAACGGAATTTTGTAGCGTTTTATTAGAAAATCTGCCACAGAGCTTACTTCTTGACAGGGATTAAGAATTACCCTAACATTGCCCCATTCTTTTCCTAATTTGCTTTTGGTAATGACGGTTGGAAGAAACGTGACACTGCGTGCAGTAGAGGAAATTGGTGGTGTAGCGATATTTAGATGCCGTCGTGTATGTCGGTGAAGTAGGGTATGGTGTTTGCCTTTACATTGACGACAGCACTCGGTATTACGGCAGCGATTGACCTTGTGGGAATGAGCTAAGCAGTTCTCGCAATATTGGAACCGCTTTACAACCTTTAACTTTTCAGATACATTTAGTCGCTTGAATTTCGAGCATTTTCGAAGCGGGTGGTCTTTACGCCAGTCAAAGGCATAACATGGGGAACGATGATGTGATTGTTGATGACTACGCCCTCTTTCATCTACTGGTGAGAGACTTCTCCTGCTGTGACGTGGCATTATGGGGGCTGAAAATAGATGCGAAAAAAAACAAATACATTATAGCGTTATTCGGTACTGGGGAGTAAAACGAGTTTTACAATGGGCCTGGTTACGATGCCGTTAGCAGTTCGTACTTCGGCGACTCTAACTCTGCTATCTTTACCGCGGATGACATTTTCTATGCGGCCTAGACGCCACTGGTTAGGGGGTAGGTTATCCTTTTTTATTACGACAAGATCAACAATAGCGTAATCCCGCTGGAGGTACTTCCATTTATTTCGCTTGTGGAGTTCTTTGAGGTACTCCTCCTTCTATCTTTTGGCAAAGTACTGATGCAAGATCTTCAATTTTTGCCAACGGTTACGTAACTCAATGAATGGTCGGATAGATTAGGTTCTGGGGGTGATAGCAGTGAATTCCCGATAAGGAAATGGCCGGGGGTGAGTGCACATAAATCCGCGGGATTTTCGCTCATGGGGCTAAGTGGGCGAGAGTTGCGACAAGCTTCAATTCGAGCCAGCATAGTAGAGAATTCTTCAAACGTAAAAGTCTGACTATGTGAAATTCGTTTAATTTGACTCTTAAAGCTTTTGACTCCGGCTTCACAGAGTCCACCCATGTTTGGTGCGCCTGGTGGGATAAAGTGTCATTCTAAAGAGTTAAATACGGATTGCTGATCAAACAATTTTTGGCGTAGATGTGACATGAACTGAGTCTTGTCTGTGTTCAATGTGTGCGAAGCACCTACAAAAGCAGTACCATTGTCCGAATAAATAGCACTAGGGGATCCTCGGCGAGAAAAAAACCGACCGAATGCAGCTAGGAACGCCTGGGTTGAGATTTCACTAGTGCATTCGAGATGTATAGCCTTTGTGGAGAAACAGCCAAAAACCAGCACGTAACCTTTTGTTATCTTACATCCTCGACCTGCGTATGATTTGATATTGGACCTGCAAAGTCGACACCAGTGTTGGTAAATGGGCGGGAAAGTGTGGTTCTCTCGGCAGGTAGAGCGGCCATTATTTGTTGACTTTTCTGGTGTTTTTGAATTACACATGGCCGACACTGTGACAAAATGGTTTTGATTAGAACCCTTAGTCGCGGAACGTAATAATGAAGCCTCATAAGTCTATACAATAGAGCGTTTTGGCCGTGGATAGAGTATTTGTGCAGGTATGCTAAAAAGAGTATGGTAAAGCATCCATAATAAGGTAGAAGTATTGGACACTTTTCATTGTAATTTAGTGTCGATGAGGCCGATAAACGACCATTTACTCTCATAATTCCTGTGGCATCTAAAAATGGGTTTAAAATTAAAAGGTGACTTTTGCGCGAGATTTCTTTGCCTTGAGATAATAAAATGTATTCTTTTGCAAAATATAATCTTTGGCAAGCGATTACCATGCGCGATTTTGCATGATTTAATTCACCATTTGTCAATTCCTTAGAGGTTATCAGCTGATGACGTAATTTCCTATTACACCTGTAATAAAAACGAAAAATATAACACATAACACGCATGGCCCTTGGAAAGTCTGAAAAAGTCATCAAAATGTCCGTATTTTCAAGATGAGTCCAATGCACGCAAAGCGGTTTTGCTTCTTCTTCCGTTGTAAAAGTTTGAGCGTTCTTAGCCCACTGACTTGAGGGATATCTAAGCCATGATGGTCCATGTCACCATAAGTTGCTGGATATAAGTTGTGATACAGTGAGTCCACGGGATGCCAAGTCAGCGGGGTTGCTTTTAGAGTCAACATGAAACCCAGATTGACTCCCAACTTTTTCTACGATAGAGGAAACTATATTTTCCACAAAAGTTTTCCACTTATTGGGGGATTTTTGTAGCCATGCCAGGACGATTGTGGAATCGGTCCACAAGAATAATTTGTAGTTTTTAAGGTTGAGTTGAGACTGGATTGTATCTATCATTGTGGCCATCAGCTCTGCTCCACAAAGTTCTTTCCTGGGTAATGAAATAAACTTAACTGGAGCAACTTTTTTCTTCGCCACTAACAAATTAGTCGATATATAGCCTGAATTTTTTGTGCGTAGGTACAATGTTTCGGCATACGCTTTTTCCGAGGCGTCGCAGAAGCCATGCAGTTTAACGGAAAAAGATGGGTCAAAGTCAACGAATCGAGGTATTTTAATGTTTTCTATATTCGCATAATCGTCTTAAAATGCATGCCACTGTGATAGAGTTGATGGTTTTAGGGTTTCATCCCATTTTGTTTCAGCCTTCCAGATCTATTGCATAGTGATCTTTGCTACGATTATTTTGGGGGCTAGCCAACCGGCAGGATCAAATAGTTTGGCGATTTCAGACAGCACTGACCTCTTCGTGATAGAGGTTTGATCAGGGATGTTTTTCAAGAGGAAATAGAAATTATCGTTTCCAGCATTCCACCGTAACCCTAAAGTTTTAGTGGTACAAGAGCCTGACAATTTCAGGAACTCTGTATCGAGAAGGTGGTTAGGGGGCAAGCCTTTCAGCAAGTAGTCACTGTTTGTTGTCCATTTGCGGAGGGAGAAACCAGCTGATTGAAGAACTTCTATTATTTCATTTCGCGCTTTGAGAGCAGAAGATAAAGTGTGGGCGCCGGCTAAAACATCATCGACATAGATATAATTGCGAATAATATCGGATGCAATGGGATTTGTTGAGGCACATATGTTTGCTAGTTCGAGTAGGGTGCGTATTGCCAGATAGGTGGCGCAGTTCACGCCAAAAGTTACAGTATTTAACTCGAAATCTTGGGGGTCTTCGTCAGGCGAATTTCTGAAAATTATTCTTTGGAATGGAGTGTTAGAAGGATTCACTAGTATCTGGCGATACATCTTCTCAATATCTGCATTAAAGACGTATCGGAATAGTCTCCAGCGCAAAATTAGGGATGAAACGATACCACTAAGGTATCGATACTTGTACTTGATACGGTATCGGTTCAAAAGAATCGATACCTACTCAGTATCGAATGAAAAGCATCGATATTTACTTGTATCGGTCCAGTTCTTCATATGATTTCAAATAGTGAAAACAAAAGTGAATGTAAACAGCACCCACACATATGTATGTATGTATGCACTTACTTTGAAATATTTTCATCGTCAGGAGCAGTACCCAGCGGGAAAAGGAAAGGCCTTTGTACTACTTCTTTTGGATTTACAAGGCCGGATCGCTCCATTTCATGCTCATATATTTTTTACATGCGTTTTCATTGCGAGGTAGGAAAAACAAAACCAAACATGTTACTCCTTCTCTTTTCCATTCTCATAGAAGGGTATGTGGAATGTATATTTTATCTTTTATATAAAAGAGTCGAGGCCTTCCATAAGAGATTCTTTAGCAGTCAGATAGTCCTGATTCACACACGTCAGTTCTGATTCGTCAAGTCTTGAGTTTTTAGGAGAGAGAGGAAGAGAATGGAAAGGGGTACAGACTTGACTGTACCAGTCAAGTTTGCTTTTTTATTTTGTTTTGTCATTCGTAATACTCTACTACAAAGCAAATTTTTTGAAACTTGATGAAACAAACTTTACGGTGTGCATGAACGCAAATGCAGGTTGAAAAGAAAATTGAACAAAAACTGATCAGGTAAACCGGATGTGTGTGAATCAGGACATAAGAAAAGTAATTGAATAAAAAAAATCCTAAGCAGGCCTTTAATAAGGCCTGATTTCGCGAACTTACGTTAATATACATATATATATATAAACTAAATATAAACTTACATTTAATACGAGTAAATCAAATTTTGTTAAACTGGCCTCATTTTCAACATTGTTGCGCCAATAAAAAATGAGTGTTTTTGACCGATACAAGTATTTTTTACCGATACCTACTCGGTACTCGGTAGTAAAGTATCGATACCAAAAGTACTTGGTTTCTAAGAAAAAGTATCGAGTACTTACTTGTATTTACTCGTATCGTTTCATCCCTACGCAAAATTAGTATGGTCAAGTCTGACTGCAGACTTGGACCTGGGTAAAGTAAATCATTGAGACTAGTTCCGTTCGATGAGGGACAAGAAGCGTTGAAAGCTACACGCAACTTCGTAGTAGTGCTATCGGGCTTGAGGACAGCGTGATGGGGCAAATAGTATGTATTTTTAGTATCTGAGGGCGGGACTTTTGTCATTTGATTTAAATATGAATATTCAGAAATAACCCTATCGTATTCGGATTTTAATTGGGGTTTCTTAAACAATTTGGATTCATTCCTGGTAAACTGGTATAAAGCAATATGGCGCGAAAAACCAATATTGACATTTTCGGGGTACTCTTTTCGAAATGGTAATGAAACTACAAAACGCCCATTTTTCCTTCGAAACGTTGTAGATTGATACAGTGTTTCACAATGTAAATCATCATCAGAGAGCCGACATTTTTTCGATAATTCTTCGAGTTCCCAGAATTTTCGAAGCTCTTCGTTAAGGACAATTTCATTATAAAATGACGATATAGAGGGTGTACAGGGTTTTGTGGCGATTCTACCAGTAATAATCCATCCAAAGACTGTTTGCTGCGCTACTAATGCTTGGTTAGCATCCCACCGCATGCCATTTCTTATAACTTTAAGATATACATCGCCACCTAGAAGAACGTCAATCTCTGAGTATTTATGCACGTTTGTGTCAGCCAGGGGTAAGTCTGAAAATTCGCTCTTCTTAAGTGCTGCCATAGGATAGTACGGAAGTCTGCCCGTTAGTTTTTTGACAACAAAGGCATCGGCATAGGTAGTAAAAGAGCTATCTATAGGTGAGCCGATGTGAAGGTAACACAATTGAGTTGCGGTGGCAGTCAAAGCGTTGTTCAAACCATGAATTTCGGTTTGTGAGGATCGAGTTTGCAAGCATAATTTATTTTGATGCCTTTTTGAAATAAAAGTATCTTCAGATGCAAAGTCAATCAAAGCTCGAACAGTATGTTTTATATCATTGGAATATATATCGACAAGAGCCGTACCGAGCAAAACGGTGGAGTTCGAAGTGGACTGTAGTTGAGTAGAGTAAGATTGTCTCTTCTGAGCAGCTTGTGCTGAAGTAGAGGGGTTAAAATTTAAGTTTGTGTTTTGAAGAGGGTTTAAAATATGTGAATCGTTTGAGTTCGTATTTGAAGGAATTTTCCATGCGATAAAGCAAAGAATGATGCTTTTGTTTGCATATATGGCAGACATATTGGCTTCTACATTTTTTGAATTCATGTAACGTGCCGAGGCAGTTTGAACATCGTTTTTGTCGTTTGATTATCCAAAGTCTTTCTTCGACAGACATTCCGAGAAATAACGGACACAGTCTAAGGGGATGTATATCCGGACAAATAGAATATTTTCCGGACTTATCTTTAGTGACATTTGTACTGTAACTTTTCACTTTCTTTTGATCTACTGCATGGGGTTTTTTTTGATTGTAAGTTTTGCTATTATTGTTGGGGTTAACGAAGGTGGTACGAATGTCAGCTACCGACTCTAGGGTTTGGAAACGCGAGGTTAAAAAGGTGTCCATCTGTTCCCAATTTGGCAATTTGGCCTCTAAGAGCTCATTTACCTTTGCTAGTAGCTCAACGTAAGATTCAAAGGTAGTGTAATAACGCGACTTCAACGTTTCTAATTTTACTTCCTCTTTAAGTTTTGGGTATTTGCTCAAAATTTCATCATATCGCGAACGAAAGTTTGACCAGAGACGAACAATTTCATCCTCTTGCACCCTTAAGGAGTGAGAGGAATGACCGTCGGGTGAAAGGTCATCAAAATATGATTGGAATTCTACTAGTCGATCAGATTCGCGAATATATGATTCTAATAACGACATAGTTAGTCTTGAAAGAATTGTTGCGCAAATAAACTTAAATAATGATAGGTTGCTTAAAAAATATTACAAATGGAATACGTAGCAACGTTTTATTGAACAAACGATAGCTTGAATCGAATATTTGTGAGAGTGGTAGTATAAAACAATATTCAATTCAAAAAAAAAGAAACTTATAAACACTTTTTCCAGTTAAATATAAGCTAAGGTAATTATTTAAAAAAGGTAAAAAAAGAAATTACAGGCAGTTGTTATCCTTATGCGTTTTAATTAATATTGACCTTTATTCTATTTTAATTTAATTAATATGATGGTTATTTAATTAAACTCTCTTTTATTTCACTTCCTTTAACTTTCTCTAATTAAATTTTATTCATACTTTATCTAAGTGTGAAACAATATTTCGAATTGAAACGGTGTATTGTGCAGAGAAAAGAAGAAATTTCTCACTGAGGTCAAAACTATTTCATAAATACAAAAAAGTATATCTATTTCATAAACACAGTTTTATTTCTTTTTTGTTTTAGCTTAACTTTTAAGTCTTAAAACCATAGTTGGCTGGTGTTTTATTTTGGCCTTTGTTGTTGGATTGTAGTAAGAACTTTGATTGGTTTTTTTTGTATAACTTGTAGTTCTGCTTACTTTTATACTTGATGTAAGCGAGCAACTTGTATCATTTGATAACAAAAAAAAAATGTTCGATCAAATCTTGTTTTATAGGCATACAAATCGATCAAACATCGAACATTTTTTCCCTTTTTTTGTATGGT
This sequence comes from Tachina lurida, assembly GCA_944452675.1. Taxonomy (NCBI): domain Eukaryota; kingdom Metazoa; phylum Arthropoda; class Insecta; order Diptera; family Tachinidae; genus Tachina; species Tachina lurida. The sequence goes on along the minus strand of OX101753.1, from coordinate 103,870,721 downwards.
TTATGTTGATAAAGAAAGAAGTGATTGATTTTATAACGCTCTCGTAATTCTTATTATGAATGATAATAATTTATGTATATTTGGACAGAGAATCTGCCTTTAACAATCACACTCAATAGATATAAAATTCCACTCAACAAATTTTGTGGAATTTGTTTCTTTTTACTGGGGGAAATTTTATTTCTTTAGCAATAATAACTGTATTGCTAATGTTGTTTTTGCACTCTTTTTTTTTAAACACCTTTTACATCTATGTGTAAATATGTATACCTATATATGTATATATATATATATATATATGTGTGTATATACATATGTAAAGAATTAATCATAATATATCATGTACATATTATGTACAGAATTAATCAGCATTTACTTTCTTTTTAATATTTTATTTATTTAATATTTTCTGATGATGAGATTTAATTTACTGAACTTCGGGATTATTTTCAGTATGTATATCTGTGATAGCTCCACAGGGGTTTTTGTTAATATTGATAAGGGTGTAGAATCTTTTTCATTAAATTTGTCAAATTTTTTCCTTTCATCCAAAAAATGACCAAAAATGTTGGGGTATACGCGAAGGATCTCTGACAAGTTCTTCCAATAATAAATTCCGGGGTTGAAATTTAAAATATTTCACTTTATTAAATTCCTTTTCATGCACCTGTTCGGTTGACAAGTTATGGCTAAACTAACTCTTTACAATTGTACTTCTTTTTCATACAGCAATTAATTGAGCGACAAAGTCAATAAATATTGTAGCTGTTCTCAGTTACTTTATACGAATACACTGCGATACACTTAAATAAAAACTAATTCAGAGCTGCATATTACACGTGAACACTCTTGAATGCACATTTTGGCGCTTATAATAATTGGTGCAAGTATACCTAACGGATCGAAGAGTCTGGGTAGATCTGACGTTACTGTTTGCTTAGTAATTTGTTTTACATCTCCTGGATATACCTTCACACAAAACTTGTCAGCCTTTGAAATCCAGGTTAAGCCCAACATTTTTACCGTTTGACTCTCTGTGCTGTTGAAGTCAATATTTACTTCTTGCTCTTTCTTTTCAATGCCTTGAAGTAGTTTTGTATGATTGGCATTCCATTTTTGTAGATTCAGACCATGTTTCTTTAATATATGTGTCAGCTCTTGTTCTATTGTCAGTGTCTCATTCAAATCATCACTCCCGCCTATTCCATCATCCACATAGAAATTTTTAAGTAACCAATCCTTTCCAAACATTTTGTAGCCAAATATGGTGCAAATTGGGTACCGTATGTAATGGTGTTGAGTTGATAATATTTGATCTGTGTAGATGGGTCATGTCTCCATATAATAATTTGGAACCTTCTGTCGGCTGGATGTATTAGCATCTGGCGAAACATTTTCTCAATGTCTGTTGTAAATACAAAGCGTGGTAGCCCAAAGCAAAGTAGTATTGAAAATAGCTCGCTTTGATTGATGGGATCTGAGTGCTTCAGATCATCAAGGGCCAAGACTGAAGAAGTTTTCGTTGATGCATCGGAGACCAATCGTAATTTTGTAGTTAAACTATCGGGATGTAATATACTGTGGTGTGGAATGAAATAGTTTGGTTTGCATGTGGAATTTATATCAATTTGTGTCATGTGACCCAATTCCTCGTACTATTTCATAAGTTGTATGTATTGCGCCTTGACATTTGGTGCCTTTGCTAGTCGACGCCTCAGTGATAGGAATCAATTGAACGCTATCCCATGTGACTCACATAATGCTTCGGGATTGTCACAAAACGGAACTCTCACAACAAATCTTCCATTTTTATCAATGCTGTAGGTCTGAGTAAAATAAGTTTTGCACTGTCTTTCTGATACTAACAGCGTTTTCTGTACCGCCTTCACCTTTTCTTGCTCCCATAGTTAAGCGATGTCTTTCTCTAAAGTAATTTCATTTTCGATGCACATTCCACATGCTGCAGTGGAAGATTGGGTTTCTTCAATTTTTCCTGAGATGATCCAACCCAGCAAGGTATTTTAATTAATTGATGATAGAATTCCGCACCCAATAAAATATCTATATTGTCAGGATGATGGAAACCTGGGCCAGCTAGACTGATGTTATTAGGAATGTTCCAGTGATTGATGTTAATTATTTGTAATGGTTGAGGCGAGATTATGTGGTTAAAAACAGCTGCTTCAAGTCGTGTGGTGTAGTTATTGAACCTGGAATAAAACTCGACGCTTAGTGATGCGGCTTCTTGGCTGAGTTGTGTTGGTTTTGTAGTCTCAGCTGAGTGATTGGATGTAACCCTTGAACTTGGTTGTTGACTCCTGGTGTTTGAGTCTTTTAAATGCAGCAAGGTGTTATGTTTGTTGGCACACTTCATACAGCTTCTTAGGCTACAATTTTTTGCGTTATGTCCCGGTTTTAAACAATTAACACAATACCTTTGTTTTTGAACAAATTGAAGTAGCTTCAAAAATTCTGGGCATGCGAATAATAGGTGTCTTCCATATTTGCACATTGAACAGAGTTCATTGTTTCATTTTTCAATTGTGATAGAAGTACATACCTTTGCCCTTGGGTTTGAAAATTTTTGCCTTCCGGACATTGCTTCCACGGATTGAAAATTTCTCTCGAAGAAATTTGGAAAGTCTTTGATAGTTGGCAGTTCTCGTGGCTGTGGGAGAGACTTCTCATAATGGAGTCGTGTGACCTGATCCAGTTGTTTAAGGAGCAAATGGATGAGCAATGGATCCCATGTTGATTTGTTGATATCAAGATTTTGAAGTGTTAATAAACACTCCTTTGCTTTGTCATGTAGACCCTTATAATTGTCGCTTGGTGTCTTGTTTGGTGTATCTATCAGTTCTTGAATTAAATTGCCAACTAATAGCCTCTTGTTATGGTAGCGGTCTATTATAGAAGACCATGCCGCATCGAAATTTTATCCAGTGGCCGGAAAATGTTTGATTAGATTTGCCGCTTCTCCCACTAAATGAGTTTTTAGATACCAGATTTTTTGCACCTTCGGAATTGATTGGCCTACTAAAAGTGAGGAAAATAGGTCGTCAAATTCTTGCCATTTTAAATAATTGCCTTCAAATATTGGTAATACTATTTTTGGTATTGGAACTGAATCGGGCTGACTATTATTTTGTCCAGAAGGTGGTTTAGTAGTTGCATGGTTGTTAACGGATCTTAATGCATTTCGTACATCATTTTCTAATTCAATTAATTGTTCTAAATTGTATCCTTGATTTACAGGCTCATCACTAATTTCACATATTTGTAGATGGAGGTCTTCAATGTTTTGCCATATCTTTGTGGCAATTCGCACATCCTGATTTGTTAATTCCGTTCTTAACAAACGTTCCAGAGATGCCATTATTGCTGCTTGTCTACGAATAGTTTTCAACATCTTACCTGTATCCGCTGATGTCACGTTAGCATGTTCAGTTTGGTTTTGTTGTGGAAGTGGGCCTTGTGGTTTGGCCGAAGGCTGTGGCACCTTCAGCATAGATGATTCGAATATCTCTCTGTATTGTAGGACAGCCTTCATAATTGCGTTGTAGTACTCATCTGCGAAATACTTGTGGTCTAGCTGAACTTTTCCATCAGCCGAATTCCTTTTGGTAGTTTCGGATGATCGTTTCAATCCGTTATCCTATTTCCTTTTGGTTGTTGACCAACTCGAAGGATACCATGTTGTATTGAGTTATAGTGCTACTTCAAATGTTGAAATCCAGTGCCTGGTTACAGGATCACGTCGGGGGCACCAAAAATATTAATGTCAACTGTGAAGTATTTTCTTGCAAGCACTTGTAGCTTGAAGAATTGTGGTTATTTTGGGATTCTCACAAGCAGTTGAACTTGGAGATAGTTGTGGTATAGTTTGTTGTCCTCACAAGCACTTGAACTTGTAGGCAGTGTTCAATAAAACAATTGATTTGTTATTCTACTAAACACTAAGATTTTGACTTTATTTTGCTTTCTTTTATACATAAAATTAAAGAACAGAAATCCTTACTCTATAAATGATCAATTGCTTTATATTTTTTTTGTAAAATTAATAAACGATAATTTAGCAATGACCTACTTTTGAATATTGCAAACTGTAATATTTGCATAAAACATTTTGTGCAATACATGGTCATTGACTTGGTTACAAACAAAAAATGTATTCTTAGTGATGAAATTAATACAATTAATAATAACGTAAACAATAATATATATGTCACAATGAACAAATAAGAAATATATTAACAGTTATATTAAATTTTTCCCAAAAGCTTCACATTTAAAAATAATATTGCCAAGTGTTTATAGTGAAGATATGTTATTTTTTGGGTGAAAAGTGCAATTCTATTGGCCGGTTTATTAATATATCAAAATGCTGAAATAAAATTCGTAAAAAAAATTGTTGAACAATTTAAAACTTTTTGCATCTTACGTGGTTCTATATTTAAATTTTTACGGCATCTTATAATTCTTCCATGTTTGAATTATACTGCTAATAAAAATTTCAGCCCATATGTGCTAAACTTTTTTTTCGTAGAAATCTGAATTTATTTTATTTTATATGAGTCTAAGTGACATGAAATACAGTCGACTCTTGATAATTTGGAACTCGTTAATTTGAATCTTGCGGTAATTTAATCTGTTTTTCAAGTCCCTTGAAAAACACTCAATATGTTGAAAAATATCTATGTAATTTGGTCCCCTCAACAATTTGAAATTATTTTAATGGCATTTTGATCGCAGACTCGCTATAATTTGAATTTTTTGGCTCTACGCTCTATAATTTGAATTATTTTAATTGGTGCATTTTATGCAAAATATAAAATAAATAAAACAACTATTTATTTTAATTTCTTGCGATGGTTACAGCAGTATAAGGGATAATTGAATGCCGTTCAACATGTTGTTTGTATTGTATCTATACTAGGTATATATCTAACTGTAAGAAAGTTGCCAATAAAAAATCTGAAATTTTAAATAAACTCTTGTTAATTTGAATTTTTTCTATCTCTCTTTCGATATTTTGCAGTCTCGTTAAAATAAAAACTCGATTATTTGAACTTTTTCTCTGGTCCCTTCAGTTTCAAACTATCAAGAGTCGACTGTATAGGTTTTCTGTAAGTAAAATAAAAAAAACTATACCATTTTGGATATTTCCAGCGCCCCGATTTTGGGGCGCTGAGCACCGCTTTACACCTGCTTAATATCTTTAAAAAATTTTTAAATGTCAATTTTAATACAGGGTATATTCAATAAAATTTATATTTTAATTGCAGAAAATACTTTATTTATTGAATTTAAAGAGGAGTACAAGGTCTCATTTTTATTAGAATTTCCGATTTAGGAGTGAAAAGCTTCAAAGCAATTAGTGTGGCAGCCGATATCACACTTTCGGCATTTTTTCGTAGTATTTTTGTGGCAGTGTCCACAGCGAATTTGAGTAGCACTGGAAATAATTATGTGACCGACTCCATCAAGGTGGACGTCATCTGGCACCCTCCTTTTTATCGAAACTGGCTTAAGTGGACGGTCTATAGAGCGAGCCGATGCATACCATCTTAGGTAAGCAGTAACTACGGATCTGGTAAAAGCTAGAGAGTCGAGATGCAGATTCTCTTCCCCAGCTAGAGATAGCCTATATAACTGGAAAGCGTTATTCATAGAAGCATTGAAGGGCCACTCAAAAGTTGCCAATATTATTTCTTTTTATTCATGCTAATGCGATAGAAGGCTATATTTTTGTCGAGGCGATCCACCCCGCCCGTATATTTGTTATACATTTGCACACAGAAAGGCTGTTTGATTGATATTTTTTCTTCTCGCTGCTTGACCAACGCTTTGCAGGTCCATTTGGCTCAATACCTTCACAGGTTGATGCTACGATAACTACGTTATTGTCGTTGTACCGAACCAGAGTCACACCTGCTGTTTCGTCAGTTAGTTGGTGGTAGCTTCCACGCTCCTTTTTCTTTATTTCTACTAGCGACTTTAATGGCGCATTTTCTACCCGATTTGCACGTATTGTACCTGTGCCTTGATGACCTAATTCTTTCAAGGCTGTAAGCAGTCTAAAGGACGTGAAAAAATTGTTGATGTAAACATGTACTGGGAGTCCTATTAGCAGTTTGGAAACTAAGTTGGTAACGACAGAACCTCCAACACCCAGATCTGGATTAGTATTACCTGTACTTGCGCCTTGATAGGGTATAGCTTATAAAAGATATCCTAGGCGTGTAGCCATACACCAACATTTAAAACCAAAACATATTGGTTTGCCATGTATGTGCTGTTTTGTACTGTGATGTCCATAATATGGAATCATGGACTTTTCGATGCTACCTTCATAGTACTGAGGCTAGTACTTCATCCATTTTTCATTTAGTTTTTCCCACAACGGTCGTACTTTTGTAAATTTATCACTGATATTTAAGGCCGCGTTTTCAGAAACATGCAAAAATCTAAGTATCTGTTCAAATCGTGCACGTGATATTGCGTTAGCTACGCCAGAATGAAAGGTGTCAGCTCCAGTATCCCAATACATACGATTCCTAGCATGAATATTATATCCACTGAGTAAAAATATTGCAAAAACTAGGCAGATTTCTTCCTTTGTTACTTCAAACTGTTTTCCTTCAAAAACCGCGTATCTTTTTGAAGTTTCTACGTATAAATCTATTACGTCTTCAGCGTAAAATAGCTCAAACCATTCAACGGGAGATTTGTTAGTACTCAAAAACTCAGGACGATCCCACTCTCTTCTCTGGCGTTCCGATAAATCAATTCCCTTCCACTTTCTTTTTTCAACGACCTTCTTTTTTCTTATTTGCTTTTTAGCTGCAGAACTGGATGCGATTTGCGATAGAGGCAAGCTATCATCATCCGAGTCATCTTGATCTAAATCTTTTACAAGCGCATCTTCATCGTCATTATCACCATCACTTAACATATGATTGATGTGTGGGCATAAATATATGCTACCCTCAATTATGTCATCTTCAGTCTCTAATATATCTAAAATTTCAGCCAAAGACAACCTAAACCAAAGTAAAAAGAACTATGTAAATATATTCAACATAAAACAACTATATCACATGTCACATAAAGTTTGAAACCGATGTGCAATCTCGCACTCAGCGCTCCAATAATGGGGCGATACATAATATATCTCCAAAAATCAATATTTCATCAGAAACAAATCATTTATGTCGCAAAACTCATTAAATAGACATCAATAAAAAAACTACTTTACGTGATCTAACCAAGAAGTGAAATAATAATAATCTTACTTGTTCCTGCGAGGCATTGTGATCATCAGATTTGCACTTTGTATACTGTCAAATGGCAGAAAAAATTGCTTTGAAATTTTAATGCTCTAATGATTATGTTGATAAAACATAAATAACGGTAAACGTACACTTCAAGCAACAATACATAAAAATAAGGCTGGCGAATAACTAAACGTTTTAAAAATGGGGCGATGAGCACATATGGGTTAACAATAATACGCAATAATGTCCTGCACAAGACCATTTATAAGACCTTACAAGACATGTGACATTTTTCAAACGCTTTACTACAGCAAAATATTCTAATGCTATGTTTAGATGACGAGTTGAATCACCTGCTTCGCTCTCTGAATCATGTTTATGAATCATGCTGTTTAGACTATGCATTCGGGCTTCGTGTGCAGCGTGCCAATTTAGTGCTTTTCGTACTAGATTTAGAGTTTTTTAATTCATAACAGTGCGGAATTGTTCAAATTGTTGCTTAAAAAAAGGCACTAAATTTGTGCTTTTCACCTTTGATTTTAGTGCGTTTTACATATCTACTAAATATTAATTTGTGAAAGTATGGTGGCTTTATAAGAAACACCAAATAAGAAATTTTCACTTTTCAAAAACTATCTGCTTTCACCCCTTTTAGAAATGCAAATTTTCCTTTGCAGAATGTTAATTCAGCTGGGTGAAATACGAAGGAAGAAAAACTTTATCTTTCATAGTGAGAAAAAAGAATATATTTCTAGAAATTACAGTTATAAAATAACTTAATTACAATAATAATCTAATTACTAACAACTGAGGGAAGCAATGTATTGCTTTCTTGATAACGAAAGCTTTCAAAAATGCTTCTGAAAAGTACTAACGTAAGGCTCTCTAACAAAGTGGACAAAAGTAAAAAAAGTGTAAACCAGTAACTTTTGCATCTGAGTACACAAAAACTACACATTATTACTTCTGTAAAATGAATTAGTAAAGCAAAAAATGAATGGCTTTTTGGAAACTGAATGCATTGCTTCTAGCTGGCTTACAAAAATTCTTCTAGGAAGCGGTAATTTTTGCTGGGATGGCGAAATTGAAGAAATAGAACGAAGTATCAGAAATTTAAGGATACATAAAGGGACAAATTTGCTCAGAACTGATTAATTTTGGATTGAAGTTTATAATTATAGAAATTCAAATAATCATAATCCATTTCTAATACTGCCAATATTTTCTCTAAGACTATTAACATTACCATGTTGAAATGTTGAAGTAGAAATAACTTTTAGCACTTATAACTTTTTTAAAAGTAAGTTAAAAATACAATAATGATTTTATAAATCAAATTGTTTCATTCATATAAAATACGGTCTAAAAGGAAAAGGCTTATGTTGTTCAGTAACTCGTTTCTGTAATTCTCGCATCGTAAAATTTCAAATGAAGTGTGAAACACAAAATTCCATCGTTTCTCTATTTGTGAAAAAAAAAGTGTTTCTGTATTTGAATGTGAAAACAGACAACACTGAATCTGTTTTTACTGGAATATTTCCAGTAATCGAGTGTCAAATGAAAACAAAAGTCACAAAATTTTATTTCAATAAAAAAAAAAATAATTTTCAAGAAAAATAAAATTGAATAATGAACATGAATATAAAGTGAATGTAAAATGCTTGAAATAAGTTTTTTCCAGCAACTGTCTCTATTATAGAAAATTCCACAAAAAATTCTAAATAAATATAATCATATCGAATCGTTAATAATAATTTTAGTTCAACAATTCGTTGCATATCTTTTCAACACGCAAATTCAAAAATTCACATGTTTTTGTACAATTTAAAATCCGAGAATTGCGAGAAACTATTCACAAAATATTGTCACAGAAACACTTTTTCTCACATCGTTCCAATAATTGCTGGAAATCTGTTTAAATGACAGATAGTTCTCGCAAAGTAACGATACAGAAACACTTATGTGAGAAAATCCATTATGTGTTTCAATTTACACTGCTTCCACGATTCCCTTGTTTCATGCGGGAAATTTTACGATGCGAGAAATACAGAAACGAGCTACAGAATGTAACATACTGAACTATGTTCATGTAAAAATTAATTCAGATTAAACACCTAAAATCTAATTGTTTTTTTTAATACACCATAATTGCAGTGTCTTGCGAAATGAACTTCAATTATTTTCCTACTCATGTTCTACTTATAAGCAAAATCTAAATATGGCTCGATATAATTGAAATTATTACAAAAACCTATGAAATGTAGTAACTTTCAAATTGTAGTTAACTTAAATTTTTAATTTCTACTCATTCAATAAATATATAATTAGCCATGTGGGCTTTCTCTGTATTGAAAATAAATAGATAAATATAAAAATATAAATAAAAGATATATTGCATTTAGTGCTTTTTTATGAACACACAGTGATTTTTGCTCGGAAAAAGTTGACATCACTGTTCGCGTGGCTTTTTTTTATGTATATTCACACATTCATACGTATCATACACACATATATACATGCATACATACTTACATAAATTCGATTCATTCAAAATCTTGTTTTTGAAGGCATCTCTATATTTTCTTCTTATTTTTCCTTTTTATATTATTCATAACTTAATTAAATTTATTTATATTAAACTCACATCTATGTTTTTTTGACTTGTTTTCATTTGTTTACAAACACACAAATACACATATACCTATTTTGTTTTGATAGATAGTTCAGATAAAGTGGCGATTAACTGCGATAAAAGTTAGAGAAGATACCAATTTTACGTGCTTCGCAAGTAGATACATATTGAATCTACTAGATTCGCTCTCATAATTTTGTATGGCGAAGCAAGTTGATTCAGTCATGATTGGGGCGTGAAGCATGAATAGAGAGCGAATCACGTACCGTGTAAACATAGTATAAGACAAACGCTAAACAACATTGTTGGGAAATTTTTTTTTTCAGTTGTTAGTCTTGCCAACAGTGTTGTTTAGCGTTTGTTTTAGAATATTTCGCTGTAGTAAAGCGTTTGAAATTTTTTTTTTATTCACACATATACTTATTTATTTTATCTTCAAATATGAACTAACAATAAGTATTCAATTCTTATGAATTGAATTAGGCTACTGTTCGTAACGCTTTTTAAGCCAAATTACATGTGATAATTATTAATGAACAAATAACATCAAGTTAGTTGTAAATATTCTGAAAACAACACATAGTTAATTATCACATGTAATTTGGCTTAAAAAGCGTTACGTACAGTAGCCTAATTCAATTCATAAGAATTTAAGAAACAAATACAGTTCGAAAAATAATAATTGACTAAAATTAATAGTCATTGGCTTGTGGCAAAAATAAAAATATACTTAATAGTAACAAACTAAAAAAGTTTGTCTTAAGTAGAACAAAAATAAGCAAATTAACAAACATGTGTATAGTTAGTAAGGAACAAACGACAATGGTAAGTCTGTTGTAATATATATGAAAGATGGTAAATTGTTGAGCCTTCATTACCAAACATATATATGAGCAAATTTAAAAATGCAATGAATCAAACCAATTCACATATTCCATTTGCAATAAAGTTTCGTATATAGGGCAGACATCTGCATCAACTGACACCACACACGGTGGACCAAAACACAGAAGAACGCTGATGAGGAAGGTTTAGTGGCCTTCGAAAACGGCTGGCTGTTCCGTTCAACTATGTGTTGTTGTCAGAATATTTACAACTAACTTGATGTTATTTGTTCGTTAATAATTAATAAATAATAATTAACTAAAATAAGTAATCAAATCTTAAATCTAAATATAATTATTAGGCCCGACCAGTATCGGACATAAACTCAGTGATAGTAATTAATAATACATAAATTTCGTATTAAGCACAATAATTATTTTCAAGAAGTATCATTTGGGGTGCTGAATATTACAGCCCTTGTGTCCCTGTTTTTTAAGCGGATGTGTCGAGTAAAGTTCAAGATATTACGAGCAAGCGGATTAGGATGTGACTCGACTTTTGTTAAATATTTGCCTGCGTATATTGCGATTTCTTCAGTCACTAGTGACATATTTAAATCACGATGTATATTTGAATTTTTGATGTACCATGGAGCCGATGTTATTAACCGTAAAATTTTATTGGCTTCAAAAGCGGCATCTATATCAAAAGTTTGCAGTCTAGACTGAGTGTTGAATTTATGCCAATCAACCAATGTATTTGAGTTAACTTAAGTTTCATTTGAATTAGTTTAGAGTCAATATGATGTTGCCATGTAAGCCTTCGATCAAGGTGTATGCCAAGGTATGTCACTTGAGCATATTGAGGAATATTTTGATTATTGATTCGAATGGGGGAACAGGTATCTTTTCTTAGCGTAAACGTTATATGAACAACTTTTGTTCATTTACTTTAATTCTCCACAAGTTCAACCATATTTCAAGGCCCCAGAATACTACTCTGTGGCATACCAGAAGATATAGATTCGGGCACACTCATGAACTCTCCTTCCACAACAGTAAACTTCCTATCAACAATATAACTTTCCAAAAGTTTTTCCATATTTATTGGCAAATATGTCTTCAATTTTAAAAATAGGCCTTCGTGCCATACTTTGTCAAATGCCAGAGAAACATCAATAAAAAGGGCAGAACAATACTTCTTTTCGTCAAAAGTCCTGCTTATAACTTGAACTAGTCTATGCGTTTGCTCAATAGTACTATGCTGACTTCTAAAGTCAAATTGATGGTCCGCGATGCACCCATTATCAGCTAAAATTGTGGACAATTTAGTCATGAGTAGCCTAGCATATGACTTAGCCTTGGTAAGGTCTTTGCCCGGCTTCGCAATCATTTTAATCTTGGCAAGTTTCCAGTTATGTGGAAAATACTGCATTCGTAAAATGGCATTGAAAATAAATATCAGGATTCTTATTGCAATATGAGGCAAGTTCATCAGCATCTTGTTACCAATTCCATCAATACCTGGAGCTTTCTTCGGATTAAGTTCACCAATTAGTTTTTGTACATCGAGCATCTTAAACTTTATGGGTCGCGGGGGTAGAGCAACTACACTCGGCAAATCAGCAACACCAGTCCATGTATTTGGGGTAAATACGTATTTTAAATGATCAGCAAACATGTTACCTTTTTCAGTATCGCTTCTTGCCCAACCTTCGGTAGATGTGCGCAGAAGTAATTTTAACTCAACGGGGGTTTTCAGTTTTCTAGCAGCGTGCCACAATGAGTGATTAGATCCTGGTGTGACATCAAGACCTTCCAGATAATTTTTAAGAGATGCAGTTTTTCAATTGCAAGTAACTCTTGGAGTCATTTAATGCACTCTTAAAGTCTGATTTTAAGTTGTGGTGATCTGTGCTGTTGGCCTTCCCATCTAGCTCTTCTTTTTTCACACACGACACGTTCAATATAGGTAGAATAAATTCTATTAAATCCAGTCTGCGGATGGGAGGTACGAGCATGCTCAGCAGCCTGTGTAATCATTTCGTTAAGGTTGGCGATGTTAGCTTCAATATCCTAGGGTGTTCTTAGCGTAATGTTTTCCGTGCAATGACTACTAAGATATTTTATGAATCGCAGCCAATTTACACGACTGATCATCTTCACATACGAGTGAGGTAAATCACTTCTCTGTGGGCTACAGATTGTAGCGATCGTGAGTGAGTGATCGGAGGACATATTTAAAGAAGCTTTATCGTTAATTAACTCCCTAGAAATGTTTTTCATGACGCCAAAATCTATAACATCCAGAATTTTATTTATGTCAGTAGGCCAGTAGGTAGGATGCCCACTCGAAATGACGTCCAATCCCATTTTTGAAATTGTTTTGAACGCTCGACCTCTGGGTGCAATATGACGCGAACCCCAGAGCGTATGTTTAGCATTATAGTCGCCAGCTGCTACGAAACAAGGGTCAAGAGATTTATAGAAATCCTCGTATTGATTCTCAGTAATTGGAGGGGAGTTTGAGAAATAGTGGCGGAGTAAGCGTTTGCTTATTGAGCTGGAGCTAGTTTAGGTTTTTGACCCATAGCCTGTTTAACGAATGAATATACAAGACATCCTCTGTAGTTAGCGGTGTGATTACCTTCACAATTTCTGCATTTTTTTCTGCTTCATTTTTTGGCTTAGTGCACCTAGCAGTACCATGCAATTCACCGCAGATAACACAAACTGTAGGTAAATTGCAGTAAGTTTTTGTATGGCCATATTCTTGGCAATTATGGCACTGTACGGGACCTGAACGCTTATGTGGCTCTTCAACTGTAATTGTTCGGTATAAAAGTTAGTTTAGGCTATAAATTGGATGTGTCTCGTTTTTTTTCAACTGTATATAATTTGGCTCCAGTTCAACACGAAATAGAGGCTGGGGGATCTTCTCTCTATTGATTATATTAGTAACACTTTTTACTTTAAATCCTTGTATGATGAAAAATGTCGCATGTCTTGAAAGGTCTTATAAATACTATTGTGCAGGACTTTATTACTCAATATTTATGTTCTTGGAATTATTATTTAACAGTAAACTTGACCGACAATGGAAATACTTAAAGAAACCTCAAGGAAATTCAAAATAAAAAGAAATGTTATTACAATAAAATAATAAAAAAAAATAGTGTTTATATAATGTTTGACATCAAAAAGTTGAATTTGATTGTAGTTTTATTCATACATGAATTGCATACTTCATTAAATCAATAATTGCAACCACATGAAAAATCGCAAAGACTATGAAAAAAGTACTTTTTGTTAAACACCAATCAAAGCCGAAAAAGTCCTAAGTAATCAACCAAAATGGCCTTATTTCCTAATTATTTCCGGAATAAGGGTATATGACTTTATTACCAATACATTGTAGTGCAATTATGCCCCTATATTTCAATTATTAGAGAAATGAAGCCAATTGAGCTTATTACTAAGGAGTTTGTTTCAGTGAACCGACGAAAATCGGTACATTGTGCCGATAGTGGGATCTCGGCCTTAGACTCGATTTTTTTTAATCAAGTCTGAGTTTATTGGAGAGAGAGGAAAGAATAACAAATGTATCTGTACATACCACAACCAACACTCGGAAAACTGGTGCAAACAGGTATATCTGTGCAGGCCTATAATTCATACATGTCCATGTATGAACAAATATAGTCAGCTAAAATTCAATTAGTCTTTATCACACAAAATTATTTGCAGAATGGAGTTCAAAACTAAATTATTAAAATTAATGAAACGGTCCAGCTCGAGAAAAGTTTTCATTATAATATTTACCTTATACATACATATTTAAACATCCGCCAGATAGAGTAGAATGAAACAAAGAACATCACACTATATTTGCTTTAAACATTTGAACCAGGGATCGCAAATAACGATTATAGAGAAGAAAAAATCACAATAATAGAGAAGTGCTACGTGCACAAGGAATATACCAAGATACTCCATCTTACATGGACTACCTATAGATGCAATGATTTCTATTTTTTTGATTTTTATTTATTCCTCACAAAATAACAATTATTTCTTGATTTTTATTTATTCCTCAGAAAATAACAGTTATTTCTTGATTTCTATTTATCCCTCACAGAAAAAGAGTTATTTTGTGACTTTTATTTATTCCTCACAAAATAACAGACTTTTTGATTTTTATTTTTTTGCTCAAAAAAATTTTAATTTTTAAAATGAATAAATAATAAAAAAGTAAATTTAATTTAACATATAAGAGTTTTTTTTTAAAGACTCTGGCGATAAATTCAATTTTAAATCGGTTAATATTCATTTTAACTCCAAAATTACGCTTTCTACATTTTAAAAGTTAAGCAAAAAAATAAAAATCAAACAATAACTGTTATTTTGTGAGGAATAAATAAAAGTCACAAAATAACTCTTATTTTGTGAGGGATAAATAAAAATCAAGAAATAACTGTTATTTTCTGAGGAATAAATAAAAGTCACAAAATAAGAGTTATTTTGTGAGGGATAAATAAAAATCAAGAAATAATGATTAAAAAGTGATTTTTAAAATAAAAATTATAACCGTTACGGTCCCTGATTTGAACATGTCTACCAACGTCTTTTTCAAGTACATAATTGTATAAGGAAAATATAATAAAAACTGGCCTCAAGCTTCATCGTTTTTATGAATATGAAAACTAGAAGGGACTGCTGAGATCTACATCGAAATTCTGACAAAATCTATTTGTCAGAAATGTGCGATAGGATATCAACTATGGATTATGTCTTCAACTTCATCGATTCACTTATTGATTTAAGAGATGCGGCTTGAGTTTTTATAGCCTCTAAGCACTCTATGACAGCTGCCGCGCAACCATTCACTGCTTCTACGCCATTGATGTCAAAAATAAAACTATAGTTGTATGTGTGAGAAAAGTTGTCTCGTCGCTGTCTCATCGACGACTAAATGGAAGAGAATAAGAATGTGTGTGGTTTTAGTTTGCACAATTGTGCCATGAAACTGACATCAATGTTCTACGCACTGTTTTGATTGTACTTGTACTTAAATTGCATCGAGAGTGTGAGATTGGATCTCAAACTGTTCATGTAAAAGTTTCAGTCGTTCTTGCCCTTCTGAAAACTTACTGTCTTTGTGTTTTCTCTTTCTCTTTAATGATTTTTGTGGTTTCTTGGTTGCAGTTGACATACGATATGGTTGAATCGCAGCATTTTTTGTGTTGTTGGTATGCTGTCCCACTTTTCGCCAAGTATCTAATCTTCTTCAACAATATTTGTTACCACAGAAGATGAACTGGGAGTCACAATCGCCACGTTTTGGCTTCTTCTAGGAGGAGTTACGTCAAACAACTTTCTATTAGTATCTCTTGAGATGGCAGTATTTTTGGGACCGTCAAAAACGTTCCCACTTGGAGCAGCAGCAGCCGAAATATGCCATCCTGTCTGCCTCTAGTTGCGTTAAAGTACTTACTGTTATTGTAGGTCTGTCCATACCTACAATGAAGTTAATTAGAGTTACGTATAAGTACATATGTATATAATCCAATTAAACATTTAAAAATACATATATCCCTTTTGCATTTATTACCACTTCTGGATGGAGGACCGTAAGAATTTATTTTCTTTGCCACCGTCTCCCATATACACGTCAAAGAAGGTTTGCTGCTTCCGAACTGCGGATTTCATAGTATAATTTGATCGTCAACTAATATGCAAATAGAGTAAAGCGGAAGAAGTATGGTATAATTCCTTCTTTTCATTCTGATACCCACCCTACCTTGCTATAATTCTTCAGTTACTTTAATAGCCCATTATGGTACCCTAGCTATGAAATATTAAACCTTTCGTGGAATTAAATTAATCTGTTTAGTTTAACATAATAGATGTATGTTGTTTATTAAAAATAAATAAATAAATGTGTAATTAACATAGTTGAAATAAAAAAAAAAATTAAATCGTTTCAATAGACTAAAGTTTAATGATAAAAATTAATGTAGTGTAATTTAACTGCTTAAATGTTAGTTACACAAAAAAACTAATTGTAGTTGTTGTTTATAATTTCAAAAAAAAAAAAGATCTGAGTGATGTTAAAAAATTTTAATTTCTTTACTCACCATTTACATAATCCCACGATGACGACAGGCCTGAAGTTCGAGGACGAATGAAGTGTTTTATGTTCACTCAGATGTTTTTATTTTATTATTTTATAGTTGTTAGATTGTGTATTTACGTATGTGTACTTTAAATTAAGTATGTAATTTATATATGAATATGTATGTTATTAAGATAGATTTAAAGAAAAGAAAAAAAAAATTTATAGTTAAAGAGAAAAATATAAGTTCTAATTGTAGTTATGTAGTTTTATGTAGAATAGCGAATGTAAAATTCTGAGTTACATAAGTATTATTATTATTATCTTGTTTCGTAATTGGTGGTCGAATTCAATAAATTGAGCTATCCTTGGGCTCGATTAGTAATTGTTGGTCCATTTGAATAAGTTGAGCTATATTTAGATTTGTTTCGTAGTTGTTAAAATTTTAAATGCATTGATCAATTGAAACTTATTGCGATTTGAATTTGATTTGTAAAAAAAAAATCCCATTATTGTAGCCCTTAGCCATTTTGAGATAATCTTTATCTTATAAATATAGGAAATAAGCAAATCCCCTGTTCCAACCTGGAACAAGGGCTTATTCAACACAGCTTCTTAAACCCTAGGAAAATAATCCACTATGAGAATTGGTACATGAAAGAAAAACACACACACATATTACCTCTGGAATAATATTGTCCGATTTCGTAACGATAAAACTTGAATACAATTAGATTTAGGCAAGAAACGAAAATCTTTCCTCTTCTACACTTTTCGTTCTTCACCAAATTAAAAATCCTTTTTTTTTCTCCTGTTTTTCTTTTATTTTACAAGACTTGTATTTCTTAATAGTTTTCAATTTAATTTTCTTATCGACTCAAAAAAAGAATATTTGAAAACTAATTGGATATAATTTTCAAATGTAATATACAATTTTAAAATATTATAATTTGAGTACATTCTCAAAATCAAGCAAAGTATCAAGTCTAATCAACTTATTGCCTCACAAGCTTTCCATTTTGTTTGTTTTCTTTTGTGTCACTGTTTGTTTATTTTTATTTTAAACACTTTTGCTGAACACGACTATAAATTTTCAGTCGTCCACCTTGACGTTTATGACGAGACAAATCGTTTAATACAAACCAAAATAAATTGACAGTTGTTACGTTATTTAGTAAAAAAAAAACGCCAACGTCGCGTTCTAAAAACCAAAAAAAGAAAAACGCTCATTTGCCAGCGATTATTATCAACGAGTCGCATCCTTAAAACAGGCTGTAAATCTCTTTTATAGAGACTTTGGTAATGCTTGCAATATATATGTTCCACTTGTTAGTGAAATGAAACAAATTAGCGGTTTTGCTTATACAAGTTATATTACAATTTAAAATATACTTTTATTCATGTAAGTTAAAGATTTCAAGCATATAATAATTGGGCGACTTTAAAGTTCGATTGATATCAAGCGAGTGAAAATACTGTATGTATCTTAACTTAAAATAGGTCGGTATTTCCCTTTATTGGAAGGAAAGTATAATACTTAAAGTAAAAAGGTAATGCATATTACAATTCATTTAATATAGTAAATTTTAGCGATTATTTATGTTGTTGGTAAGTGTGTAGTAATAAATTCATGGTAAGTATGTATGTATAATATAAAGGTAAGTTTAAATAATAGGGTTGTTAAAATACAGTTTTAGGTTTAATTCAATTTTATTATGTTGAGCAACCACATTTCTATTCTATTGTGAAACTTGCCTTTCTTTTGGTATTATTCCTGACAAATAATCTGCATTACTATTTTCCTTGGAAGTTTTGTATATAATTTCGAAATCAAAATTACTTTAAAAATCTGCGTAATTGGCCATACGAGAAATGCAAAGTGTTGGAAGTGATTTGCTCGGATGTAAAATCTGAGCCAGTGGTTTATGATTCGTTATCAAGGTACAATGGCAAGCGTATAAGTATTTAAAAAAATTTTGTACCCAAGCCTGTTTAACTTGCATTTGTCTCCAAAAACAGTGTATGATCTGAATTGCACTGCAAAAGGACGTGAGGCGATACCAACAACTCCTTAATGTGCCTGAAAGAAGATTCTGCTCTTGCATTCAAGGAAAATAGTCTAGATTTTAGTATGTCTCGTAAAGGTCTTTCACGAGTAGCCAGACCTGGAATAAAAGCGCTGTAGTAAGATGCTTTACCTTAAAACATCTGTAGTTCTTCTATAGACTTTGGTTTTGCGGCACTCAAAACAGCTTCAATATGTTTGTTAGACTTGTGCCCCAGGAATTCAACGGAACTCGTGCCAAAAACACACTTTGATCTGTTCAACTTAAACCCAACTTTTCTCATTCGCGTTAACGTAAACTCTAAATTTGTCTGTAGTTCATTAAAATCTCTTGGAAACACGAGTATATCATCAAACAAATTAATTATACATATTAGGCAACCCCTGCAAAACTTCTTCCATTTTTCGCTCCTAAGCTGCTGGTATATTTGCAGCATCATAAACTGCATGGGAAGGTTGAATTAATCTATGAGTTGTAGTATTAAGGGTAAGAATGTGAGCAAACTCTTCATCTAAAGCTAAATGTGTAAAGGCATCGGTGACATCTAAATGAGCAAATATTGCAGTACCCTTAATTTTGTTGAACAAATCTTTTGGTTTTGGAATGGGATACTCATCTATAACCATCTGCGGGTTAACTGTTGGTTTATAGTTACCAGTAATACGTAGCGCTCCATTTTTTTTAGTTACAATATGAGTTGTTGACGCACATTCTGAATATTCTTGAAAACTCTTGTTATAACCAGCCACAAATTTCGCATCAATTTCCTTTGCATATGCCGCCCTTAAAGCCGAAGGAACTTCCCTTGGTCGAGCAAATATCGGCCTTGCATTCGCTTTCATATGTACTTTAATATGTGGACTAATAAGCCTCCCTGCTGATGTCTCAAACTCGTCGTCAAATTGAGCAAAAGTTTGCTTAGCTGAGCCTTCTGAGTTTTGAGTTTAATATACGAGTATGTAGTTTCAAAGGAATACATTGAAGAGCATTTAAACTAAATCTGTGTTTGATGAATTATTTGTTTGAATTGAAGATAAAAAAATATCGGAAACATTTATATAATGAACAAATTCACGACCACACTGGGTATCGAAATCATTCTCTACAACATATAAGTCTAAAAACCGTTTTTACGATACGTTTTTCCTACCGTTACATTTACTACAACTTTACCAATGGAATTAATTTAATTAATTAATTAGCAAATTTTCTTTTCGACTTGTATAACTTGAAACTGGGCTTAACTTCTTCTTAGTTATGATACTAAAGGGAATTCCATTTCTAAACACTTTCCATCAATATTTGCCACAATGATTTTCTTATCATATGGTTTAGAAAATTTTACGTTATTGATGGTACTTAGTTTAACAACTGTTTCATTATCATCATCGTGGTCCACAGTAACTTGCCCTGTTTTTGATTTACATACCTTAGAAATGTGTCCCAATTTGCCGCAAGTGAAACATTTCTCATGTGATTACCGTTGTAACCAAAACATTTTAATTTATTTGAAACGTCAGTGTCATTGAAAAAGTTTTAATTTTTGGCTCTAAGTGGTGCAAAGCCTAACTTAAAGGTTTGCTCTGTATGTGTGCGTCAGTTTGCTACCATGCGCAATTTCATAAGCTTCATTAAAATTTGTTGGCTGTTAAACAATCAATTCTTTACATATCTGTGGCAAAAAGGAAAAAGTGCTTAAGTGATTTTTGGTTAATGTTACGTCTGTAATCTGCACATTCGAAAGTACCCCTGGTCAAAACCTTAATTAATTTGTCTGATTTTTCAGGATGTTTGCTTAAAAAAATAAAGGTTAACAGAGAATTTCCCAATTTAACTGTAAAAGAAATAAATTTCTGAAAATCGACTTGAACGCTTAAAAGTGCTCTCTTGCAAAACAGTAAAATATGACTTAAGCACTTTTTCCTTATTGCCACAGATATATTGCAGCATTCTAATCCCATCAGTAATTATCTTCTCGGTTAGCATTCAGTCTAAAAATTGGCCATACCCACAAGAAAACTGCACCATTTTTAAGACGTAAACTAAAATTTGCTATTGACTCGCCTGATTCTTGCTTTATCTGCCTGAACTTGACACTCTCTGCGTATTTATTCCTCTTACCATCAAAATGTTGAATCAGAACATTTTTTATTTCATCGTAATCTAATTCAACCGGTAGTTTCGGGCTGATTAGAATCTTTAAAGTTGTGTTCTGCGCAAATATGTACGCGAGCATAATTTGCATGCTTATTACCAGATATATTTGAAAGTTGCAAGCCCAATCAGATCTGCAACAGTCATTTCATCACCTTCTTTGTATGGACCTTAGGCCGTATCACAAAAAAAAAGTTCTCCGTACACCAGCGAATATAAAGTATTGTTCCAAGGAGACTTCAAAAAAAAATTTTTTATTTTTTTTTTGCCGAACGTAGGGGTCGCTTTTTAGTTTTTTCGTTATATCTTCCATATTTACAGTCCGATCTTAAAGTTTGATATAGTGAATTTTTTGTCTCAGGGAGGCTCTTGGGTCCATTAACCTCAAGTGTACCGTTCTAGTACTTACCCCCCAAATCTTATTTCCTACCACCCTAATGTGACACCTTAATATTAAAAATTTATAGTTCGCGAAAAATCATAAGACTTTTGCTAAGAAAGTATTTCGATCAATACAGCACAACTATTTAAAAAATGATTTTATAAATTCATTGTTGCAGACCGTAGGGGTCACCTTTTTAAATTTTTAATAGCTTCAGTATTTACATACAGATATTAAAGTATAATATATCGATGAGTTTGTCTGTGGCAGACCAATAAAAGTATATATACTTATTTGTTTCTATATATGTTTTTATACTATTATTAAACAATAATTTATTAAAAAAGTGAAACGAGGAGATTGCAGTTCAAACTGTACATATATAAAGTATACATTTTGGTTAATTAAACAAAATAGTAAAAATATAAGTTTTGTCTATACTGATAAATTACACTGTGTGACAAATTTTGATGAAATCGAAATACGTGGGACGTGTTACTATTTTTCTGCTAGATATTGTCGAGTATAACAAAAATCTGTTTTTGAAAATTTTCCAAAATCTTGAGTTGCGGGTAAAAACCGCTTTTCGTATCCGTAGGCATTTACCAACCTCTACCTAAGTTAAATATCAACCTATTTTAAATTTATAAACGGATACAGAAATAAGAGACTAAGAGCTTTCGAAACATATACATATATATTGTTGTAGTAAATTTCAAATATATGTCTGTATTTTTCACCAAATATAATTTCTACGTTTTTTTCTCGACATTTTTATACTTTGAAAACTTTCTTAGGCAATATTTTTGCACTGAACCCATATTGTTTATAACTTTCTCGCCAAATTCAGACAAAACGAACATTTGAATATTTCAATTCAAAGAATAAACAATATTCTTTTAGCCAACATAAAAACAAAGAAAGGAATATTCTTGTACAATTAACATTAAAAACCTTAAAGCAGGTACTTTTCTTCACCTCAAGAGAGGAATCTTTAAATATAAAAGTTTAAAGTTTTTTCTCTACCAACCTTATTTATTATGGTGAAATGTGTAAACAAGTCCAAAACCAAAGAAAGAAAGTTAATTGAAATATATTTTTGCAAGTTCTGCCCTTATTACGGCTTACAGCTCAACTAAGTTGGATTGAAACTGAAACAACTTAACTTTTAAACAACTGTTTTTTTTGGTATTCTGAATAAGAACTAATTTTAGTTGTCTTCGAAGATTCTTATCTATGCTATGTTTTTTTGAAACCATAGTATCCATTACAAAACATTTTAAATACTTTTAGTTCTGGCCTTGCTATTTTTCTTGAGATTCTGTGTTTTATGAACATGGGAATAGACTTGGGTCGAACTAGTTCACTAGTTCATTTTTGCCACAAACCAATGATCAAACCCATTTAAATTACATGGGTTTGATCATTGGTTTGTGGCAAAAATGAACTAGTGAACGAGTTCGACCCAAGTCTACATGGGAATAATATTGGTTGACAAATGGGATTGGTTGGCGTCTGGAATAATAAAGCAAAACGAACACAATGGACGATATAAAAACCAAAATACAACTGAAAAAAATCAGTTGTTTCATGGTTAAAAAAGTTTTAATACATAATAAAAATTTGTAGTTGCCAAACAACTCACCTATCATTTATTTTTTGTCCGGAATCGGTATACCGGTACGTACCGGTATAGACGTAAACGGTAGTCTGGGTACCGGTATTTTCTAACCGAAATGGATTTCGGTATCGGTATCTAATTTTAGCGGTATTTGAATCGGTATCGGTATTTTTACGATACCGTTTGCCAACCTTGGTTTTCATGCATCATCAAAAAAATTCCAAAGAAAAGGGAAAACTTGACAAATGGTAACGCTGGTTTCAATACTCACAGCCAGTGATAGGAAATTAGATTTGCATTTCGGCATCAAAAAAAATTTTTTTTTAGTACTTTTTTGATCCCGAGGATACCATAAATTATATTTTCTATTTAAATTTTATTAACAAAAAAGTATACAAAATTCATTTACAAAGAAATAAAATGGAAACATATAAGTACAAATATACAAATAGGTATAGCCTGGATTAGACTTAATACTGTTGGAACATAAGGCTTGGTCCCGTATTCCGTAGCTCGCTAAAGCTAAATTCGATCCCTAAACTGCTGAACAAATAGAAAATTTAAAATTTTTTGGCCATGACATAAAACAATACAGTTTTGGGGAATTACGTTTTCAAGCCATTACCTGATTTATCAATACACGTTTGGAAATTGCATTCGTAGCTGAAAATCGATAAATTGATATTATTGATTTTTTGCTATAGAGATTTAAGTTTAGCGATATACAGATTACGAAGGCTCTTCTTTATTTTGTTTTCATGAGATTTTGGTAAGAGAAAATCCTTTCGACATTTCGACGACCAAAATTCTGATTTATCAGGAAACATGTATTCATGTAATTCGTTTTTATTTTCAGCCAATGTAGACCAGGGGGGTTATTATGTAATTCGATTCGAAACGAAAACTGTTCGAATTTGTATGTTATTAACATTGGAATTCGAACACATTTCCGTTCGATTCGGATTACATAATAACGCCCCAGAAACTGCATATATTCTCTGTTGGTAATGGTTTCAGTTCTTCCATACAGTCAATGCTCTATATTGATTGTCCATATTTTAAAAATTTTTCTTTTCCCTGGTAACATTTTAATGAAAAGTGGTATAATGATGTTGATTTTACCAGATTAAATATTTTCAGGAGGAAACTTACTACACCAAACTAACATTTCATTGGCAAAGTCCACTTTTGCCCTTAGAGCTTAATATAAATTTTTTTTAAATTTTCTTTAAACTGATTTAAAATAGTTGTTTCAATAGATAACTTTCTGTGCCACATAAAATATCATTGAGTGAAATATGTTTTTCGTTGATGTTTAATTGTGAAAGGTTACACTTTTCTAAAAAGCATTACTAAGAAAGTTTCGTTCCAATTTTCGAAAAGAAATTAATTATTTTAAAAAATATATGCATTCGCGCGTCTTCTGACTGCATATCTAAGTTGTCCCTGAGAGTATCAAATGTGTTACGGTCCTTTTTCATATTAAATAGTATAGTAAATATAGATAGTACTAACTTTCCCATCACTGCTCACAGCAAACACACAGTCCTAGCAATACGAAATACACATGCACACATGCAGCACCAGCAATACGAAATACACAAACAACTTTGTCTTATTACTTTGTTGTCGCTATTCACTGTATATACGCAAATGAAAAGCAACAACATTTTTTATTTTTTCCTTGAACAAATTGAGCAATCGTTTTCACTGTTTTTGTTTCTCTCACTACAAAGAATTAAACAAAAGAAAATCAAACAATTTGTTTCGTTTATTTTCGTGCTCTGGTTTAAGTACAAAGGAATCAAAACAAAAATAAATTTATAACTGTAATAGTGTCGATTATTTATGTTACGAAAATTATTTTCTAACCCCTGTATCGCCTTATAAGTAGCATAGCTACAAAAATATATCTCCTGCAGAAATGCGTGTGTTTGTTGCTGTCAGGGCTGCCGTTTTTGGTTATTTCTAACCAAAAGTGGTTATTTTTTCTTTAATGTGGAGATGTGAATATTTTTCTCATTTTGGTAATTTTTTTTGCCAAAATAATGATACACATGTACATATTTTTTATGTTATGCTTTTTAAGCTTTTATGTTCTTCAATTTTTAGTATTACTACCAAGGCAACTGAAAATAAAACAGCTGTGACTGAAATCGCTAGTGCATCCACCTGTTATGAATTCGCCTTGATTGCTACTCACTTGTTTACAATACTTTTACGACACTGTCAACAGCTTTTAATTTTACTAAATAATCGCAACTCTGCACTACAGAATTTTTTTTTATTAATACATGATTTTTATTTATTGTATCTTCATATCTGAACTAACAATAAGTATTCAAATCTTAAATCTAATATATAATTAGGCCCGACCAGTGTCAGACATAAACTTAGTAATAGTTATATAAAATACATAAGTAGCGATAATCAAAAGGAAAAAAAAGAAAAGTATTTTCAAGAAGTCCTATCTGGAGTGTTGTGTCCCTCTTTTCTAGGCGGATGTGTCCAGTAAAATTCAAAATATTACGAGCAAACGGATAAGGATGTGACTCGAGTTTTGTTAAATATTTGCCTGCATATTTTGCAATTTCTCCAATCACTAGTGGCATGTTTAAATCACGATGTATATTTGAATTTTTTATATACCATGGAGCCGATGTTATTAACCGTAAAATTTTGTTTTGCCTTCGTTGGATTCTCTCGACAGTGGAAGCTGTAGCTCTACCCCATAGCTGAATTCCGTAGCACCACATAGGTTTTAAGAGCGACTTGTATATTAAAAGTTTACAATCTAGGCTGAGGGTTGAATTTCTACCAACCAGCCAATGTATCTGAGTTAGTTTAAGTTTCATTTGTGTTAGCTTAGAGTCAATGTAGTGTTTCCATGTGAGCTTTCGATCAAGATCTACACCAAGGTATTTCACATGTAAATTTTGAGGAACACTTTGACTATTGATTGTAATGGGGGAACAAGTGTCTTTTCTTAAGGTAAATGTTACCTGAACACACTTCTGTTCGTTTACCTTTATTTTCTACATGTTTAACCATAGTTTTAACTGAGTAATATGTTGCTGAAGATATCGGGAAGCCTCGTGATGGTTTTCGTGCATACTAAGGCAGGCTGCATCATCTGCAAATGTACGAGTAGATCTGTGAATATTACTGCTCAATGGCATATCACAGGTATAAATCAAATACAAAACTGGTCCCAGTATACTCCCCTGTGGCACACCGGATGAGATTATTTCAGGCGTACTCATAAAGTCTCCTTCCACAACAGTGAACTTACGGGCAATAATGTAACTTTCCAACAGATTTATAATGTTCATTGGTAGGTAAGTCTTTAATTTTAAAATTAGGCCTTCATGCCACACTTTATCAAATGCCTGAGAAACGTCAATAAAAAGTGCAGAGCAATATTTTTTCTTCAAAAGTTTTCTTATAAATTAAACCAATCTATGAGTTTGTTCAATGGTGCTATGCTGACTTCTAAATCCAAATTGATGATCCGGTATGCAAAGAGCTTTGACATTGTTGTCAGTAAACTTATTGCACTATATGACTCAGCCTTGGTAAGATCTTTGCCTGGCTTTGGGATCATTTTAACCTTGGTAAGCTTCAAGCTGTTTGGATAATACTCCAGTCGTAAAATGGCATTATAAATTAATAACAGGATTCTAGTAGCTATACGAGGAAACTTCATCAGCATCTGCTTACTAATTTCATCAATACCTGGAGCTTTTTTCGGGTTGAGTTCTGCAATTATTTTTTGTAAATTACGCGTCTTAAATTTTATTGGTCGAGGGGGTAGCGCAACTACATTTGGCAAATCAACAGCACCAGAACATGTGTTTGGGGAAAATACGGATTTTAAATGCTCACCAAATAGTTTACCTTTTTCAGTATCGCTCCTTGCCCAACCTCCTGTAGATGTGCGCAGAGCTGGTTTAAACTCAACGGGTATTTTAAGCTTTCTAGCAGCGCGCCACAAAGAGTAATTAGATGCTGGTGTGACATCAAGACCTTCCAAATAATTTTTAAGAGATGCAGTTTTTTTCAAATTGAAGCAACTCTTGGAGTCACACTCTTTAAATCTGATTTTAAGTTGGGGTGATCTGTGTTGTTGCCATTCTCTTCTAGCCCTTCTTTTTTTACTTACGAGACGTTCAATATTCGTAGAATAAATTCTATTAACCCTAGTCCGCGGATGGGAGGTAGTGGCATGTTCAACAGCCTGTTTAATATTTTCAGTAAGGTTGACAATGTTAGATTCAGTATCATCAGGTGTTCTTAGCGTAACATTTGCCGTACAATTACTATTAAGATATTTTTTGAATTCCAGCCAATTAACACGATTTATCAACTTCATATATGGGTGAGGTAAGTCACTTCTAAATGGGCTACAAATTGTAACGATCGTGGGAGAGTGATCGGACGAGAGATCTAGAGAAGCTTCAATTTGAATTAAATCCCTAGAGATACATCCGGAATTATTTGAATGTCAGTAGGCCAATAAGTGGGCTCCCCACTCGAAACAATGTCCAAGCCCATTTTGGAAATTGTATTAAACAACGCTCGACCTCTGGTTTTGCATTGTAGATGCCAGCTGCTACAAATTAAGGTCCAAGAGATTTGTAGAAATTATCGTATTGATCCTTAGTGATTGAAAATCTGGAAGGGGAGTAAATTGATGTTATCACGAAATTTTTACAAAAATTTTCAATTCAAATATTTGTTACTGTTTTATTTTTGGGAATTGTTACAATTTAAGTCTAATATTTATTAACGCACTAATAATCCTAAATTATTATTTTACTTAATTAGTAAAATAATTTTTTTATTAAAAACACATTGAAATTGATTATTGAAATTATTATAATGCAGATCATCAGGGAACCTTTACCCAAAAATCTTAGAACAGCTAGAGTTATTAAGTTATAAACTTTCATTTAAACAAATGAGAAGTTCAACAAATAACAAAGTTGAAACAAGAACTCAATAATGAACATGTTTTTTATTTTCTTACTTTACTACACTGGCTGACTTTTTTTCAGCTCTAGTTGTAATTGTAAAAAGTATGTAAGGAAAATAAATGTAAATGGCCTGTCACACACGAGACTAATTTTTATGCCACACAATTTTTGTTCTTTTAAGAACACACGAGACTAATTCATTCGGCATAAAAATGTATACATATACATAGCTTTTTTTTACCAAAAATACAAAATACCTTTACAAAAAAACCAATAACAAATTTAAAAAAAAAATTCAAAAAAAAAATCTGAGAAAAAGTCTTTTTTTTAATTTGACATGATACAGACATTTCAACGAGTCTGCCTTCAAAAACTCAGCTCGATTACGGAAAAAGGGTTAAAAACTTCTCCAAAGTTTTTCAGACAGACGGACACTACGAGCTTTATATTTTATAAAAAAAGAAAAAATCTGACGTGTACATGAAAATCGCCGAAACACGTGTATTTTTATTTTTTCTCGTCTTTCCGAAAAAGTATATTTGGTTCGTAGGACAGAAAAAAAGTTCGTTTTTGTAACGCGGTGTTATAGGTTGGTGCGATATAAAAAGTAGAAAAAATTTCAAATTTTAGCTAGAAATTTTTATTATGCTTAATAACATTTTTTTTAAGTTTCAGTATCAGGGGTATACCGGGCACATACAAACATTTCTTTAAATGTAATTTTAGGTGATCTAACAAATAACAAATTGTTTCTTTGTTCTGCCAGAAATAACTAAAAAACCTTCCAAAATTATTTTTTAAAGAATTCGTTCCCTATTTTGATTATTCCTTACCTTGCATTGGGTAGTTCAAAAGGGTTGGACTCATCACGAATTTTTCTTCTGATACGTAGCACATCTATATTTGCGACTTCGCTTTTCGTCCTCATAAAATAAATGTACACATATTTTTACTTATCTGGCATGATTTCTTTGAACTAAAACACTAAAAACAATATATTTTCTAAAACTGAGTTTTTATATTTATAGTATGTTTCCACCGGTATGATTTATAAAAATCATGATGATTTGTGCAAATCATGTTAATTTCTAGATGATTTACCATACATTTTGCATATGGATAAATCACCTCAAAGTAGTTGATTTATTTTAAATAATGTCGAAAATACTATTTTTCGAACTCGATTTATGTATGCAACCCTGCGTTGCTTTTAAAATTAGAAACTCCATCCCTGGGTCATCCATCAATAGTGATTGACAATTTCGAAAAATGACATTAAGGAATATTTAATCAATTTTAAATGTCAACCACATGTGAATAAAATTCACTTTACAGCTGCTGCGCCCACCTTATAAAGCACGTGTATAAATTGAGTAAGAAAATTCGAACAACAAAAAACTCACAAGCTCGGTGGAAACACTTTGAAGTGATTTACTTAAACCTACTTGATTTAAAGTCGGTGGAAACATACTATTACACACAAATTATTAATTGTTTTCTGTCAAATTTGATATTTTAAGTTGGCAACACGATGACAATTTCAACTAAAAAACTATTTTGGTTCATAATACTAAAACACAGTTTGGTCGTATGTAAGTTTGGTCTACTCTTAGACTACCAAACTGAATTTTGTTGAGAATCGTGATAGGGGCATAAATTATAAATGAGACGCTTAGTGCAATAACTCTGTAATCTACAAAAATAAAATATTATATAAATCGACTTTTAAGTTTAAAATAAATCTAAAAAATCGGGGTTGAATATTTTCTACTTTAAACAACCTTAAGAAGCATTTTAGGAGGATAACTATGACGTGTCCATCTATGAATGCTTAAAACCCATTGGAAATACCATTTTTAATAAAAAATTGTGGCTTACATCGTTACTTCCTAAATTTATTTGAAACATTTTTTAATTTCAAAAACAACATTTCTAATATTTTTCTTTGGCTTACAAAAATTTATTGCAATAGAAAAATCCTCATTATTTTATTTTCAAATATTTATCAAATTTATTAATGCAAAGATTTTAAAAACTATACAAAAAAGCAAGTTCTAATAATGATAACAATAACTAAATAATTTCTAAACACAAAAGTCCAAATTATGCAAAATAATAATTTTATCCATATAGATAAATTTAAAATATACCTCGCTTGTTTTAGATATATAATTCCTCATCCATTGGTACGAAATCCTTATATTTTAATGAGTCATCACAACTTTCCACAATTTTTTCCAGTTTCACTAAAATACATCAATGAAAAAAAGAACAAGTAAAGTTAGTGTGGCTTACAGAGTTGTTGAGGAAAACAAAATAAAAATTTATCATTTTGGAAGAAGTAGATTTTATAATAATACCCCTAAATTATTCGAATTTACTTAAAATCATTTTAGCATATAAAGCTATGGTACCTAGTAGGGATGGGCAAATGAAAAATATGTATCGATATATATCGTATCGATATATATTTTTTGAAAACATCGATATTTCGATATATTGATATTTTTTGCATCATATAAATACGTACATATGTATGTACATACATAGATACATATGTAAATGTTTTTATACTCAGTTCGCATTTATTCCGTATAAATGTCAAAATATATATATTTTTGGTCGAAAACGCTTAAAAAACTAATTTGTACGGACAATAATTGTGACGTTTTATTTTTTTGCTTTAAAAATTAAATCAGTCAGTGCTGTCAGTAGATTTTTAGAAAAATACCTACGTAAAAGCTTTTCCCTACGAAAATTCCTAAGCAATTAATAATTTTAATTTAAATAAACAGAAACTAGAAACATTTACACTAGTCGGCGTATATATTTTGACATTTCAGGCGATTTTCTTCTCTTTTTATTTACAATCCAATGCAACGAGAAAAATATATTAAAACTGCTTAAATTAGTTAGAAATAACTATTATATAATATTGGAAAATAAAACATTTTACAGATTTCAGATGTGTTTTGTTAATCTTTTTTGAGTTCAGTATGTTGCATAAGTATTTTGACATGTTTTTCATAGCACATATCAAAGACGTTAAGTTATAAATAACCTACTTTAGCTCCTGAATTGAGGCTTCATTAGTCTTTACTTTCTGTTGCCGTTCTGTTTCTAAAGTTTAATAGTTACTTTTACTGTAATAAATTATCAGCTGTTTCTTACCAGAACGTTCACAGTTTTCCACAAAAGTGATAAGTTTTGCATCGTCCATTGTTATATTTCAATAAACAGGGTGTTTTTTTAGAGGTATAGAACTTCGAATTGAAATAAAACACAAGAAAATCGTTTTAATGTCCATCAATTTGGCTTTATTGGAAGGATAATTTTATGCCATTAATGTTTAAATATGATTTCGGGCATGTGGCCGCCGCGGCTGGCTCGAATAAAGCCAATTCTACAGGTCCAATTTTCAACCACTTTTTCGAGCATATGGGGCCGTATGTTGGCAATAACGCGACGAATGTTGGCTTCCAAGTCCCCTAACGTTTCTGGTTTGTTGGCGTAGACGAGCGACTTCACATATCCCCAAAAAAAAATAATCCAATGGTGTCAAATCACACGATCTTGGTGGCCAATTGACAGGTCCATTCCGCGAAATTATGCGCTCATCGAATGTTTCCTTCAATAAATCGATTGTGACGTGCGCTGTGTGGCATGTAGCGCCGTCTTGTTGGAACCACAACTCATCCACATTCATGCCATCCAATTCGGGAACAAAATAGTCGGTTATCATGGCTCTATACCGGTCTCCATTAACGGTAACTGACTCTCCAGCATTATTTCGGAAGAAGTATGGCCCAATGACTCCACCAGCCCATAGAGCACACCAAACAGTCAGTTTTTGTGGATGTAATGGCGTCTCAAGGGTCTCACGTGGATTCTCTTCACTCAAAATGCGGCAATTTTGCTTGTTGACGTAGCCATTCAACCAAAAATGAGCCTCATCACTGAACAAAATTTTGCGATGAAAATCAGCATCGAGATCAATCTCATTTTCGGCCCATACACCAAAATCACGACGCATTGCATGGTCTCGCAGCTTTAATTCTTGCACAAGCTGGATCTTGTAAGGTCGCAAGCCAAGATCTTTGCGCAAAATCTTCCATAAAGTTGATGGACAAAGCTCCAATTGCTGTGCACGGTGGCGAATCGATTCATTCGGGTCCTCTTCAACACTTTGCTCTACAGCGGCAATTGTTTCTTCGGTGCGCACTGTTCGACGTCTCTGCGGATGCGTATTATCACATAGAGTAAACGTAGTGCGAAAACGATCCATGGTTAACCGAATTAATTGCTCTGATGGACGATTATGTCGACCATAAAATGGACGGAGCTTGCGGTAAACTTCGCGAACTGAACCATTATTTTCGAAATAAATTTGCACGATTTGCAAGCGTTGTTCTTTTGTCAACCTGTTCATGATGAAATGGCAAACCAAACTAAATATTAATCACTTGACAGCTGACAAAATGGCCGCCAGTTAAAAAAGTGATGCCAACTTAAAGTTCTATACCTCAATAAAAAACACCCATTAGTTTTATGTTTTTCTGGTAAAAATTAAATTTTTTAAATTCTTAAACCACAATGCCAATTTATTTCAAAATGTTTTTTATTTTATTTATGCTGTCACTTACAATTACTTAACAGTTTTTTTATTTTCACAGTTTGAACGAAACAGAATTTCTATGAACAAGAGGAGTCAGGTGAACAGAATTACTTTCTAATTCGGCCTTTAGGCTTAAACCCACACAAACCAAATTTCACATTTAGCTTAGTTAACAAATAAAAGTCACCTGACTTAGTAGGATCACCTTATAGTTGCGCATTGGCTGTTATTAGTAAATTTCTATTTTTTTCTTCTCATCACTAGTATTGCTGCCAATATCGTACAGTTAAAAACGGCTAGAATTTATAGAGCTCCTCAAAATATCGAAACCCGATACTCGTAAATAAGAATCGATGTATCGATGTATCGTTTTTTGAAATATCGGCGATATATATCGATATTTATTTTCTCAAATATCGATATTTCGATATATCGATATATTTTTC
Organism: Tachina lurida; assembly: GCA_944452675.1. NCBI lineage: Eukaryota > Metazoa > Arthropoda > Insecta > Diptera > Tachinidae > Tachina > Tachina lurida. Next base: position 103,837,613 of record OX101753.1, on the reverse strand, counting down.
CCATCCCTAGTACCTAGCAATAGATTCAGCACATAAAATCATTTTTTTATTCCATGTGGCTTACAGAGTTATTGCACTAAGCGTCTCAAATATAAAATTAATTTACTTTTATTAATTTTCTTGTTGCATTTAATATATTTCCTTATTAACTTTTAAAGCTTCTGCGCTCAAAAGCATAATTTTTGTCTTTCACGAATATAAATCGTCAAAGTTACAACTGCCAATAAAACTTTTAAATTCATTTAGCAGCAGATTCTGCTCAAATACAAAAATTTTCAAACGACCTTTAGAAATCAACAACATGACTTCAAATGAATTTCAAATTTCGAACACAAAATGCATTATTGATATGACATGATGATGTTTTTAACACAGTGTTCACTTTCAAACGATTAAGAAAAATACATACATACATATGTATGTGCATTCGCATGCACTCGCATCAACAAATCGGAAGCTAAATTTGATGATGGAATGTATATCTGCCTGCCTGATTGTCTATTTGTAATTTTGACGTGTGCCGGTTGTCGCTTTTAACACGTGAACCTTTTAAAATTCCTTATATTTCACACAGAATGAATAAAAACTTCAAATAAATTTAAAAATGATTTTAGCGGCCACGAATTAAAAACGAAAACACAAACAATCGTTTGTCTGTTTATTTGTTTTAAAAATTATGAAAACAGTAAAACTTTCGGAAATAAATGCATGTGTCTATCAAAGATGTTCATAAATAAAAACAAAATCTAAAAATCTTTTAAAGAATAAAACAACTGCTCTACACCCTCTAACACAAACTCACTTAAATTTTCATAATGGACTCGCATGTGCTGCAAGCAGAAAATGTGTTTGTAGCATCTGTGTAAAACATCGGCTTGTTCTTTGTACAACATAAAAAATTTGATGCATCCATTAGTGGAGAAGGAAAGGTGATTGCATCTTTTATTTATGAGTATGCTTCTGCCAGACGAATAAGTGCTTCATGCCGACACCATTTCCATATGAATGTGTTTAAAAAAAATTTTTTTGTCATCCGATTAAAAATTACGTTACAATATGCATATAAAAATTCCAGTGTTACCAAAATATATATTTAAAAATACACCTCGTAGGAGCCAAAATTACTCGATTTCAACGGAATTACACCCAATATTAAACTAAATATTTGACACATTTCAAAAATCTTGGTCTACTTATGATTTGGTATCAGCCCCAATAAAATGCAACGTATCGAGAGCCTATCATCAAAATACGTCAACTCAAATTTGGTCAAAATGAGTTTCCAATGCAAAAAGCTCTCCTATGCAGTGTGGCCACAACTAAAAAATTTTTTAATGCTAAATGGGGCTTAAAATAATGCTAAAAATGCTAAAAAATATTTGAAAATGCTAAAATATAATGCTAAAACTTTTTAATGATTTTTTATTAATTATATCGGTATAACGAAGAAATATTTTATTTAATTTTAATAAAACAAACAAAGTTGTTTCAAAAGTTAAAACAACAATTCAGGAACATACAAAATACGAGTACAATTGCTGAATTCATAAAACCTCCTGTATCTTTGTACGATCGTATTAAATATAAAAGTGTAAAATTTGTTGCTGGTAATTTTCATATAAAAATTAAATACATAAAATAATTTTACACTTTTATTTTATATGTATGTTTTAATGTATTAGCATGCCTGCTATCAACATAATATGAAAGACATTTAAAAAATACTTTTTGCATTAAAAAATGGATTAATTAATTTTCTATTTTTTACTGTACGTCCAGGAGCCGGATTCAGCAACGATGAATTGTGAAGTGTTCGACTCCGAAAAACATAATTAAAATACTTTTTATAGCTATTGCTATTTATGGCGAGATACAGGGGTTAGAAAATAATTTTCGTAACAAAATTAAGCGACACTATTACAGTTATTAATTTATTTTTGTTTTGATTTCTTTGTACTTAAAAGCAGCGTACGAAAATAAACGAAGCAAATTGTTTGAATTTGTTTTGTTTGGTTCTTTGAAATGAGTTGAACAAAAACAAAAATAATGAAAAACATAGCTCAGTTTGTTTTTGTATTATTTTTTGCAAATAAGCACAAGCCAGAGAACATTGCCGATCGACTGTAAAACGAATAACCGCCGCCGCCGACCACAAACAATATATTCATTTAATCGTGCTCCGCTAGAAAAGATAATAATGGGTTATAAATGGAAACGTTATGAAATATTTGCGGCGAATTTAAACACATTAAGTTTGTTTTATACTATGTTCACACTTATGTTTTTAAACATGTTTAATACATTGTCAGCTGGTTTCTGGTTTGCGGCACAGTATATTCAAAATACATTATGTCTGTAGCAAACCAGAAACCAAACGACGACATTTTCACAATTGTGTTTAAGACGAGTTTTCTAAGAACTAAACACAACCGTTCACATTATATTTGAGATGTTTAAGGTTGTCGTTTTGTCAGTATTATTGTCAATTATTGTATGTATTTGTAAAAAATTACGAATAATTATGCTTTTCAAACAACAAATGTTTTTGTAAATAATTCACTATTTTTAAGTAATTACTTTCTTACCAAATAATGTATCAGCTGCCGCCATTTAATAACAAAACAAAGGTGCCAGAGTTATCAAAAAACGGACTGAACATACTCTATTTACGTGTTTAAATCTTAAACACTTCATTTGAGATATTTAACAAAACAACAATCTCAAAATCATCGTGTTTAAGCTCTTAAACACGAATAAGGTGTTAAACACGTTTAAAAACATAAGTGTGAACATAGTATTATATAGCTAAGTAGCAATTGCTATAACCGGGTGTCCTAAGACACCTCTCTCCTTTTTTTTTCTTCTTATTATTAGGTGTTTGACGTTTAAAATACATTAAGGCGGCTATTAGACGCTCATACTCGGTATATGAGCATGACAGACTTTCGTACATTCCAACAAACACCTCTTAAAATGCGCGATCTAACTAAGTCATCTTTATGCTTTGCGTACTCTACGTTTCCACATGGCATAACATTTCGTTGTAACTTGAAATTATAAGTGATTTGTTAAAACAAATGCACTATCAATAATGTTATCACTTGAAAAAGGCATTAATTTGAGCAGTCTACACTTAACATTAACTTACAAGTTTATGTTCAAGTGAGCCATCTTATGTTAGGAGACCGCAAGTTACGAAAACATAAATGAAATTTGCACTGAATTTGACAGAACATATATTAAAGGAGTATGATGACAAACACAAAAATTCAAAATTCCTTAAAGCTGAAAAACACGAATTTTGCATTATCACACCATTCTCAAATACCAAGTATGACAGCCTAATAGCCGCTTAAGATGTCTTTTGCTGTTTACATGGTTTCCATCATTATACATTTCTACAAAAACGACAAAATATAGGAGTTTTTACCTGTATAAATGGAAAAGAATATATAAAATTTATAAAATTAAAAATGCTAAATAATGCTAAAAAAATAATACAAAAATGCTAAAAAAAATGCTAAATGCAAAATAAAAAATTCACTGCTAAATCAAAATACATAATGCTAAATTTAGCAGTGAAAATGCTAAAAGGGTCACACTGCTCCTATGTAATATTCATCTGTAATATAAATTTCGAATCAAATAAATGTTTTTTTTTTCGTTTTGTATAAATTTTTTTTATTCTGCTATCTCAAGGTATCATTCTTTTTGGTGAAAATAAATGTAAACTCCTGTGTTAATTTCCAAAATTAAAAAGAAAAATTGGTAGTTTATTATAAATCTATGTCATATTTTGTTGCAATTAGCATGCTGAATACGAATCAGGTAAGGATTTTGATATCCTATGGCTAGTTTTTGAGATATGGTAACTTTTAACATATTAGTACATACACTAAATAAAAGACATGTACTATTATTAATAAAGAAAAATGTCTAAATTTAAGTAAAAAAATTTTCTAAGTTTAAGTAAATTTTTCTGAGTCCTAGTAAATTTTTACAAAAATCTGGTAAAAATTACTTAATATGAGTAAAAAATAAAACTTTCATATCCTTAAAAAAGTTAATAAAAATACACAAACAATTTCTTATATTTAAGAAAATGTTTACTGACTTAAAGGAAATATTTACTAAAAATAGGAAAATGGTTATAAGCTGAGGGAAATTGAATACTTAGTCAATTTCGTTTTAAGTCAAAAAATAAATTTTAGGAAATGACTAACTACTGATTAGTTCATGAAATTTTACTTACTTAAAAGATGTAAAATTTTCTAAATTTTAGAAAAATAATTACCAGTTTTAAGTATATTTTCTTTGAATAATGGCATATTTTATTTCTTTGCATTTAACAAAAAATCTAAGAACGTTTTTCATATTTTCCAGGAATGTTTGAACTTTTTTTTTGTACATACGAGTAAAATAAATTATTAAAACTCAAAAATTTAAATGTTTATTCAGGCTGCCCTGTTAGGCAATTTTTTTAGAGTGCTTGCTTATCAGTTAGAAGGTTGTTGATTCAATACTTGTCTCCTCTCAAGGAATTAATATGTATGTATGTTGAATTAAATAAGAATATAATATGAAGATATAATAAATAATTTGGTATAGAATTTAATTAAAAATAAAAATAAGTTCCAGAATTGAAGACATAAAAAAACTTTGGGGAATTTACTAAATTTGAGATCAAAGAAGAAAAAGATTTTTTGCAAAGCTCCAATTTTATGGAAAAATATTACTTAATTTTAGAAAAATTTTATTCAAATATAAAAATATAATTACTATGAACTAGTTCATTAATGAACTAGAAATTTAGTAAATATTTTACTGGTTTCAAGTAATAGCTTTGGCGTCATACGACAAATTTGTTTACTCAAATTTAGAAAATTTTCCAAGGTTAATTATTGTTTTTCGAGTGTAGGGGTTCCGAAAAAAGTTGGTAATATATGTATAACTTTTAAACTGTCAATCAAATAGAAAAAATTATGTACGGACAGATTATAGTCAATGATATAAGGTTTCGAAATTGAAAATTTGGAGTGACCTTGCTACAATAGAGATTGAGTTACAGAGTACCAAAAGTGACCACCTAGAGATGGAAGAGGCTTTCAATCATACTTAAGTTATATTTTTTATAATATTTTAAGTTTTTTCTTGTAGCTTTTCTAATCTTATATCTAGTATTGAGTAAAAGATTTTACAAATTGATTAAAAAATAAATATATTCAATAAAATTAAATATTTTTTCCGACAAAATATTCTAACTCCAAAAAAATATTTGTTTTTTGATCGACAAAAATATGCTATCTAAAAAAACTACGAAAACCAGTACAAAATAATTTTTTTTGCAGACCTATAAATTATCAAGCTATTTAACCCATATTATGGAAGGCGCAATATTTATTTTTACAATAACGAGCGAATTAACTAGTTTTTTCAATCTAGTGAAACGTTAGCTTTATTGAGTTGACGTATTTTGAATATTGGCTCTCGATATACTATGTTTGTATACCAGCTAAACACACAACAAACAATACGTATTTGATAACTACATATTTTATTTCATAAAAGTGTGTTACAAAAAGCAAATAAATATTTGTTAAACTATACAGTAACTAAAGACAAATATACAAAAAAAATACATAGTAAAAACCAACATAAAAATCTTAAACTAATAAAGTCATTGGAACTTAAATTTTTATTACTATTGCTTAGGAGAAGTTTAAAATTATTATTGCCGTTTTGCTGTATACCTTGTTTAGTAAATAAACTTGCAGTAACGATATCAGACGATAATTTATTATATTTTATTTTATTTATTTATATATTTTTGTTGTATTATATATATATTTATTATATACAACAAAAGAATTTCAAATTAACCGTGAACTACACCTGAGAGCAATTACCCACTACACATAAAAATTTCACCTGATTCGGGTAATTACCCGCGATTCGGCAACACTGATCGTAAGCGACACATATTTATTAAAATATTTCAGTTTTAATTATGAAAGATGTAAACTATTAGAGGAAATTAAATACAAATGAACTTGCCCTGTGTGCTGTAGCCACTCAAAAATTTTTTGTGATTTTTGACATTTCTCCTGATTTTCGGTAGTAAAATAATTCTTTCTGCAAAAAAACTTTAATGCAAAGATCTGGGAGAAGAAGATAAGAAGTATGTGAAATATAAAATTAAATTTTAATGGTCGCACCTTCTTCGCCCATTTTTTAAATGCAAGATTGTTTGTTTTTCTGAGCTCAGGGTGCGTGGTAAGTATTGTAAAATTCGGTAAAGTAGAACCATTTATAATAAAATATACAATTTTATTGGGCGTGACTCCACCCATTTTTTTAAATGGAGGATTGTTTCCATTTTAGATCTCAAAGTGTGTGGTAAGTTTCGTAAAAATCGGTTTATTAGAACTGCGTGAATTATTATAATACATTTTTGCAACTTTCGAATTGTGTAATTATAAGAACCAAAGGTGTTTTACAGGTTTCGCAGCAATCAAATAGACTACCATTAAATTAAAATTAAAAAATGTGGGCGTGTCAGCGCCCGTCTTTTTACAATGCGACCAATGGGAAGCTATACCCTCATAGACATTTTTTTTTCATATATCTATTTATTTATTGTATCTTCAAAAATGAACTAACAATAAAAAATCAAATCTTAAATCTAAATATAATTATTAAGCTTATGTCCGACCAGTATCGGGCTTAGTGATAGTTATAAATAATACATAAGTAGTGATAATCAAAAAGGGAAAAAACGAAGTAGTTTTAAGCAGTCCCATCTGGAGTGTTGAGTATAAGAGCCCTTGTGTCCCTCTTTTTTAGGCGGATGTGTCCAGTATAGCTCAAAATATTACGGGCAAGCGGATTAGGATGTGACTCGAGTTTAGTTAAATATTTGCCTGCGTATTTTGCAATTTCTTCAGTCACTAGTGGCATAGTTAAGTCACGATGTATATTTGAATTTTTAATGTACCATGTATCAAACGTAAAATTTTGTTTTGCCTTCGTTGGATTTTCTCATTATTTGAAGCTGAAGCAGTGCCCCATAGCTGAATTCCATAGCACCATATTGGCTTCAAAAGCGACTTGTATATCAAAAGTTTGCAGTCTAGGCTGAGTGTTGAATTTCTGCCAATTAACCACTATATTTGAGTTAATTTAAGTTTCATTTGGGTTAACTTAGAGTCAATATGATATTTCCATGTAAGCCTTCGATCAAGGTGTATGCCAAGGAATTTTACTTGAGAATGTTGAGGAATATTTTGATTGTTGATTCGAATGGGAGAACAAGTATCTGTTCTTAACGTAAACGTAATATGGACACACTTTTGCTCATTTACTTTAATTCTCCATAAGTTCAACCATATTTTAAGCTGGGTAATGTGTTCTTGGAGATGGCGGGACGCCTCATCAGGGTTTTTGTGCATACTCATGCAGCCTGTATCATCGCCAAATATAGAAGTGTGGATTATTGCTCACAGGCATATCACAAGTATATATTATATACAAAACTGGCCCCAGAATACTACCCTGTGGCACAGCGGAAGATATAGATTCGGGCACACTTGTGAACTCTCCTTCCACAACAGTGAACTTCCTATCAATAATATAACTCTCCAAAAGCTCTTGTACGTTTATTGGTAGGTATGTCTTCAATTTTAAAACTAGGCCTTCGTGCCATACTTTATCAAATGCCTGAGAAACATCAATAAAGAGAGCAGAACAATACTTCTTTTCCTCAAATGTTCTTCTTACAACTTGGACCAAAATATGCGTTTGTTCAATGGTGCTATGCTGACTTCTAAAACCAAATTTAAGGTCCGGGATGCACCCATTATTAGCTAAAATTTTGGACAATTTATGAGCAGCTTTTCGAAAAGCTTTGAAATTGTTGAAAGTTAGCTTATATGCCTATATGACTCAGCCTTGGTAAGATCTTTGCCTGGCTTTGGAATCATTTTAATCTTGGCAAGTTTCCAGTTATGTGGAAAATACTGCATTTGTAAAATGGCATTAAAAAAATAGCAAAATTCTTATTGCAATATTAGGCAAATTCATCAGCATCTTGTTACTAATGCCATCAATACCCGAAGCTTTCTTCGGGTCGAGTTCAACAATTATTTTTTGTAGTTCACGCATCTTAAACCTAAAGGGACGCAGGGGTTGAGAGACTACACTCGGTAAATTGGAAGCACCCGTACATGAATTGGGAGTGAATACAGATTTTAAATGCTCAGGAAATAAGTTACCTTTCTCACTATCGCTTCTTGCCCTGCCTCCGGTCGAAGTACGCAGTGGTGATTTAAGATCAACAGGTCTTTTAGGATTTCTAGTAGCGCGCCATAAAGATTAATTAGATGTTGACATTACATCAAGACCTTCTAAGTACTTTTCCAGTAATGCAGTCTTTTCCGACGATAGCAGCTCTTTGAGTCGTTTAGTACATTCTTTAAGGCTGATTTTATTTAGGGGTGATCTGTGTTGTTGCCATTCTCTTCTAGCTCTCCTTTTTTTCACAAACAAGACGTTCACTTTCCGTAGAATAAATTCTATTAAAGCCAGTCTGCGGATAAGAGGTAGTGGCATGTTCAGCAGCCTGTTTAATATTTTCGTTAAGATTGGCAATATTAAATTCAATATCATCAGATGATCTTAACTGAATGTTTTCTACGCAGTGACTACTAACATATTTTTTTACCAAGCCGTTGACCCTATTAAGCCTTTTCACATATGAGTTAGTTAAATCACTCCTTAGTGGGTCGAAAATTGTAAATATTGTGGGAGACATAAAAAGAATTTTTACAATCGGCCTAAAATGTACCGAGTTATGATGTAACACCCAAAAAATAATTTTGACGAATTGAAATTTAATTGCTGGTGATTTAGCATGTCTATATACGCATTCCATTGGCGTTTCAACCAAATCATCAGTAGACTTGAAGCACAAATTTTGAACAGTCACAAATCGCTTATGGTATGTTCCCACCGACTTTAAATCAAGTAGGTTTAAGTAAATCACTATAAAGCATTTCCACCGAGCTTGTGAGTGATTTGTTGTTGGAATTTTCGTACGCACGTGCTTTATAAGGTGGCAGCAGTAGCTGTAATGTGAATTTAATTCACATGTGGTGGACATTTAAAATTGATTAAATATTCCTAAGACATTTTTTCGAAAATCAGTTCTCGTTGTACCTTCATAGTGAACAGACGTAATAGCGGAATTTTTCTTATATACAAACTAAACAAAAAAAAAGCATACAAAAAATATTCGTAGTACATATTAACTTTGATAAATAAGCATTTTTTTGCTTTGATAATATTTTTACATATAGAAATAACAAAAATAAAAAAAAAACCGTAAACAAAAAAACATACAAAATACCCTTGAGGAATACTCTTTATGAGTATCCCAGAGGAAAAAAATAGTGAAGTGAGTTCTAACGGCAGAAATGCCTATTTAACTGTGAGTTTTGATGCTCATAATGATAACAATAAAAATAAAAAATCTGATAATAGACTTGCTGTGAGTTCTGAAGCTCTTAATAAAAATCAAAAATCTGATAATAGACTTTTTCAAACGGCAAAACCACAGTTTCGTCAGCGATCAACTTCGCTTTGTCCAATGCCAACTAGTGAATCGTTGACATTATTGCCTAGTACTTCTACATTTAACTCAGCGATATCATCCGCTTCAGGCTCGTGGTCAACAATTAAACAAGTTGTTACTGAAGACAACAGTAGTACAAAACCAAAGGTACAAGTAGGAATGGACAGATATATAACCATTTTAAAGCGCGGGCGAAGCCCAAATTCTACTAAAATTGGATCCGCCCCAAAGATGTCTAGGGATAACAGCACATCTTCTATCAATCGTCAAAATCGTTTTTCATTATTGCAAGACAAAAACGACAAGCCCGCTGCATCATCGCAAAAGTCTTTTAAGCCACCACCTATTTATCTGAGAGAAAAAAATTCTAACGCGCTTCTAAAAAATCTACTGTCGACCATTGGTGAAAATACTTTTCACATCATTCCAATTAAACGAGGTAATATTGATGAAACTAAAATCCAAATATATGATGAAAAAGATTTCCGAAAAATTGTTAGTGAGTTTGAAAAAAATAAAACAAATTTTTACACATATCAACTTAAGAGTGCTAAAGGCCTACAAATAGTATTAAAGGGCATAGATTCATATGTTGATCCCGAAGAAGTAAAATGTGCACTTATCGAACAAGGATTTAAAGTAAAAATTTTTACCAATATAATCAATAGAGAGAAGATTCCCCAGCCTCTATTTCGTGTTGAACTGGAGCCGAATGATATACAGTTAAAGAAAAATGAGACGCACCCAATTTATAGTCTAAAATACCTTTTACACCGAAAAATCACAGTTGAAGAGCCACGCAAGCGTTCAGGTCCCGTACAGTGCCATAATTGCCAAGAATATGGCCACACAAAAACTTACTGCAAATTACCTACAGTTTGTGTTATCTGCGGTGAATTGCATGGTACTGCTAACTGTAACAAGCCAAAAGTACAAGCAGAAAAAAAATGCAGTAATTGTGGAGGTAATCACACCGCTAATTACAGAGGATGCCGTGTATATTCTTTCGTTAAGCAGGCTATGGGTCAAAAATCTAAATTAGCTCCAGTTCAATCAGCAAATGCTTACTCCGCCACTCTGCCTCAAACTAGCCAACTAGTTAATTCACGTGTATCGTATGCCGATGCTGCTAAGACTAGTTCTATTCCCACACAAAATGTTCCACCGCCAAGTAGTTCAACGAATGCAAACTCTAGCTTTAACTTTAGTCGTCTTGAAGCTACTATTGAGAATCTGGTGCTAACTATAAGCAACTTTACAACAAATATGACTAGCATGATGCAAGAAATGCTGAGAATGCAGAATACTCTGCTTCAAGCATTAGTCAACAAACCATGAACACGTTAAAAATATGTTTCTGGAACGCAAACGGCATTCGCCAACATAAAAATGAACTTGAGCACTTCCTCACGGAAAAAAATATTGATATAATGATGGTCTCTGAGACTCACTTGACTTCGAGAAGCTGCTTTAAAATAAATGGTTACACTCTATATGATTCAAAGGACCCGAGAGGGAGAGCATGCGGTGGATCAGCAATTCTAATTAAGTCAAGACTCAAGCACTATATCCTTGAGAACGTTAGTGAAGAATATATGCAAGTACGAATATTTTCGTAGAAAATTTTTGTGCGAACTTCGTGATATTATCAATTTACTCACCTCCCAGATTTTCAGTTACCGAAGATCAGTATGAGAAGTTCTACAAATCGCTTGGATCTTGTTTCGTGGCAGCTGGTGACTACAATGCAAAACATACGTACTGGGGCTCGCGTCTTGTTACACCTAGAGGTAGAGCGTTGTTTAATACAATTTAAAAAATGGGCTTAGATGTCATTTCGAGTAGGGATCCTACTTACTGGCCTACTGACGTAAGAAAAATTCCAGATGTTATAGATTTTGGCGTCACGAAAAATATCCATAGGGACTTAATTCACGTAGAGGGCTCTGTAGATCTGTCCTCCGATCACTCTCCCACAATAGTTACAATTTTCAACCCACTAAGGAGTGATTTAACTAACTCATATGCGAAAACGATTAACAGGGTCAACTGGCTAGGATTCAAAAAATATATTAGTAGTCACTGCGTAGAAAACATTCAGCTAAGATCACCTGATGATATTGAATTTAACATTGCCAATCTTAACGAATATATTAAACAGGCTGCTGAACATGCCACTACTTCCTATCCGCAGACTGGCTTTAATAGAATTTATTCTACGGAAATTGAACGTCTTGTATGTGAAAAAAGGAGAGCTAGAAGAGAATGGCAACAACACCGATCACCCCTAAATAAAATCAGACTTAAAGAATGTACTAAACGACTCAAAGAGCTGCTATCGTCGGAAAAGACTGCATTACTGGAAAAGTATTTAGAAGGTCTGATGTAACGTCAACATCTAATTACTCTTTATGGCGCGCTACTAGAAATCTTAAAAGACCCGTTGATCTCAAATCACCATTGCGTACTTCAACTGGAGGCTGGGCAAGAAGCGATAGTGAGAAAGGTAACTTATTTTCTGAGCATTTAAAATCTGTATTCACTCCCAATTCATGTACGGGTGCTGCCGATTTACCGAGTGTAGTCTCTCTACCCCCTCGTCCCTTAAGGTTTAAGATGCGTGAACTACAAAAAATAGTTGCTGAACTCGACCCTAAGAAAGCTCCAGGTATTGATGGCATTAGCAACAAGATGCTGATGAACTTGCCTCATATTGCAATAAGAATTTTGCTATTTATTTTTAATGCCATTTTACGAATGCAGTATTTTCCACATAACTGGAAACTTGCCAAGATTAAAATGATTCCAAAGCCAGGCAAAGATCTTACCAAGGCTGAGTCATATAGGCCTATAAGCTTACTCTCAACAATTTCAAAGCTTTTCGAAAAGCTGCTCATGACTAAATTGTCCACAATTTTAGCTGATACAATTTGGCTTTAGAAGTCAGCATAGCACTATTGAGCAAACGCATAGATTGGTTCAAATTATAAGGAGGACTTTTGAAGAAAAGAAGTATTGTTCTGCCCTTTCTATTGATGTTTCTCAGGCATTTGACAAAGTATGGCACAAAGGCCTAGTTTTAAAATTGAAGACATACCTACCAATAAATATACAAAAGCTTTTGGAAAGTTATATTGTTGATAGGACATTTACCGTTGTGGAAGGAGACTTCATGAGTGTACCCGAATCTATATCTTCTGGTGTGCCACAGGGTAGTATTCTAGGGCCAGTCTTGTATCTCATATATACTTGTGATATGCCTGTGAGCAATAACATCCACACTTCTACATTTGCCGATGATACAGCCTGCATGAGTATTCACAAAAATCCTGATGAGGCATCCCGCAATCTCCAAGCACACATTACCCAGCTTGAAATATGGTTGAACTTATGGAGAATTAAAGTCAATGAAAAAAAGTGTGTTCATATAACGTTTACCCTAAGAAAAGATACCTGTTCCCCCATTCGAATCAACAATCAAAATATTCCTCAACATTCTCAAGTCAAATACTTTGGCATACACCTTGATCGAAAGCTTACATGGAAATATCATATTGACTCTAAGTTAACCCAAATGAAACTTAAATTGACTCAAATATATTGGTTAATTGGCAGAAACTCAACACTCAGCCTAGACTGCAAACTTTTGATATACAAGTCGCTTTTGAAGCCAATATGGTGCTATGGAATTCAGCTGTGGGGCACTGCTTCAGCTTCAAATGTCGAGAGAATCCAACGAAGGCAAAATAAGATTTTAAGACTTATAACATCTGCTCCATGGTACGTTAAAAATTCAAATATTCATCGTGATTTAAATATGCCACTAGTGAGTGAAGAAATTGCAAAATACGCAGGCAAATATTTAACTAAACTCGAGTCACATCCTAATCCGCTTGCCCGTAATATTTTGAGCTTTACTGGACACATCCGCTTAAAAAAAAGGGACACAAGGGCTCTTATACCCAACACTCCAGATGGGACTGCTTAAAAATACTTCTTTTTGATTATCACTACTTATGTATTATTTATAACTATCACTAAGCTTATGTCCGATATTGGTCGGGCCTAATAATTATATTTAGATTTAAGATTTGATTACTTATTGTTAGTTCATTTTTGAAGATACAATAAATAAATATGTATATGAAAAAAAAAAATTTTTTTTTCGAAATTGTCAATCACTATTGTTGGATGTATAAATGTATAAATTAACATGATTTCCACATATCATCATGATTTGTCTAAATCATGCCGGTGGAAACATAATATTACTTTGTGCACAGACTTTCAAAACATTATTTGAGAATTCACATGCTAAACCACCAGCAAATAAATTTCATGTATTGTATGTACAAATAATAAATTTGTATGTACACATAAAAAATATAGTAAATATGTAAAATAATAAATTTCTTCAAAATTGAGACGAATTGTTAACCTCCTCTTTTTTTCAAGTCGGTTAAAAATAGAACTATTTAGGCACCTTCTGAATGGGCATCACTAATTTCTAATTAGAGTACAATCCTAAAGGCTAAGAGTGCATTGTACTAAATTATACTGATTTTCAAAATTGGAAGACATATTCCACAAAACGTTAAAATAAAATTGAATAATTTACGATCAGTTAACTTTGACAAAAATAAGTTTTACGCACAATTAAAGTTCGGATACAATAACGATACAATCGAAGAGTTAAACCTTAATTTAGCAAAGCAATCAAGAATAAATTCACAGCTCCTTGAAAATGGAGCGGAATCTCTTTATTCACAAAAATTAGAAATATCAGTACAAAACTTCAAACACTTGTGGACATTATGTGACAAAGGAATAATCCCTGAAAGATATCATCAAGAATACATTAATAAGAATAGTGATAAGATTGCAGACGTACTAGCAGAGCGTGAAGATGCTGATGATTACATTTAACTTTTAGTATACTTTAATATATAATACACTTATATATTACATATACATAAAATACTTACATTTTCATTATTTTTATTTAATTTTTTGTATGGTATGCGTTGACCTTAAAGTTTTTTTTTAAATGGATATAAGCTAAGCAAGTCAAAATAATAACAACCATTTCCAAAAGTATTACTGCTAAATACCTAACATAATTATTAATAAAACACCTTATAATATTTAAATAATTCTGTTCATAATAATATCTATTTATTACAAACAAATATTGATGTTTTTGCTTTTGGCAACCTAATTGTAATCAGATTTAAAAAAACGAAATTTACCAATTTATTTTTCTATTAAATAAAAAAACACAAAAGAAAAATAACGTAACCGACAAAATTTTTTAAATTCCTCCATTAATATGAAAAAGAAATTATCGTAAGCGACATAACTAGTGTCAAATATGAAAATACAAAGCTGTTTTTGCTCGCAATCACTGACCAGGACAAAATTATAACAAACTGCATTAAAACATTTTAAATTTTATCTATACATTTGGAAATAATCGAAAAGAACCTTTTCCTGTAAAGTTTGGTTATTGGTGGTTATGAAACATTTTCACAAAATGCAGTAATTGTGGAGGTAATCACACCGCTAACTACAGAGGATGCCCTATATATTCTTTCGTTAAACACGCTATGGGTTAAAAACCTAAATTAGCTCCAGTTCAATCAACAAATGCTTACTCCACCACTCTTCCTCAAACTAGCCAACTAGTTACTTCACGTGTATCGTACGCCGATGCTGCTAAGACTAGTTCTATTTCCACACAAAATATTCCACCGCCAAACAATTCAACGAATGCAAACTTTAGCTTTAACTTTAGTCGTCTTGCAGGTACTATTGAGAATCTGGTGCTAACTATAAACAACTTTACAACAAATATGACTAGCATGATGCAAGAAATGCTGAGAAGGCAGAATACTCTGCTTCAAGCATTAGTTAACAAGCCATGAACATGTTAAAAATATGTTTCTGGAACGCAAACGGCATTCGCCAACATAAAAATGAACTTGAGCACTTCCTAAACAAGGACAACATTGATATAATGTTGGTCTCAGAGATTCTTTTAACTTCGAGAAGCATATTTAAAATTTCCGGCTACACCTTATATGATTCAAAGGACCCAAGAGGAAGAGCATGCGGTGGATCAGCAATTCTAATAAAGTCGAGTCAAACATTATATTATTGACAAGATTTATGAAAAACATCTACAACGAATATTTGTATTGAAAATTTTTGCACAAATTTTGTGATGTCATCAATTTACTCCCCTCCCAGATTCGCAATTACTGTAGATCAATACGAGGATTTCTACAAATCTCTTGGCCCTTGTTTTGTAGCAGCTGGCGACTACAATGCTAAACATACGTTCTGGGGTTCGCGTCCTAGAGGTCGCGCGTTGTTCAACACAATTTCAAAGATGGACTTGGACGTGATTTCGAGTGGGGAGCCCACATACTGGCCGACTGAGATACGTAAAGTTCGGGATGTTATAGATTTTGGCGTCATGAAAAATATTTCTAGGGAATTAATTCAAGTTGAAGCTTCTCTAGATCTGTCCTCCGATCACTCTCCCACGATCGTTACAATATGTAGCCCACTGAGATTAGCTTTACGTCACTCACATGTGAAGATGATCAGTCGCGTAAATTGACTGCAATTCAAAAAATATCTTAGTAGTCATAGCACGGAAAACATTACTTTAAGAACACTCGAAGATATTGAAGCTAACATAGCCAACCCTAACGAAATGATTGGACTGGCTGCTGAACATGCTATTCCTCCCATCCGCAGACTGGGTTTAATAGAATTTATTCTACAGATATTAAACGTCTAATTTGTGAAAAAAGAAGAGCTAGAAGGGAATGGCAACAGTACAGATCACCTCAACATAAAAGTAGATTTAAAGAATGCACTAAACGAAGAGTTGCTTGCATTTGAAACAACTGCATCTATTAAAAATTATCTGGAAGGTCTTGATGTCACACCAACATATAATTACTCTTTGTGGCGCGCTGCTAGAAAGCTGAAAACCCCCGTTGAGGTTAAACCACCTCTGCGCCCATCTACCGGAGGTTGGGCTAGAAGCGATACTGAAAAAGGTAACATATTCGCTGATCATTTAAAATACGTATTTACCCCAAACACATGTATTGGTGTTGTTGATTTACCAAGTGTAGTTGCTCTACCCCCGCGACCCATAAAGTTTAAGATGTATGATGTACGACTACAACAACTAATTGCTGAACTTAATCCGAAGAAAGCTCCAGGTATTGATGGAAGTAGTAACAAGATGTTGATGAACTTGCCTCATGTTGCAATAAGAATCCTGCTATTTATTTTTAATGCAATTGCACGAATGCAGTTCTAACTGCATAACTGAAATTTTGCCAAGATCAAAATGATTTCGAAGCCCGGCAAAGACCTTACCAAGGCTGAATCATATAGGCCTATATGCTTACTATCAACAATCACAAAGTTTTTTAAAAAGCTGCACATGACTAAAATGTCCAAAGTCTTAGCTGATTATGGGTGCATCCCGGACGATCAATTGGGTTTTAGAATTCAGTATAGCACAATTGAGCAAACGCATAGATTGGTCCAAGTTGTAAGAAGAACATTTGAGGAAAAGAAGTTTTTATCTGCCCTTTTTATTGATGTTTCTCAGGCATTTGATAAAGTATGGCACGAAGACCTATTTTTAAAATTGAAAACATATCTGGCAATAAACATACAAAAACTTTTGGAGAGTTATATTATTGATAGGAAGTTCACTGTTCTAGAAGGAGACTTCATGAGTGTGCCCGAATCTATATCTTCCGGTGTACCACAGGGTAGTATTCTGGGGCCAGTCTTATATTTAATATATACTTGTGATATGCCTGTGAGCAATAATATACACACCTCTACATTTGCCGATGATACAGTCTGTATGAGTATGCATGAAAGCCCTTATGAGGCATCCCTCAATCTCCAGGAACATATTACTCAGCTGGAAACATGGTTGAGCTTATGGAGAATTAGAGTAAATGAACAAAAGACTGTTGAAATAACGTTTACCCTAAGAAAAGATACTTGTTCCCCCATTCGAATCAACAATCAAAATACATATTCCTCAACATTCTCAAGTGAAATACCTTGGCATACACCTTGATCGACGGGTTACATCGAAACCTTATATTGGCTCAAAGCTAACACAACTGAAAGTTAACTCAAATACATTGGTTGATTGGAAGAAATTCAACACTCAGCCTAGACTGAAAACTTTTACTATACAAGTCGCTTTTGAAGCCAATATAGTGCTACAGAATTCAGTTATGGGACACTGCTTCAGCTTCAAATATAGAGAGAATGCAACGAAGGCAAAATAAAGTTTTACGGTTAATGACATCGGCTCCATGGTACATCAAAAATTCAAATATACATCGTGATTTAAATATGCCACTAGTGACTGAAGAAATTGCAAAATACGCAGGCAAATATTTAACTAAACTTGAGTCACATCCTAATCCGCTTGCTCGTAATATTTTCAACTTTACTGGACATATCCGCTTAAAAAAGAAGGACGCTAAGGCTCTAATTCACAATACCGCAGATGAAACTTTTTGAGAATATTTTTGTACATCTTTCTTCTATTACTATAAATTTGTGTTCGGCATTGGTCGAGCCCATTAATTATATATATACCTAAGATTTGATTACTTATTGTTAGTTCATTTATTTTTGAAGTTACAATAAATTTTGTAGTAAAAAAAAATACATACATACATACTTATAAATTTAAACCTATAAATAAATAAAAAATAATAAAATGAAAAAAAACTTGTTTGAGCAAATACCCATCAAACAAAATGCTCCGAATTCGTAACGACTAGTCGACAAAATCTGCCGATTTCGGAACCGAACTATTACCGAAATCATAACAATTTTTGTATGAAATGGTTGACACGAATTCGTTACGATAAGTCGGTACGAATTCGTTACATGTAGGTACGATTTCTTTTTGCTTTTATAGCAGAATACCGCTTCACCGTTATGTTGCTGCTATTGTCGAAATAATTTGCACGTACTCAAACAATGAGTAAGTATACATCACCTTGATTTGTAAAAATTACGTGTAAAAATTTATTTTTATAGTTTTAAGAAACGTTTTAGAGTTTCCAAGGAAGCTTTTAACTATATTCTTGAGGAGTTAGAATTTGCTGGACATTTGACAACTGCCGGTACCAGCAAAAATACAATTGGCCACCACTTTATTGCTTTTGGCTTCCGGAGGCTTTAAAAATACTGTCGGCAACGATTTTATTATTGGTATAAGTCAAAGCGCACTTTCGAAAATAGTTTCAAGAGTTCTGGATGAAATGGAAATGAAACTGTGTCCAAAATTTATAAATTTCAGTACCGATAGTTGGGAGGGAACAAAGAATTTTTTTATGAAGAAGTACATGCTTCCAGGAGGTAAGTGTCATGTACAACTAATGTACATACATATACACACCTATGATAATGACTAACTACTTCTTTTTTTTAGTCATTGGCTGCGTAGATGGAACTCATTTTGGCTTACAAAAACCACCAAATGATCATATGTTTTTCAATAGGAAAGGGTTTCATAGCCTTAATTCAATGGTTGTAAGTATATTTAATAATAACTATCGTAAATAAACCAATAATGATTTATTTGCAGATATGTGATCACAAGTATGTAATTTTAGCAATAAATAGTAAATATGATGGTGCAGCTCATGACTCTTTTGTCTGGAAGGAGTCTGACGAAAGAATTCTCTTAGAAGAAAAATACAAAACCAATTTGCGAAATTTTCGGCTTTTAGGTAAGTTTCCTTAATTAACAAACAGAAAATATAATTAACATAAATAATTTCACATTTCAACGTGATTCTGGTTATCCTCTCGAACCATGGCTAATCACACCTTACCGAAGTCCACAAGAAGGCTCGAGGGAATCACAGTTTAATGACACTCATGCAAAAGCCAGATGTATAGTTCAAAGAACTATAGGCATATTGAAAGCCAGATGGAAAATTTTGTCACGACAAAAGGAGCAGATACACTCCTCAAAAAGTTGCAATATATTCCAATGTTTGCAGCGCACTACATAATTTATGTATAAAATTTAAAGTGCCCAATTATGAGGATGTCCAGCAAACAAATATTGATGAAGCGGCTGTAAGCTTTGACACTGAAACGGACACACAAATAACTAAAATAGCAAAGCAAATAAGAGATAATATTAAAAATTCTTTGTTTCCAAACTAAATGTTGTACTCTCAATTTTTATAAGTTCCTATTTATAGAAAATAAAACAAAAAAATTAAAATAATAATTTAAAACTAATTCATTTATAATTATTGTAAATTTTATTTACGAACAAAAAACAGAAAGGTAAACTTCAATACGAAAAAAACAAAACACAATTCTTGATAAATTAATACTTAAAAGAAATATGCTAAACTCCAATGTCAGTAATTCATACTAATTTTTGTTTAGCTGCTCCAATTCTTTTGTTCGTATATTTAACTCTATCCTCTTAATGTCCATATTAATTTGGTGAAACTCCGTAGCCATTTCCATTTTCTTTTATTTAATTTTTATTATTTTATCCAGTATTTTTAAAACTTCATTGTGGTAAGTTTCCGTTGCACATATATTTTTTTTAACAAAATTGTTTTTGTTTCCCTCGGCTCTTTTTTTGAAGATGATGAACCGCAGTACACTGCTACAGTCTTTTTTGGAGTATCATCTTGCTCAAATGTATCCATTAGCTTTTCGATTAAATCATCACTTTCTTCACATGAAACTGTGATGTTGTCATCTACTCGTATTTCTTTGTGTTGCTGATTTTGGGATCCGAATGTCCGGACCTCCTGTAAACCAGCAACAGCAACATCAAGGCCTGCTGCCTCCAAAATTTGTTCATCAGCAACACTTAGCGGTTTTTCGTCAGAAGGACCTCCTCCAGTTTTCTTGACTGAAGATTTATTGTAAGAAAGCTTTTTCTTAACCATTTGCTTTTGATCAGAACACACCTACCGAAAATTACAAAAGTCTTTATCTGCAGCATGTTAATGTGGAAAACAATTAATAATTTACCTTGCGCCAAGTTTTTACATCTTTTAGCGGTGAACCGGAGGCATTTAATTTATTAGTTAAAGTTTCCCAAAGTCTGTTAGCAGTAGCTTTTCCTTGGCATGTATTTGGTAAAACGCTTTTGGCCAAATTGCTGTGCTCAGACATAAACTCAGCAAGAACTTGTTTTTGTCTGAAATTTATTTTTGTTATATTCGACTTAATAATTAATATTAATTACTTAATTTGCATAAAACTTATTAAAGATTTAACTTACATTTTCTTGTTGTTTGCGTGTACTGAAATAAATAAAATGTGGTTAAATTTAAAAAACTGTTGTGGCACTTTTAAAGCGTTCAAACAAGAATAATTATTTTTTACTTTGTAACAAAAACAATAAACCGTTAAGTTACTCGTTAGAGTTTGTGTAAAAACTCCTTTACAAAGGTGCAAAAAAAGGGAGTAATACAAAAAAGTACGAAAATCTATACGAATAATTAATTAATATAACAATTAAAATCTTAATTAAACACTTGTTATCCAACGAACTATTTAAAAATAAAATTTCGACACCAAATTTGGTATCGAATAAAACTCGCACGGTTACATTTGATCGTACACTCGCTATCCAGTGCCATCATAAGAAATTTCGATACAACTTACTCGGTAGCGAGTGCGAGAGTCCCAAAATTAAAAAAAAATCCAACTTCGAGTAAATTTCGCACGGTATCGACTGCGAGAATTAGCCCCCTGTTTTTATCAACACATACACATATTTATTAAAAAAAAAAATTTCACACACTTTTACTTATGTACTCAAAAATCAAAGTTTTAATGTTAAAAAAAATTGTTCAGAAAAACTACCGAAATTTCTTAACGAGTTCGGTACGAAAAGTCTGAGTTCAGACAAACTACCGAAACTTCAGAAAAAGTCGAAACTTTTTGTTTGGGAGGTATATACAATTTAATATACATACATACATATGCACAAATACCAGGGATGACAAAGTTGGTACAATTGTACCTTTTTTGGTACTACTTAAACTTGGAAAGTACAATAGTACACCAATCACTAATTTGGTACATTCAAGGAATCTCCCCAAGTTCACTCCGCATTTATTTTCAAACGAGTGCATATGTCAATTTTCTCTTTTGAACAATAAAACTCATATTCTTCTCACTTGAAAATAGTGTTGTGAAAGCAAAATTCAGCGAGAAAATCGAAATAGATATATGAACTTGTTCTTTTCCTAATAATTTTCTTCTAAATTTGAATGCTATAGCATGTGCTAGTAATTTGTATGTATAATTTAAATGAGATTGGCGTTGGCTGAAGTAGATAGCACGTTGACTACTAAACCGCAGGTCCTGGGTTCCACCCCGGTATCCAACAGCCATTAAATATCAACACCACGCATTTTTCTGATGTGCATTAGTGTCCTTTGTATCAAGTTGTTGTAGGAAACTTTAAGTGATGAAGGCATATTCACTGGTCACTGAATTATAGAGACTTCAGCATATACTAATCCTTATGTGTGTGCTCTAACATCCCAACTTACAAGCAAATTTGTGAAAACGATTGGCTAGCCAGAAAAAAGATTATTTTAATAAAAACAAATAAAAACATGTAATTTGAACTAAAAAAATATTTTAGTACATTTAAGGTAAAAAAGAACAATTTTTTAAAGTTGTTGGTACAATTTTAAAATTCTCAATGCCTTCCCTGACATATACATATGAATATTAAAGTCCTGCACAAGACTATTTATAAGACCTTTCAAGACATGCGACATTTTTTAAACGCTTTACTACAGCGAAATATTCTAAAACAAAAGCTAAGAAACACTGTTGGCAAGACAAAGAACTCAAAAAAAGTATTGCCAACAGAGTTGTAAAGCGTTTACTTTAGAATATTTCGCTGTAGTAAAGCGTTTGAAAAATGTCGCATGTCTTGAAAGGTCTTATAAATGGTCTTGTGCAGGCCAATAATGCATATTATTTACATATGTACATATGCATACGTATATTATTTACATATGTATGTGAACATATAAATACCCTGCAGGAGATTAGGTGATAATTGTCTAAAAGCTACTAGTATAATTACTAGAATAGCAAGAACTAGTGCAAAGTTGTTGTGTAAAATTACTAGTGCTGATGAGTACTAGTATATGAAGTAGTTCCAAGGCACCCCATTGCAAAATAAACTTTTACTGTCTAACAGAGCCCTTACACTGTATGAAGAATTATATCATAAGGTTATTAAAATTTTAAGTTCGTCTAATAATAATTATAGTTAAATAATTATAATTACCCTTAAAAAATTTTTAATTTTGATAATTAATGACGATTTTTAACTAGCAGTTGTCACTAGGTAACAAAGGAATAAAACCACCAATTTTATAGAATTTTTCTTTACAAAAGCACTGGTAATAAACTAGTCCTAAGCTAGTACCAATGGTACTAGTAGTTTTCTAAACACACTCAATGTTAATTTGAGCATTAAGATGATATATGAAAGTTTACAGTTGGGAGCTAGTGGTGATTGCTGAACTAGTAAAATACTAGTTGGACACTAATTCGATCTCCTGCAGGGTATAACTATCCTCAAGGAAGTCAAACATATTTGTAAGTAACATGAAACTAGGTTTTTAATAATAACATCTAGTTGATCATATGACTTTTTTCCTTGTCGCTGACTCATAATTTTAACCTAAGCATGTCATTGGCTGTAGTCAATTCGTGATCTCTGCATGTTTACTTAAAATAAAAAATATATACAGACATACGAAAGTTTGTACTGTACAGCATGTTGATAGATAATATAATACATATTAGGCCGAGTTTACATTTGTGTGCCATGTGGCCAAAAAAGCGTAACCAATAGAAAAGATATGATATTTTCTAAACGGCTGGGCCGATTTTCTTTTAACACTTTCGATCAAGTCATCTTTTAAACAGAAAAGACTAAATCAAAATCGGTCTAGCCGTTTGACTAGTACGGACACACCGATACACAGATATGCAGACACACACTACAAACTTATAACACCCCTTATTTGGTTGGGGGTTAAAAAAGGAAAAAGATATGTAAATAGTTTACTGAAAATAATTTTTAACTAATATGATAAACGTCTCATTTATCACGTTTAGAAAAATCTTGTTTTTAGCAAGCAATCTTTTAGTATTTTTAACATCTCGAAAAACTTCAAATTAAGATAAATCCTCACATATTGGAACCCTTGCGTGAAAGCCATAATACTTACAGAAAGAGAGTTTAACTATGGTTGTATGTGGGTGTAAGTATGTATATTAAGGCGGGTCGATTTTTTTTTAAATCGTATAGCAAAAACGTAATCTACACGAAACTCTCCGAAGAAACCACGTGTCTAAAATCAATCCTTATACCGCGCCTCTCGACATGAAAATGTATTTCCTTTTCTTTAGAAAAACAAAATTTTTTAATTACAATTTATTCAAATACATAAATAGAAACATGTACTGAAATAAATTCTACCAAATCCGAATCATTATTCTTCCTGCCACGTACGTGCTTCCTGCAGTTAATTTTTTCGCGAGCTACCTTAGATTTATCCATATTTGGTTCCCGATTTTCAACTTTAAAGTTAATGGCGCATAGTCTCAGTCATAAACAAAGTACACTTTAAGAGTTTAAAGCTACCCAAGCAGAAAAATACAATCGGGTTAACGTTGGCAAAGCGTTTCCTAAGATGGTTCAAACGTTGGCGAAACATCACAAGTTTTACTTTTTTAGTGTTGTGCAAACACACAAATGATAACCTCAGGATAGGGTTGGCCAACTACTTTTTACGTCTAACGTTTATTAACGCACTAATAATCCCAAATTATTATTTTACTTAATTAGTAAAATAACTTTTTTATTAAAAATACATTTAAATTGATTATTGAGGGGTTTAGCTGGATCCTATGCGCATTTCACTGTTGCTAATGCAGACTGCACCAGGTCAAAAATACTTGTGTGGCAACACTCTATTCTTATATAGCTGTTGTTGTTATTTACATTTATTTTCTTTACATACTTTTTACAACTACAACTAGAGCTGAAAAAAAGTCAGCCAATGTAGTAAAGTAAGAAAATAAAAAACATGTTGATTATTGAGTTCTTGTTTCAACTTTGTTATTTGTTGAACTTCTCATTTGTTTAAATGAAAGTTTATTACATAATAACTCTAGTTGTTCTAAGATTTTTGGGTAAAGGTTCCCTGATGATCTGCATTAGCAACAGTGAAATGCGCATAGGATCCAGCTAAACCCCTCAATAATCAATTTAAATGTATTTTTAATAAAAAAGTTATTTTACTAATTAAGTAAAATAATAATTTGGGATTATTAGTGCGTTAATAAACGTTAAACTTAAATTGTAGAAATTCCCAAAAATAAAAACACTAATTATTAACTTGATTGCACCAGGTCAAAAATACTTGTGTGGCAACACTCTATTCTTATATAGCTGTTGTTGTTATTTACATTTATTTTCTTTACATACTTTTTACAACTACAACTAGAGCTGAAAAAAAGTCAGCCATTGTAGTAGAGTAAGAAAATAAAAAACATGTTGATTATTGAGTTCTTGTTTCAACTTTGTTATTTGTTGAACTTCTCATTTGTTTAAATGAAAGTTTATTACATAATAACTCTAGTTGTTCTAAGATTTTTGGGTAAAGGTTCCCTGATGATCTGCATTAGCAACAGTGAAATGCGCATAGGATCCAGCTAAACCCCTCAATAATCAATTTAAATGTATTTTTAATAAAAAAGTTATTTTACTAATTAAGTAAAATAATAATTTGGGATTATTAGTGCGTTAATAAACGTTAAACTTAAATTGTAGAAATTCCCAAAAATAAAAACACTAACTTTTTACGTCGTTGGTTAAACACTACGAAAACCACAATTTAAGTGCTTTCCCAATATAATTTTTTTTAAGTATAATAAATTCCGAATACTTCAAAAGCTAATTGTAAAGAATTCATTCTCTTATATTTTACAAGAAAATGTATCAGCGCCTTAACAAAACCTACTAGTGGTATCTAAAAATGTACCTTTTGAGTTTCAAAGAAAATTATACGATTTAGGGCCATTATTATGACTTGACGATAAAGGTCCGGGTAGTAAATCCTAACAAAAAGTTAAATAATAAACTTTTTGTTTAGTGGCAACATTTCTGTGGATAATGTGGATATTGATTGTTTAAAATGCTTAGTGAAAACTTGCTCTTCTGTATCTGCCAAATTACAAACAAAATGAAACCATTTTTGTTAATTTTTTTATTTTTTCTTGCATTATTATATGTTTGTATTATATTGTTAGTGTTTTGTGTCATATTTTTTTCAAATAAAATTTGGCTGTAATATACAAAATAGAAATTGTGGCAACGTATGAAACCGTGGCAATTTCAAATTACTAAACCTCACGATAAGTTACAGGCAGGGTGAACTTGCCTTTAATAGTATGTTTACACGATACCTGCTTCGCTCGCTATTCATGCTTCACACCCCAATCATGACCGAATCAACTTGTTTCGCCATACAAAATTATGAGAGCAAATCAAGTAGATTCAATATGAATCTACCTGCGAAGCACGTAAAATTGGTATCTTCTCTAACTTTTATCGCAGTAATCGCCACTTTATCTAAACTAGCTATCAAAACAAAGTAAGTATATATGTATGTGTTGTAACGATTCTACACTTTTAGGTGAACTATTTTGGGGAACAAGGCTACCTAGTAATCCGGCTGTGCTCGTCGATGGGTGTGGTTAATACAGGGTCCCTATTATTTTATTGAAATTAATCGTCACAAAAGACTTAAAATTTTAGGTAGCGTAACAAAAATAAATATGATGATGCATATAGAAAAAAAAAATTAAATAAATGGATTGATGATTTGAACATGGGCTAAGATGGAATTTGCCACATATATGCTAAGCCCTCCCTCCATGCTGATAAAGAGAAAGTAATTTATCAGCCCGATATGTAATCTAAAAAAAAAAAAATTAAATGAAATCTACCCCATACCTTTCTTCACCTTTCGTAACAATAAATAAGAAATCAGACTCTCATATCGGACAACACATTACAAAAGTGAGAAAATTTATTAAATTTAAAATTTTAAGTAACAATAAAGAGAAAAAAAAAATTACATTATATTTATTATGAAATAAATTTGATATGGAATTATAAATTAATGTAATTGGTCAATCTTTTTAATTTTTTTAAAGTTTAATCAGCAAATTTTATCAATAAATTCCTTGTAAAATATTAAAATTAGACAATATTCATTCACAAACAAAAAGGATTTATAACGTGAATGACAGTAATTAAGGAAACTATACTCTATTCTGATTCATGTTTGATTATATATAAAAAAAAAGTATATTTTAAGTTAAAAAGGTGTGTATAAAAAAAAACTAATATAAATAATAATATACTCGTATGTATGTATATGTCAATAAATCAAAAGAACAACTTACATTGCTTATTGTCCCACGATGTCAGCTAGCGCCAGATGACTGTAGACTGCCTGTGAAGTTTGTTCGATCAAAGATTTACAATTATTTGGAAGTGTAAATATGTAAGTGAATTCTGTTATTATCACGAATTTCTTATTCTGTCCATAACAAAATTCACTATACTAATTATGTATATGAAAGGAGATTTAATAAGTGAATGATTTTACTAAACTTAAATGATTTTACTGAATTTATATGATTAAAAAAAAAATTAAATGACCATTTACATTTTTTTTTTTTTGAAAGGTAAAATTAAAAGAATTATCTAAAACTAAAACAAAGTAATATTTAAAATTGAAAATCTATAAGCACAAAAAAAAAAATTTTATTATAATACTGTTTCTCAATTATAAGATAGCAAATATTCTTTCTTTAATTAAATGTTTGAAAGATTAAGTGGAAAATTAAGATGCCTTTATAAAAACAAACTGAATTTTTAACTTAATCTTCTTTAAAAAGAAAAGTTATTTTTGCAAATATACGCACAGAAAGATCACAAATCTCCCTGTGTATGCTTAACAGACACTCACGAACACTACACCAATCTGAGCCAATTGAAAAATTATTTGTATGCGTTTGTCGATATATACATATATTTTGCGATTTATGACAAGGGTTGTGGTATATTTGCTCACACAAATGGATTGGAATTGAATCACTAGCTGCGATTTCCCAAGATAAACCTCTTTATTTTCAGGAAGCTGTGACAAACTTGATAAGGTCTATAGCAATATAAAAATTTCGATAAAATCACTAAACAACACAATTCTAGAAATAATAAAATAATAATCTTACCACTTTCTTTCTTTCCAATTTATATAAAAAAAAAATATTAAATAACAATGACCGTTAAAATTTATCAATTTGATAATTTCTAAACACAAATTTAAAATTTCAATTTCTCTCCGGCACTATTTCACAATTCAAGTTTTTTTCTTTTTATGAATGAAAATTTTTGAAATTTTTAGTAAAACAAAAAGCAATGCCTATACAAAAAAAAAAAAAAATTACATACTCAAACAAACATACATATTTCAATTTCAGAAAGTAAAATTTCTAGCCTCAACAAAAAAAATTAGTCAAATAAAACCAAATTAAAACGTTCCTGTAATATGTCGCTATCACAAAGCAGATTAAAGTCGAAACTTGTTGCAGAGTTTCATCTGAAACAAGCGACAAAAGGAATAATGCAATCAATAATTGACCTTAAAAATCAAGTCCATATATCTTTAACATGGTAAACAGCAGTATGTCCACCTACGTTATCTTCCAGTTCATAGTTTACATTACCTATACGTCTTTTAACGACCGCTTTTATACCAATTGGTGCAAGTTTAGCATTGAAATTATCTATCAATGAGCTCTGCGTAAAATTTCGACGTATCACCAATTGTCCAATATTGAATTCTCTCATCCGAGTCCTCAAGTTGTATGATTTGGCATTACGATCATATGCTTCTTTTATCTTTTTTCTAATGGAGTCCCGCAAAATTGAAAAATTGTCATGTCTCTCTATTTTTGTGTCCGAATCCGCCAAAAGTTTCAAATTCCGTAAAATTTTATAATCCTGACCATGTACAACCATTGTCTGTCCAAACACCAACTCATAAGGAGTCCGTCCCGTCGTCTGATGTACACTACTACGAATTGCGCAGTTAATACTTGGCAAAAATTCATCCCACATACGTTGGTCGTTGCGAACATATGACCGAAGAGCTTCGTTAATAGAACGGTTTACTCTTTCACTTGCATTAGACTGGGGACTATGCACAGCCGTAAATTGATGTCTGATTCCAAATTTTTCCATTAATCTCTTAAATTCATTTGATTTAAATTGACTGCCATTATCCGACAGTATGATTTCTGGAACTCCGTAGCACGTAAAAATTTCATTTTTGAGATATTCAGCTATAGGTTTTGTTAAAAATTTCTTCAAAGGCTTTAAAAAGGTAAATTTTGTAAAATGATCCAGAATAATTAATATTCCCATGTTTCCAATTTTGGTGCGTGGAAAAGGACCAATAAGATCTATGTATAAACGTTGAAACGGTCTCTCAGATTCTACCATATGACCCATAGGTGGCCTAATTGAGGTGTTTGGAACTTTAGATGTTTTACAAAAAAACAATTAGTAACGTAGTTCTTTACATCTAAAACTAATCCAGGCCAAAAGAAAAATTTCCTAATTCGATTGACGGTCTTAGCTATGCCACCATGTGCAGCGGCTGGCACGTCATGTGATGCATAAATGACGTCTTTGCGAAGTTCCTCTGGAACAAACAGTTTCCACGACTCAGACTCATCAATATCACCAGAAGTGAAATTTGTTCTTTTGTAGATAAATCTATCCACAACTCGGTAATCAGGCAATTCCGTTTTTATTAACTCGTCTTTTAAACGTATATACTCAAGACTTTTAAAGCTATCTGAATTAAGATCAATAGAAGGTAGAGTCTCCAATTCTAGTTCTGCCACAGATGTTTCAGTATTAAATGATCGTGATAATGCATCTGGCACTACGTTGTCTCTACCCTTACGATATTCAATGACAAAATCAAAACCTTGTAGCTTGAGAGCCCATCTAGCCAAACGTCCTGTCAAATCCTTTTGCCTCATCAGCCATTTTAGACTTGCATGATCCGTGACGACTTTGAATTCGTGGCCTTCAATATAAGCTCTAAACTTTTTAATAGCTAATATGACTGCCAGGCATTCCAATTCAGTTATTGAATAATTCCTTTGAGCTTTATTTAATTTCTGCGACATGAACGCTATGGGCCTTTCATTCTCCTCGTCATCAAGCTGTGCCAAAACAGCACCAACTCCAACCGTACTTGCGTCACATTGAAGTATGAAAGGTTTGTTGAAATTAGCATGTACCAAAACAGGAGCTGAAGTTAACTTCTGTTTGACAGCCTCAAATGATTTTTGTGCATCGTCCGTCCACTTAAAACTTTTCCTTTTAGATAATAACTCTGTCATATGAAATGTAACCGTAGCGTAATCGTCAATAAATCGACGGTACCATCCAGCCATACCAAGAAATTGGCGAAGCTGTCGAACAGATTTAGGTGACGGAAAATCAGAAATGGCACTTACTTTCCCTGGATCCACTTTCATACATCCTTCACCCACAATATATCCTAGATACTGCACTCGCCTTATAGCAAAACTGCTCTTCTTAATATTAATAGACAAATTGGCTTTACGTAACTGTGTGGCAACCTCCTGTAAGTGTCGTAGATGCTCGTCAAAGTCCTTTGAAATTATCAATAAATCGTCTATGTAAACAAATACGTTAGTCTTTAAATAATACGGAATGACTTGGTCCATTAGTCTACACATTGTTTGTGGTGCATTGCACAATCCAAACGGCATCCTTGTAAATTGGTACAAAGGCCGATTAGGGATTGTAAATGCAGTTTTCGGTTTTGAAGTCTCGTCCAATTTAATTTGCCAAAAGGCATCTTTTAAATCCACTTTGGAAATAAAGAAAATTGGAGGAAGCCTTGATATTAGTCCGTCTATATTTGGAATAGGGTATGCGTCCTTTATCGTAACAGAGTTCAATTTGCGACTGTCTACACAAAAACGAACCTTTCCAGGTTTCACTATAAGAACTCCTGGAGATGTCCAAGGAGATGTTGGACATTCCTCTATGACACCCAATCCTAGCATACGATCAATTTCACTACATAGAAGTTTTTCCCTTGCAGGAGATATTGGGTAATACCTTTGTTTAATGGCAATAGCGTTTCCCGTATCAATATTGTGTTCTAATAAAGTTGTACATCCTAACCCATCACGCTCTGAATTTGGAAAATAATCAACGATTCTCTGTAGTTGCTGTTGCTGAACCGTTGTTAATGGAATCTTTTCTAAATTATCCTCAGAACTTACTTCACAAACTGAACCTATGGAAACAATTTGTATTTTAAATTTTTCCCAAAAATCCATTCCACAAATTACATCCTGGGTAATTGATGGAATTAATAAAAATTCAATATTGTTAGTTTGCCCATTATATTCTAATTCTAAGCAGATTGTTCCTAAGACCCGTTGACCTTGGCCGTTGGCTGTTTTAACACTGCCTGTTCCACGTTTATAGTCTCCAGATTCAGAGATTTCACTGCACAAATTACCACCAATGACATTTATATTTGCACCACTATCTAGTAATGCAAAGTGATTTTTATTTCTTAAACTTAATAATATATAAGGTCGATTATCATTCTTTTTACTGACTAAGGATGAAATGATACATTTTCTAAACATTTTCCTCCTTTTAAAATATTCTTTTATCCTTTTTGAAGATCTATTTGGCTTGTAATGAAAATCAGGCTTATTAAAAATTCTATTCTTTACACGATTATATTCTTTTAAACGAATATGGTAAGGTCGTTGCAAAGGATGAATTAACTTTAATTCAGATTCATTTGTATTATCAGGCATAAAAGAATCAACAATTTTTTTGGTAGTAATTAAATGTAAGGCAGGTTGATTTATTGTATTTATTTCTACTTTAGTATGAAAATCCTGTTTTATTTCGGATGTCCGTTCTTCTTTGTACGGACATCCACCTTTAAGTTTCCCCGCTTCTGAGCGCATATTTGGCATTGTGGCTTATAAGTGTTTTTAGCTCCGCATCCATAGCAAAATATTGTTCGTGGCTCTAAACAATCTATAAAGCTGTGCCCGACCTTGTCACAATTCCAACAATTATTTGCTTTAAAGACCAAACAAATTTCTTTTTCTTCACTCTCCGAATTATCATCTTTTCCTCTTTCTACATCATCAGTAATAACTTCGGATATATGTCCTTTTTGGTAAGAATTTTTATTTTTATTAGAAATAGCCACGTCTTTAACAAATTTTTCATGTCGACGAACAGCACGTCTTAACTGAGCAACTTTTGTAATCTCCAAATGAAGTAGTTCATGTCTTAGCTCAGGTCTTAAATTACGTTGAATAGTTTCACAAAGTTCGACGTCTGAGAATGGAGTCCGCAATCTATCACAGAGTAACATAATCGAATCATAGTATTCGTCAAAGCTTTCATTTTGGTGTTGCTTCCTCCGTAAAATATCATCCTTGATATCGAAATCAGAGTTGAAATCTTTATATTGCTTTTTAAGAGCATCACACAGTTCATCCCAATCCATTTCTCTACAACTTCTATGAAATCGCCAAAACCATTTCAAAGCTCTTCCTTCAAAGAGAATATGGACGTGTTCACAAAGCAATTTGAAATCTCCTTTTAGATTGGCATTAGTGAGTGTGTTTACTCTATATATGAACTCATCAACTGTAAAGTCCGCTGTATCGCCATTAAAACGTATTCGCCAGTTTCTTATTAAACTAAGAATTCTTTCTGAATTTCGATCAATATCTCTATCCGAAATTCGAGCACCGCGATTTCCTTGTTCACATGGTTCATTCCTTGAAGCTATACTTCTATTATCTCTCTCGTCGGGATCTACATTTATTCTCTCCATTCGATCATTTTGCCTGGCATTTAAAGCTGGTTCTTGATTCGCCAAAGTTAAATTTCTAAATCCATCAGACATTAAATTTATAATTTCTTCCCTAAATTCACTTATCGATTCATGCACAATATGACGAACGTCGTTTTCATCAACATTAATACGTTCCGTAATCTCTCGTCTAGTTTGTAAACGTGTCTTAGGTCTACCTACAGGATTCGTAAGAGAACCTGCACCACCACAAGCTCCTTGATCTAAATTTAAGGACGAGTTAGCTAACTCCTGCTCTAACTGAGCTGGAATATTTCCAGTGCTACGAACTAACGGCATTATAATAGCAAAATAATAACACAAAACAAACGATACCTACGTATAAGTGAAATAAACAATATATCGTTATTTAAGTTTTTGATAAAAAAAAAAAAAAAAAAAAAAAAAAATATTTTGAATGTGAAAATTCAAAATCCAAAGATAATACAATTATATTGATTTTTTTTTTTATAATTGGGTACGACAATAGTTAATTAATTGAAACTACTCGGTGAAGATTTTAAGTAGGGGTTAAAACAAAAATAAAAAAAAATAAATAACTAAAGAATATAAAAAGAAACCAAAAACAGCTAAAAAAAAAAAAAAAAAAAAAAACTTTAACAAAAATCAAAACTAAAGATTCTCGATCAATCATCAATAACAAAAAAAAATTGAGTTTTAACATATAACTGTTGGTAACTTCCAGCAGACACCAAAAGAATATTCATCCAAAACAATAATATGTTAAAGAAAGAAAATAAAAATCTTAGGAATTGATAATCCGTTGCAGGAAATTGTGCCAACAACTTTAGTTCCACACAACCAGAAAATAAAACCAAACTAAATTAAGTAGATAATTAAAACAAAGGTGGAAATGAGCCAAACGAGTATTGAACCGATATTCACCAGATCAACTTATCAAATCGAACCCAAACCCTAATAATAAAAGGTCACATTTTAGTTATGTCACTTAGGAATTGATTCATCACTTTAATAACGAACAATTAGAACCAAAGTAACAAGTTATATGCGAAGAAATTAAAAGAAGGAAAGTAAAACAAAAAGAGTAAAATCTATATGGAAATCATCACCCACATAAGATTCAAAGGCCCTCAGATTCAAGATTAAATTGCACAATAAGATTTAAAAAAAAAAAATAACGATATCTGAGGCCCCACGTTGGGCGCCAAAATCTCTGTAACGATTCTACACTTTTAGGTGAACTATTTTGGGGAACAAGGCTACCTAGTAATCCGGCTGTGCTCGTCGATGGGTGTGGTTAATACAGGGTCCCTATTATTTTATTGAAATTAATCGTCACAAAAGACTTAAAATTTTAGGTAGCGTAACAAAAATAAATATGATGATGCATATAGAAAAAAAAAATTAAATAAATGGATTGATGATTTGAACATGGGCTAAGATGGAATTTGCCACATATATGCTAAGCCCTCCCTCCATGCTGATAAAGAGAAAGTAATTTATCAGCCCGATATGTAATCTAAAAAAAAAAAAATTAAATGAAATCTACCCCATACCTTTCTTCACCTTTCGTAACAATAAATAAGAAATCAGACTCTCATATCGGACAACACATTACAAAAGTGAGAAAATTTATTAAATTTAAAATTTTAAGTAACAATAAAGAGAAAAAAAAAATTACATTATATTTATTATGAAATAAATTTGATATGGAATTATAAATTAATGTAATTGGTCAATCTTTTTAATTTTTTTAAAGTTTAATCAGCAAATTTTATCAATAAATTCCTTGTAAAATATTAAAATTAGACAATATTCATTCACAAACAAAAAGGATTTATAACGTGAATGACAGTAATTAAGGAAACTATACTCTATTCTGATTCATGTTTGATTATATATAAAAAAAAAGTATATTTTAAGTTAAAAAGGTGTGTATAAAAAAAAACTAATATAAATAATAATATACTCGTATGTATGTATATGTCAATAAATCAAAAGAACAACTTACATTGCTTATTGTCCCACGATGTCAGCTAGCGCCAGATGACTGTAGACTGCCTGTGAAGTTTGTTCGATCAAAGATTTACAATTATTTGGAAGTGTAAATATGTAAGTGAATTCTGTTATTATCACGAATTTCTTATTCTGTCCATAACAAAATTCACTATACTAATTATGTATATGAAAGGAGATTTAATAAGTGAATGATTTTACTAAACTTAAATGATTTTACTGAATTTATATGATTAAAAAAAAAATTAAATGACCATTTACATTTTTTTTTTTGAAAGGTAAAATTAAAAGAATTATCTAAAACTAAAACAAAGTAATATTTAAAATTGAAAATCTATAAGCACAAAAAAAAAAATTTTATTATAATACTGTTTCTCAATTATAAGATAGCAAATATTCTTTCTTTAATTAAATGTTTGAAAGATTAAGTGGAAAATTAAGATGCCTTTATAAAAACAAACTGAATTTTTAACTTAATCTTCTTTAAAAAGAAAAGTTATTTTTGCAAATATACGCACAGAAAGATCACAAATCTCCCTGTGTATGCTTAACAGACACTCACGAACACTACACCAATCTGAGCCAATTGAAAAATTATTTGTATGCGTTTGTCGATATATACATATATTTTGCGATTTATGACAAGGGTTGTGGTATATTTGCTCACACAAATGGATTGGAATTGAATCACTAGCTGCGATTTCCCAAGATAAACCTCTTTATTTTCAGGAAGCTGTGACAAACTTGATAAGGTCTATAGCAATATAAAAATTTCGATAAAATCACTAAACAACACAATTCTAGAAATAATAAAATAATAATCTTACCACTTTCTTTCTTTCCAATTTATATAAAAAAAAAATATTAAATAACAATGACCGTTAAAATTTATCAATTTGATAATTTCTAAACACAAATTTAAAATTTCAATTTCTCTCCGGCACTATTTCACAATTCAAGTTTTTTTCTTTTTATGAATGAAAATTTTTGAAATTTTTAGTAAAACAAAAAGCAATGCCTATACAAAAAAAAAAAAAAATTACATACTCAAACAAACATACATATTTCAATTTCAGAAAGTAAAATTTCTAGCCTCAACAAAAAAAATTAGTCAAATAAAACCAAATTAAAACGTTCCTGTAATATGTCGCTATCACAGTGTGTGTTTGTAAACAAATAAAAACAAACCAAGAAAACATAGATGTGCGTTTAATATAAATAAATTTAATTAAGTTATGGAGAATATAAGACGGAAAAATAAAAATAAAATATGGGGATGCCTTCAAAAACAAGATTTTGAATGAGTCGAATATATGTAAGTATGTATGCTTATGTGTGTGTGTCAATATACATAAAAAGATGCCACACGAACAGTGATGCCAACTTTTTCAGAGCAAAAAGCACTGTGCGTTCATAAAAAAATATATATTTTTTTATATTTATTTATTTATTTTCAATACAGAGAAAGCTCACATGCCTAATTATATATGTATTGAATGAGTATAATTTAGAAATTTAAGTTATAGGCATATTTTGTAAAAAATGTCGTTTCTAAACGTTTCAAATTTGTATGAAAAATAACGAAAATTCGTTTCAAAAAATATTTTTTCCATACAAATTTCAAAACGAAAAAAACGTTTCTATTTACAAAATTTTCCTTTTAACTAAAATTTTAAATTTACTTAATTTCACAGGTTTTTGTAATAATTTCAATTATATCGAGCTATATTTCGATTTTGCTTATAAGTAGAATAGGAAAATAATTGAAGTTCCACACAAATGTTTTAATAAAACAATTAGATTCTTAGGCGTTTCATCTGAACTAATTTTTACATGAACGTGGTTCAGTATGTTACATTCTGAACAACATAAGTATTTTCTTGCTAGACCTTATTTTATATGAATGAAACAATTTGATGTATAAAAATCATTATTGTATTTCTAACTTACTTTTAAAATACTTATTAGCGCTAAAAGTTTTTTCTACTTTAACATTGGACCATGGTAATGTTAATAGTGGGTACGTTCGTAAAAGCATTTATAGTGCACGTCTGCAGCATCACGAACATCTAACGTTCAAAAATGCATATCTTGGCAGCACTGTTTAGAGTCAAACGTTTTTTAATGCATTTAATCGGCATACCTGCCGCAAACCTGTGCAAATGGCGCAGTAAATTATTTTAAAATGCAAGAAGTTGCAGTGGAACAATAAGTTGATTATAACTTACCAAAAAAAGAGATTGATAAAGTCGAAAATAGCTTTGAAACACATAATCTTGGTAGTTTTTTATTATTTCAAAGCATTTTTTTTATTTTAGTTGTATTCTTTTTAAGGGCAATGCTGTTCTCATAAGAAATTGTCGCTTTGATTTTCTTTTAAATTTTTTGCTTACTATAATTTAAAAGAAAATTTTCACTATTTTCTTAAATAAAATTACTTGCCAATTTTTAAATTTTTTGCAGTTTGTTCAAAAATGTCAACTGAGCACAGATGTTGAGCAGTTGCAAGGCATGTGCAGCAGATAATCACGCATACGCAGTAAAACCTGGCAGAACTGCCGCATTGATTCATAAATTTGCAGCATTTACGAACGTACCCAGTCCTATAGCAAATATTGACAGTATTAGAAACGGATTATCATTAGTTTAATTTCTATAATTATAAACTTCAACTCAAAATTGATCAGTTTTGAGCAAATTTGTCCAGCAATGCATTCAGTTTCCAGAAATCCATTAATTTTTTGCCTTACTAATTCGTTTCACAATGTATAGTTTTTGTGTACTCAGATGTAACTTTATTGGTTTAAATTTTTTTTACTTTTGTCCACTTTCTTAGAGAGCCTTAGGTTAGTACTTTTGAGAAGCATTTTTAAAAGCTTTCGTTATCAAGAAAGCACTATATTGCTTCCCTCAGTGGTTATTAGAATAGATTATTGTAATTAAGTTATTTTATAACGTGTACGGTATCCTCTGTAATTTCTAGAAATATGTTCTTTTTTCTCACTGTGAAAAATAAAGTTTTTTTTCCTTTTTATTTCAGAATTAACATTTTGCAAAGAAAACTTTGCGTGTCTAAAAGGGGTGAAAAGTGAAAAATTCTTATTTGGTGTTTATTTATAACCACCAAACTTTCATAAATTATTATTTAGTAGATTTGTAAAACGCACTAAATGGACTAAAATCAAAAGTGAAAAGCACCAATTTAGCGTCTTTTTTTTAAAGCAACAAGTTGTAAAATTCCGCACTGTTATGAATTAAAAAACACTAAATCTAGTACGAAAATCACTAAATTGGCACGCTGCACACGAAGCACGAAAGCGTAGTATAAACAGCATGATTCATAAACATGATTCAGAAACATGATTCAGAGAGCGAAGCAGGTGTTTCAACTTGTCGTCTAAACATAGCATATCTTATCGCTCACTTTTGTTTAAAGTGAAGTTGTAATAATGAAAAGGTGTTTATCCATCCAATAAAATCCTACCTTTAACTAACGACAAATTATAATAATGGCTCTTACCCCCCTTCTCGACTGGCAATAAATATGTTGGCAATATAGCAATAACGCCGGCAGAATAACAGAACAATATTGCTGATTTATTTACTTATGTTAAGGCTATGGGAAATCGTAGCTTAAAATATGGGAAAAGTCAACAGGAAAGGTGCAAAAATACAATTCACTTGTAAATATCTGGTTAATCGAACGTCTCCACTAGCAATAATATAATTTTGACAACTGCTGCAATATGTGTCGACATATTTATTGCTAGTCGAGATGTAGGGTTAATGAATTTAGCAAACTGTAAAGCTACACAATTCCGTTTCTTTAGATGTTGAAATGTTCAAACATTTTTTAATTGTATTTGCTTCTTGTCGTATTTTGTCGTCAACCAAGTTAGTCACATTCAAATCAAAATACGTTCAAGAATTATTAAAATCATTTGTTGCCTCGATATTACAGCCCTAATTCGCAAACTATGAATATACATTATCTAATTCACATACCAGATGATGCAATTAACATAGGAGCTCCATTATCACAATTTTCAGCTTTTGACTTTGAAAATAGTTTGGGGTATTTAAAGTCATTTAAAAATCCAATAGCGCAAATTACACATTAGTATTCCTCTTGTTAAAAATAGAAGATATTTACTGGGAAAAATTATAGACACAGTTGAATCGAAAGCACTATTTTCATTTGTCAACATTTATGGCTATTAAATTACAACCCTTCCTCCTGATATTTCCTGTTTAGTAAGTAATGGAAATGTCATGGTTATATCAGAAATTTTTAGTAGCAAACTTTCTGTACACAAATGTCATAATATTTACTTAAAAGGCAATATAATTAACGAACCTCTTGATTTTTTTACGTATCCACTGTCACCTAGGGTCGCAGGATTATATCTCGTTAAAGATTTATACCAGAAAAAAATTGAAATAGAGCTAAGCATGGTCGATGTTAAGTGTATACTTACCAAATGCGAAAATGAAACACAAAGAACTTAATGTACATTAATATAATAATAAAACAAAAATTAAAAATTTTAAAATCCCCCGACATATCTAGAAAAGATGTGATATCATCTAAGCAGCTGTACCGTTTTTTTTCAAACATAGTTAAGAACCTTCTCGATCAAGTCACCTTTCAAACAGAAAAAACTAAAT
Source organism: Tachina lurida (assembly GCA_944452675.1). Taxonomy (NCBI): domain Eukaryota; kingdom Metazoa; phylum Arthropoda; class Insecta; order Diptera; family Tachinidae; genus Tachina; species Tachina lurida. The sequence goes on along the minus strand of OX101753.1, from coordinate 103,798,196 downwards.
CCAAATGTCCAGCCATTGGGCTGTACGTGGACACGGACAGACACACAGATACACACACACACTACAAGCTTATAACACGCCTTTTTTTGGTCGGGGGTTAAAAATAAATAGTAACAAAAATTAAAATAAGCTTCTGACAATATGTCGATTAATAAATTTCTTAAAAATTTAAAAAACCCCCGACATATCTAGAAAAGATGTGATATCTTCTAAACGGCTGGAACGATTTTCTTCAAACATAGTTAAGAACCTTCTCGATCAAATCACCTTTCCAAAAAAAAAAAACAAAACATTAAAATCGGTCCAGCCGTTTGGTCTGTACATGGACACGGACAGACACACAGACACGAAAATAATTTTTTTTTATTAATACAAGATTTTTATTGTATCTTGTATATGTTGTTTCTTGTATTGTATATGAACTAACAACAAGTATTCAAATCTAAAATATTATTAAGCCCGACCAGTCGCAGACATAAACTTAGTAATAGTTAAATAATACATAAGTAGTGATAATCAAGAAGTCCCATCTGGAGTGTAGTGTCCCTCTTTTTTAGGCGAATGTGTCCAGTAAAGTTCAAAATATTACGAGCAAGTGGATTAGGATGTGACTCGAGTTTTGTTAAATATTGCCTACATATTATGCAATTTCTTCAATCACTAGTGGCATATTTGAATCACGATGTATGTTTGAAACTTTTATATAACATGGGGCCGATGTTATTAACCGTAAAATTTTGTTTTTGCCCTCGTCTCATTCTCTCGACATTGGAAGCTGAAGCAGTACCCCATAGCTGAAATCCGTAGCACCATATAGGTTTTAAGAGCGACTTGTATATTAAAAGTTTACAATCTAGGCTGACGGTTGAATTTCTACCAACCAGCCAATGTATCTGAGTTAGTTTAAGTTTCATTTGCGTTAGCTTAGAATCAATGTGGTGTTTACATGTGAGCCTTCGATCAAGATGTATACCAAGGTATTTCACATGTAACTGTTGAGGAATAAATTGATTATTGATTGTAATGGGGAACAAGTGTCTTTTCTTTGGGTAAATGTTACCTGAGCACACTTCTGTTCGTTTACCTTTATTCTAAACATGTTTAAACATAGTTCTAGCTAAGTAATATCTTGCTAAGGATATAGAGAAGCATCGTGAGGGTTTTCGTGCACACTAAGGCAAGCGGTATCATCGGCAAATGTAGATGTGTGAATATTACTGCTCAATGGCATATCACAGGTATAAATCAAGTACAAAACTGGCCGCAGTATACTCCCCTGTGGCACACCGGATGAGATTATGTCAGGCGTACTCATAAAGTCTCCTTCCAGAACACTGAACTTCCGGGCAATAATGTAACTTTACAGCAGATGTATAATGTTTATTGGTACGTAAGCCTTTAGTTTTAAAATTAGGCCTTCATGCCACACTTTATCAAATGCCTGAGAAACGTCAATGAACAGCGCGGAGCAATACTTTTTTCTTCAAAAGTTTTTCTTATAAATTGAACCAATCTATGAGTTTGTTCAATGGTGCTATGCTGACTTCTAAATCCGGTATGCACGCCTTATCAGTTAGAATTGGGGACAATTTTATAATGAATAACTTTTCAAAGAGCTTTGACATTGTTGTCAGTAAACTTATTGCCCTATATGACTCATCCTTGGTAAGATCTTTGCCCGGCTTTGGAATCATTTTAACCTTGGTAAGCTGCAAGCTGTTTGGATAATACTCCAGTCGTAAAATGGCATTAAAAATTAATAACAGGATTCTAATAGCTATACGAGGAAACTTCATCAGCATCTGCTTACTAATTTCATCAATACCTGGAGCTTTTTTCGGGTTGACTTCTGCAATTATTTTTTGTAAATCACGTGTCTTAACTTTTATTGGTCGAGGGGGTAGCGCAACTACATTTGGCAAATCAACAGCACCAGAACATGTGTTTGGGGAAAATACGGATTTTAAATGCTCACCAAATAGTTTACCTTTTTCAGTATCGCTCCTTGCCCAACCTCCTGTAGATGTGCGCAGAGGTGGTTTTTAAACTCAACTGGTGTTTTAAGCTTTCTAGCAGCGCGCCACAGAGTAATTAGATGTTAGTGTGACATCAAGACCTTCCAAATAGTTTTTAAAAGATGCAGTTTTTTCAAATGCGAGGAACTCTTGGAGTCGTTTAGTGCACTCTTTAAATCTGATTTTAAGTTGGGGTGATCTGTGCTGTTGCTGTTAATAAATTCATTAAGGTTGGCAATGTTAGATTCAATATCATCAGGTGTTCTTAGCGTAATATTTTCCGTGCAATGACTACTAAAATATTTTTTAAATCTCAGCCAACTAACACGATTTATCATCTTCACATATGGGTGAGGTAAGTCACTTCTTAATGGGCTCAAAATTGTAATGATCGTGGGAGAGTGATCGGACGAGAGATATAGAGAAGCTTCAATTTGAATTAAATCCCTAGAGATATTATTCGTGACGCCAAAACCTATAACATCCGAAATTTTTTGTATGTCAGTAGGCCAATAAGTGGGCTCCCCACTCGCAATGACATCCAAGCCCATTTTTGAAATTGTGTTGAACAACGTTCATCCTCTTTGTGTAATAAGACGCGAAACCCAGAACATATGTTTAGCATTATAGTCGCCAGCTGCTATGAAACAAGGGCCGAGAGATTTATAGAAATCCTCGTATTGATCCACAGTAATTGAGAATCTGGGAGGGTAGTAAATTGATGATATCACAAAATGTGTGCGAAAATTTTCAACACAAATATTCGTTGCTTGTAGATATCCCTCACAAATGTTGTCAAGAATGTAGTGCTTGAGTCTTGACTTAATTAAAATTGCTGTTCCCCCGCATGCTCTTTCTCACGGGTCCTTTGAATCATATAAGGTGAAGCCAGAAATTTTAAATAGGCATCTCGAAGTCAAATGAGTCTCTGAGACCAACATTATATCAATATTTTTTTCCGTAAAGAAGTAATCAAGTTAATTTTTATGTTGGCGAATGCCGTTTGCGTTCCAGAAACATATTTTTAACATGTTCATGGTTTGTTAGCTAAAGCTTGAAGCAATGTATTCTACATTTGCAGCATTTCTTGCATCATGATAGTCATATTTGTTGTAAAATTATTTATAGTTTGCACCAGATTATCAATAGTAGCTTGAAGGCGATTGAAATTAAAGTTCGAGTTTGTATTTGTTGAATTATTTGGTCGTGAAATATTATGTGTAGGTATAGAAATTGTTTTAGTAGCATCAGCATACGATACACGTGAAGTAACTGGTTGGCTCACTTGCGCAATACTGGCGGATAAAGCGTTTGCTGATTGGGCTGCGGCTAATTTAGGTTTTTGCCTCATAGTCTGTTTGACGAAAGAGCACACAGGACAACCTCTGTAGTTAGCGGTGTTATTACCTCCCCAATTACTGCATTTTTTATTACTTTGACCTTTTGGCTTATTGCAACTAGCAGTGCCGTGTAATTCGCCTCACACAGCACAAAGAGTAGGTATATTGCAGTAAGTTTTAGTATGACCATATTCTTAACAATTATGGCACTGTACGGATCCTGAACGCTTCTGTGGTTCTTCAACTGTTATTTTTCGATATAAGAGATATTTTAAATCATATATTGGATGGGTCTCATTTTTTTCAATTTTATATCATTTGGCTCAAGTTCAACGAAAAATAGAGGTTGGGGATATTTTCCCTTTTTATTATATTCGATACATTTTTTACCTTAAATCCCTGGATGACGAGAGCTTCTTTCACTTCCTCGGTAACAACTTAGGAATCTATAACCGTCAATACGATCTTCAGGCCCTTGGCACTCTTAAGCTGATATGTGTAGAAGCTTTTTTTACTTTTTTCAAATTCAGTAATAATTTTGCGAAAATGTTTTTCTTCATAAATTTGAATTTTCGTTTCATCAATATTACCACGTTTTATTGGAACAATGTGAAATTTAGTCTCACCAATGAAAGAGGTTAATTTTTTTAAGGGCATTTAAATTTTTTTCTCTCAAATAGATTGGTGACGGCTTGGATGCTTTGTTCGTGGATACATCAGGTTTGTTGGTGTCATCTTGCAATATTTGAAAACGGTTTTGACGATTAATAGATGATGCGCTGTTATCCCTAGATATCTTTGGAGCAGATGCAATTTTAGTAGAATTTGGGCTTCACCAGCGCTTTGCAATTGTGATGTATCTGTCCATTCCGACTTGGACCTTGGGTTTTGGGCTACTCTTATCTTCAGTGAAAACTTGGTTAAGTGATGACAACGAGACCGAAACGGATGATATCGCTGAGTTAAATGTAGAAGTACTAGGCAACGGTAATTTCAACGATTCACTAGTTGGCATTGGACAAAGCGAAGTTGATCGCTGACGAAACTGTGGTTTTGCCGTTAGAAAATGTCTATCATCAGATTTTTTATTTTTATTAAGAGATTCAGAACTCACAGTAAGTCTATCATCAGATTTTTTTATTGTTGTCATTAAGAGCTTCAGAACCCACAGTAAAATAGTCATTTCTGCCGTTAGAACTCATTTCACAATTTTTTTTCCTTTGAGGTACTCATATAGAGTATACACCTTGATCGAAGGCTTACATGAACTCTAAGTTAAGCCAAATGCAACTTAAATTAATTCAAATATATTGGTTAATTGGCAGAAATTCAACACTCAGCCTACACTGCAAACTTTTGATATACAAGTCGAATTTGAGGCCAATATGGTGCTATGGAGTTCAGCCAGGGGACACTGCTTCAGCTTCAAATGTTCAAAAAATTCAACGAAGGCCAAACAAAATTTTACGTTTGATAACATCGGCTCCATGGTACATCAAAAATTCAAATATGGATCCTGATTTAAATATATTTAACTAAACTCGAGTTACATCCTAATCCTCTTGCCCGTAATATTTTGAACTTTACTGGACACATCCGCCTAAAAAAGAGGGACACAAGGGCTCTTATACTCAACACTTCAGATGGGACTGCTGGAAAATACTTTTTTTTTTCCTTTTTGATTATCACTAGTAATGTATTATTTATAACTATCGCTAAGTTTATGTCCGATACTGGTCGGGCCTAATAATTATATTTAGATTTAAGATTTGATTACTTATTGGTAGTTAATTTTTGAAGATACAATAAATAAATATATGTCTATGTATATGAAAAAAAAAAGATTTGACTACTTATTGTTAGTTCTTATGTGAAGATACAATAAATAAAAATGTATTAAAAAAATGTTTCTGAAAAAATAGGATTTTCGCTTTTATTACATATTATGCTTGTTATATTATCATTCACTTCTTTTATTTCTTGCTGCAGTTTTTTATCAAATATGAATGCTATTCTTCGAAGCTTCTTTATTTCAATTATTGACGTGCAATCCCATATATGGAGGTGATCAATCTCCTTTTGGGATATGCCGTTCTCATTGTTATCTTTATTTTGAAACTTCATTTCATTATTTGTTTTATTTTTCATATTATAGTTAAACACTTTTCGTGTTATTACCAAAACTTTCTTTTTCATCAATATTGCGAAAAATCATTTATTTTAATATTTTTGAATTTATTTCAATACGTGATAGTGAGTCAGCATTTGTATTATGAGCAGTAGGGATGGGCAAAAAATACCGATATATCGAAATATCGATATTTGAGAAAATAAATATCGATATATATCGCCGATATTTCAAAAACCGATATATCGATACATCGATTCTTATTTACAAGTATCGGGTTTCGATACTTTCAAGAGCTATAGCCGTTTTTTAACTACGATCTTGGCATCACTACTAGTGATGCGAAGAAAAAAAAAGAGAAATTTCATAATAACAACCCAGGCGCATCTATAAGGTGACCCCACTAATGCAGGTGACTTTTATTTGTTAACTGAGCTAAATGCCAAATTTGGATTATGTGGATATAAACCTTGTAACGACACGTTTCCGCTGGTTGCCGGGATAGCTTCAGGGGTGTCCAGGGAACGTGTGTAGTTGCACTAAAGGGAATGTACACTATGTTCTTTATTCCACTTAATAGTTATTATTTATTTTTTTCTCATCTACAAAAGTTTTATCTGGAACGGTTGACCTTCCACGTGACGATATGTAGGGCGTCGGCGTATCAACCAGCGAGTAATCAGCCAGTTCCACGGAATTGATAACTCCTTATGAATGCACGGTCACCAAGTGGGATACTTCTGAGGGATTGGTTCCCCTCCCGAAGTATCTTGATGGAACAGTACCAAACTAGCACTGGTGTTTGTAGGGGTTGAAAACCTCAAACAAATGCCCAGTCACCAGTGTGCTACCTAGCAGGAGTATTTGTAGGGGTTGATAACCACCAACAAATGTCCCGCCACCAAGTAGTGTACCTCCGAGGGATTGATTCCCCTGATGAAAAGGAGGCAACGGTCGAACCAACCTAGCTGGGGTATTTGTAAGGATTGATAACCACAAACAAATGCCTTCTAAGTCACACGACACCACAAGCACAAGTGCAGAGCAAAATATTAATTGTAAGGGTTGATAACCACGAACAATTAGGTCTTACCTGCAGGTCGCCTGCACGCCAACTCCCTGTTCACTTGTGATGTTCGCCCTTTTATACCTGTTTTCAGGCATACAGTTGTTGTACACATACAACCAATCATTGTGGGCACACATGTTTTCCGTCATCGAAAAGAGTTGCATTTAAATGGCACGAACAGCTGATCATATCTAGTTTCTCACCACCAGATGTCGTCACGTGTCGATCGTCCGTTAATTTTGAATCTTACAGATAGTTAAATACAAGTGATAATTCAAATAATCACTATTCTTACGATTAATTAAAATAAACAATAAAGTATAATATAATGAATTTAATAAAAGTATAGTAAATAAACAAAGGAAAGGAAATTCATATAACATAATCATAATATTCAACGCAAAAAGAAATTCATAAATATTCATGTATGTAGCTTAAAACGAGGGTGGCGACTTTAAGCGTTACATTGCCCCCCTTCATTGGATGCATTGACCGAAATCTTCTTGTATGGTTTTGGCAACCATGTAACGTAAGTCTGACCGTTCCTAGGCACCTGCACTTGGTAAGTTTGGCCATATACTGTCGGCATAAAACGCAATCTTTGACGGGTCTGCCTTCTTGTCACGGCTTCTGTTATCTCGGTTCTTAGTTCCTCTGGTAGTTGTTCGAGCTGTATGATACAGGATGTAGTAGGTAGTGGTGGGGTCCTAGGCTCGACGGCAATCGGCTTATATGGGGAGCGTGCCTTTTGAGGTGTTGGTGTTACTGGGAGGTTATGTCCTCCGGTTGATATAGGACTGGCACAGAGTTCCAGCCATGACCTTTCGGATTCTGCAGGCGAAGTTGACGATACTTCTCTAGTAGGCCATCGTACCGAGATTGGACTCATGGGAGTGTTCCCCCTATTGTCCGTCGGACTAGACTGCGCGTATAACCAGCCTCGCCCTGGAGTTCTTATATTGATGTTATCTGGACTGGGTATGTTGGTAGCTCCCCTCACTGGTGAACCCTCATACCTTCGTGGACTGGTATCGCGAGTTATTACCTGTTCTTCAGCTCCCTTAATGGCTTCAATTTCCGTAGTGTGTTTGCTAGTTGGAATGAGTATACGCATCACAATCGTTTTTTCATAGCACTGGAAGCCTAAATGTTTATAGCTCCGGTCTTTCTCTTCGATGGAAGTGTAATATTGTCGCCGTGGTGGAGTTGGTGGAGGGAAATTGTCGTTCTCCCAGTCGATGGAGGATGGTGAACTCGCGAACAGAGGTGAAGGTGGAGTTGGCGGCCGAGTGTTGACAGTTCTGTCCTGTGCCCCGAAGAACGTTCGTTGAATTTCTTCCATCAGTAAGTCATCATGTAGTTCTGTATCATTCAACGTAGAATATCCTCCAGCAATCTGTTCTTCAATCCGGATAGGAGATGACTCTTGGTCATTTATTTCGATGACCTCAGGGGCAGGTGGGTTCATCTTGAAGACGTCATCCTTTTCGTTGGTACCCATACTACAGTTTTCCGTTGGCCTTGGTGTATTGGTTGTCATACGATAATACCACCCGGATTGGGAATTTGGTGAGGCTAGATTCGGTGGGGTGACGCTTGTTGGTTGGAAGTTGCGCGGCGAAAATCCCTTGGTTGGAGTTAGGACTTTTGTCTGGCGTCGTTTCCAGAAGTGAGTTCGCTTTGTTGGTTTAGATTGACTATGTGGATTCCCAGTTTTCTTTCCTTGGCTAGTACTCGGAACCTCAGCCTCATTTAAGAAAATCGTCCTTCTCCCTTTGGTGTTTTCGCGTTCCATGTTCTGGCGAAACTTTTTCCGCGAGTTTTCGAATTTTTTTCTTTCGGCACTCATACTGTGGCTTCGAGTAGTAATGAAATGATAGATTGCAGTCTAGAAGTAAAGAAATAAATTATTTAATGAGTTGGGCTTATTGATAGTATGGCTTCAGGTCGCTCAGATGGGCAGTGCGGGTGTCGTTGTTTGTATCTGAAATGAGTCTCGCGATAACTGGAGATATGAATTCTCGAATGATAAAAGGGCCTTCGTATTTGGGTGCGAGCTTAGCGGCGAAATTATCGACAGCCTTGGAAAGAGGGTGAGTACGTACTAATACTAAATCCCCAACACTGGGGTTCCACTTTCGGCGACGTAAATTATAATGCCTTTGCTGTTTACGGGATGCTTCAGTAAGGTTTCTTTTAACGACTTTAAAGATGTCTTGTAGCTCTTCCGCCCTTTGATGGGGATCTGCTGGACGAGCGCCGGTTCCTATGGTCACTTCATCATATAGTGCCCTAGGAAGACGGGGTTCTCGTCCTTGAGTAAGGTAGGCGGGTGTATGTCCAGTAGACTCGGACACACTTGTGTTGATGGCTAACATAATTTCAGGGACTAATTCATCCCAGGTGTTATGATGGCGTCCTGTAAATTGTACGATGATGGTTTTCATTGTGCGATTGACCCTCTCTGTTGGATTCTCCTGGGGTGTATAGGGTGCCGTGAGCTGGTGTTTCACACCTATTTCATATAGGTATTTTTCGAAAATTCGTGACGTGAACTGTGTTCCATTGTCGGTGATGATTCTTTTGGGCACACCATATTGCGCTAGTATGCGTTCCCTAAAAGCTTTCACGAGCCCTTCGGATGTTGCTTTTCGAAGTGGTATTAGTTCACAACATTTTGAAAAGTTGTCAAAAAAAACTAGCATCATGGTATTTCCATGCTTGGTTCGCGGTAACGGTCCAACAAAATCTGCGCCAAGAGTTGCCCATGGCTCCTCCGGAATCCGTGTGAGCATCTTTCCGGCTGGCTGTTGTTGTGATACCTTATATTTCTGACATGTCACACAACGTCGTACATATCTACAGATATCTCTTGTCATTCCAGCCCAATAATACCTACTCGCTACTTTGTTTATCGTTTTCGTGTTACCTAAATGCCCTCCTGTGGCAGTGTCGTGGTTTTCGCGAATAACCTGGTTTCTTAAGGGAGTTCCTACACATAACTTCCATGGCGTGGTATCATTACCGTGGGTTCCGCGGGACGTATTCTTGTAAAGCTGGTTATTGATGACAGAAAACTCGGGAAACTTCTGCGGCAACTGGCGCACTTCTGCTATCCTCCGTTTTATCCAAGGACATATGGTGTCTGTAGTGGTTTGAACGATATTAACAGTCTCGACTGGTTGTCGTGACAATGCATCTGCTACCACATTCTGTTCACCCTTCCGGTATTGTATCGTAAATTGATACTGCTGTAGTTCCAGAGCCCAGCGAGCCAGTCGGCCTGTAGGGTTGTCGATTGTATTTAACCATTTTAGTGCCACGTGGTCCGTGATTACCACAAAGGCATAACCTTCCAAATACGGCCTCATCTTCCGTATTCCCCAGACCATAGCTAAGCACTCTTTTTCGGTGGCCGAGTAATTTTTCTCAGCTCCATTGAGGTGTCGACTAGCGTAGGCTATTACGCGCTCACTTCCTTCTAGATTTTGCGTCAGTACGGCGCCCAGTCCATGTTCACTGGCGTCCGTCTGCAAAATAAAAGTTTGTGAAAAATCTGGGCATGCAAGTATTGGTGCCTTTGTTAATTTATTTTTAAGCGAATCGAACAAGTTTTGCTGGTCTTCGCCCCACTTCCAGTGCTTTCCTTTTTTCAGTAACTGGGTTAGTGGTTTCGAAATGGTAGCAAAATCTGGCACAAACCGGCGGTACCAAGAAGTAATTCCTAGGAAACGACGTACTTCTTTGACTGACTTTGGCGTCGCCATTTCGGTAATAGCTGCTACTTTGCTGGGGTCGGTCTTGATTCCATCTCTCGTGACCACATGCCCCAAGTATTTAATTTCTGACTTGAAAAACTCACATTTTTCTGGGTTAATTCTCAAATTGGCCGCCCTCAATCGTCGGAATACTTCTTTTAGCTTGACAACATGTTGTTCGAAAGTTTCGCTAATTACGATAATGTCATCTAGGTAGGCAAACGCGTAGGGCTCCATTTCAGGCCCGATTACATTATCCAATGCGCGTTGGAACGTTGCTGGGGCCGAGTGCAACCCAAAAGGCATTACCCGCCATTGATATAAGCCACGGCCGGCGACGGCGAATGCCGTATACTTTTTGCTACTTCCTTCGAGGGGTATTTGCCAGTATCCATCTTTTAAGTCTAGACTACTCACAAATTTGGCGTTCCGTAACCGGTTAAGAATTGTATCGATTCGAGGCAGCGGATAGGCGTCTTGCACCGATCTAGCATTTAGCTGTCGAAAGTCCATACACGTGCGCCATGTACCGTTTTTCTTCTTTACTAACGTGATGGGGAAACTGTATGGACTACACGATGGTTCGATACAGCCGTTAGCAATGAGTTTGTTCACTTCGGCATCTATGATCGACTGCATTGCTGGGTTACGTGGGGCGTAGCGAAGTTTGATCGGCCGGTCGTCTTTCATGGTTATCTTATGCTGGGCGATATTAGAGAGTCCCTGTATTTTTTTTAAATTTTGGAAGTTCCTGTTCTAGGAACTTAGTAATTTCTTTCTGGTAGTCTGGGGGAATTGTCGTACTTTGCTTTCTTTTATTATTCGTTTTTAGGTTTATTTTTGTATATAAATTCGAATTACATTACCTGGTTGCTGCCCTCAGGTCCGGTTATTGGTTCTTCTTTGGACTTAGCCACTAAGCCCGCGCAACTAATCGTGGCCTGGAAGTGTTGCAGAAAGTCAAGCCCAAGAATGAGATCCTCTCTTGACTCGTTCATAATCAAGAACTGCCAGTCTGTCGTAAGTTTTCCCAAAGTCACTGTCAGTCTCACCGCTCTATTAATGAGTTTTCGAGATCCATCAGCCAGAAATATTTCTACATCGATAGCGGTGTAAACTGGCGTATTGCGTAGTTGGCAGATTTGTGATGAAGTAATAAAGCTCCTGGTGGCACCTGTGTCTACCAGGGCTGTGACCAACTGTCCGTCTAGTTGGATATGCGCTGTAATTTTATCCTTTTCCCATACCATGCAGGTCGGATTGCTTTCGACGTTAGCGTTCAAATCTGGCGTTTGTTGAAGCATTTTTGCAGTTAACATGCGGTGGTGCTCTCCTCGCTGTTGCTGTGCTGGGTTCGGTATGCTTTCTAGATCGGCCACCAATTGCATAAGTTCGTCCAGAGTTGAAAAATCTCTGCGTCGTATGTACCATTGATAATCTGGTAAGGCGTTACGGAATATTCGTTCTAGCTTTTGTTCTCCAGTTAAGTTAGTGGGACGCATTAACTCTTGCAGAGTTAATAGGTAGTCTTTAAAAGCTTCCCGTGGCCGCTGAACACGCTTTCGAATCTCATCCTCTAATTTCTCAAAGTAGCGGGGAGGCAAGAAAAAGGTACAGAAATCTCGTTTGAACTGTGGCCACGTGTCCCAATATTTATTGTTGTTACGAAACCAGACAAGCGCCTTTTCCCGCAACACCTCCGGCATAATGTGAGGCAATCGATCCACCTCAACATGGTACATGCTAGCCAGCTCCTCCATTCGTTCCACAAAGCCTAACGGGTCCTTACCTCCGTCATATTTTATTCCCCATTTACGTATAGTATCGACAATAGGTGCTCGTTCTTCACACAGGGTATTGGAAGTGTTGTTATGTCGTGCTCCACTGCTTTCCGCTTTCATTGGTGAAGCTGGTGTTACACTGGGGTCGGGATGACCACTTTGCATAGTAATATTCGGGGTAAGTGTAGTTGGATTGGCCGGTGTTTCATGCTTGGCTTGCAAATCGAGTAGTTGCCGCAGTTGGTTTTCCTCGTGCGGCATTGCTAGAAATTTCGCAAAGCGTTTCCTCAAGTCTTCCACTAGGCCATTGGGGTCTTGTTGAAACTGCGTCAGATATTTCACTAGCTCCTCCTTTTTCAGCACATAGACCCAGGATGTTCTTAGTACTGTACTCATCGCGACGGTGGGAGGTTTTGACTTTTTATTTATTTTATTATTTTTATATTTTTCTTTAATTATAAAATTTTTATTTATTTAATTTGAATTATTTTTTTTTTTTTATTTGTTTTCAACACACTACTATGTAGTATGTCCCTGTAACGACACGTTTCCGCTGGTTGCCGGGATAGCTTCAGGGGTGTCCAGGGAACGTGTGTAGTTGCACTAAAGGGAATGTACACTATGTTCTTTATTCCACTTAATAGTTATTATTTATTTTTTTCTCATCTACAAAAGTTTTATCTGGAACGGTTGACCTTCCACGTGACGATATGTAGGGCGTCGGCGTATCAACCAGCGAGTAATCAGCCAGTTCCACGGAATTGATAACTCCTTATGAATGCACGGTCACCAAGTGGGATACTTCTGAGGGATTGGTTCCCCTCCCGAAGTATCTTGATGGAACAGTACCAAACTAGCACTGGTGTTTGTAGGGGTTGAAAACCTCAAACAAATGCCCAGTCACCAGTGTGCTACCTAGCAGGAGTATTTGTAGGGGTTGATAACCACCAACAAATGTCCCGCCACCAAGTAGTGTACCTCCGAGGGATTGATTCCCCTGATGAAAAGGAGGCAACGGTCGAACCAACCTAGCTGGGGTATTTGTAAGGATTGATAACCACAAACAAATGCCTTCTAAGTCACACGACACCACAAGCACAAGTGCAGAGCAAAATATTAATTGTAAGGGTTGATAACCACGAACAATTAGGTCTTACCTGCAGGTCGCCTGCACGCCAACTCCCTGTTCACTTGTGATGTTCGCCCTTTTATACCTGTTTTCAGGCATACAGTTGTTGTACACATACAACAAATCATTGTGGGCACACATGTTTTCCGTCATCGAAAAGAGTTGCATTTAAATGGCACGAACAGCTGATCATATCTAGTTTCTCACCACCAGATGTCGTCACGTGTCGATCGTCCGTTAATTTTGAATCTTACAGATAGTTAAATACAAGTGATAATTCAAATAATCACTATTCTTACGATTAATTAAAATAAACAATAAAGTATAATATAATGAATTTAATAAAAGTATAGTAAATAAACAAAGGAAAGGAAATTCATATAACATAATCATAATATTCAACGCAAAAGGAAATTCATAAATATTCATGTATGTAGCTTAAAACGAGGGTGGCGACTTTAAGCGTTACAACCTAAAGGCAGAATTAGTTTTTATTTTATGTTCTGCTACGAATCAGCTGACTCTTTTTGGTTTATATAGATCTTATACAAGCCTTTAGTTTTTCTCTTTCATTCTGTTTTGTTTCGGTTCAACCTCTGAAAATCAAAAAACTGTTAAGTAATTGTAAGTGGCAAAATAAATAAAATAAAAACATTTCGAAATAAACTGTGATTGTGCTTTAAGAATTTAAGAAATTAAATTTTTACCAGAAGAAAATAAACACTATATTGAAACATAACAATGGACGATACAAAACTCATTACTTTAGTGGAAAACAGTAACCGTTCTGGTCAGAAAAAGCTAATTTATTAATGAAAAAGTAACTACAGTGGAGGCTTGAAAAAGTTAAGTCATAGAAAAGTTAAGTATATGGAAAAGTTAAGCAGCTTTTATTCACCATTGGTGACTCCAAAAAGTTAAGTAATTCTCAACTTTTCTGAGACAATTTTTTTATATATAGTTTTTTTCTCTTTCTAAGATGATCTCAACTTTTGTATGTAAATCCTCAATACATATTTATATATATAGTGAGTCATATACGCCTGTATACATGCAAAAATCAAACCGTTACCGTTATATATATATATTTTTGTGAATTTTATATGCATAATGTAGTTGCTCTCATCAGTTGGTTGTAAAAGAAATTAGTCGTAGAATATAATTCTAATTGACAATTAAAAAATAAATAAACAATGTACAAATACACATATAACCTCTTGAATTTTTCATATTACGGAAAAGTTAAGATTTCGGAAAAGTTCATCACCCCCAAAACAAACTACTTAACTTTTTTGAGCCTCCACTGTATTAAAATTTAAAAATAGAACGGCACAGCAACATAAAGTAAAGAGTAATGAAGCCTCGTTTAAACTTTTTTTGGCGGTTATGGCACGATATGTTAGTATGTGTATTTATTTTAGATTTGGAATATTTTGGCAAAAAATATCGATATATCGAAATATCGATGTTTACAAAAAATATATATCGATACTGTTCAAAAATATCGATACGATATATATCGATACATTTTTTTCATTTGCCCATCCCTAATGAGCAGTGATGCCAGTAAACATTTTGGAAATTCCCTACACGATTGAAAAAAAAATCCTTTTTTTTCCCTCCAACCAAAAATATTTTCCCTACATTTTTCCCTATAGGTTAAAATTTTTTATTTTTAACAAAAAATAAAACAAATAAATGTAAATTTTGTGAATATTGTAGATTTTTTTTACAAAACTTTGTTTCATATATTGTACAAAACAGACTATAGTCGTATGCCGAGTATTCACTATGGCATTTTTTGATATCGGAATAGTGTGTATTGGCAACGTTTGTCATTTCCTATACTTTTCGTTGTGTGGCATTGATTTCCATATAAAAAACACATATTGAAAATGATACCACAAGAAATGCCAGATGTGTATTCAGCATTAGTTGGGTACCAGTTAGAAAAGTAATTAAAGCATTAATTAACAAAAACAACATGAAAATTGTACTTAAATATTATGGTGTAAGAAATACTAATTATACAAATTCTTAAGCCTAGATCACACTATCAGCACAATGTACCGATTTTCGTCGGCTCATTATTAATAAGCTAAATTTGTATTATTACTCAATTAATTAAAATATAAGGACATAATTGCATCACACTAGATTGCTAATAAAGTCATATAGACTAATTCTGGAATTGATTGAAAATATGGCCACTTGCTAGATTGAAATGCACTTTTTTACTTTGTTGTATGGCTCTTTTTTATGAAACTTTTCCTCGTATTTATCTTAATCATAAACTATTTTATTTATTTCTTTTAAGTATTTAAAAAAAATGTCCATGTAAAAAAAAATCAGTTTGTGGAGCATTGGTGACACAATTTTACACGATACATAGCCTACACAACACAAGACCTTTTCTTTTTATTTTGTGACTGTCTGTCAACGAAACTCAATATATACAAACATTAAAAAATTATTATTGCGATTTGTCATATTTAGCTATATACATACATATGTGTGGATATTGCAATTGATTTTCAGATTGTTACAATTCATAATGTTGGGTTTGTGCAAAAAAATTAAAAGTTATTTATGTATGTTTCAGCTCTTAAATAAAAATCCTCCAAATATTTTTGCATTTTATATCTAAAAACTTGAAAAAGTCGATAATTGTAAAAATTCCCTACATTTTGCTCAAAATAAAAAATCTGTCCTTTTTTTCTACGATTAACATTTTACAGAAAAATCCCTACAAAAAGGGAAAATTCCTACTTTTGACATCACTGATTATGAGATCCTTTCTGGCATACAATGTCAAAATCATAGTCTGATAGTTCGAGTCTCTATTATTTATTTGAAAAACCTTTTATGTATCTGTTGGTTGTAATAATCTTTCCTGTGTACTAGCAATTTCGTTTCGTATGCTTGTGCTAACGTTTTAGGTTGTGAGGCTACTACTGATGTTCTTATATTTTCCTTTAAACTTTTTTATTTTGAATGAAGACAACTGGCTGTTTTTGTTGGCTTACAATTTGTGGATAACGATGCTTTTAGTTCGCTTAAACTGGATTCACCTATTGTTTCCGAACAAAATGTTTGTCCAGACAAAAATTTTTTTACTGAGAGTTTTCTGCAGCACGATTCATCCATTTCGAACATTTTGTTAGGAAAATCAAAGCTACCATTGAAACTCGTGTGTAAACGATGCGTATTAATTTTACAAGTGTATTTTTAATTGTTTATTGCAATTCTTTCGTTCAACTCCATATGTATGTTTTATTTTCCAATTTTCCTTTATTTCTATTCTAATTAATACAAATATACTCTGTGCTTTTATTATTCATATAACATGATCTGGCAGCTCAGTTCAATTAAAAAATTAAATTACTTGACAGCTTAGTTAGATTTTGTCCGGGCAAAATATAAAATTAAACCAATTCAAACTGAGAGTTGTTCGTAAAAAATATTCTCTCTATCTCAAGAAAAGAAAAGTCAAACTACATATAAAAAAATTTTGTCCGGACAAAAAATTTGTTCCGAAACAATGGGTGAATCCAGCTTTAGTGTTTACGGTATGGTTTGTGTCATTAAAATGTTCCTAACCCTATCACTTAATTTCATAGCTGAAACTATCTCATCCGGTGTGCCACAGGGGAGTATACTGGGGCCAGTTTTGTATTTGATTTATACTTGTGATATGCCTCTGAGCAGCAATATCCATACATCTACGTTTGCCGATGATACAGCTTGCCTTAGTATGCACGAAAACCCTCACGAGGCTTCCCGATATCTACAAGAACATATTACACAACTGGAACTATGGTTAAATTTATGGAGAATCAAAGTAAACGAGCAAAAGTGTGTCCAGGTAACATTTACCCTGCGAAGAGATACTTGTTCGCCAATTCGAATCAACAATCAAGTTGTTCTTCAACATTCACACGTAAAATACCTTGGTATACACCTTGATCGACGGCTTACATGGAAGCCCCATATTGACTCAAAGCTAACACAAATGAAACTGAAATTAACTCAGATACATTGGCTGATTGGTAGAAATTCAACACTCAGTCTAGATTGTAAACTTTTAATATACAAGGCGATTTTGAAACCAATATGGTGCTACGGAATACAGTTATGGGGCACTGCTTCAGCATCCAATATAGAGAGAATCCAACGAAGGCAAAATAAGATTTTAAGACTTATAACATCGGCTCCATGGTACATTAAAAACTCAAATATACATCGTGATTTAAATATACCACTAGTGACTGAAGAAATCGCAAAATACGCAGGCAAATACATAACAAAACTCGAGACCCATCCTAATCTCCTTGCTCGTAATATCTTGAATTTTACTGGACACATCCGCTTAAAAAAGAGGGACACAAGGGCTCTAATACTCAACACTCCAGAATAAACTGCTTGAATATATCTACTTTTGTTTTTTGCTTATCACGACTTATGTATTATTAATAACTTTCACTAAGTTTATGTCCGAAACTGGTCGGGCCTAATTAATTATATTTAGATTTAAGATTTGAATACTTATTGTTAGTTCATATTTGAAGATTCAATAAATAAACATATGTATTAAAAAAAAAAAAAACATATTTTATTAAGTTCTTTTTGCCTTGTTCGCTAAGGTAATTGACAATCATTTCTACCATTGAAAAATGTTAAGGTGTGTCGGTTTTCCGTCAAACGTCGGAATTGTATCTGAAGCTTTTTTACTATCGAAGTGGGACATGATTACTGTTTCTTTTGAATCTTCTAAACTCTTGTGTTCCATCAATACCTAGATTTCTGTCTCTTTTTGATTTCTAAATTTTATTATCTTTTTATTCCTTAATGGATTTGGTAAATGTTCTACCAGTTTTTCAAATTTCCTACTGAGCTCCCAGCAAAAAATTATCATGCTTTTGAAGCAATAAGGCATTAAAGCGCATCATAATTCGCTTTAAAATATGAGCTTTTTAAGAAGCAGTGAACGTATATGAAGAAAATTACAGGAAAAAGTGATTTAATACCGACACTACAATGCAGGTTTTAAAGCTAGAAAGTTATCTAATGTACATTAGGGATATGACTTTTTTGTAACATACATATATTGTGCATGGCCATACATGATAAGAAATGGCAAAAAAATAATAACTGCGTTTTTAGTTTTTCATTTTATTAGAAAAAAATTCCGCACCGACCAAAATTAAAAATTGTGGGTTTCAAACTGGAAGAAGAACACAACTCAATTGAAAAGTCCTAAATTGTTTGTAATGTACAAATATTCTGTTTATTTACGAGTTCTGTTTAATTTTTTTTTATTTTCAAGATAAAATAAAAATCAAAATAATACCTTGCAAATAGTTTTATTTTTTAATTTTTTCATTAGATGCAATAAATTTCAAGTTCAAAGTGCGTTCAGTTGCACAATAAATATAGATTTCTTGTATTACTTTAATGGCTCGTTCTGCACAAATATTGGTTTGTTTTAAATTTAGAATAGCGGAATCTTCCTTCACCCATTTTTGAAGGGCTTTACAGATGTTTCTAAATTTTCAAAGTTATTGGAGCGAAAACGTTGATCTGAAAACCGTATATCGTAACATGCGCTGCATACAAATGACGGATGGAAATCATGGTACAATTGTACTTTTTATGGTACATTTTTGACCTCATTGGTACCGTGGTACTAGCGCGAGTTACTTGGTACAATTTAAAAATGCCAATGTTCCACTATAATATAACATTAATTTTGCCTACCCAGCTAAAAAAATAATGTATGGTCCATATATGTTTAATATATGAATGTATATAAATATATATAAATATGTATGAATTCATGTATATACATTGCAAAAGTATTATATATGAATTGATATATGGTCTAATATATGAAATGTATTATAATGTATGAGGTCATATATGAAAATTTAATTATGAAGCTCTTCATATATATAGAAATAAGATATAATATATGAAGCCATATAAAAATGTATGCATAAATGATATCTCACATAAGATTGTTTTTGCATTCAAAAAAAAGCTTGCATTTTCTTAACTCGATCTTTTTCTCTTTTTTTTATCACTGGTGAGTTGCAAATCTATCAGAAAATACAAACGGTTTGCAAAGTTTATATTCTTGCAGCCTCAGCGTTTAAAAAATAAACCCATTTCTTCTACGATTTTTTACATAGCGGCCGTATTAAATAAATGAAATAATCAAAAGGATATTTCAGTCATTAATTTTATAGAAAATATCGGAATACTCTAGATATTTTAAAGAAACAAAGTTCATATTACTGCGAAAAATTTTATTGAAAACTAGTGTTGAAATAAAATTGATAGTTTTTTTAACGATTAATTGTATTAGTTTTTAATCTAAATTCTTATTAAATTAAATTTTGTGTACAAAGATGAGTTTTATGTTTTTTAAATAATCCATGCACATTTTCTCTTAAAATGATGAATAAAATATCTTTTAGTTCGTTTTTAATTATTTATTCAAAGAAATACAACTTCGATATTTAAAATCTTAAAAAAAGTAATTTTAATAAATATTAATATGAATTTACACATATGAACATGTATGAATATATGCTATCATATATGTCCATATACCCTAATTTTTCGGATCCGAACCATATATGGGATATCATA
The DNA here is from genome assembly GCA_944452675.1 of Tachina lurida. Lineage (NCBI taxonomy): Eukaryota > Metazoa > Arthropoda > Insecta > Diptera > Tachinidae > Tachina > Tachina lurida. Next base: position 103,778,322 of record OX101753.1, on the reverse strand, counting down.
TATGCTCCATACATTTTTGTTTTAGCTGGGTATGTTTTCCTTAATGTTTTTGTGTGTATTTTATTTTAGACGGTCAGTTTCTCTGTCTTTGTTGCACTGCTGTTGTCAATTCATGTACCATTTGCTGCCAACTCTGCAACAAAAAATCTGTCTAGTACTTTAACTGTACCTCTTAACTTGACAACACCTGAACTTGACAGTACATGAACTCGTCTTGGCTGTGGTTATACTTATTTTTGTTAACTACATATCGCTCCTTTACTTCAATAGTGTATTTTAGGTTTTATCGCGCATTTTTTATGCGTTCTCGTTGTACCTTCATAGTGAATGAGCAGTGCCCCATAACTGAATTCCGTAGCTCTATATTGGCTTCAAAAGCGACTTGTATAGTAAAAGTTTGCAGTCTAGGCTGAGTGTTGAACTTCTACCAATCAGCCAATATATCTGAGTTAATTTAAGTTTCATTTGTGTTAGGCGAATCAATTAGAAAATATAAACGGTTTGCAAAGTTTATATTCGTACAACGTTTAAAAAATAAACCGCATTCTTGTACGATTTTATACATAGCGGCCCTATTAAATAAATAAAATAATCAAAAGGATATTTCAGTCAGTAATTTTATAGGAAATACCCTATTTTTAAGAAACAAATTTCATATAACTGCGAGAATTTTATTGAAAGCTAGTGTTGGTATAAAAACGGATAACTCGTTTTAATGATTAATTATATTAGTTTTTAATCTAAATTCTTTTTAAATTAAATTTTATGTACGAAGATAGGTTTTGTGTTTTTTAAATAATCGATGCACCTTTTCTCTTAAAATGATGAATAAAATGTCTTTTAGTTCGTTTTTAATTATTTATCCAACAAATGTTTCATCAAATACAACTTCGATGTTTAAAATCTTCAAAAAAAGTAATTTTAATAAATATGAATATGAATTTACAAATATGTATATGTATGAAAATGTATGAATATAAATTATCATAAATGGCCATATACCCTCATTTCTCGGATCCGAACCATAAATGGGATATGATATATGCTTCATATATATTTTTTTAGCTGGGTTTACCTTTAATATAGATTTTTGGAAATTGAGATAACGATATGTATTCCGTGTGGCTATGATTCTTAATAAAATTAATTACATCTAGAATACGGACGATTGTGATGTCTGTTTGGTGTATACTAGTAATAATAATAATATGTGTACAAGTATAATTAATGTATCTGAGCCCTACAAACATTTGGAAGATATATTGCTCAAAAGATAGAAATACAATATCTTATTTTTATCATTTAGAAGAAAATCATCAAAGCAATTCTTTTTTGATATTAAAATATTTTCATTTTAGTGAAACTTTTTGAATGAACAGTTCAAAATGTATTGACTATTTATTTTTTCCTTTAATAAAGTATTTTGTGTTATTAAAATGTTGCTTTTTGTTCAGCATGGTGCGGAATAAAGTTATAATATCAATATGTTTTTAACTAGAAGTTAAAAAAATATTTAATTTGAAATAAAAACAGTCAGAAAATTTTCAAAACATTAGCTGAAGAAATTCTAATTTATGCTAAACATATGATGACTCCTGTGATGATAAATTTTTTTTTTTTTTTTTTTTTTTTAAGAGAAGTAACACTCAGGCAATTAATGCCTACTACTATTACTAGGTGTTACCTTCTTTAGGAAAGGGATAGTGATAGAGAAGACAGGTGGTGAAGGGAGAGATAGAGGAAAGCTTCATTCTTTTACAACTCTGCTTTTTTGCACGTTTTTTGATAATGCAGGTTTGCAGCGCCATCTGGTGTCAAATGAGGCGTATTAAATTTTTGAAGCTGTGTTTTGTAGTCATTTTATTGATTATTTTACTCCGCCGATGATTTTGCTACACAACGAAGGAGGGCGCTCCGATGTTACATTAGGACTAGTATCTTCTGAAGTCGGTATAGTTAAGTGACCAGTGACTATGCCTTCATCACTTGAACTTTCCTACAACAACTGATACAAAGGGACACTAATCCACATCAGAAAAATGCGTGGTGTTGTTATTCAATGACTGTTGGATACAGGGATTGAACCCAGGACCTTCGATTTTGTAGTCAACGTGCTAACTACTTCAGCCAACGCCACCCTCAATTGAATTTAGTTGACCATAAAAATTGCTTTAAATTTATATTAATGGTAGTTTTATGTACATATACATACATATATACATATTATATATTTTTCTTCTTCAGATAATATAAAAAAATTATAAAATTGTATTTTGGAGATAATCTATCGTTATAAATAATTTATATTCCTAAAGATAATCTGCCAATGTCATAAATAATTCAATTAGATGATTATCTAGCAATATCATAGTTTTATCTTCTAGAAGTATTGCATTCGTATTTCTTCGAAGTATCGCCCTGGCCGCACAACCTCTCCCGAAGGGGGAAACTTCCGCAATAATATTTTTCTTCCAAGCAATACGATTTCGAATCATTTTCGTATTACTTGCTTATAGGGAGGTATTTTTCAAAAATAAATGTAGCTGTATAAGTAAATACATCAATATTACCGAATATATTCACTTATTACAGCTACTTGCAATAATAAAAAAATATCAATTTTCTTCTAAATATAAATATGTATTATTTTTTTATAATCACAGACAGTATCAAAACTTAATTTTGATACTGCAATCAATCCTTGTCACCCAATTGGACAAATCTTAAATTTAAAGGAAATGGTGTTAAAAATTATGCATCCGTAAACCAAATGCAATACATACATATGTACATACTATTTACCTACTCAAATATACTAATATTTATCCGTATATACAACCCCAATTGTTTTATGTTTGGCCTTTAACACATCTTCACAATATGGTTTATTTGTATTATTAATATTTTGTTTTAAAATTTATTTATTTATTTACAAGAACTATTTTGGATTATTTTTTCTAACACATTGTTTTAATATTTTGCTGTCACTTTCATAATTAACGTTCATGTGCTTTACACTGTGTCGTGTCAGCAAATGTGTTCTATAAAAATATTTTGTTCAATTTACTTTAAAATATGCTTTGTTTAAATGAATACAGTTCATTTTGGACTATTTTACATCACACAATAATTCGAATTTTCTCATAAATGGAAAGTGTTGAATAGATAATTGAAATTCACAAAAAGCGCGCATAATAAATAAATCAAATGTAATAATTACATATACCCTGCAGTCAGACTGGGACCAAGTGTCTTTATGTCAATACTAAAATTCTAGTGACAATTGTAGTAGGTAAATTGTCTATAAGTTTTCTTCTATCCGTCAGTATAAATGAAAGAGAGAAACCAGATATAGTGTATTTGTTGTCTTGTCGATATACACATATACACTAGGGGTGGAATAGTGCACGATTTCTGGATTTGGATACGCTAGAACCTCTTACTTTATGGGGTTTGGCAAAAAAATGCATGAGCCAAAAAATTAGGACGATGGATTGGGGGTAAATGGCTTCGCATCGGGGTCAAAGGTAGGGCAAAACGGCACAAAATGCACGAGAAGCTTAATAACTGTCCCTGAGTCGCTCTTAGAGGGGTAAAATGTAAGACCGACCCCCACTAATATTTCCTCCGCTACATTTTGTGTGAACATACCTACACCCTATCTGCCATCCTTAAGGGGGCTCCCATACAAAATATTAGTTTTTACAAAATGAGAGTCAACTGCCCTAACTAGTCCCAGAGTGCCCCTAGAGGAGCCGAAGGTATGAACGACTTTGAATATTTTTGCTAACCCAACATTCTTCCTACGTTTTGGATTATCAATGGATTTTATGCTTGCCGAGCCAGAATTCTGGAAAGAATGTAACAATTACCAGAAAGCGATAGAAATGTTGCATAAATTACATGATTTGCACGGTTATGGGTAAGGCGCGGCACTGTGCACAGTGTCTGCTTTCGACTGTTTTTATTACAACCATCATAACTTTTAAGGTAAGTATCATTATTGGCCATAGCTTTGTGGAGGCACTATGCACAGTGGTTTTTGTTTTTTTGAAAACATCATCATTTTTGAAGCACCAAGAAATTTATAATGGGGAAAAAAACACTTGAGTTTTAAATCTTTTAGGATCAAAATAAGTGCTCCCTTATTGTGGTAGGCATTAAACACGATGACACCTTTGACCTTTCTTGTACTTTTGCAAATTTTTCGCTTACAAATATATTGCTAGGCCTGCAGAGATCTTTACTGCCAGAAGTCTATAATATGGTGCAAATATGTTACAATTTCTTTGTATATTCTCCACGCGAATATTGTGGTATTGCTTTTTTGTGAAATTGTTTTCAATGAGAAATGCAAGAGCTTCCTCGTCAGAAAGTTTAACAGGTTCTTTAAAATTTTCATCACATATCTTTCTGATTTTAGCCGGAAGCGTTGGACTTTTCATTGTGTTTTTTAAAACAGCAGCCAGATCCTTTTCTCCCTTTGTTCGGTCTGATACACATGCTGCATGAATTAGTAGATCGGTCTCATTTTGCCTGCATGATGAAAGACCTGCCGCTTCCCTTCTTTTGCTACGCTCAGACATTTTTGAATATGGCAGTCGTGGCCGACCAGGTCCTGAACAGCTTGGGAGTTCTGTTTGCACTTCATACGTTTTGAATATTACTTCAGATGCAAGCCACTTGTCATTTCGGGAGTTAAAATATTTTAAGCAACTGTGTCTAACCTTAACAGAAAAAAGTCATATATGTGCTTGGAAATATTTAGCATGATCTTCAGAAGGGGTTTCTCCGCTTATTTTAATAAAATTAGTCAAAAGAGCTTTCTTTTTCTCCTCTTTGGAATCATTTTGCAGCCATATTTGAAAAATATCGGAGTATTTTATGCTAGGGTTACCTAACAAAAATTTATTTATTTTAAAGAATTGGAAAGAGTTGTAGCAAATATTAAAAGAATAATATTCTATAGACTATAACTATTCTAGAAATTTTTTTGGACATTTTTTTATTAGTCATAATTAATATAAAAATATTTAGAACATTTTGTTATGTACCCTTAGAAAATGCAAGTCTTTCTAAATCTAGCTATTATTCTTTTAACATTTCACACAAAATATAATAAACACTTACCTTCAACTTGATTATCCATAAACATTTTATTTAAATTACTTTTGTTTTAATTGCTAAAATACTGTTTAACCAAACACTTAAAATACACTACTCGCACTCAATTCATCAGGAACTAATAAGAGCTCACCTAAATTTGCAGAAGAGACTGTCAGGATTAATATACAAATATATTTTCTTAGAATTTTAAAAATTTCATTTTTTGAGATATAGTTCCCCAAACTTTAAATCACGTGACAGTGATCTTTGACCTTTCAGAAAAAAAGTTAAACTAAATGCAGTTTAAAAGTTATTCTCAATATCTATTAAATGGGTCCAATTTCGACCCTGTATCTTAAAAACTTTTGAAGATATGAGCAATAATGGCAGACCACTTATATGTGTTTTTAATGAAGTCCCTACTTTTCGAAGCGCCATATTTCGGGAACCACAAAAGCTAGATATCCAAAATTTTTGAATTTATATTATTTTAGTACTATAGAACATTCGTGCAATTTTTTGTACAATTCTAAGAGGGTTAGATAAAAAATTGCGTTTTTTTCGTTGATTTAAAATGGAATTACCTTAATCAAAAAAAATTATGCTTTTAGTTCCATAAGACTCAGAAAAAAATAGCAAAATTCATGTTGGAGTGAAAAACTTTCAGTTAAAAAAAATTATTTTGTGCTTTCTAATGAGAATGTTTGTGTCTTTCCTTGACTTCTTAGGCGGCATATTCCGTTTTTATGCTTTTTTCTACCTTGGCCTTGCCATCAGGGTATGTTATTCATCTAAGAATTTGTTTTTTGGATAACGGAGAGTAATTACGATACCTTCAAAAGGGTCCTTGGGGATCTCATCGTCACTGAGGTATGGAGCCGATCGATAAAATATCGTTTATGGCTTTGGACCGGTCGGGGTTAGGCTGGAAGACGGATATTGGTGGTGGAGAGTTTCTCCAGCTCAAAGGTGCTAGAGGAGGCAGTTGTGATGACAGGGTTGTCACTGAAGGCAGCTGAACTGGTTAAGAGTGTGTGGACAAACTGGCCAGTGGAGGGGGTCGGCTTATCTCATTGAGCAGCGGCTAAAGCTTACGTCTATCCCATACCTTTCTTGAGATTTCATCAGATTGCTTATTTCCAAATCGGGCTAGGTGAGATTTTCCGACCAATAATATTCTTGGCCTAGCCTCTAGGGGTGGTAGAAATGCTGTTACTGGCTTATGCATGGCTGTCTTTCGTAAGTATGCTTTAATTTTGCGAGAAGCTATAGGTCTCGTTGGCTTGCGTTCCATTTTGCTACTGCATAGCTAATACTTATTACGCCGCCTTTTATACTTTTAAGAGGGGAAAAATTAATACCTTAAATTTATTTAACACGTGTCAAGGAAAAAAAAATTAAATGTATTTTAGGCACCGCTATGCGGCTTCATGCTGTCCTGATATATTTTTAGGTCCTGTATATGGACGCGATGCTGTCCGTTAGCTGCTTGCACAGTGTAAATATTTGGTAATATTTTTCGCGAAGTGATCGAATGGAAAGGATAACTGATACTCCCTTTTGTATACTCTTTCTCCAATTTGTGGATGCCATTCACGTCTATGAAGATTATAGTATTTTTGTTGTTTTTCGGATGCTTTAGATATGTTGTTGGTTGTGGTTTTCCATTCTTCGGGTCCTGGGACAAAGTGAGATCGCCCTACTTCGGTCGGAACATGTCCTTCTCAAAAGATCTGGTTCGGTGGGACTAGGTCTTGCCCGAAAAGGAGCTGAACAGGAACAATTTTTGTAGTTTCGTGAACTGCAGTATTTATAGCGAACGCAATTTCGGGAAGGGTAGTGTCCAGACGGCGATGATTTCCTTCTGTGTTTTGGGATATTAGTGTTTTTATCACCCGATTTACTCTTTCGTTCGGATTTTCTTGTGGCGAGTATGGGGCTGTCAGCCTGTGCTGAATCCCACATTCTTTCAAAAAAAGTTCTACTGCTTTGCTCACAAACTGTGTCCTATTGTCGGAAATAATCATCGAAAGGCAACCGAATCCATATATATTTCTCTCTCTTAGTGCATTAACAACAGCTGGCGAGGTGGCGTTTCTAAGTGGAACGCGTTCCACCCATTTACTGAACTTATCAACGAAAACCAATAACCAGCTTCGTCCTGATGTGGAACGTTGAAGAGGTCCAATAAAATCCATGCATACTACTTCCCACGGTCGTCCGCTCGGCAAGGTGGTCATAAGTCCGAGTTTTTTTTCTTTGCTCGATTTTAAAGCGAACACAGGTATTACATGAACGTACATACCACTGAATGTCTCGTACCATACCTGGCCAATCGTGTTGTCTTGTGAACACCCAGGTGGCCAGCAGTCTTTGCGTCGTGGACCTCTAAAAGCACACGGTCTACGTCTTCCGGGGGTACACATAGCTTCCATTCTGGCGTATTGGTTGTCGTGGATGTTTTCGTGAAGTGGCGAAAAAGTCGATTTGCCAATATCTGATAGTCAGGAAAGCTTTGAGGAGAGTTGCGAATATGTTTTACTAACATATTCCCCGTTTTTATTTAAGTTTACTTCAGTTTGTATTGTTATTCTACATTGATATTATATTCTGACTCGTGTAGCGTTCAAATTTCTTAATATCAATTTTTAATACATCCGCAGAGAAATCTAAAAATAAAATTTAATTACCAATTAATTAAAATTGAGCTGCATAAGAAAAGTCCAGAAATTACAGTTTATTTGTTCAAATATTAAAAATGTGCAAACGTATGTAAATATATTCGAAATCTTTTCAAGAAGAGTTGGACATAAATAAACTGTGCTTTTTGTGCTCTGCAGTTCAAAAGATATCTGAATTACAAAATAAAAGTATGAAAATCAGTTTTTCTCGTTTTTGACATCTAAAAGTACAATTATCAAAAAGTACCAAGCAACTGTCAGATATTTACGTTACTCTTTTATATACAAATAGGCGGCATGAAATAACTCCCCACGAAATAAATCCCCAAAAACAAAACGAAATAAGTCCCCAATTTTTGGGGTCGTATTTCATATGAATTAAGTCCCCGATTTTAAAAAAGAAATAAGTCCCCAACGAAATGAAATAACGCCCCAAACAGAAATGAAATAATGCCCTAATTTTTAGGGACTTATTTCACATGAAATAAAACCCCAATTTTAAAAATGAAATAAGCATCCAATAGACATTCAACATATTGAAACAAATTAACTCACTTTTTATTTACAATAAGAGTAAGACCATTAATTTTGCATCACATAAGTGTCATATATTTTTAGAAGCTTGCATGAAAAAGGACAATATTTAGAGCTTTGTCCTTACAAACACACAAGCACCATACATTTTTTTTGTGTAATTTTGCACTATTTGACTTAAATGGCATTTACATTTATATTTTTAAAGCGATAATAGCATAAGTCGACTTAAGATAAAGTCGAGTTATATGTGCTACAAAATTCTACAGACGAAACTTCATGGCTGCGGGAAATCCCCATGTCTCTAACAAAATTTATTATAAAGATATAAACAAAACAATATTCCTGTAAGTCTTAATAAAAGTCTAATAATATTTTTAATAAGGCCCAAATTACATTAACCATGTTTAGAAGATTTGTTAAGAAATCCTGGATCCTACTATAAACGTAATGCAAACTCCCAGAGTTTTTACGATATATCCCACTAGAAAGCCATTAAATATTATCACCTATTATATAAAGAAGTATTAAGATTATATTGAAGATTACAGTTTTTGAAATAAATACTGCATAAAATACTGTTCCGAGACACACAAATGTAATGTATAAAGATTTTAGTAACTTTTATATTGAAATAATTAGACAAATTAAAAACAAATAATCTTTCATGATGATATTTATAATTTTATTGATGTAGTAGAACCAAAATTTGCACAATCATTTAAATGAAAACCGATTTTCATTTGTTAAGCTAAATTATCAAAACTTACACCCTAAAAACCTTATGTGTAGTTTCCACAATGCAAGCAAGCGACGTGTCTAGAAAAAATATATGAAAAGCACTCAAATGTTTGAGTGATTCCTATACAAATTTTCTAGACAAGTCGCTTGCTTGCATTGTGGAAACTATACATTAACTTAATTTTGCCCTGCAAACAATTTTCATCGCCGAATCATCGCCGGCAAGTTGTCGAACATCGGTGCGATACGTCGCGTGGAAGCTAAATGCGATCCTCAGGCGATTCGCGAAAATGTTGCATGTGTCAACCACACGAATCGCGTACCGCGCTTCTCGGATAGCGACTCGACGGCGATTCGAGTACCGCGAGGTATGGCGATTCGCGTGATCACCGCGAAACGATAAGGAATGCGCACATATTACTTATGTGCGCTCGCGTATTCATCGCTTAGTTGTAAGGCGTAGGCGATGGTGCGCGATTCACATCGTAAACATCATCAAATTTGTAGTCAGAATTAAGTTTTCAGAAAAAAATTTTACTTACTTGTGCACGCTCGCGTACTCATCGCTTAGTTGTAAGGCGTAGGCGATGGTTAGCGATTCGTATTCCCTGAGAAGGATCGCGTAAGCATTGCCAAACAAGCAATCGCCAAAAAATTTCAAAAATGTGTGTAGGGTGCGTAATCATACAAGAATAAATATGTTTTCATAGATGTGTGCGTGACAGTTAAGTCAAAAACAGACAAGCGCACTTCTGTGCTATTAGGTTTGTACAAATATTCCAAATATTCATGAAATTATTTTAAGTTTTGTAAAAGCTATTGCATATTTTCTTCAAAGGACAGGACGAAAGGTATTTTTTACAGCCACGGTTAAAACCAACCCATAACGTGCGATTATGATCGTAATGAAAAATATAAGTTTATAAATTTTTATTTTGAAAAATGGTTATAGCAAATGCTTGATTTTGTTGAATAATGGCAGTAGGTGTGTCCTTGGTCCAATTTTTTTCCAAAATTTTAATTTTTTAACTAAGGTAAACGTAAATACTGTACCTTATATGAGAAGCCTAGGTTAACTCCTTTTATTTTTGTCCCATCGTTATAAAGAGACAAGGTACTTTAAGGATATATTGTCCAAATTAAGTCTGGACTTTGCTCCTCCTTTCCGTAACTCCTAAGCAGTGTAGTCAGATTTATTTTCAGCCTCCTCGCGAAATGACTTGTCGAATATCGCAAAATGACTTGTCGAATATCGCCAAATGACTTGTCGAATATCGCCAAAATAATAAAACATTAAGTTTTGACTGCAAAAATATTTGTATTATGTAATTACATCACAAATATTGTTAAATTTTAATTAAAGCGATTTAGGTTAAAGCGAACAACCCACTTGCAATATAATTATGCAATTTTTTATATTCTACAATAATATCGCCAATGTGTATGTCATATTCGAAGGTGGCACAATATATTGGCAAATATCAAAAGACTTTTAATTTTTATTATACAATCAAGAGAATTGTGTAATGTGGTGGCAAAATTGTTCAATGTTGTTTATTTTTTCACTGTCAGGAAAATTGGGCAATATTTTCTTTGTAGAACAACAAAGAAAAGTATTTAAATTAATATATAAAAAATACTGGCGTATAAAAAGACTTAAAAATAACTTATTCCAAAATCAATCTTAATAGGATAAATTGAACTTGAACACCAGCTCAATTGATAAAACGGAATTAACGTTTACTTAAATTTGTGTTAAAGTACACATATCATATCCTTGAAGTAGTAAGTGCCAGCAGCATCGTCGTAATCATACAATTTAGGCGAGAACTCTTGCAGTTTTTTTTCCTGCTTCATTATCAAAATGTTGGTTCCAATTTATAAAAGGAAGTTTTCCCCACTGTGTTTCATAAACACCAAATGAGATTGTTTGGTCCATAAATTTTTTTAAGCTTCTTGAGTTTCAGAAAATTTTGTTTGAGATAAAGTCACAATATTTAGAATTTTTTGCACGAAATATTTTATGTTGTAGAAAAAATTGCTTACATAAAAAGTTTCATATTTTTAACATTCTATTTTATTGAAATCGTAAAAATATAGCCAAAAATATCGCCAAGGGGTTCAAATACCGCTAAGTAAATCTCCAATCGCCATTTCAAAATTTTCATCGCCAAAAACTAATTTTTGTCGGCACGTTTGGCGAGATATCGCCATGTCTGACAACACTGCTCCTAAGCAAGTGCTGTATGCAATTTTTTATCAATCGGATTCCCCGCTTAGAAATCGTAGAATTATTTCCATTTTTTTTGCAAAATCCTTCACTGTGTAGTGAATGTGTTTAAGGCCGGGTTTCCATCTGTGTGCCATGTGTCACACAAACGTAAAAAAAGCGTAACCACAATTAACTAATGCAAAACTGTTTGATTCACACATGTATAGACAATAGACAATTTTATAGAATCCGACATGATTGGAAACTGTTTAACTCAATAAATACATGTCTGAATCAAACAGTTTTTCAGTAGTAGTTAGTTGGTTACGCTTTTTTGGGCAAATGACACACAAGAAATGCCAGATGTAAACTCATCCTATTGCAAAAATCTTCAAATATACTATGTACATACATACATAATATTATGAATATTTTCTTCGTCTGACCATACACTTTTTACTTTTGTGATATTATTACAAAATTATTGTTTTTAAATACGAAAAAATATTCCCAATTAAAACCAAATTTCTCATTGAATGCTACAAATACAAATTTACTTTCTAACCCTTTGAAAGTCTTTAAGATTATTTAAACATCGTCTTAAAAATCCGCTTTAAATTTAACATTTCAGTTAATGTTACGCTTGGCATGACGCCAGTCACTTCCACAAAAATAAAAACGAGGAAAACAAAGAAGAACAAAATTCAATAAGAAATGCGTTCCACGCACAAATAAGGAAAAGTCATCAAAGCTTTAAGAGAACGAGACAAGATGACTACAACTGATAGTGTAAATTATTGAGATTAGCTGCACAAATTAGTCTGAAGCCATACAAAATATTTAACGTTTATCTGCCATTTAGCTAAGACGGCAAATGTCGATCAAACGGTCAGACAGTTGCTGCTCTTGTGCATGCGTGTTTGCGGCGTTAAAAGGCTGACTTGACTGACTGCCATTACCACCGCATTTTAAACATTATTTTTTCTCTTAGTTCATCTCATTGTGGCTAGCCATCTCACAACGGCTTAAATAAATATATATAAATGTATTTCAGTTTCATCTTACAGAAAGTGAAAAAAGGCGATTAAAAAAGTAGGCGCATTTAAACGCCAATTTATTGTGGTCAAATAATGGTGACTACGATGGCTAATAATAGTGTGGTACTTGTGTGTATAAAATATTGTACTCGTAATGAAATAAAATTTTTGCTTTTTGTGCTGAGTCATTTAAAAAGTCAGCCAGTCAATCACTGAGACCCTAAATGAAGCCATCAGCCAATGGAATTCAATCGCCGAAATCCAGTCACTTTGTATATTATTTTCTTGACGGAATCTTCAAAAGGTTATCGGAGGGCGTATGCCTAAAGAGATCAAACGTTTATTGTCCATACTTGTGACTTGCAACTAGAGATGGGCGCGTGTCCAATTTTTCCAACACGACACTCACGAACACGAATACCATGATGTTCAACACGTACGAAACACACACGCCAAAAAATTTTCCGAACACGAAACTGCACAACACGCACGAAATCAAATACGAGTGCAATAACAAAAAATCGTATTTTATATTCAAAGACATATTTTTGTTTTATTTTACCCAGCTAGCATTTGGGTGATCAGTTTTTGGCAGAAATATCTTATATGATTCTCTACAGATCGCTTTTGATGATTAAAAAGTGATTTATCACTTGGGCGATTGAAAGAGGATTCACTTATGATTCATCTATATGATCAAATAATGATTTCTTGAAAATAGAGGAACATCATGCAAACCGCAAAAAGGCGATTTAAATGATTTAATATGAAAATTGCTCAAAAATAATCAGCAAATCGTATCATAACTGATTCTTTGGTATGATTCATCTGTAGGGTACAATTTTCTCACAACGGGAGTATCATTTATGATCGAAAAATGAGCTCATATACGGTGATTTTTCCCGTCAAGCTGATTCGGAAACGATTGGATTATGATACAAAATGCTACCTGGGTATTTTTTCATACAATTGTATGACCAGGTAGCATTTTGTATCATAATCCAATCGTTTCCGAATCAGCTTGACGGGGAAAATAACCGTATATGAGCTCATTTTTCAATCATAAATGATACTCCCGTTGTGAGAAAATGGTACCCTACAGATGAATCATACCAAAGAATCACTTATGATACGATTTGCTGATTATTTTTGAGTAATTTTCATATTAAATCATTTAAATCACTTTTTTGCGGTTTGCATGATGTTCCTCTATTTTCAAGAAATCATTATTTGATAATATAGATGAATCATAAGTGAATCCTCTTTCAATCGCCCAAGTGATAAATCACTTTTTAATCATCAAAAGCGATCTGTAGAGAATCATATAAGATATTTCTGCCAAAAATGATCACCCAAATGCTAGCTGGGTGTATGTATGTATTTGTGTACATCAATGGTGGGCACTGTCAATGTATTGGAAAATTTTTTATGTGTTGAGGTTGCGAGCTACCCACCAAACACAAAGCCAAGCGATTGAAAGATAATGGCGCATTATATATTTATACATAAGTAGACACATTTTCTATCTTGAAAAAAAAACATTGATTATGTAAAATTATTAATTGAAAATAAAACTTTTTCTAAGTAAACAGTGAAATAAAAAAAATTAAAAAAGATAGGACAATAATTTATCATGTTTTCCATTCAAGACAAAAAAATAAATAAAAGAATGGTTGCTTGGTGGAGCACAAAGGTGAAAATTAATCAAATAAAGTTATGCATTTTTCAAACTTTAGGTTCGTATCGCCCAAGCATCCATTCTTTTATTTTTTCAAAATAAATGTTTTTATTTAAAAGGGTTTCCCTTTCCTTACCATTAAACTTATTCATACTACTATGAAAAGCACCATAATGTCTTTTAATGACATATTCCTTTTTTTCCTTAAAGCTTTGATAACATAAAAGGCATCGTATGTTACCAAATGCATTATTTATTACAAAATATTTTTCGCATATCATCAATTTGAAATGAAACACGTATGTTTGCTGGACAAATATTCTTGAAAAAAATATAAAAAAATATGTAAGCATCCGCCTGATGTGCATTCGTCGCTGTCTCATCGACGACTAAATTAAAGAGGGTAATGCATTAAACACATTCGACACAGCAGGCTACGGGCTACAATCTGTCAAAAATAGAATACACACATTCTTATGGTAAAGCCGAAGGTCCATACCATCCGTTCTTTGCATATGCGTTGTATGTGTTTCTGTACGTTCTCTCCGATTCTAAATTCAAGTTACATGCAATACGTCTTATGCGCAATTATTTTGTTGTTTTAATGCAAAAAGAGAAAAAATTTAAATTCACCACACGAACATTTGGCTACAAAAGAGAGCACGATGCATGCGACGGATACAAAAGTAGAAAGTAAACCTACTTTATCCTTCCTATGCGCTTATACGTTCTTTGCGTTTTGTTCTGTAACTTGCCACATACAATTCCATTGATTCTACTTTTTGACACATGCATAAAACGCAACTACGCATTAAACGGATGGTGTGGACCTTCGGCTTAACAATTTTTGCATTTATAAAAATTAATTTTTATTTTAAAATGTACTTATTTTACATAAAAGTACAATAATGAATCAATTTATTCTTTACATCAATTTTTGGATATTGTTTCTAGTAAATAGTATGAAATAATTGTACGATATCATTCATTCACCATTTTGTATTATACTGGTAACACTGCATTTGCTCATTGTAGCCAGAGAAATAGAAATTAGTTTAAAGTTGGCGACAGCTACAACGTTGGTCGTGCAGTCGTGTAGCCTGCTGTCGTTAAAATAATTGTTACCATAAGAATGTGTGTATTTTATTTTTGACAGATTGTAGCCCGTAGCCTGCTGTGTCGAATGTATTTAATGCATCAGTGTGCACACTTCTATCAAAGACTATAAATATATGAAGATGTTCCACGTAGAACATTAAATGAAAACTAAAATTGTTTGCGTTTATAGATGCTGTGGGGGAAGTAACAAGGGAACGAAACCACAAAGAGAGCACAAAATTTTTGAGCATGCACACTTATATAAATATGTATGTAGTAATGTTGTATGGCATACAATGTATGCACACACATAATTGAAGCTTATAGAGAAATTTAGTTGTGTGTGTTATATTTCTTGTTAAAGCGCAGTCAAGTAGGAGCAAAAATATGAAATAACTAAAAGAAGTTTCTTGTTTTGATACATTCATGTGCAAATAAATCACGGAAATCAAACGCGACCGATTGTGTTATTGTAGGGTAAAAATACGTGTTTTATTGTTGTAAAATTAAAAATAAGTTGATTCGCACCGAATTATAATTGTTTTATTTAGAAATTTCAATTATATACACTATGGAGCAAAAGTGAACACTTAAAAATTATGATTTCATATGTTATTTTTTATAAGAAAAAGTGTTACATTTTGTTAGAAACTATCATGAATGTAGGCATTGTCACTGTGTGTGGAATATAAAAATAATAATCATCAACAACAACAACGCATATTTTATGCATGGTTGTAAAATACTGGAAAAAAGCAATAGTGTTCACTTTTGCACTCATTACAATTTTCTAATTTCAGCAAAGAACCGTTATATTTTTTTACGCAGTTTGTGGCTGGGCTGCTGTAAATAGTTCAATAATGTCTTTTTTGTTTTCGTCTACCGTAGTGAGTGGTTTGTTTTTAATAGTTTTATAAATATGAAGCCGGCTAACAACAAAATTATTGCTGAAGTAGAAAAACGTATTCAAATGGGTAAATCAACATGAGAAGTTGCAAAAGAATTAAAGATTTCACAATTTTATGTGATGAAAATAAAAAAAATTAAAATGTATGTATCCAAAACTGCAAAACTGGTCGTCCACGAAGTATAAATATAAGTGATCGAAGACATATAGCACGAATCTTGATAACCGGGAGAGCTAAAACACCAAAAGAGGCAGGAAAAGCCATCCAGTGTGAAGCAAGTATATTGACTGTGAGTCGTGCGCTCAGAGACGTAGGTTGTTTCACGCCAAAAAAAACCTAAAAAGCCAAAGTAATCAATTAAAAATATTAAAGTTCGTCAAGCGTTTGCCAGACATCACCAACACTGAACTATTGGTGATTGGAAACGTGTTCTTTGGTCAGATGAGAACAAAATAAACCGCTTCAACCCGGATGGTGTTAATTATTTCTGGTCAAATACGAAAAAAAGCCACCCTGAAACATTAGGTGATTGAGACGGTAAAACACGGTTGGGGATCAATAATGATTTGGGGATGTTTTTCACAGTTTGGTGTAGGTCCACTAGCTTTGGTGGAAGGTATAATGAATAAGTAAGTATACCTTAATATTATTTATGAAAATTTACCAGTTGCAATGGGTCAAATGGATTTTGCTAAAGAGGATATTACCTTCCAGCAGGATAATGACCCGAAGCACACTTCAAAACTTGTGCGAAATTGGCTAGAAAAGGAAAAGTTTCGCACAATGAAGTGGCCACCTGAAAGCCCAGATCTGAATCCAACCGAAAATTTATGGTAGATTGTGAAAAGTCGACTGGGAAACTTTGAAATATCCCCAATCCGCGTGAAGGAGCTTTTGGGAGAGAGTTCAGGACATTTGGAGCAGTATACCTCTCGAAACATGCCAAAATTGAGCAAAAAGCGTGCCAAAACGTATAGCGGCAGTGTTAAAGAGTAAAGGAGGCTTCACAAAACATTAATTGGCGTTTTGTCTCATATTAAATGGAATAATTGTTAAGAGTGCAAAACTGAACACTATACAATTTAAAATAAAATTTATTGTTAAGACTGAACTTGTTATTTTTATTTTTGTTTTTGTGTACAAATATTTTCTTCTGTTGTTTAGCTCTTAAATGAACTACATTAATTTTTTTACATTATAAATAAATATATGAAATTTAATTGAAATCATTAATGAGACTTTTAAGTGTTCACTTTTGCTCCATAGTGTATGTATATGTATATATACACACATATGTATGTATACATATATATAAATATATATATATATATATATATATATATATATATATATACTATGTATAAAATAAAAATATGTATAAAATAAATAAAACGTGAGCTTACTTACATAACTTTGCAAACCATGATTATATATTTTTGTTTACAAAAGAATAGGTGTTCTTTATTGCTTTAAAATTTTGAGTTTTTCAGTGCTTGTTGATTTGAATTTATATGTTTCCCACGACGAATGTTTTCGTAGCAGTGTAAGAACTAATAAATTAAGCATCTCCATCCTGTGCTTAAAGCATACGTAGCTCTCGTCAAACCAAAAGGAATATATTGTATTTTTGGTACAATTTACGCATTGCTCAACAATTTTTTTTTTATGTTTTTTATTTCTTTAGAATTAGTAAAAACATTTTCGAAAACTTTTATGTGAATCTTACACACTGCAAAAAATAAGTCTGATGGAGCACACAAACTTCCAAAATCTGTTTCTGTATCATAATTTTTAGCGTGAACAAACATTTCTGAAGGATATGACAAAACTTGTGCTGGTTTAATTATATCCACACGACATTTAGCGCAAGTAATTCGTTGAGCTATATAACCAACAAAATATCGGCTTGATGTTAACTCTATTGGAACATTATTAGAGTTAAAACAATCTGCATCTTCATTAAAATAATCTTCATTTTCATCGAATATGTCAGGTGTGCGATTACTTTCTGCTGTACTTTCAGTTCTTTGAGTATCTTCTAAAATTGTTTGGAACTCAATAGGTAAAAATATCGCATCGTCGTTTGCACAATTTGAAGAGGTACTAAATTGCGTTATTTTAAGAGATAGCAGTTTAGCTACTGCGACATTTAATTCATAGACCGAAGGATTTTTGCAGTGTCCGCCCTTAGCACGTATATATGAAAACAAGCTTTCCAATGGATCTTGATTAAAATGGCTCGTTAAATGCATATCAAATTTGAGTTTTCCGCAATCAATTCACGATAACGATAAAATAGCTCTCGTAGTTTGAATTAGGCCATCAATTGAAAATATTTTATTTCCTGCGTATTCAACCTGTTTCATATAGGTAATTAGCTCTTCGAGTAATTACCAAGTTGTGCTTTTCGGCTTCAGGCCACGCTTCAGGGGCCTTGCATCGTTAAAATACATGCTGTTTAAGCAATCAAAATAGCTATCGAGTTTTTTTATAAAAGAGCACGTTGAAGTGGCTATTGTTGCGGAACTTCGTGTAAACTGGCGATTTTCATTTACAGATTGGATTGCAGCAGCAACTGAATTGCTCAAAGTTTGAATAGCTAGGCCAACACGCATCTTCTGAAAATTATTTGGGTTTATGTGCACCGTTGTTAATTTTGTCATTTTGGTTACTTTTCCATACTCCAACTCGAATATTTCTCTAACAACGTCGAATCGCGCTACGCCATGCAGTGTTTTAAAATCGGCTTTGATGAAAGCATTTCTTATGGATTTGAAAATATGGGGTACGTCGTACATCAGGTAAATTTCTGCATTTTTATAAATAAAATAAGGTTTTTCACAAGATCCGCCTAGCACATCATAGCATTTTCTATTATTGGGTCCTTGATCACACGTAAGTCCACGCACATTTAGTCCCATTTCTCTTAAAATGTCAAAGTTTGACTCCACAAGTTTTTTTAGTACATCACCTTTTATTGAACTGGAAGTAACAAAATAGTTTAAAACGAACTTCCAACTTTTTACAACTCCTCTTATCATAAAAACGCAAACTTGGGACCCCATTTGATTCACTCGTTCATATCCTAAATCGACAACTCCATCTATAACATCTGCACATTTATTATAAGTAAATTTTTTTCTTATAGATACTTCATCAAAAATTAAAATGCATTCTTTTTCAAAAGGTTGCATCTTTTTCACAGTTTCTGTGAGCGCATTGTATATACATGAATTGTTACCTGGCTGCAAATTTTTAATGCTACTCCATCCACTAAAGGATGAAGGACTCTGAAGGTTCAATTTCAATATATTTCTTAAGAACAAGTATGTGGAGGTTGATCTTTAAAATATACTCTGAGAAAAGCTTATCTCATGCTCTTCCCAACGCGCATTTGTCCCTCTATTTATGTTTAGGAGCATTTTGCAAAATGTTTTTCGTTTGGACTTATATTTAAATTAAATAAGTAAATTTATATTCGGTGCGAATCCATGTATTTGCAAAAGTACAACAATAAAATACATATTTTTGCCCTATAAATAGACAATCGGTAACATTAAATTTTATGTAGCTTATGTCCATACACTTATGCATATGTGCGAAAACACAAGTTCTTTTTGTTTGTGTAAATTGTTTCTTTGCTTTAAATTAAACACACACATCCATTCATACTTTCGCATGCAAAGGCACACACACATGCATGCGTATGCAGATGAATAGCGAAGACTTGAGAATAATAAGTGCTCTGAGAAAATAAATTACTCTCTTTGAAACAAATGGATTTAGTAGTAAATCCACCAGCAAATTAAGCACTGGCAGTACAATGTATGGACGTAGAACATCTTTATATATTTACGGCCCTATGTATAAGCAAAAATTGGCATGAAGTTAGCATAATGGGCAAAATTGAACATGATCTTAAAGAGTTTTGCAATGAAACTCCACATTAAAAATCATGCTAGGACTTAGAGGTGGGTTAAAATTAGGCAATGCGACAATTTTTAATGCCAAATTGTATGGAGGAACTCGTTAACATCTAATTCAATTTCGTCACTTATGCTAGCTTCATGCCAATTTTTGCTTATACATAAGGCCGTTATAGTCTTTGCTTCTATCGATATTCGGTAGATTCTACCGAATATGTTTGTGAATTTAACCATGATACAATTATACTAGCTACATGCACGACTACAACAAAATTCCAACACCAAAAAACACATGTATTTTGTTGGTATAAACAAACGAAAAATTGTCAGAAACAAATGTCTTTTGTTTATAAAAATAGCAATTACAGGGTAACTAAAGTACAATTGCAGACGCGGCATTCCTGCATGATTATAGTTATTCAGTGTTGACAATCTGCGTGTAGTTAAATAGTGTGTAATATCTACTCACATGTGTAGGCCATGGAATTAAATTCATGTATAATCTGTGTGCAAATCTATTTTGGGTTCTATTTTTATTTATTTTTCTTTTAATTTTAACCTACACAAAAGATGTGGATTGTAATTTTCTTCAATGTGTAATTGCAGACACAGCCTTGTGTAAATTCATTGGCAACACTATAAACATTTTATTCACACACATACACTAACATTTTTGCAGCTTGTAAACAAACAGCCATCCCTAAACAAGGGCGGAAAGCGGAACGTTTTTATCCGCCGAGCTTTAACGCTGAAATGTCATACCTAAACAAAAGCGGCAACGTTATGTCAAAACGATAAAACAGGGTTATCAAACCAATAAATAAAACAATCCTGATTATTTTAACACCTGGACAGACGACATTGTTGTTTGTGATTTTGTTATTAAAATTTTGTTATTTAAATTAAAATAAAATAATTAAAGTTTGAAAAAATTAGTTATTTAAAAAATTTGGAAAACTTGCTTGTGTTTTCTCAAAAACCTTCAAGTCGGACAAAAAAATCTTTTTTTCTCATTAATAATCTTTTGTGATTTTACTAAAAATACATTAATATGCATTGATTTTACTCAATTTAAATTCAGGAAAAATTTATTTTGTTTCAAATGAACTAAACCCTACAAGAATAATATCAGTCAATTGACCGATCATTTGACCGGAAGTCATGTAGGTTATATTCATAATTGCGTATAACAAAGTTTCTATCACATTATTAAAGACAGAATGAAAATTCTGATTTAAACTTTTGTGTATGTGTGATATTGCATCTCTCTCTAACTAATGAATGTAACATATAGTCGAACTGCTCACTCCAGTGCTTTCTACTAATCAATTATAATATTAATATTAATTCGACTGATCATAATTGACTAATATATCCCCCATATACTGACAATAAATATAACTTTTATTACTTTAATTGATTTATGTTTATTTTAAAAAGTCAATTCAAACTATTCAAGTAAATAAAATATTTAAAATTAAAGACAGAAATAAGCAAAAACAGAATAACCTAGGCGGTATCTAGCCCTCTTCACACCTTTTCATTGCCCACACATCTTTCTTTTAAAAGAAAATATAGATTAAACTAAATTTTGTAAATTTCTTTTATTCACTATTGTTTTTACTTATCTTTTTTAACACTTATAAATTTTAATTTTCACAGACAGAATGATTTTTTTTAAATAAAAAGAGCAACTATAATTAATAAATAAATCCATCATCACTTCCGATCGAATGACTAGTCCATTGACTGTCACTATTGAATTCAATGTAAAATTGTTGCAAATGTGTTAATGAAAAATTTTGTTTGTGAAACTAGTCATTCATTTCTTGTAGGGAACAAACGTAAAGGTAAATAACACAAAATATTTACTGAATAGAACATGTATAAGATAAATATACATATGTATGCACATAAGTCATACTTTTAATGAAGGAAAGAAGAAAATGTGTCAGTACTTTAGTCAAAAGGACATTAAATAATAAACTAAAAGTATTAAATATCATATTCTTAAAAATCTTATTTTTAACAAAGAAATGTTTTAGTATTTTTAACATCCCGAAAAACTTCGAAAATAAGATAAATATTCACATGTGGTAACTCTGATGATGGCAAACAGAAGGCAATTGTTTTCTTTTGCAACTAACTTCATTGTAAAACGCGTTGTCAAAATCGGATTTTCCAATAGCAAAGCGTTGCCGTCGCGTTGCTCCATACAAAATGTATGGACATGATAACTTTTGACAGCTAAAAAACGCTTGCCGCCCGTGGTTAGGGATGACTGAAAGTTTAACATTTTTTATCTGCAATGTATACAGTAACAGGCTGGACTTGTGCATGTACCTGTTATAATTGTATCATGAATTTAACGATCTACCAATTCTACCGAACAAGGCCTGAAATCTACGGAATATTGAACGAACATTTTTATTAACAATGATGCTGGAAGATCAAGTTGATCACACATACGGTAAATTAATCACATGTATGTTCTAAAATGTGGAAAGCTTTCCGCGGAGAAGAGAATATGTTTAACGAATTGTTATTTAGTAATTTAAGTCGATATATGTGTAAATTGGATATTTTGCCACATAGCGGTGTGGCCGCACAGCGGTCATTTTCTGCCATGAAAATCATTAAAACAGAACATAGAATTGTGCCTTGGGGTTGAAATATTTATTCCTCCCAATGATTTAATAATTTTTACACAAAAGTTTAAATTCATAATTGGATCTTACATAAAATGTTTGTAGTAGCAAATTTTTGTCAAATAAAAGTTATTTTAGTAGCTTTATAAAACCTATGTACAAAAACTGAATTCCTGTTATTTATGTATATTATTTTATGTATGCATTTTTTTTTTGTTCATATATATATATTTATTTATTGTATCTTCAAAAATGAACTAACAATAAGTAAGCAAATCTTAAATCTAAATATAATTATTAGGCCCGACCAGTATCGGACATAAACTTAGTGATAGTTATAAATAATACATAAGTAGCGATAATCAAAAAGGAAAAAAAAAAGTATTAAGCAGTCCCATCTGGAGTGTTGCGTATAAGAGCCCTTGTGTCCCTCTTTTTTAAGCGGATGTGTCCAGTAAAGCTCAAAATATTACGGGCAAGCGGAGTTTTGTTACATATTTGCCTGCGTATTTTGCAATTTCTTCACTTAATAGTGGCATATTTAAATCACGATGAATATTTGAATTTTTAATGTACCATGGAGCAGATGTTATCAAACGTAAAATTTTGTTTTGCCTTCGTTGGATTTTCTCAATATTTGAAGCTGAAGTGCCCCATAGCTGAATTCCATAGCACCATATTGGCTTCAAAAGCGACTTGTATATCAAAAGTTTGCAGTCTAGGGTGAGTGTTGAATTTCTGCCAATTAACCAATATATTTGAGTTAATTTAAGTTTCATTTGGGTTAACTTAGAGTCAATATGATATTTCCATGTAAGCCTTCGATCAAGGTGTATTCCAAGGTATTTCACTTGAGAATGTTGAGGAATATTTTGATTGTTGATTCGAATGGGGGAACAGGTATCTTTTCTTAGGGTAAACGTTATATGAACACACTTTTGTTCATTTACTTTTATTCTCCATAAATTCAACCATATTTCAAGCTGGGTAATGTGTGCTTGGAGATTGCGGGATGTCTCATCAGGGTTTTTGTGAATACTCAAACAGGCTGTATCATCCGCAAATGTAGAAGTGTGGATGTTATTGCTCACAGGCTTATCACAAGTATATATTAGATACAAGACTGGCCCCAGAATACTACCCTGTGGCACACCAGAAGATATAGACTCGGGTACACTCATGAAGTCTCCTTCCACAACAGTAAATTTCCTATCAACAATATAACTTTCCAAAAGCTTTTGTATGTTTATTGGTAGGTATGTCTTTAATTTTAAAACTAGGCCTTCGTGCCATACTTTATCAAATGCCTGAGAAACATCAATAAAAAGGGCAGAACAATACTTTTTTTCTTCTAATGTCCTCCTTACAACTTGAACTAATCTATGCGTTTGCTCAATAGTGCTATGCTGACTTCTAAAGCCAAATTGATGGTCCGGGATGCACCCACTATCAGCTAAAATTGTGGACAATTTAGTCATGAGCAGCTTTTCGAAAAGCTTTGAAATTGTTGAAAGTAAGCTTATAGGCCTATATGACTCAGCCTTGGTAAGATCTTTGCCTGGCTTTGGAATCATTTTAATCTTGGCAAGTTTCCAGTTATGTGGAAAATACTGCATTCGCAAAATGGCATTAAAAATAAAAAGCAGGATTCTTATTGCAATATGAGGCAAGTTCATCAGCATCTTGTTACTAATGCCATCAATATCTGGAGCTTTCTTCGGGTCGAGTTCAGCAACTATTTTTTGTAGTTCACGCATCTTAAACCTTAAGGGACGAGGGGGTAGAGATACTACACTCCGTAATCCGGCAGAAAATAAGTTACCTTTCTCACTATCGCTTCTTGCCCAGCCTCCGGTCGAAGTACGCAGTGGTGATTTGAGATCAACGGGTCTTTTAAGATTTCTAGTAGCGCGCCATAAAGAGTAATTAGATGATGACGTTACATCAATACCTTCTAAATACTTTTCCAGTAATGCAGTCTTTTCCGACGATAGCAGCTCTTTGAGTCGTTTAGTACATTCTTTAAGTCTGATTTTATTTAGGGGTGATCGGTGTTGTTGCCATTCTCTTCTAGCTCTCCTTTTTTCACATACAACACAATTTCCGTAGAATAAATTCTATTAAAGCCAGTCTGCGGATAGGAAGTAGTGGCATGGTCAGCAGCCTGTTTAATATATTCGTTAAGATTGGTAATATTAAATTCAATATCATCAGGTGATCTTAGCTGAATGTTTTCTACGCAGTGACTACTAACATATTTTTTGAATCCTAGCTAGTTGACCCTATTAATCGTTTTCACATATGAGTTAGTTAAATCACTCCTCAGTGGGTTGAAAATTGTAACTATTGTGGGAGAGTGATCGGAGGACAGATCTAGAGAGCCCTCTACGTGAATTAAGTCCCTATGGATATTTTTCGTGACGCCAAAATCTATAACATCTGGAATTTTTCTTACGTCAGTAGGCCAGTAAGTAGGCTCCCCACTCGAAATGGCATCTAAGCCCATTTTTGAAATTGTATTAAACAACGCTCTACCTCTAGGTGTAACAAGACGCGAGCCCCAGTACGTATGTTTTGCATTGTAGTCACCAGTTGCCACGAAACAAGATCCAAGCGATTTGTAGAACTTCTCATACTGATCTTCGGTAACTGAAAATCTGGGAGGTGAGTAAATTGATGATATCACATCACGAAATTCGCACAAAAATTTTCTACGAAAATATTCGTAGCTTGCATATATTCTTCACTAACGTTCTCAAGGATATAGTGCTTGAGTCTTGACTTAATTAGAATTGCTGATCCACCGCCTGCTCTCCCTCTCGGGTCCTTTGAATCATATAGAGTGTAACCATTTATTTTAAAGCAGCTTATCGAAGTCAAGTGAGTCTCAGAGACCATCATTATATCAATATTTTTTTCCGTGAGGAAGTGCTCAAGTTCGTTTTTATGTTGGCGAATGCCGTTTGCGTTCCAGAAACATAGTTTTAACGTGTTCATGGTTTGTTGACTAATGCTTGAAGCAGAGTATTCTGCATTCTCAGCATTTCTTGCATCATGCTAGTCATATTTGTTGTAAAGTTGTTTATAGTTAGCACCAGATTCTCAATAGTAGCTTCAAGACGACTAAAGTTAAAAGTAGAGTTTGCATTCGTTGAATTACTTGGCGGTGGAACATTTTGTGTGGGAATAGAACTAGTCTTAGCAGCATCGGCATACGATACACGTGAAGTAACTAGTTGGCTAGTTTGAGGAAGAGTGGCGGAGTAAGCATTTGCTGATTGAACTGGAGCTAATTTAGGTTTTTGAACCATAGCCTGTTTAACAAAAGAATATACAGGGCATCCTCTGTAGTTATCGGTGTGATTACCTCCACAATTACTGCATTTTTTTTCTGCTTGTACTTTTGGCTTGGTACAGTTAGCAGTACCATGCAATTCACCGCAGATAACACAAACTGTAAGTAATTTGCAGTAAGTTTTTGTGTGGCCATATTCTTGGCAATTATGGCACTGTACGGGACCTGAACGCTTACGTGGCTCTTCAACTGTGATTTTTCGGTGTAGAAGGTATTTTAGACTATAAATTGGGTGCGTCTCGTTTTTTTTAACTGTATATCATTCGGCTCCAGTTCAACACGAAATAGAGGCTGGGGAATCTTTTCTCTATTGATTATATTGGTAACATTTTTTACCTTAAATCCTTGTTCGATAAGTGCACATTTTACTTCTTCGGGCTCAACATATGAATCTATGCCCTTTAATACTATTTGTAGGCCTTTAGCACTCTTAAGTTGATATGTGTAAAAATTTGTTTTATTTTTTTAAAACTCACTAACAATTTTTCGGAAATCTTTTTCATCATATATTTGGATTTTAGTTTCATCAATATTACCTCGTTTAATTGGAATGATGTGAAAAGTATGGTCGACAGTAGATTTTTTAGAAGCGCGTTAGAATTTTTTTCTCTCAGATAAATAGGTGGTGGCTTAAAAGACTTTTGCGATGATGCAGCTGGCTTGTCGTTTTTGTCTTGCAATAATGAAAAACGATTTTGACGATTTATATAAGATGTGCTGTTATCCCTAGACATCTTTGGGGCGGATCCGATTTTAGTAGAATTTGGGCTTCGCCCGCGCTTTAAAATAGTTATATATCTGTCCATTCCTACTTGTACCTTTGGTTTTGAACTACTGTTATCTTCAGTGACAACTTGTTTAAGTGATGACCACGAGCCCGAAGCGGGTGATATCGCTGAGTTAAATGTAGAAGTACTAGGCAATAATGTCAACGATTCACTAGTTGGCATTGGACAAAGTGAAGTTGATCGCTGACGAAACTGTGGTTTTGCCGTTAGAAAAAGTCTATCAGATTTTTGATTTTTGTTAAGAGCTTCAGAACTCACAGCAAGTCTATTATCAGATTTTTTTTATTGTTATCATTATGAGCATCAGAACTCACAGTAAAATAGGCATTTCTGCCGTTAGAACTCACTTCACTATTTTTTTTCTTTGGGTACTCATATAGAGTATTCCTCAAGGGTACTTTTTTGTTTACGGTTTTTTTTTTGTTTTTGATATTTCTATATGTAAAAATATTAGCAAAGCAAAAAAAAGCTTATTTATCAAAGTTAATATGTACTACGAATATTTTTTGTATGCTTTTTTTTTGTTTAGTTTGTATGTAAGAAAAATTCCGCTATTACGTCTGTTCACTATGAAGGTACAACGAGAACCTTATGTATGCATAGCATATCTATATAAAGGGCAAGGGCAAATAACTGGGGATGACACTTTTTTATTGGAAATGCTTCATTGTTTATGGCAGTTTAATTTCCAATCACATGTAAAGTTTTAAATGCGCTTTTGGAACCTGTTTCGTTTTATACTCCTTGCACTTCCTTTATATATAAGTAGATATATTTTGTTATTTTTTATGTTTCTTTGAATTGCTATTTCTTATGTTTCTTTGAATAAAAAATATTTTCTACCGAATTTCATTCAAATCTACCGATTTTTTTTGTCGATTCTACCGAATTAAAAAAAAATTAAGTGTGCACACTGGTAAGAATACATGTGAATGTTCTCTTCACAATTGTGCAAAGAAACGCCCGACATTGGTGTACATACATATTTATGTTCAATTCGTATTTATTTACATATTTTTGTTGAGAAAAAGTAATTTATCAAGATTTGCGCTCAATAATCTTGTGCGGCGTTCGCTTAAGTGATAAATACTCACTCACTAGTCGCGAAACTTACAGGTATATTTAGTCAGCGTGACCGTTTGACCGACTAAAGTGGCAAATTGCCACTTTTTCGACTGCCATGCCACTTTTTTGAGTGCCTTGCCACTTTTTTACTTCCTTTTTTTAGAGTGAATTATATAAAAATACATTAAAAATAAAAAGTTTGATGTAGTTTTCTCGTTTTTTTTAATTTTGCCCCTTTTTTGTGATAAATCCCCTTTTGGTGCCACTTTTTGAAAAATGTCATCGGTCACCTTGTATTTAGTACCTGTTTGGCAAGCTTCTGCAAAATCTTTAAATTCGTTGCAAGCTTCCAAAAATTTAAATCATCGTTTGCGTTTTCTTTCGAGCTATTATAATAATTTTCAGTTTCAATGTTAAGATTGTTTTTTTCTAATCTAATTTTAATTTTGCTCGTTACCAATTGGTATTTTTCATCATTTCGACGAATAGCTTCTTGAATTTTATTTTTCATTTTGCTCCCAAAAATTAATTACTTTTTTCAAGCGTAATTTTCAAACAGTGGTGGCACTGTCAACAGCTAATACTATATACGAAATTTAGACCTTAAAAGTGCCAAACCATGGCTGGTGCTTGCGTGTTTGACGATACAAAATAGGCATTAAATTTTTTTCTTGTATGCATGATATACACATTTTGCACGTTAAATCGTTTCGTGTTTTTCGTGTCAATGTTGCTGAACACGACACTAAACGAACACGCACGAAATCAGATTTTCTGACACGAACGCCACGTGTTGAGTCGTGCGTGTTCGTGTCACGAAAAAAAACACGACACGAGCCCATCTCTACTTGCAACCTTAACTCTAGCTTTGGTTATTTTCGATTATAGTCAGCTCTTTGCGGATCATTATGGTGATAATGAAGATGTCGAACGGAATTAAAACTTCTTTTGTTCGTTCTTCCTACGCTGTTAGCAGCTGAAACCAGTCGTAGAATAAAGCAATTCGTCGACAGAGTGAGAGAGACACAGAATGACAATGTATAGTTACACAGCAACACGTTAAAATAAAATTCATTTAAATTAGCTCTAAATGTTGAAACAGAATAAAGTCTGCAACTTCAGGAAAATCGCTGACAAATTAATAACGCCTATAGTAACATCGACGGCATGCCGCGGCAGTAACTTGAAATGCTCTTTAATTATACCCTTTACAAAAATAGTAAAGGGTATATATAGGTTTGTCATTCCGTGTGTAATTTCCATAATATTTATGTGCGACCCATAAAGTATATATATTCTTAGTTCTCATGAATAGGGAAGACTAATAGGCGATGTCCGTCTGTCAGTCCGTAAGTCCGTCTGGTGTAGGCGAAATGGGTTTTCCGAAGCTCCCAGAAATGCTAGAGACTTCGGTCTTAGACGAATGTGTCAGAAATGGTTCAAAATAGATTGGTGATGAAAATCAGCGAAATTGAGCAAACTGTTTCAGAGCTGGGAAGCTTGAGCTTGATTTTGCCATATAAAAGCAACTGCACTCAAAAGAAAAATCAATCCATCCCTTAAATAAATCCGGAGCGCTGTCATAAGTACGGTAAGCACGGATTTACTTAAATCAAGTACAGAAAGTTTGAATCAAGAACGGATTATTCAAGTGGTAAACACTTAATTTTATCTATATTCAATCCCGAATCCGTACTTGAAATAAATCCAATACGAGATTGTTTTCAGAAAACCTGAGATTGTATCAATCTCAAAATGCGATTGATTTAAGAATTTCCAAGTTGATTTAATCGCGAATACGTACTTGAAATACCTTCATAACGAGTTTGATTCAAGAAAATCTGAGATTGAAGTAATATAAAAATGGGATTGACTTAAATCAAAATACGTATGTACTTCAAACAAACCAAAAATGGGATTTGTGTAAGAAAACCTGGGATTGAATGAACCTTAAAACGCTCTTACTAGATTTACTGAATGAAAAGATTAAACTTAATTTTTAAAAAACTTTCTATAATTTTTTTTTTCGTTATTGAGACCAAAAAGTTACTATTTATAATAATATTTAAAATTAAAAACGTCAATGTTAATAATAATTTAATTTATTAGTTTAAGTATAATTTTAAAATGCACATGTAATATAAAGTTTTGTAAATGTAATACAATATGTATATGTATACAGTTTTTCCACTTGAAAAGATTCTCACAAAACTCTATACGAAGAACCAGAAAGGGTATTGCTGGTTCATACGTATTGTATTTGGTGGTTTTAAAATGAATTTCGTTTAATTTTCGCAAATGTACAACAAATGTAACACATATTTTCATATCATGAAATATATAAATAGAAAAATGCATTCTGATGCTCTTTTTGTATCATAAAATGTGTTTTTTGCTATTTCACTTTTCTGCAAATTGATAAATCAACTTTCTTGTTTATATTGAACAGCTGTTTTTTGGAAAGCTTTCCATAATATTGTAGTGCTACCGTACTTTCAACTTAATTTGATAATAACTTTAATTAACCACTGAAAAAATGAAAGTGTATTTAAACACATTTTAATTTTTAATGAAAATTAACTCAAACTATATTTAAACATTCACTGATTTATTAGCTATTAAAAATGCAATTGGTTTAATGAAGAGTTAATACGTTTAAAAAGAGGGAAAATTAGTAAATACCAAATAGCGAAAATACAGAACACTAATGAAGCATGGGCTACGTACAAAGCAGTACGAAATATTTATAAAGTTAAAATTGAAAATGAAAAAAATAATTCTGTCTTTTCTTATTCAAAACAAATTTGTAAACAAATCTTTAGACAAGTGGAAAATAAACCGAAAACTAGGTGATTGGATCAGTGAGTGTGAGAAAAAGATAATTTCAAACAAAATCTCTCAAAACAATAACTTTTTCTGAATAATTTGTTTTTGATTGGAGACTTTTTGATTGAAATTTTCTTTTGAAGTAAACTTCAAGCAAATGTGAATTGATCTATTGGGAAATCAGGAAATTTAAACAAAAATATATAACCTTATATTTCAAGCAACACGACAAGATACTCGTGTTATTCCATACGTTTAGAATAATAAGGGTCTATCGTGGAAAATATTTAAAAGATTCTGAATCAGCTTAAACATTTTCATATTATACGATGGAATAGTCCGTTGAATTCTATTTTTTCTGGTTCGAAATATGGGCAGTATAGGAACTTTGAGATTCTGATATATGTATATGTGTGCATATGTATATGTTATACAATTTATCTCATTCTATTTTTTACCAATAAACCATGAAAAATGAAATAAGTTGCTGATAAAAAATGCAGCGGTTTTATTAGCGTTTATTTTTATTCAGATAGCGGTTTTTAGCGAGTTTTCAGGGTCTATATGACGGGAAATGCCTGCAATATTTTGGCAACACTGTATGTGTCCAGAATTGTGGTATTTTATTTATTTCATTTATTTTTAAATTTAGAACAGTGTCCCGCAAAAAAAATATGTTTGTATTGGTGAGAAAAATGAGAGTAAAATGAAGTTACAGTTGAAGAAAAGCTTGTAATTTAAAACGCATGCAGTGGTTATTAATTCGTTGAATTTTGTTTTGTAAATAAGCAATTTAATAAAAACTGAAATAAAAAGTAAAAATCGAAAGTTGTGTATAAATTCCGAATGAAATTTATTCATAGCGCTGTGGATACTATTAAAATTCCTTTTTTAACTACATTCCCTATTATTTTGAAATATTTCATACCATAACATGCATTGCATATTGCGAAAAGCATTTTTAATCATGAAATATTTCTTAGCTTCCAAATTATTTAATTTTTTTTGTGTACAAATTGGAACTTTAATTTCGTACGGTATGATCAGAAAAACTAAACAAAAAACCAGGAAAAAATTCGTACATGCGAGCACAAATTCATTCGTCGCTTTCTCAGTGACGACTAAATGAAAGAGAGACTTTTTTCCTTCAAAGTGCAGTTTTTATCGTCTATGGTAGGTCGAAAATTCATTTTTTAAAAAAGTGCATTCTAAAACTTAAAAAGTATACTTTTTTTTACTATGGTTATGGCCCATTGTGTCAAATAAATGTACTTCGGTATTTCATATATGTAATTATAATTTTTATTATATTTTTTTATTTCAATACAAATTTTATCAAACTAAATAATGCAATTGTTGAAAATTTGCTTATTTCAAATAGTATTTTTATCGACAGATAGTGATGTCAATTTAGCCATTTTCTGGTTCAATTTTGCCAGTTTTAATCATTTAGCTAATTTTTTTTAGCCATTTTTATTTTAATCTATCATCATGTTTATAGAACCCAATATGTCTAAAATATGCGTATAAAACCTGACGTTTATCAAGTGTGCGGTTGTATAACGCGAATGTCATTTTATTTTTGTAAAAACCGTAACAAGTGACAGTTTGTTTGGGTTTGTATAACGTGTTTTCTGCTGTCAAAACAAAAAAAGTGCACGAATGCAAAATTACTTTCGTCGGTGGAAAAAATTACAAATTTGATAAGAAATAAATAAAATAAAATTGATATATCTGCAAAAAAGTGAATGTTGCTACAAATAGTAAATTTTTATTTGTTTTTTTTTATTAGTGTAAGTGGCAATTAGAGCATAAAGTTGACAACAGCCATGCAGTTATTATTTTTGGAAATTTATTTTCTTTTCTTGCAAGATAATAGCTCATTTAATGCTATTTCATTATTTGTATATGTGTTTAAAGTTAAAGATTTATTTTTTAAACAAAAAATGTTTATTTACATAAATACTTCCATGTTACTGTCAAAAAGGGCTACCTTTTTTAATGACAAAAATACGAATTTTATATGACAAAATTCAAACAAATAAAAATTATTTACAAAGAGGCAACACTGTGATTTGGCACTAAATTGCTAATAAAGTCCTGCACAAGACCATTTATAAGAACTTTCAAGACATGAGGATTTTTCAAATGCTTTACTACAGCGAAGTCTTCTAAAACAAACGCTAAGCAACACTGTTTGCAAGAACTTGTTTCAGTTATTGCAAGTATAGGAGCAAAGAAGAAAATACTTCGTGACTGAAAAATTTGTGATGCTTGCTTCTTTCTACGCATGGGCGCGTATACAATCGTCATGCATGTACATACACACACACTTTGTGAGTATGCTCTTTTATTTTTCTGCACACAAACAAACGTTCACATGCATTTACATTAGTTGTGTGCGCTTGCTTAAAAAAACCTCCCTTAAACACATAATAGCTTACCATCTACATCTTACACACACACTCAAACGTACAATATGGAAAATAACAAGCATACACGTATCAACACTACTTTGGTGACTGTTTGTTCATAACAAGAAGTCTTGACGACATTGCTTGTTAGCACTCATATACACGCACACAAATACATCTATGGTGCTTTGCTTATAATGCGACAGCATTTATTATTGGTTTAGCATTCTACAGCCACGAGAATATATTTAAAAAACAAGACGTATTTACATTTCAAGACTATTTACGCAGGTCTATAATTGCTAAGAGCGCCACACGACGTAAGACGGACGAAAAAAATTAACGTGCTCTACAAATCCAAATTCTTACGTATTCGTGCGTATGCCATTCGTGCGTGTCTTGATTGTGACGTGTTCTATAAACATGCTGTATATCTATATACATTATGTTATATATGCTTAAATAACTTACTCACCAAGTATTGAACCAGCAAACTTCTGACTGATAGACAAGTACTCTAACCAATATGCTAGCAAGCAGCCTGAATAACCATTGAAATTATTTTGCAAACATTCTTATAAAAAAATTCTCTGTCTATTTATAGAAACGAAATAACAAGAACCCTAATAAAATCAAGAAGATTACCTTATTAAAAAAATCAATAAGATGCTTTACACATAATCATATAAGAACCTAATAAAATCAAGAAGAAAATCTTATTGAAAAAATCAATAAGATAGCCTAAAAAAATCAAGAAGAAACCCTTTTCACAAAATTTAATAAGGCAACCTAATAAAATCAATAAGAAATCCCTATAGTTTACAATTTATAAGAAAACCTAATAGAATCAAGAAGTTTTTCTCTATGGATTGTGAATAATAAGATCTCTTCTTGATTTTATGTGGTTTTCTTCTTGATAAAATTAATAAGACTTACCACATAAAATTAATAAGGAATCTCTATGAAAAAAATCTTCGCTTTTTCTGCTGCGATACCCCTCAGCCTAAAAACGTTTCATACTGAAAATTTTCTTGATTCTATTAGCCAGTAAATATTACTGGGCAATTACCCGAAATGTGTAATTAAACGAAAGTTAATTAAGCGTGGACTTTTGTGTGAAAAAATAGTGTAAAAAACGAGGATTCAATAGATAGAAAGAAAGTGATAAATTTGGCACCAAAAAAAATGCATCTAAAAGCTAATTTAACTATTGTTTTTACAAAAAGGAACAAAAACTATGGCAGGGATGAAAAATTTGATACCATCCAGCCTTGCCGATTTCTGTGTAATTATCCAAAAATGGGACAAAAAATTTTTCTTGAACTATTTTGGGACCATACAATTTTTTGTATTATTTTTGTGTAGTTTCGACCCCAACATTATACACAAGTAAATTAATTAATTAAATATCTTCATTTCATTTAAAAAGAATTTTACTCCGTAAATTCACTGATAAACTTTTCACGGTGCTACAGTGAAAATATACTTGGAAAGTGACCTAGTGTAAGTTGTAGGCATTATTAAGTAGATCATAAGTCAATTCTTAAAAGTTCGGAAACACCCCCAAATTTCGGAGTTATTCCGAAAAAACTATTTTCGGGTAGGTCCGAGTACTTATGAACACGTAACTCCGATCTTAAATTTTTGAACGCTTTATGAAAGACAAAGAATAGATCTTTCCAACCGTATACATTTTATGCTTTATTAATTAATTATTGGTAGTAATTTTCGTAATAACATCTGCAATTTTTTTTATTTTTTTATGTTTTTTTAACTTTTAGTTCTTTTTTTATAATTTTTTCTATAAAAGCAGATGTATTTGTATAAGAAATTTTAAATAGAATTTTATAACAAGTAAAATGAACTTTAGTTTTTTTAAATCGGACAATATTTGTGAAAGTTATTAAACTTTATTTAAATTTAAATAGCAGTTGATACCCCCAAGCGGAAAAAATTTAAGTGAGAATAATTTTTTTTATACTGAGATAACAAAAGAGATAAATTAAATACTTTAGTTAAGTTGCAATGCTCTTTATGTTTTTGTTTTAATTTTGCCGTTAGATATTTTGACATTTATTTATTACTTGAGTGCATTGCACTTGATAATGCAGAATTTAATATACCCTTCACTATTCTGAAGTAAATTTTAAACATAAAATATACTATAAGGGAAGTATTTTCAATTTCCTTTTCTTTTTGAAATTATAATAAATTTAATTTTTATGTAAGTATATAGATTTGAAACAATGTTTTAAAATTTTTTTGTAAGCATTTTATGTCGATTGTAACTTTTGTGGTAAATACACAAACTGTAATAAATGAATACGTAATGACAAAACATACACACCTAAAGTAGAGGGTGTATAAGAAATAAATTGTTTATTATTTTAAAAATTAAGTGTTACTATTTGGAATTTGTGAAAAGATTAGTGTTACTTAAATATTTAAATTAAAAAAGTAAGTTTGTGTTATTTTTTTATCTTTAATAAAAAAATATAATGTGGATTTTAACTTCTATTTCAGTGTGTGATAAGCGTAATAATTTTTGTTTTATCTGTGGCTTATTCGGTGACAAAAAACATCGATTAGATTTTAAAAATAATAAAGCCCTAGTTACTTCTTTTAATGCCTTTTTTAAGTGTTCGTATGTTTTTAGCAAATGGTATGAACCCGAATGTGTTTGCATAACCTGCTCAATTGCACTTAAACAATGTAAGTCTAAAAATTTTATAAACCAACCTTTACCATTCTCTGCTCCAATGGTTTGGCATCGTCAAATTTTCCATAAACTAGAAGATTGTTACTTCTGTCAAACAAACGTTGTTGGTTATAAGTACAAAAACCGTGATCGTATTAATTATGCCAATGTGTTAACTGTATCCAAGCCAAAAATAATCAAACATAATGCAAGTACGACTGAAGAAGAACATGAATCCGGGGAAGAAAAGTCTGGAGACATGGAATGTGACCAGACATTTGTTGCACAGTCGGTGGAACCCCATTTAGTGACAAATGAAGATTTTCATGATCTTGTTCGAGATTTGAAACTATCATGGAGACAAACAGAGATGTTAGCGTCTCGACTAAAACAGTGGAATATCACTAAAAGTGACTTTAAAGTAACATTTGCAAGAGACAATCCCCAAATACAGTTTGAGCACATTTTTAAAGCTGACAATGATAATAACAACCTTGTATATTGCTCAGATGTAGATGAGTTATTTCATTGTCTGAATTACCAACATCAACCGAACGACTGGAGATTATTTTTGGACAGCTCGTGTAAAAGTAAGTAATATTTTTTTGTTATTCAAAAACCATTAACATATTTTTTAGGTTTGAAAGCAGTTTTATTACACAACGAGAATCAGTTGCCCTCAGTGCCTATAGCATACGCTACTAACATGAAAGAGGCGTATGCAACAATGGAAAATATACTGGATTTAATATGTTATAAAAAGTATCAATGGCAAATAGTTTCAGATCTAAAAGTTCTGACAATTTTATTCGGAATGCAAGGAGGCTATACTAAATTTCCTTGCTATATTTGCGAATGGGACAGTCGTGGGAAAGACCAATACAAGCAAAAAAAGTGGCCACCAAGAACAATTTTTCAAATTGGCAAGAAAAACGTCTTAAAAATTCCACTAGTCAGTACCGAAAAAATAATTTTGCCACCATTACACCTCAAATTGGGATACATGAAGCAGTTCGTGAAACGCCTGGATAGGGAAAGCGATGCCTTTTTACACTTAAAATCAGTTTTCCCAAGAATAAGTGAAGCAAAAATAAAAGAAGGTACAAATGTTTATTGATTTCTAAACATAATTGTATTATTTTTTTTATTTTTAGGTATTTTTGTTGGTCCTCAAATCCGCAAAATCATGTTTGACGAAGAATTCACAACGAAACTAAATGTTGTGGAAAAAGAGCATGGAGAAGCTTTATTAGTTTATGTGAAAATTTTTTGGGAAATAAAAAAAGTGAAAATTACAATATTGATGTAGTAAAAGAATTTCTGGAGGCTTATGCAGAAATGGGATGCAGAATGTCCATTAAAGTTCATTTCCTGCATGCACATTTAGATTTTTTCCCAGAAAACCTAGGACAATTCAGTGATGAGCAAGGCGAACGATTTCACCAGGACATTTTGAATATCGAAAGACGCTTCGAAGGAAAAAGCCAAGTAAGAATGATTTCAAATTACTGCTGGTCACTTAAGAGAGAAACAGACGATTTGATGTACAAGCGAAAGAGGTCTAGCAAGCACTTTTAATCATATATTCTTAATTTCTAAATAAAATAATTTGAATACTGTTATTTTAAAATATTTATATAATCATATCATTATAAGATTAAAAAAATAAAGAAAATGTAGTAGCTATTGATGAATATTTGTAAAAGCAAAATTTTTAACTTTTGAAAAACCTTAATAACTTTTTTACTTTTTACTCGATTTTATTTATTGAAAGCTGGTTTAACTCAGAACTAAATTAGCTTTAATTAAATATATACATAAGGGTATGTTTTTGAACAATCTAATTTAAAAAAATGGCGCCAAAGTTGAAAAACCTAGAAAAAATAAAATTAAAATCAGATATAATTGAAAATATCACTGCAAAAAGTTAATATATATACCAATATTATATATATATTTAGAAAAGCACATTTTTCTTCTTTCTTAAACCATTTAAAAGTTGTAAATCCGATAAAAATCAACTGAGTTACGTGTTCATAAGCACTCGGACCTACCCGAAAATAGTTTTTTCGGAATAACTCCGAACTTTTAAAAATTGATTTATGATCTACTAAATAAGGTCTATAACCTACACTAGGTCCCTTTTCAAGTATAAACAAGTAAGAGTGCTATATTCGGCTGTGCCGAATCTTATATACCCTTTACCAACGTACGTTCATATATATAGTATACAGACACATACATACATATTTGTTTTGTGATAAAATTTATAATTTTTTTCTCTAAAGCAATTAATAGTTAGTGACCTTTCAGTATTTTTCGATTAAAAAATTTTATTCAATTATTTTATTTTCGATATTAGCAATAGTTGAATATTTTACTCTACACTCTGTGGTTAAGATATATTTTACATTCATTCTTATTTCAGTCCACATCGACATCACGTCAATACATTACCAAAATATTGGGGCTTGTTTACTCGCTCTCGAGATGTTCAAAAACCGTGCTGCTATTTAATAACTCTAAAATATTTTTAGTATTGCACCTCCATACCAAGTAAACTAACTTGTTTTATATTTTCCCGTATTTAGTATTTAATAATCATTGATGTTGCAAAACTGCTTAGTGTCTTGATTTAAAGTTCCCATTGCAAATGGTATACATCTTGGTATTATGTAAACGTTTTATTCCTACAGGATTTTTTTGAAATTTGTTCAGCAGAAAGGAAAGGTATCATGAAAATGAAACGGAACATGTCCTTTAATTTATCTTTAGCGATAAAGTTTAGTTTTATCTCCAGTTACTAAAAATTAATAGTTATTATGCTGGGAGCACAACAAGCACAAACCTTCGTTTATACTTCAATTAGATTAGATATCCATCAAAAAATTAACCTTGTATAAAAAATCTTGAGTAATGATTTTCCTAAAACATGAAATCTGTTTAACTGAAAAAAAATATTTTTGGTTATTTTTCTTACCGAAACTTTTTTTAAGCTCCAACCCTGTAACCATATTTCTGAGTTTCTTAATACTAATTTATTTCTTTATAAAATATAGAATTACCAAAGAAATAATTATTTTTATATACCAGAAAAAATTTAAGTTTTCCAGCTCTGGAGCTATGTCTTTTATTTTTCTAATTTCTATGCCAAACTATTTCATTCTAAGTCATAAAGTATATAAAACTTTTAAACAAAAAGAAAAAACTAACTTGACCTAGTTACTTTTGTAGAAAAAACAATTAATTTACCAACCCAGGAATCAACCTTTTAGATTTTTCTGATTTAGAAAATTAATAAAGTGTGTTAAGTCAACAAAGAAATAAAAAAAATTAATTTTAAACCTTAATATTTAAAAAAATCAAAGTTTTCATCTTTGGAGCTGTAATTTTAATTTTTCACATTTTATACGCCAAACTTTTCTTTCAGAAGCATAAAATATATTCAATTTATAAAGGAAAAGAAAAAACTTTTTAGAACTATTTAATTTTACATAACACAAAAAGTGTAAGTTTTCCAACCCTGGAATCATAATTTAGGATTTTTCTAATTCCTTATACCAATCTAGTTATTTAAAAAATACTTAAAATACATTAAGTGTACAAAGCAAAAAGGAAAAAAGAAAAAACTTTGTTTTATTTAGTTACTCTATTATCAAAAAAAGTTAAAATTTTCCATCTCTGGAGCCTTGGTTTTCATTTTTATAATTTTATAGGCCAATTTTTTCTTTCAGAAGCATAAAATATATTTAATTTATAAAGGAAAAATGAATTATTTAGACGTATTTAATTTTACATAACACAAACAGTGTAAGTTTTCCAACCCTGGAGTCATAATTTTGGATTTTTCTGATTATTGATACCAATCTAGTTCTTTAAAAAATACATAAAATATGTTAAGTGAACGAAGCAAAAACGAAATAAGAAAAATCTTAGTTTCATTTAATTCCTTTAATATTAAAAAATTCAGTAAAGTGAGACTTTGACTCGCGCACGAAGGGTTCTGCACATTCGGTTCTGAGCATTTTTTTTTAATGTGGCTTTTTTTGCTTTTTTGAAGTTTTTTTTCAGTTTAAAAGATATTTTCAGTTATGTCGCTTTTTTCTCATTTTGGCGATTTTTTTCTGTTTTTTTTGGGTTTATTTTCATTGAAAGATTTTTTTTCATTTTGGCGACTCTTTTTTCATTTTGGCGATTTTTTTCATTTTGGCGATTTTTTCCTGGTTTTGGGGCTTTTTTTCATTGTGGCGATTTTTTCTGGTTTTTGGGGTTTTTTTCGTTTTGGCGATTTTTTTTTTCATTTTGGCGTTTTTTTCATTTTGGCGATTTTTTTTCATTTTAGCAATTTTTCCGGTTATTCGCGATTTATTTTAGTCTTAGACATTATATTTGTAATTTGGTGCTTTTTTCATTTTGGCGATTTTTTTTTTGTTTTTGGCGATTTTTTTCGGTTTGGCGATTTTATAATTTTTTGATTTTTTAGTTTTACCGTTTTTGAAAATTTCAAGAGTTTTGCTCTTACGGTTTCCAAGATACAGCAAGTTGTCAAAATTGCATTAACTGATGGAACACCCTTTAATTTAAATTTTTTGAAATTTTAGTGTTAATTTTTGTAGTCTGTATAAAAATACACTAACCTTACAAATTTCAAGTGTATATACATACAATTGTATGTATATTATTTGGGATTTTAACATTTTTCGATGCTCGTTTTGGAACACCCTTTAATTTCCAATTCTCATTTATTTGATGTTGTAGCGGCCAAAGGTCTACACACTGTGTCCAAATTTCAGGTCTCTAACTCTTACGGTTCTCGAGAAAATATCCTGCATAGTTTTAGACATAGTTAATTTTACATAACACAAAAAGTTAAAGTTTTCCAACCCTGGAAACGTTTTTTTAATTTTTTTAATTAAAATTCCAATTTTAGTCGTACTGAAGTGTAAAATAAATTTATTTATTGAAAAAAAAAATAAAAATTTGTTTTCGGTAGTTACTTTTATATGGCAAAATGAAGTTTAAGCTTTCCAACTCTGCAATCGTCTGCTCGATTTTGCTGAATTTCAATACCAATCTAAGTTGGACCATTTCTGATACACCAGTCCAAGAACGAAGTCTCTAGCTTTTCTGGGAGCTTCGGAAAACCGATTTCGCGTACACCGGACGGACGGACAGACGGACATCGCTTATTCGTCTTCGCTATTCATAAGGACCCAGAATATATATATTTTTTTGGTCGCAAATTAAAATTATGGAAATTACACACGGAATGACAAACCTATATATACCCTTTTCCATTTTTGGTAAAGGGTATAAAAAAAGTACTCATTTGTAGCAGCGTGTTATCGAAAATTAAGGTGCATCTGGCAATAATGCTACGCTGAATTGATAATGCAGTGTAGGTATTTGGATAGAAGCCAATTGGAATTGGAAGTGTGCAAGTTAGAGAGTGATAGTATTAGTGTGATATCAGTGATAACTTTACTTTTCCATCTGATAGCGGAGGTATAAAACGTGAAATATCGCGTGAAATTCCATTTATTTCTCCATATTGTATCCTAAGTGCATATTCAAGGGCAACGATTTAAAAACACACATCGTAATTAGGATTATTAGTGAGCGAAAATCAGGAAGATATTTATAGTGTTATTTATAATTACTGCTGTAAGAAGGTAATCAAAGATTAAGTGAAATCAAGTAACAAATAGTTATCTTACCTAGAAAAAAAAATACATTTCGTTTTACCAGAATACCTGTATCACTTAAATTACTTGGCTTATTTGAGCTTCTAAGGGAACCGGGGAATCCACCAACAAAGCCCGGCGCAAAAGACGGAAGTCTGTTTTATCGCCTACACCACATTTGGACAACTTAGATCGAACTTTTAAACAACTAAAATACTAAAATTTTCTTGCGAAGACAAGTACACAAAACATGATTGCGTACCATAACTCAGAATTTTTTTTCGTGACCAATAGTGCAAAAAAATGTTAAAATCCAAGAAAAAGTGCTAAAATGATATACATACAGATGTACTTCTTATTCAACAAAATCAAAATCTTTAAGTTGTGAAACAAAAATTTGCAAATTCAATTTCTAGAGATTTCAGGTCAGAAGATAGATATAAAGTTTTGTGGTATAAATCGGTTTAATTTCGTTCTTGTATTCATCAAGTTGGAAATCATTAAAACTATATATAAAATTAAATACATTAAAAATAGCTAGAATAAGAAAATAAGTCATTTACAAACGTACATATGTAAGTTCATACTGTGTATGTTTAAACATGTACATACTTATATTTGATTTATATTAAAACATTGTACCAAAAGACCAATGCATTAAGTTTATATAGTGACAATTACATACGTATGTACATAAATATATCACAGTCGTAAAATATCAAAGTTTTATCATTTCCTATCGCGAATTTCTTTGGAAATTTTGTTAAAATTTTTTTAGTACATTTTTTTTATTATTTTATTGTTAAACCAACAAACAGAAATATCCATACGTAGGTATACATGGAGATATAATTACACACATATATATAAATATGTATAAGACAAATATTGTGAATCATTTATAATAAATTGTTTTGAATTTAAAATGGAAAAATAGGAACTTTTAAATTCGATTTCCTCATACTAAAGTAGGTAGACTAATGTGTTTGGGATCAAGAATTAATGCTCTTGACTAGAATTTTTCTTGATCATGGTTGGGAGGGTAACTAGCGTAATAACAACTAATACGCTCAACATGTATATCCTGAAAATACAACATTTTCTCTTTCTACCTCTGTTAACTTTTCTTCACTTATAACAAAGCATGCACAAATAAAATATTTTTTCTGTAGCTTTGCGGTCAAAATAGGAAACAATTAATAGCCTTGAACCCACCCCACTAGCCGACGAGCAAGAGCTGGAAAATGTTCCATGCTTAGGCTCCTGTTTACCTACAACATAGACACTACCTCATAATGAAACTACACGTTGCATGTTACATATTGTTACAGACAGTGATGCCAACTTAGCCCTTTTTGGGGTAGATTTAGCCCGTTTTCAATCACTCAAAACGCAAAAAAAAATTTTGGCCCGAAATTATAAAACGCGTTTATTTAGCACTTTTTACAATTATCTTTCAGCCCTTTTAGCCCCTTTCAACTTTTTGCTCGATTTAAATTTTTACGAACTTTTTTCTTCCTTTAATCTAGCAATATCGACTTATGAAATAACGTGACAGCATTGTTTTACTAATTTTCTTCTCTTATTTTGCTTTACCAATTTAAAAAAGAAGAAGCAATATGGAAAAATGTTCTATTTCTTCAAAGTTTTTTGCGCTTTCAAAGATTTTCAGTATAGCCTAAAAACAGATTTTTATTTAATAAATTTAAAATTTACTTACGTAGCCATATGTATGTATTAGTGTTTTTCATACGGGATTTCCCGGGATCCCGCACCTTTTTTCGGGAAAGAAATCCCGGGAAATTTTTGCGGAAATTCCCGGGATTTTTTTATTTTCTTATGGCAACTTAATTTGTATTTACACATTCTTCGTTATTCACTTTATGTATGCGATGGTGCAATACAACATGGTGCTGTACAACAACTAAGGACGAGTTTACATCTGGCACGAATGCACGAAAAAGCAGAACGCGACGTTCAAAATTTAATTCTTCAACAATTCATAAAAGTAAAAAACAGAAATGAGCAAAGAAATAAAAAAAATTACAAATAATTACAGATTTCTTTGGTAAATAGTACGGTTAACAGCATTAACAGCTTATTCTGTACTAAAGTCCTATTACCAAAGAAATATGCCCTTATGCAAAAGCGATTGTTAAAGTTAAAGCACGTTTGTTAAACCAACTTTAAGTTTAACAATGATTTTTTCATAAGGGGGATATTTTGTAATTAATACTGGTACCATTTCTTTTTATTAATATTGGTATCTATGTATTACTATTAT
Source organism: Tachina lurida (assembly GCA_944452675.1). Taxonomy (NCBI): domain Eukaryota; kingdom Metazoa; phylum Arthropoda; class Insecta; order Diptera; family Tachinidae; genus Tachina; species Tachina lurida. Next base: position 103,734,639 of record OX101753.1, on the reverse strand, counting down.
ATAAACAACGGAAACGGTATTATTTTTTTTACTAATATGTGTATAAAACGTTATTATTTAATGGATCTCATGAATTATAATTTGTTTTTGTTGAAATAAATAAAATTTAAAAATATTTTGTATTGTTTTGTACTGGGCGGGAATTCCAGGGATTTCCAGGGAAATGAAAAAGTCAGGGAAAAGAAAAACTCTAGTATGTAAACTACTACTGTATGTATGTATACTACTACTGTATATATACAATATACATATACAATATTTAATCAACGTATTTTCCTTATTGAAATGTAATATGAAATGTAAATGAAATATGTATGTACCTTATTGAAATGTTATATATCAAGCTACTCGTATGTGTTCATCTCATGGTAGTTATTTATTTTCTAACAAATTACTTTACTTTGGCTTTGATTTTCAACAGAAACGTTTAAAACTAGCCCCTTTTCGAGCTTTTTCCAAAAATTTTACTTAATGTTGCATTAAACGTATATTTTTCAGTTTAGCCCTTTTAAGCCCTTTTTTCAAAAATTTTTACGCGTTTTGAGTCTAAAAAGTTGGAATCACTGGTTACAGAAACACTTTTTCTCACATCCTCCCAATAATTGCTGGAAATTCATTTAAATGACAGATACTTCTCGAAAAGTAAATATACACAAACACTTATCTGAAAAATCCATTTTGTGTTTCAAGTTACACTGTTTTTGTTACGATTCCCTTGTTTCATGCGGGAAATTTTACGATGCGAGAAATACAGAAACGAGCTACAGGCTAACAATATTTATAATCAGGGCAAGTTTTTTGTGGCACCAAAAATGGTTCAAAATGGCTGGCAAAGTGGCACGAAAAAGTATAATAATTGGCACGAAAATGGCACAAAATGGCAAAAAAATAAAATGTTATTTAAGAAAAATTTACTTTATTAAATTTTAATTGCACAGTACAATAACATGTTTCTTCAAGTTGTCAAAAATAAATGATCTCCTATTATCGGATAGAACGGTTGAATAAATGAAAAACACTCGTTCGCATCGCAAGATATAATTGGAGCAAACTTAAATGCCAATACTTGAGATGGAGAGAAGTTTTCAATATATTCGTCTGCTTCACTTTCATTAAAAAATACATAATTTCTTATTTTAATTAATGAATGTAATCCGGTATTTCGATCTAAAACTTTTTTCAACTTAACTGATTATTTAAAACTTCAGAGACTTCTTTAAAATTGTCGCAATAATATATTGTAGCTTTAAGCCATGTTCCCCATCGAGGGGATGGAGGTTTTTTTAAGATGGGAAAAATTTATTTGAAAAGGTTGTTTTGAGAAGGGGCCTGCAAAATACAAGATCACAAATAATGCTTTGATCTTAATAAATACAGCTTTAAAATTTCATTAGTCTTTACTTTCAGCTGCTGTTCTGTGCTGTGCCGTTCTGCTTCTAAATTTGAGAACTTACTTTTTCTGTAGTAACGTATCAGCTGTTTCTCACCGGAAGAGTGATGGCTTTTGCAGCGTCCATTATTAAGTTTCAATTAAATTTTATGTTTTCTTTTAAAAATTTAATTTTTTAAATTCTAAAAGCACAATCACAATTTATTTCAAAATGTTTTTATTTAATTTATGCTGTCACTACTTACAATTACTTAACAGTTTTTTGATTATCACAGGTTGCACCGAAACAAAACTGAACGAAACAGAAAAACTAACAACTTGTGTTATACTTCTATAAGCAAACAAGAGTCAGCTGATTCGAAACCGAACAGAAAATAAAAACTAATTCTGACTTAACAGATTGATTCTAACGTGTTTACATTTTCCAAATCAAAAAATTCAGCTAGTCTGTGCAATCTATGCGCCAGGTACGTTATGTGTAATATTTTTGGAAATAATGTTTTAACGCCTGTTAAAAATATAAGATAGTCAAATAAATACATTGAAAAAAAAAATTATTTACAATTAGGCCACAATATTTGCAAAAGAAATTGTTAAAACAGCCGCCATTGTGCTGGTATTAGCTTTTTCTAAATGAGCAATGTTTAAGAGATATGACGTCTCCTTTCCACCTTCTTCCAACAAACCAAAAACGAAATTGGCGACCATCCGCTGCTCGCTATCGGTAGTTTCATCTATTTCATTTCATTCATTCGGCTCTGTTTTATATTTGGTACAGCAGTATGTTGGCAGCTAAAAAAGTGTTACACAAATCCAAAAAGTACGGGTTTAATTTTCTTGTGGTATCTGTCAGCAGGGATTGTGTCGAACGAGATTTAAATTTTTCGACCAGCACTGTATGCCTCAAAGAAGAGAAATGGTTTACAACATTATACAATTTTGGTTTATTAACCTTCGCACACCATAGTGTATTGTGTATACATAACGTGACCAGAAGCTTTTTACAAAAAGCGGGACACGATCGTTCAAAAAGCGGGATTTTGACGAAAATACGGCCAAAAAGCGGGATTTTTAAATAAACAACTATTTGAAAGCGGGATGTGTAATATGCACATAAAAAGTTTCGTATGTACTTAGGAAACACAGTTTTTAACTCAAAAGAATCGATTTTAAATAAACAAAAGTTTTTATTAACAAAAAATTTTATTTAGTAACGTAAAATAAATAAAATTAAAGATTTTTTGACTTCATTTACAAAACAAAATACGATTTTTATACATAAAATATTTTATGTAAATAATTTTATAATAATTTTATGTATAAAATTTTGATTTACATATGTATGTATATAATCAAAGAATTTTATTACGAATTTTATTATTTATATATATATATATACATATATATTGTAACGTGCCACCACAAAATTTTCTATGTCATATATTATGTTACGTACACCATGACTGCGGGGTATCTACCAACCCAATTAATGTAGGATACATCACTAATGGTTTATTCGCAGTTGTGAGTAAACATACATATTGACAAAATATACCTTAGAAGTCTCATCAAGTTAATCAGCGAAACAGTATAAGACTTCAAGCTTTATACTCAGTCGGGGAGCAAGGCACGATATCGTACGATTGTTTCTTGTTCCGAAGTACTTCTATGCATGCTGTATTGTAGTTATTAACACTGTATTTAGTCGAGTGTACGATCTCCCGCATTATTCGTGCATTCATATTCGTAGTTATTAGCACTGTATTTAGTCGAGTGTACGATCTCCCGCATTATTCGTGCATTCATATTCGTAGTTATTAACACTGTATTTAGTCGAGTGTACGATCTCCCGCATTATTCGTGCATTCATATTCGTAGTTATTAGCACTGTATTTAGTCGAGTGTACGATCTCCCGCATTATTCGTGCATTCATATTCGTAGTTATTAGCACTGTATTTAGTCGAGTGTACGATCTCCCGCATTATTCGTGCATTCATATTCGTAGCTATTAACTCTGTATCTAGCCGAGTGTACGATCTCCCGCATTATTCGTGCATTCATATTCATAGCTATTAACACTGTAGATAGTCGAGTGTACGATCTTCCGCATTATTCGTGCATTCATATTCGTAATTATTAACACTGTATATAGCCGAGTGTACGATCTTCCGCATTATTCGTGCATTCATATTCGTAGTCGAGTGTACGATCTCCCGCATTATTCGTGCATTCATATTCGTTGTTATTAACACTGTATTTAGTAGAGTGTACGATCTTTCGCATTATTTGTGCATTCATATTCGTAGCTATTAACTCTGTATCTAGCCGATTGTACGATCTCCCGCATTATTCGTGCATTCATATTCGTAGTTATTAACACTGTATTTAGTCGAGTGTACGATCTCCCGCATTATTCGTGCATTCATATTCGTAGTTATTAGCACTGTATTTAGTCGAGTGTACGATCTCCCTCATTATTCGTGCATTCATATACGTAGCTATTAGCTCTTAGTACCCCTTTCAGAAACACGATCAACATCAACCCGAAGCTAGGGGGCGGCTTATATTTGGATCCCGACAACAACCGAAGCCAAGTGGGGAAAACCATCGAGATTTAGACATAATTGTAGCTCAATATATATATATATATATATATTCAATTAGTTAAGTTAGTTTAGTTTCGTAAATAAAGAATACTGTGTTAAATTAAATCAGAAAACAACCGACATCTCAGTGTTTTCATTTACAAAGGAAGCAGACCTTTGGTAGGACCTTGGAACAGCTGACGCTTACCTCAGCTGGAAAATTAAACTGCGTTACAAAATGGCGCCCGAGCAGGGACTCGATTCCAAGGACGAATCTTGTGGAAAATCTATGCCCCCAACCACCAACGAACTTGGATCGACCCATCAACACAGTAACGAAACTACGCTTAACTCAGATATGCTACAAATCGATTCGTTAGGTTGGATATATCTATTGAAAAAGGACAAACTAATTGAAGTGTGCCGACAACAGGGAGTTCATGTTACGGATAAAGCGACTGTCGACCAACTTCGTCGTCAATTAGGGGAACTTATCCGAACAAAACGTCAGAGAGCTTCGTCGGAGAACCTCCTTCAGTCCTTAGAAGAGGAAGTTTTACGAAGAGAATGTGACCTTGCCTTGAATAGTACTACTAGAGACGTATTCGTGGCAGTCCCGACCACAATAAGTCGAAGCACACCCGCTACTACTACGGATGTCGAAGTTATGGCAACAGTGCGAAGGTGGAATCTAACATACAGTGGTGGGGAAGATCTCATGGAATTCATGGAACGATTGGAAGAGCTCGCTGAATGCTACGGATTCAACCGTAGCCGGTTGTTATTCTCACTACTGGAGATCCTCAAAGATCGGGCCCTACAGTGGTATCGAGTGAAGCGACAATCACTTCATACGTGGGACGACTTCAAGAACGAGGCCACCCGTTTCTTTCTCCCAAAACGTCATCTCGCCCACTTAGAAGAGAAAATATATCATCGTAAACAAGGGTACAAGGAGAAGGCTAAGGACTATATCATGTCCTTACAAACCCTCATCCGACAGCATCCCGAGTTGCGCCAATCAGACCATACCGACCGTATTTATGATGGGCTCAGATGCGAGTACAAACTGTATGTTAGGCGTAGTGATTTTCGGTCATTAGACGACCTGATGGACTTGACAGACGAATACGAACTACTTCGCAAAGAAGAAGCCAGGCAAAACAAACCACAACCAAACCACTATATTCGGGAGAACAAGCGACGGGCACGTTGTTGGAGGTGTAAGGAAATTGGACACTTGCGGGGACAATGTCCAAATAAAAACGACACGAGCTCTCACCAGCAAGAACAACGGAAAAAACCCGAAAAGTTGTCGCACCGCCAATTGACTAAGTCATGTAACGATTCCGATGGGCGTTATTATACAACCGCCATAATCTGCAATACGGCGGTCAGGGCACTCATTGATACGGGATCCACGTTAACATACATCGGCAAAACGGTCCGGCAGCTATTAGAAACTGCGGGAATCTCAGCCCGCAGGTATCATAGGACGGTACAATTAGCTGACGGCACTTGTATACCAACCGTTAAAGTATACCCCGTAAGTGTCAAAATAAACGGAAAGACCACAAAATTATTATGTTCGGCACTTGACAGCTTAGCCGAACCTTTGATTTTAGGGATGGACTACCTACATAGACGGGAAGTAAAATTGAGTATAGATGGTATGCAGCTCACGCCAAGCAACATTCGTCCTACCTCTGCCGCATCTAAGCTGCACTCGATCACAGAAAGAAAGTATCTGTCAGAGGCCGAAGAGTATCAATTACAGACAATTTTGTCCTCCACGAAACTCGCCTTCGAGACGATAAAAGGATCATGTACAGCAGGGGAACACACCATCCATATGAAGCATAACCGCCCTATAAAACAGCGATATTACCCTCGAAATCCTGCTATGCAGGCTGTCCTAGACCAAGAAGTAGACGAACTCTTACAGTCGGGCCGCATAGAACCATCTCGTAGCCCATATAGCTCCCCAGTAGTTCTGGTGCGAAAAAAACAAGGTACATGGCGAATGTGTATAGATTTTCGTCAAATAAATGCGGCATCCGAACCTGACGCATATCCACTACCCCAAATAAACTCAATATTAGATCAACTTCGGGAGGCTAAATTTATCTCCACAATTGATTTAAAGAACGGCTACTGGCAAATCCCTCTAAACCCCGAGTCTCGCCCTTTCACTGCATTTACCGTACCTGGACGCGGGCTCTATCAATGGAGGGTAATGCCCTTCGGGCTCCATTCAGCTCCTGCCACTTTCCAAAGAATATTATATTCTATCATCGGACCCGAGTTGCATCCTCGAGCTTTCGCCTACTTGGACGATATTATAATACTGGGGCAAACGTTCGACGAACACTTGGCAATGCTGAAGGAAGTTTTTTCACGATTATTAAAAGCCAAACTACAGATAAATTTTGAAAAATGTGAATTTGTCCGAACCAGTCTCAAATATCTAGGCCACGTTGTCTGCTCAAAAGGCATTCACACCGATCCGGCAAAAATCGAAGCTATACAACTTATGGAACCACCAAAAACGATTCGAGAGCTTCGACGGATGCTGGGGGTCGCATCGTGGTATCGTCGTTTTATTTCGGATTTTTCAACTTTAGCCGAACCTATGACAAGGTTACTAAGAAAGAAAATACCGTGGAAATGGGGGCCAGAACAAGAGCTCTCCTTTACCACATTAAAACGACGGTTGACCGAAGCACCCATATTAAGTTGTCCAAATTACGAGTTACCTTTCTTCTTACAAACCGATGCCAGTAAAAAAGGTTTAGGAGTAGTCTTATACCAACGCCAAGGCGAGCTAGAAAAGGTAGTAGCATATGCCAGCCGCACTCTTAATGATTTAGAACGAAAATACTCTGCCACGGAACAAGAGTGCTTGGCCGTACTGTGGGGAATACGGAAAATGAGACCCTACCTCGAAGGGTACCACTTTACGGTAATAACGGATCACCAATCGTTGAAATGGTTAAACACGCTTCAAAACCCATCAGGACGGCTAGCGCGTTGGGCTCTCGAAATCCAACAATATGATTTCAATATTGAATATCGCCGAGGGAAGCTTAATATAGTGGCTGATGCATTATCTAGAAGTCCGCTACCCGACGAAAGTTCAATGGATCCCGTCGCCACCATGACCAGAATCAAGAAAGATTGGTATCAGACTAGACTACGTAAACTTCGAGAATGCGCCACTTCCATGCCCGATTATCAAGAAGTCGAAGGTCGTCTTTTTAGACACATACAGCCAAAAACTATAATGTCTGGAGCCCCTCAATGGAAACTATGTGTACCACCTAATAACTTAACCCAAATATTATCTGAGGTTCACGACGCAGTACCTGCCGGACACCTAGGAGTACATAAAACTACAAAGAGGGCACAAGAAAATTACTACTGGCCAGGTATGACTCGCGATATTCGACATTATGTACGATCTTGTGAAACGTGCGGCCGATATAAAGTCGAGCAAAAACAGAAAGCAGGGCTAATGACCACCATGCCAAATTCTCATCCATGGGAAACTGTGTGTTTAGATTTTATTGGACCACTCCCACGTTCGTCAGCAGGACGAAGCTGGCTTCTTGTACTAGTTGATAAGTTCAGTCGTTGGGTCGAATTAGTACCTCTGCGAAGCGCAACCTCAACAGCAGTAATCACTGCGCTAAAGGAACGCATCATCTATCGTTTTGGCTGCCCAAAATCTATTATATCCGATAACGGGACACAATTTACTAGCAAAATATTCACTAATTTTCTATCCGAGTGTGGTATCGAACATAGACTAACCGCCCCTTATACTCCTCAGGAGAACCCTACGGAACGCGCCAATCGCGTAATAAAAACATTAATCGCACATAATTCTGAAGAGAATCATAGGCGATGGGACAACTTACTGAGTGAGATTGCTTTTGCCATAAATACGGCGTATCACGAGTCCACCAAACAGTCTCCAGCCGAAATATTATTCGGAAGAAATCCTCCGCCACCCAATCAACTTCGAAATAAAGGACCAACACCTCCTGAATCAATACCCCATCCCCCAGGGCCAAACGAATGGATGTATATCACGAAAATCGTGGCCAAAGCCTCCGAAAGGCAGAAACGCTACTACGACCTGTGCCACCGGGACTGGACACCTGCGATTGGTGATCGTGTTTTCAAACGTGAACATACTCTTTCGTCAGCTGCCGACCATGTTGCCAGTAAACTAGCTCCAAAATTTTCGGGACCACACGAAGTAATTGACAAAATCTCACGGAATATTGTCTTATTGAGAACCAATGCAAATAAACAACAACGCGTACACGTACGAGACTTAAAAGCTTATCAACCGCGCGAAACATAAAAAAAAAACAAAAAAAAAACCCACATATTTTTTTTAAGCTATTGGTCTCAATAGAAAGTATTAATTTCTGTTTAATAAAATATTTTTTTTCTTTCTCTTTTCTCGAAAGTAATTTTTTTATATTTTTTTTTCTTTTTTTTTTCTCTCGCTTTTTCTTTTTTTTCCCGAAAGAAAGAGGGGAATGTAACGTGCCGCCACAAAATTTTCTATGTCATATATTATGTTACGTACACCATGACTGCGGGGTATCTACCAACCCAATTAATGTAGGATACATCACTAATGGTTTATTCGCAGTTGTGAGTAAACATACATATTGACAAAATATACCTTAGAAGTCTCATCAAGTTAATCAGCGAAACAGTATAAGACTTCAAGCTTTATACTCAGTCGGGGAGCAAGGCACGATATCGTACGATTGTTTCTTGTTCCGAAGTACTTCTATGCATGCTGTATTGTAGTTATTAACACTGTATTTAGTCGAGTGTACGATCTCCCGCATTATTCGTGCTTTCATATTCGTAGTTATTAGCACTGTATTTAGTCGAGTGTACGATCTCCCGCATTATTCGTGCATTCATATTCGTAGTTATTAACACTGTATTTAGTCGAGTGTACGATCTCCCGCATTATTCGTGCATTCATATTCGTAGTTATTAGCACTGTATTTAGTCGAGTGTACGATCTCCCGCATTATTCGTGCATTCATATTCGTAGTTATTAGCACTGTATTTAGTCGAGTGTACGATCTCCCGCATTATTCGTGCATTCATATTCGTAGCTATTAACTCTGTATCTAGCCGAGTGTACGATCTCCCGCATTATTCGTGCATTCATATTCATAGCTATTAACACTGTAGATAGTCGAGTGTACGATCTTCCGCATTATTCGTGCATTCATATTCGTAATTATTAACACTGTATATAGCCGAGTGTACGATCTTCCGCATTATTCGTGCATTCATATTCGTAGTCGAGTGTACGATCTCCCGCATTATTCGTGCATTCATATTCGTTGTTATTAACACTGTATTTAGTAGAGTGTACGATCTTTCGCATTATTCGTGCATTCATATTCGTAGCTATTAACTCTGTATCTAGCCGATTGTACGATCTCCCGCATTATTCGTGCATTCATATTCGTAGTTATTAACACTGTATTTAGTCGAGTGTACGATCTCCCGCATTATTCGTGCATTCATATTCGTAGTTATTAGCACTGTATTTAGTCGAGTGTACGATCTCCCTCATTATTCGTGCATTCATATACGTAGCTATTAGCTCTTAGTACCCCTTTCAGAAACACGATCAACATCAACCCGAAGCTAGGGGGCGGCTTATATTTGGATCCCGACAACAACCGAAGCCAAGTGGGGAAAACCATCGAGATTTAGACATAATTGTAGCTCAATATATATATATATATATATTCAATTAGTTAAGTTAGTTTAGTTTCGTAAATAAAGAATACTGTGTTAAATTAAATCAGAAAACAACCGACATCTCAGTGTTTTCATTTACAAAGGAAGCAGACCTTTGGTAAGACCTTGGAACAGCTGACGCTTACCTCAGCTGGAAAATTAAACTGCGTTACAATATATATATATATATATATATATATTTATGCGTATTAGTTTTTATTAAAATTTGTACTTTTAATAGGTGTTAAACTATTTTAATATATTTAATTAAACTATTTTTTGAGCTTGAGGTCTGTTTGTATTTTTCGTTCAATATTTCGTTAACCTTCGGTTAACTTCTTCAGGATATATATTGTTTTGATTTTTATGTTTTTCTTTTTCCTATTTTTTCTTTTTTCAATTATACAATTTTCAAATAATTTTCAGTTACATATTAATAAAAATATATTAAGAGATAAGAAATTTCAAAACTCTAAAAAGCGGGATAAAGCGGGATAAAAATTCAAGGCGGGATCAACCCCAGAAAAGCGGGATAATCCCGCCTAAAGCGGGATGTCTGGTCAGGTTATGTATACATAATACAGTACTGATGAATTTCCTTTTAAAAATTTTAAAAACCCCCTAATATATTTAGAAAAGATGTGATATCTTCTAAACGGCTAGACCGATTTTCTTCAAACATAGCTACGAAACCTCTTGATCAAGACACCTTTCAAACAGAAAAATCGGTCCAGCCGTTCGGTCTATATGTGGACTCGTGCAGACACACAGATACACAGGCACACACTACAAACTTATAACACCCCTTTTTTTGGTCGGGGGTTAAAAAATAGCTAGATTAAAATAAAAATAGCTACAAATATAGTTAGTAGCTAAACTTACTTTTCTTCCGCCTAAATGGGATTAAAAACGCTTAATTTAATTAAATTTTCTCAAGTCATAGGACGAGTACGTTTGGATCAATTGACACCAAATTTTCCGTAGGGTATGTATGTTCAAAGCAGATTGCATATGTTTATAAATGATGGCTGTATGACACCAAATTGACATAATATACATATTATATATTATATAATACATATCCACCTTAATTGCTTTTTTCCCTTTTGAAAGAATGAGCACAGAATGTTAAACTATAGAACACAAAACAAGAAAATAAATTTTTTTAAATATCCATCAAGTGGATATGAGAACAAAACCATAAAATATACTGGTAACATTTGCTTACGGATGCATCCACACGAATACGAGTATAAACAAAACTGAAAAATGTATGCACATGTACGTAAGAATGCCAAAAAAAAAAACGTTAAACAAAAGTTGTTTGTATATAACCTAAACCCATTGCCAAAAAAATTAACCTGGCTTATAAGAAAAAGAAATGTTATTTGAATTAAAAAGATAAGCAAACATACAGTCAATTTTACCGACAAATTGTATGCCCCTTAAGAAAATACCCTCAGATGAGATGTGATATAAAAGATAAACTTCAAATGCCAAAAAAATACACTCTCATTGAAGTAAAAGTAAATCCCTCTTAAATGCCTTTAGGTGAGATACCGATACAAATACTTGAGCATAAGTACGAAGAAATGTATACATTGGCAACTAGTCATTCAGGCAGATAAAGGTGCAACTAGTCTTATTGTGTTGACGCTTTTCACAAAAAGGAAATACCTACTTATAAAAAAAAAAAACAATAGTCAGCTAAACCTTCTAACAAAGAGATCAACAGATCAAGACACAGCCTCTTGCACAAAGTAGACCTATTAGTAACTGTGGCAAAGCAAATAACAACAGCAACAAAATATACAAAATTAAATAAAATAAAATTAAAGGCAGGCAGATACGCCACACCATGTCTTAAGCTACGGTCACACTTGACAAACATTTGCCCAAAAAAGCGTAACCAGCAAATACTAATGAGAAATTTTTTGCTTCAGACACGTGTTTATTAAGTTAATTAGTTTCGTATTTAATAAATAGGCAAAGTTATAGAATACAATATTATTGGAAACTATTGAACTTAATGGCGAGTATACACGATACTACAAATCGTACGATAAATCGTACAAGTATGAAATTAGTAACGTGTATCATGCTGTCGAACTTATGAAGTATACTTTGCAGTATGAAAATCAAAAAATTTTGATTTCTGTGGGCGGAGCTTCGCTAAGTACAAAAATAAGTATTGTGTATCATGCTGTTGTACAGCAAAATTTGTTTCCTGAACAGCTGACTTAAAAAAAAACGAATTATTTTTTGCGACTTATTTTTAGATTTTGCTTTATGCATTGGATAGTTTGGGTACAAAAAAGAAAAAAATTGTTTAATCTTTATCAAAATGTCAATTCCTAATACAATAAAAGGAAGAGAGTTCATTGAAGCATACAGAAGTCATGTATGTCTTTGGAACTCTAGTGATGATAGATACAAAAACAAAAACCTAAGAAACAAGGCTTACGCAGATTTATTAAAAATTTATAAGGAAATAGAGCCAGATGCCACACTAGAACAGATGAAAAAGAAAATAAACAATGTGCGTTCTACTTATCAAAGGGAGATAAAAAAGGTACTTCAGAGTGAAAAATCTGGAGCAGGTGCTGATGAGGTTTACGAACCTTCACTGTGGTATTTTCACGATTTGCAGTGCTTGCGGGATTTGGAAACTCCTCTTAAAACGACGTAATCAATACTGGAACCCATTATTTTGGATGAATGTGATTACAGCGAACGTTTGGTAAGTCATATAAATTAATTTTAGGGGCGGTTTGTCTAAATGCGAACGAACGTTTCTTTCGAATATTAGTATTGGAAAAAAAAACAAATTTAAGTTTTTTGTTTTTGCTTTTAATATAAATGTTCGATAGAAACGATCGTTTGCATTTAGACAAACAGGCCCTTAATCTTCATAATACTAATAATCTGATTTGCTTTACAGGCTTCCTCAATCACTAAAAGTACCAAAAAAAGGAAAGTGGACCCACATACTCTGTTCTTAGAGAGAGCAAGTGAACACTTGGAAAAAGCAAAGGAACGAGATGAAGTTTGCGTTTTTGCTGAAAGTTGGGCTTGCTCTTTTCGTACTTTGGCACCTATGCAAAAATTGTTTGCTAAACGAGCAATAGAAGAAATTTTACTGCAAGGCCAATTAAACAATTTAAAATACGATACAGTGAGACCACCATGCACTCTTTCGCAGCAACCGAACTCCCAAGACTTATCATCCATAGAAGATACACCAGCACAATCGCCATATTTCGGAAGTATATCAGGAAGATCACCACAATCACCCTTTGCAGATACAGCAGTATCATCGCCATATTTCGTTCCAACGCCGGAACCATCACCGGAGTTATCATTTGTAGCTAGGCCAGCATCATTGCCGTACTTTGTAAACATGTCAAAAGAATCACATCAACCATCGCAAAGAATTGGGATAAATAATACCTATAACAATATGATTGAACTTATCCAGGATGAACAGTATTCGTGAATTGAATTGTTTTCCTTTAAATATGAATATATATACAATACACATGAATATTTAATTTAATTATCCGCATTACAAGCTTAAAATAATGGAATAATAAGACTGAATTATTTTTATTTTGTTATTTGTCGAATGTATTTTTCGTATCTTATAAGTAGATATTGTTATAATCATAATACTATATTGAATTTTCATTTAATAAATTTAAAACTTCACAAAAATTTTCCCGTGTTTGTTTCGCAATATTTGATGCGTTTCTTGACTGTGTTGGTTGTATATCACAAAGGATCGCGTTCTCGTTTTCCAATAAAGAAGTTATATGTGTATAGTCATCCCCGCGGCTGCGGCGTAAAAAATTGTGAAGATAGCAACATGCAAGAACTACTACTGTTGCTTTGTCCGGGCTCAAACTGATGGTATTTAAAAGAACGCGGAAACGCACTGAGATAATGCCGAATGCATTTTCCACTCTTACTCTAGCAGAACTTAATTTTTTGTTAAACAGATTTTGCTCAGGTGTTAAATCAGAATGGGCGTATGGTTTCATAATATTTTCTGCTAGAGCAAATGCATCATCTGCGACAAGAACGTAGGGTAGTTTCATATTATACGACAATACTGGTGAGGGCTCTGGAATACTTAGCTCTTTATTTTTAAGCTTTTCACAAAACTTTGTGTTGCGAAATACTCCGCCATCAGAAATTCGTCCATTAGCTTCGACGTCGACCATCAAGAAGTCAGAATTAGCATCTACGACTGCCATTAAAACAATACTAAAAGTTTTTTTATAATCAAAGTATTGTGACCCGGATTGATCTGGCTTCTTAATCTTGATGTGCTTCCCATCAACTGCGCCTATACAGTGTGGGAAACCACTTTTTTTATAAAAATTATCTGCAACACATTTCCATTCTTCGGAGTTCTTTGGGACCTAAAAATGTTTTCATCTTAAAACTTTGAATTAAAAATATATTTTCACAAACCTTAATTAAGTCTTTTAAAACTTGAATAATGGCTAAACATGTTTCTACAACAACCTGTCCAATGGAATGACGTGAAACAGCTGCTGTATATTGTAAGTCAGCAAATGAATTGCCAGTGGCTAAATATCTCAGCGTTATAACAAGCCGCTGCTCCGCTGTGATTGCCTGCCTCATAATAGTATCCTGTTTTTGAATGAGAGGTACGACCATTTTTAATAAATGTTGAAAGGTAATGTCATCCATTCGTAAATAATTTTTAAAGTCATTTGGCTCTGTGTTTTTTAGGGCTTTATAAAGTTTCATATGTGAAAATTCATCTTTTTCTTTTAACCATTCTCTGCACCATGGCCTTTTTCTTTTTTTGTCACTTTCTTTTTTCTTTTTAAGTAATACTTCGTTTGTAATTAATAAAGCCAGCACATCTTTCATTCTGCCGTGTGTATTGCCTTTAAAATTTTTCTTTCAAATGAATTAGTATGATTTGTAGTAACGTGTATCTGAAAACCCGTACTACAACTCATACTACGCTAAGTACAGAATTAAGTATCGTGTATACCCTCCATAATAAACACGTGTCTGAATCAAAAGATTTCTCATTAGTATATACTGGTTACACTTTTTTGGGCAAATGTTTGTCAAGTGTGACCGTACCTTTAGCCTTAACATCTTTTTGTTTATTAAGCCTATAGAACACGGCATGTAAAAGGCAACATGTGCATGTGGCTATGACGACACGAGAACTTTCAGAATGTTGGTTGCATCTCTTTTTAAATTAGTAGTAGTTGCTACATACATGTCGTAAAATATTGATAGTATTTTTATTTCAAAATCTATATACATACATATGTATGACAAATTTAGCCAGCCCATGTGTAATGATGTTAATTTCTCCATTTACATGTGTTACTAGTACATGACATGTAGCCAATGTAGTTTTATGGTGACGTCAAAATTATGTCAGAGCCACATGTGATTGTGGATTTTTATATGCCGTGTACTGCATGCTTTGCACTTTTTCGACATTTCGGATCTTAGTTAAATATTCCAGAGTTTGCGTGTATGTGAAATTCACACTTTGAACCGCGTGAACGCCTACATGCAACATTACCAACAACAACTCAAGGATTATTGACAAATGTGTACAAGCGGCGTTAAATGACACATAATCCGCTTTTAGATTTATTTTATAACAATGGTAAAGAATGAAGAAAAAATATTACCAGTAATAATAATAAAAACCAAATATTCCAACTATGACTAAGCTGCCAAAGTATATTAATATAATATGGTCTTATAGGCTTACATTTTTATTCATAAGGAATGTTGACATGAAAAACTTATTAAAGGATACGAATATACTTAGCTTCCTAAAAACCATAATAAATTTAAAAATTTACTGCATTCTGTATAATCAATAACTGGCATGAAGTTAACATAAGTGACAAAATTATACATGGTTCTAACCTATTTCACATTAAAACTCATGTGTGTTAAAACTACATTATGCGGCGATTTTTAATGTCAAATTGTATAGATTAACTCGTCAAGTCGTAGTTAAATTTTGTTACTTCTGCAAACTTCATGCCACTTTTTTATTATACATAGGGCTGTTAGTCTTTTTGAATCTAATGAACAGTGTGACCGATGACATTTTTCAAAAAGTGGCACCAAATAGGGGATTTATCAAAAAATAGGGACAAAATTAAAAAAAAACGAGAAAAGTACACTAAACTTTTTATTTTTAATGTATTTTTATATAACTCGCCTTAAAAAAAGGGGAAACAAAGTGGCAAGGCAGTCGAAAAAATTGAAAGGCCGTCGAAATAGTGGCAATTTGCCACTTAAGTCGGTCAAACGGTCACGCTGCTAATGAAACTTGTATAAACGGCAGTAGAATAGAGAACGTAGAATATCCTTAACTCAAGATCACACTGGAAATATTTTGCAGAATAACAGAAGCCTCGCTGGCAATTGATTTTCATGAGCAGGCCTATTATTTTCATGCACTATAAAATCTAAGTTATGCGCATAAAAAATGCGCACTAAAACCTAAAATATGCATTAAAAAGATGCACTGAAATTAAAAGAAAAAATAAATCAAAAGAAATCCTAACTGTGAATACTTGTTTCAAACGCAGTAGATAAATGAATTCATAACTTATACAACTACAAGATATTATTTGATTTGATGGCTACAAATATGAATTTGCATGAAATGATTAGACCCATTCATGAGTAATAATAAAATAAATACAATAGTTCACGGATAAATGCGCCACGCTTAAGAGAGTTTCACGCTTAAACATTTCATCAATCTATTTAATTTGTGCACATATTTTTCTGTTAAATGAATCCCGCTTTACTGCGTTTCACTCATATATAGGTCATATATTTCACAAAAATGAATTATTTATAATGCAGACTTTCACGGTTAAATGCACAAACTGAATTTAAAATTGTCAACCTTGTAAATTGTTTCTTTAAAAGTTCCACACATTAAAATTAATTAACTAACCGAAAAAAACGCGAAAATGAAAATAAATCATCAAATTTGGCAAGCCTGTTTTATTTGTTTACAATCATTTAGTTTTCATCACAATGTCTACGAAGAAAGTGCGACTATCGTTGAAACAAAAACTTCAGATTTGTGCAGAAATTCAAGAAATTTCTAAATTTCTTGTAAAATTTATGCATGTGTATGTAGCATACATACATACGTATGTATGTACGTTTCTTTGACATGCTATGTACATCTCGCACCTTAAATACAAAAGGGGCACAACTCAAAAAATTTCAGATGCTGAGTAGTTGCAAACAACTGTTGATACTGTACAAATGACGCAATTATGTCACATAAGAACAACCATAATGGTATTTTATATTCTTCAAGAAGACTGTATTGCAAAAGAAATCGTTGGGGTCGTTATAAATTTCTTCAATTACCTGTTTTATAAAAACGAAAAAGCACTTTTATAATTTTGAGTTGTGTCCCTTTTGTATTTAGGGTGCGATATGTTACATGCACATGAACTTAAATCTGTTGCCTTAAATCTCAATTTGTGAAATTGTTTTTTTAGTTTTTAAGATGTTTTGCTTGAATTGTTATGTTTTACTTTAAAATAATTTTATTTTTCGTTTTATTGAATTGAATAACAAATCGGAAAACGATGATCTCTAATACTTAAACATATTTTCGTTATTTTTAGCAAGAATGAAAAGGGATATAATTTGGTTTTGAAGCACGCACTTCAGAGGGAATTTTGTTAAATGCGTTGGTAATGCAAATAACCATGATTCTTTTAAATGCGCCGGTAATGCACTTAACCGTGTTTTTTTAAAGCGTTTATCGTTTAAATGCGTTGGGCTTTAGACATTTTCACAAACGCATTTATCCGTGAACTACTGTACTTACAATCAATTTATAATAATTCTAGGGGAATACAGCAGTAATATAATTAGCGCTAAGTTACAGCATTTGCTTCTATTTAGAGAAAAACACGCTACTTTCCTACGCGCTAAATTAAATTTTAATAAAAGTCGATGTATGTACTAGATTTTGCAATATTGTTTCTTCGAAATTATATGCTAAATAAATAAAATCATATAACAGAGAATCAGAATCGACTTCCAAATAATCGAAATCCTTAGCTTTTATTTTAACTTTATTTGTCAAACTTTGTAACATCATACACATATGTACATACATAATAATAATGGTTTTGCGATTCAAATTATTTTTGTACTCCAGCTAGAATAGATGCTTAATAAGTTACTCGTATGTTAATTTTATGAGTAATTATACTAGTACATATATTTAGTTGTGAAATTTCAAAATACTTGCGATTTACAGCATTAAAATGCCTTTTTAATTCTAACCACATTCAAGGGAATTTTATTTGCGACGGCTGAATTAAAAAAATTTTTATCAGAATTTGGATGCTAGAAAATTGTTAAATTTATAAATAAAAGTAAGCAAATATTAAACTGAAATGGTGTTATCGACTTTATTCAAAACGCGCTAATTTAGCATTTTTTTTTATTAAAAGCGCTGTGCGTGTTGAATAGAGTATAAGTATAATGGTGAGCGTGACCATTTTAGCATTTTTGCATCTAAATTTAGCTACAAAATTTTGGATTTAGCAGTAAGCATTTTCTTTAGAAATTTTCCCATTATTTATTTAGCATTTTTTTGGAGTATAATCTACACTTTTTAACAAAATTTATGCACTTTTCGGTATTTTAGTAATTATCGCTCATTTTATGATGTAGTTTTAACAGGGTAGGAAGAGTGTTCAAATTAATTTCTTTCGCAAACGAATTAATTCGAACGAATTTTATTTTCCATATTGTAAAGAATTATTCTTTTTAATTTGCAAATTTTATTTATAAAATCTGAGAACGAAAAACAAATCCAAGAATGCAAAATAAAATTCCTCTCGCAAATTTAACAATAAAATTCGCAAACGAAAATAAAATAGAATTCGCGACTAAATTAAAAATACAAATAACCAAAAGTAAAGACTTTTAAAAGTTTTTAAGGAGATTTAGTATTAACGACTATAGCTAGAGAGCTAAATTTTGGTGCGTAGGTTCCCCTTCCGATGTATAGATCCACTAAGAAGGGATTTTTAGAAATTCGAACGCAAAAAGGGGTAAAAAAGGATAAAATGATGCCGATCATAATATCTCAGAAACTACGTCGGATAGACTAAAAATTCTAAAATGATAAGAATGCTGGTAAAAAGCAAGCCGACTGCATTTGGTACTTTTTTAATATGTGTACTTTGAGGGTTTAAAAACCTGTTTTTGGTGCCTTTTTTGCACTCGATATATCTTTTAAATTGAACGTAGCATTGGCATTAAAGGGTTAAAAAGCCCTTTTAAGGAAAATTACTTTTTGGAAAAAGGTACTTTTTTAAAAAGAAATTTGTAGAAAAAGATACTTTTTCGCAAAACTATTTTTTAGAAGAGAGTACTTTTTAGAAAAAGGTACTGTTCGCATCCGTAGTAAAAATCGCTTAATTATTTTTGATATACAATTTTGTACAGTGCATTACATTTCAAACTTATTTAATTATCGATAAAAGCACTGATCTATTTTAAATTGTAGACTTAATTTAACGGTATCTAAAGTTTTATGATTTTTATATAAATTCATTTCGCTCACAAATTCGTTGTTCAGTTTGCCTTTACTTTGTCATTGAATACGAGAAAAAATACACAAAACTCTATACATACATACAGTGAACAAAGAAAAAACTTGTACAGCAAACGCTCCGCTCTTCTAATCAAAATATCTCTGTTGCTTTGTAAGATTTTAAGATAAAACCAAAAGCGATTTCAAGGAAAATTAATCAGCTTTCTATGAAAATCTTTAATTTTATTAACAAATTTATTTTAATGCGAAAAAAATAACCTAAAATATAATAACACTATTTTCCAGAGCAAAAAAAAACTTGTACACTAACTCTTCTTTTAGGAAGGAGCTATGAAATAAGGAATACACTAAAAATTAGTACTAAATGTGGCCACGTCTAGCATCTAATAGATTATTTTCATAGAATGAACTGGGAGCTATATGGTCCAATATGCCCTGGAGAGCACTTTTGAATTAATTTTTACACATAATCTACAGCTTGCGTAATTTTTTGTTCACATACTCCCACAGAATTTCATTTGTATTAAGGCCAAGGATCTAGGGAGGATGTGCCTGCAATTTTTTTCCGTTGAATGGAAGCCATTCTCTTATTATTGAAGACGAAAGTTTCGGGTATTTAACTCTAACTAATCAATAGTCTCCACTTACATTTAATTTGGCAGCTAACTGTGCTAAATTATCTCTTAGTATTTTTAAATAATTCATTTTATTTATTGTACGTTCTATAAAAACCGGATTTCATACACCACTCGATCCCATTGAGCCCCATACCATCATATTACACCCCCCATGCTTCACCGTGTTATTCAGGTTTTATCTATTAGATGCTAGACGTGGCCACATTTAGTACTAATTTTAAGTGTATTCCTTATTTCATAGCTCCTTCCTGAAAGAAGAGTTAGTGTACAAGTTTTTTTTTGGCTCTGGAAAGTAGTGTTATTATATTTTAGGTTATTTTTTTCGCATTAAAATAAATTTGTTAATAAAATTAAAGATTTTCATAGAAAGCTGATTAATTTTCCTTGAAATCGCTTTTGGTTTTATCTTAAAATCTTACAAAGCAACAGAGATATTTTGATTAGAAGAGCGGAGCGTTTGCTGTACAAGTTTTTTCTTTGTTCACTGTATGTACAAGTAATTGTGTTTGTATATTTCATCATCATTCTTCTTTGCATTTTTTGATAATAAAAAACATAATTTTTTTGTAAGAAGAGTAAAACTCAAAGTTTGTGTCATTTCTTTTTCATAATTTTTCAATTGAGTTTATTCGAAACTAACCTTTGCGATTTTCACGTGGATTTTTGGATATTCAATTCAACAGGTACTTTTTAGAAAAAGTACTTTTTAGAAAAAGGTACTTTTTGAGAAAAGTACTATTAGAAATAAGGGCTTTACAAGAAGAACATTAAAAAAACTTTTTCCAATAAATACATCGTTCCAAAACTACCTCTTTCAAAAAAGCTCTTTTTCCTAAAAGTGCCCTTGTAAAAAAGTGCTTTTCCCAAAAAGTACTTTTCCTAAAAGTAAGAAGCATTTTCCTAAAAAGTACCTTTTCTAAACATTAACTTTCTTTAAATAGTACCTTTCCAAAAAGTACCTACATATTTCTAAAAGTACTTTTCCCAAAAAGTACCTTTTTCTAAAAAGTACTTTTTCCAAAAAGTACCTTTTGCAATAAGTACGATCTTCAAAAAGAACTTTTTCCTTAAAAGTACTTTCTTAATAAATTTTTCTAAAAAGAACTTTTCCCAAAAAGTAACTTTTTCTAAAAAGTTTTTTTTGACGTACCTTTTTCCAAAAAGTACATTTCCTAAAATGGAATTTTTAAACCTTTGATGCCAATGCTACGTTCAATACTTTAAAAGATATGTCGAACGCAAAAAAGGTAAAAAAAATTAGTTTTTACCTCTTTTAACCCCTAAAAATACACATATTAAAAACGTACCAAACACGTGTCAGCTCGCTTTTTACCAGTTTCAGAGATATAGAGATATCAATTTTACCCTTTTTACCCTCTTTTCACTCTTTCGGACCTTCTAAAAATCATAAATTTTATTAACTTAGCCTCTACTGACCGCTAAGAAGTCGTAGTAAATTATTTTTACATGTATGTATCATTAATTTAAAGGTACCGAAAACGGGTAAAATTGTACCCCTTATAAGTGCAAATTTTCAGAAAGTGTCAAAATCTATTCAAGAAAAGAACGCACCAAAAGACTTTCTGCAACGTTCAATAGTTTAGAAGATATGTCGAGTGCAAAAAAGGTACCGAAATTTAGTGTTTACCTCCTTATAACCCCTAAAAGTACACATATCGAAAAAGTACTAAGCACGTGTCGGCTTAATTTTTAGCAGAATTCTTTTAGAATTTTTAACGTAGTTTCTGAGATATAATGATACCGATTTTGCCCCTTTTTACCCCTTTTACGACAGAAAACGTGTATTTACATGAAAATCTCATCCCCAACCATTAGAAATAAAAATGTTGCACATAGCACAAAACAATTGAGGCCTTATTCAGAAAAAAGTAATTTAGCTTTAGAAAACGTTTGACAAAAACATTTCTACACAAAAATTTTTTGTAAAGTTTTTGTAATTTGAGGTAAAGATTTCCCTTTTTCACTAATATATTCATACTTTTAGAATTTGATGCAACCTTGACTTCAAATTTTCTTTCTAATTGTGTATTCATATTTATAGGCAAAAAAACTGACCCGAATTTCAATGAGCATACTTTTCGTTTTTGTTTTCAAATATTCTGTCGGCATAGTATTTCTGTGTTCGTTTATTACACATAATGTAATAAAAATTTTAATTAAATTTAAAGTTCTGTTGTTTTAAGCTGTGTTCTTATCAACGGCATATTGAAAACAAATTGGTTGGAAATTGCGTGCGGCCTACGTCACAGCTTTCAATTTAAATTACTTTTGACAACCAGTATGTGTGAAAAACTTGAAAGCAAATCTTGATCGTGTAACTGTAGCTTAATCCAAAATAATTTTTTCTGAATACGACAGTTAATGTATAAATTCATATTGGAGTATGTAATATGGGAACCAAAATTCTTGTATCTATTACACGAAAAGTTCTTGTTAAATAGCTCATATTACTAAAGGGCCACTCAGACTATTATACTTTGTATTAATACATGTCAAAAACTCAAATAATACGTGCAAGTGCGATATTGTGAATGCAAAATGTCATAACGAATACGATAAAAATTTTACATCTCATACAACACTACACCAGGTGACTAATGTCATTATACCAAGCCAAATGTCAAATTTGGATTGTGTTGGTATAAGCCTAAAAACATGTTTTTATTTGGGTTATACTCACACACCGAGCGAATATTCAGTTTTGTATGGTTTTTGACATTTCCTATAAGAAAGACAGTCTGACGATGCTACCCTGTTTTGAAAGGTAAGTTGGTAACTTATAGCAACAAAGTACATGTGGTTATTTCTTTTGTAATATTTGTTGTACTAATGAGGATACCTGATTGATGTGCCTTGCATTTTTACAAAATCCAAACTAACAATTCGTCTGTTTCGACACCGATGCGGTGCCGTCGTTTATGGTATATGTCTTTGTCTTAAGCCGGGTATAAATATTGAATATGCTTATCGTATTGAATAATTTTTCGTGTAAGGCATGTCTGAAAGTTAACGAAACTATCGTATTTGCTTTATCTGATTTAAATCAACTACTTTATCCGCCGTCTATTTTCAAGGGCCGACACGACCATAGCGTACATGAAACTGATATACCTCCGGAAGTCAAAGAGTAATGTAGGGATGTTAATCCTCTACAGCTGTTTGCTTTATGCTTGTGTGTGTAATGTACATAATATGAGGTGTGATGGTGTGAACATAAAATGTCAATATACGTTAGATTTTTTGATAGTCGAAACAAATGTCTTTAGATTTCTTTTCCGTAAAGTGTGATGAAAGTCTTTGTACATATATAATAGTCTGAGTGTCCCTAAACTGATCTCCACTCATGTATATAGATATCGGTGTCGAAGAAGTGCATGCTAGAACAGAAAATGCAGCATTGCAATGTAGTCTGAATTAACTTTATTTCTCTTCTTACAGAAAATCACAATAACTAATAACAATCATTTCTAATGAAAAAATGTGATTAAAAACAATGAACTTAAAAGACTGTGTCGATTATATCTTATGATGGTATAACTTTTCAGATTGTCTCTCTTCTCAGGTGACTATTTGGCCACTTAGTCGCTTGGTGCGTCTGCAGCAAACCAGTAACCAATCGAAGACTTGTAATTAGAATATCCCTTAGATTTCAATACACAATTTTCAGCACATATCAAAAATAGGTCGGAGTTTTTATGTGGTAGAAAATGGGATATTTTGAGCTTTTACTTTAATTATAAATAATTGTTTTATTTCTAAATCCGAAAATTCCCCCATTTGGTTAACTCTCATCGTGATGTTCACGAAAATTATCTTTTTTATTGAAATTGAACTATCAACACCAACACATCACGGACATATATACATATTGAAACATTTTCAACCGTAAAGTGCGATTGCACTTAATGGCGTCGTCCTAAAGCACCCACAGAGAAAACGACAACAAATATTGAAACAATTACACACTGACTTTAAAGAAAGGACATCTACCCCTTCAAAAAAAAAAACAAGTAAGAGTGCTATATTTGGCTGTGCCGAATCTTATATACCCTTCACTAAAGTATGTATGGGGTATATCGAACCCTATATTCAAAATACTTCAACTCAAAAAACCTAAGTTTTCAGTAGAACGACAAAACTAATTAATTCGCTCATTACTGCAAAAATAAATTATGTGCATTCCATAATATGGTTTAAATAATATTATCCTTACTAATTTATAGGTATAAATATAATTATAAGTATAAAAAAATTATTTCGCTCTGGCTGGCATATTTTTTTGATATAGCATATTTTATTCGATAAAAAAAATTTTAGATTTAGCATATTTTGTCCGAAAATAATATGATTTTTTGAATATATTTAGCATTATGGCAAAATCGACTTCTTGCGAAAATTAACTTTTTTATTTTAGTTAATTTAATTATTATTTTTCGGACTGTATTGGTTTCTATATTTTTATGAATTGAACTGGCTAATGTTCGTATCGCTTTTAAAGCCAAATTACATGTGATAATTATTAATGAACAAATAACATCAAAGTTAGTTGTAAATATTCTGACAACAAGACATAGTTGAACGGAACAGCCAGCCGTTTTCGAAAGCCACTAAACCTTCCTCATCAGCGTTCTTCTGTGTTTTGGTCCACTGTGTGTGGTGTCAATTGATGTAGTTGACTGCCTTATATACGAAACTTTATTGCAAATGGAATATATGAATTAGTTTGATTCATCGTATTTCAATTTGCTCATGTGTTTTGTAATGAAGGCTCAAAGTTACCATCTCTAAATTTACAACAGTCTTACCATTGTCGTTTGTTCTTTACTAAATATGCACATGTTAGTTAATTTGCTTATTTTTGTTCTACTTAAGGCAAACTTTTTTGGTTTGTTCTTATTAAGTATATTTTTATTTAATTTTTGCCACAAGCCAATGACTATTAATTTTAGTTAATTTAATTATTATTTTTCGAACGGTATTTGTTTCTATATTCTTATGAATTGAACTGGCTAATATGTTCGTATCGCTTTTTAAGCCAAATTACATGTGATAATTATTAATGAACCAATAACATCAATTATGTAAAAGTGTTATAATTAATAATAATTTTGCCGATTATTAAGGTTGGTATATGTGGAAAATGTGGTTTTCAAGAAAAAAAAGTTTGGCCCCCACTGTTGTACAAATTTTGTACTCTTTGTTGATATATGTTTATTAAATTTTACTTTCATCATCCTGGAAGCGTTGTTTGGGCGAGAAGGGAGAAATGTCGGGAAATAAAACACAATAAAATTTTCTTATACAAATATATAATTTTTTCTTTATTTACCTTTAAATTAGTAATTATCGATGAAGAGGTAAATCTTTAATTCGCAAATTTATAATTCACTTTATAAAATGGAAGGAAATAACTGTGCGTCGCACTCAAAGAACAAACTATAAGTAAGATTTTTTATTTAGATGGCAAAAGCAATATTTAAGTGAACCGTTAGCGGTTTACTCGTTGGAAAATAAATAGTTACTCCGAAAGCACAAAGTTGTAAGCTTAAGGAGCAAAATCTACATTTCCAAAAAAAGGAGTAAAATAACCAAAAACCAGCCAACTTGCATATAAAATTATAAAAAGAAAATTAAATAGAAATTCGACTTAAACATTGCCGGCCACCTTGCGAGAATATCATTTATAGAGCAATTAATAATATCTCAACATTTATATATACATATATTAGAAAAAAAAGTCAAACATTCCAATATAAAGTGGTATATATAATATTTATGAGTAAAAATGGTTTTTACTACAGACTCATAAACTGATTTGCGAATGGTTTTTACGACAGACCCATCAACTGAATTGCGAATGGTTTTTACAACAGATCCATCAACTGAGTTGCGAATGGTTTTTACAACAGATCCATCAACTGAAGTTGTTGCTGCCATTAGTGCTGGAGGTTCTGATTTGGGAGTAGGTGATGCCACAGGAAACGGCCCGGCTATCTCCTTGCTTCCTTGTATTTACCGAACATGGCGTCATCGAATAAAGTAGATAAAGCGTCCCATTGTACTAGGCAACAATAAAAGTTAATAAGTGATATATTTTAATTGGTCAAAATGACCATTTTAGTAATTGGTTGTTTCACAACTCCGTTTGCAGTGTGTATATCTGCGACCCGAACGTGGTCATCACTTCCTGGGTAAGTCTTAATGACACGCCGTAGTCTCCAGGAAGTTGGAGAAAGCTGTTCATGTCGAATCGCTACTAAGTCGTCAACCTGTATATCCCTTTCAGGGAATTTCCATTTATATATTTTATGCAAATTGTGAAGGTATTCTTCTTTCCATCGTCGACAGAAGTCATGAGAGAATGCCTTGATTTTTCTATACCGATTAACTAAACTTATGGCAGATTCAAAAATAGATGGCTCCGGCGGGGCCAATAGGGGTCCACCGATCAAAAAATGACCGGGAGTTAGAGCTACGGGCTCAATGGGATTGTCTGACATAGGACAAAGCGGACGGGAATTTAAACATGCTTCTATTCTTGCTAATATAGTGGAAAGCTCTTCAAAAGTATATTTAACATACTGAGCCTCCTTACGAAAGTGTAGTTTAAAACTCTTGACAGCCGCTTCCCATAAACCACCCATATGGGGAGCACCCGCTGGTATAAATCGCCAAGATAGACCCTTAATACCAAATGTAGAACACATTCTGGCTTTACTTTCTGAAAGAAAAGTACGAAATTCCTTTTCAATTTCACGTGAAGCTCCTACAAAATTACTACCATTATCAGAAAAGACAGTCAATGGACAACCTCGTCTAGCGATAAACCGATGAAAAGCTGCCAAAAAGGCGTCTGTGGTCAAATCTGAAGTGGCCTCTAAATGAACTGCTTTAGTTGCAAAACAGACGAAGATACACACATATGCTTTCGTAATTTTGCAACCTATACCAGTAAAATTTCGCATATCAAACTGTCCTGCAAAATCAACACCTGTAGTGGTAAATGGCCGTTCCAATGTAGTCCTTTCCGTAGGTAATGCTGCCATGATTTGGTTACAAGAACGTTTTCTATCTAAAATACAACGCTTGCAACGATTAATAGCAGCACGCACTAAGTTTTTTAGACGAGAAACCCAATACTCAATTCGAAAAATTCTCAGCATCAATTGATTTCCACCATGAATTGAAACCAAGTGAATAAAGTCAATCAACAAAATTGTAAAACGACAATTATATGGTAATATAATCGGGTGTTTTTCAGTATACGATAAAGAAGGAGATTTTTCTAACGACCATTTAATCTCATTACACCATTGTTGTCCAAAAAGGGATTGAGTGGAAGTAACGAACTCTTTGATGAAATCGGTTTCTTTGATAATAAAGCTTGATATTCATCTGTGAAATGAACTTTTTGAGCCAATATTGCCAAACGTATTTTCACTTGTATTATCTCACTGCTCGATATTGCATTAGATGAATATTCATGTTTTCCTTTATGTGAAGCATGTATTCTATGATTAAATCGAAAAATATACGCTATCACCCTAAGAGCACGATCAAGCTTTGAAAATCTTTCAAGAATATCTTCGTAATCAGAGAAAAACGTCGCATGTGTCTTGACAGGTTTTGCCTCAACATCCGTTTATAGTGAGTGTAGATCGTTGATTTTCCATTCACTTTTGCATCTTCTAAGCCACGCAGGTCCATTCCACCAAATATCACTCTCCGCTAATGCCGAAGGGGTGAGTCCCCTGCTGCCTAAATCTGCAGGATTTTCTTCAGACCTAACATGGTACCAATTATGACTCCCTACATTTTCCTGAATCCTACACACTCGATTGGCCACAAAGGTCGTCCAACTACTAGGAGTTTTCCTTAACCAACAAAGAACAATTGTGGAATCTGTCGAGCAATATATTCGACTGAGCGTAATATCTAGTTCATTTTTTAATGTCTTCAATAGTTCTGAGGCTAGTACTGCACCACAAAGTTCCAATCGAGGCCGGGAAACAGATTTAATTGGAGCTACTTTGGTTTTACATGAAAGCAAGTGAGTATATATTGTCCCTAGTGACTCAATGCGTATATAAACTACCCCGGCGTATGGTTTTTCTGACGCATCAGAAAAAACATGAAGTTCAGCTGACGTATCAGGGCTATAATGTACCCACCTGGGTATCCTTATATTGTTCACTTCCGTATAAAACGAAACGAATTTTTCCCAATCGCTTTTCGTAGAGGGGATTAAAAAATCATCCCAGTCTATATTATTTTTCCAGATATTTTGCATAATAATTTTTGCAACCACAATGACTGGACCGATCCAACCTACAGGGTCAAACAGTTTAGCAATGGTGGACAAAACTTCTCTTTTAGTGTATTGTGCCTTATGAGTAATAGGCTCTACACAAAAATAAAAAGAATCCAATTAGGCATTCCATTTAATACCCAATGTTTTGGAGCTGCTTGATTCAACAAAAGTCAATAATTTTGTATCCACTAAATATTCCGTGGGAAGATCTTTTATAATTTGGATTTCATTCGAAGTCCATTTTCTTAATTCAAATTTTGCTGACGACAATACCGTTATCAATTCATTTCGCGATTTTAAAGCCGATGAAACATCATGAGCCCCCGTAAGTACGTCGTCAACTGAATCTTCAGCTAATTGTAAAAGGGTCCTTATTGCCAAATAAGGAGCACAATTTACACCAAAAGTAACGGTATGTAACTTATACTCCTTCACCTCCTCTGTTGGAGATGATCGAAAAAGTATACGTTGGAAAGGGGTATGAGTTGAATTAAGACGAATTTGTCGATACATTTGAGTTATGTTGCAATTAAACACGTATTTGAACAATCTCCATCGCAATATTAATAGCACTAAATCAGATTGTAAAGTGGGGCCCACATAAAGACAATCGTTTAAGCTATTTCCATTGGAGGTTTTGTTCGAAGCATTAAATTCGACTCGTAGTTTAGTAGTTTTGCGGTCAGGCTTTATTATTGGATGATGAGGCAAATAGCAAGATAGACCTGGGGCTGTCAGCCCTCGCACCACTGGCCTCATATGATCCAACAACAAATATTCCTGCACAACACTATCCTATCATATAAGGATTTAACTTCAGGTTTGCGGAGAAGCGACGTTTCGTTTCTCAAGAACTGTGCCATCACATTCTGTCTAGAAACACCTAAATTGATATCTTGAGGAAATTTTGGCTTAAAGAGTAGCGTCACTACATATCGGCCATCGGAATCACGTCGTGTTGTTTTTAGAGTTGTGCTTATCAGCTCTTTTGAGTGACCGCTCTTTTCAGCTCAGCTCACTTTACGGAAGTATTTCATTCAGTTGGCTCAGTAGCTCAGTTCATTTGTAGTGAAACATTTTGTGAAGCATAAAGAAAGAGCGTGTGTCCGTGTGTGTGGTCATACACAGCGTTACCGTTGGTGCTACTAAAGTAGCAATTTGCCACTTTTTCGACTGCTTGGATACTATTGTGCTACATTTACAAAATGCACTCAAATTTGAAACTTTTTCTAATTTTTACCACTTTTTAATACTTTTTATTGTACTTTTGATTTTATTGATAGAAAAGTTATGCTGTTTAATATTAATATGTAAGCAAGCTTATACTAACTGCGAGTTTATGGAAGCCATGTAAAAATTCTCGTTTGTCTATTTATATTAAAAACAAAAACAAAGCACTCAAAATTTGTTTTTGTTTTCAATATAAATAGACAAGCGAGAATTTTTACATGGCTTCCATAAACTGGCAGTAAACCTTTTTTTTGTGGTTAGCTTATGCATATCTTTTGAATAATTAACATTACCTCGCTGGCTTATATTCGTATACCTCTGTGTGTATGGATATATGTAAATATTAAAAATATTTTCCTATTAAAATATGTAAATATGAACAAAAATCGTTCGAATATTCGAACAACTTTTTCTCATTTTTGTTCAAGCGAACAAAAATTTTCAATTTAGAATAAAAAATTATTCGAATTATTTTTGTCGAATATTCGAACAATTTCCTTAACTGCTTTGTATAAAAAGTATTTTACATTGCATAACTTTTTAATTTGTTATTAATAGGGTGTTAAGTAATCAAATTACTCCAAATTATAAATACTTTATATACATATAAATATGTTCGCTAAACGCATCTTTTCTTTTCTTCCTAGGAAAAGATAATACCTCTTTATTGGAATTAGAAGGTGTCTCACAATTCATAATAAAGAGTTTAGAAAAAAAATAACTGCTGTTCTCTAATCGAAAGCCTTAAGAATCGAATTATTGAACGACGTAAAAAAGCATTAAATGCCTTAATATTATTCCTCAGCTTTCCTATTCAATACCAATTTTTTCAAATACACCACAAAAAGCGGAAAAAGAGTACGCGAATAATTTGTTTTCATGATTATTTTGTATTCAAAATATGCGATAATAATCTCAAATACGATGGAGTAACTGATAATGTTTCATTAACTGATTGATTAATTGATTTAAATTATTTGGAAACATCAAGAAAGGATTACGCAAACTGTATATGATTTTTAATGCTATTTTTATATCACCAACATTAGCAATTTGCGAAAGAAACTTTTCTACCTGTTCTTTTATTAAAAGAAAAAAATAATCGTCTGCCAACTACGAGTAAAAAGTGGGATTATCTGCGGTTTTTAAATGATTTTTTAAATCAATGACATATTAAAAAGGGTTTGTAAATGTGTATAAATACCTATACTTTTTAACTAATTTCGTTTCGGTTTTTAACATCCAACATCTGGAAAAAAGTGGTTATTTTTAATTTATTTAAATTTTTATTTATTAAAATTTCTAAGTTTGTTATTAAAATTATTTGTTTTTCTTGTGTAATGAATTAGTTTTTGTTTGTTAATAACAAAAATTAAACTAATATAGATGCGTGTCATTTTTTGAAAACTTTTTTAAAATTATTCCAATACATTTTTGTTCGTTCGAATATTCGAACAAAAGTTCAAAGTTATTCGTTTGTTCGAACAAGAAAAAAATCGTGAAATTTCATTCGAACAAATATAAAAGACGAATAGTGAATTTTTGCCAAGAATTAATAGAAGCGATACAAGACTGATTTTATTAAAGTATTTATTTAGATCCAGTACTTATTAAATCAATTGAGGATACTAACTATTTTGAAATTGCTTCCGTTTTTAGTAATATAATAAGTGAACTGTAGGTTTTTGTAAGAGTTAAAATTACGCGTGTAAGAAAGCGTAAAAAATATCTTAATCTGAAGTGTTAATGAAAGTTTATAATCAAAATTTTATACATTTGCTTCATATATATATATTTAGTTTGCTGCATACTAGTGCTTCCGATAAGCGCTTTTTTTAATTGGAATCATTAGAAAATAAGTTATCTAACATACTGAAAGTTTAAGCTTGTCACTCCTTGTTATCTACCTTAAGTTTGTAGTAAAGGGATTTGAAAGACTACATTCCAAATGATGAACCTGCTCAAAAGCACAGATATATATATATATATATATATAATAACTATTAAAAAGCCTAAAAACGACCTTTTTCCGTTAATTAAAAAATGCAATGTACACAAAATTTACCGAATTGTCGTGTGCATGTATCTTGAGAATTCAATATTAAGATATTTATCAAAAGTTTAATAAATTTTCTCTAAAATATATAAACTGAGTTAGTTTTTTTTTGTAAATAAGTGCCAATGTCAAAAAACCATTAAAAATATATCTGTATCTTCAGAAAATTCAAGTAATTTTTTATTATAAGCACATATTATATGAATTATTTTTATATTTTGTGGCTTTATTTTATCATAAAAATAGTATATTTTCGTCTTTAAATATGCAAAACCTGATTTTTATTATTGATGTTTTTAAGAATAAGCAGATTTGTTTTAATTTTTCTTGTTTTTAAAGTTGCCCCTTTTTTCCTAAAATCCCCTTTTGGTGCCACCTTGTTTTAAAAATCCCTTTTTGTTCCACTTTCTGAAATTTTACAACGGTAACGCTGGTCATACATTACAAAACAAGACAGATGAAGTATGTATAAGAAATAAATAAAATTAAAATAGTGTAATGAGTGGAATTTGTTAATAAATATATCTACATACATATAAATACTATGTACATATGTATATACTATATATGTAGAATCAAAATTAAAATTATTTAATATATTTTAATATCACAATATGTATGTATATAAATTTTTTTATGTACTTGTGCGACAAAAAAAAATTGCTAAAAAAGAACAAGACTTGTATCGAACTCTTTCATTAGGTCGTTTTAGACACAAACCTATAATCTAACACACTTAATTTACATAGGTTTGTGTCTAAAACGAGCTGCTTAAGAGTTTGATAGAAACCTACATGTAATTTAACTGGGTTTTATTATAGGTTTGTGTCTAAAACGAGCTACTGAAAGAGTTCGATACAAATCTAAAAACCGCTCAGTACTGAGCTGAAAGCGCTCAGTGGATTGAACGGCTCACAGCGCTCAGTGAAGTGAATCGTTCAATTGAACTAGTTCGTTCATGAGCTGCACAACTCTAGTTGTTTTCCTATAATTATCCCCACAAAAATTTATCAAAAGGACTTAATATTTTTCATTTTGGAGTCTCTTCTAATTCCCAAAATTTAAGAAGATTTTTATTTAGATTATCCTCCGGAGATTCTTCTATTCTGACAGAATATACTTGAACTTGTGGCTTTGGAATGGATCCTGTGATAATCCACCCGAATACAGTTCTTTGAGCTAACAATGCTCCCACAGTTGCATAATGAATTCCCCCTAGAATGATTTGAGGATACAAGTCGGCCCCTAACAGTATATCGACTGACTTAGGCTGCCAAAATTGAGGATCAGCTAATTCTAAATTAGGAAAAATGTCATGAAGATTTGAATCAATGACAAACGAGGGCAAGTCCCCTGATATCTTTGATAATACCAAAGCCATAGTTTCCAATAGAATAGAGTGATCTAATGGAGAACTGATCTTCAAATTACAAACTTTCCTAGTCGTAGCCGAAAGAGTTTGATTCATGCCCGAAACGGACACCTTCTTCGAAAGTGGTCACAATTTCAAGCGATTTTGCAAATTTTCAGAGATAAACGATGACTCTGAAGCTGGATCAATAAGGGCCCTGGGTGGGTACGTCATAACCTGATGAACAATATTCACCATTGCAGTTCCAAGAAGCACTTGGCGGTTCTGAGAGACATGAAAAGCCTGACGAGAAAAATTATTATTGGAATAAATTCCCGTCGATGTAGAAGGCAGAGATGCATCTAGGTCAGCATTGTACACCACGTTGCTAGTACTAGGAGTCACGCTGGTATTATGGGCAACTGTACTTGCAACTGTTGTAGAATTATCTTGAGTCGCAACTCCAGTACTAGAACTTTCCCGATGTAGCAAAGTATGATGCCTTTTATTACACGTTGCGCAATTAAAAGCACTTTTGCAATTTTTAACTTCATGTTCACGGGACAAACAATTTATACAACAGCGATGCTTTTTCACTGTTGAAAATCTTTCCGAAATTGAGAGATTTTTAAATCGTTTACAAGCCCGCAAAAAATTATCAGAAGAACGACATAAAATACAAGAACTAGAGGTAGAATTTACCACATGAGCCCTAATTTTCGGAGCTACAGGTTTCATGGAAGGTTGGGTATCTTTGAGTTCACGAACACATTCTAAAGTTTGAACCCTTTCTGTCAGAAAGGCGTCAAAATCTTTCCAAGAAGATAAAGCTGATTTATTTCTTACGCTTTGTTCCCATATACTAACAGTGGACATAGGTAGACGTTGTATGCACATAAAAATTAAAATTGGGTCCCAATATTCAGTACAAACTTTATAAATTGAAAGGGCATTTAGACAATTATTAATACCGCGTTGTAAATTTTTTATTCCCGCACTAGATTCCTTGTCAACCGAAGGAAGGTTAAATAATTTTTTCAATTGGTTATTAACCAACATGCGAGGATTCTCATATGCTTCTTTCAAATTACGCCAAGCCATATCGAATCCTTCATTACTTAAGGGGCATTTTGAAACTATTTCATTTGCCTCCCCACTAGTCTTACGTATTAAGTGACAAAGTCTTTCAATATTGCTAAGACGCGAACTATTAACATATATGGCAGTGAACAAATCCCTAAGCGCGGGCCACTCAACATAATCGCCAGAAAATGTTTTAACATCACATGGTGGAAGGGTAAGGTTATGGTCAGAATTGTTATTGTTCACATTTTTTATAGAAGAGGCATTAAATTTCATAGTTTCGAAATGATGCACTTTCTCATTTATCATGGATAAGCTATTAAGATACGCTGTAAAGGTAACGTTGTATTTACCTGTAGCTGCAGTAGTGTCACAAAAATCAGCTTTTTCTTTACTATCTGCAGCATCTAAATAATTTTCATATGCTACCTTTACCTTTCCCATAAATCTTTTAATTCTTCCCGGTGAATTTCTAATGTATACGCGGTATGTACATCATCGCGAATATCATTAAATTGTGCTTCAAATTGAATAAGAGCATCCGACACTCTAATAAATTTTTTGAAAGCTGCAATTGCCATTTTTTTATTTTGATTTGTTTGTTTTTTATTAAAAATACGCAAAATTTGTTGCACTTTATCGTATTTATTTATTTATTTATAAACAAATTATTTATTTTCCTTAAAATTTCTTTAATTTTTTCCACAAACGATATCTTGACCAATTAGACCGACAATAGGGTGACAATTGATCACAGGAAAAAAATGTATAAAAGAAAATACAAAACAAACAAGTAAGAGTGCTATATTCGGCTGTGCCGAATCTTATGTACCCTTTACCAACGTGCGTACATATATATAGTATACAGACACATACAAACATATTTGTTTTGTGAAAAAATTTATAATTTTTTTCTCTAAAATAATTCATAGTAAGTGACCTTTCAGTATTTTTCGATTAAAGAATTTGATTCAATTATTTTATTTTCGATATTAGCAATAGTTGAATATTTTACTGTACACTCTGTGGTTAAGATAAATTTTACATTCACTCTTATTTCAGTCAACATCGACATCACGTCAATACATTACCAAAATATTGGGGCTTGTTTACTCGCTCTCGAGATGTTCAAAAACCGTGCTGCTATTTAATAACTCTAAAATATTTTTAGTATTGCACCTCCATACCAAGTAAACTAACTTGTTTTATATTTTCCCGTATTTAATAATCATTGATGTTGCAAAACTGCTGAGTGTCTTGATTTAAGTTTCCCATTGCAAATGGTATACATCGTGGTATTATGTAAACGTTTTATTCCTACAGGATTTGTCTGAAATTTGTTCAGCAGAAAGGAAAGGTATAAGGAAAATGAAACGGAACATGTCCTTTATGTCTTTAGCGATAAATTTTAGTTTTATCTCCATTTACTAAAAATTAATAGTTATTATGCTGAGAGCACAATAAGCATAAACATAAAATCTGTTTAACTGAAAAAAAATATTTTTGGTTATTTTTTTTACCGAAACTTTTTTTAAAGCTCCAACCCTAGAACCATTTTTCTGAGTTTCTTTATAAAATATAGAATATATGTAATTACCATAGTAATAATTAGTTTTATATACCAGAAAAAAATTAAGTTTTCCAGGTCTGGAGATATGTCTCTTATTTTTCTAATTTCTATGCAAAACTATTTCATTCTAAAGGTGAAGTTATATAACACGCGTTAGTGCGCGTGCCAACTGTAGGCATCTGTCAAAAAAAGTTGAAATAGTGTTTTTGCATAAGACAAGTTACATACCAAACTCTTTGACGCGTTTGCAGCAGAAAGTTGGTTAACTTTCAACTTTTTAACGCGTTTTGATGTTTTGACAACTAATCGGCTGACAATAGTTGTGTTCATTTACTAAAAATTTTTACGAATTTGTAACAATTGTTACTGGAAAGTGTTCATTAACACAAAAAATTTGCAACAAGAGAGCGTCGAAAGAGCGTAAAAAATTGAGAGACAGAAATATTCCTGCAAGTTTTTACAAGTAAAATTTTTACTTGTAATAATTTTTCAAACACCTGTTTTATGATTGTGTTTGCAAAACAATTTTCTAAATTAAGTTGAAAATAAAAATATTTTGGAAATTGTAAGTAAATGTAAACTTTTAAGACGATAAAAAGTATTAAAAAGATAAAAAATTTATTTTTGTGTAACTAGCAACAACAGAAGCAAAATAATATGTCTAATGAAATTGAACTAATATATATATGCATTAATATTTTCTACAGCCTCTGAAATGTTTTTGTTTTTCTTTAATTTTCACAGACCAGCTGTTATTTTCAGTGTTGTAAATATTATGAGTACCTAGCTACTCGGTAATTTACACTAAGACGATATTTACACTGGGCATTTTCTGGTTATCTTTGCAGGCAGGCGTTTTAAGTTTGTTGGTGAGAGGTGTTGAGAAGCATGCGGAGTAAAACAAAAGGCACGAAATGAAAACTCGAGGGGATTTTTGACATTTATCTTTGTTTTTTCGTACTCTCAGCATTAAGCATGAATATTAACGTCAAAAAGTCTTGAAGAAAAAAGTCTTAATGTAAATGTAAAAGAAAATTGTCGAAGCAAGGCAGGCTAAAAAGGCATAATTTGAATAGGCATTAAGCAGGCAAAGAATTCAATTAGTTCAGATATATATTTGCAAATAAATTTGAATTAACACATAATTTATTAGTCACGACAATGGTGAATATAAATGACCATAATCACATCATTTTTAATCAATATCACAATTACAATCATTTTATAATAATATACATATACATATGTATAATATGTTCAGAAAACATAGGGGTAGTTATTGAGTACTCATATATACCTATACATTACAACACTACTTTAACTTGCAAATTTTAGCTAGTAAAGTGTTCATTTACTTTTTCACATTTTTGAGAGTAGTTTTGAAAAATTTCTTGTTACTCTCTCGTTACTAATTTTTACTAGTAAAGTTAATGAACACACCTAATAAAAGAGAAAAATTTTAAAAAAATTAGAATCATGAAGGAAAATCTTAATAAAGAGTTTGAAAACTATACAGTATTGCACAAAAAAGGATTTGAAAATGTTCCAAGATCATTTTTCAATGTAAAAATGAATAAAAAAGCTGAAAGAAAAGGCGTTTGTAACGCGTATTGTGTAACTTGCCATTTTTCATGCGGTAAAGTTTTCAAGCGCACGATATTCGTCGACGAACAAACGCGTGTTATGTATTTCTACCTTAAGTCATAAAGTATATAAAACTTGTAAGCAAAAAGAAAAAACTAACTTGACCTAGTTACTTTTGTAAAAAAACAATAAATTTAGCAACCCTGGAATCAAAATTTTAGATTTTTCTGATTTAAAAAATTAATAAAGTGTGTTAAGTGAACAAAGAAATAAAAAAATTTATTTTATTCTTTAATATTTAAAAAAAGTTAAAGTTTCCATCTTTGGAGCTGTAATTTTCATTTTTCAAATTTTATACGCCAAACTTTTCTTTCAGAAGCATAAAATATATTCAATTTATAAAGGAAAAGAAAAATATTTTTAGAACTATTTAATTTTACATAACACAAAAAGTGTAAGTTTTCCAACCCTGGAATCATAATTTAGGATTTTTCTAATTCCTTATACCAATCTAGTTCTTTAAAAAATACATAAAATATGTTAAGTGAACGAAGCAAAAACTAAATAAGAAAAATCTTAGTTTCATTTAATTCCTTTAATATTAAAAAATTCAGTAAAGTGCGACTTTGACTCGCGCACGAAGGGTTCCGTACATTCGGTTCTGAGAACTTTTTAATGTGGATTTTTTGCTTTTCTGAAGTTTTTTTTCAGTTTCGGTTTTTTTCATTTAGGCGATTTTTTTTTTCATTTTGGCGATTTTTCCTGTTTTGGGCTTTTTTCATTTTGGCGATTTTTTTCTGTTTTTTGGGGTTTTTTTCGTTTTGGCGATATTTTTTTCATTTTGGCGATTTTTTTTCATTTTGCCGTTTTTTTCTGTTTTGGGGCTTTTTTCATTTTGTACATTTTTTCTGTTTTTTGGGTTTTTTTTTCATTTTGGCGATTTTTTTTTTATTTCGGCGATTTTTTCCTGTTTTTGGGCTTTTTTAATTTTGGCGATTTTTTTTCTGTGTTTTGGGGTTTTTTTCGTTTTGACGATTTTTTTTCATTTTGGCGATTTTTTTTCATTTTGGTGATTTTTTTTTCATTTTGGCGATTTTTTTCTGTTTTTGGGGCTTTTTTTCATTTTGGGGATGTTTTTCATTTTGGCGATTTTTTTTCATTTTAGCGATTTTTGCCTGTTTTTGGGTTTTTTTCATTTTGGCGATTTTTTTCTGTTGTTAGGCCTTTTTTTATTTTGGAGATTTTTTTCATTTTGACGATTTTTTTTTTCATTTTAAAGATTTCTTTTTTTATTTTGGCGATTTGTTCTCATATTGGGTTTTTTTCATTTTGGTGATTTTCTTTCATTTTGGCGATTTTTTTTTCATGTTAGCAATTTTTCCGGTTATTCGCGGTTTATTTTAGTCTTAGACATTTTTTTTGTAATTTGGTTCTATTTTTCCTTTTGGCGATTTTTTTGCTTTTGTCGATTTTTTTCGGTTTGGCGATTTTATAATTTTTTGATTTTTTAGTTTTACCGATTTTGAAAATTTCAAGAGTTTTGCTCTTACGGTTTCCAAGATACAGCAAGTTGTCAAAATTGCATTAACTGATGGTACACCCTTTACGTTAAATTTTTTTAAATTTTAGTGTTAATTTTTGTAGTCTGTATAAAAATACACTAACTTTAAAAATTTCAAGTGTATATACATACATACATACAATTGTATGTATGTATATTACATGGGATTTTAACATTTTTCGTTGCTAGTTTTGGAACACCCTTTAATTTCCAATTTCTCATGTATTTGTTATTGTAGCGGCCAAAGGTCTACACACTGTGTCCAAATTTCAGGTCTCTAGCTCTTACGGTTCTCGAGAAAATACCCTGCATAATTTTAGACATAAGGTATGTTTTATTCGAAGTTTATATAAATATTCAGAACAAAATTAAGTGTGTATAAACTTATTAAGTAGCTATAGCTATAGCTGCTTAAAAATTAAGTAGGTATACATATGTTTCGAATAAAACACACCTATAGTTAATTTTACATAACACAAAAAGTTAAAGTTTTCCAACCCTGGAAACGTCTTTTTAATTTTTTTATATTTTTTTAATTTCAAATTCCAATTTTAGTCGTACTGAAGTGTAAAATAAATTTATTTATTTAAAAAAAATAAAAATTTGTTTTCGGTAGTTACTTTTATATGGCAAAATAAAGTTTAAGTTTTCCAGCTCTGCAATCGTCTGCTCGATTTTGCTGAATTTCAATACCAATCTATTTTGGAAAATTTCTGACACACCAGTCCAAGAACGAAGTCTCTAGCTTTTCTGGGAGCTTCGGAAAACCGATTTCACGTACAGACAGACGGACAGACGGACATCGCTTATTCGTCTTCCCTATGCATAAGGATCCAGAATATATATATTTTATGGGTCGCTTGTTGATATTATAGAAATTACAAACGGAATGACAGACCTATATATACCCTTTTACCATTTTTGTTGGTAAAGGGTATAAAAATACACAGTTCGATTGAATATACACAAGTGTATGTATGTAAGTATGTATATTTTGTGCACAATTTCCACGAAATAATATATTATAATGATAATCGTGATAAACAAGAAACGATTTACTATTATTAATTTAGAAATTCACCAATATAAAAATTTTTCTATTAATTCCGTCCGTCCACGTAATCAAATCGCACCTTTGATATTTTGCGTACCGAACACGAAAATATCAAAGCAAACGTCAAATTAATTTTTAGTGTTGTGAAACGATCAAGCACTTTAACAAAATTCACTGTATAAATATTTGTAAGTAAGTTACACCACATATATGTATATATATATGTATATATGTGTATGTGTATATACTTCCCTATTCTCTTTTCTTCTTTCGCACTTGTATTTATGTATGTATGTACATATATAATTTACTTGATTTTGTACGCACCTTTTGATATTTAACTTATCCAAAATTGTGGCGATGTTAATTGGCGTTCCAAAACAATGTTCCTTTAAATTATAACCAATTTGTATAATTAGGTATGTACATATATGTGTATATATTCCTTTTAATATATATCCGGTTCGAAGGACCAAATGTTTGGGCGAGAAGGGATAAATGTCGGGAAATAAAACACAATAAAATGTTCTTATACAAATATTTAATTTTTTCTTTATTTACCTTTAAATTAGTAATTATCGATGAAGAGGTAAATCTTTAATTCGCAAATTTATAATTCACTTTATAAAATGGAAGGAAATAACTGTGCGTCGCACTCAAAGAACAAACGATAAGTAAGATTTTTGATTTAGATAGCAAAAGCAATATTTAAGTGAACCGTTAGCGGTTTACTCGTTGGAAAATAAATAGTTACTCCGAAAGCACAAAGTTGTAAGCTTAAGGAGCAAAATCTACATTTCCAAAAAAAAGGGGTAAAATAACCAAAACCAGCCAACTTGCATATAAAATTATATAAAGAAAATTAAATAGAAATTCGACTTAAACAAGCGTAAATACACCGAAAGCGTATAAATAGAACGCGAAATACATCATACAGGTAGTTTGTTTTAACAAAAAGTCTTATAATAAAATGTTTAATAACTCAGTCAATTTCTAAGGAATTTTTTTAAAACAGACTTGCAAATTACTCTTAATCAATTATGTTTTATAAATAAAGTTAGAAACAGTAGGTTCCAGTACAAAAATACTGCCCAAGAACCAATCCAAAGTAGAAAAGTGTCGAAAAAAAACCGAAAAAATTATATTTAGTGAAAAAATACAGACTAGAGATGTGCACGTGAGTGTTCTCTGACTCACAACACGCACGCTCACGCAGAAAAATGATTTACTCACGCACTTTCACGCACGAATGATCTTGAAATTTTTCACGATCACGCACGCTCACGAATAAAATATTTTTAATCACGCACGAGTGGTTTACAACTTATCACGATCAATCACGCTCACGAAAAAGTATATAATTTAATTTGCATATTTTTTTGGGTTGAAAAATAGGTTCATACATATATTTACATATCTATGTATTTACATACATATGTATGTATGCTCGTGTTCTTGAAAAATTTACATTGGCGGTATTCGATGTTTGATGCAAATTTTCGTGCGTTAGTGCAAATGCAAAATATCGTAGCTTTTCTTTGTATTGTGTATGTATTTTGTTGTTGGATTTTAAAGAAAAGCTACGATATTTTGCATTTGCACCAACGCATGAAAATTTGCATCAAACATCGAATACCGCCATTGTAAATTAAAATAAAGCAAAGTTAATTTTTACATGAAGCAATAATAATTATTGCAATTATTTAAAAAAGTTTTATTTTGTCTTTCGCATGTTCTTGTCTGGTCATGGTAAAATAAACAATTATTATTTTTTTAACTACATACATAAATACATAATTACATATTTATAAATTAAAATGTTTTTATATGTAATTTGTTTGACATTAAATGAAAACCTTGTTGTTCGTAGAATTTGAGAGATACAAAAATAAAATTTTTAAATAAAAATTTATTGCCGTGTATAAAAGCAACTGTTGCAGTTAAAGCATTAATCAAACCGGTTTCCCATAAAAAATTCGTTGTTTGAAACAAAATTAATTTCAAGGATGCAACCTTGATCTAATGTAGCATACGAAAATTTTCAAAAAACAATAACAACTCGATAATCAGAATTGAAAAATTCTGAAACGTAGAACGATTATTATTTTTTACATATTATCTGCCTATTTATAGAAAATATTAGGGCTTTAGAAAAAAATTTTTATGGAAATCTATTAAACCTTAATAATTTTTATAGATTGGGCCTTTAACTATTATATATGTTCGTAGTATATAGTAAGTACCGGCCTTCAGCGTTAGCCGACCAGTGCTGCAAAAATGAGATCATTAAGAACCTAATCGTAGTGAAAACTATTCATATAGAAAATATGAAGAATATATCAAAAGTTTTAAACCTTTTTTGCATCTTTCATACAAATTCTTTAATGAAATAGAAATTCAGACATTGCTTTGCATATGACTTTTATTGATTTTCGGTTTCATTCAGGACATGAATGAGCGTAGTTATGAATTTGTCATA
This sequence comes from Tachina lurida, assembly GCA_944452675.1. Taxonomy (NCBI): domain Eukaryota; kingdom Metazoa; phylum Arthropoda; class Insecta; order Diptera; family Tachinidae; genus Tachina; species Tachina lurida. The sequence continues at coordinate 103,692,298 of OX101753.1, read as the reverse complement.
TGATACTGTATCAGCGGTTTGGTAAACTGTGTTTTGGAATTCATAAATTTAGTAAAAAGTAAAAGAGGCAAAAGCAAAAAACTGTGTGAACTGAAATTGATTTTTGAAACAAAGAAATGCACGCCTGGGCAATAATTCAAAAAACTGCTAAAAACAGGTACCTGCACATTTGGCAATTATATTTATCCTGCACGAAGGTTGGGTTCCCTTTTTGTTGACTATTTTTTTGACTTTTTGGCAACATTGTCAACGCATCACCCATTTATTAATAACCCTATTACTGGTAAAACCTATTTTTGCGAAACTTGCCACACACCCTTACATGCCGACCACACGAGCAATAATCTTGGCAATTATTGCCGTGGCAACTGTCAAATTCGGTTGCCGACACAAGATATTAGCGTGTGGACCGTATGAATATGTGTTCAAATATATATTCAGCAACAAATGTCAAAATACATTGCTGAGCAACAATCTCTTAACATATGCTGTCAAAATGAAATAATATTAATATTTTTTTAACAAAAAAGTAAAAAAAAAACGTTTTAACTACATAAAACAAATAAAAGTTCAGTTTACAATTAGAAAAATTTCTATTTATTGATAGTTTAAGTGTTTATATGCATAAAAACAAAATATATTTGAATATAGGTGTTCACCACCTCTAAATACATTGTTGAACACAAGCAATTTGACGTCATCGCTCTGCCGGCGTTATTGCTTGTGTTAAGATACATCAAATTGCTCGTGTGGTCGTAGTGTTAGTTGTAAAAATTATACGTTCTTGCATTTAAAAATGTTGGGCGGTTACATCCGCATTTATTATTTCATGTTCTTCTACTTGACCGATATGTATTATATACCCAGTAAAAAAAATTGGAAGTCATTCTAAAGGAACTACATTTTCATTGCTTCCAAAAAATCGATATTTTTAATTTGCCGATAGTTAGCAGAAAACCAAGTAGAAGTTTATTTTAGTCATACAAAACCTTGTAATTCGTCAATAGTTGTAGAAATTACTCACCAGAATTTAAAAAAAATCGATTTTTTTGAAGAAACTTATGAACTAATTTTGGTCTAAAATTTTGAAGTTATTTGCTTAAATTTACATGAAAATACTGTTTCACGTTTAAATTCCTATAAAAAGAAACTAATTGTTAAAATAAGTAACTATCAGCCATTTTTCCTAGATGAAAATATTATCATAGAACACAAAAAAGGAAATTTTTCTTAAAATCGCTTCCAATTCGGTGACCAGGCATCGAAAAAGAGAACTTCTTGCAATGACAACCCTATGTAAAAATCATTAGATCGGATCGAAATTTGCACTACTTCCAGATCGCAAACTCTACAGTTTCATGACTTTTTTGGAGTGTCTTTTTTTACTGGGATATATATTCCTATATACATTTTTTTTGGACTGGTTTTATTCATTTAATAAAACACCAAATATTACCAAAATATGCAGTTTCGTTAGCAAAATTGTAGACTGGAGTTACTAAAATGTGCTAGTGAGTCAATGTCTACATTCAAAAAAATAATTACCTTGTCAATAGTACCAACGGCAGTATTTGATTTTCAATAACATGCACATTTTAAATGTCTAAAGCAAAATACATTTTCTGCGGTACAATTCGTCAGTAGTATTGTTGACAAAGGCACTGTTGAATCGGTAGTGTTTCTCAATTGATACTTCCTACAGGGTATTTAAGAAACATACATACATATTGACAAAGGTGTATGTATGTATTCAGTATGTTTGTACCAGTGTTGCCGAATCGCGGGTAATTACCCGAATCAGGTGTAATTTTTATGTGCAAGTGTAGCGCGTGGGTAATTGCTCTCAGGTGTAGTTCACGGGCAATTTGAAATTCTTTTGTTGTATATAATAAATATATATATAATACAACAAAAATATATAAATAAATAAAATAAAATATAATAAATTATCGTCTGATACCGTTACTGCAAGTTTATTTACTAAAGAAGGTATACAGCAAAACGGCAATAAAAATTTTAAACTTCTCCTAAACAATAGTAATAAAAATTTAAGTTCCAATGACTTTATTAGTTTAAGATTTATATGTTGGTTATTATTATGTATTTTTTTTTTTGTATATTTCTCTTTAGTTACTGTATAGTTTAACAAATATTGAATTGATTTTAATGTATTTATTTGCTGTTTGTAACACACTTTTATGAAATAAAATATGTAGTTATCAAAAACGTAACGTTTGTTGTGTGTTTAGCTGGTATACATACATAGTATATCGAGAGCCTATATTCAAAATACATCAACTCAATAAAGCTAACGTTTTAGTAGAGTGAAAAAACTAGTTAATTCGCTCGTTATAGTAAAAATAAATATTGCGCCTTCCATAATATGGGTTAAATAGCTTGATAATTTATAGGTCTGCAAAAAAAATTATTTTGTACTGGTTTCCGCAGTTTTTTTAAATAGCATATTTTTGTCGATCAGAAAACAAATATTTTTTAGAGTTAGCATATTTTGTCGGAAAAAATATTTAATTTTATTGAATATATTTATTTTTCAATAAATTTGTAAAATCTTTTACTCAATACTAGATATAAGAATAGAAAAACTACTAGAAAAAACTTAAAATACCATAAAAAATATAACTTAAGTCTGATTGAAATCCTCTTCCATCTCCTTTGGTACTCTCTAACTCAATCATTATTGTAGCATGGTCACTCCATATTTTAAATTTCGAAAGATTATATCATTGACTATAATCGGTTGACGCATAATGTCTCTATTTGATTGACGGTTTAAAAGTTATACATATATTACCAATTTTTTTATCGGAACCTCTATGTACAAATATGTAAAAGTGACCATATCTCAAAAACTAGCCATAGGATATCAAAATCCTTACATAGTTCGTGTTCAGCATGCCAAATGCAATAAGATGTGATAATAAATTACTTTTGTTTTTTTAATTTTGAAATTTACACTAGAGCTAGCATTTATTTTCACAAAAAAAAATTAAACTTTGAGATAGAAGATAAAAAAATTTATATAAAACAAAAAAAAAATAATTTTTTTTATTCGAAATTTATATTTCAGATGAATATTGCATAGGGGAGCTATTTGCCATTCATACACGTACAGTAGAAATATATAGGTATATTAAGAAGATATTAAAACTAAAAATTTTTCCAGTCTTTTTGATTGTTCGCGGCACCGAAAACTGAATTAAATAACTATTCATAATGGTACTCAAACAAATTTTTATTTTGAAACATCTACAAGTAACCTAAACTAATTACCAACCTGCTTTTATGCATAACTAGCGGCCCGCTCCGGCTTCGCATGGGTATAAAATATATAGCCTATGTCATTCAATGAAAAAATGATTAAAATTGATCCAGTAGTTTTGAATTATTCATTACTGCCGGTGGCCCGCACGCGTTAAATTTAAGGTAAAACAATTCTTCTTTCCCTAAACCATGAAGATTTCCTGCTATCTTTGGAATATCTAAACTCATACACTACATTTTTACTTATTTACTTTTTACGTTTTTACCTATTTATTTTATTTTTACAACAATTAACATATTACAACGTTAACAGCTTTCTTGTCATTAGACAATACAAACATGTTTTCTCTAGAGGTTACTCTTGAAAGAGCGACATACAGTTGGCCATGTGAAAAGCAGTCAACGCTGAAATCTTGGCCTGCAACGTTGAAGATTTGACCCTGCGATTTATTAAAGTGTAAACGTTTAAATTGGAAGGGTAAAGCCGATGGTATCAGAGCGATTCGGAGAATCAATACATCTTCTTCCGTAACACATCCTGTGAGTATTGTGTACTCTATTATGAAAATTTTCAGTGATTTTACCAGCAAACGCGTGCCATTGCAAAGTTTAGGTGGATTCTTAATAAAATAACAGGACAACTGGGAGTCCAGACGGGTTCAAAGAGTAGTATATTTTCGTCTGCGCATCAATCTTTGAAAGAATCAAGTTATTTACCTTATGTACTTGTTCGTTAGTTTTTGACAGAATCGCTCATTCTTTAAACCAAGATACGAGTATTGTCTTATAACTTATGTTATCAATGTCGAGATATACATTGTTGACTAACTCTTGGATGTTGTCTATCAAAACGCAAAGGTTTTCTAGGTTAATCCTTCCCTCACTTTGTGTTAACTTTCCATAGCCAACTTTTAGCAGCATGTCTGAAAATAGCCTGTCTCACGCGAAGATGACGAAACCCTCATATTAGTTTTAAGCTCTAATTTATTGACATGTTGCGAAAGGTTGGATCTTTTTAAGCAAGCATTTATTTCGTCAGCACGTGTTCCTCGAATCACAACTGGTAGAATTTGACGGAAATCTCCTGAGAACAGAATTATACATTCACCCAGAGGTGAATGTTTGTTGCGCAAATCGCGCATTGTCCTATCCAGTGCTTCAACAGACGACTTGTTTGACATGGTAGATTCGTCCCAGACTATTAATGAGTAGTCGCGCATCAATTTTCCTGTATTGCTCTGCTTAGAAATACTACAGACGCTGTTATTGTCATCGGTGGCGATTTTCAGCGGGAGTTCGGTTCGGCCTCCTTCCAAAATCGTAGCGGCAATGCCGGATAACGCAACTGCTAACGCAATTTTTCCGATAGATCTCACCTTTTTTTAAGGCTTAACCGTGCAAAGGATGAAGGGCCTTTTACAATATGCAGTAACATTCTATATGAAATCAGCAATATATTTAAAATATTTAATTGGATAAGGATTAATGCTGTACTGGTTAAAATCGCTTCGAAAATTAGCCATTATTTGTCGTAAAAAGTAAATGACAAAATAATTCTGGCAAAAAAAACTGACTCCAATACTAAGAATCAATGCAAAAGGTTACAAAACGGAAGCAAGTATGAAAATAATATGGAAACAAAAAGAAAAGAATTTTAAAAATCAGTCCATAAATAGAGAAGTTATGTAATCATCAAAATCATATCCAAACGAAATTTGTTCTAACTTTAAGCAAAATTCTTTCAAACCAAAAAAGAATTTTGAAATCGGTTCACAAATAGCAGAGTTATGAAATAGGGGAGGAAATTTTCCCTGCAGATTTTCAAAAAAATTATGGGACCTAACTGCAGGCAAGCACTTTCAAACAAAAAAAAAAAGAATTTCGAAAATCGGTTTAAAAATGACCGAGTTAGGCGTGTACGAACATTAAAAAAAAAGTAAAAAATACACACGAATTGATAACCTCCTTCTTTTTTGAAGTCGGTTAAAAATGTTATTGTGGGATATCCATAAGAGATAGACATATACCATAAGTTTTCTGTAGTCCTTTTCAATGTGTACAATACTTAGTACATTATTTTGATAAATCTCGTAGGGTTCAGCCTGTGTTTGCAATGTAAGCGGAAAAAGTGTAATTATTTACGACATCACATTAGAAACCTCAAAAATAACAGTATTTCTCCACTATTTAATGGATGTTATTATACATATAAACCTTCCTCTTCAATCACTCTATCTACTATATTTAATAAAACCGCATCAAAATCCGTTGAGTAGTTTTAAAGATTTAAGCATACATGGGGATATAGGGACAGAGAAAGCGACTTTGTTTTATACTATGTAGTGAAACACAACATAGCAAAAAGATTCCTAAGACTAATGAGTGCCAATATTGAAAAAGATTGAGTAAAGGCGTTTCTAAAACATAAAGTATATTCAATTAAAACAAATAGCTTTCTTTAGTTTTTGTATATACCAAAAAAAGGTAGATTTTAGAACTCGGCAATTGCATTTTTTTAATTTTTTGGATTTTTAAAACTAATGCCTTTGTGCTTTAATACAGAAAATATGTACTTATTAAATTAAGAGACAAAAAAATTAGTTTTATTTAATTAAATGTATGTACCAAAAAAAATTTAAGTGGTTCAGCTATGGAGCTGTGCTTTTTATTTTTCTAATTCTGTATACCGAACTTTCTTTGCAAAACAGTAGATATTTTTAATATCTAAAATTTCTAAAAAAGGGAAAATTTAAATTGACCTGGTTACTTTAAAAAACAAATAGTTATCCAACCCTGGAATCATCCTTTTAGATTCATCTGGTTTCTTTTAGCAACATACTTCTCTCTAAATATAAATAACAAAAATTAATAATTTTAAGAACCCCCGATATATCTAGAAAATATGTGATATCTTCTAAACGTCTGGATCGATTTTTAAACATATTTAAGAACCTTCTCGATCAAGTCACCTTTCAAAGAGAAAAAACTAAATCAAAATCGCTCCAGCCGTTTAGGCTGTACGTGGACACGGACAAACACACACTACAAGCTTATAACACCTCTTTTTTGGTAGAGGGTTAAAAATGTTTAATTTACAGAGAAAAAAGGTTTGTTTTAGTAGGTTGCTGTTATATAAAGCGTGATTTTTTTTAGAGTGTCACAACTTTGCGTTGGCATCACTGCTTTATTTGTTGACATTTTTAATTAAAGTAATTGTTCTATTCGTCAAACTTCTTCCATTTTAAGGCATACATAATGGTCCTTCAGAGCGGCTGAGCTGAGTTGAGCTTTCAAAATTTAAGTTTTGCAGGACTTAAAGCCAAACGACCATCGTATGCGCCGCCAATTCGTCGATGGGCTGCAGCATAAACTGATATTGATTTTTATTTCCATACCGATGAAGCCCAGTCCTGGGTAAATGTGTACGTAAGTAAGCAGAATTGTCGCATTTGAAGTGAAGAGAATCCACAAGCTTTTGTCGAAACACCATTACATCGACAGAAAATTACTGTTTTGTGCGCTTTATGGGCTGGCAGAGTCATTGTGTCATATGTCTTCAAAAACGATGATGGTCAGAATGTTAATGTCAATGATGAACGGTATAGGAACATGATTCGAAATTTGTTCGTACCTCAATTACCTGGCATTAATCTTACTGATAGTTGATTCCAACAGGACGGAGCCACGTACCACACAATGGGCGCTACAATTGCTATACTCAACTAAACTTTGGATGAATAATTAATTTCACGTAATGGACCAATTAATTGGCCACCAAGATCGAGTGATTTAATACTATTGGAGTTTTTTCTTTGAGGTTATGTTAAGTCACTTGTCTACATCGATAAACCACAAGCAATTGAACAGCTGGAAATAATTTTTCGAAGACTAATCGGAGAAATACGGCCGCAAATGCTGCGAAAAGTTGATTAAAATTAGTGTTCCAAATTGCGCCTTCTACGCGCCAGGCGTGGCGGCTATATACCAGAAATTTTATTTAAACATTAATTTCATAAAATGTTATTTCCAATATATCCCGTTTCATTGATATTGAAAATATATTTCCTTCTTTGATTACACTATGCAACAAAAAAAATGAACTTCCAAAATGAGATGTTTTCTACGCTAATTTAGGGTCCCTGAACACGAATATGGCATTCATTTCTATTTCTTAAGAAGCATTTTCGAGATATTTGCGAAAAACGTATTTTTTGCAGTCTAAAAAAATATTTCCAAAACTCTTGAGGACTGTTTATCTAAATTCAGTACATTTAACATCGTTGAAAAGATATGTTTTTCTTTTATCTCCCTATATTTACATATGTATGTACATATATTGTGTTGATCGGAGAAAAATTCATTGAGTTATGGCCCTTTAGATTAAAAAACTGTAACGTTTTTAGGTTTTTTTTTTTAAATTCATTTTTTTAAGCTGCACTCTTAAGACGAAAACAACAAAATTCCAAAATTTCTTTTAAACCTGTATCTTAAATTAAATTTTATAGCCATCTTATTAACTCTAAAATTATTATCACTTGGCAAAACATGAGTTCTCGTTGTACCTCCATAGTGAAGACGTATTAGCGGAATTTTTCTTACTTACATACTAAAAATATTCGTAGTATATATTAACTTTGATAAATAAGCTTTTTTTTTTGCTTTGCTAATATTTTTACATATAGCAATAACAAAAACAAAACCGTAAACAAAAAAACACAAAGTACCCTTGAGGAATATCAATACGAGGATTTCTACAAATCTCTTGGCCCTTGTTTCGTAGCAGCTAGAGGCTATAATGCTAAACATACGTTCTGGGGTCGCGTCTTATTACAAAAAAATTCCGGATGCTATAGATCTTGGCGTCATGAAAAATATTTCTAGGGATTTAATTCACGTTGAAGCTTCCCTAGATCTATCGTCCGATCACTCTCCTATGATCGTTACAGTTTTTAGCCCATTAAGTAGTGACTTACCTCACCCATATGTGAAGATGATAAATCGTGTTAATTAGCTAATTGGCTGGGATTTAAAAAATATCTTAGTAGTCATTGCATGGAAAACATTACGCTAAGAACACCCGAAGATATTAAAGCTAACATTGCCGATCTTATCGAAATGATTAAATAGGGTACTGAACATGCCACTACCTCCCATCCGCAGACTGGGTTTAACAGTATCTATTCTACGGATATTGAACGTCTCGTGTGTGAAAAAAGAATTGCTAGAAGGAAATGATTAAAGCACAGATCACCTCAATTTAAAATCAGTTTTAAAGAGTGCACTAATCGACTCCAAGAGTTGCTTGCATTTGAAGAAACCGTATGTTTAAAAAATTATTTGGAAGGTCTTGATGTCACACCAGCATCTAATTACTCTTTGTGGCTCGCTGCTATAAAGATTAAAACACGCGTTGAGTTTAAGCCACCTCTGCGCACATATACCGAAGGTTGGGTAAGAAGCGATACTGAAAAAGGTAACATATTTGCTGAGCATTTAAAATACGTATTTACCCCAAACACATGTACTGGTGTTGTTGATTTGCCGAATGCTGTCGCTCTACTTTCTCATCAAATAAAGTTTAAGACGTGTGAGTTACAAAAACTAATTGCTGAACTCAACCCTACGAAAGCTGTGGGTTTTGATGGCATTAGTAATCAGATGCTGATGAAGTTGTCACTTGTTGCAATTAGAATCCTGTTATTCGTTTTTAATGTCATTTTGCGACTGGATTATTTTCCACACAGCTGGAAGCTTGCCAAGGGCAAAATGATTCCGAAGCCGGGCAAATATCTTATCAAGGCTGAGTCATACAGGCCAATAAGTCTGCTATCAACAATATCAAAGCTTTTCGAAAAACGGCTCATGACAAAATTGGTTTTAGAAGTCAACATAGCACCATTGAACAAACGCATAGATTGGTCCAATTTGTAAGAAGAACATTTGAAGAAAATAAGTATTGCTCTGCGCTGTTTATCGACGTTTCTCAGGCATTTGATAAAGTGTGGCATGAAGGCTTAATTTTAAAATTAAAAACATAGCTACCAATAAACGTTGTAAGTCTTTTGGAAAGTTACATTACTGCCCGGAAGTTCAGTGTTGTGGAAGGAAACCTTATGAGTATGCCTGAAACTATCTCATCCGGTGTGCCACAGGATAGTATACTGGGTCCAGTTTTGTATTTGATTTATACTTTTGATATGCCTCTGAGCAGCAATATCGACACGTCTACATTTGCCGATGATACAGCATGCCTCAGTATGCTTGAAAACCCTTGCGATGCACAGTGAGACAGCCCTATAGTAACCGCGGCAAAAATGGTTTTTGCCGTGTCGTCCAATTTGGATGAAATTTTCACAGTATATTAACAGATATATGAGTAACAATTCCCTGAAATTTCAGCCTCATAACTTCATTACTTTTTGGTCTAGAGCAAGTCAAAGTTGAGGTATGCAAACGCGCTTGAAATATGTTAGTTCAATATGTAATATTCAAAAGCTTATTAATAAAAAATACATAATAAATATAACTTTAAAGTATTTTGTTAATTAATTTAGTTGTTGTAGAATGAGTAGATGAAAGAAGAAATTTAAAAAAAACACAAACAAAAAATTTCTGGTGTAAAAATTTAACATTTTGCATTTTCAATGGACTAGGAAATATAGAGCAGCTCCTCGCCCTAGGTGCAGACTTATATCAAAGAAAGATTGAAGTCTCAGCTTTCATTTGAAGTAAAGGACATATAGCAAAAGTTTGCAAAAGTAATTTAAACATACAAAATACCACAAAAAATACGCAACGCGCACATTCTGTCGCTATACGTATGTTAGCATGTTTACTTTACTTTTATTTTTATTTTCATTATTAATTATTTTTTTGTTGTTTATTATTATTAAAAAATTATTGACGGAATGAAAAAAAATTTTTCTTTTTTATTTCATTTCAATGGCGTAATAGTGGGAGTGTTATTGTAATTTTTGCATGCAACATTACAGTAAATATCAAATTTGAAGGTTGATTTTTTTTTAAACTGGAATTGTCTCAAAAATAACATGTGCAAAATTGCAAAGCTCTACAATGACTCCTTGTATTTAATGCCGGTGTTGTCTCACTGTGCGATGCATCCCGATATCTTGAGGAACAATTAACCAATCTAGAACTGTGGTTATACTTATGGAAAATTAAGGTAAACGACCAAAAGTGTGTTCAAGTAACATATACATTACGAAGAGATACTTGTTCCCCTATTCGGATTACAATCAAGTTGTTCCTCAACGTTCTCATGTGAAATATCTTGGCATACCCATTGATCGACGGCTTACTTGGAAATACCACATTGACTCTAAGCTAACACAAATGAAATTAAAATTATCTCAGGTACATTGGCTGATTGGTAGAAATTGAATCCTCAGTCTTGATTGCAAACTTTTGATATACAAGTCACTTTAGAAACCTATATGGTGCTACGGAATTCAACTATGGGGTACTGCTTCAGCTTCCAATGTCGAGAGAATCCAAGGAAGACAAAACAAAATTTTGCGGTTAATAACATCGGCTCCATGGTATATAAAAAATTTAAATATACATCGTGATTTGAATATGCCACAAGTGAATGATGAAATTGTAAAATACGGAGGCAAATATTTAACTAAGCTCGAGTCACATCCCAATTCGCTTGCTCGTAATATTTTGAACTTTACTGGACATATTTGCTTAAAAAAGAGGGATACAAGGGCTCTTATACTCAACACTCCAGATGGAACTGCTTGAATATACTTATTTTCCTTTTTGATTATCACTATTTATGTATTTTCTTATAACTACCACTAAGTTTATGTCCGACACTGGTCGGGCCTAATAATTATATTTTTTATTTAAGATTTAAATACTTATTGTTAGTTCTTATTTGAAGATACAATAAATAAACATGTATTAAAAAAAATTGGCAAAACATTAAATATTTACGACATATTTACTGAATATATCCGAATTTGAATTTTCCGATGTTTTCACTAAAAATTTATTTATATGTTTTTAATCTAAAGAGCCGTAAATCACTTAATTTTCATCCGATCAATGCAATATAATTATGGGGTGATAAAAGAAAAACAAATTTTTTCAGCAGTATAAAATTTGCGTAATTTAAATAAACAGTTCTCAAGATTTTTGGAAATATCTTCGTAAACTGCAAAAAAAACTCGAAAACGCTTCTCAAGAAAAGTAAATAATTGCCATATTCGTTTTCAGCAGACCCAATTAAGTTAAAAAAATATGTAATTTTAGAGGTTGATTTTTTGTGGCATCCAGCAGTAGTCACCCATCATGGATATTTTCACTAAATATGTCGTAACTTTTTAACTTTTTATCTGATGATAACACTTTTAAGCTTCATAAGTTGCTTACAATATTTTATTCAAGATACAGGTTTAAGATAAATTCTAGAATTTTTTTTTGGCTTAAGGGTGCACTTAAAATACTGAATTTTAAAAAAAAAAAACTTAAAAACTTGAAATTTTTTTAAATCTAAAGTGCCGTAACTCACTAAATTTTTATTCGATCAATACAATATAAATATGGGAAGAGAAGAGAAAAACATATCTTTTCGACGGTGTAAAATTTGCTCTATTTAAATAAACAATCATCAAGATTTTTGGAAATATCTTTGTAAACTGCCAAAAAAATACGTTTTTCGCGAATATCTCAAAAACGCTTCTTAAGAAAAATAAATGAATGCCATATTCGTGTTCAGCGACCCTGAAGTAGCTAAGTAAATATCTAATTTTTGAGGTTATGGCAAAAAGGGAAAAATTTGTTGCATAGTGTTATGATTTAAATTTGTGTCACTCTATAAAAACACCCATTACAAAAAAAATATATTCCAACCCTCGAATCATCTTTTTGATTTATTTTGATTTTTAATACTTATTTAATTCTAACTGAAATATAAAATAGATTAAAATTACAAAAAAAAAAACAAAAATTAGTATCAGTTAGGGATGCTAATCCCGGAAATCCCAATATTTTTAACAGTTTTAACAATATTTAATAATAAACGTATTCACTTCAACTCTTGCAACTATGTTAAATACAATATTGCACTTTTGACGTGAGCAACCCATTTTGTTAAGTTGTCGATAAAGTCGAACACAATATGTAAGTACATACACATGACATACTCGTATGTTTCTTAATTATTAAAATATTTTGTTAAAATGCTAAAACAAAGTGTCAGAAAATCGCTAAATATTTTTGTAATTAATTCAGTGATAAAAGTACAACAAAATTATAATATCATATTTGAGCCATAGGTTTTTTGAAAATAATCCAATTATGTGTTTGTTAATAATTTCTATATTTTCAATGGTTAAAAATTTTATGAATTTAATCTTTGAATAAATTTATTTGTTCAGAGCACATCTTCGACCACTTGTTTTTTTTATTTAAAAAAGAAACATATATTCAAATATATAAGATAATTATAATTAATTAATGAATTATACAACTTTTGCTTGTGAACATCTTTCAAAGACTAGGGTTTCTAATTTCCCGGCCTTTTCAAATTCTAGGGAATCAAGAAGTTAAATGTTTTATTCCCGGGAATTTCAAAACCATATGAATTGAATTAAATAACCTCAATAAAAAATATAATTTTATGAAAAAATATACAACATTCAAATTAAAAACATAACAACTTCATTCGTTCATTTCATGAACAACAATATTTAAAAAACAAAACAAAAACAACTAAATTCATATGGTTTGAATTATAGCCAATCTAGATACTCGTTTTATTCGTACAGTATTTTTCGGTTAATTGCACATCAAAATTTGCACAACTTTTTGTTCAATTAACCGGGGAACCAATTAGCCGATACCCGCTTAATTGAACAATTCGTTCAATTACAAGAATCCCGTTTAATTGAACAGTTTGTTCAATTACAGAAATCACGCATAATTGGAACTACTAATGAATTAAAAGAAATCGCATATGTGCACTTTAAGTTTTAAAAAATAATTTTTTTTTACCTTAAACGAAAAAATATGCAAGTAACAGAAAAAAATTTACATATGTATATGTGTATACACAGGTATTTATTATTATTTCAATTAGTAGAGATGCCACCCAGTGTCAAATATGTATGTGCAAAAATGCTAGATTATTTTTCAATAATAATGCAATTAACCGGGTAAAAGTAAGAGGAAATTTATTTTTGATGACATGAATTTTTAACCAATTAAGCGGGAAAATCAATTAACCGGGTTCAATTATCCGAGGAAATTTACATGTGTTTTCGTATGCAATATTTTTTTGCCCGATCATGTGGTTCAATTAAGCGTGGAAACCAATTAACCGTAGGGTCAATTAACCGAAAAATACTGTATATCCTATAAAGACTTTTTAGGTTGAAAATATTTCGTAACGCTTCGAGTTGTTGGAGTGACCTCGTAAACCTCTATTACATCTACTTTCATGCTTATATTATGCATCATTACAGAGTTGTATTTTTAAGTAATAAAACAACGAACAGTAATGTAAATAAGGCAAATTCCAAAAAGGTATATATATCAAATTCCCGAAAAGTCTCGTTGAAAATTTCCCAGAACTTTTTCCCGCGTAGAAACTCTAATAAACACCTTTAAAAAGCATGTCTTATAATGTTCATAAGCTCAGAGTCCCGAAAAATTCTGGAATTTCAAAAATGTCGGGATCCCGAAATACCCAATCCCGGGATTCGTGAAAACCAGTACCGATTGATATCCCTAGTATCAGCTAGTTGCTTTTACATGGCGAAAAAATTTTATACTTTCAAGCTCTGAAACCGTATTTGGATTTTACTTATTTCCAACACCAATCTATTTCGGACTGTTACAGTAACACAAGACCGAATTCTCTTGCTTTTCTGGGAGCTTCGGAAAACCGATTTTGCGTACAGACAGACTGACAGACGGACATCGCTTATTCGTCTTCGCTATTCATAAGGACCAAGAATAATAATTTTATGTGTCACATACTAATATTATGGAAATTACACACGGAATGACAAACGTATGTATACCCTTTACCATATTTGTTGAAGGGTCTAGAAATAAAACTACCAGACCGAACGAACAACTTAATCATAAAGTTGTACAATGTACATGACGCATTAACAATATTTATAAATGTAGGAAATATTAGCCACAATATGTTGGCATACATGCAGCCAGCCCTACACGCCTTTCAACACAAGCAAGTCGAAAAAAAATATATCAGAAAAAAAATTTATCTTACGCACACTCATATAAAAACAATAAAAAAACTTCCGGAAGAAAGCGTAAAAAACGATTTCCCAGAACGAATGCTAAACGACTTTTTAAAAGTGTTGTGTTGGCGGCAACAGTGGTTTTCCTCATTACAACGGCAGAACGAATTTCTCTATGTATTGAGCGAGCGAAGCAGCGCATAAAGTCAAAGGATATATTTAACAAACACTTTAATGTCACGTGTGTATGTGTTTACAATAGTGTTCAAAAAGTGGCAGTAATCAACATATAAGAAGTACGTTTTTTTTAAATTAGAAAATATAAATTAAATTCAAAGTCAACTGCCGTTGAGAAAGTAACCACCCCTCCCTGGTTGAATCGAGCAAAACATTAATATTTCTTCTTTTCTTGTATGTGAAGTGAAAAAATGACAAAGTCACGTGTATGTGAGGCCAATGTATACCATTAGACACGTGACCTAGAACAATTCCAACAATTTCGTGGCAACATTCAAGCAAGATTAATGTGTTTGTGTGTCATCATTTATACTTGTACTAGCACAAACGAATAAAGAAATTCATAAATTTTTATTTTGCCTGCCATTTGGCGGTCACATCATATACATATGTATATCATTATATGTAGTTATATGTATGAAAGTTCTAAAAGGTACATAGTGTGTATTTGTATGCAACACATAATAACTCATTTTTATTTTAAAAAACTACAGCAAAAAAGAGAGTGAACGGAAATCGGGTCGTGCGGTATGAGTAGACTGACTCCCCATGGGATTGAAGCGTGCTGCTCCTCTTCGCACACAACTTTAATTTTTTGTTCCTTAATAAACATTTGCCAACAGCCGGCCAGACACATTTACTCGTATGCAGACAACAACAATGAAAATTAGTAAATTTTTAGTGTTTCCTTAACTAATAAATAGCTTAGTGAAAAAAATACACAACGTCCTTATGGCAGCACAAATTTTTTGGATAAACAACAATTGTGCCAACACGTGTCATGCAACATTTGTGACTGCTGCTGCATTCACATTGGCGCAACTGTATGCATGAATATGAATGATGATGAGACACATTAAGATGGAAAAGACGAAAACAAGTGCATCTAAGTAAACATTGTTCACACAATCACAATAAACTTGAGATACACACGCCGAATGTTACGATTTGTGCCGGATTCGAAGAATGTCATTTCCCTTCTCCTTGCGGCTGAATGTCAACCCACTGACGAACAGAGTGGTCTTTCTCTATTTGTAACGAGGTGGATTTTGTGGGTGTTTTTGTTTCAAATAATCGTTTATCATCATGTTTCCTTGACTTGAGGCGGTAAATTTTTGTAATGCGTCTTTTATTTCGGACGTGGAAATAACTGTCAATAAGTTTATATATTGTTCAACTCAGGATTTCCTATGTGTTTTTTTTCATTTTTCTGCTTTTATTTCTCTGGAGTGTCACGTGTGTTTATAGCGCAGTTAATTGTCTTAATGCCTCCCACAAAACTCTTGATTATCGCTGTGAGATGTTATCATTGTAATTTGTATCGTATTTGTTTTTAATTATAAATCAATTCGTTTTTATTCAAGTGTAAGTGGTGTTATTAGACATACGAGTATTTGATTAATTTATGGATTAACAGACTTGCGTCTTATTTATAATGCTTACAAAAGAAATACACATAGGGTTTAAGAATAAGAGCTTTTTTTAAAGTTATAAATAATTTAAGAAATTTATTATTCGACATATTGTCATAAGTTTATTTTAATTTGAAATTTATTTGCTGGTGGTTCAGCGATGTCTATATGCATTTCATTGTTGCTGTAACAAATCGTCAGTAGACTTCAACCACACATTTTGAACAGTCGCAAACCTCTTATCTTATGTACAGACTTTCAAAAACTATTTGAGAATTCACAAATAATAATATTTTTGAAAATCACAAAAGAAAAATAAGCATAGTAGGCTTAGAAACTTATACAAAACCCATCAAATAATTTATATTCGATATGAATATATTCTATTTTTCTACACCTTTATACAATTAAAAATCCTTTGGATAACAATAAAAGTAATTATTATTATTATTATTTTGCCTTATAATTACTTTTATTGTTATCCCACATACTAAACAAACAAAATCATAAAAAAAATATTCGTAATACATATTGACTTTAATAAATAAGCTTTATTTGCTTTGCTAATATTTTTTACATATTTTTTACATATATACATACGTATTTTACTGTGAGTTCTGATGCTCATAATGATAACAAAAAAAATAAAAAATTTGAAGATAGACTTGCTGTGAGTTCTGAAGCTCTCAATAAAAATCAAAAATCTGATAATAGACTTTTTCTAACGGCAAAACCACAGTTTCGTCAGCGATCAACTTCGCTTTGTCCAATGCCAACTATTATTATTATTGCCTAATACTTCTACATTTAACTCAGCGATATCATCCGCTTCGGGCTCAAGGTCATCACTTACCCAATTTGTCACTGAAGATAAGAGTAGCCAAAACCCCAGGGTCCAAATCGGAATGGACAGATATATCACAATTTTAAAGCGTGGGCAAAGCCCAAATTCGTCAAAAATTTCATCGGTTCCCAAGATATTCAGGGATAACGACGTCGCATCAGTTAACCGCCAAAATTTTTTTTTCAAATATTGCAAGCTAATAACGATCATTTCGCTGTATCATCCAAAAAAACTTACAAACCACCACCAATATATCTGAGAGAAAAAAATTCTAATGCCCTTATTAAAAACTTAGTCTCGGCCGTTGATGAGAACGCGTTTCAAGTTATTCCAATAAAAGATGGTAAAATTGATGAAACGAAAATTCAAATATACGAAGAAAAAGATTTCCGCAAAATTATTACTGAATTTGGAAAAAATTAAAACAAAATTGTATACTTATCAGCTTAAAAGTGCTAAAGGTATGCAGATCGTATTAAATGGCATTGATGCTTATGTTAATCCCGAAGAAATAAAAGATGCACTCATTATACAAGGATTTAAAGTAAAAAGTGTTACTAATATAATCAATAGAGAGAAGATCCCCCAGCCTCTATTCCGTGTTGAACTGGAGCACACATCCAATTTATAGCCTAAAATACCTTTTCAAACAGAAAAAATGCAGTAATTGTAGAGGTAAATACACCGCTAACTACAGAGGGTGCCCTGTATATTCTTTCGTTAAACAGGCTATGGGTCAAATACCTAAACTAGCTCCAGCTCAATCAGCAAACGCTTACTCCGCCACTATTAGTCAAACGAGCCAACCAGTTAGTTCTCGTGTATCGTATGCTGATGCTGCTAAGACAAATTCTATACATACACAAAATGTTTCACCACCAAATAATTCAACAAATACAAACTTGAACTTTAATTTCAATCGCCTTGAAGCTACTATTGATAATCTGGTGCAAACTATAAATAATTTTACAACAAATATGACTAGCATGATGCAAGAAATGCTGCGAATGCAGAATACATTGCTTCAAGCTTTAGTTAACAAACCATGAACACGTTAAAAATATGTTTCTGGAACACAAACGGCATTCGCCAACATAAAAATGAACTTGAGCACCTCCTTATGGAAAAAAATATTGATATAATGTTGGTCTCTGAGACTCATTTGACCTCAAGAAGCCTTTGTAAAATTTCTGGCTACACCTTATATGATTCAAAGGATCCAAGAGGAAGAGCATGCGGTGGATCAGCAATTCTAATAAAGTCAAGACTCAAGCATTATATTATTGACATTATTTGTGAGGAACATCTACAAGCAACAAATATTTGTGTTGAAAATTTTTGCAAAACTTTTGTGATATCATCAATAGAATCAAAATGAGGATTTCTATAAATCTCTTGGCCCTTGTTACGTTGCAGCTGGCGACTGTAATGCTAATCATACGTTTATTTCAAAATTGGGCTTGGATCAAAATTGGGCTTGGGAGCTTACTTACTGGCCTACTGACATAAATTAAATTCCGGATGTTATAGATTTTGGCATCATGAAAAACATTTTTAAGGAATTAATTAACGTTGAAGCTTCTTAAGATCTCTCGTCCGATCACTCTCCCACGATCGTTACAATCTGTAGCCTACAGAGAAGTGCTTTACCTCACTCGTATGTGAAGATGATAAATCGTGTAAATTGGCTGCGGCTCAAAAAATATCTTAGTAGTCATTGCACGGAAAACATTACGCTAATATCGCTAACATCGCCAACCTTAAGGAAATGATTACACAGGCTGCTGAACATGCTCGTACCTCCCAACCGCAGACTGGATTTAATAGAATTTATTCTACCTATATTGAACGTGTGTGTGTGAAAAAAGAAGAGCTAGATGGGAAGGCCAACAGCACAGATCACCACAACTTAAAATCAGACTTAAAGAGTGCATTAAACGACTCCAAGAGTTACTTGCAATTGAAAAACTGCATCTCTTAAAAATTATCTGGAAGGTGTTGATGTCACACCAGCATCTAATTACTCATTGTGGCACGCTGCTAGAAAACTGAAAACCCCCGTTGAGTTTAAACCACCTCTGCGCACATCTACCGGAGGTTGGGCAAGAAGCGATACTAAAAAAGGTAACATGTTTGCTGATCATTTAAAATACCATAAAGTTTAAGATGCGCGATGTACAAAAACTAATTGGTGAATTTAATCCGAAGAAAGCTTCAGGTATTGATGGAATTAGTAACAAGATGCTGATGAACTTGCCTCATATTTCAATAAGAATCCTGCTATTTATTTTTAATACCATGTTAGGAATGCAGTATATTCCACATAACTGGAAACTTGCCAAGATTCAAATGATTGCGAAGCCGGGCAAAGGCCTTACCAAGGCTGAGTCATATGCTAAGCTACTCATGACTAAATTGTCCACAATTTTAGCTGATAATGGGTGCATCGCTGACCATCAATTTGGCTTTAGAAGCCAGCATAGCCTTATTGAGCAAAGGCATAGACTAGTCCAAGTTATAAGCAGGACTTTTGACGAAAAGAAGTATTGTTCTGCCCTTTTTATTGATGTTTCTCAGTCATTTGGCAAAGTATGGCACGAAGGCCTATTTTTAAAATTGAAGACATATTTGCCAATAAATATGGAAAAACTTTTGGAAAGTTATATTGTTGATAGGAAGTTTACTGTTGTGGAAGGAGAGTTCATGAGTGTGCCCGAATCTATATCTTCTGGTGTGCCACAGAGTAGTATTCTGGGGCCAGTCTTGTATCTAATATATACTTGTGATATACCTGTGAGCAATAACATACACACTTCTACATTTGCCGGTGATACAGCCTGTTTGAGTATTCACAAACCTTGAAATATGGTTGAACTTGGGGAGATTTAAAGTAAATGAACAAAAGTGTGTTCATATAACGTTTACGCTAAGAAAAGATACCTGTTCCCCCATTCGAATCAGCAATCAAAATATTCCTCAACATTCTCAAGTGAAATACCTTGGCAGACACCTTGATCGAAGGCTTACATGAAAACATCATATTGACTCTAAACTAATTCAAATGAAACTTAAGTTAACTTAAATACATTGGTTGATTGGCAGAAATTCAACACTCAGTCTAGACTGCAAATTTTTGATATATAAGTCGCTTTTGAAGCCAATAAAATCTTACGGTTAATAACATCGGCTCCATGGTACATCAAAAATTCAAATATACATCGTGATTTAAATATGCCACTAGTGATTGAAGAAATCGCAAAATACGCAGGCAAATATTTAACAAAACTCGAGTCACATCCTAATCCGCTTGCTCGTAATATCTTGAACTTTACTGGACACATCCGCTTAAAAAAGAGGGACACAAGGGCTCTAATACTCAGCACCCAAAATGATTCTTCTTGAAAATAATTATTGTGCTTAATACGAAATTTATGTATTATTAATTACTATCACTAAGTTTATGTCCGATACTGGTCGGGCCTAATAATTATATTTAGATTTAAGATTTGAATACTTAGTGTTAGTTTATATTTGAAGATATAATAAATAAATATATGTGTGTATAAAAAAAATCCATTATCTATTTTATTGAACAACTAACACCTTTATCATATTAGAAATAAAAGACTAGTTTATGTAACAATTCATCGACATTATTGCCAAAGATAAACACTATTGGGTAAAATTAAATCCAAAAACTCAGAATATATAATAGTGTGTTAACAATTTCTAAATAAAACTACACCATTTTTCATTTAAATTGAGAATATTCCAAATGAAATTGAGAATTTCGGTTTGAAACTGAGAAAATTCCAAATGAAAATGAGAATTTCAATTTGAAATTGGGAAAATTCCAAATGAAAATGAGAATTTCAATTTGAAATTGAGAAAATTCCAAATGAAAATGAGTATTTCAATTTGAAATTGAGAAATTTCCAAATGAAATTGAGAATTTCTATTTGAAATTGAGAAAATTCCAGTTGAAATTGAGAATTTCAATTTGACATTGAGAAAATTCCTGTTGAAATTGAGAATTTCAATTTGAAATTGAGAATATTCCAAATGAAAATGAGAAAATGCCAAATGAAAATGAGAAATTTTATTTTGAAATTGGGAAAATTCCAAATAAAAATGAGATTTTCAATTAATATTTCAAAGGCAAGTATAACAACTGTTAACGATTGCAGTAGAGCTATACAGCATACTACAACGTTTTACCAGTCTGCCATGGATCTGGAGGATATGCCTTTTGGGCAATAATACATACTCGTAGCTATATATTATTTTTAATCATATACATACTATGTACATATACTTATTAAAAAGATGTCGAATAAATAAATTTTCTGAATTCCAGCTTAATTTGGAATTTTCTCAATTCCAAATTAAAATTTCTCATTTTCATTTGGCATTTTCTCATTTTCATTTGGAATTTTCTCAATTTCAAATTGAAATTCTCATTTTCAACAGGAATTTTCTCAATTTCAAATTGAAATTCTCAATTTCAACTGGAATTTTCTCAATTTCAAATAGAAATTCTCAATTTCATTTGGAAATTTCTCAATTTCAAATTGAAATTCTCTTTTTCATTTGGAGTTTTCTCAATTTCAAATTGAAATTCTCATTTTCATTTGGAATTTTCCCAATTTCAAATTGAAATTCTCATTTTCATTTGGAATTTTCGCCATTTCAAATTGAAATTCTCAATTTCAATTGGAATTTTCTCAATATTATGTTGAATTTTCTCAGTTTCAATGAAAAATGGTGTAGTTTCAAAATAAAACTATACATTTTAGAATTTGTTTTTTTTATCAAATTGTTCTTCATGTCAACATTGCACAGTGGGAGCTTTTGCAAAATAAATGGTAATAAATCTGGAACTCCTAAACTACTGATTGGATTTATATGAAACTTCGAACATCCGTAGGAGAGGACCTAGGCTTTATAACAAATGTATTCGCAGCCGTCTGGCTTAAGCTGGACAGGAGTTACAGTGGGCCTAAGTTGACAATATGGGACTCAAAAAAAATTCTGAGGCTTGTAACTTTTGGAAACATTATCCGATTTTTATGAGATAAAGCGTTTTGATCTAAGCTCACCATTTTTAAGAAATAATGTCCGTAGATGTGTTTTGGTATCTCTCATAACTTAGAAGATATTTGACTTTTAACAAAAAAATATTTTTATTTTGCCTTGATTTTTTTTTAGTATTTCACCTACAACTTTTTAGTCTATTGTTGGATTTTAAATTAAAGGACACCATTAAATTTCCGATAAAATTTTAAATAAAAATAAGTAAAAAACTTATTAATATCTGCAGTCGTGAAATTGCGAAAAGGCAAAGAATTGAAAGTTTTAAAATTGTCCTGAAAAAGGCACGTTTTTTTAAGAAAAAGTATCTTCATACTTTATAAGCACCTTTGCTAATTTTGTCTAATTACCTGGTACTGTAAAGTGTTATTTATTCAGTAGCTTAGAAGTTCCAGATTTATTACCATTTATTTTGCAAAAGTCCCCACTGTGGATTGTAACATTCCCAAGAGTTACACTTCAAATAATCTTTCGGAAACACAATGATTTCAAGGGTTTCTGTTTTCAGTAAATTTTATATCTTTCTTGGCTTTAGTAAGATTAATATTACTAAATATTCTTTTAACACTAGCTGATGAGTTTGCAAAAAAAAAAAAAAAATGGGAAAAACAAACTCAGATAAGTTATTTATTTTTTATTGGTTGGTAATTTAATCGATATAACTTTTTTCCAAAATATACTTATATACATATATAAGTCGTTATCTTGAAAGTTAAAAAATTTAAGTTCTCTTATTTCATTTTCAATGACTTCATATTTTACTTTAGTCCTATTTTACACTATATGAGTACAAGTCTTATTGCTAAGCTAATTAGTTTGTACACTCAAAATATTTCATAGGTAAAATAAACGAAAAATGTGGTTCATTTTACGAAAATATTCGTTGTTTTTACGGTACGAAATGCTTCGTAAATAGTGGAAATAATATTTGTTTATATTACTTTTTGTCTGCAAATAACAAAGTTTTGTATATTTACAATTTTTTTCGTAAATTTACGAAACACAATGTTAATATTACAAAATAAATTTATGATTAATGAAAATCAATTTTGTGTTATATACGAAATTGCGTGTAAAATTAAAATCTTTAGAACATAAAAATCTGCAAAAAATATATTTTACATTTGAAAAATAATTTTGTAGAATAATCTGTAATTATTGGAATTGAAGGTTGCAATAATTATGAAAAGAAAAATATAATTTGAGGGGAATTGTTACAGCCTGTGTATTCCTCATACATCACATACACATACATACATACATATTTTGCACTAAAAAAAGAATCAAAGTGGAACACAAGTGGGACGTACAAGGGATTTTTCGTTGCGAACTCTCGTCATCGAAAATAAAACACATTTGTTCATATGAAAATAAAACACCACCGTCGAACGTCCATCGTGCAAGACAAAATCTGCGATAGATTTATTTCCATTTCTTACGCCAATGAACGACGGAAAACCATTTTACTTATTCTTCGTTGGTGTGTCGTGGACGAGATTTATCGTTCTTCCCAGTTGTGGTCCTATCGTAAGCCAAAAACAAATTTTTTATCACAATAATTTTTTATTTTAATTAAAGTTTGTTAAATAAATTTTTATAGAATATAGACAAGGCACATTCACAAGGTAGTAGCGGAAATTCAGCTGAGCTATTTTTTTTTTTCAAATTAAAGTTCATCGGAAACTTCAAAAATTTTTTACGAAAGAGAAATTAAAAGAAAATGTTAAAAAAATTCAATATGAAAAATATTTTATTGAAAAAAATTCTGTGAAAACAAATTTATAAATATGAAAAAACTATTAAAACATTGTGAGAAGTGCTAAACGTTGCAAATGTTGTTAGTGGTAGCTGCCGCGGAGAAATATTTTCAAAGTTATGTGAATAATTTTTATTATTGTTATGTTAAACAAATTCTATTTTTGAAGTTTTTGATGAACTACAACCCATGTTGTTTTTTTCATTGTTGTATTTTTTCATTGTTTTTGTAATCCTGATACTACCTGGAAATGAATCTGCCTTGAATATAGATATGTACACAATGACAACAAAATAAATGCGGAAAATATTAAAAAATAAAACAAAACAGTTTTTATTTTTATATTTCAAAGTTTTTTTTCGTAAAATTCACGAAACTTGTATAAATTTAAGAATAATTTTGTCCTGTAAACAAACCCAGCAAAAATTTTTCGAAATTTTGTAATGGGTAGTACTCTTTTAATGGCTTACAAAGTAACGAGTGATACTTATTTATCTAATTATTTTATTTGCATAATAATGACTGTCATGTGATGAATAAAATAAGAACTTATTTATATCACTACGTGAAAGTAGTTATTGTAGTACTTTCCAGTTAATAAGGAAATATATCTGGAGAAATTTCTTACAAAATTTTATTTATTTAAAATAAAAAAATTAGAAAAATTATTAGAAAAAATAGCAAATTAATTTTCAATAAGTTTAAGCAAAAATTTTATCTATATTATTTTGCATACTTGTAAGCAAAAAATAACGCATTAAATTTTGAGTATTTTTAGGCAATCAGTAATCTATTAACTTTTGCATGTTTGTAGGCAAAAAGTATAGGGTACCGCATACTTTTTGAACTTCTCAAACAAAAATAATGGGTTATTCAGTCAAATTGTAAGTACTTACGACTGAGGAGTACATACACTTTTATGCATTCTAGTAGGCAAAGTTTTTTG
This sequence comes from Tachina lurida, assembly GCA_944452675.1. Taxonomy (NCBI): domain Eukaryota; kingdom Metazoa; phylum Arthropoda; class Insecta; order Diptera; family Tachinidae; genus Tachina; species Tachina lurida. The sequence continues at coordinate 103,667,490 of OX101753.1, read as the reverse complement.
CTGGGAAATGATAGCAAAACAAAATTTGTTTGTTCTACGAAATTTAAAATTTTACAAAAATGTTTTCTTTTATACTAAATTCAATAAAATAAACGAAAAACATGGTACTATATACGAAAATAATTGTACGAAATAATTTTTGTAAATTAACGAAATTCGTAAAATTACAAAATCTGTTTTCCTGCACAAGCCACAAATATTTTCGTAAAATGTACAAAATTTTCGTTTATTATACAAAAATTAAATTACGAAATAATATTTCGTATATTTAAGCATGGAATATTTTGAGTGTAGGAGAGATAGACGAAGGGAAAAGAAACGAGTACTCACCTTCATGTATTGTCAATAAGTTTTGCTTTCTCCTTCGTAATGTTAAAAAATCACACATGCATACACAAAACTATGCATAAACAATATGAGCTGAAAATAAGATTTGCCTTGTGTGACGCCGATGAAAGTTCAAAAAAGAAAAGGTGATAAGTTTAGCAATAGGACTTGACTAGTGTGAACTGGGACTTAAGACACAAGATTTGGAAAAAAAATTTAGTAAAGGAAGAATTTCATAGTCCATATTTAAAATAACTGATGCTGTAATTAAAATGAAATTTTTTTCTGCAAGGACTTGTTTGCTTATTTATGTTACTAAATACTTATTTCAACAAATCGTCAAAATATGAGGAATATTTGAAACAAAATCGTCAATCGTCATTTTGGGAAATTTGTTATAAAAAATCGTCAAAATAACGTAAAGTCGTCAAACATAACAAAACTGCTTATTATGCACATGTTAGTTAATTGGCTTATTTTTTTTTCTACTTAATGCTAGGAACACAACTGGGACGAACGACGAATTTTTCGGTGCGAATTTTCGTCATGAAAAATAAAACACATGTGTGCATATGAAAATGAACACAACACCGCCGTACAACGTAATTCGTAGTGCGTGACGAATTCTGAGATAGGTTTATTTCTAATTTGTACGCCGACGAACGACGAAAAAACAATTTTCTCTCTCTCACTCTCTGTCTTTGTACACACAACAACCAACTTTATCAAATATAAGAGAGGAATTCGCTGCTTAAATTCGTCGTTATTGTGCTTCACACGACGAATTTACACACCGAACTCATATCGACGAATTCGTCGAGGTGGACGAAATTCGTCGTTCGTCCCAATTGTGTTCCTAGCATAAGACAAACTTTTTTGGTTTGTTACTATTAAATATATTTTATTTAATTTTTGCCACAAGACCATGACTATTAATTTTAGTTACTTTAATTACTATTGTTCGACCTGCATTTATTTCTATATTTTTGTTATGAATTGAGCAGGCAAATGTTCGTATCGCCCTGTAAGCCAAATTACATGTGATAATTATTAATGAACAGATAATATGAAAGATGTAATTTATTCTTATTGAGCGCAGTATTTACGGTTAAAATGCATTACACAAGCATTGTTAACGTGTGCATAAAGAACGATAAATTAATAGCATTAATAGCTAATTGGAAGGCAATACTACATACAAAAACTTTTGAGGTATAGAATTTGACAGTTCATTGTATAACCTACTGCTTTGAGTAGTTTATTTTGTTATGTTTGTGTTGCATACATGCATGTGCAAACAAAATTTCACTAATATTATTATAATGCTATTGAATTTGTAATTAATAAATACGTTTATTCGTTTTGAAAGTTTAAACAGAAGTAGTTACAATATTTTCATTGACAAAGAAAATACAATTATTAATAATTCAATACATATACATATAATTGAATATACTCAAATAGAAAAACAACAAGTTCATTTTTAACATTTTCCCTGAACATGTTATTTATACAATTATTAGTAAACATATTAATTATATATAACGAAACATTATTTTAAGTTAAACTTATCGATGAGTGTTTTAAATTTTGGGAAAGGTACACATTTTGTTAACAAATCAGCAAACATATTATTTGTAGGCAGGTATTTTAAAATAATTAACTTTTTTTCAAAACATTCACGAATAAATTTAACTCTTATATCAATATGTTTTGTACGTGATGAGTATGCATTGTTGAGTGCAACATCAATCATACTTTCCTTTAATTCTGGAGAAATTTTATTTTCTAATCTTCTTAGCCACATTGCTTCTTGTATGGCTGCAACCATAGACATGAACTCAGCTTCAGTGGTGGACAAGGACATTGTTTTTTGACGTTTTGTACACCATGATACAGCACCCGATTGGAAAGTAAATAAATAGCCTGTTGTAGAACGCCTTTCGTCAACATCACTGGCCCAATCTGCATCGCAATATCCTGTTAACTTGTCAGTTCCTTTAGAATATACTAAACATTTATTGAGAGTAAATATCGCATTATTCGCTTGATTGCTTCCCAATGCGTCTTCCCTGGATTCCCACCATATCTGCTTAAAACATTAACGATATAGCAAATATCAGGACGTGTTACTTTTTTTTTTTAATGCATGATTTTTATTTATTGTATCTTCATATATGAACTAACAATAAGTATTCAAATCTTAAATATTAAAATATAATTAGGCCCGACCAGTGTCGGACATAAGCTTAGTAATAGTTATATATAATACATAAGTAGTGATAGTCAAAAGGAAACAAATAAAAGTATTTTCAAGAAGTCCCATCTGGAGTGCTATGAATAAGAGCCCTTGTGTCCCTCTTTTTTAGGCGGATGTGTCCAGTAAAGTTCAAAATATTACGGGCAAGCGGATTAGGATGTGACTCGAGTTTTGTTAAATATTTGCCAGCGTATTTTGCAATTGCTTCAGTCACCAGTGGCATATATAAATCACGATGTATATTTGAATTTTTTATATACCATGGAGCCAATGTTATTAAGCGTAAAATTTTGTTTTGCCTTCGTTGGATTCTGTATTCCGTAGCACCATATTGGTTTCAAAATCGACTTGTATATTAAAAGTTTACAATCTAGACTGAGTGTTGAATTTCTACCAATCAGCCAATGTATCTGAGTTAATTTCAGTTTCATTTGTGTTAGCTTTGAGTCAATATGGAGCTTCCATGTAAGCCGTCGATCAAGGTGTATACCAAGGTATTTTACATGTGAATGTTGAAGAACAACTTGATTGTTGATTCGAATTGGCGAACAAGTATCTCTTCGCAGGGTAAATGTTACCTGGACACACTTTTGCTCGCTTACTTTGATTCTCCATAAATTTAACCATAGTTCCAGTTGTGTAATATGTTCATGTAGATATCGGGAAGCCTCGTGAGGGTTTTCGTGCATACTAAGGCAGGCTGTATCATCGGCAAACGTAGATGTATGGATATTGCTGCTCAAAGGCATATCACAAGTGTAAATCAAATACAAAACTGGCCCCAGTATGCTCCCCTGTGGCACACCGGATGATGTAGATTCAGGCACACTCATGAAGTCTCCTTCCGCAGCCGTAAACTTCCGGTTAGTAATATAACTTTCTAATAGTTTCAGAAAATTTATTGGTAAATATGATTTCAATTTTAAAATAAGACCTTCATGCCACACTTTATCAAATGCCTGAGAAACGTCGATAAACAGCGCAGAACAATACTTCTTTTCTTCAAATGTTCTTCTTATAAATTGAACCAATCTATGAGTTTGTTCGATAGTGCTATGCTGACTTCTAAAACCAAATTGATGGTCCGGTATGCACCCACTACTAACTAGAATTGGGGACAATTTTGTCATGAGCAGTTTTTCGAAAAGTTTTGACATTGTTGATAGCAGACTTATTGGCCTGTATGACTCAGCCTTGGTAAGGTCTTTGCCCGGCTTTGGAATCATTTTAACTTTGGCAAGCTTCCAGCTATTTGGATAATACTTCAGTCGTCAAATGACATTAAAAATAAATAACAGGATTCTAATTGCAATACGAGGCAACTTTATTAGCATCTGGTTACTAATTCCATCAATACCCGGAGCTTTCTTCGGGTTAAGTTAAGCAATTAGTTTTTGTACATCACACGTTCTAAATTTTATGGGTCGAGGGTGTAGCGCCACTACATTCGGCAAATCAATAACACCAGTACATGTGTTAGGGGTAAATACTGATTTTAAATGATCAGCAAATATTTTACCTTTTTCAGTATCGCTTCTTGCCCAACCCCCTGTAGATGTACGCAGAGCTGGTTTAAACGCAACAGGTGTTTTAAGCTTTCTAGCAGCGCGCCACAAAGAGTAATTAGATGCTGGTGTGGCATCAAGACCTTCCAGATAGTTTTTAAGAGATGCATTTTTTTCATGTCGTTTCTTCTTGGAGTCGTTTAGTGCACTCTTTAAATCTAATTTTATTCTGGGGTGATCTGTGCTGTTGCCATTCCCTTCTACCTCTTGTTTTTTCACATACGAGACGTTCAATATCTGTAGAATATAGTCTATTGAACCCAGTCTGCGGGTAGGAGGTAGTCGCATGTTCAGCAGACTGTTTTATATTTTTGATAAGATTGCCAATGTTAAATTCAATATCTTCGGATGTTCTTAGCGTAATGTTTTCCGTACAATGAGTACTGAGATATTTTCTGAACCCCAGCCAATTAACACGGTTGATCGTCTTCACATACGGGTGAGGTAAGTCACTACTTAGTGGGCTTAGTGTAATGATCGTGGGAGATTGATCGGAGGAAAGATCTTGAGACGCTTCAACATGAACTAGTTCCCTAGAAATATTTTTCATGACTCCAAAATCTATAACATCTGGAATTTTTTGTATGCCAGTAAGTGGGCTCCCCACTCGAAATGACGTCCAAGCCCATTTTTGAAATTGTGTTGAACAAGTTAGTTATTTTTCTTTGAACTGTTCGGACGTGTTTCTTAAGAGCTCTCCAGTTTTTGTTCCTTTGCTAAATATAACAAATAATAATAAAAGAAACAAAAATATTGCAAACAATAAAAATAAAAATAACAATAAAATACAAAAAACTGGTTTTAACACACAAACGAACATGCAAAACAACGACAATTCCATCTCAACTCCAACACAAAAAAGATCGAGAGATACATTTAATAACTCTCTTTTTGGAAATGTGACAAAAACTCCTAGCCTAACTGGTATTGAATCGCCGTTAAAATTCATAACAATCATGGATAAAAGATTTGATAAACTCACTAAACAAATACAAAATATGATAAAAGAAAAATTTGATGAATACAAAAATGATCTCTTAAATGAACTTGATAAGAGATTTAACCTAATGAAAACCCATTTAAATGTGGTGACTGAAAGAGTTAATAAAATAGAAACAGTAGCGTCCGAAATAACCTTTATTAAATCAGAATTAAATTCATTAAAAATGCAATTAAAAGTTCATGAAAATAGATCTGTTGCTAGCGAATTACGTATTAATGGCATCCCATTTAGCCATAATGAAGATCTAATGCAAATATTTAATGACATTTGTGTAACTATAAATGTTTCTACACCTGCAGTAAAATCTGTATACAGATTAAGAAATCAAAATAATAAAAATACAACAAATTCTCCTGATGCGGCTATAATAGTTAGAATGTGGTCACCCTATGACAAAAACTTTTTCCTTAAATCCTTAAGTAATTTTAAAAAATATAATAAGGGGTTTAATTTTTCCTTAAACCATGTCGGCTTTCGAAGTCATACAAAATTCTTTGTCAATGAAAGTCTCACCAAAGAAAATTATAGAATTCTACGTGAAGCTGGTCAGCTGAAACGTAACAAACAAATTCATAGTGCTTTTTCCTTGCGTGGGTTAATTTATATAAAGAAAACTGCAGAAGATGAGTTAATTCGGATAGATGAAATTAATCAGCTTAAAATATTATTTCCTGCCTCCAGTGCTGCTCCTGCTTCCACTGATGTTCCTGCCTCCACTGATGGTGCTCGTTTTTCTGTTGAAAGTCCTTCTACTGTATTCTGATCATAGATTTCTACTACGGTTTATTTCTAATGTAAATATTTATTATCTATTACAATAATAATTTTTGTTTATTCTACATTAATTAATTATACTTTTACAACTGTTACAATGCATTGTTCTACTTTGATATCAAATTTTTATTACTTTTTGTACGCTATAATGCTTTATCAATATAATTGCAAATGTATAACCTAACAAGAAATTATTCCAAAGACGGAACTGCGAAAATGCTGGGCGTTTTGTGTAAACAGAAAGAGGGAATTAACATCTGTCATATTAATGCTCAAAGCTTGTGCAAGAAAATTGATGAATTTCGTTTTATATTTGAAAATTCTTCCGTGGATATCATTTGCGTCTCAGAAACATGGTTTAATGCAGATATTAAAGACTCGTTTGTGTCATTAGATGGCTATAACATCCAAAGATCTGACAGAGCTAAACATGCAGGCGGAGTTGCTGTATACATTAAGCACGGAATACAGTATAACACCTTAAGTGTGTCTTGTGATAATGATAAGGTCGAACATATTTTTATTGAGATTATCAACGAGGGTAGAAAAATGATCATATGTACAGTCTACAGACCAAACAACAGAATACTTATGGACTCTTTCATGGATAAACTTGAACATCTTACTGTCTCGTACAAAGATATCATCATTCTTGGTGATTTTAATTGTAATATACTGGTTGACAAGCATTTAATCTCAAATATGAAGTCTATTGGGTTAACAGCAAAAAATGTATCCATGCCTACACATTATACAAAAGCAAATAGTACGCTATTGGACATAGTTTTCGTTAGCATGTTCTCTAGAGTCCTTCTATATGACCAATTATCTGCCCCATGTTTCTCTAAACACGACCTTATTTTCATAGCATATGATTTTCAAATGCATATACCTGATCAAATGATTAGTTACTACGACTTCAAAAATATTGACTGTGACTTCTTGAGTCATGAATTTTATAAAATTAATTGGGCTGCTATATATTATATAGAATCTATTGATGATTAAATTTCTTTTCTCGAAAACAACATTAATGATTTATTCCTCCGTACTGTACCTTTAAGAACTAAAATAGCTGGTAGAAGAGTTAGACCATGGTTCTCTTACGAAATAAAAAAATTCATTACTCGGAGAGATAAAGCTTATGCTCGTTGGAAGCGCTTTAAAACGCCTGAGCTGCATAATGAGTACTGTGCTGTTCGAAATGTAACAAATAGACTGATTAGGGATGCAAAATCTGCATATTTCTCATCAAAGTTCTCAGAAGCTATCGAGTCAAAGAAAACTTGGCAAAGTATTCGAGAAATTGGTATAGGTAAATCCGTAAAGCGTGCAGATTCAAATATTAATGCCGAAGTTATTAATGAAAAATTTTTAAATCTACCTATAACACTGTACCACAAAATAACATTTTTTGGCTGTCCTTTAGATAAAATTACGCGGACTATATGGATTTCGATGCGTTAAATTCAAATCTGCTGTCAGTTTTGCTCTATCACGTAGAGATTTTTTTTTGGGCGTGGCTAATTTTGGCCCCTAAATTAGTCGGCCATACTAATATATTTTACTATAACTCGAAAACCGCTATTTCGATTTTAATAAATAATAAACCAAAAGACGCGCCACAAAATTTTGTTAAAAAATATTAATAATCATGTTTTACCTATTTTTTATGGTTTCGAAGTTATTCAGAATTTAAAAAAGAAATAAGTTTTTTTATGCAAAAATCGCGTAATTTTTTTACATGAAAATTACAATAAAAAAATCAGAAACTCACAAATTTCATATTTTTTACATTTTTCTTAAAACCACATATCCTAGGAATAAAACAAGCTATAAAACGTGAAAATCCAGCAACAAATCTTGATTTTATTCACAATTTAAAGTTCTGTTACCTGCCCGCAATGCCCTTTCAATAGCATTACCAGATGTCAGTGATGGGAAATGAGATTTGCATTTCGGTATGAAAAACAAATTTTTTTAGTACTTTTTTGATCCCGAGAGTACCAAAAATTATAATATTTCTTATTTAAATTTTATTAACAAAAAATTATAAGAAATTCATTTACAAAAAAAGGAACACATAGGTACAAATATACAAATAGGTGTAGCCTGGATTAGACTCAATACTGTTGGAACATAAAGCTTGCCTCCGTATTCCATAGCTCGCTAAAGCTAAAGCTGAATTCGACCACTAAAATGCTGAACAAATAGAAAATTTAAAATTTTTGGCGATGACATAAAGCAATAAAATTTCAGCGAATTACATTTTTAAGCCATTACCTGATTTATCAATACCCGTTTGAAAATTGCATTCGTAGCCGAAAATCGACAAATTGATTTTATGGATTCTTAGCGATAGAGATTTAGCTTTAGCGAGTTACAGAATACGATGGCTGTTGATTTATATTTTGTTTTCATGAAATTTTGGTAAAAGAAAATCCTTTCGACATTTACAGCGGAGTGAGGCATGGATAAAATTCCGTAAGCTACTCTCGATATATCAGGAAACATGTATTCATCTAATGCGTTTTTATATAAGCCATTGCTCTATATTGGTTGTTAATATTTCAAATTATTTTTCTTTTCTTTTTTTTCTTTCCCCTGGGAACATTTTAATTAAAAGTGGTATAATGATATTGGTTTAACAGATAAAATACTTTCAGGGGGAAACTTACTAAACCAAACTAACATTTTATTGTCAAAGTCCACTTTTGCCCTTAGAACTTAATATAAACTTTTTAAAATTTTCTTTAAACTGATTTAAAACAGTTGTTTCAATACATCAACTTCTGTGCCACATAAAATATCATTGAATGAAATATTGATATTTAATTGTGGTTACACTTTTCCAAAAGATCTTTACTAATAAAGCTTCTTTCTATTTGTCGAAAAAACAATTTAATTCTTGGCAAAATATATGCATGCGCGAGTCTTCTGACTGCATTTCTAAGTTGCCCGTGAGAGTATCAAATTTTTCGTACCAACAGTACGATCGTACCAACTTTCCCATCACTGCCAGATGTAAATGTGACTGCATTTAATGCATTAAACACATTTTTCCATTTTTAGGTACCTGCTTTAAATTATGAATAAAATCAAGATTTATTGCTGGATTTTCACGTTTTATAGCTTGTTTTATTCCTAGGATATGTGGTTTTAAGAAAAATGTAAAAAATATGAAACTTGTGAGTTTCTAATTTTTTTATTGTAATTTTCATGTAAAAAAATTACGCGATTTTTGCATAAAAAAACTTTTTTCTTTTTTAAATTCTGAATAACTTCGAAACCATAAAACATAGGTAAAACATGATTATTAATATTTTTTAACAAAATTTTGTGGCGCGTCTTTTGGTTTATTATTTATTAAAATCGAAATAGCGGTTTTCGAGTTATAGTGAAATATATTAGTATGGCCGACTAATTTAGGGTCCAAAATTAGCCACGCCCATTAAAAAAATCTCTACGTGATAGAGCAAAACTGACATCAGATTTGAATTTAACGCATCGAAATCCATATAGTCCGCATACTTTTATCTAAAGGCTATTTTGGCTGTTGTACAGTGTAATTGAAGCTGATCAAAACTACTATGCTAACTATAACCGTTGCTCGTGTAGTCCTGCTAACCAATTCAATTTCATCGGTGTAAGCCAACTCGAGGTATTTAAAAGTTGCATGTCTGTAAAATCAAATGCGATCGGTTCTGACAAAATACACCCGAAATTCCTGAAAATGTTATTGCCAGTGTTACTACCTATGATTACTCACATGTTTAATCGAATCATCACATCGTGTAACTACCCTCCCAAATGGAAAACAGCCAAAGTAATACCTATCCCGAAAACGAATTCCGAATATAGGCCCATAGCTATTTTGCCATTTCTTTCAAAAGTTCTTGAAAAACTTCTTCATAGTCAAATGTTATCATTTATAAGTAAAAACAAACTAATTACAGATCGGCAATCTGGTTTTCGCGCTAATCACAGTTGTCTAACTGCCCTGATTGATGTCACCGAAGATATAAGAACTGAAATCGATAAGAATAATATTACAATTCTCGTACTTCTGGGCCATTCCAAAGCATTTGACACAGTGAATCATAAAATACTTGAATATAAACTACGAAACATGTTTAATTTCTCCACTACCTCTACTCGTCTTATATCAACGTATCTTGAGAATAGAAATCAGTTTGTTCATACTTCAGGAATGGATTCCAAATGCTTGGCCTTAACAAGAGGCGTTCCACAGGGTTCGATTTTAGGTCCACTTCTTTTTTCTCTTTATTCAAATGACCTGCCAAATCAACTTAAATACTGCAAAGTTTGAATGTATGCTGATGACGTCCAGATCTATATCAGCTCTAAAGTCGCTTCAGTGGACGAGTGTGTTCTAAAATTAAATGAAGATTTACAAGGTATATATTTATGGGCTACTGCAAATGGCCTAGCCATAAATCCTACAAAATCTAAATGTATTATTATTAAAAAGAGATTAACCAGAATTGATAATGCTCCTAATGTTATTTTAAATAACCAGCCCATTGCCATTGTCAACACAACAAAAAATCTTGGCATTGTTCTTAATAATAATTTGAGTTGGAAGGATCACATAATAAATGTTTGCGGTCGTACGTATTCTATGCTTAGAAATCTTTGGAAAACACAAAACTGCACTCCTTTTCGTATAAGAATGCTTCTAGCAAAAAGCTATTTGTTTCCAACAATTCTTTACGGATGTGAGTTATTTGCTATGTGTGACGCTTCTAGCATCTCGAAACTGAAATTCCTTTTTAATAATATTACCAGATACGTATTTAACCTAAGAGGACGTACTAATGTATCTTCCAGATCAATTAAAATTTTTGGGATGTCACTTCAAAACCTGCTAAACACTAAAGTTTTAATCTTGCTCCATAAAATAATATACAACAAACAGCCTGAACATCTTTTTAACCGAATAAACTTCTCAAGGTCAAACAGAGGCAGAAGGCTCACTATATTTCACCACAGTAGCCTAACATCTGAATGGCAGTTCTTCATTAACGCTTTCCATCTTTGGAACAGCTTACCTTATAGCGTACAAACTGTAACCAATGCAACAACCTTTAAAAGAAAAATAATGGAATTATATTCATATTAAAAACATTACTCTCTTATTTTTCCCAATTTGTTCAATTTTAATTCAATTTAATTCAATTTGATATTTATTATTAGTTTATAAATTTTATTATTATTTATTTTTATTTTTAAATATTTTTAAATACTGGTATGTCCTCATGTAATTAAGTTCAATCATACATGTAGATTCTATGCTGTAATATAAGACTTTAAGTCTTGTGCATAGAATATCTAATAAATAAATAAATGAAATGAAATGCCCGACCTCTAGGTGTAATAAGACGCGAACCCCAGAACGTATGTTTTGCATTGTAGTCGCCAGCTACTACGAAGCAAGGGCCAAGGGATTTGTAGAAATCCTCGTATTGGTCCTCAGTAATTGCGAATCTAGGAGGGAGTAAATTGATGATATGACAAAATTAGTGCAAAAATTTTCGACACAAATATTCGTTGCTTGTAAATGTTCTTCGCAAATGTTGTCAATAATATAATGCTTGAGGCTTGACTTTATTAAAATTGCTGATCCACCGCATGCTCTTCCTCTCGGGTCCTTTGAATCATATAAGGTGTAGCCATAAATTTTAAAAAGGCTTCTCGAAGTCAAATGAGTCTCAGAGACCAACATTATATCAATATTTTTTTCCGTGAGGAAGTGCTCAAGTTAATTTTTATGTTGGCGAATGCCGTTTGCGTTCCAGAAACATATTTTTAACGTGTTCATGGTTTGTTAACTAAAGCTTGAAGCAATGTATTCTGCATTCGCAGCATTTCTTGCATCATGTTAGTCATATTTATTGCGATTAAAATTAAAGCCTGGGTTTGTATTTGTTGAAGTATTTGGCCGTGAAACATTTTGTGTGGGAATAGGACGTGTTACTTGAGCAGCAAAAAGTAAGCATCCAATGGCCTGCATATAAGGAACATTTGTCATTTGCATTTTATCATCCTCACTTTTTGGACACATTTCAGCAGATATTTTCTGACTGCAATCAACAGGAGTATTGACAGGATTACAGTTTTCCACATTAAAACGTTTCAGAACATTAGAAATGTATTGAGATTGATCCAATTTTATTGTGTTATTGGAACGCGATATTTGAATCCCCAAAACTGAGGAAGCTTCTCCCATATCTTTCATTTTAAAATTCTTCATTAATTTTGCCTTAGTATCATTAATTACATTTATGCTATTTGAAAAGATTAACACGTCATCAACATATGTATATTGCAATGAACAAAACTTTTTCAGGAGTTCCATGGTTAAATATACATTGATCAACTCCACTTCGTTTAACATCAAGCTCTAGCAATACTTTGTTCAGTGTTTCATTCCATAAACGACTTGCTTGTTTGAGTCCATATATTGATTTTTCCAGTTTGCATACTTTTCCTGAACCGTCTTCCATACCGTCTGGTTGTTTCATATAAATTTCTTCTTTAAGAGTACCATTTAGAAATGCGGTTACAGCATCCAGTTGATGAATGAGTAAGTTATGGTTAACAGCTAATGCTATTAAATACCTAATAGATTCATACCTTACTACTGGAGCAAAAGTTTCATTGTAGTCGACTCCTTCTTCTTGACTGTACCCTTTAGCCACCAACTTTGCTTTTCTTTTAATAATTTCATTATTAGAATTCGTTTTAGTTTTAAAGACCCAATTACATGATATTGCTTTTTTATTATTAGGCAATTCTGATAAAAACCATGTATTATTTTCCATCAAAGAGTCATATTCATCTTTCATTGCTTCTGTCCAATCTGAGGCATTTGATGATGACATTGCTTCTTTCAAAGTATAGGGACCATCAGACACAAATTCTGTAGCACAAAAACTACAAGAATATTTAATTTTCTTAGCGATTCTTTCAGAACGACGAAGTTTAAAACTATCTTCTTCTCTTGATCTTTTACTAGTTTGATCTGGAACGCTCTCGATATTTTCGTCAGGAAATCCTATAAAGTCTTCATCATTTGCTATCGATTCAGTTCTGAATTCGGAAACAATAGGTACACTTATGTCCTGTTCACAATTTATTTGAAAATTTGTATTTTCTTCGGGTAAATTGGGGAAATAAAAATTATTTTCTTTGCAGTATTGAATTTGTTTATTTTCAAGGAATATTACATCTCTACTTGTAATAATTTCTTCTGTATTTGGATTGTAAAGTCGATACGCTTTTGAGTCTGAACTGTATCCCACCATAATGCAATCAATCGATTTCTTATCCAATTTGCTTCGTTTTTCCTTAGGAATGTGAACCATAGCTTTGCATCCAAATACTCGCAAGTGGGTTTTCTTTCTGACCAAATTTCTTCCGGCGAAACTTTACTTCCTCTGCAAGGAACACGATTAATTAAATATGATGCGGTAACTGAGGCTTCAGCCCAAATTTTTTCATCTAATCCAGCATCAAATAACATACATACATCTCATTCTTTCAACTAAGGACCTGTTCATACGTTATGCAACTCCATTTTGTTCGGGAGTGTAAGGACATGTTTTTTGATGAGTAATACCATTTTGTTTAAGCAAGTTTAGAAAATTGTTATTGATATACTCAGTACCATTATCTGTGCGCAAAATGTTCATCTTTTTAGAGCACTGGTTCTCAACCAAATTTTTAAATTTTACGAATTCGTCGAAAACGTCCGACTTTCTTGGAAATACAAACACTTTCCGTGAATAATCATCGACGAATATCAATAAATACCCGTTTTCCGAAAACGATTTTTGCGTAAAAGGACCAACAACGTCAGAATGAATAATTTCAAGTAAATTTTTAGCACGAGTATCAACTTCTCTAAATGGTTTTCTCGTTTGTTTCCCACATAATACAATTATAACAGGTACATGCACAAGCCCAGCCTGTTACTGTATACATTGCAGATAAATGTCAAACTTTGTTTACAAGCTGCAAGAATGTTAGTGTATGTGTGCGAATAAAATGTTAACAGTGTTGCCAATAAATTTACACAAGGCTGTGTCTGCAATTACACATTGAAGAAAATTACACTACACATCTTTTGTGTAGGTTAAAATTAAAAGAAAAATAAATAAAAATAGAACCCAAAGTACAATTACACATAGATTATATAAGAATTTAATTCCATGCCCAGTACGTGAAATCAGTTTTCCGAAGCTCCCAGAAAAGCTAGAGACGTTCTTGGACTGGTGTGTCAGAAATTTTCCAAAATAGATTGGTATTGAAATTCAGCAAAATCGAGCAGACGATTGCAGAGCTGGAAAACTTAAACTTTATTTTGCCATATAAAAGTAACTACCGAAAACAATTTTTTATTTTTTTTAATAAATGAACTTATTTTACACTTCAGTACGACTAAAATTGGAATTTTAAATTAAAAAAATTAAAAAGACGTTTCCAGGGTTGGAAAACTTTAACTTTTTGTGTTATGTATAATTAACTATGTCTAAAATTATGCAGGGTATTTTCTCGAGAACCGTAAGAGTTAGAGACCTGAAATTTGGACACAGCGTGTAGACCTTTGTCCGCTACAACAACAAATATGAAAATTGGAAATTACAGGGTGTTCCAAAACTAGCAACGAAAAATGTTAAAATCCCATGTAATATACATACAATTGTATGTATGTATGTATATACACTTGAAATTTGTAAAGTTAGTGTATTTTTATACAGACTACAAAAATTAACACTAAAATTTAAAAAATTTAACTTAAAGGGTGTACCATGAGTTAATGCAATTTTGACAACTTGCTGTATCTTGGAAACCGCAAGAGCAAAACTCATGAAATTTTCAAAACCGGTAAAACTAAAAAATCAAAAAATTATAAAATCGCCAAACCGAAAAAAATCGCCAAAAGCAAAAAAAAATCGCCAAAACGAAAAAAAGCACCAAATTACAAAACAAAAATGTCTAAGACTAAAATAAATCGCGAATAACCGGAAAAATTGCTAACATGAAAAAAAATCGCCAAAATGAAAAAAAATCACCAAAATGAAAAAAAATCCCCAAAATGAAAAAAAAATCTTTAAAATGAAAAAAAAAATCGCCAAAATGAAAGAAATCTCCAAAAAAAAAAGCCCTAAAAACAGAAAAAAATGAAAAAAACCCAAAAACAGGCAAAAATCGCTAAAATGAAAAAAATCGCCAAAGTTAAAAAAAATCTCCAAAATGAAAAAAAGCCCCAAAAACAGAAAAAAATCGCCAAAATGAAAAAATATCGCCAAAATGAAAAAAAAATCGCTAAAAGCGAAAAAAAAACCCAAAAAACAGAAAAAAATCGCAAAAATGGAAAAAAGCCCAAAAACAGGAAAAAATCGCCAAAATGAAAAAAAATCGCCAAAACGAAAAAAACCCCAAAAAACAGAAAAAAATTTCCAAAATGAAAAAAAGCCCCAAAACAGAAAAAAATCGCCAAAATGAAAAAAATCGCCAAAATGAAAAAACCCCAAAATAGGAAAAAATCGCCAAAATGGAAAAAGAATCGCCAAAATGAAAAAAATCTTCAAAATGAAAATAAGCTCCAAAAACAGAAAAAATCGTCAAAATGAAAAAAACCGAAACTGAAAAAAAAACTTCAAAAAAGCAAAAAAGCCACATTAAAAAGTGCTCAGAACCGAATGTACGGAACCCTTCGTGCGCGAGTCAAAGTCGCACTTTACTGAATTTTTTAATATTAAAGGAATTAAATAAAACTAAGATTTTTCTTATTTAGTTTTTGCTTCGTTCACTTAACATATTTTATGTATTTTTTAAAGAACTATTTTGGTATAAGGAATTAGAAAAATCCTAAATTATGATTCCAGGGTTGGAAAACTTACACTTTTTGTGTTATGTAAAATTAAATAGTTCTAAAAATGTTTTTCTTTTCCTTTATAAATTGAATATATTTTATGCTTCTGAAACAAAAGTTTGGCGTATAAAATTTTAAAAATGAAAATTACAGCTATAAAGATGGAAACTTTAATTTTTTTAAATATTAAAGAATAAAATTAATTTTTTTTATTTCTTTGTTCACTTAAAACACTTTATTAATTTTTTAAATCAGAAAAATCTAAAAGTTTGATTCCAGGGTTGCTAAATTTATTGTTTTTTTACAAAAGTAACTAGGTCAAGTTAGTCTTTTCTTTTTGCTTGCAAGTTTTATATACTTTATGACTTAGAATGAAATAGTTTGGCATATAAATTAGAAAAATAAGAGACATATCTCCAGAGCTGGAAAACTTAATTTTTTTCTGGTATATATAACTAATTATTACTTTGGTAATTACATATATTCTATATTTTATAAAGAAACTCAGAAAAATGGTTCCAGGGTTGGAGCTTTAAAAAAAGTTTCGGTAAAAAAATAACCAAAAATATTTTTTTTCAGTTAAACAGATTTTATGTTTTAGGAAAATCATTACTCAAGATTTTTTATACTTGGTTAATTAATTAATTGGTTAATTTTTTTATGGATATCTAAACTAATTGAAGTATAAACGAAGGTTTGTGCTTATTGTGCTCTCAGCATAATAACTATTAATTTTTAGTAAATTGAGATAAAACTAAAATTTATTGCTAAAGACATAAAGGACATGTTCCGTTTCATTTTCCTGATACCTTTCCTTTCTGCTGAACAAATTTCAGACAAATCCTGTAGGAATAAAACGTTTACATAATACCACGATGTATACCATTTGCAATGGGAAACTTAAATCAAGACACTCAGCAGTTTTGCAACATCAATGCAATACTAAAAATATTTTAGAGTTATTAAATAGCAGCACGGTTTTTGAACATCTCGAGAGCGAGTAAACAAGCCCCAAGTTTTTGGTAATGTATTGACGTGATGTCGATGTTGACTGAAATAAGAGTGAATGTAAAATATATCTTAACCACAGAGTGTAGAGTAAAATATTCAACTATTGCCAATATCGAAAATAAAATAATTGATTCAAATTCTTTAATCGATAAATACTGAAAGATCACTTATTATTAATTGATTTAGAGAAAAAAATTATAAATATTTTCACAAAATAAATATGTGTGTATGTTGGTAAAGGGTATATAAGATTCGGCAGAGCCGAATATAGCACTCTTACTTGTTTTTGTTGCTTTTTAAATTAACATGAATTCTATTTTACATTTAATTTATTTTATTATTAAATGGTCTGTTAACCCATTAACCGGTTTTTTTGAGTTGGGTTTACCGAAAACCCGGTTTTTTTAAATTGTCGGTTTTTTGAAAACACTACGTAACATTAACAATTTGCGAAAAAAACTTTTCTACTTATTCTTTTATTAAAATTTAAAAATGAATCGTCTGAAAGTTACGAGTAAAAAGTTGATGGATCTGGAGCTTTTAAATGATTTTTTAAAAGAAATCAATGACATATTAAAAAAATTTTTGTAAATGTGTATAAATACCTATACTTTTTAACTAATTTGGTTTCGGTGTTTAACCCCCGACCAAAATAAGGGTGGTGTTATAAGTTTGTAATGTGTGTCTGAGTATCTGTTTTTATGCGCGAGTTCAAGTACAGACCAAATGCTAGGCCGACTTTGATTTAGTTTTTTTATACCCTTTACCAAAAAAATTGTAAAAGGGTATATATAGGTTTGTCATTTCGTTTGTTATTTCTATAATATCAATAAGCGACCCTTAAAATATATATATTCTGGATCCTTGTGCATAGGGAAGACGAATAAGCGATGTCCGTCTGTCTGTATGTGAAATCAGCTTTCCGAAGCTCCCAGAAAAGCTAGAGACTTCCTTTGTGAACTGGTGTGTCAGAAATAGTCCAAATTACATTGGCATTGAAAATCAGTAAAATCGAGCAGACCATTGCAGAGCTGGAAAACTTAAACTTTATTTTGCCATATAAAAGTAACTACCGTAAACGAAATTTTTATTTTTTTAATAAATAAAGTTATTTTATGCTTCAATATGAATAAAATTGGTATTTCAAATTTAAAAAATATACACAAATTAAAAAGACGTTTCCAGGGTTGGAAAACTTCAACTTTTTTGTTATATACTTACTAAAAATAGTTTTTTTTCCTATGAATTAAACATATTTTATATTCTTAAAAGAAAGAGATTGGTGTAAGAGATCAGAAAATTAAAAAAGGATGATTCCAGGGTTGGGAAGCTTACACTTTTTGTGATATATAAAAGTAACTAGGTCTTATTCATTTTTTTCTTTATCTTTATAAATTAGATATATTTTATGCTTCTGAAAGAAAAGTTTGACATACAAAATTAGAAAAATGAAAACCACAGCTGGATGGAAACTTTGAACTTTTTTGGGGTTGCGTTCACCAAAGGTGAAAACGAACCCTATTGTTTTTGCTATGCTGTCCACCTGTCCATCACAGGTTATTTTCTCGAGAACTGTAAGAGCTACGGACTTGAAATTTGGACAGAGTGTGTAGTAGAGTTGTGCTGAAAAGAACGAACTAGTTCAATTGAACTATTCCCATAAGTGAACGATGTGAACTAGTTCAGTCAAGTTGTTCCTTTTTGTTCTTTTGGTCTTTATTGTTCTTTTGGTCTTTCTCGTTCTTTTGGTCTTTCTTGTTCTTTCGTTGGTTTTTATTCCTTCGTTCGGTTTTGGTCTTTATTTCGTTTTGTTTATCTTATTCTCTGTTCCTGACCCGGGCTGCCAGATGTGACGATTTTTGGTGCCGGAAATAGCAAAATCGTCGGTTGATTTCTGGTTTGCGGCGCATTATTATCAAAATGCATTATGTTTGCAGCAAACCAGAAACCAACCGACGAAATGACGATTTTTCGTTTAAAATCCTCGATTTTGCAAGCCAAATTGGGCTGCTTTTTATGAAATGTCTACTGTTATAGCTAGTATACACGTTAATACAAATCGAACGATAAATCGTACAATGAAATTAGTCACTGGTGTCATGCTGTCGTACTTATGAAGTATACTTTGTAGTATGAAAATCAAAAATTTTTGATTTTTGTGGGTGGAGCTTCGATAATAAGTATTGTGTATCATGCTGTTGTACAGCAAAATTTGTTTCATGAGGAGCTAATTTAGAAAACGCAGTGTTTCTACAGCTCAATTTTAAAATTAGCTTTATATAGCGGATATTTTAATTAAAAAAAGAACATAAAACATTCCGGGCAATTATGTAAAAAATTCCGCAGGAAATTTCTCCCAGGGAACAATTCCAACTAATAGCAAATGATAGCGAAAACAAAAAGTTCTAATTGGAAAAGGGAAAAATTTCCTGCGGAATTTTTTTCATAATTGCCCTAATTATTTTAACCATTCTCTACAACATATCCCTCTTGTTTTTGCATTATTTTTTTATTCTTTTTAACTGCAGTTAACTTATTATTAATAAATTCACCACATTATTCATTTATCCACGTGTATTGCCTTAAAATTTTTCTTTTAAATGAATTAGTATGATTTGTAGTAACGTGTGTCTGAAAACCCGTACTACAACTCATACTACGCTAAGTACGAAATTAAGTATGCATTAAAATTCATATATGCATGCCCATTTTGGTATAGTTTTGCAGACTCTTTCTTAATAGTTTATTGTTTAATTTAACAACATTTTTTTGTTGATGCTTTAGCGTTAAATAAAAATTACATACGTATGTATGCACGTATGTATGTTGAATTAAAAGAAATTTTATATAAATGTAACTCGTATTTTTTCCGAAATTGAGTTTTTCAGTGATTCCAAAAAATTCATTTCTATTATGTTTTACCTTCTGTTGTAAAGATACAATGGGCCTTATTACGGGTGTCGTAGTACGACTTCGACTACGACTATTTTGTAATAGCTTAAAGAACATTGCAGCAATTTTTGTTTAATCTAGCACAAAATCGTCGTAGTGGCTTCGTGTAGAATTCATGTATGAACACGAATTGTTATGTTATTGTTTGATAATAAATACATTTATAAAATAAAACATATCGTCGATTGGTTTCTGGTTTGCGGCACAGTATATTCAAAATACATTATGTCTGCAGCAAACCAGAAACCAACAGACGATATCGCACCCTAAATACAAAAGGGGCACAAGTCAAAATTTTTCAGATGCTGAGTAGTTGCAAAGAACTGTTGATTCTGTACAAATGCGCCAAGTATGTGACATAAAAACAAGCATAACTGTATTTTATATTCTTCAAGAAGGCTGTATTGCAAAAACAAATGTTGAGGTCGTTATAGATTTCTTCAATTAACTTGTTTATAAAAAAGCAAAAGCACTTTTATAATTTTGAGTTGTGCCCCTTTTGTATTTAGGGTGCGATATGTATACATGTTTACAAAAAGTACATTTTGATTTGTCCGATTTTTTTAGTATGAAATGACGACTTTTTTGTATTTTATCGATATTTCGACGATTTTTCGATAATTTTGTCTGGCAACCCTGGTTCCTGATCAATACACATCAGTGTTGGCAAAGTTGGCACAATTGTACTTTTTTTGTAACATTCAAACTCGCAAAGAACAATAGTACACCAATGACTGGTCTTTTGAAAGAAAAACGCACCGAGAAAATAAAAAAAAATGTAAAGCTGTCCATTTTCCAAATAATTTTTCTTCTAAATTCGGATCATAAGCATATGCTACGTGTATTAATTTACATACCAACATATAAAAATATGAAATTTGAACGAAAAAATATTTTAGTACAATTAAGGTAAAAAAGTACAATTTTTAAATCTTATTGGTACAATACCAAATTCTCAATGCCATCCCTGATACACATCCAAAACATTTCAACTAAAAGATTATAGTTGCTGATTTGCATACTGTTAAAAAGAGACAAATGTAGTGTGCCTATTAATTAGCACAGTAATCAAAACAAACAGCAGAAAATGTATACTTAGTGAAAAATATAAGTGAGTTTTACAAAATTTTTATTTTTTCTTTTATGCATGAATTTTTATTTATTGTATCTTCATATATGAACTAACAATAAGTATTCAAATCTTAAATCTAAAAAATATAATTCGGCCCGACCAATGTCGGACATAAGCTTAGTAGTAGTTATATATAATACATATGTAAGTAGTGATAATCAAAAGGAAAAAAAAATAAAAGTATTTTCAAGAAGTCCCATCTGGAGTGCTGTGAATAAGAGCCATTGTGTCCCTCTTTTTTAGGCGGATGTGTCCAGTAAAGTTCAAAATATTACAGGCAAGCGGATTAGGATGTGACTCGAGTTTTGTTAAATATTTGCCAGCGTATTTTGCAATTTCTTCAGTCACTAGTGGCATATTCAAATCACGATGTATATTTGAATTTTTGATGTACCATGGGGCCGATGTTATCATGCGTAAAATTTTATTTTGCCTGCGTTGAATTTTCTCTACATTTGAAGCTGAAGCAGTGCCCCATAGTTGAATTCCGTAGCACCATATTGGCTTTAAAAGCGACTTGTATATTAAAAGTTTACAGTCTAGGCTAAGTGTTGAATTTCGACCAATCAGCCAATGTACCTGAGTTAGTTTAAGTTTCATTTGAGTTAACTTAGAATCAATGTGGTGTTTCCATGTAAGTCGTCGATCAAGGTGTATACCAAGATATTTCACATGTGAATGTTGAGAAACAACTTGATTGTTAATCCGAATGGGGGAACAAGTATCTCTTCGTAAAGTAAATGTTACTTGAACACACTTTTGTTCATTTACTTTGATTCTCCATAAGTTTAACCAAAGCTCCATCTGGCTAATGTGTTCCTGGAGTTTGCGGGATGCCTCATCAGGGTTTTCATGCATACTAAGGCAGGCTGTATCGTCGGCAAATGTAGAAGTATGGATACTACTGCTCACAGGCATATCACAAGTATAAATTAAATATAAAACTGGTCCCAGTATACTCCCCTGTGGCACACCAGATGAAATTGTTTCAGGCCTACTTGTAAAGTCTCCTTCCGCAACAGTGAACTTACGGGAAATAATGTAACTTTCCAAAAGATTTAAAATGTTTATTGGTAAGTAAGTCTTCAATTTTAAAATAAGGCCTTCATGCCACACTTTATCAAATGCCTGGGAAACGTCAATAAACAGCGCAGAACAATACTTTTTTCCCTCAAAAGTTCTTCTTATAAATTGAACTAATCTGTGAGTTTGTTCAATGGTGCTATGCTGACTTCTAAAACCAAATTGATGGTCTGGTATGCACCCACTACTAATTAGAATTGGAGACAATTTTGTTTTGAGCAGTTTTTCGAAAAGCTTTGACATTGTAGATAGTAGACTTATTGGCCTATATGACTCAGCCTTTGTTATATCTTTGCCCGGCTTTGGAATCATTTTAACCTTGGCAAGTTTCCAGTTGTGTGGATAATACTCCAGTCGTAAAATAGCATTAAATATGAATAACAGGATTCTCATTGCAATACGAGGCAAGTTCATCAGCATCTGATTACTAATTCCATCAATACCCGGAGCTTTCTTCGGGTTGAGTTCGGCAATTAATTTTTGTAAATCACGCGTCTTAAACTTTATGTGTTGAGGGGGTAGAGCGACTATATTCGGCAAATCAGCAACACCAGTACATATATTTGGCGTAAAAACGGATTTTAAGTGCTCAGCAAATATTTTACATTTTTCAGTATCGCTTCTTGCCCAACCTCCGGTAGATGTGCGTAGAGGTGGCTTATACTCAACGGGTGTTTTAAGCTTTCTGGCAGCGCGCCACAAGGAGTAATTAGACGCCGGTGTAACATCAAGACCCTCCAGATAATTTTTAAGAGATGCAATTTTTTCAGATGCAAGCAACTCTTGGAGTCGTTTAGTGCACTCTTTAAATCTGATTTTATTTTGTGGTGATCTGTGCTGTTGCCATTCCCTTCTAGCCCTTCTTTTTTCACGTACGAGACGTTCAATGTCTGTAGAATAAATTTTATTAAACCCAATCTGCGGATGGGAGATAGTGGCATGTTCAGCAGCCTGTTTAATATTCTCGCTGAGATTGGCAATGTTCGATTCAATATCATCGGGTGTTCCAAGCGTAATGTTTTCCGTACAATGACTGCTGAGATATTTTTTGAACCCCAGCCAATTTACACGATTGATCATCTTCACATATGGGTCAGGTAAGTTACTTCTTAATGGGCTACAAATTGTGATGATCGTCGGGGAGTGATCGGACGAGAGATCAAGAGAAGCTTGAACTTGAATTAAATCCCTAGAGATATTTTTTATGACGCCAAAATCTATAACGTCCGGAATTTTTTGTATGTCAGTAGGCCAATAAGTGGGCTCCCCACTCGAAATGACATCCAAGCCAAGTTTTGAAATAGTGTTGAACAATGCTCGACCTCTGGGTGTAACAAGGCGCGAACCCCAGAACGTATGTTTCGCATTGTAGTCTCCAGCTGCTACAAAACAAGGTCCAAGAGATTTGTAGAAATCCTCATATTGATTCTCAGTGATTGAAAATCTGGGAGGGGAGTAAATTGATGATATAACGAAATTTGAACAAAAACTTTCAATGCCAATATTTGTTGCTTGTAGGTATTCTTCACAAATGTTATCAAGAACATAGTGCTTGAGTCTTGACTTTATTAGAATTGCTGATCCACCGCAAGCCCTTCCTCTAGGGTCCTTTGTATCATATATAGTGTAGCCATAAATTTCAAAAAGACTTCTCGAAGTCAAATGAGTCTCAGATACTAACATTATATCAATATTTTTTTCCGTGAGGAAGTGCTCAAGTTCATTTTTATGTTGGCGAATGCCGTTTGCATTCCAGAAACATATTGTTAACGTGTTCATGGCTTATTAAGTATTGCTTGAAGCAGAGTATTCTGCATTCGCAACATTTCTTGCATCATGGTAGTCATATTTGTTGTAAAATTGTTTATAGTTTGCACAAGATTTTCAATAGTGGCTTCAAGGCGATTATAATTAAAGTTTGAGTTTGTATTTGTAGAATTATTTTGCGGTGAAACATTTTGTGTCGGAATAGAACTAGCCTTAGCAGCATCTGCATACGATACACGGGAAGTAACTGGTTGGCTCATTTGCTGAAAAGTGGCAGAGTAAACGTTTGCTGATTGAGCTGGAGCTAATTTAGGTTTTTGCACCATAGTCTTCTTTACCAAAGAGTACACACGACAACCTCTGTAGTTAGCGGTGTGATTTTCTCCACAATTACTGCATTTTTTGTTACTTTGATCTTTCGGTTTATTGCAACTAGCAGTGCCGTGCAACTCGCCGCACACAACACAAACAGAGGGTAAATTGCAGTATGTTTTTGTATGGCCATATTCTTGACAATTATGGCACTGTACGGGTCCTGAACGCTTGTGTGGTTCTTCAACGGTTATTTTTCGATATAAGAGATATCTTAAATTATATATTGGATGGGTCTCACTCTTTTTCAATTTTATATCATTTGGCCCAAGTTCAACGCGAAATAGGCAAAAGATCCCTTTTGCCTATTTATTATATTGGACACATTTTTTACCTTGAACCCCTGGAGGACGAGTGCATCTTTTATTTCTTCGGGGACAACATAAGAATCTATGCCCTTCAATACGATCTGCATGCCTTTAGCGCAAAAAACAAAATTAAAAGAAATAATTTGTAGTATTGATTTAAAAAACAGATTGTGAAAAAAATTATTTGAATTAAAAAAGTGAATAAAATTGATTTTAAATTGATTACGGATTTCGTTTAAATTTTCGTTCAAATATATTAGTTTTTACCTTTTACTTACTTAAAGCATAGAACACACGAAGAAAACATTGAAGAGGATTCGACGACTGTGCAATCTGTGTTCTGTTGTTCACTGAACAACTGACCGAAAAGAACAACTGAACGAAAAGAACGAACTAGTTCTTTTTGTTGTTGGGAACAAAAAGGAACAATCCGCAAAAGGAACAACTATGCCCAACTCTAGTGTGTAGACCTTTGGCCGCTACAACAACAAATTCATGAGAAATAAAAATTAAAGGGTATTCCAAAACGAGCAACAAAATATGTTAAAATCCCATGTAATATACATACAATTTTATGTATTCTTTATACTTTAAATTTGTAAGGTTAGTCTGTTTTTACACAGACTATAACAATTAACACTTAGATTTAAAAAATTTAAATTAAAGGGTGTTGCATCAGTTAATGTAATTTTGACAACTTGCTGTATCTTGGAAACCGTAAGAGCCAAACTCTTGAAATTTTCAGAAACGGTAAAACAAGAAAATCCCAAAATTATAAAATCGCCAAATCGAAAAAAAAAATCGCCAAAAACAAAAAAAATCGCCAAAACGGAAAAAAGTGCTAAATAAAAAAAATATAAAACGAAAATAAATCGCCAGGAACCGGAAAAATCGCAAAAATAAAAAAAATTGGCAAAATGAAAACAATCGCCATATTGAAAAAAAAATCGCCAAAATAAAAGAAAATAGCCAAATTGGAAAAAAACTGAAAAATATCATCAAAAAGAGAAAAAATAGAAAAAAACAAAAAAAATTATTTCAGCGGAAAATATGTCAAAAACGCAAGAAAACGCCATATTAAAAATATGCTCAACTGAATCCTTTACTGAATTTATGTGATTTTAAAGTAACTAAATAAAACTTACTTTTTTGTTTTTTATTTATTTGCAACAGTAGTTCTAGTTAAACCTTCATAGTGAACAGACGTTATAGCGGATGTTTTTTTACATACATACGAAACAAAAATAATAAAAAAACAACAAAATCAAAAATCATACAAAAAAAATATTCCTAAGAAATATTGATAAATAAGCTTATTGGCTTTACTAATATTTTTTACATAGCAAGAGATAACAAAAACAAAACAACCGCAAGCAAACACAAACAAAGTACCCTTGAGGAATACTCTATATGACTACCTCAAAGGAAAAAAATTCTGAAGTGAGTTCTAACGGCAGGAATGCCTATTTTACTGTGAGTTCTGAAACTCTTAATGAAAACATTAAAAACACAAAATCAAATGATAGCCTTTTTCTAACGGAAAATCCACTTTTTCGTCAGCGATCAACTTCGCTTTCTCCAATGCCAACTAGTGAATCGTTAACATTACAATTGCCTAGTACTTCTTCATTTAAGTCAGCGATATCATCCGCTTCGGCCTAGCGTTCATCACTTAACCAAGTTATCAATACAGATAACAGTAGTTCAAAACCAAAGGTACAAGTAGAAATGGACCGATATATAAAGCGCGGGCGAAGCCCAAATTCTACTAAAATTGGATCTGCCCCAAAGATGTCTAGGTATAACAGCGCATCATCTATTAATCGTCAAAACTGATTTCAAATATTGCAAGATGACAACAACAAACCCGATGTATCCACGAAGAAACCATCCAAGCCGCCACCAATCTATTTGAGAGAAAAAAATTCAAACGCCCTTATTAAAAAATTAATCTCTTTCATTGGTGAGACTAAATTTCACATTGTCTCAATAAAACGTGGTAATATTGATGAAACTAAAATCCAAATTTATAAAGAAAAAGATTTTCGCAAAATTGTTACTGAATTTGGAAAAAGTAAAAAAAAGTTTCTACACATATCAGCTTAAAAGTGCCAAAGGCCTGCAGATAGATTAAAGGGCATAGATTCTTATGTTGCTCCCGAAGAAATAAAAGATGCACTCGTCCTCCATGGACTTAAGGTAAAAAATGTATCTAACACAATAAATAGGGAGAAGATTCCTCAACCTCTATTTCGCGTCGAACTTGAGCCAAACCATATAAAATTGAAAAAAAAAATTAAACTCATCCAATTTATAATTTAAAATAGCTCTTATACCGAAAAATAACAATTGAAGAACCACACAAGCGTTCTGGACCCGCACAGTGCCAAAATTGTCAAGAATATGGCCACACAAAAACTTACTGCAACTTACCTTCAGTTTGTGCTATATGCGGTGAGTTACACGGTACTGCTGGTTGTACTAAACCTAAAGATCTAACAGAAAAAAAATTTAGTAATTTAGTAACTGGAGCTAATCACACCGCTAACTACAAAGGATGTCCTGTATACTCTTTCGTTAAACAGACTATGGGGCAAAAACCTAAATTAGCTCCAGCACAAACAGCAAACGCTAACTCCGCCACTTTTGCTCAAATGAGCAAACCAGTCAGTTCACGTGTATCGTATGCCGATGCAGCTAAGACTAGTTCTATCCCCACACAAAATGTTCCACCTTCAAATAATTCCACAAATGCAAACTCAAGCCTTAAGTTTAGTCGCCTTGAAGCTACTATTGAGAATCTGGTGCTAACTATAAATAATTTTACTACAATTATGACTAGCATGATGCTAGAAATGCTTAGAATGCAGAATACTCTGCTTCAAGCATTAGTTAACAAGCCATAAACACGTTAAAAATATGTTTCTGAAACGAAAACGGCATTGGCCAACATAAAAATGAACTTGAGCACTTTCTCAGGCAAAAAAAATGATTGATATAATGTTGGTTTCTGACACTCCTTTGACTTCAAGAAGTCTATCCAAAATTAATGCTACAATTTATATGATTCAAAGGACCCAAGAGGAAGAGCTTGCGGGGGATCAGCAATTTTAATAAAGTCAAGACTGAAGAATTATATTATTGACAACATTTAAGAAGAACTTTTACAAGCAACGAATATTTGTGTCGAAAATTTTTGCACTAATTTTGTCATATCATCAATTTACTCCCCTCCAAGACTCGCAATTACTGAGGATCAATACGAGGATTTCTACAAATCGGCCCTTGTTTCGTAGCAGGTGGCGACTATAATGCTAAACATACGTTCTGGGGTTCACGTCTTATTACACCCAGAGATCGAGCGTTGTTCAATACAATTTCCAAAATGGGCTTGAACGTCATTTCGAGTGGGGAGCCCACTTATTGTCCTACTGCGATACATAAAATTCCGGATGTTATAGATTTTGGCGTCATGAAAAATATTTCTAGGGAATTAATTCACGTTGAAGCTTCCCTAGATCTATCGTCCGATCACTCTCCCACGATCGTTTCGGTATGTAGCCCACTGAGAAATTCTATACCTCCCTCACATGTGAAGATGGTAAGTCACGTTAATTGCCTGCGATTAAAATAAATATCTCAGTAGTCATTGCACGTAAAACATTACGTTAAGAACTCCCGAAGATATTGAAGCTAATATTGCTTATCTTAACGAAAATATTAAGCAGACTGCTGAACATGCCACTACCTCCTATCCGCAGACTGGGTTTAATATAATATATTCTACGGATATTGAGCAACTAGTATGTGAAAAAAGAAGAGCTAGAAGGGAATGGCAACATCACAGATCACCCCAAAATAAAATTAAATTTAAAGAGTACACTAAAAGACTCCAAGAGCTGCTTACATATGAAAAAACAGTATCGCTTAAAAACTATCTGGAAAATCTCGATGTCACACCAGCATCGAATTACTGTTTGTGGCGAGCTGCGCAAAGGATTAAAACACACGTTGAGTTTAAACTTCGTCTGCGCACTTCTACCGTAGGTTGGGCAAGGAGTGATACTGAAAAAGGTAACTTGTTTGCAAAGCACTTAGAATCCGTATTTAGCCAAAAACAATGTACTGGTGTTGTTGATTTGCCGAGTGTAGTTGCGACCTCGACCCATAAAAATCAAGACGTGTGATGTACAAAAACTAATTGCTGAACTCAACCCGAAGAAAGCTCCAGTTATTGATGGAATTAGTAACCAGATGCTGATTAAGTTGCCTCGTATTGCAATTAGAATCCTGTTATTCATTTTTAATGCCATTTTACGACAGGAGTATTATCCAAATAGCTGGAAGCTTGCCAAAATTAAATTGATTCCAAGGCCGGGCAAAGATCTTACCAAGGCTGCATCATACAGGCCAATAATTCTGCCCTCAACAATGTCAAAACTTTTCGAAAAACTGCTCATGTCAAAATTGTCCCCAATTCCAATTGGTAGTAGGTGAATCCTCAGAGATATATTTTTATCAACCTTAAATTCGCACAGAGATTTTTATAAAGTTGATGCATTTTAAAGGAACACTTTCGCTTGAAAACTAGGAAATGCAACCCTGAAAGTATTGAGTAGTTACTTTTGTATATTGAGTACCGGGAAAAACACTCGGTATTGAGTACTCAGTACTCAAATTCTCAATACTTTTACAACACTACTACTTTATCTCACTCATATGTGACGATGATTAGTCGTGTGAATTGACTGCGATTAAAAAAATATCTTAGTAGTCATTGCACGGAAAACATTACGCTAAGAATACCAGAAGATATTGAAGCTAACATAGCCAACCTTAACAAAACTATTGCACTGGCTGCTGAACATGCTATTACCTCCCATCCGCAGACTGGGTTGAATAGAATTTATTCTACAGATTTTAGACATCTAGTGTGTGAAAAAAGAAGAGCTAGAAGGGAATGGCAACATCACAGATCATCTCGACATAAAACTTGATTTAAAGAATGCACTAAACGACTCCAAGGGTTGCTTGCATTTGAAAAAACTCCATCTCTTAAAAATTATCTAGAACGTTTTGATGTCACACCACCTTCTAATTACTCTTTGTGGCGCGCTGCTACAAAGCTGTAAGCCCCAGTTGAGTTTAAACCACTTCCGCACATCTACCGGAGGTTGAGCTAGAAGCGATACTGGAAAAGGTAACATATTCGCTGACCATTTAAAATACGTATTTACCCCAAACACATGTACTGGTGTTGTTGATTTACCAAATGTAGTTGCTCTACCCCCTCGACCCATAAAGTTTAAGATTCGTGCTGTACAAAAACTAATTGCTAAACTTAATCCGAATAAAGCTCCCGGTATTGATGGAATTAGTAATAATATGCCGATGAACTTGCCTCATGTTGCAATAAGAATCCTGCTATTTATTTGTAATGCAATTTCACGAATGCAGTATTTTCCACATAACTGGAAACTTGCCAAGATCAAAATGATTCCGAAGCCGGGCAAAGACCTTACCAAGGCTGAGTCATATAGGCCCATAAGCTTACTATAAACAATCTCCAAGCTTTTCGAAAAGCTGCTCATGTTAGTCATGTCCAAAATTTTAGCTGATAATGGGTGCATCCCGGACCATCAATTTGGTTTTAGAAGTCAGAATAGCACCATTGTAAAAACTCATAGATTGGTTCAATTTATAAGAAGAACATTTGAAGAAAAGAAGTACTATATTCTTATGAATTGAATAGGCTAATGTTCGTAACGCTTTCTTTTGCAATAAAGTTTCGTATATAAGGTATATGAAGAAAAGAAGTAGTATATTCTTATGAATTGAATAGGCTAATGTTCGTAACGCTTTCTTTTGCAATAAAGTTTCGTATATAAGGCAGACATCTACATCAACTGACACCACACACAGTGGACCAAAACACAGAAGAACGCTGATGAGGAAGGTTTATTGGCCTTCGAAAACGGCTGGCTGATCCGTTCAACTATGTGTTGTCAGAATATTTACAACTAACTTTGATGTTATTTGCTCATTAATAATAATCACATGTAATTTGGCTTAAAAAGCGTTACGAACATTAGCCTATTCAATTCATAAGAATTTAGAAACAAATACAGTTCGAAAAATAATAATTAAATTAGAAAAGAAGTACTGTTCTGCTCTGTTTATTGACGTTTCGCAGGCATTTGATAAAGGTTGGCATGAAGGCCTTATTATAAAATTGAAATTATATCTACCAATAAATTTTCTGAATTTATTAAAAGCTATATTACTACCCGGAAGTTCACGGATGTGGAAAGAGAATTCATGAGAGTGCCCGAATCTATATCATCCGATGTGCCACAGGGGAGCATACTGGGGCAAGTTTTGTATTTGATTTATACTTGTGATATGCCTTTGAGCAGTAATATCTATACATATACGTTTGCCGATGATACAGCCTGCCTTAGTATGCACGAAAACATTAACGAGGCTTCCCGATATCTACAAGAACATATTACACAATTGGAACTATAGTTAATTTTATGGAGAATTAAAGTAAATGAGCAAAAGTGTGTTCAGGTAACTTTTGCCCTGCGAAGAGATACTTGTTCTCCAATTCGAATCAACAATCAAGTTGTTCCTCAACATTCACACGTAAATTACCTAGGTATTCACCTTAATCGACGACTTACATGGAAACTCCATATTGACTCAAAGTTAACACAAATGAAACTTAAACTAACTCAGATACATTCATCCCTCAACTTAGATTGTAAACTTTTAATATACAACTCGCTTTTAAAACCTATATGTTGCTACGGAATTCAGCTATGGGGTACTGCTTCAGCTTCCAATGTCGAGAGAATCCAACGAAGGCAAAACAAAATTTTATGGTTAATAACATCGGCTCCATGGTATATAAAAATTCAAATATACATCGTGATTTAAATATGCCACTAGTGACGGAAGAAATTGCAAAATACGCTGGCAAATATTTAACAAAACTCGAGTCACATCCTAATCCGCTTACTCGTAATATTTTGAACTTCACTGGACACATCCGCCTAAAAAAGAGGGACACAAGGGCTCCTATTCTCAACACTCCCGATGGGACTTCTTGAAAATACTTTTTTTTCCTTTTTGATTGTCACTACTTATGTGTTACATATAATAAATTATTGTCTGATACCATTGCTGCGATTTTATTTACTAAATAAGGTATACAGAAAAACGGCAATAATAATTTTAAACCTCTCCTAAACAATAGTAATAGAATGTTGCATTTCATTGGGGCTGATACCAAATCATAAGTACACCTTAAACAAGATTTTTGAAATGTGTCAAATATTTATTTGAATATTGGGTGTAATTCCGTATAAATCGGGTAATTTTGGTTCCTACGAGGTGTAATTTTGAATATATATTTTGGTAACACTGGTGTATGTACATATCGTTCGCTCTTTTTATTTTGCATTTTGCCCATACATGCTCATCTCGCACAAAAAAATCCTTATTCATGCGGAACAGCAAGTGTGAAAAATTCTCAATATGCCACCATTTAAACGATATGACTTTTTTCACCATACACTACTACGTACTTTTGATAACACCCACATTTTCTCCAGTTATAGGACGAGTACGTTTGGATCAATTGTCACCAAATTTTTCTGCAGAATAGTTAAGCTTTTATGTTAGTTACGTTCTTTGCAATAAAAAATAGATGCATTAGTAATTACGTCCGTTTAAATTTCTCTAAGAAAATCGTAATTTTTGATCGCAGAAGTCTTAATATTTGCGTGAACATGTTGTTTGATAAAATGAGCTATAATCAACCAAAAACTCGATTTCGAATTTTTGTATAGTTAAGTCCGTTTGCATTTAAGGTGACGATATGTACATATGTATGTATAGTTTTGTATATTCCCTGCAGACTAGTCCATACATGTATATAAAAACTCCAAAAAGGAGTAGGAATATTCCAAAACTACTCCAAATATATGAAAAAGAGGTTGATGTCCTAGGATTGGACTAAATGGTCCAACTTTGCATTACATCGGACTAACCACAAAACTGCTCCATATCGAATAGTTAGAGACTACGATCATAATCGTTTAAACACGAATACTTATCGTGCAGCATTGAATGCTTGTGTGAAAACTATATGATCCATGACTGCATTACATGAGATCATGATGTAACTAGTCTGTTTCATCTAGATTGGACCACGTATTCCAATATTATATGCAGGGTTTTTTCTTGCATATACATACACATGTATGTATATGCTTACATATATATCTTACTGGATTTTACAATTTTTTCGTTCGTGTACTTTTATATGCAATGTTTTTTTATTGAGAGTAATTTCTTACATTACTCAGTACTCAGTAAAAGTACTCAAACGCACCTAATACTACTTTAGTATTATTCTTAAAATCTTATATTGATAAAGTATATAGATAGCAGTCATACGCCATTTTAGGGCGTCCAGCTTAATGTGTTTGTACATTTTAATATATTTTTTATTGTATTTGCTTGAAATATTGGGCCGCGATTTCGGAACTTCGGTAATATTGTGTTTAGACTGATTTTTATCTTCTCGAAATTATCTTTCATTTGACACCTATATCATTGTAGTTGACGAAAATAATTAAAAACTTACATATGGGCATTTCCAGAGTGACGAACGTTACTGTCGTACGTCCTAAATGGGGAAGAAACCGAAGACAAAAATGTTATTCTATCCATTTTGTAATTTTTGAACAGCATTGAACTGGCTCTATATTTAGTGGTAAATCTTTATTTTTGCATAAATAGGGTTCTAAGATATTAGCAAACAAAATGATACGAACCAGAGATTGGCAATGAATCATATTTTCGCTATTCATACTGACTCATAAAATTTTAAATATAAGTGAGCAGACATCATTTAAAATAAACTACTCTGATTTACTCATACTCACCATGACATTGATTTATAAGTATAGGTTAAAATAAATATGAATGCGTCGTCAACATCATTTTCATACCACACTCACACTCATACATCACCTCAGTTTGATTTATTATTTCAGGAAAATACTTATACTACTCATATTGATTCAGCTCACTCAACTCATGCATGTATGCTTATTTAAAGTTTTAGTCAATAAAGAGTGTTTGCAAGTAGTATACAATAGTAGTAAATAGGGTTATTTTTCCATTCCTAACCTAACATGAGAACTTTAATGTTCGTATGCGAAACTAGCATTGTGCAAGGCCTATTTATCAGCTCAATGCAATCGTCCTTTTTTTGTATACATATTTTTATTTATTGTATCTTCAAATATGAACTAACAATAAGTATTCAAATCTTAAATCTAAAATATAATTATTAGGCCGGACTAGTGTTGCCAGAAAATTATGATGAGAGAATGCTAGATCCGTAAAAAAATTCTGCTAAAATGTTCTACAGAAGAAAATCATAATGCCAGATTTAAATTAAAAAAAAAAATTATTGAAATAGCTTTGTATATCATGTTTATACAAAGCTATTACTATGTACAGGTGTTTTTATAGCACATACATACATATATACTTATGTATGTGTTATTTTTTATTATCCACACTGCAGTAAGACGGGGGCCAAGTGTCTATGTCAACATTCAAATTCTAGTAGTAGTTACATTGTCTACAGTTTCTCTTATTTTCTTGCAATATTGAGAAGCGATTTTGACGATTGGTAGATGATGCGCTGTTATCCCTAGACATCTTTGGAGCAGATGCAATTTGAGTATAACTTGGGCTTCGCCCGCGCTTTAAAACAGTTATATATCTGTCCATTCCTACTTGTACATTTGGTTTTGAACTACTGTTATCTGTATTGATAACTTTGTAAAGTGATGAAAGCGAGTCCGAAGCGGATGATAACGCTGAGTTAAATGAAGAAGTACTCGGCAATTGTAATGTTAACGATTCACTAGTTGGCATTGGACAAAGCGAAGTTGATCGCTGACGAAAAAGTAAATTTTCCGTTAGAAAAAGGCTATCATTTGATTTTTGACTTTTAATGTTTTCATTAAGAGTTTCACAACTCACAGTAAAATATGCATTTCCGCCATTAGAACTCACTTCACACAAAGAAGGTACTCATGTAGAGTATTCCTCAAGCATATTTATCAAGGTGAATATTTATTACGAATGTGTTTTGTATGATTTTTGATTTTGTTGTTTTTCTATTTTTGCTTTGTATATATGTAAAAAAAATCCGCTATAACGTCTGTTCACTATGCAGATTCAACTAGAATCTCTGCAATCGTCCTGATCAAAGTATATGCAGGTCTACAACAACTAAGAAAACACAAAAACAAATAGGCGCTTTGTTTGTGTAAAAATAATGGTTGAATGTCAAAAACAGATTAATACAACCAGATCTGGGCAACTTGTATTACTTTTGCAAAAGCACTGATTGAAAATCAAAAATTTTAGTGCAAATTTAAATTTGATGCACTATTTTTTGCACTATAATAAAATCTCTTAAAAGTTTTTTTTTTTTTTTTTTCATATACATTTTTATTTATTGTATCTTCAAAAATGAACTAACAATAAGTAATCAAATCTTAAATCTAAATATAATTATTAGGCCCGACCAATATCGGACATAAGCTTAGTGATAGTTATAAATAATACATAAGTAGTGATAATCAAAAAGAAGTATTTTTAAGCAGTCCCATCTGGAGTGTTGGGTATAAGAGCCCTTGTGTCCCTTTTTTTTAAGCGGATGTGTCCAGTAAAGCTCAAAATATTACGGGCAAGCGGATTAGGATGTGACTCGAGTTTAGTTAAATATTTGCCTGCGTATTTTGCAATTTCTTCACTCACTAGTGGCATATTTAAATCACGATGAATATTTGAATTTTTAACGTACCATGGAGCAGATGTTATCAAACGTAAAATTTTGTTTTGACTTCGTTGGATTCTCTCGACATTTGAAGCTGAAGCAGTGCCCCACAGCTGAATTCCATAGCACCATATTGGCTTCAAAAGCGACTTGTATATCAAAAGTTTGCAGTCTAGGCTGAGTGTTGAATTTCTGCCAATTAACCAATATATTTGAGTCAATTTAAGTTTCATTTGGGTTAACTTAGAGTCAATATGATATTTCCATGTAAGCCTTCGATCAAGGTGTATGCCAAGGTATTTGACTTGAGAATGTTGAGGAATATTTTGATTGTTGATTCGAATGGGGGAACAGGTATCTTTTCTTAGGGTAAACGTTATATGAACACACTTTTGTTCATTGACTTTAATTCTCCATAAGTTCAACCATATTTCAAGCTGGGTAATGTGTGCTTGGAGATTGCGGGATGCCTCATCAGGATTTTTGTGAATACTCAAACAGGCTGTATCATCGGCAAATGTAGAAGTGTGGATGTTATTGCTCACAGGCATATCACAAGTATATATTAGATACAAGACTGGCCCCAGAATACTACCCTGTGGCACACCAGAAGATATAGATTCGGGTACACTCATGAAGTCTCCTTCCACAACGGTAAATGTCCTATCAACAATATAACTTTCCAAAAGCTTTTGTATATTTATTGCTAGGTATGTCTTCAATTTTAAAACTAGGCCTTTGTGCCATACTTTGTCAAATGCCTGAGAAACATCAATAAAAAGGGCAGAACAATACTTCTTTTAAGTTTAACGTTTATTAACGCACTAATAATCCCAAATTATTATTTTACTTAATTAGTAAAATAACTTTTTTTTATTAAAAACACATTTAAATTGATTATTGAGGGGTTTAGCTGGATCCTATGCGCATTTCACTGTTGCTAATGCAGATCATCAGGGAACCTTTACCCAAAAATCTTAGAACAACTAGAGTTATTATGTTATAAACTTTCATTTAATCAAATGAGAAGTTCAACAAATAACAAAGTTGAAACAAGAACTCAATAATCAACATGTTTTTTATTTTCTTACTTTACTACATTGGCTGACTTTTTTTCAGCTCTAGTTGTAGTTGTAAAAAGTATGTAAAGAAAATAAATGTAAATAACAACAACAGCTATATAAGAATAGAGTGTTACCACACAAGTATTTTTGACCTGGTGCAGTCAAGTTAATAATTAGTGTTTTATTTTTGGGAATTGCTACAATTTAAGTTTAACGTTTATTAACGCACTAATAATCCCAAATTATTATTTTACTTAATTAGTAAAATAACTTTTTTTATTAAAAACACATTTAAATTGATTATTGAGGGGTTTAGCTGGATCCTATGCGCATTTCACTGTTGCTAATGCAGATCATCAGGAAACCTTTACCCAAAAATCTTAGAACAACTAGAGTTATTATGTTATAAACTTTCATTTAATCAAATGAGAAGTTCAACAAATAACAAAGTTGAAACAAGAACTCAATAATCAACATGTTTTTTATTTTCTTACTTTACTACATTGGCTGACTTTTTTTCAGCTCTAGTTGTAGTTGTAAAAAGTATGTAAAGAAAATAAATGTAAATAACAACAACAGCTATATAAGAATAGAGTGTTACCACACAAGTATTTTTGACCTGGTGCAGCTTTTCGAAAAGCTTTGAAATTGTTGAAAGTAAGCTTATAGGCCTATATGACTCAGCCTTGGTAAGATCTTTGCCTGGCTTTGGAATCATTTTAATCTTGGCAAGTTTCCAGTTATGTGGAAAATACTGCATTCGTAAAATGGCATTAAAAATAAATAGCAAAATTCTTATTGCAATATGAGGCAAGTTCATCAGCATCTTGTTACTAATGCCATCAATACCGGGAGCTTTCTTAGGGTAGAGTTCAGCAACTATATTTTGTAGTTCACGCATCTTAAACCTTAAGGGACGAGGGGGTAGAGAGACTACACTCGGTAAATCGGCAGCACCCGTACATGAATTGGGAGTGAATACAGATTTTAAATGCTCAGAAAATAAGTTACCTTTCTCACTATTGCTTCTTGCCCAGCCTCCAGTCGAAGTACGCAATGGTGATTTGAGATCAACGGGTCTTTTAAGATTTCTAGTAGCGCGCCATAAAGAGTAATTAGATGTTGACGTTACATCAAGACCTTCTAAATACTTTTCCAGTAATGCAGTCTTTTCCGACGATAGCAGCTCTTTGAGTCGTTTAGTACATTCTTTAAGTCTGATTTTATTTAGGGGTGATCGGTGTTGTTGCCATTTTCTTCTAGCTCTCCTTTTTTCACATACAAGACGTTCAATTTCCGTAGAATAAATTCTATTAAAGCCAGTCTGCGGATAGGAAGTAGTGGCATGTTCAGCAGCCTGTTTAATGTATTCGTTAAGATTGGCAATATTAAATTCAATATCATCAGGTGATCTTAGCTGAATGTTTTCTACGCAGTGACTACTAATATATTTTTTGAATCCTAGCCAGTTGACCCTGTTAATCGTTTTCGCATATGAGTTAGTTAAATCACTCCTTAGTGGGTTGAAAATTGTAACTATTGTGGGAGAGTGATCGGAGGACAGATCTACAGATCTAAAAGTAATGGATTAATATTGCATTAGCAGTTAATCGTATGGCGAAAAATGCACTATTTTTGTATTGCCTTTAAGCACATCGTGAAGTAATGCAATATTATTGCAATACCACATATTGTACACAGTAAAATTATATAAAACGTAATCATATGTTTATCAAATAGCACAAATAAAAAAGTACAATAAAGGAACATTGAAGGCACCTGTATAAGTACGTGCATACAAATGAAAGATCAGAACTTAGGTTTTCATTTATTTTATTGTAAAGTTATATATTATAAAATTGTGATTTTATAAACGGAGTATACTACCGCTTGGAACAATTTAAAAAACTTTTGTCTTTCTCTTCAAAAATTATAAAAATGGCAGTGATATGATTTTTGCCTTAAGTGGCCATATGTACATAGAAAAAAGTTTACATATTTATATATGTATACATTTACGTTCTATTTTTCGCCATGAGATTTGGATTGATACGGTTGAGTTTGGGAAAATGGTCAATGCATTTGCTTATTTAATGCAAGTCCCAGATCTGCATACAACAAAAAGGAAATATATGGATAGACAAAACCAAAGTAAATTTATTAATTGATAAACCTTTATTACGTGAAATAAGTATAATAAAAGCTACAT
Source organism: Tachina lurida (assembly GCA_944452675.1). Taxonomy (NCBI): domain Eukaryota; kingdom Metazoa; phylum Arthropoda; class Insecta; order Diptera; family Tachinidae; genus Tachina; species Tachina lurida. The sequence continues at coordinate 103,628,889 of OX101753.1, read as the reverse complement.
ATTTATTTTAATAATTAAATATAATTATTTTTAAATGTTTTGTAACACCCTTTTTAAGTAAAAATTTATTTCAACTTTTTCACTACACACAATTGTGTATAACAAAGCTAAGCAAAACAAAATGGTGTACGGAAATTGTAAACAACTTTTGACATTCATGCATTGACACTACACGAGAAAAAAATTAATCACCTGAGTACTTGCATATACTTTATATAAATTTACTTTCGTCCTGATGATATTCTGTGTTTTCGTGTTTAAACTGTCAAAAGTTGCTTGCACCATATACTTAAGCTTATTTTTGTGTGTGTTTCTGAAAACTTAAACACAGAGTTGTTTTTTGTATTGCTGTGTTTTTGTAGAGTTGCATAAACCTAATAAATAGGCCTTGGCATTGTAATTCATACTTATTTTGCATCGTCCATATGCATTGAGTTAAGGAGAGTGGAAATCAACAACGTCCTAAATATTGCTAGGTATGATGAGTTCGATGCGCACTTCAAACTTTCGAGTGAATATGATTCATAGACAACGTTGCAATAAGTATGAGTGCGCATAAGTACAAGAATTTATAAATCATGATTCAACTCTACTCACGACTCATTGCGCTTTTCTGATACGAACGTTACGAAAAATAGAAGTGATGTTGATTCGCATCTGCAAAATGAATCATGTTTTTTCTAAATTACAAACCTTAAATTGATCTGCACTAATTTTGCTTTGCGTTAGTGCTTGTTGCGTTGAAATTATCTTATAAGTGTCTTTTATACAAGCAATAGCTGATACGTAACGTTACATTCGTTACAATTTTATGTAATTATTTGTTTAATATAAATAAAAATGCAGTTCAGGATATTATTTATCTATCGTCTTATAAAATCCTCAACGATCTACCATAATTATTAAAAAAAATTTCAGCAGATAAAAAAATTAATAGGAACCAAAATATTGTCAGGCTGTATTTTTATATCATGATCTGCTAAAAGTTTTCATTGTATTCGCTCCACCGGCAGTTTCTGGTGCGTACAAATTCCACTGATAGAATGTAAACCGGCCATGTGCATTGCACTTTTCATCCAAAAAAAGCTATAAGCACTTTTGGCCCCCTAACTTTCGGAAAATTTTGTAGAACCTTTTTTGTGCAGAATATACAGCACAGCCCTTTGTCCATATGTACATAATTTTGCCCTAACTATGGCCAATCATGGTAATTTCATGTGATGAAACTAAGTTTTTTGGTAAAGCTTTTTTCAACGGCTTTCGCTAAAAATTTAATTCATTTAGTTTTTTCTTTTCCGCCACCGTTTTATCCATCTGCATAAAAAGATATGTTAACCTAAAACAATGGCCCATACTCATATTCATAAGCAAAGTATACTTTAAGAAATTAAAACCAGTATTACTACACAAAATACCTGTTTTAAACTCCTGAAGTATACTTTGTTTTTACTATGAGTATGCGCCAATATTTCTTTGAAAATGAAGCATTACTTACGATTATGGCTTCGGCAGACTTTGAATACAAAACAAAAAATATTTATAAATCTGATTTTTTGTATAAAACTTTACTTACAATGACGAACGCTACAAACTTTGTTTTGAACATGTTTGCAAAATGCAAAATATTTTTAAATTCTGTTCCTAAAATTTGCTTAAAATCCAACTTTTAAGACTCCTTTTTGGAAACGAACGTTACATTAAAACATAACGGAAAATAAAATAAGTGGAAAAGATTAATGTTAAAGGGAATTTATTTATTCTCTCTTCATTTATTCATATAAGTTGTTGTGTTAAGAACATATTTATGGAAAAACCACAAACACTACATAATTATTAATGTTTTGAACATTAAAGAGGATATATCGTCCCTACCACGTCAAACTATCCAATATGAAATTCTCATGGACGATAGATAACTCAATAAGAAATGTTTTAAGCCTGGCACTCTTAGGAATACGCTGTCTTTAAATTCACAGTTCACGGGTCTTCCCGCTCTTCTGAAAATTACAAATTTGCATATTGGATAGTTTGACATTACTAAGACTTAGAAAAATAGAAATGAATTTTTGGCAGCCTGGTTTTTCTTCACTACAACTGAGATGGCGTATAAATACATTACAATCAAATTGTTTAAAGGGGTTTTTATGATACTATCGGTCAAGCAAAGCCTTTTAATAAGATTTAAATTTTTAGTCATGGTTTAACTTTTGCTGGAAATGCCCATATGTTCATATGTAAGCATTCAGTTAAAGGTACCAAAATCGAGTAAAATTTTAAGCCTTATATGCTCGAATTACGGAAAACAGAAAAAATCTATCCTAGATGATTTCTCGGAAAAAATGATTACGGAAAAACTGCGCTTTCATATCTACATATCATAGGATATGTATGTGGAGTGCCAAAGCGGTACCGATACTAATAGTTTGCACGTTTCATATCTTAAAGGTATATATGTAAAAAAAGTACCAGGCACTTATTTTTTTTAGCAGTATATAAATTTTATTTGGAATTTTAGTCTATTTGCTTTAGTTTTGGAGACATGAAGTTACAGATTTTAATAATTTTTGACCCTGTTTAACCCTTTGCATCCAAATTTCCGAAAACCCGTTCTTATTGAATGCACATACGCTATACATTCAGTGTTTTGGGATAGGCGAAGATCACCCAGTCAGTCACGTTTCGGTTTTATATATAATAGTAGTAATAATACCAATAATAAAAATACTAATAATAACTACGTATTTAGATTTGGTTTGGTTTTTATATATATTTAATAATTTATTAATTAAAAAAATACCTTTTCCAAAAAGTACCTTTTGCGAAAAATACGCTTTCCAAAAAGTACTTGTTTTAAAAAATACTTTTTCCAAAGTACCATTTTAAAAAATACTTTATTCAAAAAAATTACCTTTTTCAATAAATAATTTTTCTAAAAAGTACCTTTTCAAAAAATACTTGTTCCAAAAACTATATTTTCCGAAAATAATATTTTAAAACAAAACTTTTTTCAAAAAGAACTACATATTTCCAAAAAGTACCTTTTCCAAAAGTTATTTTCCAAAAAAATAATTTTTTCAAAAAGTATATTTTTCTAAAAAGCACTTTTTAAAAAAGTACCTTTTATAAAAAAATACCAAATTAATATTCAAAGTACACCTTGGTGACAGTTTTCAAGAATACACTACTACACTATATCAGTTAATAAAATATAACTGAAATTTAAAATGTTTCAATTGTATGAATTCTTCCGAATGTAAAATTTGTAGCATGGTATTTAGCCGCATTTACCATTTTGTGGTACCTCTTTGGGGTCTTCGAAAAAACATACGTTTTATTATTATAGGTTCTACTGAGCGGTAGGAATTCATAGTGAATTACTTTTACATGTACATATGTCATACGTACCTTATCATTAACAAAAAAGTACGGAAAACGCGTAGGCTTTTACCCCTATTAAATGGGAATTTTCAGAAAAATCCAAACTTTATGTGAGATTTTAAAGAAAAGCACGAGCTAAGAATCTTTCTGCTTTGTTCAAAAACTTAAAAGATATGTCGAGTGCTAAAGAGGTACTAAAATTAAATTTTTACCTAATTTTAATCCCTAAAAGTACACATATTGGAAAAGTACCAAATACATCTCGGCTTATTTTTAAGTAACATTCGTATGCTTATGGAATTTTTAGTCTATATAATGTAATGTAAAGACACCGATTTTGCATCGAGTTTCCAAAAATCCCTTCTTAGTGGATCTATAAATTGAAAGGGGATCCTACACCAAATTTCAACTCTCTGGCTTATTTTTACATGCATATCACATGTAACTTATCATTAACAAACAAGTACCGAAAACGGGTGAGATTTTAACCCTTATAAAAGCTTATTTTCAAAAAGTACTTAAATCTATTCGAGTTTATACCTAGAAGAAAAGAATGCACCAAAAAGCTTTTTGCTACGTTCAATAATTTAGAAGATATGTCGAGTGCGAAAAAGGTACAAAAATTCAGTTTTCCCCCTTTCAATACCTAAAAGTACACATATCGAAAAAGTACCAAACATGTGTCGGCTCGTTTTTTAGCAGCATTAATGTGTCTTTGGAATTTTTAGTCAATCTAATGCAGTTTTTGTAATATAAAAAGATACCGATTTTATCCTTTTTTACCCCCTTAGCATTCGAGTTTCCAAAAATTCCTTCTTGATGGATCTATACAATGGAAGGGGAACCTATACACCAAATTTCACCTCTCTAGCTATAGTCGTTTGGGCTGTGCGTTGATACATCAGTCAGTCAGTAACGTTACTCTTTTATATATATAGATTAATTTTTTAAAGATTTCGCGTGTCTTGCGGAAAATTTTCATTCAAGTTGGGAGAATCCGCTGTTGATATTATTTGATAGAGGTAATAAGGTAATGTATAAGATCCGACGCTCAGGAAGATCTTACCAGAAAATATAATGAAAAAAATTTAAACGAGGCGATTCCGCTATACCTACCAAAAAATAGATAGTATTAATTTTACAAAATACTTATATAAATACTAAGGATTTTTCAATATAGCTTTTAAGTTTGAAAAAATATGGAAAGGTTTCAAAATAAAACGTGTTTTTCCTCTCTTGTAAAACAAATAGCTGATTTTGTCGGAGCAACGACGATATGCTCCACACATATTGTTTTAGCTAAGTATATGTGTATTTGTTAAATAAAGGCAGGGGGTATCCTCCCCGAAACTATAAAATATAACTATTTATTGTAAGGCTTTATATATTAACTAGCGGCCCGCTCCGGCTTCGCATGGGTATAAAATATATAGCCTATGTCATTCAATGAAAAAATGATTAAAATCGATCCAGTAGTTTTGAATTATTCATTACTGCCGGTGGCCCGCACGCGTTAAATTTAAGGTAAAACAATTCTTCTTTCCCTAAACCATGAAGATTTCCTGCTATTTTTGGAATATCTAAATTTATACACTATATTTTTACTTATTTACTTTTTACGTTTTTACCTATTTATTTTATTTTTACAACAATTAACATATTAAAACGTTAACAGCCTTCTTGTCATTAGACAAAACAAACATGTTTTCTCTAGAGGTTACTATTGAAAGAGCGACATACAGTTGGCCATGTGAAAAGCAGTCAACACTAAAATCTAAGCCTGCAACGTTGAAGGTTTGACCTGCGATTCATTGCAAAAGATGTATTTACCGGAAAGTGTAAACGTTTAAAATTGGAAGGGTAAAGCCGATGGTATCAGAGGGATTCGGCGAATCAATACATCTTCTCCGGTAACACATCCTGTGAGTATTATGTACTCTATTATGAAAGTTTTCAGTGATTTTACCAGCAAACGCGTGCCATTGCAAAGTTTAGGTGGCTTCAGGTTTCTTAATAAAATAACAGGACAACCTACTTTCAACACCATTTTGTGAGGAGGGAGTCCAGACGGGTTCAAAGAGTTTAGAAATTCTGTAGGAAAATGAACAGCTTCTTCCAAATCGAGAACAGTATTAACCGAGTAGTATATTTTCGACGGCGCATCAATCTTTGAAAGAATCAATTTATTTACCTTATGTACTTGTTCGCTTGTTGGTGACAGAATCGCTCATTCTTTAAACCAAGATATTGTCTTATAACTTATGTTATCAATGTCAAGATAGAGATTGTTGACTAACTCTTGGATGTTGTCTATCAAAACACAAAGGTTTTCTAGGTTAATCCTTCCCTTACTTTGTGTTAACTCTCCATTGCCAACTTTTAGCAGCATTTCAGGAAATAGCCTGTTCTCACGCGAAGATGACGAAACCCTCATATTAGTTTTAAGCTCTAATTTATTGACATGTCGCGAAAGGTTGGATCTTTTTAAGGAAGCATTTACTTCGTCAGCACGTGTTCCTCGAGTCACAACTGGTAGAATTTGACGGAAATCTCCTGAGAACAGAATTGTACATCCACCCAGAGGTGAATTTTTGTTGCGCATATCGCGCATTGTCCTATCCAGTGCTTCTACAGACGTCTTGTTTGACATGGTAGCTTCGTCCCAGACTATTAATGAGCAGTCACGCATCAATTTTCCTGTATTGCTCTGCTTAGAAATACTACAGACGCTGTTATTGTCATCGGTGGCAGTTTTCAGCGGGAGTTGAATGTAGAGTGGGCGCTTCGGCCTCCTTCCAAAAGCGTAGCGGAAATGCCGGATGACGCAACTGCTAACGCAATTTTTCCGATAGATCTCACATTTTTTTAAAGCTTAGCTGTGCAAAAGATGTAGGGCCTTGTACAATATGCAGCAGTGATGCATTTTGAGTTTTTGGATTTAGGGCCAAATTAACGATTTAAAAGGGCCAAAATAACTGATAGGGCCAAAAAAGTTCTTTAATGTACTTGACTATAATCTGTTAATTTAAATAAAAGCAAAAGTATGTATGTATTAATAATATCATACATGTGATTTATTTTGTTTAGGGCAAAAACAGAAATTAGCGATAAGTTTTTAAAGTATTTTTTATTAAATTAAAGTAAATGCATATTATATATCGACCCATAACCGACAAAAAAGCTTAACCGACACATTTTTTTTAATTCGTTTTTTTTGACGAAAATCGATTATCTACCACCGCAAATTATCGATTATGGCAAAAAATTAAGTTCAAAAATTATGTAGCTTAAGCTTTTTTGGAGGTTATGGCACGATATATGTACATATGTACATATACATATGTATGTTGCTTAAAAAATTTCTTTTAGTAAAAAAACATTCTATATGTAATTCTAACTTTATTATCTAAATTCTTAGTCTGTTTAAAATCATTTTTTTGTGTTAAGTTTTAAAATATCTTCATCATAAGAATTATTAGAATCAGATCTCATTAAATCTTTTAATTATATTAAATATGACACAGTATTTTTTACATGATGACGATTATATATATATATATATATATATATATATATATATATATTATAGCCTGTTTGACGATATTGAAAGAAAACTCTCGGCTAAAAATGTATATTGAAAACAAAAGCGAATTTTCATATTTTATTGTTGATTTCAATATAAATTTTCAGTCGAAAGAAAATATTCGTTAAACACATGCTGAGGAATGGAGAATAGAAAGAGTTTCTTGAATAATTCTGTATAAATTTGTATGCAAAGGATTACCTAAGCGATTTTTAATTGCAGAAATCCTTTTGCAAAATTTACTTCTACTTAAATCTTTGAGCTTTTTAAATTATGGAGAACTTGCTATACTGCCCTATTTTCATTATTTACTTGTTCTGTTTCCTTTTCAAAAAGTTTAATAGCAAGTGGTACAATACTATTGGCTTCCCCACTCAAAACATGATCTGGCGCAGATTTCGGAAGCCAGTTTAAATAAAAATCTTGAAAAATACAAGTAGTTTTTAAAACGGAGAAAACTCAATTAGAAAGTGTACTCAAAGAATTAAAGGGATTAGTTGAATTTTGAGCTGAAAGGGCCAAAATAGCCCAGAGAGTACCACAGGGCCATCAAACATTCAAAAGTGCCACAAATGGCCCAATTGTGCCACATTTTGCATCACTGATATGCAGTAACATTTTATATGAAATCAACAATGTATTTAAGGTATTTAATTAGATAAGGATTAATGATTTACTGGTTAAAATCGCTTCGAAAATTAGCCATTATTTGTCGTAAAAAGTAAATGACAAAATAATTCTTGCAAAAAAATATTGACTCCAATACTAAGAATCAATCCAAAAGATTACAAAACGGACGCAATTATGAAAATGATATCGAAACAAAAAGAAAAGAATTTTAAAAATCAGTCCACAAATAGAGAAGTTATGTAATCATCAATAAATTTTTTTTTGGTGGAGGGAGGGTTGGCTCAAAATATCCCAACGAAATTTGTTCTAACTTTAAGCAAAATTCTTTCAAACCAAAAAAGAATTTTGAAAATCGGTTCACAAATAGCAGAGTTATGGAATAGGGGAGGAAATTTTCCCTGCAGATTTTCAAAAAAAAATTATCGGACCTAATTGCAGGCAAACCCTTTCAAACAAAAAAAGAGTTTCGAAAATCGGTTTAAAAAGTACCGAGTTAGGCGTGTACGAACATTAAAAAAACTAAAAAAAAATACACACGAATTGATAACCTCCTTCTTTATTGAAGTCGGTTAAAAATGTTATTGTGCGATATCCATAAGAGATAGACATATACCATAGCGGGGTTTCTGTAGACCTTTTCAACGTATACAATACTTAGCACATTATTTGAATAAATCTCGTAGGGTTCAGCCTGTGTTTGCAATTTAAGCGGAAAAAAATTTAATTATTTACGACATCACATTAGAAACCTCAAAAATAACAGTATTTCTCCACTATTTAATGGATGTTATTGTACATATAAACCTTCCTCTTCAATCACTATCTATTAAAAAAAAACCGCATCAAAATCCGTTGCGTAGTTTTAAAGATTTAAGCATACATGGGGATATAGGGACAGAAAAAGCGACTTTGTTTTATACTATGTAATGATGTGCGCAGCCGCACAGGATTTCCAGTTTTAATGATTTGTGGTCGTTTTGACAATTTTTTCAATATGACAGTTTTTGATTTTTATGATAATTTTTATATATTAAAGCTTAGTTGGAGTTTATTTGAAAAAAAAACAACTAAACTTTGAAAATTTCAATTGCGGTACGGGAAATCGATTCACACGTGGATGCATATATCAAATAAAATACATAGGCGCGTAGTCATAGTCAAAACAAAGTACACTTTAAGAAGTTAAAACCAGTATTAATATATATAAAATTTTAAATATTATTAAAAATAAATATCTGCTCTAAAAGATAACTAAGAAAAGTCTTCAACGAATTTTACATAAATAGAAATAGAAATAAATAGAATAGAAATAGAAATTAATAAATTGTGACGATTTCTAACGTTTATTTTTCCTTCCATTGAACACAATTTCAAATACGATTTATGGATTTGAATATAAATAAACTAACATTGGAAAAAGTTAATCTGAACAAAAATAAAATAAAAAAGAGGTGGCCGTTTATTCAACTTGAAACAGGAACTTCCCATTTTTTCCAATCACTAAGCACAAAATTATTTTTATTTGTTTATGAGAGCGGCCGTAGAAAGCAAGGACAATGAAACAACAACATACAATACGAACATAAACAGAGAACCCACAAAACGATTACGACAAATCACAACAGAAGCCAAGGACCACCTCTTTTTCCTGCATGTCATCATGTTAAACATTTGTTTTATTATTGTCTTTAAACTGCAAAAAGTCACTCTCACAGAAAAACCCGAACTGTTGTAACATATACATATGTATGTATACATACATATATATGTATCTATATACATATATGTAAGTATATGTACGTATTAAAGGGTTGCATTTGTATACTTATAAGTATAGACAAACCACATACACCATGGTATGTACCATGTAATTGTGGTGAGAGCGAGAGAACAGATAACAATTGCTTGTTGTATTGCTGCTTAGGAACTGTTTGTATATGTTTTTGCTCACAAAAACATATTGTAACACAGGTATATGAAAATAAACACTGGTACAACAAATAAATGATGAGCAGCAGAAAGCCATAGGAAATATTTCTTACGCTTTGTTCACATTATGAACATACACATTTACTATGTAAAATGACACTTTTTTGTACACATAATATTTTATATTGTATATGCAAAAAATGGTTTTAATTTTACAAAATATGCATAGAAAATTCAAGTTAATTGGATTTAGTCAGTATTTTTAATAATTTGTGTAATTTGTGCATGTTATTAACACTTGCCAAGTAAATAATTATTACAATTATTTTTGGTTTGTTTTTTTTACGCAGATATTTGAAGCTTTTCTTGATTAATTACACTACGACCACACGAGCAATTTGATGTATCTTAACACAAGCAATAACGCCGGCAGAGCGATGACGTCTAATTGCTTGTGCTCAAGAATATATTTAGAGGTGGTGAACACCTATATTAAAATATATTTTGTTTTTATGCATATAAACACTCAAACTATAAATAAATAGATATTTTTCTAATTGTAAATTGAACTTTTATTTGTTTTATGTAGTTAAAACGTTGTTTTTTTACTTTTTTGTTCAAAAAAAATTAATATTATTTAATTTTGACAGCATGTGTTAAGAGATTATTGCTCAGCAATTTATTTTGACATTTGTTGCTGAATATATATTTGAACACATATTCATACGGTCCACACGCTAATATCTTGTGTCGGCAACCGAATTTGACAGTTGCCACGGCAATAATTGCCAAGATTATTGCTCGTGTGGTCGGCATGTTAAGATGTACAACAGTGAAAGGAACACTGAACACAATAGAACCTACTTGACAGTATAGGTTCTATTATACTATCAAAGGTTAATAAAACTATAAACTCAATTAGTGATTTTGGTGACCAACTTTATGGGCCTCCATAGACTTAGAAAATCAGTACACTGTAGCGTGTTCTAACTATCACTACGACTAACATTGCGTAGTAAACATTTAAAGTCAACTTGACCGCAATATACATAACATCCAATGGCATTGAAATTATTTTTGCGCTGGACATTTGACACTCATGCAAATACATTAGACAGACTGCAACGTAAATATGTATTTTGTACAAATGTTATTTGACACTCACCAGTCTGATCGAAGGCCGCAGCATAATGCATTTGAATGAATCATAATTAATAACCACATGTGTTTATATAATAAATTTAAACAATACAAAATCCATGTTTTCCAAATTTCTTATGAGACACACGCCGCACGCCTACCGTGGGAAACTAAAAGGAACAATTTGCTTATTAAGCATATACCTTTTCTTTTCCCTCTTATGTTAAGATAGGTTAAGCTTTATTCTCATAACTAGTATATAAGACAATGTATTTTTATTTTTAAAATTAATTATTAATCAACACTCCTAGAGCTCCTAGCTGAGGTCAGGAATTAATTTTTTATTTTGAAAATAAATAAATAAAAATAAGTTTGATATAACAAACCTCTATAAAGAAAAATTTTTAAACATCATTACATTTATTACAACACGCTCAAGTTTTTGCCCAACAGCTAATTCAGGCTTGGTGGTAGTACTTATACATATACATATGTGACTATACATACCATAATGTAGCTAAGAGTTCACTAAAGGCCAAACCCACGATGTCGACAACGTTCGACTTGTCACACATTTACATTCAAAACAAAAACAAATGTAACAAGTCGACCTTGTCGATATCGTGGGTCAAGCCCTAAATGTTAATATTTTACGAAAAAAATAATTTCTATTTGCCTTTTTTTTAGAATAACAAACAGGGACTTTTAACGTATTGCTAACAGTATTTGACAAAGTTGTAACTAAGTTAGACCTGAACTAGTTTTATAAACATATCAATATAACCTGAACGTGTCTAGGCAATTTTGTAATCAATTGCAAGTTTAAAGTTTAAAAAATTGCGAAAAGAATATTTTATTTTTACAACCTACAGATATTTTATATACAACCTATAGATAAGACTGATTCTAACAAAAATTTAATTGAAAGGGAAGTTAATAAATATAAAAATACTATTATACGCCTACAGTGTGATTTAAATATTTTGAAATGGTGGGATGATTGAAAAAATGAGTTTCCGCTGTTATATAAGCTAAGCTGCCGAATATTCTCTATACCAGCATCTAGTGCTCCTTCCGAAAGGATATTTTCTGTAGGGTACTAATAACAGATAAACGATTACAAATTGGTACTAATGAAAAATCATTCAATGAAATTTTATTTGTGAATATAAAATTCAAAGAACTGAATTTCGTTTAAGCCTATCATATACATATGTATATATGTACATATGTACATACCGATACCTTAATGTAGAAAGCTCTAACTCATTTTTGCAAACGAGACTTAAATTTTGCGATTCATTAGAAGTTCTTCTATGAAATATGCATACAAGAAACTCGATATAATATATATGTATATGCATAAATATATGTATGGATATGCATATGTAGATATATGTATGTACATACATATGTTTTTGTATTGCGTAATTAATCTACTTTATATTATATGCTTATCTTGAATAATTGATTTTTGAATTTAATGATGTACCTATGTCTAAATTAAAAAATTTAATAGTTTTTGTTGCTTAATTTTTTAATTATATCACATTAATTTTTGTTATATTATTATTGAATAATTGATTTTTTACTACATAAAGTATGTTAAAATTCAAAAGACAATAATTATTGTTACCTGATTTTTTTTTTAAATTCGTATGTACCTGTGTATATTTATTTTTTATATATGTACATAAGTACAAAAAAGAATTACTTTTGTTACCTTATTTTATTAAATTATTTTAATTTTTTGGTGAAACTCATGAATGATTTATGAGTTTTTTATTTAATGGGTAAATTGAATAACAAAAGCATTTGCTTTTTACTTAAATTAAAAAAAAAACACATTATTTTTATTTAAAATATTTGTGTTTAACTTCAAAGCACTCAATTAGTTTTTTTAAACAAATTATATTAAATAAACGTTATGAAAAAAAAATCAAAGTAGCATAAAGCAGTCTTTCGTTCATCAACAATGGTAATTTTTTCAATACACCATGTTGTACTTATGTTAAAAGCAGTTTTACGTATTTGATTGGTTTCAAAAAAACAGATCCAAACAAACATGTTATTCTCATTTGCTCATTATACAACCACACAACAACAGTTTTGAAAAACAACCATACCTACTAGAGACAGAAACGCTAATTAACATAGCTAAACATATCAGAAAAAATACACACGCAAAACTGTTGTGAACAGTTCCAACTGTGCAACCCTTTAGTACGTATACGTAAGTATTTAAGTGTATATATGTATGTATAAATATTATTTATTAAATAAAATGTAAAAATTATAGAAAGCAAAAACTAATGCATGACATACAAATTAAATACAATTAACATAACACATTAAGGTTAACACTAGTTTCTTTTAACTTAAATTATTTTATTCTACTTAATTTTAAATCTATTATTTTTTACTACTGTCTTGTTGTATCGTTTAAAGTTGTCTTTTCAAATATTCATATGTATGTGCATTAGGTATGGGCAAAAAATATCGATATATCGAAATATCGATATTTGAGAAAATAAATATCGATAGGTATATATCGCCGATATTTCAAAATCCGATATATCGATACATCGATTCTTATTTATGAGTATCGGGTTTCGATACTTTTAAGAGCTATAGCCGTTTTTTAACTGTACGATATTGACATTACTACTAGTGATGCGAAGAAAAAAAAGAGAAATTTCATAATAACATACCAGGCGAATTTATAAGGCGGCCCAACTAAGGCAGGTAACTTTTTGGATTGTGTGGGTATAAGCCTAAAGGCAGAATTTGTTTTTACTTTCTGTTCTGTTACGAATCAGCTGACTCTTTTTGGTTTATAGAAATCATATACAAGCCGTTAGATTTTCTCTCCTTAATTCTATTCTGTTTCGGTTCAACTTGTGAAAATAAAAAACTGTTAACTAATTGTAAGTGGCAGCATAAATAAAATAAAAACATTTCGAAATAAACTGTGATTGTGCCTTAAGAATTAAAAAATAATAATTTTTACCAGAAAAACATAAAACTATATTGAAACATAACAATTAGTGTTTTTCATATGGGATTTCTTGGGAACCCGCACATTTTCCGGGAAAGAAATCGCGGGAAATTTGTGCGGGCAACTTTAGTTTGTACACATTCCTCGATGAGTAAGTTGATGACAGTAGAACTATAGCTAAAACTTAACAACAATTATCGCCGGGAACTGAAATTCTGTTATTTTTTTGACTAATGTGTTTATAAAACGTTATTATTATTATTTAATCATGAATTATAATTTGTTTTTTGTTGAAATAAACAAATTAAAATTAAATAAAAAAATATTTTGTATTGTTTTGCACCGGGCGAGAATTCCCGGGAAACCGAAAAGTCGTTTTCGCTTTCCCGGGAAATGAAAAAGCCCGGGAAAAGAAAAACTCTAATTACAATGGACGATGCAAACCTCATCACTTTGGTGGAAAACTGTGACCGTTCTGGTCCGAAACAGCTGATAATTTATTACAGAAAAAGTAACTATTAAAATTTAGAAACAGAACGGCACAGCACAGAGCAGCAACAGAAAGTAAAAACTAATGAAGTCTTAAGGAGCTACAGTAGGTTACGTATAACTTAACATAATAGTTTCTTAAAGTGACTGATTGTGCATTCGAAATTAATGCAGCAAAAAATATCGATATATCGAAATATCGATGTTTTCAAAAAATATATATCGATACTGTTCAAAAATATCGATACGATATATATCGATACATTTTTTTCATTTGCCCATCCCTAATGTGCATACATAACTTTAAACGGTACAACAAGGTAGGGATGGGCAAAAAATATCGATACATCGAAATATCGATATTTGCGAAAATAAATATCGATATATATCGCCGATATTTCAAAAACCGATATATTGATACATCGATTCTTATTTACGAGTATCGGGGTTCGATATTTTTAATTTTTTATTTTTTTACAAATTTTAGCCGGTTTTTAACTGCACGATATTGGCATCACTGCTAATGATGCGAAGAAAAAAGAGAAATTTCATAATAACAAATTTGGTTTGTGTGGGTATAAACCTGAAGACAGAACTATTTTTTACTTTCTGTTCTGTTACGAATCAGCTAACTAAAATTTGTAAAAGTCTTGTTGTTTTGTGTCTATTTTACTTGTAAATTTGTAACTTCTAGGTTTGAGAAACGGACCCCTGTTCTGTTTCGGTTCAACCTCTGAAAAGTAAGTAAGTGGCAACATAATTAAAATAAAAACATTTCGAAATAAACTGTAATTGTGCTTTTATAATTTAAAAAATTTAATTTTTACCAGAAAAACATAAACATAAACAAAAATTTAAACATAACAATGGACGATGCAAAACTCATTAATTTAGTGGAAAACTGTGACCGTTCTGGTCAGAAACAGCTAATTTATTACAGAAAAATTAACTATTAAAATTTAGAAAGAGAAAGGCACAGCACAGAACAGCAACATAAAGTAAAGACTAATGAAGCCTTAAGGAGCTACAGTAGGTTACGTATAAGTTAACATACGTAGTTCCTTTGTATTAAATTTCTTAAATTGACTAATTGTGCATTCGAAATGAATGCAGTTTTTCAGAAATTATCTTACAATACAAATTAAACATACAGATGTATGGATAAATTTATTTCCTTTTTCGATACCAATATCAATTTGGGTTTTCTCCACTTATGGAGTTCATTAAGCTTTAAGTTAGTTGTTGCAAACTGGATATTTCTCGTATTCTGCAATGATGAACTTTGAAGTGTTAAAAACGGGTATGCATTAATCAATGATTTATAAAAATTAATAAGGCTTTCTAAAGGCTCACGCAGCAAAATTTTTTATGGAACTCTTTTTTAAAACCCCTTAAAAACCCACAAACTCTCAATAGTTGTTCAAAATTTATATCGCTTAAACTGTTTTTTGGCGGTTATGGCAAGATATGTTAGTATGTGTATTTATTTTAGATTTGGAATATTTTGGCAATATTTGTAGGCGAATGCCGTTTGCGGCATTAGTCAACAAACCATGAACACGTTAAAACTATGTTTCTGGAACGCAAACGGCATTCGCCAACATAAAAACGAACTTGAACACTTCCTCATGGAAAAAAATATTGATATAATGTTGGTCCCTGAGACTCACTTGACTTCGAGAAGCTGCTTTAAAATAAATGGTTACACTCTATATGATTCAAAGGACCCGAGAGGGAGAGCATGCGGTGGATCAGCAATTCTAATTAAGTCAAGACTCAAGCACTATATCCTTGAGAACGTTAGTGAAGAATATATGCAAGCTACGAATATTTTCGTAGACAATTTTTGTGCGAATTTCGTGATATCTTCAATTTACTCACCTCCCAGATTTTCAGTTACCGAAGATCAGTATGAGAAGTTCTATAAATCGCTTGGATCTTGTTTCGTAGCAGCTGGTGACTACAATGCAAAACATACGTACTGGGGCTCGCGTCTTGTTACACCTAGAGGTAGAGCGTTGTTTAATACAATTTCAAAAATGGGCCTAGATGTCATTTCGAGTGGGGAGCCTACTTACTGGCCTACTGATGTAAGAAAAATTCCAGATGTTATAGATTTTGGCGTCACGAAAAATATCCATAGGGACTTAATTCACGTAGAGGGCTCTCTAGATCTGTCCTCCGATCACTCTCCCACAATAGTTAAAATTTTCAACCCACTAAGGAGTGATTTAACTAACTCATATGAGAAAACGATTAATAGGGTCAACTGGCTTGGATTCAAAAAATATATTAGTAGTCACTGCGTAGAAAACATTCAGTTAAGATCACCTGATGATATTGAATTTATTATTGCCAACCTTAACGAATATATTAAACAGGCTGCTGAACATGCCACTACTTCCTATCCGCACACTGGACTTAATAGAATTTATTCTACGGAAATTGAACGTCTTGTATGTAAAAAAAGGAGAGCTAGAAGAGATTAGATTAACCCTAAATAAAATTAGACTTAAAGAATGTACTAAACGACTCAAAGAGCTGCCATCGTCGGAAAAGACTGCATTACTGGAAAAGTATTTAGAAGGTCTTGATGTAACGTCAACATCTAATTACTCTTTATGGCGCGCTACTAGAAATCTTAAAAGACCCGTTGATCTCAAATCACCACTGCGTACTTCGACCGGAGGCTGGGCAAGAAGCGATAGTGAGAAAGGTAACTTATTTTCTGAGCATTTAAAATCTGTATTCACTCCCAATTCATGTACGGGTGCTGCCGGATTACCGAGTGTAGTATCTCTACCCCCTCGTCCCTTAAGGTTTAAGATGCGTGAACTACAAAAAATAGTTGCTGAACTCGACCCGAAGAAAGCTCCAGGTATTGATGGCATTAGTAACAAGATGCTGATGAACTTGCCTCATATTGCAATAAGAATCTTGCTATTTATTTTTAATGCAATTTTACGAATGCAGTATATTCCACATAACTGGAAACTTGCCAAGATTAAAATGATTCCAAAGCCAGGCAAAGATGTTACCAAGGCTGAGTCATAAGGCCTATAAGCTTACTTTCAACAATTTCAAAGCTTTTCGAAAAGCTGCTCATGACTAAATTGGCCACAATTTTAGCTGATAGTGGGTGCATCCCGGACCATCAATTTGGCTTTAGAAGTCAGCATAGCACTATTGAGCAAACGCATAGATTGGTTCAAGTTGTAAGGAGGACATTTGAAGAAAAAAAGTATTGTTCTGCCCTTTTTATTGATGTTTCTCAGGCATTTGATAAAGTATGGCACGAAGGCCTAGTTTTAAAATTGAAGACATACCTACCAATAAACATACAAAAGCTTTTGGAAAGTTATATTGTTGATAGGAAATTTACTGTTGTGGAAGGAGACTTCATGAGTGTACCCGAGTCTATATCTTCTGGTGTGCCACAGGGCAGTATTCTGGGGCCAGTCTTGTATCTAATATATACTTGTGATATGCCTGTGAGCAATAACATCCACACTTCTACATTTGCCGATGATACAGCCTGTTTGAGTATTCACAAAAACCCTGATGAGGCATCCCGCAATCTCCAAGCACACATTACCCAGCTTGAAATATGGTTGAACTTATGGAGAATTAAAGTAAATGAACAAAAGTGTGTTCATATAACGTTTACCCTAAGAAAAGATACCTGTTCCCCCATTCGAATCAACAATCAAAATATTCCTCAACATTCTCAAGTGAAATACCTTGGCATACACCTTGATCGAAGGCTTACATGGAAATATCATATTGACTCTAAGTTAACCCAAATAAAACTTAAATTAACTCAAATATATTGGTTGATGGGTAGAAATTCAACACTCAGTCTAGACTGCAAACTTTTGATATACAAGTCGCTTTTAAAGCCAATATGGTGCTATGGAATTCAGCTATGGGGCACTGCTTCAGCTTCAAATATTGAGAAAATCCAACAAAGGCAAAACAAAATTTTACGTTTGATAACATCGGCTCCATGGAACATTAAAAATTCAAATATACATCGTGATTTAAATATGCCACTAGTGTGTGAAGCAATTGCAAAATACGCAGGCAAATATTTAACAAAACTCGAGTCACATCATAATCCGTTTGCCCGTAATATTTTGAGCTTTACTGGACACATCCGCCTAAAAAAAAGGGACACAAGGGCTCTTATACTCAACTATCACTAAGTTTATGTTTATACTGGTCGGGCCTAATAATTATATTTAGATTTAAGATTTGATTACTTATTGTTAGTTCATTTTTGAAGATACAATAAATAAATATATATGTATATGAAAAAAAAATGTATGGAAATATATAGGATTATACATTGCAAAAGTATTATATATGAATTGATATATGGACTAATATATGAAATCTTTTATAATATATGAGTAATATATGGAAGTTAAATTATGAAGTTCTTCAGATGTGGATTCATATATAGAAATAAGATGTAATATATGGAGCCATATACAAATTTATGCATACATGATATCACATAAGATCGTTTTTTTAATAAAAAAAACTTGCATTTTATTACCTCGATCTTAAAAACCGGTTTTGTTCAGGAGAGCCATTTTAAAGATTTAAATACGTGTATCTTTGGTGTACCATCACTGAGCGTGTTGGTATTGGTCTCATTTGAAAGCGACACATATAATGACGTCAGGAACGTTTTAGTCAACCTTGAAAACGCGCGTACGTTGTCCTTACCTTTTGTTTTGTGTAGTTGGTTTATACTGTTTTCTACCTAGCGCGCTGTTTCCATGAGTTTGATATCAATTTTGCTCGCGTTTTTTCGAATCCAGGGGGGTTACTCTCTATTGCGATGCGAAAGCAATTATGATGCGAAAGCTAAATGCGTTGATATGCAAATTTGGTACTCTCTATTACTTTCGCAAAACCTTACGCAAAATTTTTTGAAAAAGTGGCACCACGGACATTGCAAAAGAAAATATGGCAAAGACTGGCAGTACAGAAATGTCAAAATATGTATAAAAAACGACATTTAAAATCAAAATTTAAGAAAAAGTGAAGTGTAACAGCTTTTAATTGAAAATAAAGTGATGGATTCTGTAGCGTTATGGTTTTATGAAGAAAACGTCCATGTATAACGAGTTGCAAGACGAGTCTTAAAGGTTCAATTAGACGTGACATAACCATAGCCATAGAAAACAACCTTAAATCCATAACTGTCGCCATAGAAACCAATTAAATTTTGGTTTGGTTATGGCTATGGCATTATGGGTATGTCACTTCTAATTTAAGCTTAAGAGATAGTTCCGGTATACTTTCCTTAAATGACCGCAGGTAAGAAAAAATCTGTAGCGGAATATGTTATTTATTTTAACTTTGTACAAAATTTACGTTTTTGTATGTTCTAAACACTGTTCAACACTAGCTAAAAGTTAAACTAGCCGCTGCCTTAAAATTACTTGGCCAAGCTGGATACCAACATCAAATTGGACAGGACCATACCTTAGGAATATAGCAGCATTCAATATCCCGTCGCTTAAAAGAGCTCTACGTAGCGATTGAGAAAATACAAAACTGTGCTGGAAATGCTTAATTTATTTTTACGCATTTTCACTTGGTGTGATTTTTAAAATAAAATATGAATACATACATACAAACATACATGTGTAATATTATAAGTACTATTAGTGTCACATTTCATTATAAACAACCAGCTATATCCCTTACAGGAGGTTCATTAGAATTTAGGTCGTCTGTCAATTTCGTTCACAAATTATTTGCCATTTGCTCATATGCAATCCACTAAAATTTCAAACTACCGTTGTTTTGTTTTTAATTTTTTGGCTTTTTCCCTAAAAACTACGATTTAAATATAAATATTTTGGTTTTAAAAAAGGTTTATTAATCAAATTTCCATAGAAAATTAGTTTAATAAACCTCTTATAAAACAAAAATATTTTTTATGAATACGACAGTCAATATATAAAAATTTTTTTCAACATAATTACATGTTTTTCTCACTTTGCGTTTGGTATTTAGCTAACGCAAGATATTTGCGCTTATCGAGCGATTTTGACAGGCGCTTTCGCATTGTAGAGTACGGTGATACCAGATTTGCGAAACGGAAAATAAAAGATGCGAAAGGTAAATGCGCAAACGCATTAGAGAGTACCAATCGTGCGATTTCGTACCATTTTTCTTTCGCATCGTAATAGGGAGTAACCCCCAAGGTTTATTTTCTGAAATTATTAATTGTGAATTATAATAAATACTCATTTATAATTCTTTTAAATCGTAAATATCCCTCTGTTAGTACGAAATTTTTTTCGTCGCTTTCTATTTGCGCTTAGAATCGTCGACTTCAATTTCATAAAACGCGCATATCTCTGGGAGGGAACCTTTTTGCGGCATAGGATCGGTCTCATTCGATGCTCAGATTTTGTCGACATAAAAAAAAAAGTGAAAATTGATTTTTTACCCTTAGGTCCCTTTCTCTATGCGCTGTCACATATATAGATTTTCTAAAGCTTTTGGCTTGGCATAAAAAGAGCTTTTTAGTTTAAACCAAAAATACAAACTCAAAAAATTATTACAGTGAAGGAATAAAAAAATAAAATCTATTTAAAAAATTTTCGATGAAAAATTTTAAATAAAACTCATTTCAAAATCAATTAGAAAACCATTTTCACATTTAATTATTGCGAGCTTTACTAAAAAACTGTTGAATACCTACACTGTCATTCTCCGCTCTTGCTGATAAAGGGGGATATTGTTGCCTTCCCATTGCAGCAGAACCTTGAGAAAGTTTGTAATACGATATTATAAAAATAAATACATTCGTACATATATAGCTCAGGTGAATTTAGTGTAGGGCTGTCATACGTCCTGGTTTTCCAGGATTTGTCCTGGACTTTAACAAATTATCCTGGTGTCCTGGTTCACTCTTAAATTTTCCTTTTTTGTGCCGGAAAATTTACCACCAACTACAATAAAGTTAAACGGGAGCCACTCTGATTCAATTTTTGTTTCAACTAAGTGCCATAAGAAATTTGCACCTTGTAAACAACTGCTACAAGTAATCGAGCAGTTTAATCTGTGAATTGCTGAGTCTTTAAAAGGTGTGTTCGTTTACTTTTGCAGTATATGAGTAATTACATCGAAATTTTTAAAATTTACTCTCAAAAAGAGATGTTGACGAAAAAGTACGCGAACAGAAAAATAGTGAAAATTAGTAAGATTAAAGAAACAGCTGACTCCAAAAAAAATATATAACCTTTTGGCCATTTAACTCTTTTAAACAGGTACTTGATACAATATTTTAATGACACGAACAATCTAGGATTACATTTTGTAATTTATTTCATGTAATATTTGTAATTAATTTATTCTTGATTTCTTTTATCGATTTGTTGTTGGTTAAATGAATAAAAATTCAATGACTATTTGTTATTGTTACTGATTACCTTAAAAGCAAGTGCAATACTAAGTAACCAGATACTTTATAGTTCTACAACTCTGAGTAATTTGAATAAATTGCAAAACAAAAGATTAATAAAGTAAATTACAATTGCTCAATTCGCAACCTATTGTAAATGTAGTAGGTCGTCAAGCTGTACAATAGTTGTAAAATGTTGTACATAATTTCCATAGAAAAGTTTGCTACGACACCTACAACATTTTTCCCTATGTTTGATGAATGTCGTAGAATGGCATCAGGAATGCATAACCTTAATTAATAAAAATTTGTGCAATTGTATATTCAAATAAATAAAAAAATTTCGAAATGACGAAAATTGACAAAAAGCTACGAACAGCAGGATGATATAGTCTTATAATGTTTTAAAACCTACAAAATTGTTAGGACGCTTAAATCCGTGCAAAAAGCCGCTTTTATTGCGAACTTTTCAAAAAACCGCGTAAATTGGCAAAATTTTAAACAAGCCATAATATAGATTAAATGTCGCTAAAACTGTAGAGAATGCAAAAAATTCGGCAAGAATTGCAAAAATTACGTAAATTTGCAAAAACTAGTTAACTTATTATTATTTTTTTAAAATCGGCAAAACTGCCAAGAATCTGAAGTTGCAAAATTTTAAACAAGCCATAATATTGGTTAAAAATCGCCAAAAATTTAAGAAATACAATAAATTCAATTAAAATCGCGAAAATTCGCAAAAAGCTGCTAACAGCAGGATGATAACAAAGTCTAATATTTTTTAAAAATCGGCATAACTGTTCTCGCAAAAATTCGCGAGAAGTTCCAAAATCGGAAGCAAGCTGGAATAAGAATGATTGTCTTCTGAAACTTTTTTTGTTTTTATTAATTTGAAACTATTTTCGCTATTTTTATTCTTTTTCTTCTTTTGGGTAAACGAACGCAATTTAGTAAAATGCAGCAAAGTTCAGTAAAAATTTGTAAAAGCTTTTGGGTATGCGAACGCAGTTAATATTATTCTATTTTTGTTTTATTTTTTTAAAATATTAAGAGTTTTTATGAGAATGTTCAAAAGTCTAGCAAACTGTGCAATTGTGCATTTTTAGGCTCTCGTTAATAAAATGTTAAGTTTGCCCAATAATTTTGACTTGCAAACTTAGGCTGTGCAATTGTGCATTTTGTAAACCACAACTTCTTGCTTTTTTGGCTATCTTTATTCATTTTTAGAAACACACACTTTTTTTTTGATAGAAATATATAAATATGTTTTTAAATTAAAAATTGCTTGACATTTTCCTATTTTATTATTATTAAATGAAGTAATTGACGTTTGTTTCAAATTTACGTAAGCTGCTTGCACAAAAGGTTAACAGCCTGTTTTTCGAAAACATAAGCCCTTTCGTTTTTATGTTTCATTTATAAACGATAACGTTTAAAATTTGATTTTTATAAAACACTAGCGGACCCGGCGAACTTCGCCTAGACCCAAATTTTAAGCCTTCAGACAAACTTTAGAGTAAAAATACAACACAAATATTTAAATTTTCAATGTGATTTATTTGAATGGAATCAGTAGAGTTCGATTTGATAAACAATGTTTTTCGATTTGTTTTCCGGCGCAAAAACAAATAACAAAGACGGTTTCCTAACACGCGAATATGCAATGACCGTGCGAAAAACAGGGAAATTCGAGATTAATCCCACAGACTTCTAGTGATTGGCCTTGCGATTTATTGATTATCATCGCAAGTGCCAATCGAACGGGAAACTGAATCCGCTTGAATTGGTTTGAAGGTCAGTTTTAATAATGGGAATTCGTGGGATAAGAATTTCCTCTCCTTTGAATTTGCCCTTGATGATTGTCGCCTGAATGACATTGTTCATTAGCTTTTTGACGGACAACCGCGTAGCGTTGCACAATTTTGGAGGATTGAGTCGCTCTACCCCCTCAACAAATAAAGTTTAAGACACGTGATGTGCAAAAAATAATTGCTGAACTCAACCCGAAGAAAGTTCCGGGTTGTGATGGAATTAGTAACCAAATGCTGATGAAGTTGCTTCGTATTGCAATTAGAATACTGTTATTTATTTTTCAGGCCATTTTACGACTGGAAACTTGCCAAAGTTAAAATGATTCCAAGGCCAGGCAAAGATCTTACCAAGGCTGAGTCATATAGGCCAATAAGTCTCCTATCAACAATGTCAAAGCTTTTCGAAAAACGGCTCATGACAAAATTGTCCCCAATTCTAGTTAGTAGTGGGTGCATACCGGACCATCAATTTGGGTTTAGAAGTCAGCATAGCACCATTCAACAAATTCATAGATTGGTCCAATTTATAAGAAGAACATTTGAAGAAATGAAGTATTGTTCTGCGCTGTTTATCGACGTTTTCAGGCATTTGTTAAGGTGTGGCATGAAGGCCTAATTTTAAAATTAAAAACATACCTACCAATAAACGTTTTAAGTCTTTTGGAAAGTTACATTACTGCCCGGAAGTTCACTTTTGTGGAAGGAGACTTTATGAGCATGCCTGAAACTATCTCATCCGGTGTGCCACAGGGGAGTATACTAGTGCCAGTTTTGTATTTGATTTATACTTGTGATATGCCTCTGAGCAGCAATATCCACACTTGCACATTTGCTGATGATGCAGCCTGCCTTAGTATGCATGAAAATCCTTACAAGGCATCCCTATATCTTCAAGAACACATAACCCAACTGGAACTATGGTTAAACTTATGGAAAATTAAGGTAAACGAACAAAAGTGTGTTCAAGTAACATATACATTACGAAGAGATACTTGTTCACCCATTCGGATTAACAATCAAGTTGTCCCTCAACATTCTCATGTGAGATATCTTGGTATACATCTTTATCGTCGGCTTACTTGGAAACACCACATTGACTCTAAGTTAACCCAAATGAAACTAAAATTAACTCAGGTACATTGGCTGATTGGTAGAAATTCAAACCTCAGTCAAGATTGCCAACTTTTGCAACCTATATGATGCTACGGAATTCAACTATGGGGCACTGCTTCAGCTTCCAATGTCAAGAGAATGCAACGGAGGCAAAATAAATTTATGCTATTAATAACATCGGCTCCATGATATATAAAAAATTCAAATATACATCGTGATTTAAACATGCCACTAGTGATTGAAGAAATTGCAAAATATGCAGGCAAATATTTAACAAACCTCGAGTCACATCCTAATCTGCTTGCTTGTAATATTTTGGACTTTACTGGACACATCCGCCTAAAAAAGAGGGATACAAGGGCTCTTATACTCAACACTCCAGATGGGACTGCTTGAAAATACTTTTTATTTTATTTTTTTTTTCTTCCTTTTGATTATCACTACTTATGTATTATTTATAACTATATCTAAATGTATGTCAGACAGTTGTCGGGCCTAATAATTATATTTAGGATTTGAATATTTATTGTTAGTTCATATTTGAAGATACAATATAAAAAAATACCTAAAGCTTTCTTCGGGTCGAGTTCAGCAATTATTTTTTGTAGTTCACGCATCTTAAACCTTAAGGGACGAGGGGGTAGAGAGACTACACTCGGTAAATTGGCAGCACCCGTACATGAATTAGGAGTGAATACAGATTTTAAATGCTCAAAAAATAAGTTACTTTTCTCACTATAGCGTCTGGCCCACCCTCCGTTCTAAGTGCGCATTGGTGATTTAAGAGCAACGGGTCTTTTAAGATTGCTAGTAGCGTGCCATAAAGAGTAATTAGATGCTGACGTTACATCAAGACCTTTTAAATACTTTTCCAGTAATACAGTTTTTTCCGACGATAGCAGCT
This sequence comes from Tachina lurida, assembly GCA_944452675.1. Classification (NCBI taxonomy): domain Eukaryota; kingdom Metazoa; phylum Arthropoda; class Insecta; order Diptera; family Tachinidae; genus Tachina; species Tachina lurida. The sequence continues at coordinate 103,603,482 of OX101753.1, read as the reverse complement.
CTTTGAGTCGTTTAGTATATTTTTTAAGTCTGATTTTATTTAGGAGTGATCTGTGATGTTTCCATTCTCTTCTAGCTCGAAGTTTTTCACATACAAGACGTTCAATTTCCGTAGCATAAATTCTACTAAAGCCAGTCTGCGGATAAGAGGTAGTGGTATGTTCAGTAGCCTGATTATTATTTTCGTTAAAACTGGCAATGTTAAATTCAATACCATCAGATGATCTTAGTTGAACGTTTTCTACGCAGTGACTACCAGGACTACCAGTTGACCCCATTAAGCATTTTCACATATGAGTCAGTTAAATCACTCCCTATTGGTTTGAAAATTGTAATTATTGTGGGAGAGTGATCGGAGGACAGATCTAGAGAGGCCTCTACGTGAATTAAGTCCCTATAAATATCTTTTGTGACGCCAAAATATATAACATCTGGAATTTTTCTTACGGCAGTAGGCCAGTAAGTAGGCTCCCCACTTAAAATGACATCTAAGTCCTTTTTGAAATTGTATTAAACAACGCTCGACCTCTAGGTGTAACAATATGCAAACCCCAGTACGTATGTTTTGTATTGTAGTCACCAGCTGCCACGAAACAAGATCCAAGCAATTTGTAGAACTTCTCATACTGATCTTCGGTAACTAAAAATCTGGGAGGTGACTAAATTGATGATATCAGAAATTCGCACAAAAATTTTCTACGAAAATATACATTACTTGCATATATTCTTCACTAATGTTGTCAGGGATATAGTGCTTGAGTCTTGACTTAATTAGAATTGCGGATCCACCGCATGCTATCCCTCTCGGGTCCTTTGAATCATTTAGTGTGTAACCATTTATTTTGAAGCAGCTTCTCGAAGTCAAATGAGTCTCAGAGACCAACATTATATCAATACTTTTTTCCATGAGGAAGAGCTCAAGTTAGTTGTAATCTCCGCGAATGCCGTTTGCGTTCATGGCTTGTTGACTAATGCTTGAAGCAGTGTATTCTGCATTCGCAGCATTTTTTGCATCATGCTAGTCATATTTGCTGTAAAGTTATTTATAGTTAGCACCAGATTCTCAATAGTAGCTTCAAAGCGACTAAAGTTAAAACCTGAGTTTGCATTCGTTGAATTATTTGTCGGTGGAACATTTTGTGTGGGAATAGAACTAGTATTAGAAGCATTGGCATACGATACACGTGAAGTAACTGGCTAATTTGAGGAAAAGTGGCGGAGCAAGCGTTTGCTGATTGTGCTGGAGCTAATTTAGGTTTGGACCCATTACCTGTTTAATGGAAGAATGTACAGGGCATCCTCTGTAGTAAGCGGTGTGATTACCTCCACAATTGCTGCATTTTTTTCAGCTTGATCTTTTGGCTTAGTACAGGTAGCAGTACCATGCAATTCACCGCAGATAACACAAACTGTAGGTAATTTGCAGTAAGTTTTTGTATGGCCATATTCTTGGCAATTATAGCACTGTACTGGACCTGAACTTCACACTATAAATTGGAGGGTTTCATTGTTTTTTAAATTGTATGTCATTCGGCTCCTAGTTCAACCCGAAATAGGGGTTGGGGGACCTTTTCTCTGTTAATTATGTTGGTACAATTTTTTACCTTAAATCCTTGATCGATAAGTGCACATTTCACTTCTTCAGGTACAACATATGAATCTATGCCGTTTAATACTATATCTAGGCCTTTAGCACTCTTAAGTTGGTATGTGTAAAAATTTGTTTTATTTTTTTCAAATAATAATATAATTTTTCGGAAATCTTTTTCGTCATATATCTGGATTTTAGTTTCATCAATATTTCCTCGTTTAAATGGTATGATGTGAAAAGTATTTTCACCAATGGTCGACAGTAGTTTTTTTAGAAGCTCGTTAGAATTTTTTTCTGTCAGATAGAAAGGTGGTGGCTCAAAAGACTTTTGCGATGATGCAGCGGGCTTGTCGTTTTTGTCTTGCAATAATAAAAAACGATTTTGACGATTGGTAGAAGATGCGTTGTTATCCCTAGACATCTTTGGAGCAGATGCAATTTTAGTAGAATTTGGGTTTCGCCCGCGCTTTAAAACAGTTATATATCGGTCCATTTTGACTTTGACCTTGGGTTTTGGGCTACTCTTATCTTCTGTGACAAATGGGTGTTATAACCATGAGCCCGAAGCGGATGATATCGCTGAGTTAAATGTAGAAGTACTTACTAGGCAACGCTAATGTCAACGATTCACAAGTTGCCATTGGACAAAGCGAAGTTGATCGCTGACGAGAAAGTGGCTTTTCTGTTAGAAAAAGGCTATCATTTGATTTTGTGTTTTTAATGTTTTCATTAAGAGTTTCAGAACTCACAGTAAAATAGGCATTTCTGCCGTTAGAACTCACTTCACAATTGTTTTCCTTTGAGGTACTCATATAGAGTATTCCTCTAGGGTACTTTGTTTATGTTTGCTTGCGGCTGTTTTTGTTTTTGTGATCTCTTGCTATGTAAAAAATATTAGTAAGGCCAACAAGCTTATTTATCAATGTGAATATTTATTACGAATATTTTTTTTTGTATGATTTTTGGTTTTGTTGTTTTTTTTTCATTTTTGTTTCGTATGTATGTAAAAAAATCCGCTATAACGTGTGTTCACTATGAAGGTTCAACTAGAAATTATCAGAATTTATTTTATTCGAATGAAATGAGTATTTGAATATCTAGATTTTTCGATTCGTTTTGACTGTATGTACATCACTTAAACATTTTTGTATAATTGTATTTATTTTAGTATTTTTTTATGGATTTTGCTATGTATTTCGAATCAGTTGGATAATTTGGTAATGTTTTCCATAACATAACAGAAATAATAAATTTAAGATAAGAGCTAACGCTTCTAGCTTCATTTTCAGATGTAACATGCATCAATAGCTTTGATCCCGTACTCCACGTTGGGAGCCCGCGGGATCCCAATTGTACCGAAAACTGTTCCCGTACTCAAATAATGTTCTTCTTGTACGAAACAGCCCGTGATTTTTCTTTGGGCTAGTTTGGGCAAGCCGAAAAACGATCAGCTGTTTGGAAAATAACCAATAACAAAGTAAAATTAAATTGTCCTAAACACTAAAAACATTGAAAAGTTGCATCAAAAAGGTTTATTAACAAATGCTGAATTAAGTTTTATGAGTTTTTATATGAAACTAAGAAACAAAACATTCTAGATTTGCAACAGTATGTATGTATGTAAGTAAACGCATGCGTGTGTACGTACGTAAGTATGTATTTACTTGTGCTTTAGCCTTTGGTAAAATTTTCTTGTTACCGTACTTTTGTAAATTTTTTGTATTATTGAGAGAAATTATAGTTTGTTCTCATTTTACCGCACTGTACCCAAAAATTACGGGATATATAATATGTTCTATATAGGAATGCCAATCCTGAAATCCCGATTCATGGAATTTCGAATCCCAGGATTTCAAGTTCTTACTTCCTGGATTTTCGGAATTCAGTCAATCCTGGAATTGTTTACTGTACTTATAAGTACTTCTTGTCCATTTTTTGGGCTTGGCAATGCCATTAAAAGTTCTACAACTTCGCAAAATTTACGCTGATTATCTTGCACTTACTCAGACCCTGATCATTTGTGCAAAATAATTTTTTATGTGGTTGTTGTGATGATTTTATTGAAAATTGTTCAATTTTGCTTTTTCACAATAGCGCAACTTTTGATGTGAGTACTTTTAATCTTTAAATAGGTTTGTTTTGTACTTTTGCCTTTTTATGAGTAATAAATATTTTTTTATTAGTTTTTATTTTTGACCAATTTCCTAATTACTATTCTGGTTGCTGAGATACTTATCCCATGGGCTGTTTTGGTCAGTGTTATGTTTTTAATGATCTGAATAAAACAATTTATTTCATATTTTACTCAACGTTTCATCGGTAGTGTTTGTCGACATCATCAGGAGTACGGTTTTATTAAATTCGGTTTGATGAAAAACTATTTTTTTTTATAAATAAGTATGTTTGTTAGAAAACATTTTGTTATAATTATTTTCAGTACAAATATGTGACAGCGCATAGAGAAAGGGACCTAAGGGTAAAAAAACCAATTTTTACTTTTTTTTTATGTGGACAGCATCTGAACATCGAATGAGACCGATCCCATGCCCCAAAAGTGTTCCCACCCATATATATGCACGTTTTATGAAATTGAAGTCTAAGGTTATGTGAAAAAATTTTCGTACTAACAGAGTGATATTCACGATTTAAAAGAATTATAAATGAGTATTTATTATAATTCACAATTAATAATTTCAGAAAATAATCCTGGATTCGAAAAGACGCGAGCAAAATTGATATCAAACTCATGTAACCAGCGCGCTAGGTAGAAAACAGTAAAAACCAACTACACAAAACAAGAGGTTGAGACGACCTACGCGCGTTTTCAACGTTGACCAACACGTGCCTGACGTCATGAGATGCAGCGATGCCAACTTTTTATAAACCAAACGCGCTATTCCCCTTCTCAAAACGCGCTTGAATGCGCTAAGTTACAGCATTATCACCAATTTATAGTCAAAACGCGCTATTTTCCTACGCGCTAAATTAAACTTTAATAAAGGTCGATGTATATATTAGTAAATACAATTAATTTTTTTAAGTAACTCTTTTTCAGATTTGGCAATATTTCTTCTTCGAAATTATATCCTAAATAACTAAAATCATTTAATACAGATACAGACTCATCTTCCAAATATTCGAAATTCTTAGTTTTTATTTTAATTTTTTTGAAGAACAAAAATAATAGATGCTTAATACGTTATATAAATTGTTTGGGTCACGACTACGAGTACATATTTTTAGCTGTGAAATTTCAAAATATTTCCCATTTACAGTATTAAAATGTGTTTTTAATTCTAACCACAGTCAAGGGAATTTTATTTGCAACATCTGAATCATTAACGAATTTAAACAAAAACTTTAATTTTGGATATTAGAACATTTTTTAATTTATACAAAAAAGTAAGAACATATTAAACTAAAATAATATTTTTGACTTAAATCAAAACGCGCTAATTTAGCGCTTTTTTTATTAAACGCGCTAAGACCAAAAATAGCGCGTTTGGCATAGTTAAAACGCGCTAAAACTAGCGCGAAAGGCGCTAAATTGGCATCACTGATGAGATGTGTCGCTTTCAAATGAGACTAATACCAACACGCTCAGTGATGGTACACAAAAGATACACGTATTTAAATGTTTAAAATGGCTCTCCTGAACAAAACCGGTTGTTACCCTTAAGCCCCTTTCTATTTTGCGCGTCACATATAGAGGTTTAACATAGGATTTAAATCACAGCGTAATTTAATTTTTTATCACGTATAATTTTGATGAAAAGCAAGACACAATATTAAAAATAAATAAATAATCTAAATAAGATAAATCGCTAAATATTTTTGTTATATTGAAATATATAAGACAATTATATATATAACTACGAGTATTTAATATGAAATAATTATAAAACTTTTGTTTGTGAGCCTCCTTCAAAGCATTTTTTTAATAAATACCTATAAAAAGCATGTCTTTTAATGTTAAAAAAATTCCTGAGACCCGAAAAATCCCTAAATCGCAAAAAAGTTCGGGATCCCGAAAAATCCCGAAATCCCGGGATTTGAAAAAATCAAATCCTGAATTCCGGGATCGCAAAAGCTAGTCCCGATTTGCATCCCTAGTGCTATATTATCAAATATATTCGAAAAACAAAATACACATTTTGGAAATATCAACTTAAAGTACCCTTAACGAACGTAGGTGCCTACTTTAGAATTTTTATCTAATAATTTTTTTAGAATACAACTTTACTTAACATTGCTTGTCAAAGCAATTGAAAAATCGGAGTTTTTTTAATAAAACAAATTATTACAAATGTTTGCATTTGAATTTAAGAAATTCTTTGTAGGACTTAAGTTAGCATATACACATGTAAGTGCTATTTCAAAAAACTCAATACATTCATCTATTTTACTAACACAATTATATTTTTTGTACTTACAATTTCGTTGTAAGTAAATTTTTGTAAGTACCCAGCTAAAAAAAAATATGTATGGTCCATATATTTTTAATATACGAATTTATATACATATGTAAATATACATATATGAATATGTATGAATTCATGTAAGTAAAATGTGCACTTATCGAACAAGGATTTAAGATAAAAAATGTTACCAATATAATCAATAGAGAGAAGATTCCCCAGCCTCTATTTCGTGTTCAACTGGAGCCGAATGATATACAGTTAAAAAAACGAGACGCACCCAATTTATAGTCTAAAATACCTTTTACAACGAAAAATCACAGTTGAAGAACCACGTAAGCGTCCAGGTCCCGTACAGTGCCATAGTTGCCAAGAATATGGCCGCACAAAAACTTACTGCAAATTACCTACAGTTTGTGTTATCTGCGGTGAATTGCATGGTACTGCTAACTGTACCATGCCAAAAGTACAAGTAGAAAAAAAATGCAGTAATTGTAAAGGTAATCACACCGCTAACTACAGAGGATGCCCTGTATATTCTTTCGTTAAACAGGCTATGGGTCAAAAACCTAAATTAGCTCCAGTTCAACAGCAAATGCTTACTCCGCCACTCTTCCTCAAACTAGCCAACTAGTTACTTCACTGGTATCGTACGCAGATGCTGCTAAGACTAGTTCTATTCCCACACAAAATGTTCTACCGCCAAGTAATTCAACGAATGCAAACTCTAGCTTTAACTTTAGTCGTCTTGAAGCTACTATTGAGAATCTGGTGCTAACTATAAACAACTTTACAACAAATATGACTACCATGATGCAAGAAATGCTGAGAATGCAGAATACTCTGCTTCAAGCATAAGTCAACAAGCCATGAACACGTTAAGACTATGTTTCTGGAACGCAAACGGCATTCGCCAACATAAAAATGAACTTGAGCACTTCCTCACGAAAAAAAAATATTGATATAATGTTGGTCTCTGAGACTCACTTGACTTCGAGAAGCTGCTTCAAAATAAATGGTTACACTCTATATGATTCAAAGGACCCGAGAGGGAGAGCATGAGGTGGATCAGCAATTCTAATTAAGTCAAGACTCAAGCACTATATCCTTGAGAACGTTAGTGAAGAATATATGCAAGCTACGAATATTTTCGTAGAAAATTTTTGTGCGAATTTCGTTCAATTTACTCACCTCCCAGATTTTCAGTTACCGAAGATCAGTATGAGAAGTTCTACAAATCGCTTGGATCTTGTTTCGTGGCAGCTGGTGACTACAATGCAAAACATACGTACTAGGGCTCGCGTCTTGTTACACCTAGAGGTAGAGCATTGTTTAATACAATTTTAAAAATGGCCTAGATGTCATTTCGAGTGGGGAGCCTACTTACTGGCCTACTGACGTATGAAAAATTCCAGATGTTATAGATTTTGGCGTCACGAAAAATATCCATGGGGACTTAATTCACGTAGAGGGCTCTCTAGATCTGTCCTCCGATCACTCTCCCACAATAGTTAAAATTTTCAACCCACTAAGGAGTGATTTAACTAACTCATATGCGAAAACGATTAATAGGGTCAACTGGCTAGGATTCAAAAAATATGTTAGTAGTCACTGCGTAGAAAACATTTAGCTAAGATCACCTGATGATATTGAATTTATTATTGCCAATCTTAACGAATATATTAAACAGGCTGCTGAACATGCCACTACTTCCTATCCGCAGACTGGACTTAATAGAATTTATTCTACGGAAATTGAACGTCTTGTATGCAAAAAAAGGAGAGCTAGAAGAGAATGGAAACAACATAGATTAACCCTAAATAAAATTAGACTTAAAGAATGTACTAAACGACTCAAAGAGCTGCCATCGTCGGAAAAGACTGCATTACTGGAAATGTATTTAGAAGGTCTTGATGTAACGTCAACATCTAATTACTCTTTATGGCGCGCTACTAGAAATCTTAAAAGACCCGTTGATCTCAAATCACCACTGCGTACTTCGACCGGAGGCTGGGCAAGAAGCGATAGTGAGAAAGGTAACTTATTTTCTGAGCATTTAAAATCTGTATTCACTCCCAGTTCATATACGGGTGCTGCCGCATTACCGAGTGTAGTATCTCTACCCCCTCGTCCCTTAAGGTTTAAGATGCGTGAACTTCAAAAAATAGTTGCTGAACTCGACCCGAAGAAAGCTCCAGGTATTGATGGCATTAGTAACAAGATGCTGATGAACTTGCCTCATATTGCAATAAGAATCTTGCTATTTATTTTTAATGCCATTTTACAAATGCACTATTTTCCACATAACTGGAAACTTGCCAAGATTAAAATGATTCCAAAGCCAGGCAAAGATCTTACCAAGGCTGAGTCATATAGGCCTATAAGCTTACTCTCAACAATTTCAAAGCTTTTCGAAAAGCTGCTCATGACTAAATTGTCCACAATGTAAGCTGATAGTGGGTGCGTCCCGGACCATCAATTTGGCTTTAGAAGTCAGCATAGCACTATTGAGCAAACGCATAGATTGGTTCAAGTTGTAAGGAGCACATTTGAAGAAAAAAAGTATTGTTCTGCCCTTTTTATTGATGTTTCTCAGGCATTTGATAAACTATGGCACGAAGGCCTAGTTTTAAAATTGAAGACATACCTACCAATAAACATACAAAAGCTTTTTGGGAAGTTATATTGTTGATAGAAAGTTTACTGTTGTGGAAGGAGACTTCATGAGTGTGCCCGAATCTATATCTTCTGGTGTGCCACAGGGTAGTATTCTGGGGCCAGTCTTGTATCTAATATATACTTGTGATATGCCTGTGAGTAATAACATCCACACTTCTACATTTGCCGATGATACAGCCTGTTTGAGTATTCACAAAAACCCTGATGAGGCATCCCGCAATCTCCAAGCACACATTACCCAGCTTGAAATATGGTTGAACTTATGGAGAATTAAAGTAAATGAACAAAAGTGTGTTCATATAACGTTTACCCTAAGAAAAGATACCTGTTCCCCCATTCGAATCAACAATCAAAATATTCCTCAACATTCTCAAGTGAAATACCTTGGAATTGTAGCGGCGCTTTTAGAAAAAAAATTTCTGAATTACATTCCTTTAGAATTTGTGTTTAATTTATTTCCGGCGATTTGAGAACTATACAGAGTTTGAATTTTAACAGTTTTATTTGATCATGTTGAGTTAACATTACACTAGCACACAAATACTGCCCTGTATGTTACTCAAGCATACTTCGCTATGTTAATACAGTTTCGAGTATTTTTGTCATTGAGTTGTGATAAAAGTTAAATTATTCCAGGAATTTCTGAACTACGGGCATATAAAAGGAACGTCTCCCGTTGCACCGGTATATTTCGTATCAAAAAGTTACTAAACAGTGCTAGTTCATTCTAAAGTGCAAGATTGTGGTGGAAGATTTTTCAAAGTTTTAATGTCGGCCAGCGTACGACATAATATTGCAAATTCTATAACTTGAAGATTCATATACATATGAGAATATTTCTTCAACAAATTAGAACCCACAGGATATCTAAAAGCACTTTGAGGCAATACGTCGAGGTCTAGGAGTTTAATTCATTGGGAACCAAGACTTGTTACATTTTTGGGAAAAAGGTATGTAGTAAAATCTGTTAAAAAGAAAAAAAACTCCACAACTAAGGCCTTATTGTTTTTATTAGATTTCCTTCATCGATAGAAAAACGCTTAAATTTTATATATCCATTTTTTTCGGGACCGGGCAACCCTCAGCGGAAACCCGAGGGGCCAAGTGGACGTTCGTCCACTAGAAAACAAGGAACCTTTTTCACTGGATAATTAGCGAGAATGTTTGCGATCAGCCGAAGGAAAAAATAAAGTGCTCTCAGATAACAAGTGTTAAAAATAACAAGTGTAAAATCCACATATGTAGTCGAAACAAACATTAAATTCGTGATTAGAAGAAGAAAAGAATAGAAAGATTTCTTTATCAACCTATGTAAAGCAAAAAAATCATGAAAGACGTTGAAAGTGTTTAATATTAGTACAAAGGATTAAAGAAAACAATATACATAAAGATTTATTAACAAAAATATACAAATTCGCATATGTAAAAATCCGCATATGTATGTACATATGTATATGTATACACGGATTATGTATGTTAATAACGTATATTAATGTTAATGATAATGCACCAAAATTTTAATAATAGTTGTCAATTTGTAAGGTTTATCTTTGCAAAATTTAAAAGAAATATGTATAATAATTTGAGAAATCATAACGGTGGAGTACAAATTGCAAATTCTGTTATTAACAGAAATAAAAAATGTTTAATCTAGCTACTAGTATAACACATAAAAAGTGGTCACTCGCTTAATTGTTCCGATACATATAAAACACCTGACTTAAATCAAATCACAACTTTTGCGATCAGCTTAGAATCATGCATAATTGCACGCGTACTCATATATGATTGTATGTAAGCATAAGAACCTGAACATCACATCACCTATATATATATATGTATGTACATACATACATACATATATATACATTTGTTTGACTACCTGTGGTAAGCCACCTTTAATCACATATGGAATGTCCGCAAAGTTCCTGCTGAAAGATCTTTCAACGAGGGAGCATTACCTACCATCCATGTAAGTTTAGTTAAATTTATTTTTGTAATTTCACTTCCTAATCGTTATTTTTTTTATGGAAGAAACCCTCTAGTCAGCCTAGTGCCATATGTCTCTATGTCAACACTCTTTTCTCTAGCGACAATTGCTATAGTTGAAATGTCGACCACTTTCCTTTTATGCGCGAGTAGCGAAACTTTTGAGACAACAGTTCTGGTGTATTTCTGGTGACATCGTCAATGAACGCGTCAATAGTTTGTTTTTCTTGTTATTATGCTATGCAATAATGTTAAAAACTTACCTACATATGTATGTATGTATGTATTTAAGTTTGTTGCCCCAACCCTTATAAAATTGTAGACGAGGGCCGCTAAAATTTACTAGTGATTCTTAAGTTCAAATGTCTCCATATGGTCGTAAAAAGTAGTGCTAAAGTCTACTGGTAGATTTTCTATGACAACCCTATGTTATATGTCAATAGGCAATTACATTGGCTGCAGTACACCTATTCAGTTGTACTATTGACAATGTCACTAGTAAATCACTACAATTTTACTATTGACATCGAGTGAAGAAATATCGATATTGTAGACTAGAGCCCCTAAAATTTACTAGTGAATCTTTGGTGCAAATGTCTCCATGTGGTCCCAAAAGAACTACTTAGTCAGTATTGATACAGTGTAGTGGTGGATTTTCAATGACAAGCTAATGTTAAATGTCAATAGATAATTACATTGGCTGGGGTACACTTGGTCAGTAGTACTACTGACAATGTCACTAGTAAATCACTACAATTTCACTATTCGCATTTTCTGCAGGGAAGTTCTAAACAAGAAGTACATACATACATATGTTTATTTTCTGTTATTAACATTTTTTTTTATACTTCTTAACATTGCCTCTGTTAAGATAATTGATATGTTAAAGAAAACGATTTGTCATAGTAAAACTTGAAAATTATTAATTAAATCGTCAAACCAATGTGATAATCGTATCAGTAATAAAAAAACAATTAATTTCAATACCCAAATCTTAAGAATTGATTAAGGTTTCGGCTAAAGATCACAATGAATTTAATTATTTAATCGTGCTTCTTCTTGCTCTCTACATATAAACATATGAATTTGCCGTGTGACATACCATTTTTTTGGTACAAGAATCTCTCCATATATTTTGGTTTTTTTTATCCATTAAAATTAGAATAATTTTCCGTTAATTTCAAATCAGTAATAGTCGAAAAAAAAACATTATTGTTATAAAAATACCGATATCAAAGAAATAACTATCCTTCAAACAAAGAAATAAAACTTTCATTACGAATCAAAAATGTATTATTTATTTCTTTATTATTTATCTATTATTAACCAAATTGGTTGCCTATTTAAACTTTCATTTTTAGCGTGAATTTCATGATTTTTGCTAAATAAAAATAAATATTTTTTTTTATGTTATTTAACTAGAGTTCTGTAAGTTATGAAATAAGATTTTACTCCTTAAGTAACTCGATGTTACTGTTGAATTATTCCGAGTTTTTAGTTTTGTAATAAAGATAATAAAAATGAATTGCTAATAGAATTGAGGTTTGATTTTATAAGGCTGCTGCTGGTAGGTTGAGTTAGTTTTGGATCAGTTGCAAATATAAAGGGGTAATACTACCTGATCTTGGTTGGGAGGGCTTATTCTATTGCGTCAACTTCTATCGCAATATGCAACAATGAAGTCATCTGTCACTTTGTCAATTCTTTCCTTTTCTTTTCTATGTACCCATTTAATAAGCATGCATAATAAAATTATGTGTTCTGTAGTTTGTTTTCTCGTAGCACCGAGCCAAAGTAGCCACGAACTCACCCATTAGCCGACGAGATATAGGCCGGAACCTTGATGCATGCTGCTGCTACTATTGACTCATAAAAATTTGAATAAACTTAGACCGTTACATGCTACAGAATTATAATTTTTGGCGCCCGACACGTTTAAAATAATTTTTTTTCCATCCTTTGATTTACAGTCAAGTTAATGTGTGGCTCCTTTCTATTCTTATATCAAACCTTATTTTATTTGTATTCTATCTTTTCAGTCATGTTTTTGTTATTGGTGTATGGTGGAAATGTTCGGAATGTAACATACTTCATCAAAAAGATGTTAACCGACATTTTTCTTTCCACCTGCACTATCATGTTTTAAAATTATTCTTGTAGTACTTTCATTAATTAAGCGAACTTTTCAGGAAATGCTGAGGCTGGGTTTATATTGGGCTCAGACCGTTAAGTGAATCTTTTTGATGATTTTACTAATTTCTTAACTTTGAGGCTTGGAATTGACTTATTATTTTAGTACCAACCTCAGTTGTACCTATGTATATGATGTTCTTTCTATACTATACAGATCTAATATATTTCCATCTTTTCACAAAGATAAGACCATAGTTGGCGGAACTAGGATTCATTGAATTTTGAACCAACCTAATAAATAAGTAAGCAAGAAAATCAAACGTTAATCATTAATTTTTTTATTCTATATCTCGTATTGTTCCAAAAGAAAGAAAAAAAACTTAATTGTTTATTCCTAATATTTATTAGGTAACAAATTTTTAGCTATTAGAAATATTTAATTTTCATAATTAGTTACTGCATTAAGAGGAACTACTATAGAATTATTTTAGTGCATTTCGCATATCATCAAACCTTCTAATTTTTATATTTTTTGTCAATTTATTGTTATCACACTTTTAAAGTAACATATAAACTTTTAATTAATTGTACCAATAATTTATAAATTTTTTTTTATTAAATTTTCTTATTAAATATTTTGCTATGGCTTCGAAGGATGCCGAAGTACCGGCAGGCGAAGATTTAGCTATGAGTTTATCTCTTTGTTCTGTGTGCCAACATAATATTGAGGATGCTATGTATGCATATTCGCCACCATGTGGTCACCATCTGCATAAGTCATGCTTTCAGAAAAACGTTAAAACGCGACCTAATTGTCCCATTTGTAAGAACAAACTTGTAGAAACAGAGTTGGCACCATCAATGACACTTAGATCAAAAAAAGATCAAAATGTGGAGATGGAAGATTCAGTTAAACCTTCTTCCGGGACTAAAGCTAAAAATACTAAAAATTATCCGATTCAACAGCAACAGGAAACAAGCACTAAAAGTTCAGTAATAGACCATCAAAATTACTTACATAATTTGGTGTCTAGTGCAGTTAGTGCACAGCAAACTGAATTATTCACAAATTTAAGTAAAACCTTAACAAAGCTAATTGAGTCCAATATTGAGGTAGGCTTGCAAAAGATGCAGGTCAGTCCACATTCCCGAGGTGGTAATCTTAATGTTGAACAACAAGAAATTAGGCAGAGTCCGGTAAACTTGAACCCTACATATTTATCAGGTCAACAAAGCCTGGATAGCTTACTCGGGTTACCATCACTTAATGTGAATGCTAATGCAAATAGGAATGCAATCCATCACAATACTAGTAATTCAGAAATGCACCACTTGTCTAACATGCGACCAGACAAAATCGCACACATAATATATAACTGGAGGATAAAGTTTTCAGGTGAGTCACGCGGCATGTCGATAGACAATTTTTTGTACAGAGTCGAGGCATTAACGAATCAAACCCTTAACGGAAATTTTGACATGTTATGTGCGCATATTTCTTCGTTGTTTGACGGCAAGGCCAACGATTGGTTTTGGCGCCATCGTAGATCGGTGAATTCGGTTAGGTGGCCCGAATTGCGTTCGGCATTACGCAAACAATATAAAGATTCCCGAACTGACATTGATCTACGCGAAATGATTAGGGATCGTAAGCAAAAGCATAACGAAAACTTCGATGATTTCTATGAAGCAGTTATCGATATTTCCGATAGATTAGCAGAACCTTTAAGTGAATGCATTTTGGTTGAAATATTGCGTAGGAACTTGCTACCAGAGATCCAACACGAAATTTTAAATTTGAAAGTTGATTCAGTGGCAGAACTTCGCGATATTTGCCGACGTAGAGAATTTTTTCTACAAGACGTTAGCAGAAGACAAAACATAGGGAAATCCACTCCTTTCGCTAAAAAACAGATTCATGAATTGAATGAGGAACCATTACCGTCTGAGGCAGAAGAGGTATTAGCTATATCTCTTATTTGTTGGAACTGTCGAAAGGCTGGTCATCGATACCAAGATTGCTTAGAGGATAGACAAGTTTTTTGTTATGGTTGCGGCTTGGCAAACGTTTATAAGCCCAAATGTTCCCACTGTAGCACAAATTCAAAAAACTTCATGTCGAGTGCGCTGAAAAGTGCGCTCCAGCGGGCTCAGTTCAGCAACACCGAATAGAACTACATCGTACTAATGATTATGATTTCAATGATAGTGCCCAAAATTTTCATGCTATGCCTCAAGATTCTCAAGTTACTTGTAACAAAATTGATGACGGAAGTCTTAACGTTTCCATTTTCTCTGGTAAAAATACTGAAGTCTTGGAAAATCATGACTCGACCAATTTCTCTGAACAAATCCCTCTTAATAAACTTAAAAATTTAACTCCACCCACGTATTTTAAACCATTTTGTTGAGAATCTTCGCCTTGGGCTTTCTTCCAAGCACTTGTAGCTCAAAGAAATGGGAAGATTACTTCAATGTTTTTAGAATAAAAAATTTTCTTACAGGCGCATAAACCTGAAGAGTTTTTGTTTATTGTATGACCTCTCAAGCACTTTAACTTGGAGGTAAATTTATTTAGTTGGCGCAACAACAGCACTTGAACCGTGATGCTTATCTTAATTGAAAAAGACCGTTTCTTTCAGTTTCAAATTAAGAATTATTTTATTCAGAATTTTCTTAGTCTTATATACTAGTTCTATCAAAGAAATATGATTAGTTTACATAAATTTTGCAGCAATAAAAAACAAATTAAATTGCAATAATGACTTGTATTAAATTGTGCGGTATTAAATTACATTGTAGGAAAAGTAAAAATAAAAATAAATTGTAATAAAAATGTATTAATTTAGGTCAAGTGTGCAACAGTTTATTGAACTTAAATAAAATAATAAATGATTCTTGTGCATTATTATGTATTAATTTAGGAAAAGTGTGCCATATTAAATTACAATTGTAGGCAAGAATAAAGAAAAAGTAAATAAATGTATTGGCCAAATGTGTTAAGGTTTGTTGAACTTAAAAGAAATAATGCTCGTGCATTAACATTCTCCCCCCGTTGAGTGCAGCTCAAAATATTTCTTGCTGTAGGGCTATTGTTGAATGTTGTGTTGGTTATTATATGTGAACAGTGAAGTCTGAGTCTAGTTGTTGAATGCGAGGTGCTGGAATTGGAGTTGACCGTTGTTTGCACTTTTGTTTTACTAGTAGATATATGACAATGCTAAAAGCAATCACTAATGATGTATACCCAACCGTCATGTGATGATAGTTGTGAGCTTCAAGTTTGTTTGGGAGTATTAATATCTCTTTTGTTGCTAATGATTGTTGTAGAGCTGTTAAATTTTTTACTTGGGAAATATATTGATTCACATCTTCTTGTGGTAACAATGGTTAAATGCGTTCTTCGTGTCGTTGTTGCGTGAGTTCCCAGAAGCTAGTATATGAATTTTCAATATTGCTGGATATCTGGTTTTGTGCACGCAACGTCGTGAATTTGTATTTAAAAGTGCACTCTGGTTCCAATGCAAGCAAGCCAGATCCTTCAAGTGTGAATTGTGTGATTTCCGTTTTGCATAGTGCTGTTGCCTGAGACGGACTTGAAACTGAATATATCCATTTGTTTTGTTGATGAGGGGGAATCCAGACTTCTTTATCTTTTATTTGCTGTACTGAGCAGTCTGATTGGGTGTTGTTGTGAAATAAATTCAGCTCGCAGGCATTTGAGCCATGAGCCATTTTGATGCCTTATTTGGCCTTTAGGGCATAGATACATGGTTGTATTGCTACTAATGTGTCATTGATCCACGTTGGCACTGGAATAATATTAAATATTTCATATCGTTCACGTTGAACTAGTGGTAATGTTATACTGAAAACTACTATATTGTCAGTGAGCCCTCCTTTAACCTTCATGAGCTTGTATAGTTGTAACGTATTTTCTTGGCTTACCGGCAGTTCTAGTGATTCGCTGAGATGCATTTTAATTTTCCTTACTTCTTGCTGTAATTGATGAGGAGTTAAGAGTAGTGGGCTTATAATACCATGGTGAGTGTTTGTTAAAATGTCAAGTATTGATAATTGTGTTTGTTGGAGCTTCGCTGCTGTAATTGTTAATTGGATGCACAACGAAAGAAAAATACGGTAAATCTTTTCTTGCTGCCATTGGTCGCTTACCATATTGCGTATTTGTTCAATTTGGAAATCAATTTGATCGAATTTTTTCTTTACTGCTTCTTGATCTAATCTCATTATGAATATTGTAGCGTCAATGATTGAGGTTTAGTTTTTTAAGAGATCGAGAAGATGTTCTTCGTTTTCTTTAACTTGAGAGATTGTACCAGCCATATCTTTGGCGTATTCGGAGTCTAATACACCAAAAAGTGAATGGGCGATATTTCCAACTAGATCGATTGCTGCTCTCTTTTTCATCCGCCCAGACAACAGAGTGCTGTCTAATTTTAATTCAGCTTCTGTGTGTTCAAAATGCTTGACCAGGCTTGTGCATGTAGTTTTGTCCTGCATTTGCTTGCATAGATCGTTTAAGGTTTGTGTTCCTTGCGAAAAAGTTGCCGCTTCAGTCCAAAATTCTTTTAAGTCATAGTAAACTAATAATTGCCATTCTGTAGTTGAAATTGTGGCGGATCCAATTCCTTCAAAATGTATGCCCAGACGATTTTCGAACCGTTTATTATGTATTTGTGCCCCTAATGCTAGCGGCATTAATATGATCGCCATCATAATAGTGAAGATGTTTTGGCTTATCGATATTCTTTTCCGTTTTTTATCACCTTGAGGCCTTTCGTTCTGATGAATGCTTGTGCTAGTCGAGTCATCTTGTTGAGGGATTTCGTCATTTTCAGAATTATTAATTGGTAATAGTGCCAGCCTAGAAATTGGTCTTCTGCAAACTCCTTTTGATGTTTTGACATCAACTACTCGAATGAAGCCATCATCGCCGTTATGTGTTTTTACAACTCTTCCTAGAAGCCACTGTAAAGGAGTTGTGTTGTCCTCCTTTATTATTACCATGTCTCCCGATTTAATGTTATCCTGTTGTTTATTCCATTTGTGTCTGTATTGGAGTTCTGACAGATACTCTTTTGACCAACGCCTCCAAAATTCTGATTTTAAATGTGTAACTAACTTCCATCTGGTGAGAAGATTCTTTCGGTTTTCGGTGGCTGCTACGTCAATTTGGGAGTTGAGTGGTGCTCCTATAAGAAAATTGCCAGGGGTTAATGCCGCCAAATCGTTCGGATTATCTGACATCGGACTTATGGGTCGGGAATTAAGAATTCCTTCAATCTCTATGACCACTGTGTTTGGCCGATTTTACTGCTGCCTCCCATAAGCCTCCGAAATGAGGTGCTCTTGGTGGTATAAAATGAAACATGATGCCTCGAGCTGTACATTCTTTATCTATTTTTTCGGTAGCTGACTCTCCGTAAACTGCTTCTGACAACTCTGCCAGTTGATTTTTGGCACCAACAAAATTGGTGGCATTGTCACAGTATAAGTTTTTGCAATGGCCTCGTCTGCTCATGAATCTTTTTAATGCCCCTATAAATGCATCTGTTGTTAAACTGCTAACTAATTCTAGGTGCACTGCTTTGGTAGCAAAACAGCAAAATACCGCGATGTAAGCCTTCTGAGGCCTCTTTCCTCTGCTCTTATAGTGGACCCAAAATGGACCACAAAAGTCAACTCCAGAGTTAATGAAGGGTAGAGCTGGACTGATTCTTGTAGATGGCAGATTTCCCATAATTTGAGTAAGAAGTTTTGGTTTAGCTCTAGAGCATTTTATGCAATGTTGGACAATTGATCGGGCCATTGACTTTCCCTTGATTGGCCAGTATTTTTGTCTTATGTGTGATAACAGTGCCTGAGGACCACAATGACGGTTTTCCTCATGCACCATCTGCATCAGCAATTTTGATATCGGGTCATTATAAGGGATAAGCATTGGGTGTTTGGTGTCATACGGAAGCTCTGATGCTTCTAATCTTCCTCCCACTCTGATGATGCCGTTGGTGTCCAAAAATGGGGCAAGGTTATTATATGGGCTATTCTTGCTTACTTGCTTGTACCTTATTAGGTGTTTTAGTTCTTCGTCAAAATCTGAGTGTTGTATTCCACGTACAATCAAAGTAAGAGCTTGTTCCAGTTCTGGAACTGATAATAATAGCTTGAATTGTTGATTGCCCCTTCTTGTATTGTTGATGAATCTCACAATGTAGCCAACTACTCGTTGCAGAGTTCTGAATGAGCCATTATGTTTAATGTTGTAGATCACACTATCTGTAGGATCACTCGCTGTGGTTGCTGCTGCTACCCTTTTTCGCTCTATATCAGAATTCTGATCGATGATATTTGCTTTGGAGACTTCTTTTGGCCATATCTCCTGTTGTCCATGTAGAAATATGGGTCCGTAGAACCACAAATTGTTTGATGCGAGTTTTCTTGGAGAGATGCCACGCGACAAGATATCTGCAGGATTATCTTTTGAGCTGACATGTCGCCACTGTTCTGCTATTGACAATTCATGTATTGCAGCTATTCTGTTAGCCACAAATGTTTGATATGATGATGATTGTGAATTGATCCAGGCCAAGACGATCTCTGAATCTGTCCATAAATAAGTAGGAACATCCTTGTATTTTAAGTCTTTCTTCACTCTTGAAGTGAGCTGAGCGCTTAATAGTGCTGCACAGAGTTCGAGACGAGGTAAAGTTTGACGCTTTAGAGGTGCGACTCGGGACCTTGAGCATAATAATCTTACAATAATCTGATTATTTTTCGTTGTTGATCTAATGTAGACTGCTGCGCCGTATGCCTTTTCTGATGCGTCTGCAAAGGCATGAGTTTGTATGTTGGATGTCACATGTCCTTCGAAAATATGTCGCGTGATTCTTAGATCTTTTATGTGTTCTAACTCTTGTCTGAATGTAACCCAAGTTGAATGAAGATTTTCTGGCAGTGCTTCATCCCAGTCTAACTTTTTTTGCCATAGTTCTTGGATGAATATTTTGGCGGTAACTACAATCGGCGATAGTAGTCCCAAAGGATCAAACAAACTAGCTAAATCTGAGCTAACTGTGCGTTTTGTTATGTGATTAATCTCCCTTAGGCATACTTTCACACACAATTTATCATGTTGTGGCATCCATGTTAAGCCCAAAGTTTTCACAATATGGTTATTCTCACTATCGAAGTCAAAATTAACCTCTTGTTGTTCCTCGGCAATGTTTTGAAGTAGTTTTGAATGATTTGCTGCCCATTTTTGTAATTCAAAACCATGCTGGTGCAATATGTGTTGTAGTTCTGACTGAATTGCTAGAACAGTGTGCAAGTCATCCCCTCCGCCAATACCGTCATCTACATAGAAGTTTTCGAGTAAAAATTGAGCTCCATGTGGGTATCGTATCATGTTTGTCTTAGCAATTTGTTCTAAGCATTTTGTCGCTAAATAAGGTGCAGATCTCGTTCCATATGTGACTGTATTTAGTTTATAATACCTTATTGGCTTGGTCGGATTTTCTCTCCAAATGATTATTTGAAAGTTTCTATCATCTGGGTGCATTACTATTTGGCGGTACATTTTTTTGATGTCGGTTGTGAAGACAAATCGTGGACACCGAAATCGTAGTAGAATAGAAAATAATTCACTCTGTACTATGGGTCCTGTATACATTATGTCGTTCAATGAAGCTCCGTTAGTAGTTTTAGTGGAGGCATCAAAAACTACTCGTAATTTTGTTGTTAGACTTTCAGGTCTAAGTACACAGTGGTGAGGAATGAAGTAATTTGGTGTTTGCATAGAGTTTATGTCTATTTGGGCCATATGCCCTAATGCTTCATATTCTTTCATGAAATTAATATATTGAGCTTTGATTTCTGGAGTCTTTGATAATCGCCTTTCTAATGATAGAAATCTGTTGAAAGCTACTCCATGGGATTCGCCAAGAGTGTTTGAGCTGGTGCAGAATGGAATTTTGACCACGAATCTTCCATTTTTGTCAATGGAGTGAGTTTGTGAAAAATGGTTTTCACATTGTCTTTCAGCCATCGAAAGACATCTGTCAGATGTGCTGATAGTTTCCAGTTCCCAGAGCTGAGCAATAGCTTCTTCCAAATTAACGTCGTATTCAGTACATATTCCGCACGCTGCAATTGATGATTCATGTCCTCTAATTCTCCCAGCAATTACCCAGCCAAGTAAAGGGTTATTCAAAATGGGCAAATCGTTACCTAGTTGAATCTGCCCACCTGACAGTAGTTGGTGATGAAACTCTGCGCCAAGTAGAACATCTATTTTGTCAGGACGATTGAATTGTGGGTCTGCTAGCATAATATTCTTTGGAATTGGCCAATGATCTATATTGATAACTTGTGATGGTTGAGGTGAAATTATGTGCGGAAGGAACGCTGCTTCAAGCCGTGCGGTATAATTATTGATTCTTGAATGTAATGCTACGTTTACTCGGCGTGTTACTCTAGTGTCACTAGAAGCGATGCCACTAATGGAGATTGATGTTGGTTTAGTTGACGAAATTCAATTGGGATCCTGAATCGAGAAGTGCTCTGCATTGTATCTCCTTCTCATTAGCTCGTATTTTTATCATGGCTGTGCTCAGAAGGACGTAGCTGGGACTTTTGGATTGGTTGTACGTTGTAAGTGATATGGCGTCTTGATTTCCAGATGATAAATGATTGCCTTGCAGATCTTTGTTGTTTGAAATGTTTGTTGCTGGTGTTGATGATTTTGCTGGGTTATTGCCTTGATTTGAGCTCTCCAAGTGCAGCAATGTATTATACTTTTTGCTGCATTCCTTGCAACCCCTTGATATACAGGTTTTAGAATTGTGACCGGGCTTCAAACAGTTCACACAGTATTTTTGCTTTTGAATGAATTGTAGTCTCGCTGATGTCGATAACTGACGAAACTTGGTACATGCGAATAACGGATGATTTCCATTTTTGCACATAACACATGAATTGTTGACTTGCTTTGTGGTGATGGAAGTACAGACCCTTGATTTTGACTGCGGCATTTTTTCAGAAAACACTTCCATTGATTGGAAATTTCTTTCCAAGAACTCCAGTAACTCTGTGATTGTCGGAACCTCCCGAAGATTCTTCAGTGCTTGCTCGTATCGGAGACGCGTTGCTTGGTCCAATTTGTTTAGTAGTAGGTAGCATAATATTGGATCCCATGATTTCGTATCCAGCTGAAGATTTTGAAGCGCTAAAAGACACTCCTTAGTTCTGTCATGGAGCGACTTGTAGTTGTCAGTATAGCCTTTAATTGGTGTATCTACTAACTCTTGCACAAGCTTGTTGACCAGTAATCTTTTGTTGTTATACCGCTCCACCACCATGGTCCATGCAGCGTCAAAATTTTCTTCAGTGGCAGCGAAGTGTTTTATCAAATTTGCTGTTTCTCCTACTAACTGTGTTTTCAAATACCACATCTTTTGAATTTTAGGCATTGATCGCTTTATCACCAGAGATATGAATATATCATAGAATTCTTGCCACTTGAGGTGATTTCCATCGAATTTTGGTAATGCGACCTTCGGCATAGGCAAGGAATCTGGATCACTGATGTTCTGCTGAGATTGTTCAATACTGCTTACAGTATTGATTACCTTTCGCAATTTAGTCTCGATTTGTATAAAGCGCACGGAGTCGTAGCCTAGTTGCTCTGGGTTGTCATAGAGCTCAAATATTTGGAAATGTATGGCTTCAATGTCTTGCCATATGTTTAATGCGATGTTTCGGTTCTGATGAGTATATTCGTCATTAAGCAACCGTTCTAAAGAAGACATCATTACCGCTTGTCGACGTTTGAGCTTTATGAACTCATTCGTCTCAGCTGCTGGAACTTTGTCTGAAGTTGAGTTTGCCATTGTGGATTATATTTAGCTGGCTATCACTGCTGCTAGTATTTCCACTCGAATAATGTATTGCTGAACTGGTGATATGTTGAGTAATGAATTTAGACGTCCTGCTCTTGTAACAGGATCACGTCGGGGTCACCAAAAATGTTGAGAATCTTCGCCTTGTGCTTTCTTCCAAGCACTTGTAGCTCAAAGAAATGGGAAGATTACTTCAATGTTTTTAGAATAAAAAATTTTCTTACAGGCGCATGTTTATTGTATGACCTCTCAAGCACTTTAACTTGGAGGTAAATTTATTTAGTTGGCGCAACAACAGCACTTGAACCGTGATGCTTATCTTAATTGAAAAAGACCGTTTCTTTCAGTTTCAAATTAAGAATTATTTTATTCAGAATTTTCTTAGTCTTATATACTAGTTTTATCAAAGAAATATGATTAGTTTACATAAATTTTGCAGCAATAAGAAACAAATTAAATTGCAATAATGACTTGTATTAAATTGTGCGGTATTAAATTACATTGTAGGAAAAGTAAAAATAAAAATAAATTGTAATAAAAATGTATTAATTTAGGTCAAGTGTGCAACAGTTTATTGAACTTAAATAAAATAATAAATGATTCTTGTGCATTATTATGTATTAATTTAGGAAAAGTGTGCCATATTAAATTACAATTGTAGGCAAGAATAAAGAAAAAGTAAATAAATGTATTGGCCAAATGTGTTAAGGTTTGTTGAACTTAAAAGAAATAATGCTCGTGCATTAACACATTTCATGTTAGATTGGCTGAATATAATGCTAGGCGTAAAGAAATCTTTGACGAACCAATCCCTAGCTCAAAGCAACAACGATCATCTGAGCGATTGCGCAAATTCTTGCAGCAAGTTAATCTTTCGCGACGAAGTCTTTTGAGCACTGTCTACGACAAGCCAAGCGATTTACGACCATATGCAGAGGTAACGCTTTTTGGTAAAATTATAAGCGGTCTGTTAGACACTGGTGCGTCGGTCAGTTGTTTAGGTGCCCAAGCAGCTAAAGAAATTCTTCAAAATAATAAAGACATCAAAAAAATAAAAAGTTTTGTTAAGACAGCGGATGGGAAAAGCCAAAATGTTGTCGGGCTAGTAAAAACTAATATTTCCTTTCGCAATGAAACAAAACAAATTACTCTTTATTTAATCCCTAGCTAGTCACAAAATCTTTATTTGGGTATAGATTTCTGGTCACTTTTTAATCTTTTACCTGATGGGTTAACTCCAAATCGCAGCCATGGATTCTCTTTAGACAGTATTACAACAACTGGCGAACAAAAAGATCTTTCTGTTACACAACAGCAACAGCTACAAATAGTGATAAATTTATTCCCATCATTTGCGAAAGAAGGTCTAGGTAGAACCAATATTATTTCACATATAATCGATGTGGGTAACGCAATACCTATTAAACAGCGCCACTTTTCAGTTTCCCCCGCGATTGAAAAACTTATTACGCCGAAATTGACCGCATGCTAGAAATGGACGTGATAGAAGAGTCAGACAGTGCGTGGTCGTCACCAATTGTATTAGTTCGTAAGCCTGGAAAGGTTAGGCTTTGTCTGGATAGTAGAAAAGTTAATTCCGTTACTATTAAAGATGCGTATCATCTGCCTATTATTGATGGAATTCTGGCAAAACTTAGAACCGAGGTGTTCGTTTATCTAGATGATTTATTGATCGTATCAGCTACTTTCGAGAGGCATTTGCAGGTATTGCGGGAGGTAGCACAACAATTTCGAGTCTCAGGACTCACTTTAAATGTGGAGAAATCTAAATTTTGTGTACATGAGGTTCGTTATCTTGGCCACATCGTGGGAGATGGAATAATTCGTACAGATCCTGAAAAAATTTCAGCTATTTTAGATTTTCCACAACCAAGGTCTGTGAAGCAACTTCGTAGATTTCTGGGAATGTCTGGGTAGTATCGTAAGTTCATCAGGAACTACGCCTCGATAACAGCTCCACTGACAGACTTGTTAAAGAGTCCTCGTAAATTTTTGTGGAGCGAAATGGCTCATAAAGCTTTTGAAGACTTAAAGCACATCTTGACAACTACTCCAGTGTTGCATAGTCCGAATTTCTCACAACCTTTTTACATACATTGTGATGCTAGCAACACTGGAATAGGAAGTGTACTGGTCCAGAAAACACCGGAGGGCGAAGAAGTTCCTATTGCCTTTATGTCAAAGAAACTCAACCAAGCCCAACGTAATTACTCTGTGACCGAACAGGAGTGTTCAGCGGCAATGCTGAGCATCAAAAAGTTCAGAACATATGTTGAAGGACATGAATTCAGCGTAATCACTGACCACGCTTCGTTGAAGTGGCTCATGTCCCAAACAGACTTAAGCTCTAGGTTGGCAAGGTGGGCTTTAAAACTACAAGGCTATAATTTTAAGATAGAACACAGAAAAGGTAGTCAAAACGTGGTTGCTGATACGCTTTCTAGGGCCAACACGGAAGATTTGTCCGAGATTCTTGGTGCGGAATTGTCCGTTTTAGAAGAGACTGGGATATTCGTGGACTTGAACTCTACATCATCCGAAGGGCCAGACTATATTAGACTTATAGATAGAATAAAGGGAAATATTAACAAATCTCCAGGCTTAAAAATTGTCGACGGCTACCTATACCGAAGAACGGAACACTGTTCAGGAGACAAGGTACAAAACGATCTCGCGTGGAAGCTGTGGTTGCCCAAAGAGCTAATAAAAGATGTCATGTACAAGGCACTCTATAGTCATTTATCAGCCCATTATGGAATGAATAAAACCTTAGAGCGTATTCGTCGCTTTTATTTCTGGCCAAATATTGTGAATGATGTTAGGGATTACATTAATACCTGCGAGGTGTGTAAGGCATCGAAACATCCAAACTACACATTGCGACCCCCTATGGGGAAAACGATGGAGACTGTGAGATTCTTTCAGAAGCTATATGTTGATTTTTTAGGTCCATATCCGCGCTCTAAATTAGGTAATATTGGGATATTTATCGTCGTTGATCACTTCTTAAAATTTTGTTTTATTAAACCTGTCAAGAAATTTACAGACAACGGCTCTCAGTTCAAATCTGCCCAGTTGAATAAATTATTGCAAAATTACGGAATAACTCACGTTTATACTGCAGTATACTCGCCCCAATCCAACGCATCTGAACGAGTTAATCGTTCAGTACTTGCAGGGATTCGGGCATACATTAAATGTGACCAAAGTAATTGCGATGAATACTTAAGCAGTATTGGTTGCGCCCTACGGTCAGTCGTACATGCATCTATAGGTACTTCACCTTATTACATGGCGTTTGGACAACATATGATAACGAATGGGACTTCTTACAAGCTGCTCCGCAACCTGGAAATCCTTGATGACAGATCCACTCAGTTTGATCGCAAGGATTCATTTGATATTGTTAGGGCAAGAGCAGCCAAATGTAAAGTAAAACAACAAGAAAGGAATGAGAGATTGTATAATCTACGCTCTAGAGAGGTTAATTATACCGTGGGACAAGAAGTTTTTAGGAGAAACTTTAAACAAAGCAATTTTGAGAAGGGGCTCAACACGAAATTAGCTCCCACATTCTTAAAGGCTCGAATAAGAAACAAGATCGGTACCTGTTATTATGTGTTAGAAGATCTTAATGGTCGATTGATTGGAACTTATCATGCTAAAGACATACGTCAGTAAAATGTGTTTTATTTTTTTCATCTTATGAGATTGTTTTTTTTGTGCTACAAGCGGTATCAGATTTGTTGAATGAAATTAGTACCAAATCTGATCTTGGCGTGGGGGAATTGTAGCGGCGCTTGTAGAAAAAAAAAATTCTGAATTAAATTCCTTTAGAATTTGTGTTTAATTTATTTCCGGCGATTTGAGAACTATACAGAGTTTGAATTTTAACAGTTTTATTTGATCATGTTGAGTTAACATTACACTAGCACACAAATACTGCCCTGTATGTTACTCAAGCATATTTCGCTATGTTAATACAGTTTCGAGTACTTGATTACTCATTTGTATTTTTGTCATTGAGTTGTGATAAAAGTCAAATTATTCCAGGAATTTCTGAACTACGGGCATATAAAAGGAACGTCTCCCGTTGCACCGGTATATTTCATATCAAAAAGTTACTAAACTGTGCTAGTTCATTCTAAAGTGCAAGATTGTGGTGGAAGATTTTTCAAAGTTTTAATGTCGGCCAGCGTACGACATAATATTGCAAATTCTATAACTTGAAGATACATATACATATGAGAATATTTCTTCAACAAATTAGAACCCACAGGATATCTAAAAGCACTTTGAGGCAATACGTCGAGGTCTAGGAGTTTAATTCATTGGGAACCAAGACATGTTACATATTTGAGAAAAAGGTATGTAGTAAAATCTGTTAAAAAGGAAAAAAAAACTCCACTACTAAGGCCTTATTGTTTTTATTAGATTTCCTTCATCGATAGAAAAACGCTTAAATTTTATATATCCTTTTTTTCGGGACCGGGCAACCCTCAGCGGAAACCCGAGGGGCCAAGTGGACGTTCGTCCACTAGAAAACAAGGAACCTTTTTCACTGGATAATTAGCGAGAATGTTTGCGATCAGCCGAAGGAAAAAATAAAGTGCTATCAGATAACAAGTGTTAAAAATAACAAGTGTAAAATCCACATATGTAGTCGAAACAAACATTAAATTCGTGATTAGAAGAAGAAAAGAATAGAAAGATTTCTTTATCAACCTATGTAAAGCAAAAAAATCATGAAAGACGTTGAAAGTGTTTAATATTAGTACAAAGGATTAAAGAAAACAATATACATAAAGATTTATTAACAAAAATATACAAATTCGCATATGTAAAAATCCGCATATGTATGTACATATGTATATGTATACACGGATTATGTATGTTAATAACGTATATTAATGTTAATGATAATGCACCAAAATTTTAATAATAGTTGTCAATTTGTAAGGTTTATCTTTGCAAAATTTAAAAGAAATATGTATAATAATTTGAGAAATCATAACGGTGGAGTACAAATTGCAAATTCTGTTATTAACAGAAATAAACAATGTTTAATCTAGCTACTAGTATAACACATAAAAAGTGGTCACTCGCTTAATTGTTCCGATACATATAAAACACCTGACTTAAATCAAATCACAACTTTTGCGATCAGCTTAGAATCATGCATAATTGCACGCGTACTCATATATGATTGTATGTAAGCATAAGAACCTGAACATCACATCACCTATATATATATATGTATGTACATACATACATACATATATATACATTTGTTTGACTACCTGTGGTAAGCCACCTTTAATCACATATGGAATGTCCGCAAAGTTCCTGCTGAAAGATCTTTCAACGAGGGAGCATTACCTACCATCCATGTAAGTTTAGTTAAATTTATTTTTGTAATTTCACTTCCTAATCGTTATTTTTTTTATGGAAGAAAGTTCTAAACAAGAAGTACATACATACATATGTTTATTTTCTGTTATTAACATTTTTTTTATACTTCTTAACATTGCCTCTGTTAAGATAATTGATATGTTAAAGAAAACGATTTGTCATAGTAAAACTTGAAAATTATTAATTAAATCGTCAAACCAATGTGATAATCGTATCAGTAATAAAAAAACAATTAATTTCAATACCCAAATCTTAAGAATTGATTAAGGTTTCGGCTAAAGATCACAATGAATTTAATTATTTAATCGTGCTTCTTCTTGCTCTCTACATATAAACATATGAATTTGCCGTGTGACATACCATTTTTTTGGTACAAGAATCTCTCCATATATTTTGGTTTTTTTATCCATTAAAATTAGAATAATTTTCCGTTAATTTCAAATCAGTAATAGTCGAAAAAAAAACATTATTGTTATAAAAATACCGATATCAAAGAAATAACTATCCTTGAAACAAAGAAATAAAACTTTCATTACGAATCAAAAATGTATTATTTATTTCTTTATTATTTATCTATTATTAACCAAATTGGTTGCCTATTTAAACTTTCATTTTTAGCGTGAATTTCATGATTTTTGCTAAATAAAAATAAATATTTTTTTTTATGTTATTTAACTAGAGTTCTGTAAGTTATGAAATAAGATTTTACTCCTTAAGTAACTCGATGTTACTGTTGAATTATTCCGAGTTTTTAGTTTTGTAATAAAGATAATAAAAATGAATTGCTAATAGAATTGAGGTTTGATTTTCTAAGGCTTCTGCTGGTAGGTTGAGTTAGTTTTGGATCAGTTGCAAATATAAAGGGGTAATACTACCTGATCTTGGTTGGGAGGGCTTATTCTATTGTGTCAACTTCTATCGCAATATGCAACAATGAAGTCATCTGTCACTTTGTCAATTCTTTCCTTTTCTTTTCTATGTACCCATTTAATAAGCATCATAATAAAATTATGTGTTCTGTAGTTTGTTTTCTCGTAGCATCGAGCCAAAGTAGCCACGAACTCACCCATTAGCCGACGAGATATAGGCCGGAACCTTGATGCATGCTGCTGCTACTATTGACTCATAAAAATTTGAATAAACTTAGACCGTTACATGCTACAGAATACACCTTGATCGAAGGCTTACATGGAAATATCATATTGACTCTAAGTTAACCCAAATGAAACTTAAATTAACTCAAATATATTGGTTAATTGGCAGAAATTCAATACTCAGCCTAGACTGCAAACTTTTGATATACAAGTCGCTTTTGAAGCCCATATGGTGCTATGGAATTCAGCTATGGGGCACTGCTTCAGCTTCAAATATAGAGAAAATCCAACGAAGGCAAAACAAAATTTTACGTTTGATAACATCTGCTCCATGGTACTTTAAAAATTCAAATATTCATCGTGATTTAAATATGCTACTAGTGAGTGAAGAAATTGAAAAATACGCAGGCAAATATTTAACAAAACTCGAGTTACATCCTAATCCGCTTGCCCGTAATATTTTGAGCTTTAATGGACACATCCGCTTAAAAAAGAGGGACACAAGGGCTCTTATACTCAACACTCCAGAATAAACTGCTTGAATATATCTACTTTTGTTTTTTGCTTATCACGACTTATGTATTATTAATAACTTTCACTAAGTTTATGTCCGAAACTGGTCGGGCCTAATTATTATATTTAGATTTAAGATTTGATTACTTATTGTTAGTTCATTTTTGAAGATACAATAAATAAATATATATATGAAAAAAAAACAACGGGGAAGGAATATCCCTATTTGAAAAACCAAAACGGTGAAAGAATATCACCATCAGAAAAATAATATCCGGTCCCAGGTTTTTTGGACTGTCGCACCGTGTAATCAAATAATTATTTACTAAATGTTTAAAAGAAAAGCAAAAACTGTAGCTTTATCAAAATTACAAAATCAAAGAAAGAAATCAAAAAGCCTTGAAACTATACCAGAAAAATTACATTGTCAATCTCAATATTCAAGTTTAAAAAACTTACCAATAAATATGCAACATCAAGATTTAACACAAACTCAATCCATTTCCCACACTACACAGCAAAATCAAATCCAAACCTTTCCGAACATGCAAGAAATCTTTAACTCCTTAAGAATTCCGGATGTTATTAAAGATCTTCCTAGTTTTGACGGAAATTCTCGTCTACTATACGATTTTATAACTAACGTCGAAGAAATATTGCTATTTTTGAAAGGAACGGAAAAGACACCTTATGCTCAAATCATACTTATAAATACATATTTCCAACAACAATTCTATGGCAATTTCACTCCTTTTAATTTCACGTGGAATACAGAACATATTCGATTAATGCTCGTTAAGAAATTTCGGTAGTTTCTCTTAACCTTTTCATAAACATTAAAACTTTGATTTTTGAGTACATAAGTAAAAGTCCGTGAAAATTTTGTTTTAAATAAATATGTATATGTTGATAAAAAAGGATTGAAATTCGGGGCAATTTTAATACCATATGGCAGTCTTTTAAAGCCTTTTTCTGTGGAAAAAGGCGTAATGTCTCTGGAGTCTTGTTCCAATTCTATTTGATGAAATCCCGACATTAGGTCCAGGCATGAAAAGAACTTGGCTCTTCCTAACTGATCAAGAATGTCATCTAGACGAGGTAATGGAAATTTATCAGCTATTAGTTTTTTATTTATTCCTCTATAATCTACGACTAATCTCCACCTTTTTTGTGTCGAACCCGGTAATGACTTTTTCGGTACTATCAGAAGAGAACTGTTATATTCAGAGATTGATGGTTCAATTATGCCATCGTTTATTACCTTGTCTACTTGGGCATTAACTTCCTCTTTGTGAGCATGAGGGATTCTATAGTTTTTGATGTGCACTGGTTGTGTATCATGAAGTCTTAGTTTTTGCTTGTAAAAATTGTTAGTACTTATTTTATCAGTCTCTAAAGCAAAAATATCTATGAAGTCTGAGCATAATTTTCTCAAATCTTTATGAGCGTATTCGGGAAAATTTTTTGTTAATTTTTCAAGTTTTTCTTTATTTAGCTTGGCATTAGTTTCAGAATTGTTATTGACAATTTTATAGTCGTTTAGACTTTCGGATTTTACTTGAATGTTATTAATTACTAGGTCTTTATCTGTGGTATTTATGATTTTTACCAATGGCTTTGATTTAGTAGTTATTGCGTTGGCGATATATACGCCATCCTGCATAATTTGTTGAGGTATCAATACCTCTTCCTCGTTGGACACGAAATTTATCGGTCTTATAACTTCAGATCTTGCTGGCAGTGATATGGAATTGATATTTGGACCGTTTCTTAAAGCGATTGCTATATCGTACGGAACGTCGTTAGTTCTCAAGGTGATCCAATCTTGATCATCTTCGTAATTTAAAATACATTTGTATTTTCGAATAAAGTCCATACCTATTATTCCGTCTACTTGAATCGGAAAATCATCTTTTACGACATGAAAATTGTGAGATATAAGCAGATCTTCTTGTTTTAAATCAATTTTAACTTTGCCTATTGTAGTTATTACACCTCGCCCAATGCCATTTATTCTAGTTTGCTTAGTAGGTCTATTGGTTCGTATAAAACTTGGTGGTGTTTTACGACTGATATGTCTGCACCTGTATCTACTAAGAATGTGGACCTTTTGTCATTTAGAGTGGTTCTGGAGACTAGATAACTGTATAAATTTGTATTTATGTTGTGGATTTTACTGTCTATTGAGTACTTAGGGGTGTTAGTTCGTTTCCCGAACTATTGTCATTTATGCAACGTATATTATTATTTCTATTCACGTTGCGGTTGTTACTGTAGTAACGGCTATTATTGTTATTGTATTGATTCCTAACTCCGCTATTATTGAAGCTTCTAGGTGCATACTGGTCACTTGTATTCCTGTTATTGGGATTCCTGTTACTATTATTCTGATTAAGAGAATCAGGGTCCCTATTAGAGTTATTGGGTCTGTTACCAATATTTCTAGAGTAACGATCAGTGTGACCCTTTTAGCATTTTCACTGCTAAATTTAGCATTATGTATTTTGATTTAGCAGTGAATTTTTTATTTTGCATTTAGCATTTTTTTTAGCATTTTTGTATTATTTTTTTAGCATTATTTAGCATTTTTAATTTTATAAATTTTATATATTCTTTTCCATTTATACAGGTAAAAACTCCTGTATTTTGTCGTTTTTGTAGAAATGTATAATGATGGAAACCATGTAAACAGCAAAAGACATCTTAAGCGGCTATTAGGCTGTCATACTTGGTATTTGAGAATGGTGTGATAATGCAAAATTCGTGTTTTTCAGCTTTAAGGAATTTTGAATTTTTGTGTTTGTCATCATACTCCTTTAATATATGTTCTGTCAAATTCAGTGCAAATTTCATTTATGTTTTCGTAACTTGCGGTCTCCTAACATAAGATGGCTCACTTGAACATAAACTTGTAAGTTAATGTTAAGTGTAGACTGCTCAAATTAATGCATTTTTCAAGTGATAACATTATTGATAGTGCATTTGTTTTAACAAATCACTTATAATTTCAAGTTACAACGAAATGTTATGCCATGTGGAAACGTAGAGTACGCAAAGCATAAAGATGACTTAGTTAGATCGCGCATTTTAAGAGGTGTTTGTTGGAATGTACGAAAGTCTGTCATGCTCATATACCGAGTATGAGCGTCTAATAGCCGCCTTAATGTATTTTAAACGTCAAACACCTAATAATAAGAAGAAGAAAAAAGGAGAGAGGTGTCTTAGGACACCCGGTTATAGCAATTGCTACTTAGCTATATAATACTATGTTCACACTTATGTTTTTAAACGTGTTTAACACCTTATTCGTGTTTAAGAGCTTAAACACGATGATTTTGAGATTGTTGTTTTGTTAAATATCTCAAATGAAGTGTTTAAGATTTAAACACGTAAATAGAGTATGTTCAGTCCGTTTTTTGATAACTCTGGCACCTTTGTTTTGTTATTAAATGGCGGCAGCTGATACATTATTTGGTAAGAAAGTAATTACTTAAAAATAGTGAATTATTTACAAAAACATTTGTTGTTTGAAAAGCATAATTATTCGTAATTTTTTACAAATACATACAATAATTGACAATAATACTGACAAAACGACAACCTTAAACATCTCAAATATAATGTGAACGGTTGTGTTTAGTTCTTAGAAAACTCGTCTTAAACACAATTGTGAAAATGTCGTCGTTTGGTTTCTGGTTTGCTACAGACATAATGTATTTTGAATATACTGTGCCGCAAACCAGAAACCAGCTGACAATGTATTAAACATGTTTAAAAACATAAGTGTGAACATAGTATAAAACAAACTTAATGTGTTTAAATTCGCCGCAAATATTTCATAACGTTTCCATTTATAACCCATTATTATCTTTTCTAGCGGAGCACGATTAAATGAATATATTGTTTGTGGTCGGCGGCGGCGGTTATTCGTTTTACAGTCGATCGGCAATGTTCTCTGGCTTGTGCTTATTTGCAAAAAATAATACAAAAACAAACTGAGCTATGTTTTTCATTATTTTTGTTTTTGTTCAACTCATTTCAAAGAACCAAACAAAACAAATTCAAACAATTTGCTTCGTTTATTTTCGTACGCTGCTTTTAAGTACAAAGAAATCAAAACAAAAATAAATTAATAACTGTAATAGTGTCGCTTAATTTTGTTACGAAAATTATTTTCTAACCCCTGTATCTCGCCATAAATAGCAATAGCTATAAAAAGTATTTTAATTATGTTTTTCGGAGTCGAACACTTCACAATTCATCGTTGCTGAATCCCGCTCCTGGACGTACAGTAAAAAATAGAAAATTAATTAATCAATTTTTTAATGCAAAAAGTATTTTTTAAATGTCTTTCATATTATGTTGATAGCAGGCATGCTAATACATTAAAACATACATATAAAATAAAAGTGTAAAATTATTTTATGTATTTAATTTTTATATGAAAATTACCAGCAACAAATTTTACACTTTTATATTTAATACGATCGTACAAAGATACAGGAGGTTTTATGAATTCAGCAATTGTACTCGTATTTTGTATGTTCCTGAATTGTTGTTTTAACTTTTGAAACAACTTTGTTTGTTTTATTAAAATTAAATAAAATATTTCTTCGTTATACCGATATAATTAATAAAAAATCATTAAAAAGTTTTAGCATTATATTTTAGCATTTTCAAATATTTTTTAGCATTTTTAGCATTATTTTAAGCCCCATTTAGCATTAAAAAATTTTTTAGTTGTGGCCACACTGGTAACGATGTCTATTATTAGAGAAATTAGGAAAATTATTGTTATAATTGTTTTGAAAAGTTAATATAGCATTAGGTTGTTCGTATGCGTCCGTACAACCGCTTATAAATTTTGCTTTAACTTCATCCATGTTTAGGAACGTTCCTGATTCCATGATCAGTTTTACTCGTTCGTTGGATGCATTTTTTATTATTGCTGAAACTGCTGCACGTGTTGTGTACTTGTTGGCAGTTTCGTTTGGGAGGCCGTCAGATATGTATGCGGTCTCCAATTTTTTTTAGCAAGTTCATCGATTTCCTTAACATAGGCATTAGCATTTTTGCCCGTTTGTTTTATATTCATTAACTTTGCATTGATGACGTCAACGGATTCAGCCTTAACAGTCGATTTTAGTTTAAGTATTATCGCTGAAATGGTCGCTTCCGTTGTTACTATATTTCTGATAGTGCCTTTAAGTTTTGTTTTAATGAGGCTTACCGCAATAGCCTCATGTGTACTCTTTATGCTTTCCACAAGTGTCAAAGCATCAATGAAGCTTTGTAGGTTTTCAGGACTTCCGTCGAAGTCAGGTAGCAGTTTAGCGGCTGTGTTTAGGAACTCTATATTTGTTTGTGACATGTTGGGACAGGCTCTACTTGTACTTGGTAGATTTGAAGTTGGGTTTAAAATTAGCTCTGGTAGATATTTAAAATTTGTTTCCTGATGTAAAGAGTTAGGTACATTTAGTACGATACCTTTTTTTAAGGATATCGTTATTAATTTATCTCTTATGTCAGCGAAGAAAGCTTCAGCTGCTGCTTTATGAGCGTGGGTTAATCTGTTATAATTAACATTAAGGAGTGCTCTAACTTGTTCGAATCTGCGCACGAGATTATTTATGTGCTTATTAATTGTTTCGGGTTTTATCTCTCTATTGAGATTGAGACACTTATATGATTTTATGAATTCTTCCTTTATTGCTCTGGCCTTATTCACTATTATTTCCCATTCCATGGGGTTTAAATTCTGAATAATGAGAGACGAAAATTGATATTTTATGGAATTTTAAGAGTTATATTCTTTAGGGTTATTTAAGACGGAAATTCAACAATTAGACTTGGTCTAAATTTCTGGCTAGTGATGCTGCGCGTGTGTAATTTTTTTCGTAATGATCTCTTATGAAGCTGGTAGACTGTTATAAGGATCTGCAGCGCCAGTAAGGAAATGATAATTATTAGATATATGATTGGATATTCCACTTTCACCGTAATGTCGTTGATAACGTTAGCATTAGGGTTTTCTATTTTCGATTCACGGCCACCCATGGTGCCTAAATTATTTTAAGTTATATCAATTTGTATTAATGCAGGTTATTCTGTGAGGAGCTGTGGAAGTTCTACGCTCGCTACACCCAGTATCAAGATTATAAACATTGACCAAATCATATAGATTACAACTGTCATGTACGTATTTCGAGTAAATGATGACATAGACAAACTGCAAGTTTAAAATATTTTACTTAAAAATAAGTTTATATAGTCAAACGAATGTTAATGTGTCAATAAAAGTCAAGGACGTGTTAGTTAAATGAAAATAAATGATACTTATGTTGTTTTGTTGCTGTTGTTGTTATTGCTGGTGTTGCTATTGTTGAGCCTGTTGATGTAAATGCTGCTGCTGTTGCTGTAATTGGTGCGGATTATGCTGCGTATGTTATTGTTGTTGTTATTGCTGGTGCTGCTATTGCTAGTGCTGCTATTGTTGAGCATGTTGATGTAAATGCTGCTGCTGTTGCTGCAATTGGTGCGGATTATGCTGCGTATTTTATTGTTGTTGTTGACTATTATTTACTGCCGCTGTTGTTGTAATGGGTCAGGTCTGTGTTGTCATCAGATATTTCTGATGCTGTTGATAGTGATGTTAAATCTTAATCAAAATTATATTAATTAATTAATGTTATTCCTTATTTATTGTTTTCAGTTTTAGATGCTTCTATCAATATAGACGATAATAACGAGTTTGACGATAATGACGATGCACAATTATGATTGCAGGATTTGGAAATTGATTAGTTGCACTCCATTAACTTTATCTTCTAATATTGCTCATGGAGGAGATTCTGTTGATTTAGCTATTTTTTTACATTTAGCTGGAATTTCTTCTATTTTAGGTGTATAATTATATAACACAACAAAACATAAAAATTCGATTGGCCAAAACCAATAATTATATGTAATTATTAAATTTTCAAACAAACAACAAAAATGTAAGTATACAAACATGCATGCATGTATGTAGATAGTATGTGTATGTATATTCCCACCTATGCATACCTATTCACTTTCTTTCCTTTTTCATATTGTACACAATTTAAATTCTTTGGTCCCGGTTCACACGTTTCAACTTTTGTTGCTCAACTCATAATTCAGCTGTAAGAAAGACGGAGACGAAAATCCAAATAGCTAACTGCTTTTGCTTCAAACATTTCACAACACAGCATTAAATACACACAGTTGAATTTGATTTATTTAATTTAATTAACATATCCATATTAGTAATTTATCCTTCTCTTAAACATACTTACATATGTACCGGTATCGTTTTATTGAACTAAATTATTTATTTTTTTATCTAATTATGTTGTTTTGTTTTTTTAATAAAAATATACAAAAATAAAACAACTTTAACGTACCTTTGTACAATCTGTGGTTAAAAGATAACAGAGACTTTAACTGCAAGTTTTGTATGAAGAACTGTGAGTTAAAGTTCACGTTAACTCTTAACCATACATTGTGAAAAGGGACGTAAATTGTTTTAATTTTAGAAACAAACTCAGTAAAGTGCGACTTTGACTCGCGCACGAAGGGTTCCGTACATTCGGTTTTGAGCATTTTTTAATGTAGCTTTTTGCTTTTTTGAAGTTTTTTTTCAGTTTAAACGATTTTTTCTCGTTTTGGATTTTTTTTTTCATTTTTGCGATTTTTCTCATTTTGGCGATTTTTTTTTAATTTTGGCGATTTTTTTAATTATTGCAATTTTTTTATTTTGGCGATTTTTTTTTAATTTTTGCGATTTTTTTAATTTTGGCGTTTTTTATTTTTGGCGATTTTTCCGGTTTTTCGCGATTTATTTTCGATTTAGAAATTTTTTTATCGAAGAAACCATACTAAAGACTTTTAACAAATATCACACAAAACTAAAATTCACTATAGAAAAAGAAAACAATAACTCATTACCGTATTTGGATATGCAATTACATAGAGACAGAAATAAAATTATAACTGATTGGTACGCAAAGCCAATATCATCTGGACGCCTTATTAATTTTAACTCCACACAACCAAAACAACAGAAGATAAACACAGCGTTAAGTTTCATCAGAAGAGTATTAAAACTTAGGCTCCTTTCAGATTAGGCAATTTTACTTGTGCAAGTCTTGTGTTTGTGGGTGTGAGAGGAAAGGTCGGTTTGAAGGGGAAAGAATTGCCGTGACTTGAGTACAGACTTGTAGTTGGCAATTCTATACTTGTACTTGGCAATTATGTATATTCAAG
The DNA here is from genome assembly GCA_944452675.1 of Tachina lurida. Taxonomy (NCBI): domain Eukaryota; kingdom Metazoa; phylum Arthropoda; class Insecta; order Diptera; family Tachinidae; genus Tachina; species Tachina lurida. The sequence continues at coordinate 103,565,430 of OX101753.1, read as the reverse complement.
AATATCTTTAACTAAATTATTTTTTTCTTCAACTTCCATTGTATACACAATATTTAAAATCACTTTCACAATTACAATGAATACAGAAATGAAAAAATACGTCAACAAATTAAGAAAATTCGAGCATAAGAAAATTAAACTTGCTCAACAAAGTTGCTGAATGTGAACATAAAAGCAAGTTCAAAAGAAAATAAATAAAAGTGAAAATTATACTTGCGCAATTAAAGTTGCCTAATCTGAAAGGGGCCTTAGTGAATTCAAAAAGAAAAATAATAACAAAGTTAAAGAAATCCTAACAAAAAATAGTTATCCAACAAAACTAATTAATAATTTAATACTAAGGTGTGGAAATTCGGAAAACGGGGAAAATAGAAATAATGATACATCTGGCAACACCAAAAAATACTACAGCGTCTCTTATATACCAAAGCTCACGGAAACTAAAAACTTACAAGACATAATTAATAACAAACAAATAATTTTGGCACATAAGGCAAACAAAACAACTCAATCATTATTTACAAAAACAAAAGACAGAATAGAAAAATATCAACAAAGTAATGTTGTCTATGAAATAACATGCAAAAGTAACATAAACAACAACTGTGGAAAAGTAACGTAGGCACAACAAAAAGAAGTCTGAGTAAGAGGATGGCCGAACATGAAAATGACATACGAAAAGGAAAACACACAACTGCACTCGCTCAACATTGCGTAGAAATGAGACACAACGCAGATCTCGACAATGTTAGAATATTAGACAAGGAGATAAAAGAGAACAAACGATATACTTTGGAGAGTTTAAGAATTCAGCAAAGATTAAAAAGTGCAATAAACAGAAAGGAAGACAAGGACAATATAAACGCCAATTATTTGATAGCAATAACTTAATAATTTTGCTCCTACTGTGATATTAGGTTTACTTTTTCTACTGTGATATTTTTTAATTTTTAATTTAATTCCATTATTCTTTCATTTACTTAAATAATTTGTGTTTGTAGTTTTTTAAAGATTTGACAATATTTTGAAAAATTTTAATGTAGAAAGTGATAAAAACTATATGTAAGTAAAATAAGTAAACATTTATGTATGTATGTTTGTGTGTTTATTTATTTATTAAATCTATTATATTTACATATCGTTGCCAGATTAATAAAAATTATCCCTGAAGAAGCTGGAAAATACCAGCGAAACGTTGGATAAAATAATGTGGTAATAGTTTTTATTTACATTAAAATACAATAAAGACCTTGAAAGCCCACTATTACATTACTCTGTAATATAAAGAAGAAATAAGGAAAATAAGGTCGTTTAAAGTATCATAAAAATAATAATAATTATAGAAAATTAACTAGTGATGTATAAACACTCAAAACAAATAAAATAAAACCCTTAGTTAATTTAATTATTATTTTTCGAACCGTATTTGTTTCTATATTCTTATGAATAGAATAGGCTAATATTCGTAACGCTTTTTAAGCCAAATTACATGTGATAATTATTAATGAACAAATAACATCAAAGTTAGTTGTAAATATTCTGACAACAACATGGTAAGACTGTTGTAAATATAGAGATGGTAACTTTGAGCCTTCATTACAAAACACATGAGAAAATTGAAATGCAATGAATCAAACCAATTCACATATTCCATTTGCAATAAAGTTTCGTATATAAGGCAGACATCTACATCAACTGACACCACACACAGTGGACCAAAACACAGAAGAACCCTGATGAGGAATATTTAGTGGCCTTCGAAAACGGCTAGCTGTTCCGTTCAGCTATGTGTTGTTGTCAGAATATTTACAACTAAGTTTGATGTTATTTGTTCATTAATAATTATCACACGTAATTTGGCTTAAAAAGCGATACGAACATTAGCCTGTTCAATTTCATAAGAATATGAAAATTATTATATTTATGAAAGTTTTTTAAAGAAAAATATGTATAAGTGAAACAAAGAATTTACTCAACTGAAAAAAGTACTTTAGTGTATGCCGCAGTGAAGAAGATGTTTGCGAAATCAACTCAAATGTCATTCAGTACCTGTATAAACTCTTTTCATTTCGTTCGTAATTTCAGCTTGAAATTACTTTATTTGTGTCAGCTTGAATGGCCTATTAACCAGTTTTCAAAAATGTAACAGCATTTATACTGAAATACGAAACCTTTTTAAGTGAAGTAGTGCTATTTACAGTAAATATATTTTTAATTTTTGTTTTAAGTAAATTCATGCTGCTGACGTTCAACTCAACTCTAAGATAATTCTATAAAAGTCTTATGGGTAATATTAATTTAACTTTTGCCGTTGTAATTCCAAAATTGCAATCAATGTCCTCTATTTTTAAATGTGCCATTTCTCTTATAAATAAACAATTTACATTATGGCTGTTCCGTTCAACTATGTGTTGTTGTCAGAATATTTACAACTAACTTTGATGTTATTTGTTCATTAATAATTATCACATGTAATTTGGCTTAAAAAGCGTTACGAACATTAGCCTATTCTATTCATAAGAATATTAAAATAAAACTCGTTATTCTAGTGCTTCTTAATTTGCAATAAAAAATTCATATAAAAAGCACTTTTTAGTAAGATTCGTTGTGAACTGCTTTCATTTTTTATTAAATACAAGTTGGAACACATTTTTCATTTTATAAAAACAATATTTCTCTGAAAACGGACAAACAAACAAATATAAACACGAGTACTTTGTGAATTAATAATCGTTGTTGTGCAGAACTAAGATGCAAGTGACAAATAAAGAATACAGGTTTACCACGATATTTATAAAAAATCAAGCTGATTGATTTTTAGTTAAAATACTGATTATGAATACCAATATTTAAAAAACCTTGTTTAGCCCTAAAATGTTTTTTAAATAATAAGCTTTTTAAACCAAAATCTTTTTTTATGAATACGGCTGTTAGAATATAAAAATCTTCAAAAAATTTATATATTCATGAAAAATAGTTTTCTAGCATAATCTTTAATTCCTGGAATTGAATGTTGTAATAATTATGAAAGTAAAAAGATAACTTAAGGGAAATTGTTACAGCCTCTGTATTCCTCATACATCACATACACACACATACATAAATATTTTGCACTGAAACTCACGAATCAAACTGTGAACACAATCGGGACGAAGACGAAGTTTTCGTTTGCGAGCTTTTGTCATGAAAAATAAGAAATATTTGTTCATATTAAAATTAACACAACGCCGCCATAGAACGAAATTTGTCGAGCGTGACGAATTCTGCGATAGATGTATTTATATTTTGTACGATGACCAGTGTTGCCAAATCACGGGTAATTACCCGTATCAAGTGTAATTTTTATGCGCATGTGCAGCACGTGGGTAATTGCTCTCAGGTGTAGTTCACGTGTAATATGAAATTCTTTTGTTTTATATAATAAATATATATGTATTATACATAATATAATAAATATACCTGTAGACTTTTGACAAAAGCACATGTGTCAATTTTTCAAATTTTTCCGGAGAGCGGAAATACTCCTAAAATGCTGAACAAAATTTTTGAAGTAAGCATTTCGTTATTTTAAAAAAAATTTTAAGCTCTCTTTTCGAATTAGCATTTGTCTTACCACCGTTTTAAGCACACGTTCTTTGACCACTTTGTTTGGTCAATCTCAGGTAGAAAGTGATCACTTTTCTCAAATGTCCTGACGATTATTTAATACTTTATTAAAAACTATGAGTGTATTTCAATATATATATAAACAAAGCGAAAAAAGTACATTTTCTGCTGATATAAATAACATATTTATTAAGTTTCTTGCAACATGCATATGGGCAAGTCCCAAAAACAGTCTACCAGCCAAACATATTTGAATTTTTTTTTTTAATACATGATTTTTATTTATTGTATTTTCATATATGAACTAACAATAAGTATTCAAATCTTCAATCTAAAAATATATTTAGGCCCGACCAGTGTCAGACATAAGCTTAGTAATAGTTATACATAATATATAAGTAGTGATAATCAAAAGGAAAAAAATAAAAGTATTTTCAAGAAGTCCCATCTGGAGTGCTGTGAATAAGAGCCCTTGTGTCCCTCTTTTTTAGGCGGATGTGTCCAGTAAAGTTCAAATATTACGAGCAAGCGGATTAGGATGTGACTCGAGTTTTGTTAAATATTTGCCTGCGTATTTTGCAATTTCTTAAGTCACTAGTGGCATATTTAAATCATATTATATTTGAATTTTTTATATACCATGGAGCCGATGTTATTAACCGTAAAATTTTATTTTGCCTTCGTTGGATTCTCTCGACATTAGAAGCTGAAGCAGTACCTCATAGCTGAATTCCGTAGCTCCATATAGGTTTTCAGAGCGACTTGTATATTAAAAGTTTACAATCTAGGCTGAGGGTTGAATTTCTACCAACCAGCCAATGTATCTGAGTTAATTTAAGTTTCATTTGCGTTAGCTTAGAGTCAATGTGGTATTTCCATGTGAGCCTTCTATCAAGATGTATACCAAAGTATTTCACATGTAAGTTTTGAGGAACAATTTGATTATTGATTGTAATGGGGGAACAAGTGTCTTTTCTTAAGGTAAATGTTACGTGAGCACACTTCTGTTCGTTTACCTTTATTCTCCACATGTTTAACCATAGTTCTAACTGAGTAATATGTTGCTGAAGATATCGGGAAGCCTCGTGAGGGTTTTCGTGCATACTAAGGCAGGTTGTATCATCGGCAAATGTAGATGTGTGAATATTACTGCTCAATCGCATATCACAAGTATAAATCAAATATAAAACTGGCCCCAGAATACTCAACTGTGGCACACCGGATGAAATTATTTCAGGCGTACTCATAAAGTTTCCTTCCACAACAGTGAACTTCCGAGAAATAATGTAACTTTCCAGCAGATTAAGAATGTTTATTGGTACTCATTATCAGTTAGAAGTGGGTAACTTTTCAAAGAGCTTTGACATTGCTGACAGAAAACTTATTGGCCTATATGACTCAGCTTTGGAATCATTTTAACCTTGGCAAGCTCCCAGCTGTTTGGATAATACTCCAGTCGTAAAATGGCATTAAAAATGAATAACAGGATTCTAATAGCTATACGAGGCAACATTATCAGCATCTGATTTCTAATTCCATCAATACCCGGAGCTTTTTTCGGGTTGAGTTCTGCAATTATTTTTTGTACGTCACACGTTCTAAATTTTATGGGTCGAGGGGGTAGCGCAACTACATTTGGCAAATCAACAGCACCAGAACATGTGTTTGGGGTAAATACGGATTTTAAATGCTCACCAAATATTTTACCTTTTTCAGTATCGCTTCTTTTCCAACGTCCTGTAGATGTGCGCAGAGCTGGTTTAAACTCAACTGGTGTTTTAAGCTTTCTAGCAGCGCGCCACAAAGAGTAATTAGATGCTGGTGTGACATCAAGATCTTCCAAATAATTTTTAAGAGATGCAGTTTTTTCAAATGCAAGCAACTCTTTGAGTCGTTTAGTACACTCTTTAAATCTGATTTTAAGTTGGGGTGATCTGTGCTGTTGCCATTCTCCTCTAGCTCTTCTTTTTTCACTTACGATACGTTCAATATCCGTAGAATAAATTCTATTTACCATAGTCTGCGGATGGGCGGTAGTGGCATGTTCAGCAGCCTGTTTAATATTTTCATTAAGGTTGGCAATGTTAGATTCAATATCATCAGGTTTCTTAGCGTAATATTTTCCGTACAATGACTACTAATATATTTTTTAAATCCCAGCCAATTAACATGTTTTATCAAATTCGCATATGGGTGAGGTAAGTCCCTTCTTAATGGGCTACAAATTGTAACGATCGTGAGAGAGTGATCGGACGAGAGATCTAGAGAAGCTTCAAATTGAATTAAATCCCTAAAGATATTTTTCATGACGCCAAAATCTATAACATCCAGAATATTATATATTTCTGTAGGCCAATAAGTGGGGTCCCCACTCGAAATGACATCCAAGCCCATTTTGGAAATTGTATTGAACAACGCTCGACCTCTGGGTGTAATAAGACTCGAACCCCAGAACGTATGTTTAGCATTATAGTCGCCAGCTGGTACGAAACAAGGGCCAAGAGATTCATAGAAATCCTCGTATTGATTCTCAGTAATTGCGAATCTAGGAGGGGAGTAAATTGATGATATGACAAAATTAGTGCAAAAATTGTCGACACAAATATTCGTTGCTTGTAAATGTTCTTCACAAATATTATCAATAATATAATGCTTGAGTCTTGACTTTATTAAAATTGCTGATTCACCGCATGCTCTTCCTCTCGGGTCCTTTGAATCATATAAGGTGTAGCCATAAATTTTAAAAAGGCTTCTCGAAGTCAAATGAGTCTCAGAGACCAACATTATATCAATATTGTTTTCCGTGAGGAAGTGCTCAAGTTTATTTTTATGTTGGCGAATGCCGTTTGTGTTCCAGAAACATATTTTTAACGTGTTCATGGCCTCTTAACTAATGCTTGAAGCAGTGTATTCTGCATTCGCAGCATTTCTTGCATCATGCTAGTCATATTTGTTGTAAAATTATTTATAGTTTGCACCAGATTATCAATATTAGCTCCAAGGCGACTAAAGTTAAAGCTTGAATTTGTATTTGTTGAATTATTCGGCGGTGAAACATTTTTTGTATGAATAGAATTTGTCTTTGCAGCATCGGCGTACGATACACGGGAACTAACTGGTTGGCTCGCTTGCGCAATATTTGAAATAATTTTTTTTTAATTTATTTATATACATATATACATTAATAAATTAACTTATAAACATAACATATAAATTAAATAATGTTATTAACAAAGAATATAAATTGTTTCGTTAAAATAAATACAATAGTTTTTATTTACTGTATACTACTGGAAAAAATGTATCGTGCATCACATAGTTTTCACAGCTTTTGAGAAAAATCTACAAAATTTTTTTTCCTGAAAATAACTTATTTGAGAATTCTCTTATATTCTTATATTATTTGCTAAAAATTACGAAAACATACCACAACGTTCGAAGTTACTTAAATTTTTTGTAGCGTGCGCCACATTAATTGTGATAAATTTTTTCGCAACTTATACCTGTTAAAAAAGTTTTTTTATGGCATTCTAAAGTACACTTAAACCCCACTAAACACAATCTATAAGGTAAAGGCATCTCTCTAAAAAGACCAAAAAATTTTCATATTTTAATCCGAAAACGCGTACGAATGTAGCGGTCGTCACACAGGATTTGCCCATATGACAAAAACACTTAAATAGACATACAATTTTTTTTCTTAGCCTTAAAATTTTACAAAAGCACTTCTTTTAGAATAAGATTTTTTGTCGCAATTAAAATTTAACGCATAATGATGCGAAAAATCAACTTACTTTGATATAAATACTTCGCTTTCAGAACTAAGCTTTTGATAAAAGAACTAGTTTAAAAATATGTTGTTTTGTAAAAAGAATTTTTAAAAGAACGCAGAGCAATAAGATGAAATAAGACGTTTTGTCAAAAGTTCGAAAAACGCGTTTAAAAAAAGCGCTTCGTTTTTCCGTATTTTATGCATGGTTATGCAACTCTTCCGTCAACCTGATCATCTGACAATGTATTTCGACTCTCTGGTACCTTGTACGATGTTCACTATGAAGTGTTGCCTCTATGAAAATTATTTTTGTAATTTTGTACCTTTGATATTGAACTTTTTTTAAATTTCAAGTATTATATATGTATATTATCTGTTTATATCACATTTTTAAATTTTTTCATTAATTATGTTCATCTTTACAGGTGATTTGTAAAAAAAACTAAAAGACATAGAAACGTGCGGTTTGCGACATTTTTTTCCTATAAGAATCACTCAAAAAGTAAAAAAAAATGTTTTCGGTGCAGAGGCCCTTTTCGTGAAGCAGGTCACATATGTTGATTTTTTGTATATAGTATTTCTGGAACTACACAACCTAGGATAGTGTCGATAAGACCAAAAGATGCGCATTGAAAAATTTTCATATGATAAAAATTCCAGCGAATTTTCATAACTCGACTTAAGTTCTTTTGCCAAAGGTCCACAGATATAAATAAATAAAATAAAATATAATAATTGTACTTTTAATATGATATTTGCTATTTGTAACAGACTTTTATGAAATAAAATAGTTATCAAAAACGTATTGTTTATTGTGTGTTCAGCTCGTATACATATATCGAGAGCCTGTATTCAAAATACGTCAACTCAAAAAGCTAACTTTTAAGTAGAGCGAAAAAACTAGTTAATTCGCTCATTATTGTAATAATATATGATGCGCCTTCCATAATAGTATTTAAATGTGCTTGCTGATTTATAGGTCTGCAAAAAATATTTATTTTGCACAGGCTTGTATATTTTTTTGAGATAGCATATTTTAGTCAATCAAAAAACAAATATATTTTTAAAGTTAGCACATTTTGACGGAAAAATATAATTTTTTTTTTAATATATTTATTTTTTTAAATAAATTTGTGAAATCTTTTACTCAATACTAGATAAAAGAATTGAAAAGCTACAAGAAAAAACTTAAAATACCATAAAAAATATAACTTAAGCCTGAATAAATTTCATCTCGAGGTGGTTAGCTTTGGCACTCTCTAACTCAATCTCTATTGCAGCAAGGTCACTCCAAATTTTCAATTTTGAAATCTTATTTCATGGACTATAATCGGTTTATACATAATGTTTCTATTTAAGAAATTTATTATTCGACTTATTGTCATAAGTTCATTTTAATTTGAAATTTATTTGCTGGTGGTTCAGCGATGTCTATATGCATTTCATTGTTGCTGTAACAAATCGTGTAGAAAAATAGAATAGATTCATATCGAATATAAATTATTTGCTGGGTTTTGTATAAGTTTCTAAGCCTACTATGCTTATTTTTCTTTTGTGATTTTCAAAAATATTATTATTTGCGAATTTTCGAATAGTTTTTGAAAGTCTGTACATAAGATAAGAGGTTTGTGACTGTTCCAAAATGTGTGGTTGAAGTCTACTGACGATTTGTTACAGCAACAATGAAATGCATATAGACATCGCTGAACCACCAGCAAATAAATTTCAAATTAAAATGAACTTATGACAATAAGTCGAATAATAAATTTCTTAAATGTTAAATTTAGATTTTATTTTTTATTTTGCCTTATAATTACTTTTATTGTTATCCAAAGGATTTCTAATTGTATAAAGGTGTAGAAAAATAGAATAGATTCATATCGAATATAAATTATTTGCTGGGTTTTGTATAAGTTTCTAAGCCTACTATGCTTATTTTTCTTTTGTGATTTTCAAAAATATTATTATTTGCGAATTCTCGAATAGTTTTTGAAAGTCTGTACATAAGATAAGAGGTTTGTGACTGTTCCAAAATGTGTGGTTGAAGTCTACTGACGATTTGTTACAGCAACAATGAAATGCATATAGACATCGCTGAACCACCAGCAAATAAATTTCAAATTAAAATGAACTTATGACAATAAGTCGAATAATAAATTTCTTAAATGTTAAATTTAGATTTTATTTTTCATTTTGCCTTATAATTACTTTTATTGTTATCCAAAGGATTTCTAATTGTATAAAGGTGTAGAAAAATAGAATAGATTCATATCGAATATAAATTATTTGCTGGGCTTTGTATAAGTTTCTAAGCCTACTATGCTTATTTTTCTTTTGTGATTTTCAAAAATATTATTATTTGCGAATTCTCGAATAGTTTTTGAAAGTCTGTACATAAGATAAGAGGTTTGTGACTGTTCCAAAATGTGTGGTTGAAGTCTACTGACGATTTGTTACAGCAACAATGAAATGCATATAGACATCGCTGAACCACCAGCAAATAAATTTCAAATTATAATGTTTCTATTCTATTAACACTTTTAAAGTTATACATATATTAACAATTTTTTTTCGGAACCCATATGTACTAGTATATACATATATAACTCAAAAACTAGCCATAGTATATCAAAATCCCTATCTGTTCAGCATGTCAAATGCAATAAAATATGACGTAGATTTATCATAAACTATTTAGGTTAGGTTAGGTTAGCAGGCTGCGGGTAAGGAAGGGTGAAATTTTTAGAGTCCAGCTCACTTGGGTCCAATACAATGATCCCTTTGTGTTACCTGTTAATTGAAGAGAAGATAGTGAGAGAGGGTGATAGGGAAATGATAGTGATAGAGAAGACAGGTAGTGAAGGAAGAGATAGAGGATAGAGGAAGGCTTCATTCTTTTACAACTCTGCTCTTTGCACATTTTTAGTAATGCAGTGTTGCAGCGTCATCTGGTGTCAAATGAGGCGTATTAAATTTTGAAGCTGTGTTTAGTAGCCATTTTATTGATTATTTTACTTCGCCAATTATTCTGCTACACAACGAAGGAGGGCGCTCTGATGTACATTAGGATTATTATCTGATGAAGTCGGTATAGTTTCTAGTGACCAGTGCCTTATGCCTGCATCACTAGAAGTTTTCCCACAACTGATACAAAGGACACTAATGCACATCAGAAAAATGCGTGGTGTTGTTATTTTTAATGACTGTCGGAGACCGGGCTCGAACCCAGGCTGCAGGTTTTTTGTAGTCAACGTGCTAACTTCTTCAGCCAACGATACCCTCTCCATCATAAACTATTTATTTTTTTAAATTTTGGAAATTTACACGGGAGTTAGCAATTATTTTCACCAAAAAAAATTATACTTTGAGACAGCAGAATAAAAAAATTGTTACAAAACGAGAAAAAATCATTTATTTGATTCGAATTTTATATTACACATGAATATTACATAGGGGAGCTTTTTGCCATCGGAAACTCATTTTGACCAAATTTTAGTTGACGTATTTTGAATGTAGGCTCTCGCGGTATGTTGCATTCCATTGGGGCTGATACCAAATCATAAGTAGACCTTAAACAAGATTTTTGAAATGTGTCAAATATTTATTTTAATATTAGGTATAATTCCGTTGAAATCGGGTAATTTTGGCTCCTGCGAGGTGTAATTTTGAATATATATTTTGGTAAATGCATCAACCAACTTTATAAATTATAAGAGCTGAATTCGTTGAGTAAATTCGTCGTTGTTGTGTTTCACACGACGAATTTACGCAGTAAACTCTGCGTGGACGTGGACGAAATTCGTCGTTCGTCCCACTTGTGTTCCTAGCATGAAAAACTAATTTTTTATTACAATAATTTTTTATACAATGACAGGAAAATAAATGGGGGAAATAATAAAAAGTAAAACAAAACAACAGTTTTTATTCATATGTTTAAATTTGTTTTGTAAAATTCACGAAACTTGTGTAGGTTTAAGAATAATTTTGTACTGTAAACAAGATGATAACAAAACAAAATTTATTTATTTCACGAAATTTCCAATTTCATAAAATTTTTTTTCCTAAATTCAATGAAATAAACGAAAAATATGGTACTATATACGAAAATAACTGTAGGAAATCGTTTTTGTAACTTAACGACATTCGTAAAATTAAGGCCATGATACACTATCATACAAAGTCGTGCTATCTACGAATAAATACAACCCTGGTATGATGGAGTTTATAAAATATTTCAAAAGACAATAACAATTCATCACACAAGGGTTGTATTTTTTCGTAGATCGTACTACTTTTTATGACAGTGAGTCCTGGCCTTTTTCCTGCACAAGCTAAAAATATTTTATTAAAATTTAAAAATTTTTAGTTTATTGTACAAAAATTAAATTACGAAAAAGTGTTTCGTATTTTTAAGCATTGAATATTTTGGAGTGTAGTTAATTTATAAAACAGACATACATGCATACTGGAGTATAAAACATACTAAAAATGAATTACACCAAAATATTAATCCTATTTTCAGTTATTTATATCCTTACCATGATACATAAGGCTATTGATGCATCATTATCCAAAATGCTAGTTCCAAATTAATAAAAGGAAATTTTCCCCACTATGTTTTATAAAAACCTCACTTTAGATATAGAAAACAAATCTCTTTTGCATAAATTACACAGGTCAACACGATTTTTGAGTCTGAGCTCTGTACCTGTGATTTTGATTACTTATGCCAAACTAAAGAAAGAAAAAATATTTTTATCTAATAAAGTTTGCTTTTGTAGATACCAGAACGAAATTCCAACATTTATGGAAAAGGTATATTTTTCAATGTTAATCATATTTAAAATTAAAACAAGTTATGAATTATATATTTAAATTAATTTTTATTATAAAAGACAGCACAAATAAACATAAAAATACAAAAAAATTATACAAAAGAAGCTTTAAAAATAAATACTTTTAGTCTTTTTTGTGTAATCGTCAGAACTTTCTCATATGAGCATCCAAATGTAGTCACCCATCATGTTCTCATTATATTGTATTTGATATCTTTGTTCAAAGTTCATTATATCCTGGTGAAAGCGTTCCCCTTGCTCTTCTGAATATTCAATTAAGTTATCTTTGAATTTATCCTAGTGCGCATGTAGCATGTGCACTTTGAGTGACATTCTGCAACCCATGACTTTGAAGCTGTCAAGCATATTAGAAATAAGCTCTTCATAACTCTCGGCCTTCTTGTTACCAAGGAAGCCATGAATGACTACTTTAAGGCTGAGCCACGCTTGTCTTTCATGAGTACTCAGGAGCTGAAGAAAATGTTCACTCGCCATTATTTTCTTTATTTGTGGACCGACGAAAATACCAGCTTTAATTTTAGCCTCTGACAGTTTTGGGAAAAATGTTTTTAAATATTGAAAGACTTCGGAGTCTTGACGAAAAGCCTTTACGAATTGCTTCATGAGTCCTAATTTTATGTGCAGTGGAGGCATTAAAATACGATCAGGCTCTACAATTGGTTTATTTTTTACATTATGTTGTCCGATTTGAAACTCGCTCCGTTGAGGCCATGAATGCTGCTGGTAGTGAAGTGCATCGGCTCTACTGTCCCATAAGCAAAGGTAACACGGATATTTAGTGTATCCCGCTTGCATTCCTACCAGAAAACCAATCATTTTGAAATCCCCATTCACGGGCCAGGCATACTGTTCATATTTTAAAACTTGAAGAACCATTTTAACGCTTTCGTAATTTTCTTTCAGCATTACAGAATGAGCCAGAGGAAGTGATGGAAATTTATTCCCATTATGAAGAAGAACAGCTTTTAAACTTCTTGTAGAGCTGTCGATGAAAAGAAGCCATTCAGAAGAAATGCAAGGGATTCCGATTGCATCAAATAAACCTTTCACATCATTACAGTAACAGAGTCCGTCTTCCTTCGTGAAAAACCCAGCAAACATTTCATGACGCTTTCTTTGGTCACTTATTTTAACGTTGTCCTTGAGCAAATTCCACTGTTTTAGCCGTGAACCTAATATTTCTGCTTTAATTTTAGTAAGGTTTAAATCTCTTATTAAGTCATTAAACTCTTCTGCATCAATGATATCTGTTGAACCGATGGTGCCGCGATTACGAACTCGCTGCCTTCGCTATTACTAGATAATTGTGATAGCGGTACCATCTCTTGAGTCTTCACGTTTGGACTAGAAGGAACTTGGAAAATTTCAATGTGAGGTACTGGAGCAGACGTTGATGGTAGATTTGGATACTGGATCTTCTTGGCATTTTTTCCAGCACGACGCTTACGTGGATTAACAACACAAAAATAGCAATCATTGATGTGATCAGTTGGCTCTCTCCATATTCTTGGTACTGCAAACTTCATCTTTTTTTCTCCTCGGTACCAGGCTGGAAAAAAATTAATATCATTCATTAACAAATGACGCATTTAATGTATATTTTAAAAATATGTAAATAGGTATACAAATGTACTTTATATATAAGGTGTATTTTCTTACCTTCTAAAGTGTTTTTGCAGTTATTACACGATAAGTGAGGCGCCCATATTTTATCCTGACTTTATACGGGCATGTTAAAATAAGCTTCATAGGCTTCACAAAGTTTCTTATTTGATGATAAACTACATTTTTTGGCTCTCACTTTAATAAACTCACCACAAACATAGCAAAAAGAGTCCACGCCGTTTTTACACATTTTCGATGACATTTTTACGTTACATAAAATACGTTATTCGTCCAGAAAGCGCACTCGCATACTGCCATGACACTCTGCTACCTCTCACTTTACACCCACAGACCCTCTCACCCCTCTCTTGCATCATAAATGCAACGGCTTTTAAAAAAATGTGCAAAACCACCGTATATTTAGTTTTCATTATATTAAGTACAAAAGCAAACTTTATTTATTATTAATGGAGTTCCTATTTACTTTTCGATTTATATAATCATAAAGCTCGTTGTACCTTCATAGTGAACAGACGTAATAGCGGAATTTTTCTTATATACAAACTAAACAAAAACAAAAGCATACAAAAATATTCGTAGTACATATTAACTTTGATAAATAAGCTTTTTTTTGCTTTGATAATATTTTTACATATAGAAATAACAAAAATAAAAAAAAACCGTAAACAAAAAAAACATACAAAATACCCTTGAGGAATACTCTTTATGAGTACCCCAGAGGAAAAAAATAGTGAAGTGAGTTCTAACGGCAGAAATGCCTATTTTACTGTGAGTTTTGATGCTCATAATGATAACAATAAAAATAAAAAATCTGATAATAGACTTGCTGTAAGTTCTGAAGGTCTTAATAAAAATCAAAAATCTGATAATAGACTTTTACTAACGGCAAAACCACAGTTTCGTCAGCGATCAACTTCGCTTTGTCCAATGCCAACTAGTGAATCGTTGACATTATTGCCTAGTACTTCTACATTTAACTCAGCGATATCATCCGCTTCAGGCTCGTGGTCAACAATTAAACAAGTTGTTACTGAAGACAACAGTAGTACAAAACCAAAGGTACAAGTAGGAATGGACAGATATATAACCATTTTAAAGCGCCGGCGAAGCCCAAATTCTACTAAAATTGGATCCGCCCCAAAGATGTCTAGGGATAACAGCACATCTTCTATCAATCGTCAAAATCGTTTTTCATTATTGCAAGACAAAAACGACAAGCCCGCTGCATCATCGCAAAAGTCTTTTAAGCCACCACCTATTTATCTGAGAGAAAAAAATTCAAACGCGCTTCTAAAAAATCTACTGTCGACCATTGGTGAAAATACTTTTCACATCATTCCAATTAAACGAGGTAATATTGATGAAACTAAAATCCAAATATATGATGAAAAAGATTTCCGAAAAATTGTTAGTGAGTTTGAAAAAAATAAAACAAATTTTTATACATATCAACTTAAGAGTGCTAAAGGCCTACAAATAGTATTAAAGGGAATAGATTCATATGTTGAGCCTGAAGAAGTAAAATGTGCACTTATCGAACAAGGATTTAAAGTAAAAATTGTTACCAATATAATCAATAGAGAGAAGATTCCCCAGCCTCTATTTCGTGTTGAACTGGAGCCGAATGATATACAGTTAAAGAAAAATGAGAAGCACCCAATTTATAGTCTAAAATACCTTTTACACCGAAAAATCACAGTTGAAGAGCCACGTAAGCGTTCAGGTCCCGTACAGTGCCATAATTGCCAAGAATATGGCCACACAAAAACTTACTGCAAATTACCTACAGTTTGTGTTATCTGCGGTGAATTGCATGGTACTGCTAACTGTACCAAGCCAAAAGTACAAGCAGAAAAAAAATGCAGTAATTGTGGAGAAAATCACACCGCTAATTACAGAGGATGCCGTGTATATTCTTTCGTTAAACAGGCTATGGGTCAAAAATCTAAATTAGCTCCAGTTCAATCAGCAAATGCTTATAGCGCCACTTTGCCTCAAACTAGCCAACTAGTTAATTCACGTGTATCGTATGCCGATGCTGCTAAGACTAGTTCTATTCCCACACAAAATGTTCCACCGCCAAGTAATTTAACGAATGCAAACTCTAGCTTTAACTTTAGTCGTCTTGAAGCTACTATTGAGAATCTGGTGCTAACTATAAACAACTTTACAACAAATATGACTAGCATGATGCAAGAAATGCTGAGAATGCAGAATACTCTGCTTCAAGCATTAGTCAACAAACCATGAACACGTTAAAACTATGTTTCTGGAACGCAAACGGCATTCGCCAACATAAAAATGAACTTGAGCACTTCCTCACGGAAAAAAATATTGATATAATGATAGTCTCTGAGACTCACTTGACTTCGAGAAGCTGCTTTAAAATAAATGGTTACACTCTATATGATTCAAAGGACCCGAGAGGGAGAGCATGCGGTGGATCAGCAATTCTAATTAAGTCAAGACTCAAGCACTATATCCTTGAGAACGTTAGTGAAGAATATATGCAAGCTACGAATATTTTCGCAGAAAATTTTTGTGCGAACTTCGTGATATCATCAATTTACTCACCTTCCAGATTTTCAGTTACCGAAGATCAGTATGAGAAGTTCTACAAATCGCTTGGATCTTGTTTCGTGGCAGCTGGTGACTACAATGCAAAACATACGTACTGGGGCTCGCGTCTTGTTACACCTAGAGGTAGAGCGTTGTTTAATACAATTTCAAAAATGGGCTTAGATGTCATTTCGAGTGGGGAGCCTACTTACTGGCCTACTGACGTAAGAAAAATTCCAGATGTTATAGATTTTGGCGTCACGAAAAATATCCATAGGGATTTAATTCACGTAGAGGGCTCTGTAGATCTGTCCTCCGATCACTCTCCCACAATAGTTACAATTTTCAACCCACTAAGGAGTGATTTAACTAACTCATATGCGAAAACGATTAACAGGGTCAACTGGCTAGGATTCAAAAAACATATTAGTAGTCACTGCGTAGAAAACATTCAGCTAAGATCACCTGATGATATTGAATTTAATATTGCCAATCTTAACGAATACATTAAACAGGCTGCTGAACATGCCACTACTTCCTATCCGCAGACTGGCTTTAATAGAATTTATTCTACGGAAATTGAACGTCTTGTATGTGAAAAAAGGAGAGCTAGAAGAGAATGGCAACAACACCGATCACCCCTAAATAAAATCAGACTTAAAGAATGTACTAAACGACTCAAAGAGCTGCTATCGTCGGAAAAGACTGCATTACTGGAAAAGTATTTAGAAGGTCTTGATGTAACGTCAACATCTAATTACTCTTTATGGCACGCTACTAGAAATCTTAAAAGACCCGTTGATCTCAAATCACCATTGCGTACTTCGACTGGAGGCTGGGCAAGAAGCGATAGTGAGAAAGGTAACTTATTTTCTGAGCATTTAAAATCTGTATTCACTCCCAATTCATGTACGGGTGCTGCCGATTTACCGAGTGTAGTCTCTCTACCCCCTCGTCCCTTAAGGTTTAAGATGCGTGAACTACAAAAAATAGTTGCTGAACTCTACCCTAAGAAAGCTCCAGGTATTGATGGCATTAGTAACAAGATGCTGATGAACTTGCCTCATATTGCAATAAGAATTTTGCTATTTATTTTTAATGCCATTTTACGAATGCAGTATTTTCCACATAACTGGAAACTTGCCAAGATTAAAATGATTCCAAAGCCAGGCAAAGATCTTACCAAGGCTGAGTCATATAGGCCTATAAGCTTACTTTCAACAATTTCAAAGCTTTTCGAAAAGCTGCTCATGACTAAATTGTCCACAATTTTAGCTGATACTGGGTGCATCCCGGACCATCAATTTGGCTTTAGAAGTCAGCATAGCACTATTGAGCAAACGCATAGATTGGTTCAAATTATAAGGAGGACTTTTGAAGAAAAGAAGTATTGTTCTGCCCTTTTTATTGATGTTTCTCAGGCATTTGACAAAGTATGGCACAAAGGCCTAGTTTTAAAATTGAAGACATACCTACCAATAAATATACAAAAGCTTTTGGAAAGTTATATTGTTGATAGGACATTTACCGTTGTGGAAGGAGACTTCATGAGTGTACCCGAATCTATATCTTCTGGTGTGCCACAGGGTAGTATTCTGGGGCCAGTCTTGTATCTAATATATACTTGTGATATGCCTGTGAGCAATAACATCCACACTTCTACATTTGCCGATGATACAGCCTGTTTGAGTATTCACAAAAATCCTGATGAGGCATCCCGCAATCTCCAAGCACACATTACCCAGCTTGAAATATGGTTGAACTTATGGAGAATTAAAGTCAATGAACAAAAGTGTGTTCATATAACGTTTACCCTAAGAAAAGATAGCTGTTCCCCCATTCGAATCAACAATCAAAATATTCCTCAACATTCTCAAGTCAAATACCTTGGCATACACCTTGATCGAAGGCTTACATGGAAATATCATATTGACTCTAAGTTAACCCAAATGAAACTTAAATTGACTCAAATATATTGGTTAATTGGCAGAAATTCAACACTCAGCCTAGACTGCAAACTTTTGATATACAAGTCGCTTTTGAAGCCAATATGGTGCTATGGAATTCAGCTGTGGGGCACTGCTTCAGCTTCAAATGTCGAGAGAATCCAACGAAGGCAAAACAAAATTTTACGTTTGATAACATCTGCTCCATGCTACGTTAAAAATTCAAATATTCATCGTGATTTAAATATGCCACTAGTGAGTGAAGAAATTGCAAAATACGCAGGCAAATATTTAACTAAACTCGAGTCACATCCTAATCCGCTTGCCCGTAATATTTTGAGCTTTACTGGACACATCCGCTTAAAAAAAAGGGAGACAAGGGCTCTTATACCCAACACTCCAGATGGGACTGCTTAAAAATACTTCTTTTTGATTATCACTACTTATGTATTATTTATAACTATCACTAAGCTTATGTCCGATATTGGTCGGGCCTAATAATTATATTTAGATTTAAGATTTGATTACTTATTGTTAGTTCATTTTTGAAGATACAATAAATAAAAAAAATAAAAAAATAAAAAAAAAAAAAATATATAATCATAAAAAATCACTAAATAAAAGACTCAAAAAAAAATTTTTTTTGTTGACCTGTGTTATTTTATCTTGTAGAAAACATTCGTTCCGTAAAATTTGCCATGTTTTTAACATTAATCTACATTATTTAAATTGCATATATGTATGTGTTTAGCTAAAATAATCGCAAATGAGTTGTAATATATCCAAGTAAATGAACAAAAGACTCGTCAAAATTTTTATTTTAAAACAAAGCTTTTGGCGATTTTAGAGACAAATCGTTACATCCGACAGCACTGGCGGTGGTCATACTCTCAATTTTCTATAACCAGGGCCAGTGCTATCAACTTTTAAATTTCGAAAAGCACTGCAACTATGAAAAACAGTTAATTTATATCATGGACCGTAAATAACTGTTATCGAAAAAATTTTAACTCAAAAACTCGCTGTGTTAGAGTCAACGGAGAGCTATACTGTCATATACCAACAGATTCGTATTGGCGAGCACTTTCAGAATTTATAGGGAGCTTAAAAAAACGATCTCATCTTCACAGTTAAGAGTTATTTTTCAACGGAAAAATAAAAGATCAGATGAGACTCTTAAAAAGAGAGTTTTATTTTGCCGTCATTAAATAAAATTTTTTTAAGAAGTTTTATTGTTTTCCTCTAAAATGAAATTCTTTTAAGTAGTTTTATTTTTTCCCCCTAAAATAAAACTCATTTAGTTTAATGAAGTCAAAAAATAAGTCGCTTAAGCTTTTTTTGGTGGTTATGGCACGATATGTTTTATTTTAATTCCGATTTATTCAATTGCAATGCAAGGTAATTGTATTGGGAGACAATTTACATAAACTGAGTTTTATTTTCGGACTTGAAAAATGAAAGTCCTTACAAGAGTTTCCTTTCAGGAGTTTTATTTTATGACGGAAGAATAAAACTCTCTTTTTAAGAGTTTCATACGACCTTTTATTTTTACGTTGAAAAATAACTCTTAGATGAAGTTTTATTTTTTAATTCACAAAATAACTTTTATAAAATAATTTTTTGATATCGATTATTGTTATTTACGGTCTCTGATTTATATAAACAAAAAGTACTCAATGTAATATGTAATATGTTTAACTTTTATTAAAGCCACTCATATATTTAAAAAAAATCAAATATTAAGGAACATGTACATATATCAGAGGACAGATTGAATGCCTTATTTGTTTTGAATGCAATCACAAAAAATCTGCATATTGTTGTCAATCCACAACATTTGAAAAACACAACGACGCATGACACATTCGAAAGAGCTGAGTGCGGCGAATTTTATTGCCTGCATTGCTTGTTTTATATAAATGTTCACTGGTCTTGTCAAAAGCAACGAACACTCTGTGATTGGCCTTTCACACAAGAGAGCAATTGTGCTGGCATAACATGCCAGTTTGTAGGTGAGAGAGGCAAAGAGAGCGGTTTTGTGTTTGGCATAATTATTCAACCAGCTACAACCCCGCATCACCAGCACAAAACCAATACACACATAACTTAAAAAAACAGCAAATATCAAATGCATACAAAAAACACTAACACACACAAAGCTATGTATGCGTATATATTTGTATGTCGGGTGAATTAGTCTCGTGTGTTCTTAAAAAAACAAAAATTGTGCGGCATAAAAATTAGTCTCGTGTGTGACCGGCCATTGAACACAACGTAGTCTCTTATAAAACGTATGTACATATGTACCTATGCTCTTTCATTGGTATTCATAAAACACGATATAGATTTGAAATGTAGGTATTTTAAGTAAAATTTTTTGGTAAGAAAAATTTATTTGAAATTAATTTTAGATCTATTTTTATACCATTTACCAAAAAAATGGTAAAAGGATATATATAGGTTTGTCATTCCGTTTGTAATTTCTATAATATCAATAAGCGACCCATAAAATATATATATTCTGGATCCTTATTCATAGGGAAGACAAATAAGCGGTGTCCGTCTGTCCGTCTATCCGTCTGTCCCTCTGTCTGTACGTGAAATCGGTTTTCCGAAGCTCCCACAAGAGCTAGAGACTTCGTTCTTGGACTGGTGTGTCAGAAATTTTCAGCTAAACCGGGCAGACGATTGCAGAGCTGGAAAACTTAAACTTTATTTTACTATATAAAAGTAACTACCGAAAACAAATTTTTATTTTTTTTTTAATAAATGAACATATTTTACACTTCAGTACGACTAAAATTGGAATTTTAAATTAAAATAATATAAAAAAATTAAAAAGACGTTTCCAGGGTTGGAAAACTTTAACTTTTTGTGTTATGTAAAATTAACTACATGTGTCTAAAACTATGTCTGTCACAGGGTATTTTCTCGAGAACAGTAAGAGCTACTGACCTGAAATTTGGACACAGTGTGTAGACCTTTGGCCGCTACAACAACAAATACATGAGAATTGGAAATTACAGGGTGTTCCAAAACTAGCAACGAAAAATGTTAAAATCCCATGTAATATACATACAATTGTATGTATGTATGTATATACACTTGAAATTTGTAAAGTTAGTGTATTTGTATACAGACTACAAAAATTAACACTAAAATTTAAAAAATTTAACTTAAAGGGTGTACCATGAGTTATTGCAATTTTGACAACTTGGAAACCGTAAAAGCAAAACTCTTGAAATTTTCAAAAACGGTAAAACTAAAAAATCAAAAAATTATAAAATCGCCATACCGAAAAAAATCGCCAAAAACAAAAAAAAAAGTCGCCAAACCAAAAAAACACCAAATTACAAAAAAAAATTTCTCAGACTAAAATAAATCGCTAATAACCGGGAAAATTGCTAAAAGGAAAAAAAATCGGCAAAATGAAAGAAAATCACCAAAATAAAAAAAACCCCAATATGAAAAAAAAAAATCGCCAAAATGAAAAAATAAAATCGCCAAAACGAAAAAAACCCCACAAAAACAGAAAAAATCGTCAAAATGAGAAAAAAAACTGAAAAACAAGAAAATCGCCAAAATGAAAAATGCCAAAATGAAAAAAAAATCGTCAAAATGAAAAAAATCCCCAAAATAGGAAAAAAATCGCAAAAAATTAAAAAAAAATCGCCAAAATGAAAAAAAAACTCCAAAATGAAAATAAACCCCCAAAAACAGAAAAAGATCATCAAAACGAAAAAAACCAAAAAAAAGGAAAAAATCACCAAAATGAAAAAAACCCAAAAACAGGAAAAAGATTGCCAAAATGAAAAAAAAATCGCTAAAATGAAAAAAAACTCCAAAATAAAAAAAAACGCTAAGAACAGAAAAAAATCGCCAAAATAAAAAAAACGCCCCCAAAAACAGAAAGAAAATCGGCAAAATGAAAAAAAACCGAAAAAACAGAAAAAAATCGCGAAAATGAGAAAAACCGTTTAAACTGAAAAAAACTTCAAAAAAGCCACATTAAAAATGCTCAGAACCGAATGTACGGAACCCTTCGTGCGCGAGTCAAAGTCGCACTTTACTGAATTTTTTAATATTAAAGGAATTAAATTAAACTAAGATTTTTCTTATTTAGTTTTTGATTCGTTCACTTAACATATTTTATGTATTTTTAAAGAACTATTTTGGTATAAGGAATTAGAAAAATCCTAAATTATGATTCCAGGGTTGGAAAACTTACATTTTTTGTGTTATGTAAAATTAAATAGTTCTAAAAATGTTTTTCCTTTCCTTTATAAATTGAATATATTTTATGCTTCTGAAAGAAAAGTTTGGCGTATAAAATTTTAAAAATGAAAATTACAGCTCCAAAGATGGAAACTTTAATTTTTTTTAATATTAAAGAATAAAATTAATTTTTTTTATTTCTTTGTTCACTTAACACACTTAATTAATTTTTTAAATCAGAAAAATCTAAAAGTTTGATTCCAGGGTTGCTAAATTTATTGTTTTTTTACAAAAGTAACTAGGTCAAGTTAGTCTTTTCTTTTTGCTTACAAGTTTTATATACTTTATGACTT
Source organism: Tachina lurida (assembly GCA_944452675.1). Lineage (NCBI taxonomy): Eukaryota > Metazoa > Arthropoda > Insecta > Diptera > Tachinidae > Tachina > Tachina lurida. Next base: position 103,542,497 of record OX101753.1, on the reverse strand, counting down.
AGAATGAAATAGTTTGGCATATAAATTAGAAAAATAAAAGACATAGCCCCAGAGCTGGAAAACTATATAAAACTAATTATTTCTTTGGTAATTACATATATTCTATATTGTATAAAGAAATAAATTAGTATTAAGAAACTCAGAATTATGGTTCCAGGGTTGGAGATTGGAAAAATTTTCGGTAAATTTTTTGTTTTTTTTTTTAATGCATGATTTTTATTTATTGTATCTTCATATATGAACTAACAATAAGTATTCAAATCTTGAATCTAAAAATATAATTAGGTCCGACCAGTGTCGGACATAAGCTTAGTAATAGTTATATATAATACATAAGTAGTGATAGTCAAAAGGAAAAAAATAAAAGTATTTTCCAGAAGTCCCATCTGGAGTGCTATGAATAAGAGCCCTTGTGTCCCTCTTTTTTTAGGCGGATATGTGCAGTAAAGTTCAAAATATTACGGGCAGGCGGATTAGGATGTGACTCGAGTTTAGTTAAATATTTGCCTGCGTATTTTGCAATTTCTTCAGTCACTAGTGGTATATTTAAATCACGATGTATATTTGAATTTTTTATATACCATGGAGCCAATGTTAATAACCGTAAAATTTTGTTTTGCCTTCGTTGGATTCTCTCGACATTAGAAGCTGAAGCAGTGTCCCATAACTGTATTCCGTAGCACCATATTGGTTTCAAAATCGACTTGTATATTAAAAGTTTACAATCTAGACTGAGTGTTGAATTTCTACCAATCAGCCAATGTATCTGAGTTAATTTCAAGTTCATTTGTGTTAGCTTTGAGTCAATATGGGGCTTCCATGTAAGCCGTCGATCAAGGTGTATACCAAAGTATTTTACGTGTGAATGTTGAAGAACAACTTGATTGTTGATTCGAAATGGCGAACAAGTATCTCTTCGCAGGGTAAATGTTACCTGGACACACTTTTGCTCGCTTACTTTGATTCTCCATAAATTTAACCATAGTTCCAGTTGTGTAATATGTTCTTGTAGATATCGGGAAGCCTCGTGAGGGTTTTCGTGCATAGTAAGGCAGGCTGTATCATCGGTAAACGTAGATGTATGGATATTGCTGCTCAAAGGCATATCACAGGTGTAAATCAAATACAAAACTGGCCCCAGGATGCTCCCCTGTGGCACACCGGATGATATAGATTCAGACACACTCATGAAGTCTCCTTCCACAACCGTAAACTTCCGGGTAGTAATATAACTTTCTAATAGTTTCAGAAAATTTATTGGTAAATATGATTTCAATTTTAAAATAAGACCTTCTTGCCACACTTCATCAAATGCCTGAGAAACGTCGATAAACAGCGCAGAACAATACTTCTTTTCTTCAAATGTTCTTCTTATAAATTGAACCAATCTATGAGTTTGTTCGATAGTGCTATGCTGACTTCTAAAACCAAATTGATGGTCCGGTATGCACCCACTACTAACTAGAATTGGGGACAATTTTGTCATGAGCAGTTTTTCGAAAAGTTTTGACATTGTTGATAGCAGACTTATTGGTAGCGCCACTACATTCGGCAAATCAATAACACCAGTACATGTGTTAAGGGTAAATACTGATTTTAAATGCTCAGCAAATATTTTACCTTTTTCAGTATCGCTTCTTGCCCAACCCCCTGTAGATGAACGCAGAGGTGGTTTAAACGCAACAGGTGTTTTAAGCTTTCTAGCAGCGCGCCACAAAGAGTAATTAGATGCTGGTGTGGCATCAAGACCTTCCAGATAGTTTTTAAAAGATGCAGTTTTTTCAAATGCAAGCAAGTCTTGGCGTCGTTTAGAGCACTCTTTAAATCTGATTTTATGTTGGGGCGATCTGTGCTGTTGCCATTCCCTTCTAGCTCTTCTTTTTTCACTTACGAGACGTTCAATATCCGTAGAATAAATTCTATTAAATCCAGTCTGCGAGTAGGAGGTAGTCGCATGTTCAGCAACCTGTTTTATATTTTTGATAAGATTGCCAATGTACAATGAGTACTGAGATATTTTCTGAACCCCAGCCAATTAACACGGTTGATCGTCTTCACATATGGGTGAGGTAAGTCACTACTTAGTGGGCTACAAATTGTAATGATCGTGGGAGAGTGATCGGAGGAAAGATCTTGAGACGCTTCAACATGAACTAATTCCCTAGAAATATTTTTCATGACTCCAAAATCTATAACATCCGGAATTTTTTGTATGTCCGTAGGCCAGTAAGTGGGCTCCCCACTCGAAATGACGTCCAAGCCCATTTTTGAAATTGTGTTGAATAATGCCCGACCTCTAGGTGTAATAAGACGCGAACCCCAGAACGTATGTTTTGCATTGTAGTCGCCAGCTGCTACGAAGCAAGCGCCCAGGGGTTTTGTAGAAATCCTCGTATTGGTCCTCAGTAATTGCGAATCTAGGAGGGGAGTAAATTGATGATATGACAAAATTAGTGCAAAAATTTTCGACACAAATATTCGTTGCTTGTAAATGTTCTTCGCAAATGTTGTCAATAATATAATGCTTGAGTCTTGACTTTATTAAAATTGCTCATCCACCGCATGCTCTTCCTCTAGGGTATTTGAAACATATAATGTGTCCATAAATTTTAAAAAGGCTTCTCGAAGTCAAATGAGTCTCAGAGACCAACATTATATCAATATTTTTTTCCGTGAGGAAGTGCTCAAGTTCATTTTTATGTTGTGTTCCAGAAACATATTTTTAACGTGTTCATGGTTTGTTAACTAAAGCTTGAAGCAATGTATTCTGCATTCGCAGCATTTCTTGCATCATGCTAGTCATATTTGTTGTAAAATTGTTTATAGTTTGCACCAGATTTTCAATACTACCTTCAAGGCGATTGAAATTAAAGTTCGAATTTGTATTTGTTGAAGTATTTGGCCGTGAAACATTTTGTGTGGGAATAAAGCTTGTCTTTGCAGCATCGGCATACGATACACGTGAATTAACTGGTTGGCTCACTTGGGCAAGAGAGGCGGAGTAAGTGTTTGCTGTTTGTGCTGGAGCTACTTTAGGTTTTTGCCCCATAGTCTATTTAACGAAGGAATATACAGGACATCCTCTATAGTTAGCGGTGTGATTACCTCCACAATTGCAGCATTTTTTTCTGCTTGATCTTTTGGTTTAGTACAACTAGCAGTACCGTGCAATTCGCCGCAAATAACACAAACTGTAGGTAATTTGCAGTAAGTTTTTGTGTGGCCACATTCTTGACAATTATGGCACTGTACGGGTCCAGAACGCTTGTGTGGTTCTTCAACTGTTATTTTTCGGTATAAAAGATATTTTAAATTATAAATTGGGTGCGTCTCATTTTTTCTCAATTTTATATCATTCGGCTCAAGTTCAACGCGAAATAGATGCTGGGGGATCTTCTCCCTATTTATTATATTTGAAACCTTTGAATCCCTGGAGGACGAGTGCGTCTTTTATTTCTTCGGGAACAACATAAGAATCTATGCCCTTCAATACGATCTGCAGGCCTTTAGCACTCTTGAGCTGGTATGTGTAGAAACTTGTTTTATTTTTTTCAAATTCAGAAACCATTTTGCGGAAATCTGTTTCGTCATAAATTTGAATTTTCGTTTCATCAATATTGCCACGTTTTATTGGAACAATGTGAAATTTATTCTCACCAATGACCGAAATTAATTTCTTAATAAGAGCGTTTGAATTTTTTTCTCTCAAATAGATTGGTGGCGGCTTGGATATATATCATGTGTGTCGTTGTCATCTTGCAATATTTGAAAACGATTAGTGGAGGATGCGCTGTTATCCCTAGATACCTTTGAAGCAGATGCAATTTTAGCAGAATTTGGGCTTCGCCCGCGCTTTCCCACAATAATATAACGGTCCATTCCGACTTGGACCTTTGGTTTTGGGCTACTCTTATTTACAGTGACTAATTGGGTAAGTTATGAATCGGATGATATCGCTGATTTAAATGACGAAGTAGTAGGCAACTGTAATGTTAACGAATCACTAGTTGACATTGGACAAAGTGAAGTTGATCGCTGACGAAAAATTGGCTTAGCCGTTAAAAAAAAGTCTATCATTAGGTTTTTTATTTATTTTATTTAAATTAAGATCATCAGAACTCACAGTAAGTCTATTATCAGATTTTTTATTTTTATTGTTATCATTAAGATCATCAGAGCTCACAGTAAAATAGGCATTTCTGCTGTTATAAATCACTTCACAATTATTTGTTTTTGAGGTACTCATATAGAGTATTCCTCAAGGGCACTTTGTTAGTGTATTCCTCAAGGGCACTTTGAGTTATTTTGTTTACGGTTGTTTTTGTTTTTTTGTTATTTTAGTTATTACTGTCTATGTAAAAAATATTAGCAAAGCAAAAAAGCTTGTTTATCAAAGATGATGTACAACGAATACTATGTACTACAAATATATTTTGTAGGGTTTTGTTTTGTTTGTATGTAAAAAAAATTCCGCTAATTCATCTGTTCACTATGAAGGTACAACGAGAACTCGACGGTAAAAAAATAACCAAAAGTATTTTTTTTTCAGTTAAACAGATTTCATGTTTTAGAAAAATCATTACTCAAGATTTTTTTATACATGGTTAATTTTTTTATGGATATCTAAACTAATTGAAGTATAAACGAAGGTTTGTGCTTATTGTGCTCTCAGCATAATAACTATTAATTTCTAGTAAATGGAGATAAAACTAAAATTTATCGCTAAAGATACATTAAAGAACATGTTCCGTTTCATTTTCCTGATACCTTTCTTTTCTGCTGAACAAATTTCAAAAAAATCCTGTAGGAATAAAACGTTTACATAATACCACGATGTATACCATTTGCAATGGGACCTTTAAATCAAGACACTAAGCAGTTTTGCAACATTAATGATTATTAAATACGGGAAAATATAAAACAAGTTAGTTTACTTAGTATGGAGGTGCAATACTAAGACTATTGTTATTAAATAGCAGCACGGTTTTTGAACATCTCGAGGGCGAGTAAATAAGCTCCATTTTTTTGGTATTGTATTGACGTGACGTCGATGTTGACTGAAATAAGAATGAATGTAAAATATATCTTAACCACAGAGTGTAGAGTAAAATATTTAACTATTGCTAATATCGAAAATAATTTAATCAAATTTTTTAATCGAAAAATACTGAATGGTCACTTACTATTAATTGCTTTAGAGAAAAAAATGATAAATTTTATCACAAAACAAATATGTATGTATGTGTCTGTATACTATATATGTATATGTACGTACGTTGGTAAAGGGTATATAAGATTCGGCACAGCCGAATATAGCACTGTTACTTGAATTTTTTACGATGTTAATCAGGGTAAGAAAATACGCGGAGCAGCTCCGCTCTTTTCAGCTCTTTTGGCACTTTTACGCAAAGAGCGGAGTGTCAATGTTATTGCTCTTGCTCTGCGCCACTATGTCGACGCTGCTCATTACAAAATCGGAGCAAGAAGAGCAGTACCATGGTTGGCTCTTTGCATGCTCCGCTCCTGTTGTTTACGCAATGTGTAAAAGAGCTGCAAAGAGCAAAAAATGCGCATTGCTCCTTTACTGTGGTACAAAATACATATTTTCTTTTAAAAGATTCTGTTTCGTTGTAGTGATTATTATGATAAAATAAGAAAATGTTAACGGATGACATTTTGTAAAAACCTTAATAATTTTTATTTTTAGTTTTAATTGATGTAGTAGTAATGTAGTATTTATTTTATTAGGGTTTTTAAATTATCTGAAAAATCGACTGATTTCAAGTTCTTTAATTGGACCTTTTTTATACCCTTTACCAAAAAAATGGTATAAGCGTATATATACGTTTGTCATTCCGTTTGTAATTTCTATAATATCAATAAGCGACCCATAAAATATATATATTCTGGATCCTTATGCATAGGGAAGACGAATAAGCGATGTCCGTCTGTCCGTCTATCCGTCTGTCTGTACGTGAAATCGGTTTTCCGAAGCTCCCAGAAAAGCTAGAGACTTCGTTCTTGGACTGCTGTGTCAGAAAATACAAACTAAATTGGTATTGAAACTGAGCAAAATCGAGCAGACGATTGCAGAGCTGGAAAATTTAAACTTTATTTTGCCATATAAAAGTAACTAGATAATACAAATTTTTTGTTTTTTTGTTAAATAAACTTATTTTACACTTCAGTACGACTAAAATTGGTATTTCAAATTTTAAAAAATAAAAAAATTAAAAAGACGTTTCCAGGGTTGGAAAACTTTTTGTGTTATGTAAAATTAACTATGTCTAAAACTATATTAGTATTTTCTCGAAAACCGTAAGAGCTACAGACCTGAAATTTGGACACAGTGTGTAGACCTTTGGCCGCTACAACAACAAATACATGAGAGTTGGAAATTAAAGGGTGTGCCAAAACGAGCAACGAAAAATTTTAAAATCCCATGTAATATACATACAAATGCACTTGAAATTTGTAAAGTTAGTGTATTTTTATACAGACTACAACAATTAAAAAAATTTTAATTAGAGGGTGTACCATTAGTTAATGTAATCTTGACTATGTAATTTTGACAACTTGCTCTATCTTGGAAACCGTAAGAGCAAAAATCTTGAAATTTTCAAAAACGGTAAAACTAAAAAAACAAAAAATTATAAAATCGCCAAACCAAAAAAAACGCCAAAACGAAAAAAGCACCAGATTAAAAAAAATTTCTAAATCGAAAATAAATCGCCAAAAATAAAAAAAACGCCAAAATTAAAAAAATCGCCAAAATTAAAAAATCGCAAAAATTAAAAAAATCGCCAAAATTGAAAAAATCGCCAAAATGGAAAAAACGCCAAAATTAAAAGCGAAAAAATTATTTTAACTGAAATAACGTAAAAAAAAACATATTAATGCTCGTTAAGAAATTTCGGTAGTTTCTCTTAACCTTTTTAAAAACATTAAAACTTTGATTTTTGAGTACATAAGTCAAAGTCTGTGAACATTTTGTTTTAAATAAATATGTATGTATATGTTGATAAAAAAGGATTGCAACAAATATTAAAAAACGGAGTATGTGCAAATTATTTCGGCAATACCAGCAACATAACTGTGAAGCGGTACTCTGCTATGAAAGCAAAAACAACTCGTATACAGGTACGAACTCGTAATGACAGATTTTTCTTGTTTGTTTGAAAATTTATTTATTTTATTACTATTAGAAGGCACCAACGCAAGATTAAACTTTTGTGAAATCAACAACGTAATAAATGTTGTTAATGGTAGAATTAGTCGATTCGTATCGTGTTACTTTTGAAGTGGTGGTAACGTTTAATTCTGGATGTTAGTTAGTAAAAACGTGAGAGTTCCACCAAACTTGTCAGCTGTTGTTGTATTTCTCTTTGCTTTATACATGTGTGTGCATGTATGTAAGAGAGAAGTTGACGTAGAAATCTATTTTCTGTAGATTTCTACCTCACATACACTTACGATACATATTAAATAAACAGCAACATGTTATATTTATGCTACAGATTTTCTCAGCTGCTCCGTCAACTCACGATACGAATCTACTAATTCTACCATAAGATTGGGTATGATGAGTACCTGGAATTGTAAAGCGGATATGTATGTATGTATGTTCAATGTCGCTCTCACCAGCACCAGCGATCCGAAATTTCAACTTTTTATACAAATTATGCTTTAAACACATTCACAACAGCAAGCTACCGACTACCAATTGTCAAGGATAGAATACACATGTTCATATGAGAATGATTCTTTTGAAGACAGCAAGTCGTGTTTTCGTGTAGCCTGCTGTGGTGAATGTGTTTAATGCTAGGCTGCCCAGAGAAGCGCCGGAGGGGCCAACATCAATTGGCTTTTTATACAAATGAATACACATACGCTTATATATATCTCTCTTGTTTCTCTCTGTGGCCAGCTCTGGTTTAATGCATTAATCATGAATCTTTGATACATGCAAATTAATACACACACACATACATATTTCTCGCCGTGAGCACGAGCAATGCAGGTAGATTTTTTTATATAGAGCCAACACTAGCGTTGCCGTTTTGGTTACTTGTAACCAAAATTGGTCACTTGTTTTCCAATGTGTACTTGTGTATTTTTTTATTAATTAATTAATAAATAATTATTAAAATAATTATTTTTTTGGGTAAAATATTTCTGGGTAATTAAGCGTGGAATTTTGTTTGAATATGGGTGTAAAAAAACGGGTACTCAATATTTGGGTTGAATAAGCGACGAAATTTGGAGTGGTTACAATACCTACATGTGCACAGTTATGTTGCTGGTATTGCCGAAATAATTTGCACATACTCCGTTTTTTAATATTTGTTGCTATCCTTTTTTATCAACATATACATACATATTTATTTAAAACAACATGTTTACAGACTTTGACTTATGTACTCAAAAATCAAAGTTTTAATGTTTTTAAAAAGGTTAAGAGAAACTACCGAAATTTCTTAACGAGCATTAATATGTTTTTTTTACGTTTTTTTCAGTTAAAATAATTTTTTCGTTTTTTTTAATTTTGGCGATTTTTTTTAGTTCTTGCGATTTTTTAATTTTGGCGATTTTTTTAATTTTGGCGTTTTTTTATTTTTGGTGATTTTTTCATTTTTCGCGATTTATTTTCGATTTAGAAATTTTTTTTAATTTTGTGCTTTTTTCATTTTTCGCGATTTATTTTCGATTTAGAAATTTTTTTTAATTTTGTGCTTTTTTCATTTTGGCGATTTTTTTCATTTTTGCGACTTTTTAATTTTGGCGATTTTTTTAATTTTGGCGATTTTTTTAATTTTGGCGATTTTTTAATTTTGGCGATTTTTTAATTTTGGCGATTTTTTTTAATTTTGGCGATTTTTTTAATTTTGGAGATTTTTTTAATTTTGGCGATTTTTTTCATTTTGGCGATTTTTCCGGTTTTTCGCGATTTCTTTTCGATTTAAAATTTTTTTTAATTTAGTGTTTTTTTTTAATTTTGGCGATTTTTTTAATTTTGGCATTTTTTTCCATTTTGGCGATTTTTTTAATTTTGGCGATTTTTTTAATTTTGGTGATTTTTTAATTTTGGCAATTTTTTTAATTTTGGCGATTTTTTTAATTTTGGCGATTTTTTAATTTTGGCGATTTTTTAATTTTGGCGATTTTTTTAATTTTGGAGATTTTTTAATTTTGGCGATTTTTTTTTCATTTTGGCGATTTTTCCGGTTTTTCGCGATTTCTTTTCGATTTAGAAACTTTTTAATTGGGTGTTTTTTTTCATTTTGGCGATTTTTTAATTTTGGCGATTTTTTTAATTTTATCGTTTTTTTATTTTTGGCGATTTTTTCATTTTTGGCGATTTATTTTCGATTTAGAATTTTTTTTTAATCTGGTGCTTTTTTTCGTTTTGGCGTTTTTTTTAATTGGCGATTTTTTTCGGTTTGGCGATTTTATAATTTTTTTTTTGGTTTTACCGTTTTTGAAAATTTCAAGATTTTTGCTCTTACGGTTTCCAAGATAGAGCAAGTTGTCAAAATTACATAGTCAAGATTACATTAACTGATGGTACACCCTCTAATTAAAATTTTTTTAATTGTTGTAGTCTGTATAAAAATACACTAACTTTACAAATTTCAAGTGCATTTGTATGTATATTATATGGGATTTTAAAATTTTTCGTTGCTCGTTTTGGCACACCCTTTAATTTCCAACTCTCATGTATTTGTTGTTGTAGCGGCCAAAAGTCTACACACTGTGTCCAAATTTCAGGTCTGTACCTCTTACGGTTTCCAAGATAGAGCAAGTTGTCAAAATTACATAGTCAAAATTGCATAAACTGATGGAACACCCTTTATTTTAATTTTTTGAAATTTTAGTGTTAATTGTTGTAGTCTGTATAAAAATACACTAACCTTACAAATTTCAAGTGTATATACATACAATTGTATGTATATAACATGGGACTTTAACATTTTTCGTTGCTCGTTTTGGAACAGCCTTTAATTTCCAACTCTCATGTATTTGTTGTTGTAGCGGCCAAGGGTCTACACACTCTTTCCAAATTTCAGGTCCTTAGCTCTTACGGTTCTCGAGAAAATAAGACTTAGGCCATTATTATTTATTGCCACAGATATGTATGTATATGTACATGTAAATATATGTACATGTACATACATACATACATTAATATGTACATACATATGTAAATACAAAAAATTTAATGGCGAGAAAATCGATATTATTTATTTTAATACTTTGTATTATTTAATTTAACCCAAAGTAACCACTGTTAATGTCAAAAAGAGCAAGCGTAATGAGCCACTCAATGTACACAATACGCGGTGCAAAAGAGCAAAAGAGTAACATCGTTGCTACTTGCTCAAAGAGTTTGCTCCTACATGTGAGGAGCAAACGCAAAGCGCAAACAGTGGCTGCGCTTTTTTTGTACTCCGCTCTTTGCGCATGCTCTACATTTTAAGGCGCAAGACAACAGTACGCAATGAGCAAAAGAGCAAAAGAGTGCGCATTTTCCTACCCTGATGTTAATATTATCTAAGGTTTTTTTTTTAACGTAGACATAAGCAAAGAACAAATAATACTTGCTCTTCGGTAAATGTTTAATGGTAAATTTATAAAATTTTATATTTTTTACATTTTATTTTTTCCTTATACTGCATTTTTTATTTATAACCTTGAAAATACGTTTAATAAACTTATTATTTGAACGTGATATACAAAAGATCAATGAATACTCCAGCAGTGTGCACACTTAATTTTTTTTTAATTCGGTAGAATCGACAAAAACAAATCGGTAGATTTGTATGAAATTCGGTAGAAAATATTTTTTATTCAAAGAAACATAAAAAATAAAAAAATATATGTATTTATGTATATATAAAGAGTAATTGCAAGGAGTATCAAACTAAGCAGGTTACAAAAGCGCATTTAAAACTTCACATGTGATTGGAAATTAAACTGCCATAAACAATGAAGCATTTCCAATAAAAAAAGTATCATCCCCAGTTATTTGCCCTAACCTTTATATAGATATGCTATGCATACATAAAATAATATACATATGTATGTAAATAACAGGAATTCAGTTTTTGTACATAGGTTTTATAAAGCTACTAAAATAAATTTTATTTGACAAACATTTGCTACTACAAACATTATATGTAAGATCCAATTATGAATTTAAACTTTTGTGTAAAAATTATTAAATCATTGGGAGGAATAAATATTTCAACCCCAAGGTACAATTCTATGTTCTGTTTTAATGATTTTCATGGCAGAAAATGACCGTTGTGCGGCCGCACTGCTATGTGGCAAAATATCCAATTTACACATATGTATGTACATTAGGGTGACAGCCAAAATTTTTTTCGCGAATTTTAAAGCTTTTTCAACGGAATATTGTGCCAATAGGTCCAAAAGTTTTGTGACGAAAATTTGAGCCAAATCGGACAACGTTTTCTGGACGCGCATCCAGGTCAAAGGACAGGTATTTTCATATTTTACAATATATACGAAATAAATTTTTTGAACTCGTTTATTTTTTTCAATATTTAATGAAAAAATGTGGATTTATATATTTTCGTGAAAAAAATAGTAAAAAGAACTTTTTTGGTAATTAACCTTTCCTTTATGTCAGGAAATTAATAGATGCTTTTATTCAAAAACGTTAACTACAAAAACACATTTGTTTGTTTGTATTAAATCACACCATCTACATGGCAAAAATTTTAAAATTGCTAATTTCCTAGACAACAACCATTATTTTTAACGGATTCTAATGATAAATTTCAAGGCCTACTAGATTTTTAAAATACGACTGAATTATGTATTTCCCCAAAAATTATATAAATTGCATTCAGTCGTGTGAAAAGTGTAAAGTGCTTTTGGTTAGAGATTTTTTGTGAATTTTTTAAAAATATATAACAATGCCCTCGTTAAGGGAAGAAATATTTTTAATAGGCTATTCAAAACACCAAATAGTTGGTTCTAAACTTCCCTCGAAGGGGGACTGCCTCAAAGTTTTTTTTTCATAATATGAGGACAACGAAATTAACTGCAAAAGATAGTGCTGATCTTGTGGTAAGAGAGTGTATAATTTTTTGGGAAAAGGCCCGTATTCCTGTTCACGATTTGCACTGGTGTACAAAAAAAATGTTGCGTCTGTATGAGGAATGGAAAGATTTAAAAAAAATATATCTAGAGTGTCCGACATTCATAAAAACAGAAGAAAACTGTGGAGCGATAATTTAGGCGATCTCTTCGATATTGCTCGTACCGATGCACTGGAACTAATAGATTTAGAAGAAGACAAGCAATTTTTAATTAAACAAAGAATGAAAGGTCGCGAAGGTTGTATGTTGGGAGTCGACTGTAATCTAAGAAAAAAAGAGGAAAGAAAAAGAAATCGCAAAAAACAAGAAGAGTTGCGTAAAAAATTAAGTGACGAATTACCATCAACTTCATCAGGTAAAAATTTAATTAAATGTTAAATAACGTTGTTTTAAATTTTTGTTGGAAGTACTGAACTGTGACAAAATTTATTTCAGCCTGCAATATGATTGAATTTTCCGCGTCTGAAGATGCTGCAACATCAGAGGAAGAATATTCTGAATGTTCGACTGAGGCAAAACGTTTTCGCAGTACTTCTTGTACGAAAAAGCAAAGTGTCTTAACGTCAAGACTAGCTGCAGTTTTCGACAAGTTAAAAATAAGTCAGAGAGATGCTGTACACTTATTGGTTGCAGTTATTGACGCCGTCGGACTTAATACATCCGATTATATTTTAAATCGAACCTCCATAAGTCGGGAAAGAGCCCAATTAAGATTAACGCAAAGTGAAAAAATTATAGAAAAGTTTACTGCAAGTGATCAACCTTTGACCATCCATTGGGATACTAAACTGTTATCGACAATAACAGGAAAATCAGAAGACCGTTTGGCTATAATTGCTACGGCTCCAGGCCTAGAGCAAATTATAGATATGCCTGATATTCCCTCTGGGACTGGAGCGGAAATTTCTTCTGCAGTTTATGATGCATTAGAAGACAAACATATTTTGGAACGAACGGAAGTGTTTGTTTTTGATACAACATCATCCAACACTAGTAGATTGAAAGGTGCATGTGTGCTTTTGGAGAGATCAATTGGAAGAGAAATTCTATTTCTAGGCTGCAGACACCATATTTTCGAAATTGTTTTGGCAGCAGTTTTTACGGAGGCCAATGTTGGAGTGTCGTCTGGACCGGACATAACGATTTTTAAAAAATTCAAAAAACATTGGCCAGAAATAAATACAGATATTTTGTGCCAGGAATAGCTCATCCACGAATTATGGAAATTATAGGCGATAATGTTGGTGAACTTTTAGATTTTGCTTTAGGAAAAATGAACGATTCATTCCCGAGAAATGATTATAAAGAATTTTTGGAGTTAGTAATTATATTCCTTGGTGGCAATCCTCCTTCAGGAATAAAATTCAGAAAACGCGGTACACTGCACTACGCAAGATGGATGACCAAGGCTATATACTCTTTAAAGATAGTGATTTTTCGCAATCAATTTCCTGAAGTGACAGATTTTGAAATCAGTGCTTTGATAGAAGTAACAGGTTTCATTGTAAGTTGTTATTCAAATTTTTGGTTTGATTCAAATAAAGCGGATAAAGCTGCTTTAAATGATATTATGTTTTTGAGAAAATTGGAAAACTACAAAAGAGTCAATCAAAATATTGCGGACAAAGCCATTTCAAAGGTATTAAATCATCTGTATTACTTAAGCGAAGAATGTGTGGGCTTTTCTTTGTTTGACGAAAGGATAGACAACATAACAAAAAGCAAGCTAGTAGCGAAGATGTCTGTAGATATATCTGGAAATGAGGATGAAGAAATAGCAAATAAGCTAATAATAAAGAAGGAAAACTTAAAAAGTTTTATTTTCAGAGACAACTCTGATATTTTACAAGATTTGTTTTCAAAAAATACCAAAAAAGTTTTCAAGAGATTTGGAATTTCAATAGAGTTTTTCAGCAACGATCCACGTTCTTGGAGTGTTACAGGAGAGTACCTAAGAACGAAACAAATTATTCAAAACTTGGCTGTTGTTAATGATTGTGCTGAAAGAGGCATTCAGTTAATTCAAGAATACCATGACAAAATAACAAAAGATGAGGGACAGAAACAACATTTAATGAAAGTAACTATCATATATTATAACTTTTTTAATTTTTTTTTCTCTTGACATGGTTTAATATTTTACAGGTGGTACAAAAATATAGGCAGCTGTATTCAAAAAATGCTAATCTATATTCTCTGCAAAAAGATTTTGATCTGTAGATTTTAAAAGAAAAAAAAAACCTACCAAATCACCGATCATAATTTTTGTTTTTAAAATTAGAAAAAGTAGTAGATTGACCATTGAATGCGGTCGACGCTGGTAGCGCAGCAGAAAATATATGCATATTCCATCCTGAAATGTAAAAACTTTATGTTAATTGAAAATTTTTCCTGCAATATTTTTAAGTTATTTTATCAAAAGTACACAGAATTTATATACATTGCCAATAATGGCATACATATATTAAACATTTTTGAAATAAAATAGTTTGTGGATCACTTTGACGCAAGGGAAATTTGAGAGTTAGTTCCCAAAAAAACTATTTGAGTGTCCTCTTTATTAAAAGTCTACAGAATCCAGATGTTTTTGTAAAATAAAGTAGAAAATATATGAGTTTCTCAACTTTCTTTCATACTAGCTGTGAAATATGCAAATACCTGACCTTTGACCTGGATGCGCGTCCAGAAAACGTTGTCCGATTTGGCTCAAATTTTCGGCACAAAATTCTTGGACCTATTGGCACAATATTCCGTTGAAAAAACTTTAAAATTCGAACAAAAATTTTTTTACATACAAACCATTGTCACCCTAATGTACATATACCGACTTAAACTACTAAATAACAATTCTCAGTGGAAAGCTTTTCACATTTTAGAACATACATGTGATTAATTTGCGATAAGTGTGATCAACTTGATCTTGTAGCATCATTGTTAATCAAGATGTTCGTTCAATATTCGGTAGATTTCAGGTCTTGTGCGGTAGAATTGGTAGATCGTTAAATTCACAAACATATTCCGTAGAATCTACCGAATATCGGTAGAGTGTGCACACTGTACTCCAGTGAATGGTATGAAACATGGATGGAAATCATGGTACAATTGTACTTTTTATGTTACATTTTGACCTCGTTGATACCGTGGTACTACCTCGAGTTACTTGATACAATTTAAAAATGCCAATGTTTCACTATATAGCAACATTAATTTTGCCTATGTTGTCTTTAATTTTTTTTTGTGTGTTTTATTTTAGACGGTCAGCTTCTCTGTTTTTGTTGCAATGCTGTTGTCAAGGAAAGATACTTGACCCAGGTGGTGTCAACTCTGCAACAAAAAATCTGTCTAGTACCTTAACTGTAGCTGTTAACTTGACAGCACCTCGTACATGAACTCACCTTTGCTGTGGTTATGTTTATTTTTGTTAACTTCATATCGCTACTTTACTTCAGTAGTGTGTTTTAGGTTTTATCGCGCATTTTTTATGCGCATAACTTAGATTTTATAGTGCTTGAAAATAACAGGCCAGTTAATCAGCAAAATTTTTAAAATAACCGATCTCTAACAAGTCTAATCTACGAATGTACCCTTATGAATGTAATATTTATAATTTTTTATGTTATTTTTTATACTCAATTTTAATACACATTTTTGTAAAGTTTCTTTTTTTTATTGTTTAGTTCTGAATTTTTACACATTTTTTCACGTTTCTGTTCTTATTAATAAATATTTAAAAAATGGTACCGTCATGGTCCGAAAAGTACATTTTGTTTTGAGAGTTGATACAAAATCTAAGAAGTAATTTTCCTTCCCTGATATGAAAGCAATACATTCTTCCATGCTGCATCATTTCATTTCGATGCTTGTATTATAACGGCATTGTAATAATAGAGAGTGTGAGAGCAATCAACACAGTGTTGCGGAATCGCGGGTAATTACCCGAATCAGGTGTCCATGTGTAGCGCGTGGGTAACTGCTCTAAGGTGTAGTTCACGGGTAATTTGAAATTCTTTTGTTTTATATAATAAATATATATATATATATATATATATATATGTATACATATATATATATATAATATAATAAATATATAAATAAATAATATAAAATACAATAAATTATAGTCTGATCAGTGCTGCCAGAAGGATGATTTTATCATATTTTTGATGATTTTCGGATCTAAATATGATTACAAGATTTTTTTTCTCGAATGATGATTTTTAATTTTGAAAATTATGATTTCTACTTTCAATACATGTACAATTTTCTTTGTTGTTCAACAATGTTTACCCAATAAGTAATTTTGCTTGAAATCAAATGTAAAATAATTTTTATTCAAGTCACATATTCAATTGTCAAGGGTTGAAATATGCTTGATTAACACCTTATTGTAGTGTACCTCACTTACTGTAATACACTGTATCATAATATAATTGCATTGCAATACAGTTCATTGTAATAATTAACAATACGCTTACTTTATTAAATTTAAATGACACACTTTTGTTTTCATTACAAAATTATTTTATTATAGATGGTCAGCAAAAGTAGACATAAAGAAACACAAAAATAGTAAAGTGTAAAATATTATATAAGTAGAGTTAAACATTCAATAAATCAGACTTTAATTTCTAAACGCAAACTGGCAACAACTTGCCTAGTTTATAAATTGACTTCTCACTTTTTCTGGCAGTTCCTTTGAACGCCTAGTTATAAGCTGAACCCCCTCTACAGCTCGATAAAAATAATAATTGGGTTTTAGGACTTCACAAACACACTACTACATGCTAGTTACACACCCTACTCTCAACATTACATGCCGATCCTGCAGTCACACCTCCTTCCTTCAACTTTTCAATTCAAGCCTTGAATTATACTATAATTCAACCTTGTATTACAATTGAATTCAAGTATATTTTAATGTTCAAGAACAATGCTTTTAAAATAAAAAGGAAAATCGACAAGTTTTCTTAAGATAATTTTCTGCATATCTACTTTCACTATTGTTTTCACATTTTTACACATTTTGTTTTCTAAAAATTCACTTTTTTATTTATCTTTGATATTTTTCACCACAATTTAAATTTTATTAAAAAATAAATTACATATTTGACAAGGTTCGAACACATATGTATGTTGTCTGATTTTTTTATTTTAAAATATTTTCAAACTTGAATATTACTTGAAAAAATACTTAAATTTAACTTTGTTTCCAATTAAATTTCAAGTGCTTGAATTTTAATTTTTTTAGTGCTTATTGGGTATCAATAGCTATATACCTATAAAGAAACCATTTTAGTCCCAGCGAAAATATTCTTTTACGTGGAAACAGGTCGGTAAGGGTGAGAGCACAACTCTCGCTCCTCCTCTGGGATTTTACAAGCAAAATTAAAAAGAAAAAAGTCATCTCAGAGAAGTGACGAAAAATCAGTCCAGAATATACTCAAATCTTGGACAAATCTATACCAAATCGTTTAACAGAAGTCATTCGTCGCCAAGGAAAAGCAATTTGCCTCTAAAACAACTGTGCATATTTTATATGATAAGAATATTAGCAATGTCGAACACTTTTTTGTTTGAATTTCTTAACTAATTTTTTTAATGAAATTTTTATATTAGTTACTTATAAAAAAATAAGGTCATTTATTTTTTTATTAAATGCAAAGTTCCTCAATAAAATGCTTTCTAAGTTCTTTTTTTAAATCAGACAGTAAATAGTTTTTTATTGATGAAAACAAAAAAACGTTGGTGTATGTCGAATAGTTTTTTTGTCCACTGTAAATATGTGCATTTTGTTAAATTTTTTATTAAAAAAATTGGACTAGTGATGATTTTTGTCTTCAAAATATGATTTTCTTTCCGTCAAATGATGATTTTCTTTGCAAAGCTTCTAGGAGCCCTGAGTCTGATACCGTTTAATGTGATACTGAATTTTATTATTTGAAGAAGGTATACAGAAAAAAGGCAATAATAATTTTAAACCTCTCCTAAACAATAGTTATAACAATTTAAGTTTCAATGAACGTACCTATTAGTTTAAGATTTTTATGTTGCTTTTATTATGTAAATTTTTTTGGTATATTTCTCTTTAATTAATGTATAGTATAAGAAATATTGAATTACTTTTAATGTATTTATTTGCTGTTTGTAACAGACTTTTATGAAATAAGATAATTATCAAAAACATATTGTTTGGTGTGTGTTCAGCTGATATATATCGAGAGCCTATATTCAAAATACGTCAACTCAAAAAAGCTAACTTTTCAGTAAAGCGAAAAAAATAAATGATGCGCCTTCCATAATATGCTTGCTAATTTATAGGTCTGCAAAAAAAGAATTATTTTGCATGTGGTTTGCGTATTGTTTTGAGATACGAGTAGCATATTTTAGTTGATTAAAAAAAATATTTTATTTGAGTTAGCATGTTTTGTCGGAAAAAATATAATTTTTTTGAATTTATTTATTTTTTAATCAATTTGTGAAATCTTTTACTCAATACTAGATATAAGAATTGAATAGCTACAAGAACAAGAGAAAACCTAAAATACCATACAAATTGTATTTTAAGCCTGACTGAAAGCCTCTTCCATCTCGAGGTGGTCAGGATTGGCACTCTCTAACTCAAGCACTATTGTAGCAAGCTCACTCCAAATTTTCAAACTCGAAAGCTTATATCATTGACTATAAACGGTCTGTAGTGTACCTTACTTACTGTAATACACTGTGTAATAATATAATTGCATTGCAACACAGTTCATTGTAATAATTAACAAAACGATTACTTTATTAAATTTAAATGACACACTTTTATTTTTATTACAAAATTGTGTTGTTATAGATGGTCAGCAAAAGTAAAGACATAAAGAAACATAAAAATACTAATATATAAAATAGTATATAAGTAGAGTAAAATATTCAATAAATCAGACTTTAATTTGTAAACGCAATCCGGCAATAACTTGCCTTGTTTTCAATTATATTCTCTAATCTTCTGGCACATCTTTTGAACGCCTACTGATTGAGCTGGTCTCCCTGACAGCTGTATAAACTAACCAAGGGACTATAGGGCAAATATACCACAAACACCACTACACGCTAGGACTAACCTTTACATCCTGTTAGTTTAACCTTTACACAGTCCATACATAACATTTCTATTTGATTGACAGTTTAAAAGTTATACATATATTACCAATTTTTTTATCGGAACCCCTACGTACTAGTATGTTAAAAGTGACCATATCTCAAAAACTAGCCATATGATATCTAAATCCTTACCTGATTCGTGTTCAGCATGCCGAATGCAATAAAATATGAGATATATTTATAATAAACAATTTTTTTTTCATTTTGGAAATTTAAATGAGACTTAGAGAGTTTATTTTCACCAAAAAAAATATACTTTCAGAAAGCAAAATAAATAAAATTATACAAATCAAGAAAAAATAATTTTTTTGATTCGAAATTTATATTACCGATGTATATTTCCTTTTGCCATCGGAAACTCATTTTGATAAAATTTGAGATGACGTATTTTGAATATACACTCTCGATATGTTGTATTTCATTGGGGCTGATAGCAAATCATAAGTAGACCTTGAACAAAACTTTTGAAATGTGTCAAATATTTATTTTAATATTGGGTGTAATTCCGTTGAAATCGGGTAATTTTGGCTCCTACGAGGTGTAATTTTGAATACATATAGTGTTTTCACACTGAATTGGTTTTAATAAAAGTTGGTTTTAATGTTAAAACCAACTGTTAAAACCTGGTTTTACCATACAAATTGGTTTTGTTTAATCCAACTTAAAACCATTTCTGAATTGGTTTTATGAAATGCGACCCTGTTTTCGCTGTGGTAAATTCAGTGCTGCCAAGTTAAAATGACCGGAAGCAGCTGATAATTTTTATACCAGTGAATAACAAAAGATGTCGCTTGCAAGATTTTCAACTTAAAAATGGATGCAGCAGCAACAATAAATAAAAAAATAAGGAAAAATAAGAGATTTTTGGAAGGAAAACAACAAAAATATTTTCATTGACCTCTGGAAAGTGAAAATAAATGATGTTACATATCGATCCACCGATAAAAAAAGATTTATTTTGTGATTTATTTGTGAATTTTTTATATACAATAACTTGATTTCCAAACATTTCTTTACTTTGTATTACTAGTGCCATAATTTTAAAATATTAACTTACAAAATATACAATAATAAATAAAAACAATTGTACAGTTTGTCAAATAAGTGTTATAAAAAGCAGAAAAAAATACAGCAACAAACACACGCATTTCTGCAGGAGATTTATTTTATTTTGAGCAAAGTTATTAGACAGTCTGTGAGTTAAAACCTGAATTTAACAAACTTGCAATGTGAATGCAAAATCAGCTGTTTATGGTTTTAACGTTAAAACCAGGTTTTAACTTGCAGTGTGAAAACACTAATAGCAACTACATTTGTTATTGTTGTAGAATAAATGCATTGCAAAAGCAACGAATCTATGAATAGTTAGCAAATGTGAATGGTCTCATTCTATTCTCTGATGTATATAATAGAGTTATAGCAAACATAAAAAAGATCGAACATAACAAGTTTTCATTTCATAAAAATATAACAGTCCCTATTCGAAAAAAGAACTTATTTAACAAAAAACTAATAAAAATAAAACGAATATAAAAAAGAGAAAAATGTCTATTACAATAAGTTTAAAGTATTAAAGAGATATAGATATTGTCGTTGCTCCAACATAATCAGCTTTGTTTTCAGGAGAGTAAAAAAACTGTTTTATTTTGGAACCTGTATATGTTTTTATATAAGTATTTCGTAAAATTAATCTTAAATAATTGTAGATTTGCTAGATATAGCGGAATTGCCTCAAAACTACACATAACTCATTTTATTGTTTCGCTTCAAGAGCATTTCTAATAAAATAATTTTTTGTTTTAACACAACAGTTTTGTTGAATATTTTTTCATAAATATTTTTTGCTAACTTCCGAACCGATTAATATATCATTAAATGATTTGGTGGGTGAATGTATGACACATCAAGTTTTATAATGGTGAAATAAAAAAATTTTAAAAATCTACACACAGCCGATCACGCAAGATCAACGATGATATGTACAAATAACTGCCTAAAATGTGTTAATTATTTTTAATATACATACATATGTGCCCTTAATTATGGTAGATATTATCTACCAAAGAAATATACGATAATATATATATCTACTAGATATGCATATGTATTTACCTAGGGTTTACACGTGCAGGTGCAAGTTCGAAAAACTCAATACACTCAAACTCTTTTACTAACATATCTACACTTTCGGCACTTGCATTCTACTTCCAACTCAACTGCCAAGGAATTTTACAAGACAGTGACTTGGTGAACTTGTAGCAAGTAAATGGAAAGTTAGCTAACAGAGCTGCCCTATTAATACTTTAGCACAAATTAATTGGATTTCAGTGTAATATTATGAGTTTTTACCAAGGTTGGCAAACTGTATCGTAAAAATACCGATACCGATTCAAATACACCGGTATCGTTACCGATACCGAAATCCATTTCGGTTAGAAAATACCGGTATCCAGACTACCGTTTACGTCTATACCGGTACGTACCGGTATACCGATTCCGGCCAAAACATAAATGATAAGTGAGTTGTAGTTGTCAAATTTTTATTATGTATTACAACTTTTTTCACCATGAGACATTTTGGTTCTTATTTCGACCATTGCATTCGTTTTGCTTTATTATTCCAGAAGCCAACCAATCCCATTTGTCAGCCAATATTATTGCCACGTTTATAAAATATAGAATCTCAAGAAAAAAGAACAAAGTCAGAACTAAAAATATATGTTTTGTAATAGATACTATGGTTTCAAAAAACATAGCATATATAAGAACCTTTGTTTTTCGAGCATTTATTCGAAGACAACTAAAATTACTTGTTATTCAGAATACCAAAAGTTAAGTTGTTTCAGTTTCAATCCAACTTAGTTGAGCTGTAAACCGTAATATGGGCAAAAATTGCAAAAATATATATCAATTAACTTTCTTTCTTTGGCTTAGAGAAAAAACTTCTAAACTTTTATATTTGAAGTTAAAGATTCCTCTCTTGAGGTGAAGAAAAGTGCCTGCTTTAAATTTTTAAATGTTAATTGTACAAGAAGATTGTTTTCTTTGTTTTTAAGTTGGCTGAAAGAATATTATTTATTCTTTGAATTGAAATATTCCAATGTTCGTTTCGTCTGAATTTGGCGAGAAAGTTATAAACAATATGGGTCCAATACAAAAATATTGCCTAAGAACGTGTGCAAAGTATAAAAGTGTAGAAAAAAACCCACAAAATTATATTTGGTGAAAAATACGGACATATATTTGAAATTTACTGAAACAAGATATACATATGTACATATATGGTTCAAAAGGCCTTAGTCTCTTCTTTCTGTATACGTTTATAAATTTAAAATCGGTTGATATTTAACTTAGTTAGAGGTTGATAAGTGCCTACGGGTACGAAAAAGCGGTTTTTTACCCGTAAAGGCTGGTACTCTGTTCGAAGTTGAGAAAAATTTTCAGTGCAATTGGTTATTTCGCGTGAAAAATTTGACATGTACTAAATGTAGCCCAACTCGCGGTTGTTTTAATAAATTTCTCGCTTTTTTTTTTGCTTGTAAGTATGCAACATTGCTAAAATCCGTGCGAAAAAAGCACTGCTCATGTTGTTTCGCAGATAAACTAAAATGATACCAGATTAATTTTGCATAGAAAGACATGATTTTCCGTGTTTTTCACACCAAGAACAGAGTACTACTCTTGCGAATTTATTTCGCAAATATTTCATACCAAATACATACTTTTATATGTAGTTTGACAGCATTTCACACGAAATTGTGAACAGAGTACCAGGCTTAACTCAAGATTTTGGAGATGTTTGAAAAATTTTTATACTCGACAATACCTAGCAGAAAAATACCCCCATACCTAAATGAGAGCGGCAAGCGTCGCGTTAGTATCAGGGTACGCATTTTCAGTACAATCAAATAATATTTTTGCATTTATATGTACTGAAAATGCGTACCCTGCTGCTAGCGCAACGCTTACCGCTCTTATTTAGGTATGAGGGATAGTAAAACTTCGCAGGTATTTCGATTTCATTAAAAATTTGTCACACAGTATAATTTATCAGTATAGACTTTATGTATGTAAAGTTTGAACTGCAGTCTCCTTGTTTCACTTTTTTAATAAATTATTGTTTAGTAATAGTATAAAATCATATATAGAAACAAATAAGTTTATATGCTTTTATACATACATACATATGTTAATGTAAAAGTACTCCCTTTTTGAAGTAATTTAATAAAAAAAAGTTTTTTTGCTATGTCCACTGCCTGAAATAATAAATTTGTCAGTAATATCGGTATACCGGTATTATAAACTTGATAACGGTATGTACCGGTAATACCGATACCGAAATAAAAAAAAATACCGATACCGCTACCGATACCGAAATTTAAAAAATAATTGTACCGGTAACAATACCGATACCGTTATTTGTTTCGGTTTCCAACCTTGGTTTTTACTCATTTTAAATAAATTTAAAAGCTAATTTAATAATTTTTTTCTTAAATATTCATAAATCAAGAAGTTAATTAATTTTTTAGACATAAAGAACTATGAAACAATACGAATAAAGTTCAATACTATATGGATCCCTTAAAACTATACTTTTTTATGTTATGGACAATTCTGCACTAAATGGTAAACATGCAAGTTGCAAGACAGTCGGCCATTTGTGCGAAATTTTCGTTGATAATACGTACACAGAGCTTGCATGCAAGGTACTTAAATGTGTAAACGCAGGGTTAGTACAATGGTAGGCACTGTCAATGTATTGGTAAATTTTTTATGTGTTGAGGTTGCGAGCTACCCACCAAACACAAAGCCAAGCGTTTAGAAGATAACGGTGCATTATATATTTATACATAAATAGACATATTTTCTATCTTGAAAAAAAAAACGTTGATGAAGTAAAATTATTAATTGAAAATAAAACCTTTTCTAAGTAAACAGTGAAATAAAAAAAATTAAAAAAGATGGGACAATAATTTATCATGTTTTCCATTCAAGAGAAAAAAATAAATAAAAGAATGGTTGCTTGGTGGAGCAAAAAGGTGAAAATTCACCATATAAAATTATGCGGTTGGATGTATCAAACTTGATAAGCTTAATAAACATTGTTTCAAAAATATTGTAGTCATGATCTAAGACGCGTCAAATACAAATCACAATTACATTGAATAAATGGGCCTGAGGCGCGGACGCACTCCCTAAAACACAATTTATTGATATGAAATTTTTTTGTATTTTTTTTACATAACACTGAACCTAATTGGGGGGAGATAGTATAAGAAATCAAAAATTAATTCTGTATACAACTAACCGCCACTCTAATTTATATACATACATATATATGTACATATATTTATAATATTTGCTGCCTAACTTAGGCTCAGTTTACATCTGGCATTTCTTGTGTGTCATTTGCCCAAAAAAGCGTAACCAACTAATTACTAATGAAAAACTATTTGATTCAGACGTGTATTTATTCATTTAAACATTTTCCAATCATGTTGGATTCTATAAAATTGTCCAGTAGTTATGTATGGAACTATTTAAATTAGTAAATACATGTCTGAATCAAACAGTTTTGCATTAGTTGTTAGTGGTTACGCTATTTTTACGATTGTGTAGCATTTGGCACACCGATGTAAGCCCGGCGTTAGTTAAAAATGATCGATGAAGCAATATGTGCTTCTGTTTTTTATATGCGTATTACTTTTTGAACATTTCTATTTAAGGAATCAAATGTCGTGTAGTTAGAGCTGTTCAAAACTATAGACGTGCAATGTACTTAAGTAGTTTTACTAAATTTAAAAATAATTTCACAGTTCGTTTAAACATCTTTGTCAACATCCAATCTGGCGCCATTTGTTGCAAAGAAAAAGAATTGATAAGAGAATAATTTAAAAATGAGAAAAACACGAAAATATCGAGTGCCAGTAATTCGAAACTCATATAGTGATGGCAATCGAGGAACCATGTGGTCAATTGATAGCAGTACTACTGATTTATCAACGAAAAACTACCAGCATACAAAATATGTATTTATATTTGTCAGCCGAATTATTACGAACAACAACTGGATAAAATCTCAAGTGTATATCAATCAATAACAACATTAAAACAGCAGCCCCGATGCATTCAGCAAAAGGATATTTCATATCCTTTTTAAATAATATTTTTATTGTGGAAAGAGTGAACTGCAACAATGACCAGTTAAAAACAAAACGAGCAAGAGAGTAATAAGAGAACAGAACATATTTATTTTTGGGTTTTAAATTTATTACAACTTCCACATTTTTGATTTCATAAAGCGCTTAAGAGTGAAGGAGTTGGACGTGAGGATAAACGTGGCTGGAATACAAAACTACAAACGTTAAATAATTGCCATTCAATTGAATTATTGATGGAGGGAGAAGGCGACGCGTGTTATATTTTTAGTACAAGCTGATGTTTTTGTTGCGGATTTAAATGATGTATATCGTCACCTTAAATGCAAACGGACGTAACTACAAAAAATTCGAAATGGATTTTTTGATTGATTATGATTCATTTTATCAAACTACATGTTCAAGCAAATATTTAGACATCTGCGATCAAAAATGACGACTTTATTAAAGAAATTCAAACGAACGTAATTACGAATGCATTTTTTATTGAAAAGAACGTAACTTACATAAAAGCTTAAATATATGTATATAAAAAGGAAATAAATGGTTAAAAAGATATAAGTATCCATACTACAACTAAATGTCGAAAGAATTATTTATTATTATTGATTATGTAACGTTTATTCGTTTATTGTTTCTCCTCTAAAAAATATAAAAGTGTACGTCCGTTTGCATTTAAGGTGACGATATGTAGGTACCCACAGACGCGCATGCACTCATTTTCATACACTCGTAAAGATACGAGTATTTCATGTAACCAGCAATCATTCGGCATGTGCTTCACTTAGGCAGATATCTTAATTTGAAATCAAACTCACTTCCAAATATCAACTACAGTCAAATCCCGATAATTTGTACCCCGATAAATCATAATTTCCGATACTTCGTAATAAACAGTCTGTCCCTTGAAAAAATCTCGTTAATTCGTAAAATTTCCATACATTTTGGTTCCCTCGATAATTCGTAATTTTTTTTCAAATAAAATCTCCTTTACCTCTTATAAATCGTAATTTTTTGCTAACTATCACTTATAATTCGTAATAAAAACAACAGAAACATGGAAAGAATGATTTTTTGTTTAATGCTATTTTTTGGGTTGGTTTTTGCTTTTGCTTGTGTGTGTGTGTTTATTTTTTCAAGATCAGTTTTTTACATGAATAATAAAGAAAAATGTCAAAGCGCACGCATAAAACTCTGTCGGTGTTACAAAAACAACAAATTTAGTAAATAAATTGAAAAAACCCGTTAATTCGTATTTATTTTATTTTAACCCCGTTAAATCGAACTCCCGCTAAATCGAAAACCCCTATAATTCGTAAGAAATGGCCGGTGCCTTGCGATTACGAATTATCGGGATTTGACTGTATTTCAAAATATGTAATTTAAATCGAAGGAGGATTGGATATTTTTTTTTTAATTTAGAAATGTACATACATATGTACATATGTACGTATTTTTTAATTGTTTTCAAATGGTTATAACCAGGGAAACCGCAAATATGCAATTGCATATTTTTTCTGGTGTGACGTATTAATACGGGGACAAGATATTTATCCGTGTCAGATCTTTTTATGATTTTTTTCATCGATTTGTTAGTGCATATTTTTGCATGTATTGTCCTTTAAATCATGTTTTTTCATATTTCAGTCTTTCAAGCATATTTTTAGAATTTGTTTTTAAACTTTAGAACATAATTGATGCTTTCAGGGCATATTTTGATACTTTATAAATTTTTTGTTTTAGTATGCTTGCAAGCCATCTATTTGTTGGTAAATATTTTTATTTTTCGCCACCTAAATATTATTTTGTAGTAGATATATATTTCTGATTTATAACACAGTTATTCCGGATGTTACTTCCAATAAAAATTTGGTTTTGCTATTTGTGACGAACTCTGCCACAATAACATCAGTAGACAGACGTTGGTACGACAGGCAACGATTTTTATTTCCAAATCTAACAATTATATCGTGATCTCTTTTGAAGTTAAAGTTAAATTTTTCGGCCTAATAAAAAAAAATTATTTGCATTATTTGCTTCAAAAATTTGTTGGATAATTATTTTTTAAAGTGTACTTCAAATATAAATTATTTCTTTTAATACTGGAATTATTATTTGTTATTAATTGTTTATTGTTTTCTTTTTTTTTGTTTGCTTATTTTATATGCAAATGTTTTTAAGTTCTAAGTGCATATTTTCAAGTTTTTAGTGCATATTTAATGCGCATAAAACAATTTCTTTTAGAGCATATTTCCGGTTTCCCTGGTTATAACAAAGTGATATCCGTATTCAAAAAAAGGCCGCATAATTGTTTTTTGTTTTTAGTGAAAGAAGTTACCTAGCGCTATCATATATGAAATCATACACTTGCACCTCTTTCTTTGAAATTTGCACATACTAATTAAAAAGACATTTTGTTTTTTAAAAGCAAAAAATATGTTGCATGTTTTTAAAAATGAAAACACGTTTAGAGTATTACTAGGGTTTGGAAATTCCCGGACTTTTGCATTTCCCGGGAAACGGAAATGAAAAAATCAAGTTTCCGGGAAAAGCAAATTTTCTAATTTAAATACATTTATTAAATGAAAGTTGGCGAAATTTCGATTGTTTTATTAATGTAATGATTCTTTTGAAATAAAAGTTAATACAAAAGCAGTTTTAAGACAAATTTTCAAGAGTTATTAATTGAATTCAAGCAAATGGAATAAAGTTATTACACAGACAAAGATTATATAAAGACTAAGTGACGACTGTTAACACAATTAATTGACAATTTTATAATTAGACCTACAAATCATTTTAATAAGAATTTGTCTTGCTTTTTTCTCATTATTTTTGAAAAATTTTCATGCGGTTTCTTATCGTTAAGTACAAGCAAGTTACAGTACTATACTCAGCTGCGCCGAATTTTAAATATTTTGAGCCACAGTCTGTCTAAGTGTCTTTCATTTTTCATTTTATTTCTCCTTAAATATTTTCCTCGGGGTTTCAATAACAGCTTCGTCGACTTATAATAAACTCAGAGTTTTTATAGCTTCTATGAGCTTAAAATTTTCACTACCCTTTAAAAAATTGTTTTATTAATTGGGCGAAAAAGCACTTCAAGTTCGCTTAACATCGAATTATTTATTTAGGAAACGATTACATCATTGCAATCATTGATACTTATACAATTTATTCCACTTTCTTATGATGATTAAACGATAGTGATTTAGGCAGTTTCAGACTATAATAGAACTATTAATACTTTTGACTAAAATGTCTCGCTGATCTAATTTCAGTTTCAAAATGATCAAAAAACAACAACAACTCAGCATGTCAGAGTTTCATTTACCACAAAAGTGTTAATACTTGTATTATACTCGGAAATAGCCTTTACTAAATGCATATTGCATATAGTTTTCGAATAGAGCAATAATTTTTCTCGTAGACGCTGTAGACACACCTAATATTAATATTAATTGAATTTGTCCAACCAAAGCAAAATATTAAACGTCTTAAATTCCATTAATTACAACTTTGTTCTGATTGGTTAATTTCCCATAAATTTTAAGTTTCTGTAGACATTAGCTCAGCATTTTTTTTTATTATTAATTTGGTATAAGTATCGTAATAAAATTTAAATTCTTGTCAGTCAGTCACAAAATAAATCTGAGTGTTTTAATTTTCTGATTCATTGTCTTCAAGTTACACGTGTTTGAAGATAAAACAATAAAAAAAACAATTAGTACGGTTCCAATTCAAGTGTTGGAATTGAGTAATACTAATAATTAACAGATGCATTAGGAGATTTTATGGAATTTTTATGAAATTTCAGTATACGAGTAGATTTGAATAGCTCACATTAAAAAAATATGGACATTTATTTTACTGCTTGTTTATCGACGCCGATGGAGTTCTTTCTTTCTTACAGTTACATTTGATACAAAAACTCAATTTTAGAATTTGTTTAAATTTTAAAATTTAAAAATTTACTTCGAACAGGGTATATGTAAGTGTTTAAATAGACGATGAAAAACGTATAAATCTTCGTGTAAATTTAATCATACAAACAAACTTTTCTAATATATAAAAACACAATGAAAGTTCTTATATTAAAGTAAAAAGATTATAAATATGTGTGCCACAAAAGTATATATATATATGAAATCACGTGTACTTCTATTAATTTCCTGTTTTGCCGGGAAAATCTCAAAACTTTCCCGAGAATATTAAACAGACATTTGCCGGGATTTCCTGCCCGGGAATTCCCGTTTCCCAAACCCATCCAAATAACAGCCTTATGTATAACAAAACTGGAATTTTGACGAAATTAAACCAGGTGTTAACGAGCTCCTCCATAAAGTTAGACATTAAAAATCGGTGTATAACATATTTTTGACACACTTTTCAAGTCCTAGCATGATTTTTAATGTAAAATTTTATGGCAAAAGTCGTTAAAGTTTGTCACTAATTCCTGTCATTTTCACATTTTTGTAAAGTGAAAATAAAGCTTTTTATAAGATTTATAAAGTGATATTCTCCAATCTCAAAGGTAGCACTGTTAAGGTTCGAAGAAGTTTAGATTCCAACTACTCAGACCAAGTAGTAAAACCGTCGTATTTCAAACGTTTGATCTTTTGTTTGTTGGGTATTGTTATATTGGTAATTGTATTCATTTTTGTGAAGTATCATTGAAGACGACTTATAAGTGTTTAAGTTGAGTAGTGTTCGAAGTAGCAGTTACATACATATACTACATTCTTAAAAATATAATACAATAAAAAAAACTAATTTAATATACTCAAAAAAATATTTTAAATAAAGAATGGATTGAAAAGGATACAAATTAATATATCTCACTGGAGCCAGCTTACGATGTTCATTGTTTACCATTTCTTCAAAGTAATTTTTTTCCACAGTTGATAGAACTTCTCTAAAAGTTTTACGCAATTCCTTTCTCGCGCCCTTGTTTTCAATACTATTTACGAGTATTCTGTTACTTTATACGAATTGGCAAAATTTTGAGCAGATCTTCATAGACCTATTTTTTCCTATAAACTAACAGTCATATGCAAAATAGAAATAACGTGTGGTTTAAGTATATGTTAAACCCGGTTTTCTCTCGAAATTTTTTTTTAATGAACATACACTTCAAGCAAACGTTATTTTTCCCATATAGGGGTTAATATTTATTAACCCGGAAGGAAGAAGGCTATTTATTATTTTTGTTATTTCATAACTTGGTTATTTGATTACCGATTTTATCTTTTTTATTTGGCTGGGTGCCTTTGGCTGCTGAACGCAAAAACATGGAAATAGAAAAGTATTTAATCTCCTGGACAAAGACTTCAAACTAATAGTAACGCAATTAATAACATTTTATTTAATTTCACCAGAAATAAGTTATATGAAATCGTTTAATTTCTATTCGTTTCATGTTTATACAAAATATTTTAATCAGGAATAATTTCTTAGTCGGACTCATTAGCGTGGTGGACTAGAAACTTAGTCTTGCTTAGTTTTAACAACAATGATTATACTTCTTAGATCACGTGTTTAAAGTATAATTGAACTAGGTTCACAGAAAAAATTTTTACTAAAGACGTTTCAAACAAACGTTTGTTTTAAATAAAATTTAGTTTCAGTAAATATTTACCCCCTTATGCAAAAAAATATTTTACATGAGCTTTAAAAAACATAGTAGTTACACTTTAAGGCTAACATAGCTTTGTTAAGAAATTGTATGCAAAACACAACTTTAATTATTTTGTGATTTAATAATAAATACTGGTAACAGAACCGTGTTCAACAACCACTCCATAGCTTATGATGTACAACATCGAATACAATTTCATTAGAGTATTCAAATAATTTTTTATTTTATTACATACATTTTTATTATCTTGAAGTAAAGCAACCTTATTTAAAAACTAGGAGCTTCTGACATGGAAGGAAAACAGATAAACATTTCTATGAAGCAAAAGTAAAAATAATATGATTTTTTTTTCATATACATATATATTTATTTATTGTATCTTCAACAAGTAAGAGTGCTATATTCGGCTGTGCCGAATCTTATATACCCTTTACCAGCGTACGTACATTTATATAATATACAGACACATACATACATATATGTTATGTGAAAAATTTATCTTTTTTTTAAAGTTTCCATCTTTGGAGCTGTAATTTTCATTTTTCAAATCTTATACGCCAAACTTTTCTTTCAGAAGCATAAAATATATTCAATTTATAAAGTAAAAGAAAAAATTTTTTAGACGTATTTAGTTTGACATAACACAAAAAGTGTAAGTTTTCCAACCCTGGAGTCATAATTTTGGATTTTTCTGATTATTGATACCAATCTAGTTCTTTAAAAAATACATAA
Source organism: Tachina lurida (assembly GCA_944452675.1). Classification (NCBI taxonomy): domain Eukaryota; kingdom Metazoa; phylum Arthropoda; class Insecta; order Diptera; family Tachinidae; genus Tachina; species Tachina lurida. The sequence goes on along the minus strand of OX101753.1, from coordinate 103,510,698 downwards.
AATGTGTTAAGTGAACAAAGCAAAAACGAAAAAAGGAAAAACTTAGTTTCATTTAATTCCTTTAATATTAAAAAATTCAGTAAAGTGCTACTTTGAATCGCGCACGAAAGGTAGGCTTTTTTGCTTTATTTGAATTTTTTTTAGCTTAAACGATGTTTTTAGTTTTGTCGCTTTTTTCTCGTTTTGGCGATTTGTTTCTGTTTTTAGAGGTTTTTTTCATTTTGGCGATTTTTTTTCTGTTTTTGGGCTTTTCTTCATTTTGGAGATTTTTCCCATTTTGACGATTTTTTTACATTTTAGCGATTTTTTTCTGTTTTTTTGGTTTTTTTTATTTCGGCGATTTTTTTCTTTTATTTGGTTATTTTAATTTAGCGATTTTTTTCTGTTTTTTAGGTTTTTTTCGTTTTGAGAATTTTTTCATTTTGGCGATTTTTTTCCATTTTGGCGATTTTTTTCTGTTTTTTAGGTTTTTTTTCGTTTTGGAGATTTTTTTCATTTTGGCGATTTTTTTTCATTTTGGCGATTTTCTTTCATTTTGGCGATTTTTTTTTCATTTTAGCAATTTTTCCTGTTTTTTGCGATTTATTTTAGTCTTAGAAATTTTTTTTTAATTTGGTGCTTTTTTTCGTTTTGGCGATTTTTTTCTGTTGTTTGAGGTTTTTTCCGTTTTGGCGATTTTTTTTCATTATGGCGATTTTTTTCATTTCGGCGATTTTCTTTAATTTTGGCGATTTTTTTCATATAAGCAACTTTTCCGTTTTAGGCGATTTATTTAAGTCTTAGAATTTTTTTTAATTATGTGCTTTTTTTCGTTTTGGCGATTTTTTTTTTGTTTTTGGCGATTTTTTTCGGTTTTGCGATTTTATAATTTTTTGTTTTTTTAGTTTTACGGTTTTTGAAAATTTCCAGAGTTTTGCTCTTACGGTTTCCAAGATACAGCAAGTTGTCAAAATTGCATTAACTGATGGAACACCCTTTAATTAAAATTTTTTTAAAGTTTAGTGTTAATTTTTGTAGTCTGTATAAAAATACACTAACCTTACAAATTTCAAGTGTATATATATACATATATAATTGTATGTATATAACAGGAAATTTTAAAATTTTTCGTTGCTCGTTTTGGAACACCCTTTAATTTCCAATTCTGATGTATTTGTTGTTGTAGCGGCCAAAGGTCTACACACTGTGTCCAAATTTCAGGTCTGTAGCTCTTACGTTTCTCGAGAAAATACTAATATAGTTTTTACATAGTTAATTTTACATAACACAAAAAGGTAAAGTTTTCGAACCCTGGAAACGTCTTTTTAGTTTTTTTTATATTTTTTTAATTTAAAATACTAATTTTAGTCGTACTGAAGTGTAAAATATGTTTATTTATTAAAAAAAATAAAAATTTGTTTTCGGTAGTTACTTTTATATGGCAAAATAAAGTTTAAGTTTTCCAGCACTGCAATCGTCTGCTCGATTTTGATGAATTTCAATACCAATCTATTTTGGAAAATTTTTGACACACCAGTCTAAGAACGAAGTCTCTAGCTTTTCTGGGAGCTTCGGAAAACCGATTTCACGTACAGACAGACGGACATCGCTTATTCGTCTTCCCTATGCATAAGGATCCAGAATATATATATATTATATGGGTCGCTTATTGATATTATAGAAATTACAAACGGAATGACAAACCTATATATACCCTTTTACCATTTTTGTTGGTAAAGGGTATAAAAATGAACTAACAATAAGTTATCAAATCTCAAATCTAAATATAATTATTAGGCCCGACCAGTATCGGATATAAAATTAGTGATAGTTATAAGTAATACATTAGTAGTGATAATCAAAAAGGAAAAAAGAAGTATTTTCAAGCAGTCCCATCTGCAGTGTTGAGTATAAGAGCCCTTGTGTCCCTCTTTTTTAAGCGGATGTGTCCAGTAAAGTTCAAAATATTACGAGCAACCGGATTAGGATCTGACTCGAGTTTTGTTAAATATTTGCCTGCGTATTTTGCAATTTCTTGAGTCACTAGTGGCATATTTAAATCACGACGTATATTTGAATTTTTAATGTACCATGGAGCCGATGTTATCAAACGTAAAATTTTGTTTTGCCTTCGTTAGCTTTTGTCAACATTTGAAGCTGAAGCAGTGCCCCATAGCTGGATTCCATAGCACCATATTGGCTGCAAAAGCGACTTGTATATCAAAAGTTTGCAGTCTAAGCTGAGTGTTGAATTTCTGCCAATTAACCAATATATTTGAGTTAATTTAAGTTTCATTTGGGTTAACTTAGAGTCAGTATGATTTTTCCATGTAAGCCTTCGATCAAGGTGTATACCAAGGTGTTTCACTTGAGAATGTTGAGGAATACTTTGATTGTTGATTCGAATGGGAGAACAAGTATCTCTTCTTAGGGTAAACGTTATATGGACACACTTTTGTTCCTTTACTTTAATTCTCCATAAGTTCAACCATATTTCAAGATGGGTAATGTGTTCTTGGGGATTGCGGGATGCCTCATCAGGGTTTTTGTGCATACTCATATAGGCTGTATCATTGGCAAATGTAGAAGTGTAGATGTTATTGCTCACAGGCACGTCACAAGTAAATATTAGATACAAGACTGGCCCCAGAGTACTACCCTGTGGCACACCAGAAGATATAGACTCGGGCATACTCGTGAACTCTCCTTTCACAACGGTGAGCTTCCTATCAATAATATTTTTTTTTAATACATATTTTTATTTATTGTATCTTCAAATATGAACTAACAATGGTGGTTATTCGGGAAAACGCGTCGAAGATGTGAAACTTTACCTTAAAGCAAAAACAAAGTTTCAAAAATTGTTTTTGTTTCCAATACAATTCTAAAATTAAATAAACGTGAGAAATTCAACGCGTTGCTCTCTTTTTTAAAAACGGTAAATATTGTATGATAAACAAAAACAAATTTTTAACATTTTTTTAATTTTGTTTTTGTTTTACATGTAAATTTCACCAAGTCGACGCGTATTCCAGAATAGCCACCAATAAGTATTCAAATCTTAAATCTAAAATATAATTATTAGGCCCGACCACTGTCGGACATAAATTTAGAGATAGTTATAAATAATACATAAGTAGTGATAATCAAAAGGAAGAAAAAATAAATAAAAAATAAAAATTATTTTCAAGCAGTCCCATCTTGAGTGTTGAGTATAAGAGCCCTTGTATCCCTCTTTTTTAGGCGGATGTGTCCAGTAAAGTTCAAAATATTACGAGCAAGTGGATTAGGATGTGACTCGAGGTTTGTTAAATATTTGCCTGCATATTTTGCAATTTCTTCAATCACTAGTGGCATGTTTAAATCACGATGTATAATTGAGTTTTTTATATACTATGGAGCCGATGTTATTGATCGCAAAATTTTATTTTGCCTTCGTTGGATTCTCTCGACATTGGAAGCTGAAGCAGTGCCCCATAGTTGAATTCCGTAGCACCATATAGCTTTCAAAAGTGACTTGTATATCAAAAGTTTGCAATCTAGACTGAGGGTTGAATTTCTACCAATCAGCCAATGTACCTGAGTTAATTTTAGTTTCATTTGGGTTAACTTAGAGTCAACGTGGTGTTTCCAAGTAAGCCGTCGATCAAGGTGTATACCAAGATATTTCACATGAGTATGTTGAGGGACAACTTGAATGGGTGAACAAGTATCTCTTCGTAATGTATATGTTACTTGAACACACTTTTGTTCATTTACCTTAATTCTCCATAAGTTTAACCATAGTTCCAGCTGGGTAATGTGTTCTTGAAGATATCGGGATGCCTCGTAAGGATTTTCATGCTTACTAAGGCAGGCTGTATCATCAGCAAATGTGGAAGTGTGGATATTGCTGCTCAGAGGCATATCACAAGTATAAATCAAATACAAAACTGGCCCTAGTATACTCCCCTGTGGCACACCGGATGAGATAGTTTCAGGCATGCATGTTCCACAACAGTGAACTTCCGGGCAGTAATGTAACTTTCCAAAAGACTTACAACGTTAATTGGCAGGTATGTTTTTAATTTTAAAATTAGGCCTTCATGCCACACTTTATCAAATTCCTGAGAAACGTCGATTAACAGCGCAGAACAATACTTCTTTTCTTCAAATGTTCTTCTTATAAATTGGACCAATCTATGAGTTTTTTCAATGGTGCTATGCTGACTTCTAAAACCAAATTGATGGTCCGGTATGCACCCACTAAATGCAATACGAGGCAACTTTATCAGCATCTGGTTACTAATTGCATCAAAACCCGGAGCTTTCTTCGGGTTGATTTAAGCAATTAGTTTTTACACATCACGCGTCTTAAAACTTTATTTGTTGAGGGGGTAGAGCGACTACATTTGGCAAATCAATTACACTAGTACATGTGTTTGGGGTAAATACGTATTTTAAATGGTCAGCAAATATGTTACCTTTTTCAGTATCGCTTCTTGCCCAACCTCCGGTAGATGTGCGTAGAGGTGGTTTAAACTCAACAGGTGTTTTAAGCTTTCTAGCAGTGCGCCATAAAGAGTAATTAGATGCTGGTGTGACATCAATATTTTCCAGATAGTTTTTAAGAGATGCAGTTTTTTCATGTGCAAGCAGCTCTTGGAGTCGTTTAGTGCACTCTTTAAATCTAATTTTATTCTGGGGTGATCTGTGCTGTTGCCATTCCCTTCTACCCCTTGTTTTTTCACATTAGAGACGTTCAATATCTGTAGAATATAGTCTATTGAACCCAGTCTGCCGATGGGAGGTAGTGGCATGTTTAGCAGCCTGCTTAATATTTTCGTTAAGATTGGCAATGTTAGATTCAACATCATCATGAGTTCTTAGCGTAATGTTTTCCGTGCAATGACTACTAAGATATTTTTGAATCGCAGCCAATTTACACGACTGGCCAACTTCACATATGAGTAAGGTAGACCACTTCTCAGTGGGCTACAGATTGTAACGATCGTGGGAGAGTGATCGGACGATAGATCTAGGGAAGCTTCTACGTGAATTAATTCCCTAGACATATTTTTTATGACGCCAAAATCTATAACATCCGGAATTTTATGTATGTCAGTAAGCCAATAAGTGGGCTCCCCACTCAAAATGACATCCAAGCCCATTTTGGAAATTGTATTGAACAACGCTCGACCTCTGGGTGTAATAAGACGCAAACACCACAATGTATGTTTAGCATTATAGTCGGCGGCTGCTACGAAGCAAGGGCCAAGAGATTTGTAGAAGTCCTCGTATTGATCCTCAGTAATTGCGAACCTAGGAGGGGAGTAAATTGATGATATGACAAAATTATTGGAAAAATTTTCAATACAAATATTCGTTGCTTGTAAATGTTCTTCACAAATGTTATCAATAATATAATGCTTGAGTCTTGACTTTATTAAAATTGCTGATCCACCCCATGCTCTTCCTCTCGGGTTCTTTGAATCATATAAGGTGTAGCCATAAATTTTAAAAAGGCTTTTCGAAGTCAAATGAGTCTCAGAGACCAACATTATATCAATATTTTTTTCCGTGAGGAAGTGCTCAAGTTCATTTTTATGTTGGCGAATGCCGTTTACGTTCCAGAATCATATTTTTAACGTGTTCATGGTTTATTAACTAAAGGTTGAAGCAGCGTATTCTGCATTCGCAGCATTTCTTGCATCATGCTAGTCATATTTGTTGTAAAATTATTTATAGTTTGCACCAGATTATCAATAGTACCTTCAAGGCGATTGAAATTAAAGTTCGAATTTGTATTTGTTGAATTATTTGGTGGTGAAACATTTTGTGTATGAATAGAATTTGTCTTAGCAGCATCGGCATACGATACACGGGAACTAACTGGTTGGCTCACTTGCGCAAAAGTGGCTGATAAAGCGTTTGCTGATTGAGCTGGGGCCAATTTAGGTGTTTGCCTCATAGTCTGTTTAACGAAAGAGTACACAGGACAACCTCTGTAGTTAGCGGTGTGATTACCTCCATAATTACTGCATTTTTTGTCACTTTGATCTTTTGGTTTGTTGCAACTAGCAGTGCCGTATAATTCGCCGCACACAACACAAACAGTAGGTAATTTGCAGTAAGTTTTAGTATGGCCATATTCTTGACAATTATGGCACTGTACGGGTCCTGAACGCTTGTGTGGTTCTTCAACGGTTATTTTTCGATATAAGAGATATTTTAAATTATATATTGGATGGGTCTCATTTTTTTTCAATTTTATGTCATTTGGCTCAAGTTCAACCCGAAATAGAGGTTGAGGGATCTTTTCCCTATTCATTATGTTCGATACATTTTTTACTTTAAAACCCTGGAGGACGAGAGCATCTTTTACTTCTTCGGGAGCAGCATAGGAGTCTATGCCCTTCAATACGATCTGCAGGCCTTTAGCACTCTTAGGGTGGTATGTGTAGAAATTTGTTTTACTTTTTTCAAATTCAGAGACCATTTTGCGAAAATCTGTTTCTTCATAAATTTGAATTTTCATTTCATCAATATTACCACGTTTTATTGGAACAATGTGAAATTTATCTCACCGAAATTAATTTTTTAATAAGAGCGTTTGAGTTTTTTTTCTCTTAAATAGATTGGTGGCGGCTGGGAGGTTTTATTCGCAGATTCAGCGTGCTTGTCATTGTCATCTTGCAATATTTTAAAACGGTTTTGCCGATTAGTAGAGGATGCGCTGTTATCCCTAGACATCTTTGGAGCAGATGCAATTTTAGTAGAATTTGGGCTTCGCCCGCGCTTTAAAATTGTAATGTATCTGTCCATTCCGACTTGGACCTTGGGTTTCGGGCTGCTCTTATCTTCAGTGACAACTTGTTTAAGTGATGACCACGAGCCCGAAGCGGATGATATCGCTGAGTTAAATGTAGAAGTACTAGGCAATAATGTCAACGATTCACTAGTTGGCATTGGACAAAGCGAGGTTAATCGCTGACGAAACTGTGGTTTTGCCGTTAGAAAAATTCTATTATCAGATTTTTGATTTTAATTAAGAGCTTCAGAACTCACAGCAAGTCTATTATCACATATTTTATTTTTACTGTTATCATTATGAGCATCAAAACTCACAGTAAAATAGGCATTTCTGCCGTTTGAACTCACTTCACTATTTTTTTCCTTTGGGGTACTCATATAGAGTATTCCTCAAGGGTACTTTGTATGTTTTTTTGTTTACGGTTTTTTTTTTGTTTTTGTTATTTCTATATGTAAAAATATTATCAAAGCAAAAAAAGGCTTATTTATCAAAGTTAATATGTACTACGAATATTTTTTGTATGATTTTTTTTGTTTAGTTTGTATACAAGAAAAATTCCGCTATTACATCTGTTCACTATGAAGGTACAACGAGAACAATAATATAACTTTCCAAAAGCTTTTGTATTTTTATTGGTAGGTATGTGTTCAATAATGATACAATAATACAGGTAGCCCCGAATCTACAACAAATATACAACAAATGAAACAACAGTGATTATTATTGCTATTTTGTGATGAAAACTGTAAAAAAAACCAAGAAAAAACAAGATACATGTACTTGCGTTTACATATACTTGCTTGTTTTAGTACAGTTTTAATATGCACTGTGTGCGTGTGTTAGTAAAACATAAACAACATTTGGCAGATCACATCACGAAACAAGCAAAACAGCTGACGCTTCGCGGTTACCTGTATAATTGTATCATGGTCTTCAATTTTAAAACTGGGCCTTTGTGCCATACTTTATCGAATGCCTCAGAAACATCCATAAAGTGAGCAGAACAATACTTCTTTTCTTCAAATGTTTTTCTTACAAATTGGACTAATCTATGCGTTTGTTCAATGGTGCTATGCTGACTTCTATACCCAAATTTATGGTCCGGGATGCACCCATTATCAGCTAAAATTTAGTCATGATCAGCTTTTCGAAAAGCTTTGAGTCAGTCTTGGTAAGATATTTTGCCCGGCATTGAAATCATATTTATTTAGGCAAGTTAACAGCTATGTGGCAAATACTGCATTCGTAAAATGGCATTAAAAATAAATAGCAAAATTCTTATTGCAATATGAGGCAAGTTCATCAGCATCTTGTTACTAATGCCTAGAGATCGACCGAAGGCATTTTTTTTTGCCGAAGCCGAAGCCGAACTTTGGCTAAAATCCTAAAATTCGGCCAAAACCGAAGCCGAAGTCGAATGTTTTAAATTTTAAAAATGATACTTGTTTTATATGAATTAAGAAAAAAGTTAGCTTTTTTGAGATCACTGAAATAGCTGTAATATCTATTGGATACATAACAAGAAAAGTAAAACTATTTTGCAATTTCTAGATTGCTTTTTCATATGATCACTCACAAGAACGTCCAAGTAAAAGAAAATAGAAAGCAACAGGGTTGTATTTCAAAGCAACCCTTTCAAAACGTTAAACACAATAGAAACTGTTGGCGAGCAACGACCAAAAATAATGTTATTTTTCAAGCTTGGAATGAAAAATATTCGGCTTCGGCTAATCGGCCGATTTTTGCGATAGGCCGAATGTTGGCCGATTACCAACTTTTGGCCGATTACCAACTTTTGGCCGAAGGCCGAAGCCGAAGCCGATTAATCGGTCGAACTCTACTAATGCCATCAATATCTAAAGCACAGTTCTAGTTGAACCTTCGTAGTGAACAGACGTCATAGCGGATTTTTTTTTACATACATACGAAACAAAAATAAAAAAATAAAAAAACAACAAAATCAAAAATCATACAAAAAAAATATTCGTAATAAATATTCACCTTCATAAATAAGCTTATAGGCTTTACTAATATTTTTTTTACATACCAAGAGACAACAAAAACAAAACAACCGCAAGCAAACACAAACCAAGTACCCCAGAGGAATACTCTATATTAGTACCTCAAAGGAAAAAAAAATGTGAAGTGAGTTCCAACGGCAGGAATGCTTATTTTACTGTGAGTTCTGAAACTCTTAATGAAAACATTAAAAACACAAAATCAAATGATAGCCTTTTTCTAACGGCAAAACCGCAGTTTCGTCAGCGATCAACTTCGCTTTGTCCAATGCCAACTAGTGAATCGTTGACATTATTGCCTAGTACTTCTACATTTAACTCATCGATATCATCCGCTTCGGGCTCGCGTTCATCACTTAACCAAGTTATCAATACAGATAACAATAGTTCAAAACCAAAGGTACAAGTAGGAATGGGCAGATATATAACTGTTTTAAAGCGCGGGCGAAGCCCAAATTTTACTTAAATTGGATCTGCCCCAGATGTCTAGGGATAACAACGCATCTTCTATCAATCGTCAAAACCGTTTTCAAATATTGCAAGACAAAAACGACAAGCCCGCTGCATCATCGCAAAAGTCTTTTAAGCCACCACCTATTTATCTGAGAGAAAAAAATTCTAAGAAGCTTCTAAAAAAACAACTGTCGACCATTGGTGAAAATACTTTTCACATCATTCCAATTAAACGTGGTAATATTGATGAAACTAAAATCCAAATATATGATAAAAAAAATTTCCGAAAAATTGTTAGTGAGTTTGAAAAAAATAAAACAAATTTTTACACATATCAACTTAAGAGTGCTAAAGGCCTACAAATAGTATTAAAGGGCATAGATTCATATGTTGAGCCTGAAGAAGTAAAATGTGCACTTATCGAACAAGGATTTAAAGTAAAAATTGTTACCAATATAATCAATAGAGAGAAGATTCCCCAGCCTCTATTTCGTGTTGAACTGGAGCCGAATGATATACAGTTAAAGAAAAATGAGACGCACCCAATTTATAGTCTAAAATACCTTTTACACCGAAAAATCACAGTTGAAGAGCCACGTAAGCGTTCAGGTCCCGTACAGTGCCATAATTGCCAAGAATATGGCCACACAAAAACTTACTGCAAATTACCTACAGTTTGTGTTATCTGCGGTGAATTGCATGGTACTGCTAACTGTACCAAGCCAAAAGTACAAGCAGAAAAAAATGCAGTAATTGTGGAGGTAATCACACCGCTAACTACAGAGGATGCCCTGTATATTCTTTCGTTAAACAGGCTATGGGTCAAAAACCTAAATTAGCTCCAGTTCAATCAGCAAACGCTTACTCCACCACTCTTCCTCAAACGAGCCAACCAGTTACTTCACGTGTATCGTATGCCGATGCTGCTAAGACTAGTTCTATTCGCACACAAAATGTTCCACCGCAAAATAAGTCAACGAATGCAAACTCTAGCTTTAACTTTAGTCGTCTTGAAGCTACTATTGAGAATCTGGTGCTAACTATAAAAAATTTTACAGCAAATATGACTACCATGATGCAAGAAATGCTGAGAATGCAGAATACTCTGCTTCAAGCATTAGTTAATAAACCATGAACACGTTAAAAATATGTTTCTGGAACGCAAACGGCATTCGCCAACATAAAAATGAACTTGAGCACTTCCTCACGGAAAAAAATATAGATATAATGTTGGCCTCTGAGACTCATTTGACTTCGAGAAGCCTTTTTAAAATGTATGGCTACACCTAATATGATTCAAAAGACCCGAGAGGAAGAGCATGCGGTGGATCAGCAATTTTAATAAAGTCAAGACTGAAGAATTATATTATTGATAACATTTGTGAAGAACATTTACAAGCAACGAATATTTGTGTCGAAAATTTTTGCACTAATTTTGTCATATCTTCAAATTACTCCCCTCCTAGATTCGCAATTACTGAGGATCAATATGAGCATTTTTACAAATCTCTGGGCCCTTGTTTCGTAGCAGCCGGCGACTGTACTGCTAAACATACATTGTGGTGTTTGCGTCTTATTACACCCAGAGGTCGAGCGTTGTTCAATACAATTTCCAAAATGGGCTTGGATGTCATTTCGAGTAGGGAGCCCACTTATTGGCCTACTGACATACATAAAATTCCGGATGTTATAGATTTTGGCGACATAAAAAAAATGTCTAGGGAATAAATTCACGTAGAAGCTTCCCTAGATCTATCGTCCGATCACTCTCCCACGATCGTTACAATCTGTAGCCCACTGAGAAGTGGTCTACCTTACTCATATGTGAAGTTGGCCAGTCGTGTAAATTGGCTGCGATTCAAAAATATCTTAGTAGTCATTGCACGGAAAACATTACGCTAAGAACTCATGATGATGTTGAATCTAACATTGCCAATCTTAACGAAAATATTAAGCAGGCTGCTAAACATGCCACTACCTCCCATCCGCAGTCTGGGTTCAATAGACTATATTCTACAGATATTAAACGTCTCGTATGTGAAAAAACAAGAGCTAGAAGGGAATGGCAACAGCACAGATCACCCCAGAATAAAATTAGATTTAAAGAGTGCACTAAACGACTCCAAGAGCTGCTTGCACATGAAAAAACTGCATCTCTTAAAAACTATCTGGAAAATATTGATGTCACACCAGCATCTAATTACTCTTTATGGCGCACTGCTAGAAAGCTTAAAACACCTGTTGAGTTTAAACCACCTCTACGCACATCTACCGGAGGTTTGGCAAGAATCGATACTGAAAAAGGTAACATATTTGCTGACCATTTAAAATACGTATTTACCCCCAACACATGTACTAGTGTAATTGATTTGCCAAATGTAGTCGCTCTACCCCCTCAACAAATAAAGTTTAAGACACGTGATGTGCAAAAACTAATTGCTGAACTCAACCCGAAGAAAGCTCCGCGTTATGATGGAATTAGTAACGAAATGCTGATGAAGTTGCCTCGTATTGCAATTAGAATACTGTTATTAATTTTTCAGGCCATTTTACGACTGGAGTATTATCCACACAGCTGGAAACTTGCCAAAGTTAAAATGATTCCAAGGCCGGGCAAAGATCTTACCAAGGCTGAGTCATATAGGCCAATAAGTCTCCTATCAACAATTTCAAAGCTTTTCGAAAAACGGCTCATGACAAAATTGTCCCCAATTCTAGTTAGTAGTGGGTGCATACCGGACCATAAATTTGATTTTAGAAGTCAGCATAGCACTATTCAACAAATTCATAGATTGGTCCAATTTATAAGAAGAACATTTGAAGAAATGAAGTATTGTTCTGCGCTGTTTATCGACGTTTTCAGGCATTTGTTAAAGTGTGGCATGAAGGCCTAATTTTAAAATTAAAAACATACCTACCAATAAACGTTGTGAGTCTTTTGGAAAGTTACATTACTGCCCGGAAGTTCACTTTTGTGGAAGGAGACTTTATGAGCATGCCTGAAACTATCTCTTCCGGTGTGCCACAGGGGAGTATACTGGTGCCAGTTTTGTATTTGATTTATACTTGTGATATGCCTCTGAGCAGCAATATCCACACTTGCACATTTGCTGATGATGCAGCCTGCCTTAGTATGCATGAAAATCCTTACGAGGCATCCCTATATCTTCAAGAGCACATAACCCAACTGGAACTATGGTTAAACTTATGGAAAATTAAGGTAAACGAACAAAAGTGTGTTCAAGTAACATATACATTACGAAGAGATACTTGTTCACCCATTCGGATTAACAATCAAGTTGTCCCTCAACATTCTCATGTGAAATATCTTGGTATACATCTTTATCGTCGGCTTACTTGGAAACACCACATTGACTCTAAGTTAACCCAAATGAAACTAAAATTAACGCAGGTACATTGGCTGATTGGTAGAAATTCAAACCTCAGTCAAGATTGCCAACTTTTGCAACCTATATGATGCTACGGAATTCAACTATGGGGCACTGCTTCAGCTTCCAATGTCGAGAGAATGCAACGGAGGCAAAATAAATTTATGCTATTAATAACATCGGCTCCATGATATATAAAAAATTCAAATATACATCGCGATTTAAACATGCCACTAGTGATTGAAGAAATTGCAAAATATGCAGGCAAATATTTAACAAACCTCGAGTCACATCCTAATCTGCTTGCTTGTAATATTTTGGACTTTACTGGATACATCCGCCTAAAAAAGAGGGATACAAGGGCTCTTATACTCAACACTCCAGATGGGACTGCTTGAAAATACTTTTTATTTTATTTATTTTTTTTTCTTCCTTTTGATTATCACTACTTATGTATTATTTATAACTATATCTAAATGTATGTCAGACAGTTGTCGGGCCTAATAATTATATTTTGGATTTGAATATTTATTGTTAGTTCATATTTGAAGATACAATATAAAAAAATTCCTAAAGCTTTCTTCGGGTCGAGTTCAGCAATTATTTTTTGTAGTTCACGCATCTTAAACCTTAACGGACGAGGGGGTAGAGAGACTACACTCGGTAAATTGGCAGCACCCGTACATGAATTAGGAGTGAATACAGATTTTAAATGCTCAAAAATAAGTTACCTTTCTCGCTATAGCGTCTGGCCCACCCTCCGGTCTAAGTGCGCATTGGTGATTTAAGAGCAACGGGTCTTTTAAGATTGCTAGTAGCGTGCCATAAAGAGTAATTAGATACTGACGTTACATCAAGACCTTTTAAATACTTTTCCAGTAATACAGTTTTTTCCGACGATAGCAGCTCTTTGAGTCGTTTAGTATATTTTTTAAGTCTGATTTTATTTAGGAGTGATCTGTGATGTTTCCATTCTCTTCTAGCTCGAAGTTTTTCACATACAAGACGTTCAATTTCCGTAGCATAAATTCTACTAAAGCCAGTCTGCGGATAAGAGGTAGTGGCATGTTCAGTAGCCTGATTATTATTTTCGTTAAAACTGGCAATGTTAAACTCAATATCATCAGATGATCTTAGTTGAACGTTTTCTACGCAGTGACTACCAGGACTACCAGTTGACCCCATTAAGCATTTTCAGATATGAGTCAGTTAAATCACTCCCTATTGGTTTGAAAATTGTAATTATTGTGGGAGAGTGATCGGAGGACAGATCTAGAGAGGCATCTACGTGAATTAAGTCCCTATAAATATCTTTTGTGACGCCAAAATATATAACATCTGGAATTTTTCTTACGGTATGTTTTGTATTGTAGTCACCAGCTGCCACGAAACAAGATCCAAGCAATTTGTAGAACTTATCATACTGATCTTCGGTAACTAAAAATCTGGGAGGTGACTAAATTGATGATATCAGAAATTCGCACAAAAATTTTCTACGAAAATATTCGTAGCTTGCATATATTCTTCACTAATGTTGTCAGGGATATAGTGCTTGAGTCTTGACTTAATTAGAATTGCGGATCCACCGCATGCTATCCCTCTCGGGTCCTTTGAATCATTTAGTGTGTAACCATTTATTTGAAAGTAGGTTCTCGAAGTCAAATGAGTCTCAGAGACCAACATTATATCAATACTTTTTTCCATGAGGAAGAGCTCAAGTTAGTTGTAATGTTCGCGAATGCCGTTTGCGTTCATGGCTTGTTGACTAATGCCTGAAGCAGTGTATTCTGCATTCGCAGCATTTTTTGCATCATGCTAGTCATATTTGCTGTAAAGTTGTTTATAGTTAGCACCAGATTCTCAATAGTAGCTTCAAAGCGACTAAAGTTAAAACCTGAGTTTGCATTCGTTGAATTATTTGTCGGTGGAACATTTTGTGTGGGAATAGAACTAGTCTTAGAAGCATTGGCATACGATACACGTGAAGTAACTGGCTAAGTTGAGGAAAAGTGGCGGAGCAAGCGTTTGCTGATTGTGCTGGAGCTAATTTAGGTTTGGACCCATAGCCTGTTTAATGGAAGAATATACAGGGCATCCTCTGTAGTAAGCGGTGTGATTACCTCCACAATTGCTGCATTTTTTTCAGCTTGATCTTTTGGCTTAGTACAGGTAGCAGTACCATGCAATTCACCGCAGATAACACAAACTGTAGGTAATTTGCAGTAAGTTTTTGTATGGCCATATTCTTGGCAATTATAGCACTGTACTGGACCTGAACTTCACACTATAAATTGGAGGGTTTCATTGTTTTTTAAATTGTATGTCATTCGGCTCCTAGTTCAACCCGAAATAGGGGTTGGGGGACCTTTTCTCTGTTAATTATGTTGGTACAATTTTTTACCTTAAATCCTTGATCGATAAGTGCACATTTCACTTCTTCAGGTACAACATATGAATCTATGCCGTTTAATACTATATCTAACCTTTAGCACTCTTAAGTTGGTATGTGTAAAAATTTCTTTTATTTTTTTTCAAATAATAATATAATTTTTCGGAAATCTTTTTCGTCATATATCTGGATTTTAGTTTCATCAATATTTCCTCGTTTAATTGGTATGATGTGAAAAGTATTTTCACCAATGGTCGACAGTAGTTTTTTTAGCTCGTTAGAATTTTTTTCTGTCAGATAAAAAGGTGGTGGCTCAAAAGACTTTTGCGATGATGCAGCGGGCTTGTCGTTTTTGTCTTGCAATAATAAAAAACGATTTTGACGATTGGTAGAAGATGCGTTGTTATCCCTAGACATCTTTGGAGCAGATGCAATTTTAGTAGAATTTGGGTTTCGCCCGCGCTTTAAAACAGTTATATATCGGTCCATTTTGACTTTGACCTTGGGTTTTGGGCTACTCTTATCTTCTGTGACAAATGGGTGTTATAACCATGAGCCCGAAGCGGATGATATCGCTGAGTTAAATGTAGAAGTACTTACTAGGCAACGCTAATGTCAACGATTCACAAGTTGCCATTGGACAAAGCGAAGTTGATCGCTGACGAGAAAGTGACTTTTCTGTTAGAAAAAGGCTATCATTTGATTTTGTGTTTTTAATGTTTTCATTAAGAGTTTCAGAACTCACAGTAAAATAGGCATTTCTGCCGTTAGAACTCACTTCACAATTGTTTTCCTTTGAGGTACTCATATAGAGTATTCCTCTAGGGTACTTTGTTTATGTTTGCTTGCGGCTGTTTTTGTTTTTGTGATCTCTTGCTATGTAAAAAATATTAGTAAGGCCAACAAGCTTATTTATCAATGTGAATATTTATTACGAATATTTTTTTTTGTTGATTTTTGGTTTTGTTGTTTTTTTTCATTTTTGTTTCGTATGTATGTAAAAAAATCCGCTATAACGTGTGTTCAACTAGAAATTATCAGAATTTATTTTATTCGAATGAAATGAGTATTTGAATATCTAGATTTTTCGATTCGTTTTGACTGTATGTACATCACTTAAAAATTTTTGTATAATTGTATTTATTTTAGTATTTTTTTATGGATTTTGCTATGTATTTCGAATCAGTTGGATAATTTGGTAATGTTTTCCATAACATAACAGAAATAATAAATTTAAGATAAGAGCTAACGCTTCTAGCTTCATTTTCAGATGTAACATGAATCAATAGGTTTGATCCCGTACTCCACGTTGGGAGCCCGCGGGATCCCAATTGTACCGAAAACTGTTCCCGTACTCAAATAATGTTCTTCTTGTACGAAACAGCCCGTGATTTTTCTTTGGGCTAGTTTGGGCAAGCCGAAAAACGATCAGCTGTTTGGAAAATAACCAATAACAAAGTAAAATTAAATTGTCCTAAACACTAAAAACATTGAAAAGTTGCATCAAAAAGGTTTATTAACAAATGCTGAATTAAGTTTTATGAGTTTTTATATGAAACTAAGAAACAAAACATTCTAGATTTGCAACAGTATGTATGTATGTAAGTAAACGCATGCGTGTGTACGTACGTAAGTACCCTCTAGCCAGCCTAGTGCCATATGTCTCTATGTCAACACTCTTTTCTCTAGCGACAATTGCACTAGTTGAAATGTCGACAATTTTCCTTTTATGCGCGAGTAGAGATACGTTAGAGAAAATAGTTCTAATGTATTTCTGTTGATATTGCCAATAGTTTGTTTTTCTTTTTTATTATGCTATGCAATAATGTTAAAAACTTACGTACATATGTATGTATGTAGGTATGTATGTATTTAAGTTTGTTGGCCCAACCCTTATTAAATTGTAGATGAGGGTCACTAAAATGTACTAGTGATTCTTTAGTTCAAATGTCTCCATATGGTCGTAAATGAATAGTGCTAAAGTCTACTGGTAGATTTTCAATGACAACCCTATGTTATATGTCAATAGGCAATTACATTGGCTGCGGTACACCTATTCAGTTGTACTATTGACAATGTCACTAGTAAATCACTACAATTTTACTATTGATATGGAGCGAGGAAATATCGATATTGTAGACTGGAGCCCCTAAAATTTACTAGTGAATCTTTGGTTCCAATGTCTCCATGTGGTCCCAAAAGAACTACTTAGTCAGTATTGCTACAGTCTAGTGGTGGATTTTCAATGACAAGCTAATGTTAAATGTCAATAGATAATTACATTGGCTGGGATACATCTGGTCAGTAGTACTACTGACAATGTCACTAGTAAATCACTACAATTTCACTATTCGCATTTTCTGCAGGGTATGTATTTACTTGTGCTTTAGCCTTTGGTAAAATTTTCTTGTTACCGTACTTTTGTAAATTTTTTGTATTATTGAGAGAAATTATAGTTTGTTCTCATTTTACCGCACTGTACCCAAAAATTACGGGATATATAATATGTTCTATATAGGAATGCCAATCCTGAAATCCCGATTCATGGAATTTCGAATCCCAGGATTTCAAGTTCTTACTTCCTGGATTTTCGGAATTCAGTCAATCCTGAAATTGTTTACTGTACTTATAAGTACTTCTTGTCCATTTTTTGGGCTTGGCAATGCCATTAAAAGTTCTACAACTTCGCAAAATTTACGCTGATTATCTTGCACTTACTCAGACCCTGATCATTTGTGCAAAATAATTTTTTATGTGGTTGTTGTGATGATTTTATTGAAAATTGTTCAATTTTGCTTTTTCACAATAGCGCAACTTTTGATGTGAGTACTTTTAATCTTTAAATAGTTTTGTTTTGTACTTTTGCCTTTTTATGAGTAATAAATATTTTTTTATTAGTTTTTATTTTTGACCAATTTCCTAATTACTATTCTGGTTGCTTGAGATACTTATCCCATGGGCTGTTTTGGTCAGTGTTATGTTTTTAATGATCTGAATAAAGCAATTTATTTCATCTTTTACTCAACGTTTCATCGGTAGTGTTTGTCGACATCATCAGGAGTACGGTTTTATTAAATTCGGTTTGATGAAAAACTATTTTTTTTATAAATAAGTATGTTTGTTAGAAAACATTTTGTTATAATTATTTTCAGTACAAATATGTGACAGCGCATAGAGAAAGGGACCTAAGGGTAAAAAAACCAATTTTTACTTTTTTTATGTGGACAGCATCTGAACATCGAATGAGACCGATCCCATGCCCAAAAGTGTTCCCACCCATATATATGCACGTTTTATGAAATTGAAGTCTAAGGTTATGTGAAAAAATTGTCGTACTAACAGAGTGATATTCACGATTTAAAAGAATTATAAATGAGTATTTATTATAATTCACAATTAATAATTTCAGAAAATAATAATGGATTCGAAAAGACGCGAGCAAAATTGATATCAAACTCATGTAACCAGCGCGCTAGGTAGAAAACAGTAAAAACCAACTACACAAAACAAGAGGTTGAGACGACCTACGCGCGTTTTCAACGTTGACCAACACGTGCCTGACGTCATGAGATGCAGCGATGCCAACTTTTTATAACCCAAACGCGCTATTCCCCTTCTCAAAACGCGCTTGAATGCGCTAAGTTACAGCATTATCAACAATTTATAGTCAAAACGCGCTATTTTCCTACGCGCTAAATTAAACTTTAATAAAGGTCGATGTATATATTAGTAAATACAATTAATTTTTTTAAGTAACTCTTTTTCAGATTTGGCAATATTTCTTCTTCGAAATTATATCCTAAATAACTAAAATCATTTAATACAGATACAGACTCATCTTCCAAATATTCGAAATTCTTAGTTTTTATTTTAATTTTTTTGAAGAACAAAAATAATAGATGCTTAATACGTTATATAAATTGTTTGGGTCACGAGTACGAGTACATATTTTTAGCTGTGAAATTTCAAAATATTTCCCATTTACAGTATTAAAATGTGTTTTTAATTCTAACCACAGTCAAGGGAATTTTATTTGCAACATCTGAATCATTAACGAATTTAAACAAAAACTTTAATTTTGGATATTAGAACATTTTTTAATTTATACAAAAAAGTAAGAACATATTAAACTAAAATAATATTTTTGACTTAAATCAAAACGCGCTAATTTAGCGCTTTTTTTTATTAAACGCGCTAAGACCAAAAATAGCGCGTTTGGCATAGTTAAAACGCGCTAAAACTAGCGCGAAAGGCGCTAAATTGGCATCACTGATGAGATGTGTCGCTTTCAAATGAGACTAATACCAACACGCTCAGTGATGGTACACAAAAGATACACGTATTTAAATGTTTAAAATGGCTCTCCTGAACAAAACCGGTTTTTACCCTTAAGCCCCTTTCTATTTTGCGCGTCACATATAGAGGTTTAACATAGGATTTAAATCACAGCGTAATTTAATTTTTTATCACGTATAATTTTGATGAAAAGCAAGACACAATATTAAAAATAAATAAATAATCTAAATAAGATAAATCGCTAAATATTTTTGTTATATTGAAATATATAAGACAATTATATATATAACTACGAGTATTTAATATGAAATAATTATAAAACTTTTGTTTGTGAGCCTCCTTCAAAGCATTTTTTTAATAAATACCTATAAAAAGCATGTCTTTTAATGTTAAAAAAATTCCTGAGACCCGAAAAATCCCTAAATCGCAAAAAAGTTCGGGATCCCGAAAAATCCCGAAATCCCGGGATTTGAAAAAATCAAATCCTGAATTCCGGGATCGCAAAAGCTAGTCCCGATTTGCATCCCTAGTGCTATATTATCAAATATATTCGAAAAACAAAATACACATTTTGGAAATATCAACTTAAAGTACCCTTAACGAACGTAGGTGCCTACTTTAGAATTTTTATCTAATAATTTTTTTAGAATACAACTTTACTTAACATTGCTTGTCAAAGCAATTGAAAAATCGGAGTTTTTTTTAATAAAACAAATTATTACAAATGTTTGCATTTGAATTTAAAAAATTCTTTGTAGGACTTAAGTTAGCATATACACATGTAAGTGCTATTTCAAAAAACTCAATACATTCATCTATTTTACTAACACAATTATATTTTTTGTACTTACAATTTCGTTGTAAGTAAATTTTTGTAAGTACCCAGCTAAAAAAAAATATGTATGGTCCATATATTTTTAATATACGAATTTATATACATATGTAAATATACATATATGAATATGTATGAATTCATGTAAGTAAAATGTGCACTTATCGAACAAGGATTTAAGATAAAAAATGTTACCAATATAATCAATAGAGAGAAGATTCCCCAGCCTCTATTTCGTGTTGAACTGGAGCCGAATGATATACAGTTAAAAAAACGAGACGCACCCAATTTATAGTCTAAAATACCTTTTACAACGAAAAATCACAGTTGAAGAACCACGTAAGCGTCACCGTACAGTGCCATAGTTGCCAAGAATATGGCCGCACAAAAACTTACTGCAAATTACCTACAGTTTGTGTTATCTGCGGTGAATTGCATGGTACTGCTAACTGTACCATGCCAAAAGTACAAGTAGAAAAAAAATGCAGTAATTGTAAAGGTAATCACACCGCTAACTACAGAGGATGCCCTGTATATTCTTTCGTTAAACAGGCTATGGGTCAAAAACCTAAATTAGCTCCAGTTCAACAGCAAACGCTTACTCCACCACTCTTCCTCAAACTAGCCAACTAGTTACTTCACTGGTATCGTACGCCGATGCTGCTAAGACTAGTTCTATTCCCACACAAAATGTTCCACCGCCAAGTAATTCAACGAATGCAAACTCTAGCTTTAACTTTAGTCGTCTTGAAGCTACTATTGAGAATCTGGTGCTAACTATAAACAACTTTACAACAAATATGACTACCATGATGCAAGAAATGCTGAGAATGCAGAATACTCTGCTTCAAGCATTAGTCAACAAGCCATGAACACGTTAAGACTATGTTTCTGGAACGCAAACGGCATTCGCCAACATAAAAATGAACTTGAGCACTTCCTCACGAAAAAAAAGCACTATATCCTTGAGAACGTTAGTGAAGAATATATGCAAGCTACGAATATTTTCGTAGAAAATTTTTGTGCGAATTTCGTGATATCTTCAATTTACTCACCTCCCAGATTTTCAGTTACCGAAGATCAGTATGAGAAGTTCTACAAATCGCTTGGATCTTGTTTCGTGGCAGCTGGTGACTACAATGCAAAACATACGTACTAGGGCTCGCGTCTTGTTACACCTAGAGGTAGAGCATTGTTTAATACAATTTCAAAAATGGGCTTAGATGTCATTTCGAGTGGGGAGCCTACTTACTGGCCTACTGACGTATGAAAAATTCCAGATGTTATAGATTTTGGCGTCACGAAAAATATCCATAGCGACTTAATTCACGTAGAGGGCTCTGTAGATCTGTCCTCCGATCACTCTCCCACAATAGTTAAAATTTTCAACCCACTAAGGAGTGATTAACCAACTCATATGCGAAAACGATTAATAGGGTCAACTGGCTAGGATTCAAAAAATATGTTAGTAGTCACTGCGTAGAAAACATTTAGCTAAGATCACCTGATAATATTGAATTTCATATTGCCAATCTTAACGGATATATTAAACAGGCTGCTGAACATGTCACTACTTCCTATCCGCAGACTGGACTTAATAGAATCTATTCTACGGAAATTGAACGTCTTGTATGTAAAAAAAGGAGAGCTAGAAGAGAATGGAAACAACATAGATTAACCCTAAATAAAATTAGACTTAAAGAATGTACTAAACGACTCAAAGAGCTGCCATCGTCGGAAAAGACTGCATTACTGGTGTTTGTGAATGGGCTAGTGTTGATTAGTTCAAACACATAAATCTGAACTAGCACTAAATTCCCAAATAGTTATTCCTTACAAGCACTTGTAACTTGAAGGAAGTCGTTTTCAATACAAAAAGGTCACCAAAATGTTTGTGAATGGGCTAGTGTTGATTAGTTCAAACACATAAATCTGAACTAGCACTAAATTCCCAAATTGTTATTCCTTACAAGCACTTGTAACTTGAAGGAAGCCGTTCAGTAATAAAACACTCTTGATATGCTTATTGAAAACGACTTGAAAATATGATTTATTTTGACTTTCTTTTATATAAAATTAAAATTAATAAAAGTGCTTAGCTTATAGATAATAACATATGCAATATTAATATTGTTTGAGTAGACACAATAACATGACCTAATTTATAAATGAGGTGAATGCACCTTGTATTTAAATAATTTAATATTAAGCAAATTTCCTTAGCAATGGTTAATGAACCTTATGATGTGTAAGCAATTAATTAAATGTTAATAACTTATAATTGTGTATGATTGTATGTTTGTTAATAACAGAAAATTTCGTTGTGTATGAATGTATGTATGTATGATTGTAAACTATGTTGTCTTTTTATTTATTTTATTTATGAAAGTAAATGTATGTATGTATGTTCTTTAACATTCTCCGCCGCGTTGAACACGGTTCAAATAAGTTCTGGACGCTGTACTGGTTGATGGGACAGATTCAAACTCTTGAAGTATCTATGGTTGCTGATCTTGATCGACATGCGGGCCTCGGTGCATTTTGGTAGGTTTGCCTTTGTTTGTTGTGTATTTTCCATATGAGCAAAATAAGTAATGTTATTAAGCATAGGATTAATGCGGTGTAGCTTACTGCATGATGATGTTGACTATTAGAGTTAATAACTTCGGGTAAATGTTCTAGATTTGCCTCATTCAATTGTTTTTGAAGGTTTGTTAGCTGGTCTAATTGCGTATTGAAATTATGGCTTGTAGTATTAAATATCCTTTCTATTTCTTCTGGCCTACTTATTGAGTCAATATGCTTTAATTTAACATATGATGCATGGACACTATTTGTAATACCAAAATGTCCTTGTATTGTTACAAAATTGTTTTTGATTACGCAGTCGGACCAACTTCCATTAGTCCAGTGTTTTTAATTTGAACAGCGTAGTTTCCCTGCCACATACCATGAATGATTCAATTTCCACAGTAGTAGCAAAATCCACTTGTTTAGTTGATTTAATTGAATCCAGGCTGCTGGACCTGGGATCTTGTTGAGGTTGCAGTTGGCTGTGGACCGATTGTTATATATATTGATCTCACAAAGATCAACCTCAGAATTCCTTTTGAACTTAGATTGCTTATTTTTGCAAATGTACTCTTTGTTTTTTGTCATGATACAGTTAGATACATCATCTGTCGTAAACGGAATATATTCATCTCTGTGTACATCTATGGCAAAGTATGACATGTCTGGTTTAATAGCAATTAAAGTATTGTTTTTGACTGTCGGAACTGGTACTATTTTAAATAACTCAAAGATCTGTTGATTAATTAGAGGTATTTTAATTTCAAAAATCACTTCTTTCCTTGTTACTGCACCTTAGCATTCATCAGTTTATATAGATCCATCAAATTATCTTCTGTTATTGGAAGCGTGTAAGTTGCTGGAAGGTGAATCTTGATTGTAGCCATTTCCTTTTTTAATTGCTGAGGGGATAACAAAAGAGGACTAATTTTTCCATTGTGAACGTCGGCAAGTACATTTATGATTTCAGCCTCAATTTTTTGTAGGTTTATTGCTACTAATGTTAAATGTGTTGAGAGGAGTCCAATGATTTGAAAGTTACTGGCTTGTGAAGCTTCCTTAAACAATTCATTCTTGTTTTCATCAACCATTTTAGAAGCTCGGTAATCTTCTGCTGTGAGTTTATTTCATCTTGTTTGATAACATTTATGGTTGAATCAATTATTGATGTTTGATTTCTTAACAATTTTATAATGTGGTCCTGCTCTGTTTGGCTGTGTTAATAGTCCTTGACATTTCTTCTGCATACTCCGAATCAAGAACACCAAACAGTGATCGGGCAATATTGCCGACTATATTAAATGGTGACCTTTTTGTACGTCCGTGGCTGATTAACTCATCCTCTTGATATAATTCATTTTGATTTGCCTTAAGTTATTCACCAAAATCTTGCACATTGGGTATCTTTGTATCGCAGGACACAGTTGCTGCAAAGTTTCCAAGCCCACTGATAATGAATTAAGTTCAGCTGAAAACGGGGTAAGGTCATAGTACACCATTAATTTCCATTCTGCTGTATTTAATTTTGCGGTACCTATTCCCTCAAAATACAATCCTGGATCATCCTGGAACTGCCTTATCACTAAGTTGTTGCATAGAGCAATAGGAAGGAGAAGAAGGGATATGATTATAGTGAGTGCTACGGAATTTATTGTCGGCTTAAACCTCTTTAGTGGAATGACATCCTTTTCCTGGTTTTTTGACATCGGTCGTTCCAGCACTGTTTCACTTTCCTCTTCTTGACACAGTGGAGCCAATCTGTGAATGGGTCGTTTGAAGATTCCTGTTGCTGTTTTTACATCGGCCACTCTCACCGCGCCGTCATCTCCAGCATAAAGAGTGATAATTCTTCCTAGTGGCCATTTCATTGTAGGTAGATTGTCTTCTTTGATTATGACCATATCCCCTGGTTTGGGATTGCTGGCCTTAGTTTTCCATTTGTAGTTGAAGTTCGTTTAAATATTCGGTAGACCACTTTTTCCAAAATTTGTGTTTTAATTGTGAAACTAACTTCCAGTGAGACACGCCTGAAATCTTCAGATTTTCTGCTCTGCTATCTACTTGAGCAGTAAGTGCTTCGCCAATCAGAAAATGGCCAGGAGTTAAAGCTTCGAGATTGTCCGGATCATTTGAGAGCGGTGTTAGTGGACGTGAATTCAATATTGCTTCTACTTCTATGATTATTGTCTCCAACTCTTCATGGGTTAATGATTCGGTTGACACACTGCGTATCAAAAGGTGCTTTGCTGACTTCACGGCGGCCTCCCATAAGCCTCCAAAGTGGGGAGCTCTTGGTGGGATAAAATGAAAGTGTATCCCCTTAGAGCTCGAAGCAGATATTATTGCCTCTTGTGCCTTATCAGCATGTATTGCTTTAGATATTTCCGATAAAGTGTTCTTTGCTCCTACAAAATTTGTGGCGTTGTCACAATAAATGTTTTGACAATGACCACGACGAGCTATAAATCTTTTAAGGGCACCAATGAATGACTCTGTTGATAGATCAGACACCAGTTCTAAGTGAACTGCCTTTGTGGCAAAGCAGCAAAATAACGCTATGTAAGCTTTCGTTGGCCGTTTGCCCCTCACTTTGTAATGTATCCAGAATGGACCACAATAGTCCACGCCTGAATTAATA
Source organism: Tachina lurida (assembly GCA_944452675.1). Lineage (NCBI taxonomy): Eukaryota > Metazoa > Arthropoda > Insecta > Diptera > Tachinidae > Tachina > Tachina lurida. Next base: position 103,485,340 of record OX101753.1, on the reverse strand, counting down.
AATGGTCGAGCAGGTGTGATTCTAGGTTGGGGTAGATTGCCCATTATTTGTTGATAAAGCAGTGGCCGTGCTCTAGTACATCTTACACATTTTTGAATGACGGCTCGAGCTGTTATTTTCCCTTTAATTGGCCAAAATTTTTGTCTTATTGTATTCAGCATTGCAGTCGGTCCACAATGTTTATTGTCTTCATGTATCATAATGAACAAGAGCCTTGCCAAAGGATCGTTGTATGGTAGTATTATTGGATGTTTCATATCTGGATCTAAATTGGAATGTTTTAGCCGCCCTCCTACTCGAAGTATGCCTTCCTTATCCAAAAATGGTGTTAAGCTGTTAAGAGAGCTATTTTTGTTAATTATCTCGGCCTTTAGTAGTTGTGTTATCTCTGTTGCGAATTCTGAAAACTGTATTGCCTTAACAATTATGTGAAGGGAATCGTCTAACTCCTTTGGCGTAATTGATGAATGTGTTGGTCGACTTGCAATAGACATTCTACTGTTTTTTATGAATCTGAGGACATATGCTATAATTCTTTGCAAGGTTCGAAATGAATTTTTGTGGTTGATTCTATAAATGAAGTCAGTGCTTGATGTTGTTGTGGCTGCTATAATTGTCTTTTCATTATGATGTCGTCTGTATTGGTTAATTGATGTGGGAATTTTGATGGCCATATTACCTCCTTGCCATGAAGGAACGTTGGTCCTTGAAACCACAATCCATTGTTAGTTAGATTGGCTGGTTGCACTCCTCGCGATAAAATGTCAGCAGGATTATCTTTTGATTTTACATGACGCCACTGGTCTGCTATTGTTAATGACTGAATGGTTGAAATTCTATTAGCCACAAACGTTTTATAAGAAGATGATTGTGAGTTAATCCATGATAAAACAATTTCGGAATCAGTCCACAGGAACATAGATTGATTTTGTAGGGACAGATCCGTTTTTACTCGATGAGCGAGTTGGGCAGCTATGACCGCAGCACATAGCTCTAATCGAGGTAATGTTTGTTGTTTCACAGGGGCTACTCTTGATTTTGCACATAGCAGTCGAACAATTATTGTTCCATTTTTAAGTTTTGCGCGAATGTATACAACTGCACCATATGCCTTTTCAGATGCATCTGCGAATATATGAAGCTGTGTTTTTACTGGAATGCCACCATAGAATATATGTCTCGCAATTTTGAACTCATCTAGTGTTTTCAAATCATTTCGGAAGCTCTCCCAGGTCATTTGAAGATTATGAGGTAATGGTTCATCCCAATCTAACGAATGCTGCCACAATTGTTGGATGAAGATTTTTGCCTTGACAACAACAGGAGCAAGGAGACCCAGAGGATCAAATAATTTTGCAAGTTCTGATGTAACTGTCCGTTTTGAGATTACGTGAAGTTCATTGAGTTTTACTTTGATGCAAAACTGATCATCTTGGGGCACCCAATGTAAACCCAAAGTTTTTATTGTTTTATTACTGTTGCCATCAAGATCTAAATCAACTACTCTGTCACTGTGGGGTATATTTTTCAGCAGCCTTTCATTATTTGAGCACCATTTTTTCAGGATGAAGCCATGTTCTTGAAGTATCATTTGTAGTTGCCATTGAGTCTCAATCGCCAAATTTAGACTATCTGAGCCACCGAGACCATCATCCACATAAAAGTTGTCTCTTAGCATCTGAGAGCCGAGTGGGTATCGTGCTGTATTTTCTTCTGCAATACGTTTTAAGCACCTTGTGGCCAAGTATGGAGCTGCTCTAGTGCCGTTGGTGACGGTGTTCAACCTGTAATAATTAATTGGTGATGAAGGATCCTCTCTCCAAATGATCAACTGATACTGATGGTCGGCTGGGTTGATTAGTATTTGACGATACATTTTCTCGATGTCAGTTGTAAATACGAATTTAGGCATGCGAAATCTAAGTAGAATCGAAAATAAATCACTTTGTACAGTAGGGCCAGTATACATTAAGTCATTTAACGAGTATCCTGTTGACGTTTTAGCGGACGCGTCGAACACTACTCTAAGTTTTGTTGATGTACTCTCGGGCTTTAGCACGCAATGATGTGGAATAAAATATCTTGGATTAGGTATATTGTGTATATTAACCTTTTCCATGTGACCCAATTCCTCATATTCTCTCATAAACTTAATGTACTCACGTCTCATATTTTCGTTCTTATGGAGCCGATTTTCCAAACTAATGAATCTATTGTAAGCCAATTGGTGTGAGTGGCCTAGTGCAGTTGGATTCTCTTTAAATGGTAAGCTGACGATGAAGCGCCCATCAGAACGATTCCTTATATGTTGGTTGAAATGATTTTCACACAATTTTTCTGCCGGAGACAATATTTTCGCGTTCGTTTCTACTTCATCGAGTTTCCATAGTTGTTCTATTGATTCTTCTAATGACCTTTCATTACCAAATACTGCGCACGTCAATGCCGAGGATGAGCAAGATGGGGTGTGCTCTTTGATTGATCCACCTACAACCCACCCAAGTGACGTATTTTGAAGTATTGGAAGACTGTCGCTTAACTTTATCGTGCCAGGTTGTATCAGGCTGAAGTAGAACTCAGCGCCAAGAAGAATATCAATTTTCTCTGGCATGTTAAACTTGGGGTCCGCCAGATGAATGCCCTTTGGAATTTTCCAATATGAAACATCGATAATATGACTCGGTTGCGCTGGAATGATGCTGGGTAACACGAAGGCTTCCAAGTTTGTTGAGACGTTATGATCTTTGGATAACATTTGCACATTAATGCGTTTATGAGCTTTTTTCTGGATTCTTCCAACTCCATTAATACATAATGGGGCTTCTGTAGTTGAAAGGGATAATTTTTTGATAAGTCGTTCACTCACAATGTTGACTTGTGATCCTGAGTCTAGTATGGCTCTAAATTCACTTGAATTGCCATTTGCGGCCTTGATGATGACTCTTGCCGTAGCTAAGATGACGTAGCTCTGGTTCCTAGATTCAGATGCAGTCGAGGCTGAAGAGACTGCAACTGCGTTGCTTTTAGTCTCTTGTTGTTTTTGGTCAGTTAACTGAAGGGGTGAACTTGAGATACCTATATGCTGTGATTTTGGTTGCAAGTGTAATAACGTGTTGTGTTTATTATTACATTTCTTGCAATTACCATGAGGACATGCTTTTGCTGAATGATTGGCCTTGAAACAGTTCACACATAATCCGTGTTGTTGTACCCATTTTAGTCGGTCATGTTCTGTCATTGCAATTAATTGCTTACAATGGTGAATGCGATGGTTACTGTTGTTGCACAGCTTACATTTGGTGCTACCTTCTCCTGATGCTACAGCAGTTGTAGCCTTGCTTGTAGTTTGATGATTGGTTGATTTTTCTTTGTGCCCAATCGATTCCATTGATTCGAATTGCCTCTCTAGAAACGACAATAATTCACTAATTGTAGGCACTTCTTTTGGCCTTTGTAGTGATTGCATGAATCGAACGTAAATGGTTTGTTCGAGTTTTTTCAGCAATAATTGAATGAGTATGGCATCCCATGACGATGTGTCGATGTTTAAATTGTTCAATGCCAGCAAGCATTCCTTTGTGGTATCATGAAGAGCCCTTATTGATGCAGGAGATAATGTTCCCTTGGGCTGATTCAGAATTTTTTCAATCAATGTAGCTACCAATACTCTTTTGTTGTTGTACCGTTCATAAAGTAGCGACCACGCTGTGGTGTAGTTTTCTTCTGATAAGGCTAAGTGACTTATCAGTTTGCCAGCCTCCCCTGATAAATTGGTTTTGAGATACCACATTTTCTGTACGCTTGGAAGCGGTTGCTTGTGTACCATTTCTTGAAATAGTTCAGAAAATTGGATCCACTTCAAATAGTCTCCATTGAAGTGGGGAATAACAATTTTTGGAAGCGGTAGTGAACTGTGTGATGATAGCTCTGCTCGTAATTGTGTTGAACATGCTACGCTACGTTCGCTAACACCGCTCTCCTTTTGTTTATTTGTGTTTACTGCTGAGTTGTATTAATGTATGTTGCACCAAGTCTTCCAAATCATTATATTCATCTTGATTTAATCCTAATGTTGAAGGATCTTCGGTCTGTTGCCATACCTCGTCATACAAGGTTTGGACTTGATTCCATAGATTTTTTATTGTGTCTGCCTTGATTGTATAAAACTCTGGCGGTTGATCTTCCTCTAATGGTGTCAACGTTTGTAATAGCCGTGTTAAGGCAATCATACGGGCAGTCACTCGTCTGGCTAGTCCTTGTGCCCTCAGTTAGTTTCTTAATTTGAACGTCGATATTTTCCATAGCAGTGCTATACCTTTCTCCAAGAGACCCGTGCAAATTTCTCACAATATACGAATCATTGTCAGGAAGTGTTTGATCTCTACGAATGGTATTCTCTGTTTTCTCAAAGTCTTTCCAAAGTTTCGCTAACTCATCGGACTTGATTTTGTAAAATTCTAGATTCCTTCGATCCTGTGGGGCCTTCTTGATGTTAGCAATAATCTTGTCTATTTCAGTTGCCCTTTCCTCCTGCTGGATCATGAGAGCTTGTAGACTCGCCATATTCGCCTTGTTGTGGGACCAGAGGATGCCTTGGTTTTAACTGTATTCGAATAAATGGTGTTCACTGATTGGAGAATCTAAGCACTACCAAATGCTTAGTGGTGTCCTAGTGATAATATGTAGTTATTGATTGAATTTTGATCCTGTTATAGATCACGTCGGGGTCACCAAAATGTTTGTGAATGGGCTAGTGTTGATTAGTTCAAACACATAAATCTGAACTAGCACTAAATTCCCAAATAGTTATTCCTTACAAGCACTTGTAACTTGAAGGAAGTCGTTTTCAATACAAAAAGGTCACCAAAATGTTTGTGAATGGGCTAGTGTTGATTAGTTCAAACACATAAATCTGAACTAGCACTAAATTCCCAAATAGTTATTCCTTACAAGCACTTGTAACTTGAAGGAAGCCGTTCAGTAATAAAACACTCTTGATATGCTTATTGAAAACGACTTGAAAATATGATTTATTTTGACTTTCTTTTATATAAAATTAAAATTAATAAAAGTGCTTAGCTTATAGATAATAACATATGCAATATTAATATTGTTTGAGTAGACACAATAACATGACCTAATTTATAAATGAGGTGAATGCACCTTGTATTTAAATAATTAAATAATAAGCAAATTTCCTTAGCAATGGTTAATGAACCTTATGATGTGTAAGCAATTAATTAAATGTTAATAACTTATAATTGTGTATGATTGTATGTTTGTTAATAACAGAAAATTTCGTTGTGTATGAATGTATGTATGTATGATTGTAAACTATGTTGTCTTTTTATTTATTTTATTTATGAAAGTAAATGTATGTATGTATGTTCTTTAACAACTGGAAAAGTATTTAGAAGGTCTTGATGTAACGTCAACATCTAATTACTCTTTATGGCGCGCTACTAGAAATCTTAAAAGACCCGTTGATCTCAAATCACCACTGCGTACTTCGACCGGAGGCTGGGCAAGAAGCGATAGTGAGAAAGGTAACTTATTTTCTGAGCATTTAAAATCTGTATTCACTCCCAGTTCATATACGGGTGCTGCCGCATTACCGAGTGTAGTATCTCTACCCCCTCGTCCCTTAAGGTTTAAGATGCGTGAACTACAAAAAGTAGTTGCTGAACTCGACCCGAAGAAAGCTCCAGGTATTGATGGCATTAGTAACAAGATGCTGATGAACTTGCCTCATATTGCAATAAGAATCTTGCTATTTATTTTTAATGCCATTTTACAAATGCCCAATTCTCGTTGTACCTTCATAGTGAACAGAAGTATTAGCGGAATTTCTTTTTACATACTAAACCAAAAAAAAACCATACAAAAAAAATATTTGTAGTACATAATATTTGTTGTACATTAACTTTGATAAACAAGCTATTTTTGCTTTGCTAATATTTTTTTTTTATTTACATAGACAGTAATAACTAAAACAAAAAAAAAACAAAAACAACCGTAAACAAAATAACTTAAAGTGCCCTTGAGGAATACACTTACAAAGTGCCCTTGAGGAATACTCTATATGAGTACCTCGAAAACAAATAATTGCGAAGTGAGTGATAACGGCAGAAATGCCTATCTTACTGTCAGCTCTGATGATCTTAATGATAACAATAAAAATAACAAACTTGATGATAGACTTACTGTGAGTTCTGATGATCTTAATTTAAAAAAAAATAAATAAAAAACTTGATGACAGACTTTTTTTTAACGGCTAAGCCAATTTTTCGTCAGCGATCAACTTCGCTTTGTCCAATGTCAACAGATTCGTTAACATTACAGTTGCCTACTACTTCGTCATTTAAATCAGCGATATCATCCGATTCATCACTTACCCAATTAGTCACTGAAAATAAAAAAGCCCAAAACCCAAGGTCCAAATTGGAATGGACCGATATATTATTGTGGGAAAGCACGGGCGAAGCCCTAATTCTACTAAAATTGCATCTGCTTCAAAGGTATCTAGGGATAACAGCGCATCATCTACTAATCGTTTTCAAATATTGCAAGATGACAACGACACACCTGATATATCCGCGAAAAAAACCTCCAAGCCGCCACCAATATATTTGAGAGAAAAAAATTCAAAAAAGTAAAACAAGCTTCTACACATACCAGCTTAAGAGCGCTAAAGGCATGCAGATCGTATTGAAGGGCATAGATTCTTATGTTGCCCCCGAAGAAATAAAAGATGCACTCGTCCTCCAGGGGTTCAAGGTAAAAAATGTGTCCAATATAATAAATAGAGAAAAGATTCCCCAACCCCTATTTCGTGTTGAACTTGAGCCTAATGATATAAAATTGAAAAAAAATGAGACGCATCCAATTTATAATTTAAAATACCTCTTGTACCGAAAAATCACAGTTGAAGAGCCACATAAGCGTTCAGGTCCTGTACAGTGCCATAATTGCCAAGAATATGGCCATACAAAAACATACTGCAATTTACCCTCTCTTTGTGTTGTGTGCGGCGAATTACACGGCACCGCTAGCTGCAACAAACCAAAAAATCAAAGTGATAAAAAATGCAGTAATTGTGGAGGTAATCACACCGCTAACTACAGAGGTTGTCGTGTGTACTCTTTGGTAAAGAAGACTATGGTGCAAAAACCTAAATTAGCTCCAGTTCAATCAGCAAACGTTTACTCTGCCACTTTTCAGCAAATGAGCCAACCAGTTACTTCCCGTGTATCGTATGCAGATGCTGCTAGGGCTAGTTCTATTCCGACACAAAATGTTTCACCGCAAAATAATTCTACAAATACACACTCAAACTTTAATTATAATCGCCTTGAAGCCACTATTGAAAATCTTGTGCAAACTATAAACAATTTTACAACAAATATGACTAGCATGATGCAAGAAATGTTGCGAATGCAGAATACTCTGCTTCAAGCAATACTTAATAAGCCATGAACACGTTAACAATATGTTTCTGGAACGCAAACGGCATTCGCCAACATAAAAATGAATTTGAGCACTTCCTCACGGAAAAAAATATTGATATAATGTTGGTCTCTGAGACTCATTTGACTTCGAGAAGCCTTTTTAAAATTTATGGCTACACCTTATATGATTCGAAGGACCCGAGAGGAAGAGCATGCGGTGGATCAGCAATTTTAATAAAGTCAAGACTCAAGCATTATATTATTGATAACATTTGTGAAGAACATTTACAAGCAACGAATATTTGTATTGAAAATTTTTCCAATAATTTTGTCATATCATCAATTTACTCCCCTCCTAGGTTCGCAATTACTGAGGATCAATACGAGGACTTCTACAAATCTCTTGGCCCTTGCTTCGTAGCAGCCGCCGACTATAATGCTAAACATACATTGTGGTGTTTGCGTCTTATTACACCCAGAGGTCGAGCGTTGTTCAATACAATTTCCAAAATGGGCTTGGATGTCATTTTGAGTGGGGAGCCCACTTATTGGCTTACTGACATACATAAAATTCCGGATGTTATAGATTTTGGCGTCATAAAAAATATGTCTAGGGAATTAATTCACGTAGAAGCTTCCCTAGATCTATCGTCCGATCACTCTCCCACGATCGTTACAATCTGTAGCCCACTGAGAAGTGGTCTACCTTACTCATATGTGAAGTTGGCCAGTCGTGTAAATTGGCTGCGATTCAAAAATATCTTAGTAGTCATTGCACGGAAAACATTACGCTAAGAACTCATGATGATGTTGAATCTAACATTGCCAATCTTAACGAAAATATTAAGCAGGCTGCTAAACATGCCACTACCTCCCATCGGCAGACTGGGTTCAATAGACTATATTCTACAGATATTGAACGTCTTTAATGTGAAAAAACAAGGGGTAGAAGGGAATGGCAACAGCACAGATCACCCCAGAATAAAATTAGATTTAAAGAGTGCACTAAACGACTCCAAGAGCTGCTTGCACATGAAAAAACTGCATCTCTTAAAAACTATCTGGAAAATATTGATGTCACACCAGCATCTAATTACTCTTTATGGCGCACTGCTAGAAAGCTTAAAACACCTGTTGAGTTTAAACCACCTCTACGCACATCTACCGGAGGTTGGGCAAGAAGCGATACTGAAAAAGGTAACATATTTGCTGCCCATTTAAAATACGTATTTACCCCAAACACATGTACTGGTGTAATTGATTTGCCAAATGTAGTCGCTCTACCCCCTCAACCAATAAAGTTTAAGACGCGTGATGTGCAAAAACTAATTGCTGAACTCAACCCAAAGAAAGCTCCGGTTTTTGATGGAATTAGTAACCAGATGCTAATAAAGTTGCCTCGTATTGCAATTAGAATACTGTTATTTATATTTAACGCCATTTTACGACTGCAGTATTATCCAAATAGCTGGAAGCTTGCCAAAGTTAAAATGATTCCAAAGCCGGGCAAAGACCTTACCAAGGCTGAGTCATACAGGCCAATAAGTCTCCTATCAACAATGTCAAAGCTTTTCGAAAAACTGCTCATGACAAAATTGTCCCCAATTCTAGTTAATAGTGGGTGCATACCGGACCATCAATTTGGTTTTAGAAGTCAGCATAGTACCATTGAACAAACTCATAGATTGGTCCAATTTATAAGAAGAACATTTGAAGAAAAGAAGTATTGTTCTGCGCTGTTTATCGACGTTTCTCAGGCATTTGATAAAGTGTGGCATGAAGGCCTAATTTTAAAATTAAAAACATACCTGCCAATAAACGTTGTAAGTCTTTTGAAAAGTTACATTACTGCCCGGAAGTTCACTGTTGTGGAAGGAGACTTTATGAGCATGCCTGAAACTATCTCATTCGGTGTGCCACAGGGGAGTATACTGGGGCCAGTTTTGTATTTGATTTATACTTGTGATATGCCTCTGAGCAGCAATATCCACACTTCCACATTTGCTGATGATACAGCCTGCCTTAGTATGCATGAAAATCCTTACGAGGCATCCCGATATCTTCAAGAACACATTACCCAGCTGGAACTATGGTTAAACTTATGGAGAATTAAGGCAAACGAACAAAAGTGTGTTCAAGTAACATATACTTTACGAAGAGATACGTGTTTACCCATTCGGATTAACAATCAAGTTGTCCCTCAACATACTCATGTGAAATATCTTGGTATACACCTTGATCGACGGCTTACTTGGAAACACCACATTGACTCTAAGTTAACCCAAATGAAATTAAAATTAACTCAGGTACATTGGCTGATTGGTAGAAATTCAACCCTCAGTCTAGATTGCAAACTTTTGATATACAAGTCACTTTTGAAACCGATATGGTGCTACGGAATTCAACTATGGGGCACTGCTTCAGCTTCTAATGTCGAGAGAATTCAACGAAGGCAAAATAAAATTTTGCGATTAATAACATCGGCTCCATGGTATATAAAAAACTCAAATATACATCGTGACTTAAATATGCCACTAGTGACTGAAGAAATTGCAAAAAACGCTGGCAAATATTTAACAAAACTCGAGTCACATCCTAATCCGCTTGCTCGTAATATTTTGAACTTTACTGGACACATCCGCCTAAAAACGAGGGATACAAGGGCTCTTATACTCAACACTCCAGATGGGACTAACTGAAAATAATTTTTATTTTTTATTTATTTTTTCTTCCTCTTATTTATCACTACTTAAATATGTATTATTTATAACTATCTCTAAATTTATGTCCGACAGTGGCTGAGTCATATAGGCCTATAAGTTTACTCTCAACAATTTCAAAGCTTTTCGAAAAGCTGCTCATGACTAAATTGTCCACAATTTTAGCTGATAGTGAGTGCGTCCCGGACCATCAATTTGGCTTTAGAAGTCAGCATAGCACTATTGAGCAAGACATAGATTGGTTCAAGTTGTAAGGAGCACATTTGAAGAAAAAAAGTATTGTTCTGCCCTTTTTATTGATGTTTCTCAGGCATTTGATAAACTATGGCACAAAGGCCTAGTTTTAAAATTGAAGACATACCTACCAATAAACATACAAAAGCTTTTTGAGAAGTTATATTGTTGATAGAAAGTTTACTGTTGTGGAAGGAGACTTCATGAGTGTGCCCGAATCTATATCTTCTGGTGTGCCACAGGGTAGTATTCTGGGGCCAGTCTTGTATCTAATATATACTTGTGATATGCCTGTGAGCAATAACATCCACACTTCTACATTTGCCGATGATACAGCCTGTTTGAGTATTAACAAAAACCCTGATGAGGCATCCCTCAATCTCCAAGCACACATTACCCAGCTTGAAATATGGTTGAACTTATGGAGAATTAAAGTAAATGAACAAAAGTGTGTTCATATAACGTTTACCCTAAGAAAAGATACCTGTTCCCCCATTCGAATCAACAATCAAAATATTCCTCAACATTCTCAAGTAAAATACCTTGGCATACACCTTGATCGAAGGCTTACATGGAAATATCATATCATATATCTCTTGATACATAAGTATTTATATTCATACAAACAAATATCTGATATCATGGCAAAAAGTCTCTGGAATTCTCTGTCAAATTATATTCAAAACTTAGGCAATTTATATGCGTTTAAAAAGGAGCTACATAAAAAAATTTTCGTAATTTAATGTTCTAATGTTAAATCAACTACTATTTTTTTTTTAAATAAATAAATAACTCAATCTATTTGTCCTTGTAGGTATATAAATATACTTATATTTATGTATATAAATTCTTATATTTTATTGTATTTAAGTAAAGAAAGTATTTAATAACAGCTTCAAGAGTTCATAAAGAATGTGAGTTTGTTTAAGTATCAGATAAAACACGTAAATTGTTACCTGAGGTGTTATATTTGTGTATACATTTTAAGACTGATATAATGGCAAAGGAATACATATTATATACCGATGAATAGACAATTATATCTACTATTGTAATAACATAGAAAAAATTAAGAAACATTTGCAGTAAAGAAAATAAGATCAATAATTTAGACAAAAATAAAAAATGTAGAAAATTAACATTTTTAATCAAAATTGGATTTCGAATATTTCAAAAAGTATTGAAGGTAGGAGAATAATTTTTTTTTCAGTTTGCAAAGCTAAATGTATGCTATTGATAAAAATTAAAATGATTCCCAATTTATAATTTTATAAAAATGTATACTATTGATAAAAATTTAAATTATTCCCAATTTATAATTTTATAAAACGAGCCGAATTAATTAAAAATTATTGCATTAATTCTGAACTTATTCACAATTAAGTGTAGCATACGATTAGATTTTACGGAATTTTTTAATTTTTATTTATTTTATTATTATTATTTTATTTTGTAATATATACTCGTATGCTAGCACTTAATTGTGAATAAATTCAGAATTAATGCAATGATTTTTAATAAATTTGGCTCGTTTTATTTAAAACATATTAAGGTATCACAAATAATAATAAAATAAAACATTTTGTTCAGTTTAAAATTTTTATGAGTCTCTTTAGAAACAACCGATTTTCTAAATATTTTTGAAAAAAATTTATTTTCTTGTATAAAACTTTCTGAATATCTCTGAAACTATAGGACTGTTAAAAATTCATGAAAACGTAATTGAAAGGTCAATTTGTTTCCTAGGCTTCTGTGTAATTTTTTATTGAATCGAAGAACTGGTTCTCGATTTAATGCCAATTATGTGATACAGTATCCTCTTTTTTTATAACGGAAAATCTCGAGATACAGAGTCAATTCAAAAAAACTAATTTAAAGGGATTGATACACAGTACTTAGTATATACAAATTTACTATAAAACCTTTGACCTTACATAATAAATTTAATTTTGTTGACCTGTGTTATTTGTTAGTTTTATGTATTTTTACTTTGTGTTTATTCAATCCATTGCTTATAACTTTGTAATTTTTCAGTCGATTTTCTTCTAGTTGATCTTAGTTCTTACGTAAAAGTACTATCTTTACGTACATGAACAGAAGCCAGACGTTTTTTTAACGATTTGTACTTTTCTGTCAGCATATAATCACTGTAAAATATGATTTTTTTGAAAATCATATCTATATCTATTAAAGATCCGATACGTATTTATTTGTCAACTCAATACCTTTCATTTGAACACCAAAAACGACCCAATCGGACAGTTCTAGCTCGAGATATGATGGGTCAAGTGAAAAAAGGTCGAAAAACTGAAAAAATCACAATATCTCAAAAACTGGTCCATAAAAAAATTTTAACCTTGATTTTCGAATTCAGTGGAAGAAAATACATAAGGAAAATCACCTCTCGTCAAGTGTACATTTTCAGTGTAAACTAGTGATATTAGTGCGTTTAAACAATTTTAAATTTTAACAATTCCCATAAAAACACTAGTTATCACTTTAGTGTACTAATAATTAACTAATGACTGTAAATTTGGCCCTAAATCTTATATGCCATCTTATACTCCGTCTTATAATATATATTTCTAACTTATGCAACTTTCTGATTTATAATTTTTAGGGAATATATTTACGAACACAAAAGATAGGATTCAAAAGCTAGATAGATCTAATGTAGTTTACAAAATACCATGTAAACGAAACGACAACGAGAGGTGCGGCAAGTTTTTGCATTTGTTAAAACCTATTTTTTTACTATGTATATATGTATGTTATAGTCTTTTTCAATTAAAATTTTGTAAATATTCATTACCATGATAAAATATTCTAGAGTTATACCAATGTTGTTAACATTTTTAAAATTTTTTAAGAATTTCAAGGTACACAATGCTATGTAAAAGTCTTACGAATATTAGGCTTTATTACGAGTGTCGTATTTCCACTATGTCACATTGTTATTAGAATTATAAAAAATATTTTTTGTGATTGAAAGGAAAAAAGACAAAAACTAAATATCAAAAAAAGAAAATAAGAAATAGCCATGACGGAAAAAATTTAAGTTCACCAACAGATTTGTTTTCTTGTATTATAAATTAGAAACATTTACAATTAACTCAATTTAAGAGTTCGAACCTTTCCTGAGTTGTGATGCCAAAATAATGGGCTACAAACTTATGCTTCTCGTTTTGGTAAGTTTCACTTAATTTCAGGAGCATTTTCTCTTTACGTTTTATACTTCTAAGAGCAATTGCACTGTAATACTTTTATTGCAAAACTATTGGTACAACAACAACTAATCATAGACAAATCAAAAGAAAACTATTATCGGCCCTGTTCTGTAAACCACGATATGTCAAATCAACGTGATTTCAACAAAACAATAAAAAGCTAAATCATTGCTTTTGTAAATTTCAGGATTTATAGCGATGGAAGTTATAATAAAATATTCTATTATACATGAAAAAAAAACTTAAAAGGCAACGAAACCCCACTTACAAGTCAGCTAATAGTTTGTTTTTGTAATCACCGTCATTTTCAGAACAGCCCCATATATATCAATTAACGGTACAATACAAGTAGCATTTATTTTTAAGATCTCTACGCTGACGATCGCAATTGCGTAAGGTTTTGGAATTTAACTAAGTGTTATAGCTTATGTGGTAATAATAAAAAAATCGTTTATAAAACAAATATTTAGTATAATATATACGAGGGCGGTTCGGAAACTTCTTAGCCTATCAATGAAAGAGAATAGTTAGTTTTTCAAAAATATTTTTATTTTTCAATATAATCTCCGGAAACTTCAATACACTTAGTCCAACGCTTTTCTAGCAATTCTATCCCTTGATTAAAATAGTTTTCCTCAAGGTCTTCAAAATAGTGGTTTACAACTGTAATTGCATCTTCATTTGAGGTAAAACGCTTGCCAGCAAGGACTTTTTTTTAGATTTGGGAACAGGTAAAAGTCACTGGGAGCCAAATCAGGAGAATAAGGTGGGTGATCAAGCAACTCGTACTTAATTCGTTGATTTTAGCCATTGTTAAAACACTCTTGTGCGCTGGTGCGTTGTCTTGATGAAAAATTATTTTTTTGTGTTGTAAGCCAGGACGTTTTTCTCGAATTTGTACATTTAATTGATCCAAAAGGTTGCAATAGTACTCTGAATTTATTGTTTTACCCTTTTGCAGATAGTCAATCAATAAAATACCCTTGAAGTCCCAAAAAACCGTTGCCATAACCTTACCAGCCGTTTGAATTGTTTTTGCCTTCTTTGGGGCACTTCCTCCAGCTTCAGTCCATTGTTTGGATTGTTCTTTTGTCTCTGGAGTATAGTGGTGGATCCATGTCTCATCAACAGTTATGAAACGACGCTTAAAATCCATTTTATTTCGCTTAAAACGATCCAAACAAGCTTGAGAAATGTTCATTCTTATGCGTTTTTGGTCGACTTTTAACAAATGCGGCACACATCTTGCAGAAAGCTTTTTCATCTGTAGTTCTTCATGCAAAATTAAATGGACTCGATCATTTGAGAAGCCCATGATATTAGCTATTTCACGCACTTTTATTCGTCGATTATTTAATACCATATCATGCACTTTGGCTACAATTTCTGTTGTTGTTGCTGTTTTTGGACGTCCACTACATGGTTCATCTTCAATGCTTGTACGACCACGTTTAAATTCAGCAACCCAATTTTTTACTGTTGCATATGAAGGAGCACTTTCACCTAACACATTCACCATATCATTATGAATTTCTTGTCCCGATGAACCTTTTTTATGTAAATATTTAATGACACCACGCATTTCTAATTTTTCCATTGTTAAAAAATCGCGGATGCGTCTTTTGTGAACACCTGTTTCTATATCAAGGAGTTGCCAGATTGAAACAAAATTTAACATGTTTCATAGCAGAGATGGAAGTTTCCAAAACACTTAACTTTTTTCTGTTTATACCGCGCTTTTTGTGCTAGGCTAAGAAGTTTCCGAACCGCCCTCGTATTTTCAAAAGAGTGCAACGTAACTGGGCTTGCCAAATCCAAACAGTGAAAAATCTTAACATTTACGGAAAAAATTCTTGATTTGCAAAAAAAAGCTTGACAATAATCTACTGACTGACTGATTGACTGACTGACTGACTGATGTATCAACGCACAGACCAAACGACTTTATCTACATAGCTGAAATTTGGTGTGTAAGTTCCTCTTTAAATGTACAGATCCACTAAAAAGGGATTTTTGGAAACTCTGATGCTAAGGGGGTAAAAAAGGGTAAATGACGGTAAAATCGGTATCTTTATATCCCGGAAACTGCATTAGATAGACTCTAAATTCCAAAAACACACGAATGCTGGTAGAAAATAAGCCGACGAGTATTTAGTACATTTTCGATATGTGTACTTTTGGGGATTAAAAGGGGTAAAAACTGAATTTTGGTACCTTTTTAGCACTCGACACATCCTCTAAATTACTGAACGTACCAAATGCTTGTTGTCGCATTCTTTTCTTCTAGACAAAATCTCGAATATATTTTGGTACTTTTTGAAAATTCGTTTTTATAAGGGTTAATCGTACCCATTTTCGGTACTTTTTTGTTAATGATAAGGTGCATATGATATACATGTAAAAATAAGGCAGATAGCTGAAATTAGGTTTGTAGGTTCCTCTTTAAATGTGTAGATCCCCTAAGAAGGAATTTTTCGAAACTTGAATGCTAAGAGGATAAAAAAGTGTAAAATCGGTATCATTATATCTCGGAAACCACATTAGATAGATTAAAAATTCCAAACGTATACCAAAGTTACTAAAATATAAGCCAACATATATTATGTACTTTTCCAATATGTGTACTTTAAAGGAGTAAAAAGGAGTGAAAACTGAAATACTGTCACCAACGGGTACTTTGAATATTAATTTGGTACGTTTCAAGAAATACTTTTCAGGAAAAAGAACTTTTTGGAAAAAGTACTTTTTGGAAAATGTACTTTAAGAAAAAATTAGTTTTTGAAAAAGGTATTTTTATGAAAAATGTACTTTTTGGAAGAAGTACTTTTTGAAAGAAGTACTTTTTGGAAAAAGGACTTTTAGAATTAATACACTATTATATGTATATAAAAACTAAATCAAATCTAAATACGTAATTTTTATTAATATTTTTATTATTGGTAATATTACTATTATCTATATATATAAAAGAGTAACGCTACTGACTGCCTGACTGATGTATTAACGCACATTATTGCTAGAGAGCTGAAATTTGGTGGGTAGGTTTCTCCTACAATGTATAGATCCACTAAAAAATCCCTTTGGAAACTCGAATGCTAAGGGGGTAAAAAAAGGGTAAAGTCGGAATTTTTATATCTCAGAAACTACAAAAGATAAACTAAAAATTCCAAAAACACACAAATGCCGGTAAAAAAATAAGCTGATACTTTTTTGGTACTTTTTTATATGTATACTTTTAGGGATTAAAAGAAGGTAAAAACTGAAATTTGGTACCTTTTTTGTACTCGACATATCTTCTAAATTGTTGAACGTAGGAAAAAGCTTTTCGGTTCATTCTCTTCTTCTAGGCAAAATCTCGTATAAATTTTGGTACTTTTTGAAAATTCGTTTTTATAATTTCGGTACCTTTTTTGCACTCGACATATTTCTAAATTATTAAACGTAGCAAAAAGCCTTTTGGCGCATTTTCTTCTAGGTATACTCTCGAATGGATTTTAGTACTTTTTGAAAATTGTACCCGTTTCGGTACTTTTTTGGTAATGATAAGGTACATATGATATACATGTAAAAGTAGGCTGGAGAGCTGAAATTTGGTGTGTAGGTTTTTCTTTCAGTTTGTAGATCCACTAAGAAGGAATTTTTGGAAACTCGAATGCTAAGGGGGTAAAAAGGAGTCCAGAAGAGTAAAATCGGTATACCTATATCTCGGAAACCACATTAGATAGGCTAAAAATTCCGACACGTATTTTGTACTATTTTGATATGTGTACCTTTAGGGATTAAAAGGAGGTAAAACTGAATTTTGGTACCATTTTTTCACTCGACATATCTTCTAAGTTATTGAAGTAGAAAAAAATCTCGCTTTTATAAGGGTTAAAATGCTACCTGATTTTTGTTAATGACGTTATATACCTTATATGACATATGTAAGAATAATTTACTATTAATTCCTACCGCTAAAAATTTTAAACTCGGAAGAATTAATACAGTTGAAACATTTTAAATTTTTGTTAAATTTTATTAACTGATATAGTGTATTAGTGTATTCTTAAGCACTGTCATTAAGAGGTACTGTGAATGTTAATTTGGTACTTTTCAAGAAATACTTTTCGGAAAAGGCACTTTTTGAAAATTGGAAAAAGTATTTTTTGAAAAGGTACTTTGGAAAAGGTATTTTTTTGAAAGATACTTTTTGGAAAGCGTTTTTTTTTCGAAAAAGGTACTTTTTGGAAAAAGGACTTTTTGAATTAATAAATTAAAATATGTATATAAAAACTATCCCAATTTTTAATACGTAATTTTTATTATTGGTAGTACAGTAGTTCACGGATAAATGCGCCACGCTTAAGAGAGTTTCACGCGTAAATAGTTGTCAAAACCAAAATTTTCCTCGATCTATTTAATTTGTTCAAACATTTTTCTGTTAAATGAATTTAGTTTTCATCACAATGTCTACGACGAAAGTGCAACTATCGTTGAAACAAAAACTTCAGATTTGTGCAGAAATTCAAGAAATTTCTAAGAATTTCGAAATTTCTAAAAATTTCTAAATTTCTTGTAAAATTTATACATGTGTATGTATGTACGTTTCTTTGACGTACAATGTACATATGTTACATGCACATGAACTTAAATCTGTTGCCTTAAATTTCAATTTGTGAAATTGTTTTTTTAGTTTTTAAGATGTTTTGCTTGAATTGTTATGTTTTACTTTAAAATAATTTTATTTTTCGTTTTATTGAATTGAATAACAAATCGAAAAATGATGATCTATAATACTTAAAAATATTTTCGTTTTCTTTTAGTAAGAATGAAAAGATAGAATTTGGTTTTTAAGCACGCACTTCAGAGGGAATTTTGTTAAATGCGTTCGTAATTCAAATAACCATGATTCTTTTAAATGCGCCGGTAACGCGCATAAAGTATTACATATGAAAGCAAAGTTTTTCCTTAATCCTTTTCTGCGAGAAACAGCAAACTATATTTCTTCTGGACAAGAAACACACGTATCAATATGGGTTCCAAATAAAAGGGGCTTTATGAGTAAGTTTATGGAATCAACACGAAGAAAGTCGCAGTTGAACACAATATCAAAATGACGAGTTTCGCGAACTTTTATATTTCAGCCCTATCTATTTTTGTCTGAAATGAATGAGCTTGGTTAGCACATATGAAATATCCGCTGACAAAGTAGCGGGCAATAAGTAGTTTAATATATTTTTTAATTATATTTATGTTTTTTAAACAATATAAACTCAATGGTTCTAATCAAAAATAATATATTTATTCAACAGTTACAAAGCCATATAATTTACATTAAATTCGGTCTTATTTTAAATTCTTTAATATGACAACGGAAAAAAATATAAAATGAATAAAGATATGCATGCATATTAATATAAAAAATAAACATAAGATGGTATTCTAGTCTGAGTTATTTTGTTTGCCACATATGTATATTTGGTATTTTTGGTAGCACATTTAGCTAGTTCAATACCTTCACTTGTTTGCAAAAAAAATTTTTAAAACTCTTGCAATTTTCATTAAAATTTATTCTAATCATCAACTCATCAAGACAAATGAAAAGAAAACCATTTTATTTATATCAATTAACGGTCAAATTTAGTTTTACCTAAAATTATATTTCAATGTAACGTAACGCCAGGAAAAGTAGCATTTATTCTCATTAATTCTATACTGACGATCGCAAGTGCGTGAAATTTTGCATGTTAACAAAGTGTTATTGGCTTATGTGATAATAATAAAAAATCCTTTATACAGTGATAGACATTCGTTTGACCGCATTATGTTATTTTAAAAGAAACTAAGAGGGCTTTAATTACCTTTTATTAGCAAAACGATTAAGTGATTTATTACACTAGTTTACACTGAAAATGTACACTTGACGAGAGGTGATTTTCCTTATGTATTTTCTTTCGCTGAATTCGAAAATCAATGTTAAATTTTTTTTTATGGACCAGTTTTTGAGATATTGTGATTTTTTGAGTTTTTCGACCTTTTTTCACTTGACCTATCATATCTCGAGCTAGAACTGTCCGATTGGGTCGTTCTTGGTATTCAAATGAAAGGTATTGAGATGACAAATAAATATGTATAATCGGATCTTTAATTGGTATAGCGGTTCAAAATATAACGATGAAAATAGGGCACATTTTCAAAAAAATCATATTTTACAGTGATTATATGTTGACAGAAAAGTACAAATCGTTAAAAAATCGTCTGGTTTCTGTTCATGTACGTAAAGATAATACTTTTACGTAAGAACTAAGACCAACTAGAAGAAAATCGACCGAAAAATTAAAAAGTTATAAGCAATGGATTGAATAAATCCAAAGTAAAAATACATAAAAATAACAAATAACACAGGTCAACAAAATGAAATTTATTATGTAAGGTCAAAGGTTTCATAGTAAATTTGTATATACTAAGTACTGTGTATCAATCCCCTTGAATAAGTTTTTTTGAATTGGCTCTGTATCTCAAGATTTTCCGTTAAAAAAAAAAGAGGATGCTGTATCACATAATTGGTATTAAATCGAGAACCAGTTCTTCGATTCAATCAAAGATTACACAGAAGGCTAGGAAACAAATTGACCTTTCAATTACGTCTATATGAATTTTTTAACAGTCTTATATTTTCAGAGATATTCAGAAAGTTTTATACAAAAAAAAATTAATTTTTTTAAAAAAGTTTAGAAAATCGTTTGTTTCTTAAAAGACTCATTAAAATTTTAAACTGAAGAAAATTTTATATTTTATTACTAATTACTAATTTATTACTAATTGTGATACATTCATATGTTATAAATAAAACGAGCCAAATTTATTAAAAATCATTCCATTAATTCTGAATTTATTCACAATTAAGTGCTACCATACGAGTATATTTTAAAGAATAAAATATAAATAATAAAATAAATAAAAATTAAAAAATTCCGTAAAATATACACGTATGGTAGCACTTAATTGTGAATAAATTCAGAATTAGAGGAATGATTTTTAATAAATTTGGCTCGTTTTATTTATAACATATGAATGTATCACAATTAGTAATAAAATATAAAATTTTCTTCAGTTTAAAATTTTAATGAGTCTTTTAAGAAACAAACGATTTTCTAAATTTTTTTTGAAAAAATGTATTTTTTTGTATAAAACTTTCTGAATATCTCTGCAAGTATAAGACTGTGGAAAAATTCATGACGATGTAATTTAAAGGCAAATTTGTTTCCTATCCGTGGGTGTAATTTGTTATTGAATTGAAGAACTGGTTCTCGATTTAATGCAAATTATGTGATACAGCATTCTATTTTTTTATAACGCAAAATCTCGAGATACAGAGCCAATTCAAAAATACTAATTTAAAGGGATTGATACTCAGTACTTAGTATATACAAATTTACTATGAAACCTTTGACCTTACATAATAAATTTCATTTTGTTGACCTGTGTTATTTGTTATTTTTATGTATTTTTACTTTGGATTTATTCAATCCATTGCTTATATCTTTGTAATTTTTCGGTCGATTTTCTTTTGGTTGGTCTTGGTTCTTACGTAAAAGTATTATCTTTACGTACATGGACCAAAACCAGACGATTTTTTAACGATTTGTACTTTTCTGTCAACATATAATTACTGTAAAATATGATTTTTGTGAAAATGTGCCATATTTTCATCGATATATTTTGAACCGCTATACGAATTAAAGATCCAATTATACATATTTATTTGTCATCTCAATACCTTTCATTTGAGTACCAACATCGACCCAATCGGACAAGTCTAGCTCGAGATATTATGGGTCAGGTGAAAAAAGGTCGAAAAACTGAAAAAATCACAATATCTCAAAAACTGGTCCATAAAAAAAAATTTAACCTTGATTTTCGAATTCAGAGGAAAAAAATACATAAGGAAATATAAATCTTATCAAATGTACATGAAAAAAATTTTATTTTGTAAACTAGTGTTATTATTATTATTAATAGTAAACAAAACTTAAACTTATTTTATATTCATAATACGTAATCAGTAAAAAACTAAAAAAATTAAGAGACATTCGTTTGAACGCAGTTTCTTTTAAATTAAAAAAAAATAAAAATTTTTTGCTAAATATTAAAAGTTTTTATGTACTAATATTTAGTAGGACCACCTTCACTTCGAATATATGAAAATATTCTATTTGGCATTGATTTTCCAAGGCTTCTAAAGGTTTCAATTTGAATCCAACCAACATTTTTTGATTTTTTCTTTCAGCTCATTAACGGTAGAAAACTGTCTCCCCTTTTCGTATACTTTAGCTGCAAGGATTCCCCATAAGTTTTCAATTGGGTTACAATCGGGACTGCATGCCGGCCATGGAAGTAAGTCAATATTTTCGATAGAAAACCACTCCTTACATTTTTGCGATACATGTATTGCTGCGTTGTCCTGTTGGAAAATATACTCGTTGTCCGAATTTTCGTCAAGTTTTGTAATAAGGACATCATTCAGAAGCTCCAAGTACATTTCTGAATTCATTCTGGTGCTTATAAAACAAATAGGAAGCTTCAAGTTATAAGAGAATGCTCCCCACACCATAACGCTTCCTCCACAAAAATTTCGTTTTGACCGCACAACGTTTGATTGGCTCAAATCATGCCAATAACAACTGTAGCAATCTGGACCATCCAAGTTAAATTTTTTTTCATCTGAAAAAATAACTTTTTTCCATTCATCAGTCCATGACATGTGTGCATGGGCAAAACTAAGACGTCTCTCTTTGTGTACTTTAGTTAGTCGTGATTTAGACTTCATTTTTTTCCATTTTATCGATGAAGTCGAATTCAAAAAAGGGGCTATAGTTCGTGTAGTAACTTGCAGATCAAGTTTGTCCTTTATTTCACGGCAGGATAAGTGATTTCGAGTTGCTTCATGGCGAATCTGTCCTTTTTGACGGGTCGTTATTTTGGATGATTCCTTCATTGGAGCTTTAATTCCATACTTTTTGCCAAGTTTTAAGTAATTTCTTATTACTCTTTCAGAACGCATTATTATTCCAGCGATTTTTCGATTTGATAAGCCTTTTTTCTTTAAGTTATCGATTAAATTTTTTTCGGTATCATTCAACCGCTTTCCTGAACTCGGTTTTTCTAAAATTCAGGATTTTTTTTTATATTTTTTATATTTAAATAAATTTTTTTTATCAAATTGGTACAAAAACAGTTGTTTACGAGTCAAAATTCACAAAGTAAATAACGCTTTCTCTTAATGCGTTTAAACGAATGTCTCACGAAAAACAGCAACAATTTTACAAAAGAATGCATATTTTCTATAAACTAACCGTTACAGTAAAAATTGTTATTGTTTTGTAAGCTACGCTTAATAATGTAAATAAAATAACAAAAAAAGATATAACTGTTATAATAAAGAGTTTAACAAAAGAACTCAAAAATTAAAAAGTAAGAGCGGTCAAACGAAAGTCTACCACTGTATAACAAATATTTAATATAATGTTAATTTTCAAAAGTGTGTAACGTAACGCCAGATTGTGGGTATTTTTTGAATAGTACAACATTTATTTGAAATTTACTTAAAATTTTGGTTTTGAGTTTGTTCGTTTCCTTTGTTCGCTTTCACTCCCAAACCGCTAAGCCGATTTTAAAATTTCTTAACTAATAAAAAGCTACTTTACCAGCGTCAAACAAAGCATATATCTTGTATCCGGTTAGGAACCGGTTTTTTTGTATATGGTACGGATATTTTTTGAAAAATATATTTTTGAGCTGGTTAGGGTAATTTTCGATTCGGGTTTAGTTGTTTAACCAGGCTTAAAATCGGGTTTTATTCTGTTTTTGAATTTTTTCATCGCTTTTATCAGCGACTAACAACTGACAAAACATTCATAAATATTAAGTATATTTTCCAAAATACAACGTGAACGGAGACTAGAGTAAAAACTAATACATATGTATATATAAATAGCAAATATAGTTTTCTTGCACTTTTGTATATCTTTTTCTTGATTTATAACCAAAAAATATATCAACTGGAAATTTAAGTAACGCCACGCCAGATACTAAGGCTAAGAGAAAAAAAGGGAAAAAGATATTTTAATCTAGAAGCTTGGAAAATAAATGTATATCAGTCTAAGTCCTAACAAAAAAGTTATGTCTACAAATACTTGCCCGATTCGCAGAGTTAAGCAATTTTGCTAGTATAGTCAAACACCACTTCTGTTTTTTCTAACGTAACGCCAGGTCATATTTTGCGTATATATTCAAATCCTTCGGTTTGATTGTTACCGTTTTTTCACTGAATATATTTAATCACTTCTCAAATGTAAGAAAACAAATTTTTTCAAACAAAATTTTAAAATTTTTTTCAACCCTCTGTCGTGCAAATGGCATGTAAAGCCAGAAAAGAATCACCCATATACAAAAGGTCGAAAAAGTATATAAACAATTTTAATCTTAAAATATTTTTAATGAATTGTTGAATTGAATCCTTGAGAACATTTTAATAATTTTATTCATTGTATATATAAAAATATTTCAAGTAGTTGATTAATTTTTTTTTTATTACTATATATTTATTTATTCTGGCATGTAGTGGAAATAGATCGATTTCAAATCGCTCGATTTCGTATTACTAATAATAGCTAAATATGTGTTATGTTAATTACACGCTACAGTGA
Organism: Tachina lurida; assembly: GCA_944452675.1. NCBI lineage: Eukaryota > Metazoa > Arthropoda > Insecta > Diptera > Tachinidae > Tachina > Tachina lurida. The sequence goes on along the minus strand of OX101753.1, from coordinate 103,461,020 downwards.
AATCGAATTTAAGATCAAATAAAGCATTCAAAGCTCCTAAAACAATAAAACCATCAATAAGTCATCTTTCAGAAGATTTTGTTTTTTGAAATCGATCGATTTCCATCACATACCAGATTGTATCTTCAAAATAAATGAACTAACAATAAGTAATCAAATCTTAAGTCTATATATAACTAATGAGCCCGACCAATGCCGATCACAAATTTAGTGAAATCAATTATTAATACAAGCATGACGTACAAAAATATTCTCAAAAAGTTTCATGTGCGGTGTTGCGAATTATAGCCTTAGTGTCCTTCTTTTTTTAACGGATATGTCCAGTAAAGCTCAAAATTTTATATTATATTAAAATATTATATTATATACTAGCGGCCCGCTCCGGCTTCGCACGGGTATAAAATATTTGGTTAATATGTTACCAATAAAAAAAGGTTGAACTTTGTATTTTATTTAGGTACTTCAGTCTTTATTTATTAAAAATTTACTTAACTTAAGTTATAAAGAAAACGATTTCATAATTCAGCAACGCGTCTGTCTTGGCGGAAAAGAAAACTTAATCGACCATGTTTTAGTGATATAAAAAATCATAAAAACATTTTTTGAAGTCAGTATTTGATTAAAAATAATCAGTAACCAGTTGGCTATTCTAACATAGGGTGCCACATCAATCCCCCCGCTGAAGGAGGTTCACTTGAACCTTAAAGGTATTGTAACCCGTCTGCCACTTGAAGTAGTTTTAGGGGTTATTGCTTTAGGCGGCGAGTAAGCGGTTTGCTTGGCGGCAGTTGCTGTACCATCAGAGTTGGGACCGTTTTTATTAAGTATTGGTCGTGTTGAACTATTTGACGGCACGTCAGGCGAGTTATTTGCTGTTGTTGATGAGTTTGAAGTATTTGAATTGGTATAAGCCTCCTCATTTGATATGATAGCAGGTTTCAGCCGATCAATACTAACATTGCTTTGGCGACCCCTGATGGAAACGGTGTAAAATTTTTCATTACGCTTTATTACTAAGAAAGGTCCATCGTAAGGGTGTGTGAGCGAAGGTCGGACGGAATCGTTGCGTATAAAAACGTGTGTTGAGTTTTTAAGGCTCTTGGTAATGAAAGTACGTGGGGCTACATGGTAGGCAGTGTCGGTGGGCTTTAATTTTTGCATTGCTTGGCGAAACTCATATAAGTAATTGCTGCTTGTAGTACGCAAATTTGCTGGCTGAAGAAATTCTCCAGGTATAGTAAGTGTTGATCCATAAACCATCTCTGCTGGTGAAGCGTCGATGTCTGGTTTAAATGCAACACGAAGTCCTAGTAAAATGGCTGGTAGATGGTCTACCCATCTTGCCGGGTCATGACACAAAATAGCAACCTTTAGTGAACGGTGCCACCTTTCAATAATACCATTCGATTGCGGGTGATACGGGGTGGTACGCAGGTGTGTTGAGCCAATAGTTTTCAAAAGTTCGGCGAAAATGCTGGACTCAAATTGGCGTCCCTGGTCAGAAGTTATGCGAGCTGGTACACCAAACCGCGAAATCCATTGGCTTACAATTGCCTTTACTACTGATTCGGCTGACATGTCGGGTATTGGAACAGCTTCGGGCCATCGAGTAAAACGGTCGATTAAGGTCAGACAGTAACGTTGTCCTTCACATAGCGGTAACGGACCAACGATGTCGATATTGATGTGCGAAAATCGCTCTTTGGGTGGCTCATACTTAGCGACTGCCGAACGGGTGTGTCTTTGAACTTTTGATCGTTGACACTGCAAACAACTTCGTACATAATTAGCGCAGTCCTTACGAAATCCAGGCCAGCAAAATCTGGATAGAACCATTTTTGTAGTAGCGCGCACGCCAGGGTGTGATAAATTGTGAACCGTCGACAAAACCTGTTCACGAAATTCTTTCGGAATGTATGTGCGAATATGAGAAGTAGTAGTATCACATATTATTTGTTTGCTGCTGCTGGGTATTGAAAAAAATTTTAACTTCAGTGAATTTGTTTCACCTTCTGGTGTCTTGACCATTTGCTGAAGTTCGTTGTCATTTTCTTGTGCAATAGCTATACGTTCATAATCGATCGCTTGACTAACTGTTTCGATGCGCGAAAGGGCGTCTGCTGCTGCGTTCTCTAAGCCAGGTGTGTGGCGTACGTCGGTTGTGAACTGGCTTATAAAGTCGAGCTGTCGTATTCGACGCAGTGAAGCTTTCTCAAGTTTCTGGCGGAAGGCGAAGATTAGAGGTTTGTGGTCGGTTACAATGTAACAACTTCGTCCCTCTATCATGTAACGAAAATGACAGACTGCTTGGTACATGGCTGTAAGTTCGCGGTCATATGCTGAATACCTTGTTTGTGACTTTGTTAATTTTTTCGAATAAAAACCCAGAGGCTGGAGACTTCCGTTAATTTGCTGATGTAACGCAGCACCTACGGAAGTGTCCGAGGCATCAACATACAAGGCCAACTGTGCTTCGGGGGCTGGATGAGCGAGAAGCGTGGTAGTGGCCAGCTCATGTTTGCAACGTTCGAAAGCGGCGTCGGCACTAGGAGACCATTTTATTGCTGTGCGGTCGTTTTTCTTGTTGCCAGTGATTAAGCTCTGAAGTTGCATTTGATACTCGATCGCGTGAGGCAGGAACTTTCTATAGAAGTTCACCATGGCTATGAACCTTTTAAGCTCTTGCGCGATTTTAGGCTTTGGAAAATCTTTAATAGCAGCAACTTTTTCAGGAAGGGGTCTTATACCCTCAGCATCAACTAAATGCCCCAAAAACTTTATTTGATTTTTTCCAAATTCGCACTTTTTTAGGTTTATTGCCAGATTATTATCGCGTAAGCGACGAAAAACTTGTGCAAGGTCGGAGCAATGCTGCTCGAGCGAACTTGATGCTACGCAAATGTCGTCGATATATGGAAAAACAAAATCAAGCCCTCGCAGTACCTCATTTATGAGTCGCTGGAATGTTTGCGCGGCGTTGCAAAGTCCGAACGTCATATATCTGAACTCGAAGAGACCGAATGGCGTACTTATGGCGGTTTTCGGGACATCGTCTGGGTGAATTGGGACCTGATGAAACGCTTTTTGTAAATCTATTTTCGAAAATAGCTTTTTACCTCGCAAGTTCGTTGTAAAATCGGTCAAAAACGGTAGAGGGTAGCGATCGGGTAGTGTTTGCGCATTAAGAGCGCGGTAATCACCACATGGTCGCCAAGATCCGCCACTTTTTCTGACCATATGTAATGGGCTAGACCAATTACTTTTGGATGGTTGGCATATTCCGCTTTTTTGTAAAAAATTAAATTCTTTTTTTGCTGCGGCGAGTTTTTCGGGGCAAAGACGGCGTGGTCGACAGAAAACTGGTTGTCCTGATGTTTCGATGCGGTGAGCTATGGTAGATTTTGTTGGCGAACCGTATGGCGATAGATGTGCGATGCCAGGAAATTTTTTTAAAATTGTAGCGAATGGCTCGTTAATTTCGAGTGTTTCAATGCCGGTTGTTTTATTAAAATTGATAGCTGTAAGCTGCGAGACTGAGCCGGTGCTACTATCGATAAGTCGATTACGGCGTAAGTCAATTAACAAATCAAAATGCTTAATGAAATCCGACCCGATTATTGGTGACGTTACGTTGGCCACTACGAATGACCAATTAAAGTCGCGTTGTAGACCGAAGTCCATTTTTAAATGTTTTTGACCGATAACTTTAATGGGTGATCCATTAGCAGCAAATAATGTAATGGCGGTTGGACGAATGTTAGAGGATTTAAAATTTAATGGCAAAACAGAAACATCTGCGCCGCTATCTACTAAGAAATTTGTTTGCGTGTACTTATCTTTAATTTGGAGGCGAAATATATGGCACTTGCTTGAAGAGCTTTCGCCAGGCTCCTCCGGCGGCCTGTTGAGTCAATTTGACGACGATGATGCTGTTGTAGACATTGTGTTCACCTGTTGTTTCTTAAGTCGACATGGGCTACGGCACTTTTTAGCGGTTTTGCCGAATGTTTTATGGTACCAACATTCACTGCTATTTTGGTTTAAGAAATTTTTGGGGCGTGCTTGCGAGCGACTTCGGTGTCTTGAAGAATTTCGAGAGCGTGGTTTTGCCGAGAGCTTGTCAAATCTTTTGCTTAATTCTGCAATGGCGTGACGTAGCTCATTAATTTCATTTGATGGTTGTTGCTGTATTTTGTTAACATGGTTGGCAGCCATTGCGTCTATTATAGAATCAGCAATTTTCGTAAACTCAGATGGAGCGCCTGTTGAAGCAGCCACGACAGGTTGGGCGAAATCAGGCAATCGCTTAGTCCATAAGCCTTTTAATGCTGCGCCTCCCAATGTGCTTCCAGCCACGCGCTTCATTTCGAAGTATAAATCTGAAGGCTTTTTGTCGCCGAGTGGGAGTTCAGATAGGAGGCGATTTAGACGGCGTTGCTCGCTGTCGGCGAAATGCTCAATAATTTTCGTTTTTATATGTTCATACCTGTCAACCTGTGGCATAGAGGCAATTACTTCGGCCAGTTGCGAAATGACATTAGGATGGAGCGCTGCCAATACGGTTGCTGTTTTTTGTTTGTCGGCCACGATTCCAGAAGCTGTGAACCAAAAATCCATCGTAGTGAACCAAGCTTCAATATTTGTGTCGGACATTTGCGGGACTGGTAGTCTGGCATAGACAGCGGACACGTTTTGTGCAGGTGATGGATCTCGAGATGGTTCAACAGCGCTATTAGTTGCCGTTGAGGTATCGTGGTCACGTTTTGGTTCCATTTTTTATTCTGAAAAAATGGCGTTCGATTCGCAGTTATTAAAATGCTAAAATGGCGTAGAATTAGAAGAAATTCTTTTTGCCAAAAACAGTAACTTTTCGGGGTCACCACTTTGGTTAATATGTTACCAATAAAAAAAGGTTGAACTTTGTATTTTATTTAGGTACTTCAGTCTTTATTTATTAAAAATTTACTTAACTTAAGTTATAAAGAAAACGATTTCATAATTCAGCAACGCGTCTGTCTTGGCGGAAAAGAAAACTTAATCGACCATGTTTTAGTGATATAAAAAATCATAAAAACATTTTTTGAAGTCAGTATTTGATTAAAAATAATCAGTAACCAGTTGGCTATTCTAACATAGGGTGCCACAAATATATAGCCTATGTCATTCAATGAAAAAATGGTTCAAATCGATCCAGTAGTTTTGATTTATTCATTACTGCCGGTGGCCCGCACTCGATAAATTTAGGGTAAAACAATTCTTCTTTCCCTAAACCATGAAGATTTCCTGCTATCTTTGGAATATCTAAATTTATACACTAAATTTTTACTTATTTACTTTTTACGTTTTTACCTATTTATTTTATTTTTACAACAATTAACATATTAACAACAATTAACATATAACAAATAATACGTTAACAGCTTTCTTGTCATTAGACAATACAAACATGTTTTCTCTAGAGGTTACTCTTGAAAGAGCGACATACAGTTGGCCATGTGAAAAGCAGTCAACGCTAAAATCTAAGCCTGCAACGTTGAAGGTTTGACCCTGCGATTTATTAATGGTCATTGCAAAAGATGTATTTACCGGAAAGTGTAAACGTTTAAATTGGAAGGGTAAAGCTGATGATATCAGAGCGATTAGGGGAATCAATACATCTTCTCCGGTAACACATCCTGTGAGTATTGTGCACTCAATAGAGTGCATTCTTTCATTCATTCTTTAAACCATTTATTCTTTAAACCAAGATATTGTCTTATAACTTATGTTATCAATGTCAAGATAGACATTGTTGACTAACTCTTGGACGTTGTCTATCAAAACACAACGGTTTTCTAGATTAATCTTTCTCTCACTTTGTGTTAACTCTCCATTGCCAACTTTTAGCAGCATCTCTGAGCCTGTTCTTACGCGAAGATGACGAAACCCTCATATTAATTTAATTAAATTTAATTTATTGACATGTCGCGAAAGGTTGGATATTTTGAAGGAAGCATTTATTTCGTCAGCACGTCTTCCTCGAGTCACAACTGGTAGAATTTGACGGAAATCTCCTGAGAACAGAATTATACATCCACCCAGAGGTGAATTTTTGTAACGCAAATCGCACATTGTCCTATCCAGTGCTTCCCCAGACGACTTGTTTGACATAGTAGCTTCGTCCCAGACCATTAATGAGCAGTCACGCATCAATTTTCCTGTATTGCTCTGCTTAGAAATACTACAGACGCTGTTTTTGTCATCGGTGGCGATTTTCAGCGGGAGTTGAATGTAGAGTGAGCGGTTCAGCCTCCCTCCAAAAGCGTAGCGGCAATGCCGGATAACGCAACTGCTAACGCAATTTTTCCGATAGATCTCACCTTTTTTTAAAGCTTAGCTGTGCAAAGGATGTAGGGCCTTTTACAATATGCAGAACATTCTATATGAAATCAACAATGTATTTAAGGTATTTAATTAGATAAGGATTAATGCTGTACTGGTTAAAATCGCTTCGAAAATTAGCCATTGTTTGTCGTAAAAAGTAAATGACAAAATAATTCTGGCAAAAAAAACTGACTCCAATGCTAAGAATCAAATCCAAAAGATTACAAAACGGAAGCAAGTATGAAAATAATATTGAAACAAAAAGAAAAGAATTTTAAAAATCAGTCCATTAATAGAGAAGTTATGTTATCATCAATAAATTTTTTTTGGTGGGGGGGGGGCTCAAATATCCCAACGAAATTAGTTATAACTTTAAGCAAAATTCTTTCAAACCAAAAAAGAATTTTGAAAATCGGTTTACAAATAGCAGAGTTATGGAATAGGGGAGGAAATTTTCCCTGCAGATTTTCAAAAAAAAAATTATCGGACCTAGCTGCAGGCAAACCCTTTCAAACAAAAAAAAAATTTAAAAAATTGGTTTAAAAATTACCGAGTTAGGCGTGTACGAACATTAAAAAAAAGTAAAAAAATACACACGAATTCATAACCTCCCTCTTTTTTGAAGTCGGTTAAAAATGTTATTGTGCGATATCCATAAGAGATAGACATATACCATAGCGAAGTTTTCTGTATACCTTTTCAATGTGTACAATACTTAGCACATTATTTGGATAAATCTCGTAGGGTGCAGCGTGTGTTTGCAATGTAAGCGGAAAAAATTTAATTATTTACGACATCACATTAGAAACCTCAAAAATAACAGTATTTCTCCACTATTTAATGGATGTTATTATACATATAAACCTTCCTCTTCAATCACTCTATCTATTAAAATAAACCGCATATATGTAAATCCGTTGCTTAGTTTTAAAGATTTAAGCATACATGGGGATGTAGGGACAGAGAAAGCGACTTTGTTTTATACTATGTAGTGAAGTTTGAACAGTAACCTATCGGTAAATTAAAAACATTTTGCAAATCGAAACACATAATTGCATTTGATTCGTCAATGTTTTGGAGATCAACGTCGCTTTCAGCCTTCATAAGAAATTTTTCGTGCTTATGCTTCTTGTAGGCGTCTAAATTTTTCGGATCTAAATGATCTCTGTTGTTTTTGTACATATATCATTTATCTAGAGTTGTGCTTATCAGCTCTTTTGAGTGACCGCTCTTTTCAGCTCAGCTCACTTTACGGAAGTATTTCATTCAGTTGGCTCAGTAGCTCAGTTCATTTGTAGTGAAACATTTTGTGAAGCATAAAGAAAGAGCGAAAACAGAAGCATAAAAGGTGACAGATTTATAGAGTATGTGTGTGTCCGTGTGTGTGGTCATACACAGCGTTACCGTTGGTGCTACTTAAGTAGCAATTTGCCACTTTTTCGACTGCTTGGATACTATTGTGCTACATTTACAAAATGCACTCAAATTTGAAACTTTTTCTAATTTTTACCACTTTTTAATACTTTTTATTGTACTTTTGATTTTATTGATAGAAAAGTTATGCTGTTTAATATATTAATATGTAAGCAAGCTTATACTAACTGCGAGTTTATGGAAGCCATGTAAAAATTCTCGTTTGTCTATTTATATTGAAAACAAAAACAAAGCATTCAAAATTTGTTTTTGTTTTCAATATAAATAGACAAGCGAGAATTTTTACATGGCTTCCATAAACTGGCAGTAAACCTTTTTTTTTGTGGTTAGCTTATGCATATCTTTTGAATAATTAACATTACCTCCCTGGCTTATATTCGTATACCTCTGTGTGTATGGATATATGTAAATATTAAAAATATTTTCCTATTAAAATATGTAAATATGAACAAAAATCGTTCGAATATTCGAACAAATTTTTCTCATTTTTGTTCAAGCGAACAAAAATTTTCAATTTAGAATAAAAAATTATTCGAACTATTTTTGTCGAATATTCGAACAATTTCCTTAACTGCTTTGTATAAAAAGTATTTTACATTGCATAACTTTTTAATTTGCTATTAATGGGGTGTTAAGTAATCAAATTATTCCAAATTATAAATACTTTATATACATATAAATATGTTCGCTAAACGCATCTTTTCTTTTCTTCCTAGGAAAAGATAATACCTCTTTATTGGAATTAGAAGGTGTCTCACAATTCATAATAAAGAGTTTAGAAAAAAAAAATAACTGCTGTTCTCTAATCGAAAGCCTTAAGAATCGAATTATTGAACGACGTAAAAAAACATTAAACGCGAATAATTTGTTTTCATGATTATTTTGTATTCAAAATATGCGATAATAATCTCAAATACGATGGAGTAACTGATAATGTTTCATTAACTGATTGATTAATTGATTTAAATTATTTGGAAACATCAAAGAAAGGATTACGCAAACTGTATATGATTTTTAATGCTATTTTTATATCACCAACATTAGCAATTTGCAAAAGAAACTTTTCTACCTGTTCTTTTATTAAAAGAAAAAAATAATCGTCTGCCAACTACTAGTAAAAAGTGGGAATATCTGGGGTTTTTAAATGATTTTTTAAATCAATGACATATTAAAAAGGGTTTTGTAAATGTGTATAAATACCTATACATTTAACTAATTTCGTTTCGGTTTTTAACATCCAACATCTGGAAAAAAGTGATGTTATTTTTGTTTTATTTAAATTTAAATTTTTATTTATTAAAATTTCTAAGTTTGTTATTAAAATTATTTGTTTTTCTTGTGTAATGAATTAGTTTTTGTTTGTTAATAACAAAAATTAAACTAATATAGATGCGTGTCATTTTTTGCAAACTTTTTTAAAATTATTCCAATACATTTTTGTTCGTTCGAATATTCGAACAAAAGTTCAAAGTTATTCGTTTGTTCGAATAAGAAAAAAATCGTGAAATTTCATTCCAACAAATATAAAAGACGAATAGTGAATTTTTGCCAAGAATTAATAGAAACGATGCAAGACTGATTTTATTAAAGTATTTATTTAGATCCAGTACTTATTAAATCAATTGAGGATACTAACTATTTTGAAATTGCTTCCGTTTTTAGTAATATAATAAGTGAACTGTAGGTTTTTGCAAAAGAGTTAAAATTACGTGTATAAGAAAGCGTAAAAAATATCTTAATCTGAAGTGTTAATGAAAGTTTATAATCAAAATTTTATACATTTGCTTCATATATGTATATTTAGTTTGCTGCATACTAGTGCTTCCGATAAGCGCTTTTTTTAATTGGAATCATTAGAAAATAAATTATCTAACAGACTGAAAGTTTAAGCTTGTCGTTCCTTGTTATCTACCTTAAGTTTGTAGTAAAGGGATTTGAAAGACTGCATTCCAAATGATGAACCTGCTTAAAAGCACAGATATACAGTTTTAAGAAATAGGCATTTAATAACTATTAAAAATGCCTAAAAACGACCTTTTTCCGTTAATTAAAAAATGCAATGTACACAAAATTTACCGAATTGTCGTGTGCATGTATCTTGAGAATTCAATATTAAGATATTTATCAAAAGTTTAATAAATTTTCTCTAAAATATATAAACTGAGTTAGTTTTTTTTGTAAATAAGTGCCAATGTCAAAAAACCATTAAAAATATATCTGTATCTTCAGAAAATTCAAGTCCTTTTTTATTATAAGCACATATTATATGAATTATTTTTATATTTTGTGGCTTTATTTTATCATAAAAATAGTATATTTTCGTCTTTAAATATGCAAAACCTGATTTTTATTATTGGTGTTTTTAAGAATAAGCAGATTTGTTTTAATTTTTCTTGTTTTTAAAGTTGCCCCTTTTTTTCCTAAAATCCCCTTTTTGGTGCCACCTTGTTTTAAAAATCCCTTTTTGTTCCACTTTCTGAAATTTTACAACGGTAACGCTGGTCATACATTACAAAACAAGACAGATGAAGTATGTATAAGAAATAAATAAAACTAAAATAGTGTAATGAGTGGAATTTGTTAATAAATATATCTACATACATATAAATACTATGTACATATGTATATACTATATATGTAGAATCAAAATTAAAATTATTTAATATATTTTAATATCACAATATGTATGTATGTATATAAATTTTTTTATGTACTTGTGCGAAAAAAAATTGCTAAAAAAGAACAAGACTTGTATCGAACTCTTTCATTAGGTCGTTTTAGACACAAACCTATAATCTAACCCACTTAATTTACATAGGTTTGTGTCTAAAACGAGCTGCTTAAGAGTTTGATAGAAACCTACATGTAATTTAAATGGGTTTTATTATAGGTTTGTGTCTAAAACGAGCTACTGAAAGAGTTCGATACAAATCTAAAAACCGCTCAGTACTGAGCTGAAAGCGCTCAGTGGATTGAACGGCTCACAGCGCTCAGTGAAGTGAATCGTTCAATTGAACTAGTTCGTTCATGAGCTGCACAACTCTACATTTATCACACAGATCCTTTTTGGTCGCTGAAAGGAAAGGTTGAAAGAGTAATTAAAAACATGCCTGTCAACATTGACGGACACTGGCTGGCTAGTTTGTTCTTTGTATAAAGCATACATTCTCGGTACACTTAGATGACTTTCAAATATTTTTTTTTTTGGGATGATGCTCTACAGTAATGTGAGTCTAAAATAGGAACACTGTTAATATGGCTTTTGACTTTCGCTATTTCCCCTTCATCAGTAGCTTTACCACGATTTTTTAATTCTAAATTATTTAAAAATCGTATGTGCCATGAAAAATCCACATAAGACATTTAAATAATAAATAAATTTTTTGGTCGTTTTATATGGAAATTTGTCGTATGTATGTGGCGTTTAGCAGTTACATACGGTATTTAATTTGAAAGTTGCATCACCAAATGCCACATACGACAAACTCAACACTCCATATCTCGAAAACCATATGTGGTATCGAAAAACTGATTACGCCAAATGAAAGATCAGGTCTGAAAACCTAAGGAATCGATCTTAACTCAAAACCGCAAAAATTCACAAACGACTATATGTACATTAGATGTTCCACGCTAGCATATACATATGTTAGAGTAGAGCAACTATAATAACTGTTAAATTGAATGTTTTTAATGTGTTAGTAAAAAAATGTTGTTTGTGTTAGTTTCAGTCATTCATTTTTTGTAGGGACATTTGAAATACAATTTATTTGCTTCAGACTGTATATAGGACTTTCTCTGGGAAGTGTTGTCCCTCAAAAGGACAGGTTTAAGGGTTAAGATGTCATAGTCAAACAACAAATAAAGACGCATTTATATAAAACATAAATAACTTAGTTGTTTTTTTATTTTTGGCCAAATCAAATTTGTTGTGAATTGAATTCTTTTAATTATTTAGCTGGTGAGGCATATCTTGTCTTATGTCAATAAAAACTCAATTTTTATTACATATTTTTCCCGACGTTTCGTGAATTTTATGTTTACTTCTTCAGGGGATTTGTCTATTTTATTAAAATTTAAAAAATTAACATCAAAAGCGTATAGGAAATAATATATGTACATAACACAATAAACTTACTAACAATCGAGTTGTGTTGTTATTAAAACATCAAAAATAAAAAATATACAAGTTTACTTGAACCAAAAATTACAATATTAAGAAAAATTGCTTAAGCTGTTCCTTATTATCACACTGTAAATGGCGCTTAAGTTGTCAGTGAAAAGAAACCCTATTGTTTTCATTAAGATGTCCGTCCGTCTGTCACAAGGAATTTTCTCGAGAACCGTAAAATCTACGGACCTGAAATTTGGACACAGTGTGTAGACCTTTGGCCGCTACAACAACAAATACATGAGAGTTGGAAATAAAGGGTGTTCCAAAACGAGCAACGAAAAATTATAAAATCCCATGTAATATACATATGTATATACAATTGTTAGTGTATTTTTATACAGACTACAACAATTAACACTAAAATTTAAAAAAATTTTAAGTACCATCAATTAATGCAATTTTGAAAACTTGCTGTATCTTGGAAACCGTAAGATCAAAACTCTTGAAATTTTCAAAAACGGTAAAACAAAAAAATCCCAAGATAATAAATTCGCCAAACCGAAATCGCCAAAAACAAAAAAAAATCGCCAAAACGAAAAAAAAATCAAATTAAAAAAAATTTCTAAAACGAAAATAAATCCAAAAATGAAAAAAATCGCCAAAATGGGAAAAAAACGCCAAAATTAAAAAAATCGCCAAAACGAAAAAAAGCGAAATATAAACAAAAAAAAATTATTTCAGCTGAAAAAACGTAAAAAACACTATATTAAAAAATGCTCAAAGCCCAACGTACGGAACCCTTCGTGCGCGAGTCAAAGTCGCACTTTACTGAATTTATTGTTCGTTGTTTTCATTATTTTCTGTTGTATTCTTAAACTTTCTGTTGTGTAACGTTTTCTTGTATTGTTTTCTACATTTAGAATTTTAATATTGTCAAAATGATTAGTTTCTATTATATGTTTAGATAATGGCGTGATTTCTTTGTTTTTCTTTACATATGTCTGCCTTAGCTTCTTTCATTCTTGTTGCCAAATTTCTTTTTGTTGTGCCAATATCGACAAGAGCAAAGCTGTTTGCATTATCTCCTTTACATGGTATTTCATACACGACATTATTTTGCTGTAGTTTGTCAACTGGTGTTTTTGTGTTAGTGAAGATGCTACTCAATGTTTTATTGGCTTTATATGCTAAGGCAGTGTTGTTATTATTTATTGTATATTTCAAGTTTCTATTATCTGTTAATCATGGTATATATTTGACGCTGTAGTACTGTTTATTATCAGCAGGGTTGCCATTTTTATTGTTTTGTAGGTGTTTGTTGGTATTAATAAGTGTTTTAATTAAATATGGGGGAAAACTATTATCAATTAATATATTAATGATTTTTTGTTTATTACGTGCGTCAGTTCTCGTTGTACCTTCATAGTGAACAGACGTAATAGCGGAATTTTTCTTATATACAAACTAAACAAAAAAAAATCATACAAAAAATATTCGTAGTACATATTAACTTTGATAAAAAAGCATTTTTTTTTGCTTTGATAATATTTTTACATATAGAAATTACAAAAACAAAAAAAAAACCGTGAACAAAAAACATACAAAGTACCTTTGAGGAATACTCTTTATGAGTACCCCAAAGGAAAAAAATAGTGAAGTGAGTTCTAACGGCAGAAATGCCTATTTTACTGTGAGTTTTGATGCTCATAATGATAATAATAAAAATAAAAAATCTGATAATAGACTTGCTGTGAGTTCTGAAGCTCTTAACAAAAATCAAAAATCAAAAATCTGATAGACTTTTTCTAACGGCAAAACCACAGTTTCGTCAGCGATCAACTTCGCTTTGTCCAATGCCAACTAGTGAATCGTTGACATTATTGCCTAGTACTTCTACATTTAACTCAGCGATATCATCCGCTTCGGGCTCGTGGTCATCACTTAAACAAGTTGTCACTGAAGATAACAGTAGTTCAAAACCAAAGGTACAAGTAGGAATGGACAGATATATAACTATTTTAAAGCGCGAGCGATGTCTAGGGATAACAGCCCCAAAGATGTCTAGTGATAACAGCACATCTTCTATTAATCGTCAAAATCGTTTTTCATTATTGCAAGACAAAAACGACAAGCCAGCTGCATCATCGCAAAAGTCTTTTAAGCCACCACCTATTTATCTGAGAGAAAAAAGTTCTAACGCGCTTCTAAAAAATCTACTGTCGACCATTGGTGAAAATACTTTTCACATCATTCCAATGAAACGAGGTAATATTGATGAAACTAAAATCCAAATATATGATGAAAAAGATTTCCGAAAAATTGTTAGTGAGTTTGAAAAAAATAAAACAAATTTTTACACATATCAACTTAAGAGTGCTAAAGGCCTACAAGTAGTATTAAAGGGCATAGATTCATATGTTGAGCCCGAAGAAGTAAAATGTGCACTTATCGAACAAGGATTTAAGGTAAAAAATGTTACCAATATAATTAATAGAGAGAAGATTCCCCAGCCTCTATTTCGTGTTGAACTGGAGCCGAATGATATACAGTTAACAAAAAACGAGACGCACCCAATTTATAGTCTAAAATACCTTTTACACCGAAAAATCACAGTTGAAGAACCACGTAAGCGTTCAGGTCCCGTACAGTGCCATAATTGCCTAGAATATGGCCACACAAAAACTTACTGCAAATTACCTACAGTTTGTGTTATCTGCGGTGAATTGCATGGTACTGCTAACTGTACCAAGCCAAAAGTACAAGCAGAAAAAAATGCAGTAATTGTGGAGGTAATCACACCGCTAACTACAGATTATGCCTTGTATATTCTTTCGTTAAACAGGCTATGGGTCAAAAACCTAAATTAGCTCCAGTTCAATCAGCAAATGCTTACTCCGCCAGTCTTCCTCAAACTAGCCAACTAGTTACTTCACGTGTATCGTATGCCGATGCTGCTAAGAATAGTTATATTCCCACACAGAATGTTCCGCCGCCAAGTAATTCAACAAATGCAAACTCTAGCTTTAACTTTTGTCGTCTTGAAGCTACTATTGAGAGTCTGGTGCTAACTATAAACAACTTTACAACAAATATGACTAGCATGATGCAAGAAATGCTGAGAATGCAGAATACTCTGCTTCAAGCATTAGTCAACAAACCATGAACACGTTAAAACTATGTTTCTGGAACGCAAACGGCATTCGCCAACATAAAAATGAACTTGAACACTTCCTCATGGAAAAAAATATTGATATAATGTTGGTCTCTGAGACTCACTTGACTTCGAGAAGCTGCTTTAAAATAAATGGTTACACTTTATATGATTCAAAGGACCCGAGAAGGAGAGCATGCGGTGGATCAGCAATTGTAATTAAGTCAAGACTCAAGCACTATATCCTTGAGAACGTTAGTGAAGAATATATGCAAGCTACGAATATTTTCGTAGAAAATTTTTGTGCGAATTTCGTGATATCTTCAATTTACTCACCTCCCAGATTTTCAGTTACCGAAGATCAGTATGAGAAGTTCTACAAATCGCTTGGATCTTGTTTCGTGGCAGCTGGTGACTACAATGCAAAACATACGTACTGGGGCTCGCGTCTTGTTACACCTAGAGGTAGAGCATTGTTTAATACAATTTCAAAAATGGGCTTAGATGTCATTTCGAGTGGGGAGACTACTTATTAGCCTACTGACGTAAGAAAAATTCCAGATGTTATAGATTTTGGCGTCACGAAAAATATCCATAGGGACTTAATTCACGTAGAGGGCTCTCTAGATCTGTCCTCCGATCACTCTCCCACAATAGTTACAATTTTCAACCCACTAAGGAGTGATTTAACTAACTCATATGCGAAAACGATTAATAGGGTCAACTGGCTAGGATTCAAAAAATATATTAGTAGCCACTGCGTAGAAAACATTCAGCTTAGATCACCTGATGATATTGAATTTAATATTGCCAATCTTAACGAATATATTAAACAGGCTGCTGAACATGCCACTACTTCCTATCCGCAGACTGGCTTTAATAGAATTTATTATACCGAAATTGAACGTCTTGTATGTGAAAAAAGGAGAGCTAGAAGAGAATGGCAACAACACCGAATGTACTAAACGACTCAAAGAGCTGCTATCGTCGGAAAAGACTGCATTACTGGAAAAGTATTTAGAAGGTATTGATGTAACGTCATCATCTAATTACTCTTTATGGCGCGCTACTAGAAATCTTAAAAGACCCGTTGATCTCAAATCACCACTGCGTACTTCGACCGGAGGCTGGGCAAGAAGCGATAGTGAGAAAGGTAACTTATTTTCTGAGCATTTAAAATCTGTATTCACTCCCAGTTCATATACGGGTGCTGCCGCATTACCGAGTGTAGTATCTCTACCCCCTCGTCCCTTAAGGTTTAAGATGCGTGAACTTCAAAAAATAGTTGCTGAACTCGACCCGAAGAAAGCTCCAGGTATTGCTGGCATTAGTAACAAGATGCTGATGAACTTGCCTCATATTGCAATAAGAATCTTGCTATTTATTTTTAATGCCATTTTACAAATGCACTATTTTCCACATAACTGGAAACTTGCCAAGATTAAAATGATTCCAAAGCCAGGCAAAGATCTTACCAAGGCTGAGTCATATAGGCCTATAAGCTTACTCTCAACAATTTCAAAGCTTTTCGAAAAGCTGCTCATGACTAAATTGTCCACAATTTTAGCTGATAGTGGGTGCATCCCGGACCATCAATTTGGCTTTAGAAGTCAGCATAGCACTATTGAGCAAACGCATAGATTGGTTCAAGTTGTAAGGAGGACATTTGAAGAAAAAAAGTATTGTTCTGCCCTTTTTATTGATGTTTCTCAGGCATTTGATAAAGTATGGCACGAAGGCCTAGTTTTAAAATTGAAGACATACCTACCAATAAACATACAAAAGCTTTTGGAAAGTTATATTGTTGATAGGAAATTTACTGTTGTGGAAGGAGACTTCATGAGTGTACCCGAGTCTATATCTTCTGGTGTGCCACAGGGCAGTATTCTGGGGCCAGTCTTGTATCTAATATATACTTGTGATATGCCTGTGAGCAATAACATCCACACTTCTACATTTGCCGATGATACAGCCTGTTTGAGTATTCACAAAAACCCTGATGAGGCATCCCGCAATCTCCAAGCACGCATTACCCAGCTTGAAATATGGTTGAACTTATGGAGAATTAAAGTAAATGAACAAAAGTGTGTTCATATAACGTTTACCCTAAGAAAAGATACCTGTTCCCCCATTCGAATCAACAATCAAAATATTCCTCAACATTCTCAAGTGAAATACCTTGGAATACACCTTGATCGAAGGCTTACATGGAAATATCATATTGACTCTAAGTTAACCCAAATGAAACTTAAATTAACTCAAATATATTGGTTAATTGGCAGAAATTCAACACTCAGCCTAGACTGCAAACTTTTGATATACAAGTCGCTTTTGAAGCCAATATGGTGCTATGGAATTCAGCTATGGGGCACTGCTTCCGCTTCAAATATTGAGAAAATCCAACGAAGGCAAAACAAATTTTACGTTTGATAACATCTGCTCCATGGAACATTAAAAATTCAAATATTCATCGTGATTTAAATATGCCACTAGTGAGTGAAGAAATTGAAAAATACGCAGGCAAATATTTAACAAAACTCGAGTCACATCCTAATCCGCTTGCCCGTAATATTTTAAGCTTTACTGGACACATCCGCTTAAAAAAGAGGGACACAAGGGCTCTTATACTCAACACTCCAGATGGGACTGCTTAATACTTCTTTTTTTTCCTTTTTGATTATCACTAATTATGTATTATTTATAATTATCACTAAGTTTATGTCCGATACTGGTCGGACCTAATAATTATATTTAGATTTAAGATTTGATTACTTATTGTTAGTTCATTTTTGAAGATACAATAAATAAATATATATAAAAAAAAAAAAAAAATTACGTGCGTGGAATTGTTCGTCACTGATATCCAAGACTCTATGTATGAAATTTCTTGCAGTGTTGATTATTTGAAACTTCGGTTGAGTTGCATTAAAGTTTATAACTCTTCCTGATGAAGCATTTTTTGTGTACCAATCAAATAATATTTTATTATCCAATCTGTGTAATGTGGTGTCGAGATACGATATTTTCCTTTTTTATTTCTATGGTGAACTTAATCTTCGGATGATAAGCATTTAATGAATTTAAAATCTCGTTTCTGTTGTTGATATTGATTACAGCTAAAATATCGTCTACGTATTTAGTTACGTATTTTATGTAAATATTATTGCTACTTAACTCAGCTATTGCTTTGTTCAATAAATTGTCTAAAACGATGTCAGCAATAGTTGGAGATAGGGGATTCCCATAGGCATACCAAAAATTTGCTTGTATATATTACTATTGTAATCAAAATAATTGTTGTCGTAAAGGCAAAATTTATGTATATCAAGAAATTTCGGTTTAGGTAGTACCGTGTAGTTTTTAATGGAGTTCCATTTGTCCATTATAATATTAATGGCTGTGTGCGTGGGAATACTCGTGAATAGGGAAATAACATCAAAAGAGACCAAGGAGTCATTGGAATCTATTTGCAAATTTTTGAGTTTATTTTTTAGTTCAACTGAGTTTTTTGTGTTATATTTATCTGATAGAATATTTTTAAGTATTCTTCCTAAATATTTACTGAGTTGATAACAAGGGACTTTAAAAGATGATACTATTGGTCGCAAAGGTATACCATCTTTGTGTGTTTTAGGTAATCCGTAAATTCTGGGAGCGGTTGCAGCGGAAAAAATGAGCATGTTTTTGAGACTGTAATCTATGTATGTAATCTTTTTTATGTAAATCATTTACTATATTGTTATTTATTGTAATTAATTTGTCGGTGAGATACGTCCTAATAATCCTGTAGGTATTCTTGTCTTCAAGTATATTTTCCATTTTGCTTTGGTATTCCTCTTTGTATAATGCAACTGTTTTATTGGCTTTATCTGACTGCGTTATTATTATGTTTTGGTGTTTCTTTAAAAATTTGACTTAGTGTTCTTTTACCCGTAATTGTTTTAAATTTTCCTCTTTTTGCTCCTATTTTTATTTGCTCACAGTGCTTTTGATGACCCGAGAGTTGACATCACTGCTAATTATGCACATGTTAGGTAATTTGCTTATTTTTGTTCTACTTAAGACAAATTTTTTGGTTTGCTACTTAAGAACTTTGCTTTCATTACTGCGGAAATTAAAATACATCCAAATTTCAACCTTCTCTTTTCAGAGAGATTAATAGATAAATATTTAGCTCTTTCGGATTTATAAACTGTTATAATTTTCTCTATCCATATTAAAGAACAGAATCAAAAAATAAAAGGATGATGAGAAAAGTAATTTTGGGCTATTTTAATGATTGGAAAAATTTAAAATTGATAATAAATTTTCTTGAAAATTTCATTGGCGCGAATTTTATTGACCTAGACAACAACAGAGAACTTAAGCCAATGAAGTTCGTGTCACTGTATCTCTGTAAGTTTTTAACTAACATTTTTCTTCTAGTGAAATTGTTATGTGTGCTGGAAAACAATCCTCTGCAAGCAATGGTGACATTGAGTAAAAAATTTTACTCCAAGCAAATGATTGTAAGTCGAAGTACAATCCCAAACAATCGTTTATTTCCATATTTGTATGAGACTTTTTTACTATCGCATTGAATAGGAACACAGTAACAATGCTATTGTGAAGAAAATAAAATATGAAAGTGTTCTTGATACAATTTTTGTCGGTTTTAAACGAAGATATTTAATTAATGCATTTCAAGAGGTCTTCTTGTATTTTTAAGCTGATGATGCATTTGTTTTACTCAATATTGAAATGTTTTTTTTTTCTTCTAAAATTTAGTGGTTAAGTTTTATATACCATTGGATCGATGACACCAAATTTTATGTATGTATGTCGTTTTGCAGCATAGTACAAAAAAATTCGAAATACTGAAAAAATACCTTTTTTAAAAATGGTCCAGCTCACGGATGGTCAATGCTAGAACCAAAATATTTTGGGAATCATCATAAAACATATCAAGCTTTATTTTCAGAGGGGGTAACAAAATAACTTTTTTTGAGTTGCTCTAATGTACATACATTCATACTCGTATGTTTGTATATTTTGTTCAAAAAGGGGTGATTTTAAATACATACTAAAGTCCTGCACAAGACCATTTATAAGAACTTTCAAGACATGAGGGATTTTTCAAATGCTTTTCTACAGCGAAGTCTTCTAAAACAAACGCTAAGCAACACTGTTTGCAAGAACTTGTTTCAGTTATTGCAAGTATAGGAGTAAAGAAGAAAATACTTCGTGACTGAAAAATTTGTGATGCTTGCTTCTTTCTACGCAAGGGCGCGTATACAAGCGTCATGCATGTACATACACACACACGTTGTGTGTATGCTCTTTTATTTTTCTGCACACAAACAAACGTTCACATGCATTTACATTAGTTGTGTGCGCTTGCTTAAAAAAAAACCTCCCTTAAACACATAATAGCTTACCATCTATGTACATCTTACACACACTCAAACGTACAATATGGAAAATAACAAGCATACACGTATCAACACTACTTTGTTGACTGTTTGTTCATAACATGAACTCTTGACGACATTGCTTGTTAGCACTCATATACACGCACACAAATGCATCTATCGTGCTTTGCTTATAATCCCTCTAGTTAGCCTAGAACCATATGTCTCTATGTCAACACTCTTTTCTCTAGCGACAATTGCACTAGTTGAAATATCGACAACTTTCCTTTTATGCGCGAGTAGAGATACGTTAGAGACAACAGTTCTAGCGTATTTCTAGTGACATTGTCAATGAACCCGTCAATAGCTTGTTTTTCGTTTTTATTATGCTATGCAATAGTGTTAAAAACTTACGTGCATATGTATGTATTTAAGTTTGTTGCCCCAACCCTTATAAAATTGTAGACGAGGATCACTAAAATGTAGTAGTGAATCTTTACTTCAATTGTCTCCATATGACAATGACAACCCTATGTTATATGTCAATAGGCGATTACATTGGCTGCGGTACATCTATTCAGTATTACTATTGACAATGTCACTAGTAAATCACTACAAGTTTACTATTTACATCGAGCGAGGAAATATCGATATTGTCGACTAGAGCCCCTAGTGAATCTTTGGTGCCAATTTCTCCACGTGGTCCCAAAAGAACTACTTATGTCAGTAGTGCTACAGTCTAGTGGTGGATTTTCAATAACAAGCTAATGTTAAATGTAAATAGATAATTACATTGGGTGGGGTACACCTGGTCAGTAGTACTATTGACAATGTCACTAGTAAATCACTACAATTTCAATATTCGCATTTTCTGCAGGGATGCGACAGCATTTATTATTGGTTTAGTATAATGCAGCCACGAGAATACATATAAAAAACAAGACGTATTTACATTTCAAGACTATTTACGCAGGTCTTTAATACATACGTGCATACTTTATCAAAGCATGTAAGTACATATGTATGTAAATATATTTAGATATATAAATGTATGTACATGTACGTCCAAGGCGTATTTATTAGGTGGCAGCACTACACCAGGTGACTAATGTCATTATACCAAGCCAAATGTCAAATTTGAATTATGTAGGTATAAGTCTAAGATCATGGGTATTTTTGGGTATCCATAAACATCTAACGAATATTCAGTTTTGTATGGTGTTTGACATTTCCTATAATAAACATACAATCTAGCGATGCTACCATTTTTTTTTGAAAAGTAAGATGGTAATTTATAGCAACAAAGTATATGTGGTTATTGATGTTGTAATATTTGTTGTAGAAATGCGGGTACCTGATTGATGTGCCTTGTGTACGTCTGTATGTACATATCTGATATTTGTGTTTTCAAACAGTACACAGATGTCATCACAGAAATATGAACTAAAGCCGTGGTCGGCAAATAAAGTGCGCCTTTTAATATACTCATCTATAACGTATGTGTGCACATGCATTGTTGAGAAAAAGTAGTGTGTATCGCATAATTTTGCGAAAGAAATTTTCCCAACAATAAGAATATATCGTGACCTTAAATGCAAACGGACGTAACTACACAAAAATTCGAAATTGAGTATTTGATTGATTATGGTTAATTTTATCAAACTACATATTCACGCAAATATTTAGAACTCTGCGATCAAAAATGACAATTTTATTAAAGAAATTCAAACGGACGTAATTACGAATTCATATATTTTTTATTGCAAAGAACGTAACTAACATGAAAGCTTAAATATGTATAAAAAGGAAATAAATTGCTAACACATATAAGTATCCATACTACAAGAAAAATTTCGAAGCAAATTTTCAAGAACACTTTATTATTATTGATTTTGAACGTTTTTTGTTTCTCCTGTAAAAAATATAAAAGTGTAGTTACGTACGTTTGCATTTATGTGTGAAGCAAATTTACAAAATTTAAAATTAAACCAGAAGGTTTAATAATTCGTGTTTTGGGAATTGCTACAATTTAAGTTTAACATTTATTAACGCACTAAAAACCCAAATTATTATTTTACTTAATAAGTAAAATAATTTTTTTTATTAAAAATACATTGAAATTGATTATTGAGGGGTTTAGCTGCATCCTATGCGCATTTCACTGTTGGTAATGCAGATTATCAGGAAACCTTTACCCAAAAATCTTAGAACAACTAGAGTTATTACGTTATAAACTTTCATTTAAACAAATGAGAAGTTCAACAAATAACAAAGTTGAAACAAGAACTCAATAATCAACATGTTTTTTATTTTCTTACTTACCAATAAATACATATGTATCTAAATCAAACACTTTTTCATTAGTAATAAGTGGTTACGCTTTCTTTGGTACATATCACACAGATGTAAGCCCGGATTAACTCACACAATCGTAAAGTGTAATGGCATAGTTTGCAGCCCACGGAATTAAAGTCACTGCGCTGATTTACACGGGCATAATTGTGCTGGCATAACATGCCAGTTTGTAGGTGATTGAGGCAAAGAGAGCGGTTTTGTGTTTGGCATAATTTTTCAACCAGCTTCAACCCCGCATTAGCAACACAAAACCAATACACGCACAACCAGTGTTGTTAGATTTGACGATTTTACGTCATTTTGACGATTTTTTATAACAAATTTCCCAAAGTGACGATTGACGATTTTGTTTCAAATATTCCTCATATTTTGACGATTTGTTGAAATAAGTATTTAGTAACATAAATATGCCAACAAGTCCTGGCAGAAAAAATTTAATTTTTATTACAGCATCAGTTATTTTAAATATGGATTCTGAAATTCTTCCTTTACTAAAAAGTTTTTCCAAATCTTGTGTCTTAAGTCCCAGTTCACACTAGTCAAGTCTTATTGCTAAGGTTATCTCCTTTTATTCTTTGAACTTTCATCGGCGTTCACACAATGCAAGTCTGATTTTTGAGCTCATATTTTTTATGCATAGTTTTGTGTATGCATGTGTGATTATTTAACATTATGAAGGAGAAAGCAAAACTTATTGAAAGTACATGAAGGTGAGTACTCGTTTCTTTTCCCTTCGTCTGTCTCTCCTACAAACTAATAAGCTTAGCAATAAGACTTGTATAATGTAAAATAGAACTAAAGAAAAATATTAATGCATTGAAAATTAAATAAAAGAACTTAGATTTTTTAACTTTCAAGATAACGACTTATATCATCTATAAGCATATTTAGGAAAAAAGTTAAATCGATTAAATTACCAAACAATAAATAACTTATTTGAGTTTGTTATTCACTTTTTAGGGTTTCGTACACCAAAGGTGAAAAGAAAGAAATTTGGACAGAGTGTGTAGACCCTTGGCCGCTACAACAACAAATACATGAGAGTTGGAAATTAAAGGGTGTGCCAAAACGAGCAACGAAAAATGTTTAAATCCCATGTAATATACATACAATTGTATGTATATACACTTGAAATTTGTAAAGTTAGTGCATTTTTATACAGACTACAACAATTAACACTAAAATTTAAAAAAATTTAATTAAATGGTGTACCATTAATGTAATTTCGACTATGTAATTTTGATAACTTGCTGTATCTTGGAAACCGTAAGAGCAAACTTCTTGAAATTTTCAAAAACGGTAAAACAAAAAAATCTCAAAATTAAAAAATCGCCAAACCAAAAAAAAAAAAAAGCCAAAATCAAAAAAAAAATCGCAAAAAAAAGAACCAAATTAAAAAAAATTCTAAATCGAAAATAAATCGCGAAAAAACGGAAAAATCGCCAAAATGAAAAAATCGCCAAAATGAAAAAAAATCGCCAAAATAAAAAAATCGCAAAAATTAAAAAAATCGCCAAAATTAAAAAAATCGCCAAAATTAAAAAAAAATCGCCAAAATAAAAAAAATCGCCAGAATGAATAAAATCGCCAAAACGAGAAAAAAGCAAAAAATAATCAAAAAAAATTATTTCAGCTGAAAAAACGTAAAAAAACACTGTATTAAAAAAATGCTCAAAGCCCAACGTACGGAACCCTTCGTGCGCGAGTCAAAGTCGCACTTTACTGAATTTATTTTATTTTTCCAAACTCATCAGCTAGTGTTAAAAGAATATTTAGTAATATTAATTTTACTAAAGCCAAGATCTAAAATTTACTGGAAACAGAAACCCTTGAAATCATTGTGTTTCCGAACGATTATTTGAAGTGTAACTCTTCGGAATGTTACAATGTCAACATAAGAAAAATTTTATAAAAAAACAAATTTTAAAGTCTATAGTTTTATTTTGTAACTAGTTTTATTTAGAAATTGTTAGCACTCTATTACATATTCTGAATTTTTTTATTTAATTTCGCCCTATAGTTTTTATCTTTGACAATAATGTAGATGAATTGTTTCTTGTTACATAAAATAGTCTTTTATTTCTAATATGATATATTACTTTTTCAATAAAATGGATAATTCTTGTATGACCATTTTCCGACGACTTTTTTGAAAATTGTGACGATTTTATTTTTAAAAATTTACGATTTTTAGACAAAATTGTTTAACAACACTGCGCACAACTTACAAAACAGACTATGTTAATTGAACCCTGCAGTCGGCGTAGCTAGTAAACGTCTAGCTATTTCGTTAACTCAATCGTTACCATTAACTACCAGCCTAACTACTAGCAATGTAAAAAACTGACGATTTTAACATGGGGATGAGATTGACAGTAGTCAATTGCCACCATCTGCATAACCCTTTGTCAGTGATTTTGCTAATCAATACAATTAATTTTTTTACTGATAAAACATATTCATAAAATTTTACATGAGATTGAAATGTATTTTATTTAAATTTTTCTTATAAAATTTTCTTAAAATGGACTTCAAACACATTTTATTTATTTTTTCTGAATATAGGGGTTAATTATTAATACATTTTTCAATTAAATGTTCTTTTTATTTTTTATGCAACGTTTTAATTGACTTCTGCTACTCATTTAACTTTCTAATAGAAAACCACTTTTTTCATTAAAAATTACACGTTCACTGACAACGAGCTTGCAATTGTAACTGACGCCAACCAAATAATTAAAATACTTAAAATAAATTTTTTCTTGTTGATTTCCTTTGGAATAACAGCATAGTTTTTTTCCACTGGCAAAATTTTTTTTTTTGGAGGTTAAAGGCATTAACATATCCATGAGTGAGAGAGTCAAACGATGAACTCTTGTATTAGTTGTGGCTTAGTCGATTTTTCGTTAGTGAAATCACTAACGATTTGGAGTAAATTTCTACTTTTAAGACTGGAGGGAATTCGAAAAACACTAACACACACACACAGCTGTGTATACGTATACATTTTATACCAGATGAATTAGTCTCGTGTAATTTAAAATAGAACAAAAATTGTGCGGCTTAAAAATTGGTCTCGTGTAAACTACCTCACTCAGCAAAAGTTACAGACAGCGTTGCTGTTGTGACACTAAAGTATCTTGCCAATGACACTTTTTATTAGCCTTTTTTCAATTTATCCCTTTGTATCATCTTAACAAAATGTGTGTCGTAAGGCCATCATATACTCAAAAAGTGGACGAAGCAGAGCTGCTCGTCCAGTTGGCGATATTCGGTTCGATAGTGTCTATCATTTTACTGTTTTGTTCAATAGAAAAGCCAATAAATGGTGAAAATATTGCAAAAAATCTGACACCTAAGTCTTTGATTCCAAATGCGAATTATTTCTGTGAGTATCACAATTAAAAAAAATATGTATTTTAACTTACTTTCATCTTTAATTTTAATAAAACTTTTTATAAATAATTTTTAAATGTGATTTTTCATTAATTGCAAACGGGCAAGACCGTATACATACGGATTTCACTATTTTTTACCTGGTGTTCGTTTACCAGTAAATTAAAACTCACGGTTGTTTTGCCTATACATATAAACTAAAAAAAATTGTTAGCTTCATCCGATAATTTTTACGATCTGGCCGGTTAGAGGGTTATTATTGTTTTATAATTAAAGTATGTTAATTAGTTTTATTGTAGTCTAATGTATTTAATTAATTGTTAAAATTCATGTTTGTTTTTTTTATAAAAAAAAATGTTATTTGGTTTTTGTTCACAAAAAACTTGACCCTATTTTACTTAAAATACCCTTTTTTTCTTAAATACCCATTTTATGACACTCTTTCGAAATTTTCAGCGGCAACCCTGGTTACAGTAGCATTTGTTATCAATCAATGATAATTTTGTATTTTATTACTAATAGCTAGAATGCATGATCCTGTTTTGAATACTTCCTTAGATAAGCTTATGTTTTAATAATATGTTACATCCAGTGCTCCCACAACCAAAAAAATTTTACAACCAAAATTCGCTTTAAAAGTTATCAAATGAGGAAAAATGTAACTAAATTTCAATATGTAGTATTTCTTTTTAAATAACATTTAAAATGCATACACTTTGCGCCGATCTGCAGCAAGAAATCAAGGTACATGAAGCTGACTTGCAAGCAATAGTTCAATGCTCATTTGTAAGGTATATGCCAGTGGCAGCTGATTAATTTTTCGCGTTTAGTTTTCCGTTTAATTGTTAAATTTTGTTTTTCTTCACACGTTTAATTTTTGTATTTGACAGCCAAACAGTATTTTTATACAAACAGCAACTTACCTGCATATTCTTTATATAAATAAATAAATACTAAAAATTGAAGAACATAAAAGCTTAAAAAGTATAACATAAAAAATATGTACATGTGTTCATTATTTTGGCAAAAAAAAAATAACCAAAATGAGAAAAATATTCACATCTCCACATTAAAGAAAAAAATAACCATTTTTGGTTAGAAATAACCAAAAACGGCAGCCCTGGTTACATCCCTAAATAATCGCAATACGGCAATATCGTCTACGTTATCTTACACTATGACCACACGAGCAATTTGATGTATCTTAACACAAGCAATAACGACGGCAGAGCGATGACGTCAAATTGCTTGTGTTCAACAATGTATTTAGAGGTGGTGAACACGTATGTATATTCAAATATATTTTGTTTTTATGCATATAAATACTCAAACTATAAATAAATAGATATTTTTCTAATTGTAAATTGAACTTTTATTTGTTTTATGCAGTTAAAACGTTTTTTTGTTAAATTTTTGTTGAACAAAAAATTAATATTATTTCATTTTGACAGGATGTGTTAAGAGATTATTGCTCAGCAAAATATTTTGACATTTGTTGCTGAATATATGTATGTATATTTTAACACATACATATTCATACGGTCCACACGCTAATATCTTCTGTCGGCAACCGAATTTGACAGTTCCCACGGCAATAATTGCCAAGATCATTGCTCGTGTGGTCGGCATGTTAGGTACACATTTAGCAATGTGTTTATGCAACCAGGCAGATTGCATTGTTGGTTGCATAGTATGTAGTCTTGCTTATGGCTGCATTCGAAGTTTCACAAATATCAAAATATTTTGGTGTTTATATGTTGCATTGATGGTTGTATTGTAGATTGTGTGTGTTTCAAAATATGTAATACGTAATATAAACGTGTTACGTAAACACGTAGGAAAGTGTCTACTTGAGCTTGTTTGATATTATCGACAAACTTATTAAATTTAGTAGTGCATCGAAATAACAAAAAACAAATTAAGGCTATCTAAAAAAAGACAATGGTGGAAAAGACCAGGGCTCAATATGTTCGCCCTATTCTCTTGTACTCTGCACTCCAGTCTACGGAAGCAAGTTTCAAGTTGGTTTAAAAATTTCGTGCACATGAAGGAAGACAATTTTGTTTCCTTGTTGAAAGTTTAACAACTTACATCAAAAAACAAGATACCAAAATTTGGAGAGCAATAATAGGCATGCTGCCAGGACGTTTGAATGTTTCTGAGACGATTTTGCTTTTAGCCACTTTCTTAGTAGTTTTCTATATATTAAAATTTTTATTCTCGCGTACATATCGAGCCATATTTTTGATTTTATCGTAAAAAAAACCGCAAACAAAAAAAAACAAACAAAGTGACATTGAGGAATACTCTATATGAGTACCTCAAAAACAAATAATTATGAAGTGAGCTGTAACGGCAGAAATACCGTTTTACTGTGATTTCTGATGCTCTCAATGATAATAAAAATAAAAAGATCTGATAATAAACTTACAGTGAGCTCTGAAGCTCGTAATAAAAACAACAAAAATAAAAAAATCTGATGATAGATTTCTCTAGCGTAGAAGTCACTTTTTCGTCAGCAATCAACTTCGCTTTGTCCAATGTCAACTAGTGACTCGTTAACATTACAGCTGCCTAGTACTTCTTCATTTAAGTCAGCGATATCATCCGCTTCGGGCTCATGTTCATCACTTATGCAAATTATCACCATAGATAACAGTAGAAATCTAAAGTTCAAGTCGGAATGGACAGATATATCACAGTTGTAAAGCTCGGGCGACTACCAAATTCATGAAAAATCTCATCGGTTCCCAATATATCCCGGGAAAACGACGCCGCATCAGTTAATCGTCAAAATCGTTTTTCAATATTGCAAGCTAATAACGACCAACCCGCTGTAGCATCCTGTAGAGTATCTACCAAGTCTTAACATACTACTTAAAATACTGGAATAATAAACTTTATATTAATGTTCACTACTGTAAATTATATTAAGTTATTTATTGTAGTTTTGTAGTTAAGGAATATTTGTTAATGATTTGTTATTGTTTAGTTATAAGGAATGGAATTAGTATTATATTTTAATACCGTTATATTAGTATATAAGCGATCAATTTTGGAAATAAAAATCAATCATAAGTCAAGCCTAAAATCGGCTGCATTATTTACTTATATTCTATAGAGCATTCAACTGCTCATAGAAATCTTTTTTTATAAAAGCATTCATTTGCTATTTTATTTAAATCTTCTGCCAGTGGCGTTAATTAGCGCCGGCAATCACGGGTAGGATATTTAATAGAGCCCCCTTAAAAAACTGTGCGAACATATTATCAGTACATGGCGATCCTGCCAAACAAAATCGCGGACAAAAATATCCCAACGGAAGAACAGAAACGAGCGACAGAAATTTGGTCGCAAATCGACGAATTGGAGAGCGAGATGGCCGAGCACCGTCCAAAATAATTTTTAAATTTTATTTGCATATTTTACAAACACAAATACTAAAATTATACTCATAAAATTAAATAAGAAATAAAAAAAATTAACTAAACTAAATAAAAGAAATCAAAAATCTGAAGAAGCAGGGACTTAATAAAAATTAAAGAAACAAAAAGAAATTTCAGTCCAGCTGCTTAGAAATAATATTGCCATTTAAGATAAATTATAAAGTATTGCCATAAAGAAACTAAAAAAAATTAACTATACACAGGGTGAAAAAAAATTAATTAAATTAGAACATATGAAATTTCAGTGTTACCAGAAATTATTTTTTTCCAATATTATTATTTTGTAAATGCATTAAGCATATAAATTTTTTTTATAAATTAATAATCAAATAATATTAATTTTTATGGAAAAATTAATAGAATATAAAAGTGAATTAGAAAAATTAGAGAAAAATCTAGAGAAAAGTAAAGATAGAGCTTACTCCTCTGAATTCAAAACAGAAAAATTAAAACGATTAAGCCATATAAGAAAGGAAGTAGATAATATTTATAAGGAATTAATTGAAAAAAAAGAAAAGTCGCTTATACTCGAATTTGATAATTTATATAAAAGATTATTACGCCAGATAGAAGAATTAAGTATTAGAGAAACGAAAATACACGAACAAACTACTGAAGAAATTAATAATTTCAAAAGTATGGCACATTTCGATATATCGATAGTAGGGAAAAACCTACAAATTTTCAAAGGTTCATATGAGGTGTTGGAAGATTTTATAATGCAAACCGAATTACTCCATGATATTTTGCGAGTAGAAGATAGAGAGATTTTCGTTAAGTATGTCTACAATTTCAAACTTGCATCACATGTTCGAAGTGTTATAGGGCGTTCAAATAGCCCAACTACATTTGAAGATTTGAAGAAATTATTAACCGAAGCTTACCCTAATCCTAGAACTTTGCAACAAGTTTTGACCGAATTTGGAACAATTAGGCAGGGAAATCTGAACATAGCGACGTATAGAGAAAAAGTTGCACTGCTATCTGAACAGTTAAGCAATTTTGAGATAAAGGCATTAGCAAATCCTACACAAGAGGCAAAAAATGCAATTTTTAAAATGAGCGAGAGCATGGCTCTCAACGTATTCATGAAAGGGGTAAACGTCGAATACCAAAGCACGCTAGTGGCATGTAGTCCAAAGACGCTAAATGAAGCGGCAGAAAAATTTCTGACAATAGAAAGAAACTTGCAAAATAGCAACAGTAGTATTTTCAGAATTTGGAGAAGGGAAAACAGAAATAATTACAATTCACAAAGAGACAATAGACATTTCCACGGACAAAGAAACACTAGAAATTTTACGGACGAACGCAATTTCCACAACTCATATACCTACAATAACCGTACAAATACCAACAACCCCAATAGAATCCACAATAATAATAACAACAATAATCACAACCACAATAGAGATCATAATAGATTTCATAACAACAATAGATAAGGAAATAATAATAATAGTAACATTAACAACAATTATAATGTAAACCGAAACAATTCTCACAGAGGACATAATCAAAGTCGAAATCAGGGAAACTAAAAGCGCCGGACAACAAATATTGTTATCCAGAAGGCCGAAAAATATTCAAACTTTCAACTACCACTGACAATTCAGTGACAATAACATGTAAAACCACAAAAAGAGACCTAAAATTTTTAATAGATACAGGAGCCGATATCTCCATTAGTAAATTAGGAGATATAGAAAATATAAATAGAAATTGTATATCTTTGCTAAGTGGTATCACATTAGATACAATAGAAAGTATTGGTACAGCAAATTTGAGCCTACAATTTGAAAATAAATTTATAAATCATCAATTCCATATAGTCAAAGATGATTTCCCAATCAATACCGATGGAATAATAGGAAGGGATATATTAGAGAAATATATGTGTAAAATTGATTTTGAAACGTACACAATAGCATTCCGTATATCAAATGAAGAGTTTATTTTACCAATTACACCCAAACGTATTTACAATACAAAAATTTTTATACCAGCACGATCTGAGGCTATTGTACCAGTTAATATAGTTACAAATGAAGAAAGTATCGTTCTAAACAAAGAAATATCTTCAGGAGTCTACGTAGGAAACAGTATAATACCAGCTGTCGGCATACAACATGTAAAACTATTAAACACAACTGATAAAGATATAACATTAGATGAATTAAAATTAGAGACAAAACAATTGTCAAATTACTATATATACGATTACCGCAGTAGCGTTCAAATGAACAACAAAGAGCGAGTGCAGAAAATACTAAAAGACCTAAATATTGAGTCTATAGACCAAACAGCCAGGCAATCTTTAATCAACATAATTACAGAGTACAGTAATATTTTTCATCTCGATAACGAAAAGTTGTCAGTGAATAATTTTTACACACAGCAAATTCAAATCACAAATGAATGAAATAAGTGAACAAATAGACAAACTTTTAAAAGATGATATTATTGAACCTTCAGTCAGTCCCTATAACTCACCATTATTAGTAATACCAAAAAAATCAGTAAATGATACAAAAAAATGGTGACTAGTAGTCGATTTTCGAAAATTAAATGAAAAGATAGTGAACGACAAGTTTCCACTTACAAAAATCGAAGATGTACTTGATAAGTTAGGAAGAGCTAAATACTTCTCCAAACTAGATATGACCAGTTCATTTCACCGAATAGATTTAGATAAAGATTCAAGGCCATTGACTGCATTTTCAACAAGAAATGGTCATTTTCAATTTACTCGTCTACCATTTGGATTAAAAATATCCTCTAATAGCTTCCAAAGGATGCTAACGATAGCCCTAAGTGGTTTAAGCGCCGAAGCATTTTTTTATGTAGACGATATTATTGTATTTGGTTGCAGTGTGCAACACCATCATGATAACTTATCGAAAGTATTTCAAAAACTGAGACAATATAATTTAAAATTAAATACAAATAAATGCTGCTTTCTAAAATCTGAAGTAGTGTATTTAGGTCATTTAATCACTGACAAAGGTATTTGTACCGATCCTGCCAAACATAGTGTAATAGAAAACTATCCCGTATCAAAAAATGCTGGTGACGTTAGACGTTTCATAGCAATTTGTAATTATTACAGGCAATTCGTACCTGACTTTGCAAAAATAGCGAGAAATTTAAATTTACTGTTAAAGAAAAATAAAACTTTTGAGTGGGACGAAAATTGTCAAAACTCATTCGAAACATTAAAATCAAAATTAATAAAACCACCCATCCTACAATACCCTGATTTTAAAAAACCCTTTATATTAACGACAGATGCCTCTAATTTCGCACTTGGAGCAGTACTGTCACAAGGCAATATTGGAGCAGACTTACCGATATCTTATGCCAGCAAAACTTTATCCAAACATGACCTGAACAAACCAATCATAGAGAAAGAACTACTAGCAATTCATTGGGGCATAAATTTTTTCAGACCATATCTTTATGGTAGGAAATTTTTTGTAGTAACCGACCATAGACCATTAGTGTCACTGTTCTCACATAAGAACCCATCATCCAAGATGACTCGAATCAGATTGGATTTAAGTGACTACAACTTCGAAATATCATACAAAAAGGGCAAGGTAAACACAAATGCAGACGCATTGTCCAGAATAGTAATAAATACGAACACCCTAAAAGCATTAATTCCCACAGAAGAAGAGCAAAAATCAAAGAAAATATTAGCAATAACACGAAATATATTTTTTTTTTTTATGCATGATTTTTATTTATTGTATCTTCATATATGAACTAACAATAAGTATTCAAATCTTAAATCTAAAAAATATAATTAGGCCCGACCAATGTCGGACATAAGCTTAGTAGTAGTTATATATAATACATATGTAAGTAGTGATAATCAAAAGGAAAAAAAAAAAAGTATTTTCAAGAAGTCCCATCTGGAGTGCTGTGAATAAGAGCCATTGTGTCCCTCTTTTTTAGGCGGATGTGTCCAGTAAAGTTCAAAATATTACGGGCAAGCGGATTAGGATGTGACTCGAGTTTTGTTAAATATTTGCCAGCGTATTTTGCAATTTCTTCAGTCACTAGTGGCATATTCAAATCACGATGTATATTTGAATTTTTGATGTACCATGGAGCCGATGTTATCATGCGTAAAATTTTATTTTGCCTGCGTTGAATTTTCTCTACATTTGAAGCTGAAGCAGTGCCCCATAGTTGAATTCCGTAGCACCATATTGGCTTTAAAAGCGACTTGTATATTAAAAGTTTACAGTCTAGGCTAAGTGTTGAATTTCGACCAATCAGCCAATGTACCTGAGTTAGTTTAAGATTCATTTGAGTTAACTTAGAATCAATGTGGTGTTTCCATGTAAGTCGTCGATCAAGGTGTATACCAAGATATTTCACATGTGAATGTTGAGAAACAACTTGATTGTTAATCCGAATGGGGGAACAAGTATCTCTTCGTAAAGTAAATGTTACTTGAACACACTTTTGTTCATTTACCTTGATTCTCCATAAGTTTAACCAAAGCTCCATCTGGCTAATGTGTTCCTGGAGTTTGCGGGATGCCTCATCAGGGTTTTCATGCATACTAAGGCAGGCTGTATCGTCGGCAAATGTGGAAGTATGGATACTACTGCTCACAGGCATATCACAAGTATAAATTAAATATAAAACTGGTCCCAGTATACTCCCCTGTGGCACACCAGATGAAATTGTTTCAGGCCTACTTGTAAAGTCTCCTTCCGCAACAGTGAACTTACGGGAAATAATGTAACTTTCCAAAAGATTTAAAATGTTTATTGGTAAGTAAGTCTTCAATTTTAAAATAAGGCCTTCATGCCACACTTTATCAAATGCCTGGGAAACGTCAATAAACAGCGCAGAACAATACTTTTTTCCCTCAAAAGTTCTTCTTATAAATTGAACTAATCTGTGAGTTTGTTCAATGGTGCTATGCTGACTTCTAAAACCAAATTGATGGTCTGGTATGCACCCACTACTAATTAGAACTGGGGACAATTTTGTTTTGAGCAGTTTTTCGAAAAGCTTTGACATTGTAGATAGTAGACTTATTGGCCTATATGACTCAGCCTTTGTTATATCTTTGCCCGGCTTTGGAATTATTTTAACCTTGGCAAGTTTCCAGTTGTGTGGATAATACTCCAATCGTAAAACAGCATTAAATATGAATAACAGGATTCTCATTGCAATACGAGGCAAGTTCATCAGCATCTGATTACTAATTCCATCAATACCCGGAGCTTTCTTCGGGTTGAGTTCGGCAATTAATTTTTGTAAATCACGCGTCTTAAACTTTATGTATTGAGGGGGTAGAGCGACTATATTCGGCAAATCAGCAACACCAGTACATATATTTGGCGTAAAAACGGATTTTAAGTGCTCAGCAAATATTTTACCTTTTTCAGTATCGCTTCTTGCCCAACCTCCGGTAGATGTGCGTAGAGGTGGCTTATACCCAACGGGTGTTTTAAGCTTTCTGGCAGCGCGCCACAAGGAGTAATTAGACGCCGGTGTAACATCAAGACCCTCCAGATAATTTTTAAGAGATGCAATTTTTTCAGATGCAAGCAACTCTTGGAGTCGTTTAGTGCACTCTTTAAATCCGATTTTATTTTGTGGTGATCTGTGCTGTTGCCATTCCCTTCTAGCCCTTCTTTTTTCACGTACGAGACGTTCAATGTCTGTAGAATAAATTTTATTAAACCCAATCTGCGGATGGGAGATAGTGGCATGTTCAGCAGCCTGTTTAATATTCTCGCTGAGATTGGCAATGTTCGATTCAATATCATCGGGTGTTCTAAGCGTAATGTTTTCCGTACAATGACTGCTGAGATATTTTTTGAACCCCAGCCAATTTACACGATTGATCATCTTCACATATGGGTCAGGTAAGTTACTTCTTAATGGGCTACAAATTGTGATGATCGTCGGGGAGTGATCGGACGAGAGATCAAGAGAAGCTTGAACTTGAATTAAATCCCTAGAGATATTTTTTATGACACCAAAATCTATAACATCCGGAATTTTTTGTATGTCAGTAGGCCAATAAGTGGGCTCCCCACTCGAAATGACATCCAAGCCCATTTTTGAAATAATGTTGAACAATGCTCGACCTCTGGGTGTAACAAGGCGCGAACCCCAGAACGTATGTTTCGCATTGTAGTCTCCAGCTGCTAAAAAACAAGGTCCAAGAGATTTGTAGAAGTCCTCATATTGATTCTCACTGATGGAAAATCTGGGAGGGCAGTAAATTGATGATATAACGAAATTTGAACAAAAACTTTCAATGCCAATATTTGTTGCTTGTAGGTATTCTTCACAAATGTTATCAAGAACATAGTGCTTGAGTCTTGACTTTATTAGAATTGCTGATCCACCGCAAGCCCTTCCTCTAGGGTCCTTTGTATCATATATAGTGTAACCATAAATTTTAAAAAGACTTCTCGAAGTCAAATGAGTCTCAGATACTAACATTATATCAATATTTTTTTCCGTGAGGAAGTGCTCAAGTTCATTTTTATGTTGGCGAATGCCGTTTGCGTTCCAGAAACATATTGTTAACGTGTTCATGGCTTATTAAGTATTGCTTGAAGCAGAGTATTCTGCATTCGCAACATTTCTTGCATCATGGTAGTCATATTTGTTGTAAAATTGTTTATAGTTTGCACAAGATTTTCAATAGTGGCTTCAAGGCGATTATAATTAAAGTTTGAGTTTGTATTTGTAGAATTATTTTGCGGTGAAACATTTTGTGTCGGAATAGAACTAGCCTTAGCAGCATCTGCATACGATACACGGGAAGTAACTGGTTGGCTCATTTGCTGAAAAGTGGCAGAGTAAACGTTTGCTGATTGAGCTGGAGCTAATTTAGGTTATTGCACCATAGTCTTCTTTACAAAAGAGTACACACGACAACCTCTGTAGTTAGCGGTGTGATTACCTCCACAATTACTGCATTTTTTATCACTTTGATCTTTTGGTTTGTTGCAGCTAGCGGTGCCGTGTAATTCGCCGCACACAACACAAACAGAAGGTAAATTGCAGTATGTTTTTGTATGGCCATATTCTTGGCAATTATGGCACTGTACAGGACCTGAACGCTTATGTGGCTCTTCAACTGTACAAGAGGTATTTTAAATTATAAATTGGATGCGTCTCATTTTTTTTCAATTTTATATCATTAGGTTCTAGTTCAACACGAAATAGGGGTTGGGGAATCTTTTCTCTATTTATTATATTG
This sequence comes from Tachina lurida, assembly GCA_944452675.1. Classification (NCBI taxonomy): domain Eukaryota; kingdom Metazoa; phylum Arthropoda; class Insecta; order Diptera; family Tachinidae; genus Tachina; species Tachina lurida. The sequence continues at coordinate 103,424,122 of OX101753.1, read as the reverse complement.
GACACATTTTTTACCTTGAACCCCTGGAGGACGAGTGCATCTTTTATTTCTTCGGGGACAACATAAGAATCTATGCCCTTCAATACGATCTGCATGCCTTTAGCGCTCTTAAGCTGGTATGTGTAGAAGCTTGTTTTACTTTTTTCAAATTCAGCAACCATTTTGCGGAAATCTTTTTCGTCATAAATTTGGATTTTAGTTTCATCGATGTTGCCACGTTTTATTGGAACAATGTGAAATTTATTCTCACCAATGACCGAAATTAATTTTTTAATAAGGGCATTTGAATTTTTTTGTCTCAAATAGATTGGTGGCGGCTTGGATGTTGTGTTCGAGGATACCTCGGGTTTGTCGTTGTCATCTTGAAAAATTTTAAAGCGGTTTTGGCGATTAGTTGAGGCTGCGCTGTTATCCCTAGACACTTTTGGAGCAGATGAGATTTTTGAAGAATTCGGGCTTCGCCCGCGCTTTAAAATTGTAATGTATCTGTCCATTCCAACTTGTACCTTGAGTTTCGAGCCGCTGTTATCTGTAGTGATAACTTTGTTAAGTGATAAACACGAGCCTGAAGGGGATGATATTACTGACTTAAATGAAGAAGTACTGGGCAACTGTAATGTTAATGCATCATTACTATTTGGCATTGGACAAAGCGAAGTTGATCGCTGACGAAAAATTGGCGTTGCCGTTAACAAAAGATTTTCATCAGATTTATTTTTTATATTTTTTTCATTCAGAGTTTCAGAACTCACAGTAAAATAAGCATTTCTGCCGTTAGAACTCACTTCAAGTTTTTCTGTATTTGAGGAATTCATACAAAGAATTCCTCAAGGGTTATTCGTTTATGTTTTTTTTTTTATTTTCGGTATTTTTTGTTTTTGTTATTTATGATTGTTTGTTTGACTTTGAGGTATTCCTCAATATCACTTGTTTAAGTTTTTTTTGCGGTTTTTTTGTTTTTGTTATTTTTACTATGTAAAAAATATTAGCAAAGCAGAAAGCTTATTTATTAAAGACAGTATGTATGTACCTATTACGAATAATATGTACTACTAATATTTTTTTTTGTATATGTAATTTTTGTTTGTTTGGTAAGTAAGTAAAATTCCGCTATTCGACTGTTCGCTATGAAGGTACCACGAGAACTGAACACGAAATATGAGAAAGAACTTAAATAAACAGAATGAAAACAAACACGAGGACAGCATTTCTAATAAAAAGGCTGATCAACTTTTCATATGGGATAGCACGTCAATCTCGGATATAAAAAATATATAGCAACTCAGATTCGAAATTGAAAGTAAACTAAAAATACCTCAAATTATAGTAAATGATATAGAGATAGTTGTAAGAAGTGGTGATAATCCAATAAGCACACAGATGTCTTTGGAGAAGCTGCTATCGAAAACGCTATCCTTAGGAATAGAAGAACTCGCGTTAAAAGACAACGACAACATATTTGAAATAGTTAATAATAAAGAATTTAAAGATATGTTCAATACATTAAAAAGAAAGAATGGGGAAAACTTAAAACTTTTAATTTACAGAGAACCAAAACAGGAAAACATTAAAACTCAAGCAAAGATATATATGGAAGAATATGAGTAAAATGATAAAAAAATACATACTAAATTGCAAAGAATGCAAAATTAACAAACAAACAAGACATACGAAAGAAAACCTAACAATAACAGATACACCAGCTGCAATTTTGAAGTCGTGTCAATAGACACAGTAGGACCACTTCGATATTCAAATACATACAGATATATATTATCCATGCAGTGTGACTTAACGAAGTACGTCATAGCATGCCCTATTGAGACAAAGGAAGCTAAAACAATTGCAAAAGCTCTAGAGGAAAACTTAATTTTAAAATACGGTCATTTCAAAATCCTCAAATCAGACAACGGTACCGAATTTGTGCAAGATTACAGTTTTCCTTAAGAAATGCAAAAGAATTAATAGAACTAGCAAAGTTAAAACGAGTAAAACAAAATAAAAACATAAATCCACTAAATTTGAATGTAGGCGACATGGTTTTGGTTAAAAATTTCAATAGAAAAAAAATCAACCCCCATACCATGGTCCTTATAAAGTAATAAAAACCAAAGGAGTAAACTCTATCCTAGATTTAGGGAATACAGTTAAAGAATACCACAACAACAACTTGAAAAGATATTTGTAATAAACATGTATACATATAAAAAAAAAATATAATAAAATTGTGAATTTTTTTCTAGAGGGTTAGGGTGTAGAGTATCTACCAAGTCTTAACATACTACTTAAAATACTGGAAGAATAAACCTTATATTAATGTTCACTACTGTAAATTATATTAAGTTATTTATTGTAGTTTTGTAGTTAAGGAATATTTGTTAATGATTTGTTATTGTTTAGTTATAAGGAATGGAATTAGTATTATATTTTAATACCGTTATATTAGTATATAAGCGATCAATTTTGGAAATAAAAATCAAACATAAGTCAAGCCTAAAATCGGCTGCATTATTTACTTATATTCTATAGAGCATTCAACTGCTCATAGAAATCTTTTTTTATAAAAGCATTCATTTGCTATTTTATTTAAATCTTCTGCCAGTGGCGTTAATTAGCGCCGGCAATCACGGGTAGGATATTTAATAGAGCCCCCCTTAAAAAACTGTGCGAAAATATTATCATTACACACCGATAAAAAAGTTGTATTTTGTGATTTATTTTTAAATTTTTTATATACAATAACTTGATTTCCAAGCACTTCTTCACTTTGTATTACTAGTTCCATAACTTTAAAATATTTATTTACAAAACATAAAATAATTTCTATTTTAGAGCGCATTGTAAAGTTTCTTAGTTTTTCATACAAACAAGAACAATTGTACAGTTTGTCAAATAAGTGTTATAAAAAGCAGAAAAAAATACAACAAAAAACACACGCATTTCTGCAGGAGATCTATTTTATTATGAGCAAAGTTATTAGACAGTCTGTGAGTTAAAACCTGAATTTAAAAAACTTGCAGTGTGAATGCAAAATCAGCTGTTTATGGTTTTAACGTTAAAACCAGGTTTTAACTTGCAGTGTGAAAACACTGTTATAAACAGCGCTGTCAACTTTTAAATTTCACACAGCAAAAAAATAAAAAAAGAATTTTTAAATTCAATAAATAAAATATTTTGGAATTATGGTTTTACTTAAAACATTTCTTTTCGAAATTAATATTCGGTATATTATGAGCGTTCTTTGAAAAAAACCTATTTTCACCAATTCTCAGTAATGTTTGGATCGTTTTTTAATATGTAAAATAATTAATTACATTTCCTGTTTTGTACTTATTTTGTACTTAAACTACAAACCAAGGCGAATTCAGTATCAGGTGAACTCTTCCCTACAACAATTTTACAACACAAAAAACAACACGTAGTTTGCTATGCTACCAAACCAATCTGTCAGAAGATTTCTAAGCAAATTTTGACATTTTGGTTCAAATTGCTCAATTTGGCATCAAGAGCTGATAATCAGCCGGCCGGAAGAGGTCACCCGATACTGAATTCGCCTTGCTACAAACTACAAATAAGCCTTGTATTAAAATAACACCCAATATTTTTTTATTATACATACATACATATATTTATTTATTGTATCTTCAAAAATGAACTAACAGTAAATCTAAATGTAAAATATTAAATCCAAATGTAATTATTAGGCCTTTCCATTATCAGACATAAACTTAGTGACAGTAATTAATAATACATAAAGGTCGTATTAAGCACAACAATTATTTTCAAGAAGTATCATTTGGAGTGCTGAGTATTAGAGCCTTTTGTGTCCCTCTTTTTTAAGCGCATGTGTCCAGTAAAGTTCAACATATTACAAGCAAGCAGATTAGGATGTGAGTCGAGTTTTATTAAATATTTTAATGCGTATTTTGCAATTTCTTTAGTCACTAGTGGCATATTCAAATCACGATGTAGAATTGAATTTTTGATGTACCATGGATCCGATGTTATCAAACGTAAAATCTTGTTTTGACTTCGTTGGATTTTCTCAACATGTGATGCTGAAGCAGTGCGCCATAGCTTAATTTCGTAGCACCATCTAGGTTTCAAAAGCAAAAACAAAAAATGTGCAGCTTAGGCTGACTGTTGAATTTCTGCTAATTAACCATATTTCAGTTAATTTTAGTTTAATTTGAATTAACTTAGAGTCAATATAATGTTTCCATGTAATCCTTCGATTAAAGTGTATACATACCAGTGATCTGCATAATTACGAATCAAACGGCATTTTGCATTTTCTAAAATGAATATTGAGCTAGCACTTAACATTAAAATAATAAATGATGCCATTGCATGATTCATATCAATGAGACTATTCTTAGTAAATGCATGCCTTTGCTTGCAATCTCTATTCAGCAAACTCTATTCATTCGTATGATTCGCTAAAATAATGAATGCGAATGATTGTTTTGAATACTTCTTAGAACCCCTTCTGACAAATATAGTTTTATGTAATATTATAAAATAAAATGGGGCTAGCTATTGTTTTAATGCGAGAAAAACTATTAATTAATACGCCATGTTTTATTAACTTAAGACTGCATCTAGTCAACATGCTTTTGTGAGTTATTTGATTTCTATATACTTCATTTTATTTGCAAATAAAACTGTAAATTGTTGGCATATTATTGTTTTTATTGCGCCTTATCAATTCAAAAACTATTCACGATTAACGCACTATTTGCAAATAAAATGCCTGAGGTTGCCACGCTTACAAATGTTTGATAACAAAAAACAATAAATTGATAATTATTGCAACAAAAAACATTGATAGAAGCAATAAATGACGGTTAAAACAAATAATTATTTGATATTTTGTACATTTACACTATTTTTTTGTCAACATAAGTAAGTTTTCTATAGAAGTGCTACCAAGTTTGTGTACTTTTGCTATGCCGTATAAACAGTGAGTTAATTTATTCGCAAATAATTTTATTTGCAAATAGTGCGCGTATAAACGTAGTAATACAAAACTATCAAACAACAGGGACAATTTTTATTGATGTTTACTAATAACAATTAAAAAAATAGGATGAGTTAATGACAGGCAGTTGTTAAGGCAGAATTACCCGACTGTAAATGCAGAACTGTAAATGTAACTGTGTCAGCTGATCGAATCTGTTGCATGAAAAGCTATGCAAATGCTTACCTGACTGAAATGTCACGTAAATGTAACGTCTGAACCTGCAGAAAATAGAATTTCATGACGACGTTACGTGACATTTGTAGACAGTGATGGGATGTATGTATATTGAATGGGAGTGTTGCACAATAGCACTATTTTGGTACTTTTGTTTCTTTTGATAAGTTAAGCTTTTGAGTTGCTAAATTTGTATACGTACATGACATATTTAATAAATTTAGTTTTCTAATAAAGTTTTTTTCTTTATAAAATCTAACCACAGACTGCCAATCGTATTTGTTTATTTTTTGTTAATATATGTACATATACATACATATGTATATGTATGAATATGTAACATACATATGTACATATAGTACATTTGTGCGAACAAACATCCATACAAGCGCACAAAAAACTATTTCTATCTAATAATACAAAAATAAAAATGAATAATATGTGCGTTTAATCATAACAATTATAATGATAATAAAAATATAAATATTCTTATAATTATAATACGTTGTAATGTATGTATGTATACATATGAAGCTAAAATTGTAATTTCACAAAATATCAAAGTCATAACATTGTTTGTAAGTATAAAATAATAATTTGATACCATTTAAATAATTTTCGTACTTTTTCCACACAATCAAAAATAATGTGAATATATTGAACTCCCATCAATGTTTCGAACAGCTGTTGCGCATTTTATTTGAATTTGTTATACTGATAAACACCCAGCAAACAAAAAGTAGTATATATGTGTTCTTGTTCAAAAATATACATGGGGTCACGAACGTACGTTCGTACGCTTTTCATGTACAAAGGATATAGAAAACAAAACTTTTTCTAGCATTTTTTTGCGATTTGATAGCATTTTGGTAGCTCTATGCTTAGTGCAAAAAATTTAATTTCATCGAGTTTAAGTTTTCATATTAATAGTTATAAACATGTGGTCACGAACGTACGCAAAATAGAAGTCAACTTTGGCTGACAGTAGTGAAATGTAAAAATCTGCGAAATGGAACGGAATAATGAAAAGTGCTTAATATATTTTAAAAGTGTATCCAGTATTTACACAATAAAATACCTCTATTGGTTTTTGTTTAATTGGCTTAAGTACCGGTCGCGAACGTACGGGTCACGAACGTACGATTTTTCCATATGTTTTTTTATTATTATTATCACTATGCATTTTCACATAAATATCTAAAAAATGTTCTCAACAAAAAACTTAATACTCAATGTATAGTGTGTAGTAACACTTATAACAAGAAATGTACTATTTTTAACCCCCAACCCAAATAGGGGTGTTATAAGTTTGTATTGTGTGTATGTGTGTCTCTCTCTCTGAGTCCATGTACAGACCAAACGGCTGCACCGATTTTGATTTAGTTTTTTTCTGTTTGAAAGGTGACTTGCTACGTTTTAAGACAATCGGTCTAGCCGCTTAGAATATATCACATCTTCTCTAGATATATTCTTGGGTTTTTTATATTTATGAAATGAAATGAAATTTTAACAAAATTTATGATATTTTTGTTTTTATTGAATAGGCCATTAGAGGTATGCTTAACAGTGTTGTCAGTTTAGGGGATTTGTCCCCGAATTGGGGACTTTTTCGTGAATGGGGATTACAATTTCGTATTGGGGATCTGTGGACTTTTTAGGGATGATAACCAAATTTTAGGGGATTTTTGGAGATTTATTTTTATAACTGATGGTAACAAGAATGATTTTTGAACTAAGAAGTATGCGTCTGGCAAGTCTGAAAATATGTGTTGCTATTCATAGTGAATGTTTTCTAATAAAGAAGAAGTATCAAGGCAGATTAATCAATAATGAACACTAGCAAAACAAAAATACGTAACAAAATGCAACAAGTCGTTGGAAGCACTTCTTAGAATAAACACACACTTTAAAAATAGTTCAATTTGTTGTGACAAGTATAATCCTTCTGCTGAAATGGTAAAATAAAGCTTTTTAATACAACTACATACTATATACAACAAAGTTTAAGGCTGACGAATCAGAAGAATTCGAATCTAAAGTTTTGGAAATATTCAACTTTGGTTAAATTTTTTTTTTTTGTAGTTGTGTATACTAAGCTACTTATGTATGTGTATTTTTTCTTTACAAGTTTTAAGCAAGTACAAATTAAATTAATATGAATGTAAGTATAGCTATCGATATAAATGCATTTTATTCAATAAATCTGTTATCTTTGTCATTATTTTTTAAATAAAATTAAAAAAATTAAATTTTTTCAAAAAAGAAAAAATTTTACCCAAAAAAACTCAATTTAAGGATTTTTGAGGATAAAAAATCAAAAATTGGGGATAAGCTCTAGAAAAAACCGGCAGCACTGGTGCTTAATTTAAAGTCCTCATTACAGAAAACAGAATGCATCATTCTGGTATCTGGAATATTCGGTAAATCATTAAATTTTTCTAGTAAAAATTTACTTACGGTCGCGAACGTACGAAATTTTGCAACTAAAAAAAACATTATTTAGCTGTAACACAGCATTTTTTTTTTTATTTGCAAATTAGTGACGCCGAACTTATTTAAAATGTGATATGTGTGGCACCTGTTGACGTTTAATGCAAAGCAATTACAATAAATTGAGGTTTTCGGTCGCGAACGTACAATTAAAACATAGATAAGAAACAACGTAAAAATTAACCGTTAATCGAACTTTTTTTGTTCACCTTACACTTTCCTCTTCTTAATTGATTGTAATAAAGACGTTTTGAAGAAATATTGCAACCATAACATATATTTTGCATGTAAAATAATTAAATATAAAAATGTCTTTAGAAGTAACTTAAAAATAAAATATCAAATTTTCCAGTTTCCCGCCCAATTTCCTCAAGTAAAAGAGCTGAGATATGCTATGGTTCTTTTTTATAATTATAAACAATAAAACACGATGAATATCAACATTTCATTTTTCCATCCTGGTTGACTCTTCGGGGGAAATGCCCACATATGTAAATGTATATTGTTTGTGATTAAAATTAATTATTATTAGTAGATACGAACATTAATAAGAAAAGGATAAAACGATAAAGTGGATATATAATAATGGTTTTATATGATTGAGGTGCCACTGAAACCATAGGCATTCCTGGAAATTAAGGAGTCAAGCACTTCGTCTTTCCGATGAAATTGCTCAAAATCTGTTTTGCTACTTGTAGTTATATGCAAATATTACGGTTAGAGGCTTAAGCGCTACAGCTGCTATTAAAATTATTACAATTGAGTTCTTTTACATAAAATAATAATTTTTAAAAACTCTAGGCACATTTTCATTATAAAAGATGTGTTATTTCAAAAACTCCATTACTTTTTTCCATAGTACCGAAATATTCATTTATGCTCTACAAAAAACACACATTTATGAGTTTCTTCATAAATGAAAACTCGCAAATTTTTTCGTTGTGTTTATTTTCATAAATGCAGCAACAAAAAAAATCTGCTAATCAACGCACATGAGTGCTTAAATCTTTTTCTGTTTTTCTACGCATGTTCATGCTGTAATTGGAAACAAAACAAAATTGAACACTCGTGTGTGTGCAAATATTTTTTTTTAATTTTGCGCACATGATGTGCACATTTATGAGTTGCTCATATATGAGTTTTATTCATTTATGCACTATTCATATATGAGTAAAATTTTTTGAACATAAATGTTGGATATTCTTGTGGTATACAAGCAAATGGTTTTTTATGTATTGTGCCTCTAAAGGTTTTTTATTGATCATGAGCGTTGCCGATTTGGATATTTTAAACATATGTGCTTCAAGTCTACGTTAAAACCGGAAATTTTGTTTTAACGTACACTTCAAGCACACGTTAATTTTTTGCATATGGGGATAAGTATTTATAAAAGTTTTCAGCGAATAAATTGTAAATGTTTAAATTAATAAATAAATATCTACATACATACATATGTATGTACATATGTGTATATACATATACATACATATGTAGGTATATGTACATATCGATGGCTTACTATAAAAAGGGCGTATACCAATTTTTTTTCGAAATCGCGTTTTAAGATCTTAGTACGTTACAGTTCAAAATGAAGAAGTTATAATATCTTAAAAAATTATTTCTGTTTGTAAATGCTTTAGTTTCTCCTCAGTTTTTTGCTTCTCCTATAAAATATCGATAATTCGACTTCCGCGTTTCTTATATTAAGCCATCGATGTACATAGAAATTTACCTTTAAATAAATATCAAGTTCTTATTATTGAAATACATTGATCACTTATTCACAAATGTTTGTTGAAATTTTTTCTTTTGATTTCAAACACACAAATTGCGGGAAAATCCATCGTGTCATATTCGCTAACCCTTTTGTATGTGCATGTTTTATTTGATTTGTGTAAATATATTTTTTTAATTGCTTATGCAAAAAAGGTTAAGCAAAGTCATAATTGCACAACAACAAAAACACGGAATGCAGGCCCTACCTGCTTAAAGGGGTGATTTTTAGTAAAATATGCACAAGCAATTGTAAAAGTATTATAATTGCGCAGGTATTTTTTTGAGTTTCGCTATTAGAAGGATGTATGTTTTGTTGTTTGTTTTTTATGGTAACCATTTTTGGTAAAAATTAGGTCATTGGGAATTTTCTTTTTGAAATGAAGTCCAAATCGCATATGAAGTGTGAAATGCAAAATGTGCTCCTTTATGTATTTTGTTGCTAAGTTCTTTGTTTTTGCTTCTTTTGTTTTCTCTTCCCTCCGGTATCATTAAACGTTTGTAAAAAATACTTTAGTTGTCCTTGAGATACGCATTCTATTATGATTTATATTCTATGCTTCAGTATAAATGGCTGCAACTTGCTATTTAGGTAACAGTTGTTATTTAAGCCTGTGCGCGTGCGTTGCAGTTAAAAAAAATTAAATATGCCAAAAAAAAAACAGTTTAACATGGACAAATTTGTGTCGTACGACGAATCCCATTTATTCAGGGACCGTAACTGTTATGACTTTTATCGAAAAAGTCAAGAAAAAAAGTTATTTTTAACTTTTATTTTTTTAAGGCAGAAATAAAAGTTATTTCTTAACTTTTATTTTTTAAGGCAAAAATTAAAAGTTATTTTTGACTTTTATTATTTTAGTCAAAAAATAAAAGTTATTTTTTAACTTTTAATACTTTAAGGCAAAAATAAAAGTCATGAATTAAGTATTGCATAGTAATACTCTAGTTTTATTGCTTGCTATTTGCCGTTTTTCACTACATTTACCGTTATAAAATCACTTTATGAAGTGACCTAAAAAAACCAACGGTATTTTCGTCAACCATGGACTCCAACAAAACAGAATTGGTACATTAGAATCCCTGAATATTTTTTTTCTCAACTTTTGTAGCACAGTGTAATTGATGTATATTACAGAAGTCTATACGGATGTTTTATCATTTATAGCATTGAAAGCAATAATAATTGCGTATTAGGTACTATGCAATATTTAATTCATGACTTTTATTTTTGCCTTAAAGTATTAAAAGTTAAAAAATAACTTTTATTTTTTGACTAAAATAATAAAAGTCAAAAATAACTATTAATTTTTGCCTTAAAAAATAAAAGTTAAGAAATAACTTTTATTTCTGCCTTAAAAAAATAAAAGTTAAGAAATAACAGTTATTTTTTGACTTTTATCAAAAAAGGCACAAATTTAAAAGTCATACAAAAATTTGCATGTACATCACCTATGTATCATAATGATTAGAACCAAAATTTTCTACGATAATTTTTTATGTGTGCTTTTTTGATGTAAATTTTCAAAAATAACAGTTACTTTCTGTCCCTGCATTTATTAAAGGTAAATTTCTATGTTTATACATATGTATTTATATAAATAAATATACACTAAATTTGAGTTAAGAATTTGCAAATCGGCAGCGCTGATGTAAAAATTTACAATTTATTTGCAGTAAATTTATATAAAGAACTAATTTCGGCTAAAAATATCCAAATCGGCAACTCTCCCAGTCATATGAACAATAGAATCAAAAGCCATACACACATACATAAAAAACCATTTGCTTGCATACCACAAGAAAACCCAACATTTATGTTCAAAAAATTTTACTCATATATGAACACTTCATAAATGAATAAAACTCATAAATGTGCGTTTGAAATTGCACACTGCATGTGCGCTCTTATATGAAAACTTAGTTTTGCCTTCATTTTCATGTGTGTGTAACACAAAATAAAACAAATTTTGTGCACACATGAAAATGTAAAAAGCAAAATGTTTTTTAGTGCTCTCGCTCTGTTCAAGGAGAAACAGAAAATTTTTGAAACGCTCTCGCACATTTCATGTATGAACGTGAGTGAGTATTTCGGTACTATGCTTTTTTCCAACAGTATAAAACTTGCCATCAAAAGAAAGTAAATTATAATAGCTTCAGCGAAATTATTAAAGAAATCTTGGATTAAATGAAACATTACCATTTTATATATTATAAACTTATAAGCAGTAATGCATACATACATATGTATGTATTAAAGCAAAGACTATAAATATATAAAGATGTTCCACGTAGAACATTAAATGAAAACTAAAATTTTTTGTGTTTATAGATGCTGTGGGGGAAGTAACAAGGGAAAAATAAATTGTTTGTTATTTGAACGAAACCACAAAGAGAGCACAAAATTTTTGAGCATTCACACATATAAATATGTATGTAGTAATGTTGTATGGCATACAATGTGTGCACACACATAATTGAAGCTTATAGAGAAATTTAGTTGTGTGTGTTTTATATTTCTTGTTTAAAGCGCAGTAGGAGCAAAAATATGAAATAACTAAAAGAAGTTTCTTGTTTTGATACATTCATGTGCAAATAAATCATGAAAATCAAATGCGACCGATTGTGTTATTGTAGGGTAAAAATACGTGTTTTATTGTTGTAAAATTAAAAATAAGTTGATTCGCACCGAACTATAATTATTTTATTTAGAAATTTCAATTATAGGTATGTTTTATTCGAAGTTTATATAAATATTCAGAACAAATTTAAGTGTGTATAAACTTATTAAGTAGCTATAGCTATAGCTGCTTAAAAATTAAGTAGGTATATGTTTCGAATAAAACACACCTTATATATATATGTACATATATATATTTAAAATATGTATAAAATAAAAATATGTATAAAATAAATAAAACGTGAGCTTACTTACATAAGTTTGCAAACCATGATTATTTATTTTTGTTTACAAAAGAATAGGTTTTCTTTATTGCTTTAAAATTTTGAGTTTTTCAGTGCTTGTTGATTTAAATTTATATGTTTCCCACGACGAATGTTTTCGTAGCAGTGTAAGAACTAATAAATTAAGCATCTCCATCCTGTGCTTAAAGCATACGTAGCTCTCGTCAAACCAAAAGGAATATATTGTATTTTTGGTACAATTTACGCATTGCTCAACAATAGTGTTTTTTATGTTTTTTATTTCTTTAGAATTAGTAAAAACATTTTCGAAAACTTTTATGTGAATCTTACACACTGCAAAAAAAAAGTCTGATGGAGCACACAAACTTCCAAAATCTGTTTCTTCATCATAATTTTTAGCGTGAACAAACATTTCTGAAGGATATGATAAAACTTGTGCTGGTTTAATTATATCCACACGACATTTAGCGCAAGTAATTCGTTGAGCTATATAACCAACAAAATATCGGCTTGATGTTAACTCTATTGGAACATTATTAGAGTTAAAATAATCTGCATCTTCATTAAAATAGTCTTCATTTTCATCGAATATGTTTGTTACATTAACGTCAGGTGTGCGACTACTTTCTGCTGTACTTTCACTTCTTTGAGTATCTTCTAAAATTGTTTGGAACTCAATAGGTAAAAATATCGCATCGTCGTTTGCACAATTTGAAGAGGTACTAAATTCCGTTATTTTAAGAGATAGCAGTTTAGCTACTGCGACATTTAATTCATAGACCGAAGGATTTTTGCAGTGTCCGCCCTTGGCACGTATATATGAAAACAAGTTTTCCAATGGATCTTGATTGAAATGGCTCGTTAAAATGCATATCAAATTTGAGTTTTCCGCAAACAATTCTGACGATAACGATAAAATAGCTCTCGTAGTTTGAATTAGGCCATCGATTGAAAATATTTTATTTCCTGCGTATTCAACCTGTTTCATATAGGTAATTAGCTCTTCGAGTAATTGCCAAGTTGTGCTTTTCGGCTTCAGTCCACGCTTCAGGGGCTTTGCATCGTTAAAATACATGCTGTTTAAGCAATCAAAATAGCTATCGAGTTTTTTTTATAAAAGAGCACGTTGAAGTGGCTATTGCTGCGGAACTTCGTGTAAACTGGCGATTTTCATTTACAGATTGGATTGCAGCAGCAACTGAATTGCTCAAAGTTTGAACAGCTAGGCCAACACGCATCTTCTGAAAATTATTTGGGTTTATGTGCACCGTTGTTAATTTTGTCATTTTGGTTACTTTTCCATACTCCAACTCGAATATTTCTCTAACAACGTCGAATCGCGCTACGCCATGCGGTGTTTTAAAATCGGCTTTGATGAAAGCATTTCTTATGGATTTGAAAATATGGGGTACGTCGTACATCAGGTAAATTTTTGCATTTTTATAAATAAAATAAGGTTTTTCACAAGATCCGCCTAGCATATCATAGCATTTTCTATTATTGGATCACACGTAAGCCCACGCACATTTAGTCCCATTTCTCTTAAAATGTCCAAGTTTGACTCTACAAGTTTTTTTAGTACATCACCTTTTATTGAACTGGAAGTAACAAAATAATTTAAAACGAACTTCCAATTTTTTACAACTCCTCTTATCATAAAAACGCAAACTTGGGACCCCATTTGATTCACTCGTTCATATCCTAAATCGACAACTCCATCTATAACATCTGCACATTTATTATAAGTAAAATTTTTTCTTATAGATACTTCATCAAAAAGTAAAATGCATTCTTTTTCAAAAGGTTGCATCTTTCTAACATTTTCTGTGAGCGCATTGTATATACATGAATTGTTACCTGACTGCAAATTTTTAATGCTACTCCATCCACTAAAGGATGAAGGACTCTGAAGGTTCAATTTCAATATATTTCTTAAGAACAAGTATGTGGAGGTTGATCTTTAAAATATACTTTGAGAAAAGCTTATCTCATGCTCTTCCCAACGCGCATTTGTCCCTCTATTTATCTTAAGGAGCATTTTGCAAAATGTTTTTCGTTTGGACTTATATTTAAATTAAATAAGTAAATTTATATTCGGTGCGAATCCATATATTTGCAAAAGTACAACAATAAAATACATATTTTTGCCATATAAATAGACAATCGGTAACATTAAATTTTATGTAGCTTATGTCCATACATACATGCATATCTGCGAAAACACAAGTTCTTTTTGTTTGTGTAAATTTTTTCTTTGCTTTAAATTAAATACACACATCCATTCATACTTACGCATGCAAAGGCACACACACATGCATGCGTATGCAGATGAATAGCGAAGACTTGAGAATAATAAGTGCTCTGAGAAAATAAATTACTCTCTTTGAAACAAATGGATTTAGTAGTAAATCCACCAGCAAATTAAGCACTGACAGTACAATGTATGGACGTAGAACATCTTTATATATTTATAGTCTTTGATTAAAGTGTGGCACAAACACAACAAAAATGTCTTACAAGCATTTCATGAAATTACAATTAGTGTGTATGTATTACTTGCTCATTGCAAAACACATACTTCCGAAAATATTTCTTTTGTTTCACGATCAAAACATTGAAGAAGAGAACACAAGTACAACAAAACAATGTTAAAATAGAACAAGGCTGAAGTAGAAGAGAAATGAAGTAGAACATCCAAACTATTTTGGAACATTCAAAACATGTTTGAATAACTCGTAGACAAACTTACAAAGAAACTTTTGCATTTTTTATGAACATAAAAAATCGAATGTATGTATGGATTAGTTAATAACACTCTTGTTTACATTTTACGCTTTTTTGTGTTGGTTCTAGTGTACTCGATGCTTTTGGTGTAATTTACCGTTTTTTTTATTTCATTTTCCTTTTTTGTTTTGATGTTCTACTTCGTTTGAACATACAAGCACTAACAAAGCTATAGAGAGAAACTTTTCGAATGGTGCTTGTTTTGTTTCAGTGAGAGTCATGTTTTGTTATGCTTGTTTTGTTGATAATGTTTACACTGAAATATAAGGCTTGGAAGTAGTGTGCTTTGGAATACAGAACTTTCAATACATTTTGTACAGCTCTTTAGTATGTATGATCACACAATCCATATACATTTCAATCAAAATGAATTCCATGAATTTAAATATTATATGAACTTTCACGTTTGACTTCAAATAACTCGCAATTTAAAATCAAAAATGATTGTTTGCTGGGCACAAAGCAATTAGCATGTATGTATGTTTGCACAAGGAAGTTTTTTTGTTTTTGTCGAAAACACATGACACGTTTTTAAGCATTCTATAAGCGTTCAAACATTTACATTACATTTACATGTAACAACACTGCAAGCAATATCATTAGTACATACTGATGTTAATAAACAAAACAAAAGCATTGTAACAGTGAGTGGAGAACAAAAGTGAATCAACTCATACAGCTCTTTGATATATGTATACCAAGGTATTTCACTTGAAAATGCTGCGGAATATTTGATTGTTGATTCGAATGGGGGAACAAGTATTTCTTCTTAGGGTAAACGTTATATGGACACACTTTTATTCATTTACTTTAATTCTCCATAAGTTCAACCATATTTCAAGCTGGGTAATATATTCAAGCTATATGTAATATGGGGATTGCGGGATGTCTCATCAGGGTTTTCATACAGGCTGTATCATCGGCAAATGTAGAAGTGTGGATGTTATTGCTCACAGGCATATCACAATTATATATTAAATACAAGACTGGCACCAGAATCTATGCGTTTGTTCAGTGGTGCGATGTTGACGTCTAAAATTGGTGGTCCGGGATGCACCCACTATCAGCTAAAGTTTTGGACAATTTAGTGGTGAGCTTTGGGAAAAGCTCTGAGATTTACGATAGTAAGCTTATAGGCATATATGACTCAGCCTTGATAAGATTTTTGCACGGCTTTGGAATCAATTTGATCTTGGCAAGTTTGCAGTTATGCGCAAAATACTGCATTCGTAGATCGGCATTAAAAATAAATGGCAGGACTTTTATTGCAATATAAGACAAGTTCATCAGCATCTTTTTACTAATGCCATCAATAGCTGGAGCTTTCTTCGGGTTGAGTTCAGCAAATATTTTTTGTACATCACGAATCTTAAACTTTAATGGGACGAGCGGGTAGAGAAACTGCACTCGGTAAATCAGTAGTACCCGTATATGAATTGGGAGTGAATACAAATTTTAAATGCTCATCAAATAAGTTACCTTTTTCACTATCTCTTGTTGCCCCGCCTCCGGTCGAAGTGCGCAGTGATGATTTAAGCTCAACGGGTTTTTTAAGATTTCTAGTAGCGCGCTGTAAAGAGTAAGTATATGCTGACGTGACATCGAGACTTTTTAAATATTTTTCCGCCAATGCATTTTTTCCGACGATATCAGCTCTTGGAGTCGGTTAGTACATTCTTTATGTCCAATTTTATTTGGGGTTTATCTGTGTTGTTGCCATTCTCTTCTAAATCGCCCCAGTACGTATGTTTTGAAATGTAACTATTTATTTTGAAGCACCTTCTCGAAGTAAAATGAGTCTCAGTGACCAACATTATATCAATATTTTGATTCGTGTGGAAGTGCGCAAGTTCATCTCTATGTTGGCGAGTCCCGATAAGGTTCCAGGAACATAGTTTTTGCTTGTTCGTAGCTTGTTAACTAATGCTTGAAGCAGGGTATTCTGCATTCGCAGTATTTCTTGTATCATGCTAGTCATATTTGTTGTAAAGTTGTTTATAGTTTGTACCAGATTATCAATAGAAGTTTCAAGGCGAAACTCAATATAAATTTTTTATGTTTTTAAGTTAATAAAAAAAGCATTTAAGGTTGTAGTTATTTTTTATATTTGGTAAATTTTTCAAAAAATTTAATAATATGTAATGTTATATTTTTTTTGGTTGTGGCAGCATAGACATATTAATTTCTGGTTTTGCTGATGATTTTGCTTTTTGACTACTTTTGCTGCTATCCCAATGTAATTATAGTGGTGCTTCAATGTTTTTAACAGGCTACTTCAATGTTGTTGAAATAACATTCCAAATATAGTATTAGTTATAAAACAAAAATCTTAATCAAACGAATAGAAAACTAGTTAGTTTTTTAAGCTACTACTTCATTTTCGTTTATACTGCTGCTACTTAGTTTTCAGTTTTTATTTTCATCATGTACTGCTACGATTTCAAATAGGTAATGCTACAAAGCAAAACAACTGCTCCTGCTCCGCTACTTGTAATTGTTTGGAGTAGTAGTTTTAGCAATAGTAAGCAAGTATTTATACAAAAAAAAAATAATAAAAAAACCCGACTGCTACCAAGTTTGAACCGTTAAATATCCCAAACAATAATGCGAAATGAA
Organism: Tachina lurida; assembly: GCA_944452675.1. Classification (NCBI taxonomy): domain Eukaryota; kingdom Metazoa; phylum Arthropoda; class Insecta; order Diptera; family Tachinidae; genus Tachina; species Tachina lurida. Next base: position 103,406,337 of record OX101753.1, on the reverse strand, counting down.
AAATCATAAGAGAAACCTGAATATGAATTTAATATACCTGTCGAATGATACCCATTTTGATATAGTTCGCCGACTTTTAATTTTTTTAGTAATTACAAATTGGCCGAAAATTGAATTTTGACAACTGATATTTCCTTACACAGAGAAAACAGTGCTTACTAAATACCTCATAAAATAGAACAAAATTAATAAGAAATCTCTATGTTTTTTTTTAAGGAAGTCTTATTAATTTAATAGGGAAAACCGTTTTGAAAAAATCAAGAAGAAATCTTTTAGTTTTTATTAGGTTATCTTATTGATTTCTTCTATAAAAAAATACAAAATTGCGTCTTTATTCTCTATACTTATGTATTTTCATTTCAATTCTGTACCATATACATATGTATGTATGTATGTCGTATATTGTAGATGTTATTTATTTATACATGCATACATACATACATACACATTATGTTATATTCTTAAATAACTTACTCAGCCTGAGCAACCATTGAAATAATTGTACAAATATGCTTATACAAAAATTAAAAAGATCATGAAAAAAATTGTCTCTGTGTCTATATATAGAAACGAAATAACAAGACACCACATAAAATCAAGAATATTTCCTTATTAAAAAAAGTCAATAAGCTGCTTTACACATACATAATCATATAGGAACCTAGTAAAATCAAGAAGAAACCCTTATTGATAAACTCAATAAGGCAACCTAATAAAATCAAGAAGAAACCCGTTTTAAGAAAATCAAGAAGGCAACCTAATAAAATCAATAAGAAATCCCTATAGTTTACAACTTATAAGAAAACCTAATAGAATCAAGAAGTTTTTCTCTACGGATTGTTGTTTTGGTGCCAAAAATAACGGAAACTGAGTAAAAAAAGTTGTGAATAATAAGATTTCTTCTTGATTTTATGTGGTTTTCTTCTTGATAAAATTAATAAGATTTACCACATAAAAACAATAAGAAATCTCTATGAAAAAATCTTCGCTATTTTCTGCTGGGATAGCCCTTAGCCTAAAAACGTTTGATAGAGAAAATCTTCTTGATTATATGAGGCAGTTTTTTTCTGTGTAGTGACACTCCCGGGATTAACACAAATCGATTCGCATAAGAATCATCAATATCGGTTCACGCGTTCGGTTTACATAGTGCCGCAAGGGAACACATATACGTACATAGATACATTCACGACTGCGATGCGCAGTCGGGTAAAAAATTTCCAGTTAATGTAGTTTTTTACAGACTGTAGCTCGTTTCTGTAATTCTTGCATCGTAAAATTTCTCACATGAAGTGTGAAACACAAAATTCCATTGTTTCTCGATTTGTGAGAAAAAAAATTTTTGTGTATTTGAAAGTGAAAACAGACAACACTGAATCTGTTTTTACTGGAATATTTACTGTAATCAAGTGTCAAATGAAAATAAAATGTCATAAAAATATTATTAAAAAAAAGAAATAATTAACAAGAAACAGGAAAGAAAATAATGAACAAAAATATAAAATGTATGTAAAATCCTTAAAAGAACTTTTTTCTATCAACTGTTTCTACATAAGACAATTTCACAAAATGAACATTATAAATATGTAAATATATCGACTTGTTAATAATAATTTTAGTCCAACAATTCGTTGCATATCTTTTCAACTAGTTTGTTGTTCATATTTTTACACACAAATTCAAAAATTTATCGTGTGTGTTCTGGTTTTCACATCGTTTTCACATTTTTTCTTGTGAGTTCGGATGTTAAAACACATACGCCTGTTTAAGTTGAAATTTAGAAAATAAAAATTAATAGTGTGTGTTCTAGCATCCGAATTTAGACGAGCACAATTTAAAAATTGACGATTTCAAACTTTTAGATTTTTTCGTTTTCGATTTTGAGCAAAAAACTCGTATTCTTTTCACTTGTTAACAGTCTTGTGAAAAGAATACGAGTTTTTTGCTCAAAAGTGAAAACGAAAAAATCTAAAAGTTTGAAATCGTCCATTTCCAAACTGTTTTCTTCTAAATTCGGATACTAGAACACATACATACTATTAATTTGTATTTTCTAAATTTCAACTTAAACAGCCGTAGGATGTGTTTTAACATCCGAACTCACAAGAAAACATGTGAAAACGATGTGAAAGTCAGAACATACACGCATATGTTTTTGTACAAATTTGGTTGATCTCGCACCAATTTAAAATGCGAGGTTTTTTGACAGTTCTTGCCAGAAATTTTCACAAAATAATTTTACAGAAACGCTTTTTCTCACATCGCTCCAATAATTGCTGGAAATTTGATTAAATGACAGATAGTTCTCGCAAAGTAAAGATACAGAAACACTTATGTGAGAAAAGCCATTTTGTGTTTCAATTTACACTGTTTTTGTTACGATTCCCTTGTTTTATGCGGAAAATTTTACGATGCGCGAAATACAGAAACGAGCTATTGGTTTCTATTGTTCATATGAGGAAATAAATACATATTTAGCAGCGTTGCCGATTGTATCTTTTTAGCTGAAATTAAGACATTACATAAATTTACAACAAATAAATTGTAAAATATATCAAAACTTCTGTATTAATAATTTATAAGAAAACACATTGTGTAATTATTATCATCTGACTTTCTTCCGTTAGATATTCTTCGTCTTAACTTTTACAAATAAGTATCATCTGGAGGCAAATTAAGCACACTATATCGAACAAATTTTCATAAAATTTGGTTTTGTTTGGTCTCCGAACCGTGTTGATGCCAATAACAAGCACTTGTCATGATGTAACTTGTGTCGACAATTTTGTTTTAACAACTGACGTGTTAAATTAATTTTAAAGATTTTGACAAATACTTGTCATAATAGTAGTTGTTGTTGATATTGTTATTGTTACAGTCGTTTCATTTGAGGTAAATGAGACAAGGAAGTGGAAATTAACGTCATAAGCCTCTACGTACTTAGCAGAGATTTGTGGTTGACAAGACTCGCCTCTTTCTCATTTTTCAAAATATCCTGAAACACAGAAGACTAATTTCATGTGCAACGACGGAATGGCAGCAACACCAGCAATTAAAACACGTCTCATATTTTGAGTGTCGCGACAGTAAATGATAAGAAAATAAACCGGTGAATAATTTGTATTGAGTATTGGCTGCACGATCGACAAAATTAAGGTTAGCAAAACAAAAGGAAATATGATAGATATTGTTCAAAGGGAAAACATAACTAATAATACTTCTGATATTGCTTCATCACACGAGCGAAAATGAATTTACATACGTTGCTGCCGCCACTATCGGAATGTTTACAAATGTGATTGAAATTTGAGAAGGATCTAAACGGTTTACAGTTCGTCACTGGATATCACAGCAACATACAGCCCTTTCAAGTAATAAAATGATACATTTTCTGTCGTAGGTCTTCTCAATTTGAAATGATATTGAAGCCAACTTGAAGATATGATTACATATGCATATTTCAAAGTGCAGACTATCCTTAGATATAAATACATACATAGCTCATACAATAATACAGAGTTTAATTATTTAATGGCAAAAATTAAAATGTTAACTTACATAATATGTACATATCGACGGTCCCATTCTAAAACATGTTATGAGATATCATCAATAAACTTTGAAGGCGTTTATCTCAAAACTGGCTTTTTTGACTTAGCATGTTCTAGAATGGAGCCGTCGATATGTATTATGTATTAGTATGTATATATTTGTTTTATTCAAATGCAATATAAAAAAATATTACATACAATAATATAATAAGATAACCTAATAAAATCTAGATGATTTCTTCTTAATTTTTTCAATAAGGTTTTCCCTATGAAATTAATAAGATTTCCTTATTGAAAAAAACCATAGAGATGTCTTATTAATTTTGTTCTATTTTATGAGGTATTTAGTAGGCACTGTTTTCTCAATGTATGTAGCTGTTAATTATTTATACATACATATTATTTTAAATTCTTAATTAACTAACTCACCATACATACATATTATTACTTGAGAGGAGACAAATATTGAACCAGCAAACTTCTGACTGATAGACAAGCACTCTAGCCAATATGATAGCAAGCAGTCTGAATAACCATTGAAATAATTGTGCAAACATGCTTATACAGAAACGAATAATATCGTGAACAAAATTGTCTGTATGTCTATTTATAGATATGAAATAAAAAGACTGCTCATAAAATCAAGAAGATTTCCTTATTAAAAAACTCAATAAGATGCTTTACACACAATCATATAGGATCCTAATAAAATCAAGAAGCAAACCTTATTGAAAAAATCAATAAGATAGCCTAATAAAATTGATTTAAAAAAAATCAATAATGTAACCTAATAAAATAAATAAAAAAACCTTCAGTTTACAATTTATAAGAAAAACTAATAGAATCAAGAAGTTTTTCTCTATGGATTGTTTTTTTGGTGCCAAAAATAGCGGAAATTGAGTAAAAAAAGTTGTGAATAAAAAGATTTCTTCTTGATGTTATGTGTTTTTCTTCTTGATAAAACTAATAAGATTTACCACATAAAAACAATAAGAAATCTCTATTAAAAAATCTTCGCTTCTTGCCGCTGGGATACCCCTTAGCCTAAAAACGTTTGATAGAGAAAATCTTCTTGATTCTATGAGGCAGTTTTTTCTCTGTGCAACCCCAGCGCCTTAAAAGAATTATTGATACATAAACATATTATTAATAAAAAATTTTACAGTAATACCAACCCCATATTTTTATTTATTCAAAAGGTAATACTAAAAGAAGCATTACAAGAAATTTTTTGTTCAAACATTTCGTTATTAAAAGTGCCATATCGTTTCGAAATAGACTTATTTTTGTTCTAAATATTAAATGTAAGGAATTTGTCTCAAATTCCAAAGCTGAAACCTAAAAATTTGACATTTCACCTTAAGACATGATATGTTTTTAAATATTTTCTAAAATATTATCTGCGCCCGAAAAATAAAAAAATACAGCAGATATAACCAAAAATTCCATTTTTGGAATCTTATGAAATCTTTTTGGGAATTGCCGAGAACTCAAAACAAGTTCTGTTTGTTTTTACTTTTTGTGTATTATTTTGCATAATTGTGTATTATAGGGTCAAGTATTTTTCAGATTTTTTTTCAGATTTTTCGGAAGGGACTTAGAGGTTTTAGTAATTTAAAAACATAATTTAGAATTAATTGACATCATTAGTTTTTTTATTTTTATACAAATTTTAAAAGTTATAAAGCGTTATTTACAAAATTTAATGGAAAAATTAAGAAAAATTGTAATGTAGGCAACCTGAAAGAGCAAATTTATCCCAAAAACTACAACTTTTTGCATACAAAAACAAAGCTTATAAAAAATGTAAAATTTTTAATTTAAATTGATTCCTCAAAAGTGAAGAAAATAGTGGTTATGGTCAAAGTTATGAAATACAAACAACGGCAGCCAAAATCGATTTTTGCCAAATCTTCGACTTGTGCAACCCCTAAACCTATTCTGAAAAATCTGAAAAATATCTCAAAAATATTTGGCTCTATAAGGTTTCAAATTATACATGAGTCCAGCGTGTCCGATTTCTGTGTAATTATCCAACAATTGGAAAAAAAAATTTTTCTTGAACTATTTTGGCACTATAACATTTTTTGTGTAATTTCGCCACAACATTATACACAAGTAAATTTTTTAATTACAGATCTTCATTTCGTTTAAATAAATTGTTACAATATTTTTATGTTTATGTTTGGCTTTACTTCTTGAAAGTTTTATTTTCTTTTAATTTCGAACTGTTTATTCGGTGGAATAAACTTGCACAAATTAACAAAAACTTGTTGTCTGGTACCATCGTGTCAATATGAAGGTATAGGCTAATAGTGAGGGGACCTTTTTGAGCCAACCAAAAAAATTTTGAAAATGAAATATTGGAATTAAGAATTGCATACACTAATACCTAATTTACATTAAGCATTTTTTCATAAAATTAGTTGCATGAAATTTTTTTATTTCTTAACAGGAGGCCTGAAAAAGCAACTCAGATCAAAAGAATTTGCTGAAAATTCTGCAGAGATTCATGTTACGTAATTTTTTATAAATCACTCTCTTCTATAGCGCTGCAATTAGCGAATAGAAAAATTTTCATGCAACAAATTTCATGTCAAAATGCATAATGTAAATTAGTTATAAATATAACAAGTTGAATAAGCAGGGTGGCGCAAAATTAGTCATCGCGTCTGAAGATGCTATAATTTTTTTCAAATGGAGGATAATATCTTTGACATTTGTGGCGTAAAAAGGTGCGAAATGTCGAATATAAAGCATGATTTGCTATACTCCTCAAGAGCGCGAAATTTTTTTTTAGATTGTTTGCACAAATTTTGATAAAAAATTATAATGAGTGATGAATTGCGACTATTTGCATAAAATATCATGAATGAGAATTAGCATATCGCTATCTGTATTGACACTGGCCTATATAACAGCAAAATATTGAGGAGAATACTGCTTAGTACGCACTCTTTGCACGGGTTAGTGGATTAATGTCCATAAAAGTGAAACTGGTGGGAAGGAAAGCTTGAAAAGCCTAGCCGATGGGCCAATTATGACGATAATAAAATGGACGGAATTTATGAAACACATTTCTCACACAGCATAAATTTTGATAATAAAATTCAATGCTTTGAAAGTGTTGTTCGTTTGTTAGTGGTCAAATGGATTTGCCACAAGTTACGAATCTTGTTTTTACACTTAAAAAAATTCACACTGAAAAACCAAATAGTAAAAAATCACTTGATATATAAATTTGTTTTGAGTAATTTATAACATTTTGGATAATTTTGAAGGTTCGACTGTGTAAAATTTCGATTGGCTTGAGCCTATAAATTTTTTTTAACAGCCTAGTGTACAAGTATAATGACGAGTTTTTTCTTAGGTATTTTTCAAAAATAACCGTAGCTGTATAATTACATAGTTACATGAATATTATACGAATATATTCAATTAATACAGCTACCAGCAACAGTAAAAAAATTAATAAGCATTAATTTTCTTATAAAAATAAATTTGTACTTAGTATATTTTTATAATTACCTGCATCTGCTTACAACATATAAAGAGTTTTCCGAGAAGAGAAGACAGAGTTCCTACAAAAAGGAATGCTATAAAATTCGCATTTATTAATATTTTCAGCTGAAAATTCTCCCTTGGGTTGAAAATTATGTAATTAATACATAAAAAGTAAAAACAAATAGAATTTGCTTTTGATTGCCCTGCAATTCCCAAAAAAAAACTCATAAAATCATAAAAATGGGATTTTTTTAGTATATCTGCTGTATTTCTCTTATGTTTCGCCGGGCGGAGATAATATTTTGGGAAATATTTAAAAACATATTTTTCGGTTTCAGCCTTGCAATTAGAGAAAAAAAAATCCTGACATTTGACATTTATAACAAAAATAGGTATATTTCAAAACGATATGTCACCTTTAAATTTTGAACAAAAAATTTCTTTACAATGCACAGTGGGGACTTTTGCAATATAAATGGTAATAAATCTGGAACTTCTAAACTACTGATTGGATTTATATAAACCTTCGAACATCCATAGAAGAGGACTTACGCTTTATAACAGATGTCTTGGCAGCCGTCTGGCTTAAGCTGGACAGGAGTTACAGTGGGCCTAAGTTGAGAACATAAGACTCAAAAAAAATTATGAGGCTTGTAACTTTTAGAAAAATTATCCGATATAAGAGAAAGCGTTTTGATCTAAGCTCAACATTTTTAAGAAACAATGTCCTTAGATGTGTTTTCGTATCTCTCATAACTTAGAAGATATTTGACTTTTAACAAAAAAAAATTTTTTTTGCCTTGACTTTTTTTAGTATTTCACCTACAACTTTTTAGTCTATTATTGGATTTTAAATTAAAAGACAGCATTAAATTTCCGATCAAATTTTAAATAAAAATAAGTAAAAAACTTATTAATATCTGCTGTCGTGCAATCGGGAAACCGTAAAGAATTCAAAGTTTTAAAATTTTTCTAAAAAAGGCACGTTTTTTTAAGAAAAAGTATCTTCATTATTTTAAATTTTGTGAAAAACTTTGTTTAACACATGCACTTTTAAACTAAATAACGCTGAAAACAATCTATTCAGAATATGCTAAGAGCCAATTATTTTGTATTTTGGGCATGCACCCTAACTCAGCGGTGTCCGAAAATTGCTAATTTTAAAAATATTTTTTGTGCTAATGCGCTTATAAAAAGTTGTGACGGTCGATTTTTAAAGTTTTAACTATACCATTTAATTGTTAGGATAGTTTGCAACATGTTAAACTTAAATTTTTGACAGCCTTTTCATAAATGCGAACATACGCGCAAATTATCTGAAAAAAGTCAAAATTTGGGAAAAATTTTGTTTTTTACCATAACAAATACATATATATTAAAATATTTTTCTTTAATTTAATTATTATTTTTCGAACTGTATTTGTTTTTATATTCTTATGAATTGAACAGGCTAATGTTCGTAACGCTTTTTAAGCCAAATTACATGTGATAATTATTAATGCACAAATGACATCAAAGTTAGCTGTAAATAGTCTGACAACACATAGTTGAACGGAACAGCCAGCCGTTTTCGACGGCCACTAAACCTTCCTCATCAGCGTTCTTCTGTGTTTTGGTCCACTGTGTGTGGTGTCAGTTGCTGTAGATGTCTGCTTTATATACGAAACTTTATTGCAAATGGAATATGTGAGTTGGTTTGATTCATTGCATTTCAATTTGCTCATGTGTTTTTGTAATGAAGGCTCAAAGTTTCCATCTCTATATTTACAACAGTCTTACCATTGTCGTTTGTTCTTCACTAACTATGCACATGTTTGTTAATTAGCTTATTTTTGTTCTACTTAAGACAAACTTTTTTAGTTTGTTACTATTAAGTATATTTTTATTTAATTTTTGCCACAAGCCAATTACTATTAATTTTAGTTAATTTAATTATTATTTTTCGAACTTTTTTTGTTTCTATATTCTTATGAATTGAACAGGCTAATGTTCGTAACGCTTTTTAAGCCAAATTACATGTGATAATTATTAATGAACAAATAACATCAAAGTTAGTTGTAAATATTCTGACAAAACATAGTTTTCTTATGTTGGACTTTTTGACTTCTATATAAGCCTTTCTATTTCACCTGAAAAAATTATTCCAATATAATTAACTGATCTCGCGATATTCCGATTGTAGGGTGCAATTCAAAAAATATGTAGAATGCGCTTAACTTTTTCCCTTTATTCACACATCAGCTGTTTAAAACTTTTATGAATTCTAAAATTCAACCTAAATAGAAAAACAAAAATAAATTTAGAATGTTATCCAATAAGTCTATGTATATTTTTCGCAATAAAATATATTTATGGTTATTATGGTTATATAAGTGTAGTTAAGCTAAGAACAGGTAAGCATTTAACGAATAACAACACATTTTTAATGGATTAAAAAAAGGTTTTCGCGCATTATTTTACAGCGGCATCGGAAGGTGCTACCTGATTATGCTACTAATTAAAATAAATAACACTTCACTGTATCAAGAAATTAGCAAAGGTGCTTACAAAGTATACTGTATTGTATAAAAAATTGAAAAAATTTTATTTGTATGTTTTGTTTTTTATTACGATTTATTAATAGATAATCCATATAATATTAGGCTATAACTAAGAAAAACTTTTTAACACTAAATAAAGTATTTATTTTTAAATTACATGTTTTAGCTATTTTAATTACCATCATTTTACAACTTATTTATTTCAATTATTTTTAAGAAAACAATCCGAAATATCGAAGCTTAAGAGGTTATTTATTTGAACTGCTTCACTGTCGTTCTCTATTTCCTTAGTTATCTTTGGTAACCATTTCAATCGTATTGCTTTTAAGACTGGATCTGTGGATAACAATAAGTGAAGCATTAAATCATAATTTTCTGCTAATTTTGAACACTTTCGACTATAAAGTAATCTGTTCCTTGCTTCTTGAGCTTCTTCTGTAAATTCTCCCAGAGGTAGGATGTTGGTTTCAATGATATTTTTTCCATGAGATAATACCTTATGTAGAGTTGGCGTTATCAATCTCCACGGATATACATTTTTTATCAGTACTTTTGTTTCATTAGCAAAAGCATCAAATTTTTCTGCATTGATTTGCTTTGTACTGTTAATAGTTGCAAGTATTATTTTGAAGTTTCTTATTAGTTTTTTATCCAAGCCGGTTATCAAGGATGTGGTCTCAGGATCCTCAAAAAAGCGTCTAGCAGTGTTTCCATTATTCGAGCTACCATAGCCGTTAATTGGCTTATCAATTATAAGCCCATGCATTCTAAATTCATCTTGTATCGTTTTCTTCTCAATTCTTCGTGTCTCTGCTAGGTATTTGTTGTTTCGTGAGGAGACAGTTTCACTACCTTTAATATTTCTATATTTTATATCATATGATAGATGCAAGCAATACTGCGAGCATGAAGTGGGAAAATTCCAAATTTAAGGGCTTCCTCTTTTATAGTTTCATCAGATTTATCTTCAAACTCAGAGCTTTTTTCCCACATATATTGCATTTCCAGTATGACTTAGTATCCGTTAGGGCATTTGCAACTTTTCCATCTATCATAGTCAATTGTAAATCAAATGTGACATTTATAATGCAGTCAGAAATTTTTACTGCAATGCTTGGTTAGTTCCTTTTTTCTTCTGAAATAGTAACCACAATATTTTGAGTTTCATTTCCCTCTTCTTTCATATATTCCAATTTTATTGGTCGACATAATAACTTTGATGCAGGCGTCCTATTTATCCATACGTCTTTAAATGCAGGCACAGTGGATGATGATGATGAATTTGTATATAAACGCATTCTAAGAAGTACCAACGTAGACATAAATATCGATGAAAAAGATATATTATCTTCGCTTTGTTGTCTATATTCAGAAAATCCAGTAGTACCATCAGAACCCCATTTACAAATTAATACTAGCTCGGACTTGAGGCATTTACTCATGTATTCTTTGCTAAAGGTTGAAATTATCCTAAAAGCAGTATTATCGAGGAGACCAGATAACTCAAAAGTGGCGCCTGTGCTATTAACGTTCGAAACCGATGGCAAAATTACATCCTTTGTTGCCTTCAATGACTTTTTAGATGGCAAGTTTCTCCATTTCTTTTCAGTCATAGCTTTTCTTAATATTTTATTATTATTTATTGTTAGACCCAAGTTTAGAATAAGGGCTAATGCATCTTCATTAGTAAAATCTGTTTTAGATTTAGGCGTTGGTATACTTTCCACCATACGTTGTATTCTCTTTGGATATGCTTTTGGAAGAGCATCTACAATTTGCCAAACTTCCTTCGGTTTGTTTTTGGTTAAGGCACTTCTAAAGGCATCCTTTATAAGACCAAAATAGTGGTTTTCAATGATGTCCTCTTGTTTTCTCTTCTGGCTTCTTGGTTGAAGTTCCTCGTATAATTAATTAGGCCTTCCCAATTGTTTCATACCAATCTGTGTAACTATCTCGGTTTTTAGCCATTGTTCATTTTGTTTTTGGAACTTAGTTTTGTTATAATTTAATTCTTTTATTTTTCTTTCGTACGCTACCAAAAAGTTCTCTATTTTTTAAGGCTGTGATACACTATCATACACAGTCATTCGATCTGCCAAAAAAAATCGTGTGTGCTCAAAAAGTATGATAGTGTGGATTAAAATTTGATATGTGTGACAGATTTTTTGACAAGTCTGTCCGATTTCAAAAGTTTATAAAAATTTTCATAAAATGATAATTTCTATTAGATCAGAGATGAATTTTGTAAGGCAGTTAAAAAAAACAGCAAATTCTGCTTCATTTACTTAAAGATAGAGATTTACATTTTGAAAATTACATTTAGCGTTATTATTTCTTTAGAAATGGCAAATAATTAAACAAAAATTTTTTTAAACGTTTTTGCATCTTTTTTGTGTAATAGTGTGGCACCTATAAGAGATTTTGTTGCGATTTTTTTGGAGTGTGACAGAATTCAATCCGATTTTCCAGTGAATGAATCGTACGACTGTCTATGATAGTGTATCACGGCCTTTAGTAGCATCTTCATTTAGATTTAATCCATATGAGTTGTCAATTATATCCAGTGTGACCACAACTAAAAAAATTTGAATGGGGCAAAATTTTAGAATGATTTTTTTAATAATTATATCGTTATAACGAATAAATATTTAATTTAATTTTAATAAAATAGAAATATTTTACTTAATTTTAATAAAACAAACAAAATTTATTCAAAAGTTTAAACCACAATTCAGGAACATACAAAATACCATTGCTGAATTCATAAAACCTCTTGTATCTTTGTACGATCGTATTATATGTATATAAGAATGTAAAATTTGTTGCTGGTAATTTTCATATAAAAATTAAATATGTACATAACATAATTTTACACTTTTATTTTATATGTATGTTTTAATGTATTAGCATGCCTGCTCTCAACATAATATGAAAGACATTTAAAAAATACTTTTTGCATTAAAAAATTGATTAATTTAATTTTCTATTTTTTATTGTACGTCCTGGGGCAGGATTCCGCAAAGATGAATTTTGAAGTGTTCGACCCCGAAAAACATAATTTTGAATACTTATTTTCTTCTTGTTGTTATGTGTTTGACATTTAAAATACACTAAAGCGGCTATTAGACGCTAACACTCGGTATATGAGCATGACAGACTTTCGTGCAATTCAATAAATAACATTAAAAATGCGCGATCTAACGAAGTCATCTTTACCCTTTCCGTACTCTACGTTTCCACATGACATGAAATTTTGATATAACTTAAACTTATAACTACACTAACAATAATGTTATCACTTGAAAAAAGCATTAATTTGAGCAGTCTACACTTAACATTAACTTGAAGTTTATGCTAGAGTGAAAAATTTTATGTTAGGTGGAGACAGCAAATTACGAAAACACAAATGAAATTTGCACTGAATTTGACAGAAGATCTATTAAAAGAGTATGATGACAAACACAAAAATTAAAAATTTTTTAAAACCAGACCAGGTTGAAAAACACGAATTTTGCATTACCACACCATTACCAAATATGACAGCCTAATAGCCGCTTAAGACTTCTTTTGCTGTTTACCGCGGTTTTCATCATTATACATTTGTATAAAAATGATAAAATACAATTAAATACATTAATTGACAGACGTTTTTACTTGAAAAATGGAAAAGAATACATGAAATTTATAAAATTAAAAATGCTAAGTAATGCTAAAAAATTAATACAAAAATGCTGAAAAAAATTCTAAATGCAAATTAAAAAATTCAATGTTAAATCAAAATACATAATGCTAAATTTAGCAGTGAAAATGCGAAAAGGGTCACACTGATTATTCTATGATTTTAGAACATTTTTCTTGACGCAATGAACTAACAGGAACGTATTCCCATATAAGTATACATACCGCGTTATATTTAATACTAATCTCCATAACAGTTCAATATAGAGTGATTATTCTTATAAAAGATCCCTGCGTTTTTATACAATACAGCATACTTTATAAGCGCCTTTGCTAATTTTGTCCAATTACCTGTACTGTGAAGTGTTATTTATTTTAAGTAGTAGCATAATCAGGTAGCACCTTCCGATGCCGCTGTAAAATAATGCGCGAAAACCTTTTTTTAATGCATTAAAAATGTGTGTTGTTATTCGTTAAATGCTTACCTGTTCTTAGCATTAACTACACTTACGAGTACATAGAAAATCATATGGTATAATAACCATAAATATATTTTATTGCGAAAAATATACATAGACTTATTGGATAACATTCTAAATTTATTTTTGTTTTTCTATTTAGGTTGAATTTCAGAATTTATAAAAGTTTTAAACAGCTGATATGTGAATAGAGGGAAAAAAGTTAAGCGCATTCTACATATTTTTTGAATTGCACCCTACAATCGGAATATCTCGAGATCAGTTAATTATATTGGAATAATTTTTTTTAGGCGAAGTAAAAAGAGTAATTTGAAAGCTAAATATGCCAACATAAGAAAATAAAATTATTTTTATATATATATTTTTTATGGTACAAAGCAACATTTTTCAAAAATTTTGCCTTTTTTCAGAAAATTTGCACGTATGTTCGCATTTATGAAAAGGCTGTCAAAAATTTAAGTTTAACATGTTGCAAACTATCCTAACAATTAAATGCTATAGTTAAAACTTTAAAAATATACCGTCACAACTTTTTATAAGCGCACAAGAACAAATTTTTTTTCTAAATTTTCAATTTTCGGACACTGCTTAGTGTAGGGTGCATGTTCAAAATACAAAATCATTGGCTCTTAGCATATTCTGAATAACTTGTTTTTTGCGCTATGTGGTTTAAAAGTGCATGTGTTAAACAAAGTTTTTCACAAAATTTAAAATAATGAAGATACTTTTTCTTAAAAAAACGTGCCTTTTTTAGAAAAATTTTAAAACTTTGAATTCTTTACGGTTTCCCGATTGCACGACAGCAGATATTAATAAGTTTTTTACTTATTTTTATTTAAAATTTGGTCGGAAATTTAATGCTGTCTTTTAATTTAAAATCCAATAATAGACTAAAAAGTTGTAGATGAAATACTAAAAAAAGTCAAGGCAAAAAAACTCTTTTTTTGTTAAAAGTCAAATATCCTCTAAGTTATGAGAGATACGAAAACACATCTAAGGACATTGTTTCTTAAAAATGTTGAGCTTACATCAAAACGATTTATCTCATAAAAACGGATCATTTTTCTAAAAGTTACAAGTCTCAGAATATTTTTCGAGTCCCATGCTGTCAACTTGGGCCCACTGTAGCTCCTGTCCAGCTTAAGCCAGACGGCTGCCAAGACCTACTCTACGAATGTTCGAAGTTTCATATAAATCCTATCAGTAGCTTAGAAGTTCCAGATTTATTACCATTTATTTTGCAAAAGTCCCCACTGTGCAATGTTTGTTATAGTATTACCTTTTGAATAAATAAAAATATGGGATTGGTATTTTCGAAATATTTTTTAATAACAGCGAAATAATCAACCCACCTTTTTCTGCAAAAAAAACGACAAAAATCGACTTTTTTCAAATATTTAATTTAAATTGCTTATCATTTTTGACATAGTATTAGTTTAATACCAATTTTTTCTTAAATGTAAAAATTTTGTTTAAACTCATACTAAGTTTCTATTTTAAATCGAACAAGATTTGACTTCTCCATTGGCAGAAAAGTGGAGCAAGGTTGGTAAAAAAAGCCAAAATTTAAATTTTTTTCTCGAATATTTCCGAAACTATAAGCGAAGCTGCATAAATGTAACAGACTTTTCTTAGCTCTTGGATTGAGAAGTCCACTTGCAAAAAATCTTTTTTATCAGATCAAAAACATCAGCTTGGCATCGGTTTGAATTTTTCACTAATCCGATGTTGCCCACTTTGGGGCTTTGTGGCCCCGCCCTCTTTAAAGATATATGCCCTTATGCAAAAACGATTGTTAAAGTTAAAGGATGCTTTAAAACCGGTTTTCCATACAAAATTCGTTTGTTAAACCAACTTTAAGTCTAACAATTGTTTTTGCATAAAGGGGATATAGTCCAAATTCCAGACTTAAGCCTAATGACACCTCTTTAAATGCTGTATGAAATTTTATAACAATCGAACGGCTCGTTTAGAAACTACAAATTTTTTTCAAAATCCCCCACAGTGGGATGCTATTAGCAAATTTGTAAATATTGCACCGATGCCACAGTTATCGTGTTAATAACACACGATCACGAGGAAGAAATAATTACCCACGAAGAAATAATAACAATTATAATAATAACAACAATAATAATAATTATTTAAGTTTAAAATTTTTAAACGCACTAATAATCCCAAATTATTATTTTACTTATTAAGTAAAATATTTTTTATTAAAAATACATTGAAATTGATTATTGAGGGGTTTAGCTGGATCCTATGCGCATTTCACTGTTGCTAATGCAGATCATCAGGGAACCTTTACCCAAATTTCTTAGAACAACTAGAGTAATTATGTTATAAACTTTCATTTAAACAAATGAGAAGCCTAACAACAAATAACAAAGTTGAAACAAGAACTCAATAATCAACATGTTTTTTTATTTTCTTACTTTACCATTTACCCCTCAATAATCAATTTCAATGTATTTTTAATAAAAATATTTTACTTAATAAGTAAAATAATAATTTGGGATTATTAGTGCGTTTAAAAATTTTAAACTTAAATTTTAACAATTCCCATAAAAACACTAATTATTAACTTGACTGCACCCGGTCAAAAATACTTGTGTGGCAACACTCTATTCTTTAATAGCTGTTGTTGTTATTTACATTTATTTTCTTTTACATACTCTTACAACTACAATTTGAAGCTGAAAAAAAGTCAGCCAATGTAGCAATGGTAAAGTAAGAAAATAAAAAAACATGTTGATTATTGAGTTCTTGTTTCAACTTTGTTATTTGTTGTTAGGCTTCTCATTTGTTTAAATGAAAGTTTATAACATAATAACTCTAGTTGTTCTAAGAAATTTGGGTAAAGGTTCCCTGATGATCTGCATTAGCAACAGTGAAATGCGCATAGGATCCAGCTAAACCCCTCAATAATCAATTTCAATGTATTTTTAATAAAAAAATATTTTACTTAATAAGTAAAATAATAATTTGGGATTATTAGTGCGTTTAAAAATTTTAAACTTAAATTTTAACAATTCCCATAAAAACACTAATTATTAACTTGACTGCACCCGAAAAAAAAAATACTTGTGTGGCAACACTCTATTCTTTAATAGCTGTTGTTGTTATTTACATTTATTTTCTTTTACATACTCTTACAACTACAATTTGAAGCTGAAAAAAAGTCAGCCAATGTAGCAATGGTAAAGTAAGAAAATAAAAAAACATGTTGATTATTGAGTTCTTGTTTCAACTTTGTTATTTGTTGTTAGGCTTCTCATTTGTTTAAATGAAAGTTTATAACATAATAACTCTAGTTGTTCTAAGAAATTTGGGTAAAGGTTCCCTGATGATCTGCATTAGCAACAGTGAAATGCGCATAGGATCCAGCTAAACCCCTCAATAATCAATTTCAATGTATTTTTAATAAAAAATATTTTACTTAATAAGTAAAATAATAATTTGGGATTATTAGTGCGTTTAAAAATTTTAAACTTAAATTTTAACAATTCCCATAAAAACACTAATTATTAACTTGACTGCACCCGGTCAAAAATACTTGTGTGGCAACACTCTATTCTTTAATAGCTGTTGTTGTTATTTACATTTATTTTCTTTTACATACTCTTACAACTACAATTTGAAGCTGAAAAAAAGTCAGCCAATGTAGCAATGGTAAAGTAAGAAAATAAAAAAACATGTTGATTATTGAGTTCTTGTTTCAACTTTGTTATTTGTTGTTAGGCTTCTCATTTGTTTAAATGAAAGTTTATAACATAATAACTCTAGTTGTTCTAAGAAATTTGGGTAAAGGCTCCCTGATGATCTGCATTAGCAACAGTGAAATGCGCATAGGATCCAGCTAAACCCCTCAACATAGTTGAACGGAACAGCCAGCCGTTTTTGAAGGCCACTAAACCTTCCTCATCAGCGTTCTTCTGTGTTTTGGTACACTGTGTGTGGTGTCAGTTGATGTAGATGTCTGCCTTATATACTGTTGTGAATCATACTTGAACAACCCTCGTATTCAAACATTGCACTAATTGGTTGACGCAGCAGAAACTAGTTCATTGACTCAGTTACTTCTTATTTTGGTGGCGCTGGCAAATTGTGCAATATCGATATTTTGTAATTGGGTCAAAAGCTAAGTAATACTTATGAAATAAGTTATTGTCTAGTTAGCACAAGAAAATTAATTGTAAGTAAAATATTGAAAAAATATATATTTTGTATAAATAGCGGATAGAAAAATAAAAAGACACAGTCTGCAAGTGTGCAAGCAGCGACAGCAACAAGAATTGTTATTAATAAAAATACCTATACTTGCGATTCCCAAGGGACCCTCCAAGTAAAAGATAGAAATACACCATAACATATTTTGGCGCAGCCGGTAAAGCTTTGCATGCTATTACTCCGCTTGTTTCTTGCTTGGAAAGTTTCTGTTGGTACAGCTTTTATAGCTCGCCTTAGAAGCAGGGAAAAGCAAGTGCAGTCGGTTTAGTGGCCGCAAAATTGATCTTTGCTTCCATGTAATTTCGTCTGTTTCTGACTTGAAAAGTCTCTGTTGGTACAGCTTTTATAGCTCGCCTTAGAGGCTGTGAAAAGAAAGTGCAGTCGACTTTGTGGACGCATATAGATCCTTATTACAATAATAATACAATAAAAATAAAAGTGTATTTCTCAAAAAGATTAAAAATTAAACCTTGCACTGTGGAAAATTTTTTTTTGTATTTATAAATTTTTGTGCCACGAAACACTACAACGTCCGGGTTTAGTCAAGTCGTAAGGATGGTAAGTATAAATTTAATTAAATGGACAGTCCACAAAAACAAACGGACAAACTAATACTACAATTAAACGACTACAACATTAACGTTGACAGTCTTCAAGTACATGTATGGTCGGAATTAAAAGCGTTTAATTCTGATAGAATATTCCTAAATGCTCATAAAGAAATTGTTAAGAATAACAAATTGACTAAGTTAGAAGAAGTAGGGTATATACTTGAAGTGATAAGTGAATTAAACGGAAATAAGTCAAAGGAACTCGGAAAACGTATCGAAGAGTTAGAAAAGTCGAAATTAGGTTTGGAGAAATTTAGCAAAAAACTAAAAAGTGATATAGAGTTTACAAATGAGTTGTTAGAACAGCAGGTAAAAGAGAACGAAGAACTAAGACTACAGTTACGACAGAAAGGACTGAGTGAGAAGGAGATTGAAAAACACGTAAAATTAAAATACTTGATTAGCGAAAAGGACAACTCGATACAAAGATTATCGGTAGCATTGTCAAACGCAAAGGGAGAACTAAATATTGCCTACAGATCTCGTTCACCAACTCCTTCAATTAGTTTGCCAGAAAAATCCACTATCACGGACTTATCACATACTACCCAAAGACTTCCATCAGTAGTAATTCATACACAACAAGAAATTAGAGAAGACACGAATACAATAGAACATAATAAAAACTTTCTCAAGGATGGAGAAGGAAATAACTTATTGAATAAAGTAAAAAGTTTACTCTCAAACGCGAGAAAAACTGTCAACAGAGGATACTCAACAGATACTATAAAAATAAAACTAGCAGAGTTAGCAGAATACGAGAAGGAATTTAAAGAACTGAGGCTAGACGAAGTCCAGCTTAAAAAAGAATTTTATAAGTACCTACAAGAAGCTAGGAATTCACTAAAGAAGTACCCACTTTCCCCTATAATCACCGAAGAAGATTCCAGTAGTATAAATACAAAAGCATACAAGATGCCTGCAATATCGACAATTACCAAAATAGTAAACAATATAGTCCCCACATTTTTCGGCACCGAAGGACCAGATTTAACATCGGAAGTGTTTCGATTCATTCAAGGATGTAAGCTAGTAGACCGAGAGCTGTCCTCTGAAGAAAATGGAGTCCCAGCACAAGATATTATAGAATGCCTGAAACTGCGATTAATGGGACCAGCTTACGTTCAAATAGAACCACAAACATTCGGCACGATAGATGCATTATGTGATTCATTAAAAAAGGTGTATTTGAAGAGGAAAACTTTAGATCAAATAAGAGAACTCATAGTTTCGTGCAAGCAAGGAAATCAAGAGTCAGCAAGCAGATTTGGTAATCGACTTGAAACTCTACTAAATGAAGCCGGGAGTCTAGTAACAAATGAATGGAGTGAAGAAGGTAGCAGAAAAACGATACTGGAAGACTTCAAAAGAATAGAAGTAAGGAGCTTTATCAAAGGTCTTAGGGACCAGGCATTAAGGACTAGGTTTATTGGCCAAGAAAGCGAGGGCTTACAGAAACTAACTCAAATAGTAGAGGAAGCTGAGCAACTTTTTGGAGAAAACCGCATCGCAATAAACACTATTACCCTGACTACTCAATGCAGTTTCTGTAAGCAACAAGGTCACAACAGAACAAATTGTGAACAGAGGCTTAACACTCCATATTGCATTAAATGTGGAGAATATGGGCATGAAATTGGGCCAGAATGTGAATCAAACCGAGACACTAGAGTTGACAAGTGTGATTACTGCAATAATAAGGGACATAAGGAAGTAGAATGCAGAAAACGTTTAAGAGCATTATTCTGCAGGATATGCAGAACGTCCGGACACGCAGAAAATCAGTTCTGTAGAAAACCACAGCAAAGATATTCAGGCAACCCAAGCACACCGCTAAACACAAACTGGCAACCACCTAACGGTAATTACTTCAGAAGAAATGACAATGACCAAAGGCAACAACACAATAGCACGCAAAGTGGTCAACAGTCTACAACACAAAGATCCATCAATGCCAACATGAATCAAGTATACCATGGCCGTGGGAGAAATGAACCACCGAAATGCTATAATTGTAATGAAACGGGACATCTAAGAACTAACTGCCCAGCACGAAATTCGGGAAACTCGCGGCGGCCCAGCCAAAACTAATGGACTGGGATGCCGACAATTCATGGATACACGAAATAATTGAAAGGAAATCAGCAAACGAAACTTTATTAAACCAAGTGAGGGTAGCAACTAAAAGGACTGACAAGAAAATACATTGGCATAAAAACATCCATACGTATATACCGGAAAATTATACAGAAAGAAATTATTCTAACTGCAGGTCTGAGTCGAAAAAAGAACAGAATCTGCAAGGTGGTAACAATGGAAAAGAGAAAAATGACGCATTTATTGATTTTCCATGCAGTGAAGCACTGGGCAAAAACTTATCCTTACTGGTAGATACAGGAGCAGACACCACATTAGTAAAAGCTGAATCTTTAGCACCCCACGTGAAGATAGACTCAAGCAATCAAAAGGACTTGTCAGGCGCATTTGGGGGAAATATTACAACGAAAGGAACTATAACCGCACAACATGCATGCGTAAAAACACTTGCAGTACATATGCATGTAGCACCAGAAGGTAGCCGACTTCCAGCAGATGGATTACTCGGTAGAGATGTATTATGGAACAGGACTGTTACCGATACAATTAACAAAAATATTAAATTTTTTGATAATAAGGAAGAAATAGCTTCCTTACCCCTTACTACAGAAGGAAAAAGCCCCCGGGTGTATATAGCCGAAAATGTATCTATCAAGGCGCGTTCCCAGACAATAATATCGGTCGTAGTTACAACTGCTAAAGGAGAAATTATAGTAAATAAATTGGAAATTTTGCCAGGGGTTTTTGTGGGTGAAACTCTAACAACTGTCAAGAAGGGCACCGCATTTGTGCCCATTTTAAACACCAATGACTCTACAATAAATATCAATGAAATAATAGGTTTGAGCTATGAGAACCCGAAAAACTACACACTAAAAGCGACATCAGTCATAAATACAATAGGAACTACTGATAAAGCAGTAAGAAGTGAGTTACTTATTAAAACAGTTCCGTTGAGCTCAGATTTGAACCCGGAAGAACGGGCTTCGATCGAAAATATTTTGAATTCATACGACGATGTGTTTCAACTTCCCGGAGACAGTCTTACGTACACCAGTGTACTTAAACACAAAATGCCAACTGATCCCTGTCAACCCCCAATAAATACTAAGCAGTATAGGCTACCTGAGGTCCATCGAAATGAGATTAATAGTAAAGTGGGCCAGATGATCAAAGATGGAATAATATCTCCCAGCACTTCCCCTTGGAATTCACCAATCCTTCTAGTACCCAAAAAGGCGGGAATGGATGGAAAGAAAAAATGGCGTTTGGTCGTCGACTTCAGAAAACTAAATGACGCTACTATAAAACAAGTTTTTCCCATACCACGGATTGACGAGATCCTGGACCAGCTGGGATACAGCAGATACTTTTCGACTCTCGATCTAGCAAGCGGGTACCATCAAGTTTTAGTGGACCCAAGCGATAGACAGAAAACGGCATTCAGTACGAATTTGGGCCATTTCGAGTTCAATCGTATGCCTTTTGGTTTAACAGGAGCACCAGCCACTTTCCAGAGAATCATGAATTCAATATTAACCGGTCTACAGGGTATCGACTGTTTTGTATATTTGGACGATATAGTAATATACGGAAGAAATCTAGAGGACCACCAGATACGATTAAAGCGAGTACTAGATGTCTTAAGAAGGTATAATCTCAAGTTACATCCCGAAAAGTGTCAGTTTCTCCAAAGGGAGGTAGTTTATCTAGGTCACCAATGTTCAGAAAAGGGAGTATTACCAGATCCCAGTAAGACAAGAACAGTGAAGGACATACCGCCTCCCAAAAATATCAAAGAACTACAAGCATTTCTGGGACTGGTTAACTATTATAGGAAGTTTATACCAAACTCCTCAGACATAGCACTACCACTTAACAAATTATTAAGAAAGGACGTGAAATTGGAATGGACTCAGCAGTGCCAACAAGCCATGGACAAACTGAAGGCAGCAGTTGCAAATCCCCCTCTACTACAATACCCTGATTTTACAAAACCATTTATTCTTACCACTGATGCTAGTAATGAAGCCTTAGGAGCTGTTCTTTCTCAAGGAGAGCCAAGTAGTGATTTACCAATTTACTTCGCGAGCAGAGTACTAAGCGCCACAGAAAAGCGATATTCAACAATAGAGAAGGAACTACTTGCCATCGTATGGGCAGTAAAGACGTTTAGACCTTATTTGCTAGGCCGACCCTTTACGGTCTTCACAGACCACAAGCCCTTAAAAGGCATTGCGAATCTAAAGAATCAGGAAGGCAGATTAGGCCGCCTAAGACTTAAACTACTAGAATACGACTTTGAAATACGTTATAAGCCGGGGAAAAGCAATCAGAACGCGGATGCTCTGAGTCGTCTCCCACTAGAAGAAGTAAACATAGGAGCAGTAACTAGAGCAAAAGCAAGAGAGCTGCAAGTAAACTCGAATAAGAGAAGTGAATCACAAACCGATGAGATGGATGAGAACGAAGAAATGGAACAGGAAGACACCGCAGCGTATTTAACTAATAAAGAAGATATTAAGAAAGTAATAAAGGCATTCCACGATACACCTTTGGGAGGACACCAAGGGCCACTGAAAACATATCATCGCATTAGAAATCAGTATAAGTGGTATGGTATGCAGCGACAAATTAAAAACTATGTTGCTACCTGTAAACTTTGCCAACGAAACAAAAGTTCAAAAGTAGAAAGAATGCCGATGATTTTAACAAAAACACCGAGTAGACCATTTGAAAGACTTTATATGGATATTGTTGGGCCGTTGCCAGAATCTGCTAGGGGCAATAAATATATAATTACATTTTTGGACGATTTCTCTAAATTCCTAGCATGTGCAGCAGTATCGGACATGGAAGCAACCACGGTGGCAAAAGAGTTCTTCAATGAAATAATTTCCCGTTTTTTCATACCCAAGGTTTTGGTGACTGATAATGGTACAAATTTTACTTCGAAACTATTTAGAGAAGTATGTAAGCTGTTAGGAACAAAAAATATTAACACTACCCCCTATCACCCCCAATCCAATGGATCATTGGAAAGAACTCATAGACCTTTGGCAGAGTATTTGAGAAGTTTCTTTAAGATGGATGGCACTAATTGGGATGAATGGTTACATCATGCTATGCATGTACACAATAATACGAGGCATATGTCGACCAAACAAACACCTAATAGAATCCTATATGGATTCGAGTTTGAAGTACCTATTAAACTAAAAGAAAAAAAGTCACCAGTATATAATGCAGATAATTTTAGTAAGATCCTAAAATACCAGATACTACGAAGCTATCAACTAGTAAAACAAAATCAAGATCAAGCCAAGGCCAACTCCAAGAAACATTACGACAAGGGGACAAAGACAAGGACATTCAAGGTAGGACAACAAGTATGGCTGAAAAACCAAGCACGGAAGAACAAATTTTCACCCATTTGGTTAGGACCTTATGAAGTTTTACAAGTTCCAACACCTGTAAATGTTAAGTTAAAAATTAGAAATTCCGAGAAGGTTTACCATAACAATTTGGTAAAACCATGTGTAGGTTAATTATTTAGGTGTCTTAATAGTGGTAAACCCGCAGAAAGACCTGCCACTCCAGGGAAGATGACATGAATGTAGATGGAAAAACAAAAGATTCCAAAATAAGGAGAAAACAAAAGGGACGACATTTGACAAGACACAGTAAAAGTTATGAAACATGAAACAGAACACAAAACAACAACAGATATAGAATACATTAACAAGCAACTTCTTCCAAACTGAATTAATAAAAAAGAGATGCTAAAAGAAAATGAAAACTCTAAAACTAAAGGAACTAAGGATAGCAGCTACTCAGGAATAGCTTAGAACTAGTTCAAAAGAAGACCTATCACTTTATTTCCAACCTTAGTGAACTTTGGCTCGAAACCAAATGTTCAAGGCGAAATAGAAGTGCAAGGCAATGTAACAATAATAATGAAGAAAAGCAGAAATTTAAAGTTGCAAAAAATACATATGCAGGCGCATATAAGAAGAAAAAGAGAAGAAGATAAGAAAATAAATAAATATGGAGGATATTCAAGCTCCAAGGAAGACCTTTTATTCCATTTCCAACCTTAGTGAACTTTGGCTCGAAACCAAATGTTCAAGGCGAAATGGAAGTACAAGGCGTTATAAGCAAATAACAAGAAAGAAGAAAATTAAAATATAAATCACACATATGCAGGCGCATATAAGAAGAAAAAAAGAAGATGATAAGAAAATAAATAAATATGGAGGATATTCAAGCTCCAAGGAAGACCTTTTATTCCATTTCCAACCTTAGTGAACTTTGGCTCGAAACCAAATGTTCAAGGCGAAATGGAAGAACAAGGCGTTATAAGAAAATAACAAGAAAGAAGAAAATTAAAATATAAATCACACATATGCAGGCGCATATAAGAGAAATAAGGAGGAAAATACAATGTAAATTAACTAAAATCATGATCACTGGTTTACAGCAAGGGAAGAGGAATGCAAACACTGTAGGAAGATGAAACAAAATATTTTTTTTTTAGGTTAGTGTTCACGGTAATACGTCAATGAGCATCGTGCATTATTGTGGAAAAGAGGTCATACTGATTTAAATGCATACCATTAAACTTTCATTATAAAAAAAGGTTTAAATGATTTTCATAGAGATCGTTAAACTTTCATGGCTTCATATTTGAAATTCAATTTAATTTTTGTGTTTTGTTTTATTTGTTAAAAGATATAAAAAAAAAAATGTTGTCTTTCGTCATATTCAAAAGTAGAACATTATTTTGCAACTACAAAAAAATTACGGGCACTTTCATTCACTGATTGTCTTGCATTATTATAAAAAAAGGTTTAAATGATTTTCATAGAGATCATTAAACTTTAATGGCTTCATATTTGAAATTCAATTTAATTTTTGTGTTTTGTTTTATTTGTTAAAGAATATAAAAAAAAATTGTTGTCTTTCGTCATATTCAAAAGTAGAACATTATTTTGCAACTACAACAAAATTACGGGCAAAAAAAAAAATACAAAAATAAACCAAAACATTAAAAGCTTGCTAAGTAAGCATAACATAAATACGATACGTGCATGCATACATATGTATATGTGAATGCATTTTTTTTATTTTATTCAAAACAAATTAATTGTAATTTTTATTAAGTAATTTGAGTTTTAAAGGTTGAAAAATCTTAGGCTAGGTCAGTAAATTTTACACTAAAATTTAAAATTTAATTTGCCATAAAAATCTTGAAGTTTTCAAATGCAGCAAAAGATAAATTTTGTATTGTAAACTATAATGTTTTTCAAATTTATAATTTTAGTAAGAATTGTGTTTGTAAGTACACACATATACATATATATAAAAAAACACATTATTATAACTAGTAGAGCTATAAAAGGGTTATAACATCATATTATAAATAACTAACTGGTTTTATACTAATTAAGCATATATTTGAAAGAAAGAAAAACAATAATAAAAACAAATGAGTAAATAATAATATTAAACTTTTTAAATTTTGCTATTAAAATTATAGGTTAAGAATAAAACATATGTATAAGAAAAAATTTATGTCATACTAGATGTGTTTGAGTATCCTTCCAATAATAATTATTCAGTAAACTTGGAATAATTGGTTAACATTTTGAAATCAAACGCAATCCCTTAATAAGTGCACAAATTGTCACAATTAACGAGTACTCAAACACAGCTTTTGAAAGTGAAAATTTAAATTAATAGTAAATTAATAGTAAATAAATAATGATTATGAATAGAAAACAAAACTAAATAAATTGTTTGTATTTGAAACATAAACACGGAAATTAATTGTATTGTTAGCCGATGGCCTTGGCAGTCAGTGTTATCAATATATATATTAATGTTATATTTCAAATAATTTTAATACTAAATAAGTAATTTTATTGTATGCTAATACTAAACTAAATAAGTGCAATCGCGGCTCAACTACAATCCCCAGAACTAGAAGGTTGGCATACAGTGAAGACAACAAACGTAACAACAACATCAAAACAACAAGAGAAATTGCAACCATCATCTAAATTTAACAACACAAGGCGTATAGTCTCTTGCAGCCAAAAGTTAAGTAATATCTGAAGCGATAACTTTACCTCAGCAATAACAACATAACCGATGAATTTCTAAATCAAAAGCCTGCAACACACACCATGAAAAACAGCAGCTGAAACATCAAGTAATACTCTTATCTAACGAGTGTAGTACATTGAGATGAATTATTATAGCCACAACAGGACTCCCAATAATCTGCACGATCAGATTATTCCGGGAAGTCAAGGCCCAGCAACACAAAAAAAAAATCTTTGTATAGATTACAACCCTTTGAAATCAACTATACAGCATTGACATTTCTCTATCCATCCACCCTAAATGGGATGATACTGGTTCCGTTGCTATCATCAATACTATACACGGTTTGAGTACAGCTTAACAGCTTACATGCGGATTTGTAATCCAATAAACTGTGAGATAGTTCTTCGTACTGTTAACCAAAAATTTTAAAAAGTGTAGATATTGTAATCGATCCACGATGGGTGTTCATGTTGTGATACCGATGGCCGTCATTTTACATATGAACTGGCCATCTTTTACACAAGTCGTAGTCTTTGACCATTAACACATCTCAGCTCAAGTGAGAACATCTTTATTGGCGGTGCTGGTTTCTGGATACACCCTTACTCAGCCGAAGACATTAGTTTGTGATGGTTGTGATTTGTTTTTTTTAAACCACAAGCAACTACGTCCCTGCATAAAGAAGAAAATCACAGAATACATAAAGGTGCCACAAAATTCAACACATAAGGATAAACAAAAACCACGTCAACCTAACTTAGATGTCAAGAATCAAAACATCAACAGAAAATGCGGCGCATTTTCTTTCCGCCAAGAGGGGAGGTATGTTAGGAGTCGGAGGCACTTACTTATATATTTTTTATAATGGAACATTTATTTATACTTCTTATATTAAAATTTAAGCATTTGATCCAATTACTATATTTAGAAAACATCTATAGCTAGATGTTTTCTTGAGCCGAGTGGGGAGGGATGTTGTGAATCATACTTGAACAACCCTCGTTTTGAAACATTGCACTAATTGGTTGACGCAGCAGAAACTAGTTCATTGACTCAGTTACTTCTTATTTTGTTGGCGCTGGCAAATTGTGCAATATCGATATTTTGTAATTGGGTCAAAAGCTAAGTAATACTTATGAAATAAGTTATTGTCTAGTTAGCACAAGAAAATTAATTGTAAGTAAAATATTGAAAAAAGCATAAGAAAATTAATTGTAAGTAAAATATTGAAAAAATATATATTTTGTATAAATAGCGGATAGAAAAATAAAAAGACACAGTCTGCAAGTGTGCAAGCAGCGACAACAACAAGAATTGTTATTAATAAAAATACCTATACTTGCGATTCCCAAGGGACCCTCCAAGTAAAAGATAGAAATACACCATAACAATACGTAACTTTATTGCAAATGGAATATGTGAATTGGTTTGATTCATTGCATTTCAATTTGCTAATGTGTTTCGTAATGTATACGCAAGTTACCATCTATATATATATACCATCTTCTATATATATTACCATATTCTATATATATTACAACAGTCTTACCATTGTCGTTTTGTTCCTTACTAACTATACACATGTTTGTTAATTTGCTTATTTTTGTTCTACTTAAGACAAACTTTTTTGGTTTGTTACTATTAAGTATATTTTTATTTTTAATTTTTGCCACAAGCCAATGACTATTAATTAGTTAATTTAATTGATATTTTTCGAACTGTATTTGTTTCAATATTCTTATGAATTGAATAGGCTAAAGTTCGTAACGCTTTTTAAGCCAAAATAATAATTATTACAGAAACCGGCAGAGACTTAATAGTAATAATCATAGAGATAATAACTACATAAGAGCAACAGAATCAAATTAAAACAATTCGAAAAACTCCGAATTTCCCCAAGGATCAAATCAATAAAAATTTACCATCTAAATTTGAACTTGAGCTTCTTTGTAGGAATACTAACATTACACTCACACTCTAAGTAGACACTAGTGCAGATATTTCATTAATAAAATAAAAAATCTTTAAATTAAACCAAATAAAGACTAATAAAACAATAATTTTAAGTGGAATAGGACAAGGTAATATCAAATCAATAGGAAATATATTTTTTGATTTAAAATTTAAAAACTTTTTAATACCACAGAATTTCCAGGTAGTAAATAATAATTTTCCGCCACCATGCGATGAAATCATCGGCATGGATCCTTAGACCATTTAATATACCACATACAATAGATATATCGATTACGAATGACTGAAATGAAATTAATATACCTCCAAGATGTGAATTAATATGTCAAGTAAATTTTACCAGTTCAAATAATGAAATATTAATTCCAAAATATTAAACCAAAATCACCATGCAAAAAGTTTGATTCAAATTAAAATCACATTAAATTTACAAAAAATTATATGTTGTTTTGGTGTTTATTTACTTTGTTCATACCCTGTAGGAAATGTCACTAGCGAATCAGTACTGATTCACTATTGACTGAGTCGCCAGTAGTATTGACTAATTATACCCCACTCAATGCTTTTTGCAATAGACATTTAACATGTACGTGTCATTGTAAAGCAACTACTGACATTGGAACTACTGATTACATAGTACTTTAGGGACAATATGAAGACATTGTAAACAGATGGTCACTAGTACATTTTATTAATTCTAGTAAACACTTTTGATAATGAAATTCCATATCTTGTACACATTTTGGTATTTTTAACCCTCGACCAAAAAAAGGGGTGTTATAAGTTTGTAGTGTGTGTTTGTGTGTCTGTCCGTGTCCACGTACAGCCCAAACGGCTAGACCGATTTTGATTTAGTTTTCTCTGTTTGAAAGGTGACTTGATCGATATGGTTCCTAACCATCCTTGAAGAAAATCGGTCCAGCCGTTTAGAAGATGTCACATCTTTTCTAGATATATTGGGGGGAGTTTTGTTATATTAATCAAATATGTACAAAATGGAACTTATGCATAAAAACATACAATAACAGGAGCTAATTCATTCATTCGTTCAGCATATTGCCAGCAGGTAGGGTTTTTTTTATCATTTCTATCAAATACATATGTATATGTAAATCAAAAATTTTTTGTTGCGCTGAATTAGTAAAGTCAAACACTTAAGTATGGACCTGCAAGTGTGACAAATCTTTAACTGATGGCACCAAATCTCCCATAGGGCCAAACAAGAATTTCCATAATTAACACCTTTCACTTAAAATTTTTTAATTTTCAAAAAAGATTTTTATATTCTTTTTCTGAGTTCTCGTTGTACCTTCATAGTGAACAGACGTAATAGCGGAATTTTTCTTACATACAAACTAAACAAATAAAAATCATACAAAAAATATTCGTAGTACATATTAACTTTGATAAATAAGCTTTTTTTTGCTTTGCTAATATTTTTACATATAGAAATAACAAAAACAAAAAAAAACCGTAAACAAAAAAACATACAAAGTACCCTTGAGGAATACTCTATATGAGTAACCCAAAGGAAAAAAATAGTGAAGTGAGCTCTAACGGCAGAAATGACTATTTTACTGTGAGTTTTGATGCTCATAATGATAACAATAAAAATAAAGTATCTGATAATAGACTTACTGTGAGTTCTGAAGCTCTTAATAAAAATAAAAAATCTGATAATATACTTTTTCTAACGGCAAAACCACAGTTTCGTCAGCGATCAACTTCGGTTTGTCCAATGCCAACTAGTGAATCGTTAACAATATTGCCTAGTACTTCCACATTTAACTCAGCGATATCACCCGCCTCGGGCTCGGGGTCATCACTTAACCAAGTTGTCACTGTAAATAAGAGTAGCCCAAAACCCAAGGTCCAAGTCGGAATGGACAGATACATTACAATGTATCGCGCGGCGAAGCCCAAATTCTACTAAAATTGCATCTGCTCCAAAGATGTCTAGGGATAACAGCGCATCTTCTTCTAATCGACAAAAACGTTCTAAAATATTAAAAGATGACAATGACAAACCCGCTGAATCTGCGAACAAAACATCCAAGCCGCCACCAATCTATTTAATAGAAAACACTCAAACGCTCTTATTAAAAAAGTAATTTCGGTCATTGGTGAGAATATATTTCACATTGTTCCAATAAAACGTGGTAACATTGATGAAACGAAAATTAAAATGTATGAAGAAAAAGATTATCGCCAATTGGATTCTGAATTTGAAAAAATTTAAACAAATTTCTACACATATCAGCTCAAGAATGCTAAAGGTATAGATTCCTATGTTGCTCCCAAAGAAGTAAAAGATGCTCTCGTCCTCCTGGGTTTTAAAGTAAAAAATGTATCGAACATAATAAATAGGGAAAAGATCCCCCAACCTCTATTTTACGTTGAACTTGAGCCAAATATAATAAAATTGAGAAAAAAATGAGACGTATCCAATTTATAATTTAAAATATCTTTTATACCGAAATATAACAGTTGAAGAACCACACAAGCGTTTTGGGCCCATAATTGTCAAGAATATGACCACACAAAAACTTACTGCAAATTATAACAGGTTGTGTTATTTGC
Organism: Tachina lurida; assembly: GCA_944452675.1. Lineage (NCBI taxonomy): Eukaryota > Metazoa > Arthropoda > Insecta > Diptera > Tachinidae > Tachina > Tachina lurida. The sequence continues at coordinate 103,374,982 of OX101753.1, read as the reverse complement.
GGTGAATTTCACGGTACTGCTAGTTGTACTAAACCAAAAGATCAAGCAGAAAAAATGCAGTAATTGTGGAGGTAATCACACCGCTAACTTCAGAGGATGTTCTTTCGTTAAACAAACTATGGGACAAAAACCTAAATTAGGCCAAGCTCTATCAGCAAACTCATACTCCGCCAATTTTTCCCATATAAGCCAACCAGTTACTTCACGTGTATCGTATGCCGATTCTGCTAAGACCAGCTCTATTTTCACACAAAATGTTTCACCGGCAAATATTTCAACAAATACGAACTCAGGCTTTAATTTTAATCGCCTTGAAAATCTGGTGGAAACTATAAGCAATTTTACAACATATATGACTGGCATGATGCAATAAATGCTGAGAATGCAAAATACTCTGCTTCTCAAGCATTAGTTAACAACCCATGAACACGTTAAAAATATGTTTCTGCAACGCAAACGGCATTCGCCAACACAAAAACGAACTTGGGCACTTCCTCACGGAAAGCAATATTGATATAATGTTGGTCTCTGAGACTCATTTGACTTCGAGAAGCCTCTTTAAAAATAATGGCTAAACCTTATATGATTCAGACGACCCGAGAGGAAGAGCTAGTGCTGGGATACTATCGATAGTACTATCGATAATATCGATAGTTTTAAAATATCTAAAATATCGATAGGAAAAATATCGATATCGATATTGAAAATGCAGTTTTGAAAACGTGAGGTGTTATAAAATTTTTTTAACTGACATCAGCCCAATTTTTCAAAATCTGTCACCTAAAATAATGTTTGTAGATACATATTCATACATATTAAAATAAACATAAGACCATAATAAAGTTTCAACAAAGTGATAAAAAAACTAACTGTGACCTGATGAAAAATTAGTTGTATTTTTCTCTCTCAACTACAAACATTCAGTCGATAGTAATATCGATAGTATCGATAGTGAAATCTGATCTATCGATAGATATCGATAGTAGAAAATATCGATAGTATCCCAGCACTAGGAAGAGCATGCGGTGGATCAGCAATTCTAATAAAGTCAAGACTGAACAAACATATTCTTGACGACATTTGTGAAGAACATCTACAAGCAACAAATATTGGCATTAAACATTTTTGTAAAAATTTCGTGATATCATCAATTTACTCCCCTCCCAGATTTTCAATCACTGAGAATCAATACGAAAATTTCTACAAATCTCTTGGACCTTATTTTGTAGCAGCTAGCGAGTACAATGCAAAACATACATTCTGGTGTTCGCGTTTTATTACACCTAGAGGTCGCGCTTTGTTCAACACAATTTCAAAAATAGGTTGGGACGTCATTTCGAGTGGGAAGCCCACTTATTGGCCTACTGATATACAACAAATTCTGGATATTATAGATTTTGGTGTCATGAAAATTATCTTTAGGGATTTAGTTCAAGTTGAAGCTTGAACGGATCTCTCGTCCGACCACTCTCCCACGATGATAAATTGTGTTAATTGGCTGGGATTCAAAAAATATCTTAGTAGTCATTGCACGGAAAATATTAGGCTAGGAACACCATATGATGTTGAATCTAACATTACCAACCTTAATGAAAATATCAAACAGGCTGCTGAACATGCCACTACCTTCCATCCGCAGACTGGGTTTAATAGAATTTATTCTACGGATATTGAATGCCTCGTATGTGAAAAAAAGAAGACCTAGAAGGAAATGCCAACAGTACAGATCACCTCAACATAAAACTAGATTTAAAGAGTGAAAAAACTGCATATCTTAAATATTATATGGAAGGTCTTGATGTCACACCAGCATCTAATTACTCTTTGTGGCGCGCTGCTAGAAAGCTTAAAACACCAGTCGAGTTTAAACCAACTCTGCGCTTATCTACCGGAGGTTGGGCAAGAAGCGATAATGAAAGAGGTAAAATATTTGCTGAGCATTTAAAATCCATATTTACCCCAAACACATGTTCTGGTGCTGTTGATTTGCCGACTGTAGTTGCTCTACCCCCTCGACCCATAAAATTTAAGACGCGTGATGTATAAAAACTAATTGCAGAACTCAAACTGAAAAAAGCTCCGGGTATTAATGAAATTAGTAGCCAGATCATTATGAATTTGCCTCGTATTGCAATTAGAATTCTATTATTCTTTTTAATTCCATTTTACGACTGGAGTACTATCCAAACAGCTGGAAACTTACCGAGGTTAAAATGATTCCAAAGCCGGTCAATGATCTTACATAGGATGGGTCATATAGGCCAATAAGTTTACTGTCAACAATGTCATAGCTCTTTGAAAAGTTACTCATGATAAAATTTTCCCCAATCCTAACTGATAATGGTTGCATACAGGACCATCAATTTGGTTTTAAAAGTCAACATAGCACCATTGACAAACTCATACATTGGTTCAATTTATAAGAAGAACTATTGAAGAAAAGAAGTATTGCTCTGCGCTGTTTATTAACGTCTCTCTACCAATAAACATTTTAAATCTTTTGGAAAGTTACATTATTGCTTATTCACTGTTGTGGAAGGAGATTGTATGAGTACGCCTGAAATAATCTCATCCGGCTTGCCACAGGGGAGTCTACTGGGCCAGTTTTGTGTTTGATTTATACTTGTGATATGCCATTGAGCTTACTGTTTACTGTATTCTTACAAATACATTTGCTGATGATACAGCCTGCCTTAGTATACACAAAAACCCTCAAGAGGCTTCCCGATACCTTCAGCAACATATTACCCAGCTAGAACTATGGTTAAGCCTATGGCGAATAAAGGTAAACGAACAGAAGTGTGCTCAGATAACATTTACCCTACGAAGACATACTTGTTCCCACATTAGAATCAATAATCAAATTGTTCCTCAAAATTTACATGTGAAATACCTTGGTATGCTCATTGATAGAAGGCTTACATGGAAACACCACACTGACTTTAAGCTAACACAAATGAAACTAAAATTAATTCAGGTACATTGGCTTATTATCAGTATAGATTGCAAGCTTTTGATATACAAGTTAATTTTGAAACCGATATGGTGCTACGGAAATCAACTATGGGGCACTGCTTCAGCTTCGAATGTCGAGAGAATCCAACGAAGGCAAAATAAAATTTTGCGATCAATAACATCGGCTCCATGGTATATAAAAAACTCAAATATACATCGTGATTTAAACATGCCACTAGTGATTGAAGAAATTGCAAAATATGCAGGCAAATATTTAACAAACCTCGAGTCACATCCTAATCCGCTTGCTCGTAATATTTTGAACCTTGCTTGACACATCCGCCTAAAAAAGAGGGATACATGGGCTCCTATTCACAACACTCCAGAAGAAAATGCTTGAAAACAATATTGTTTTGCTTATCACGACTTATGTATTATTAATAACTATCACTATGTGTATGTTCGACTTTGGTCGGGTCTATTTAATTATATTTAGATTTAAGATTTGAATACTTATTGTTAAAAAAAAAATTGTTGTCTTTCGTCATATTCAAAAGTAGAACATTATTTTGCAACTACAAAAAAATTACGGGCACTTTCATTCACTGATTGTCTTGCATTATTATAAAAAAACGTTTAAATGATTTTCATAGAGATCATTAAACTTTAATGGCTTCATATTTGAAATTCAATTTAATTTTTGTGTTTTGTTTTATTTGTTAAAGAATATAAAAAAAATTGTTGTCTTTCGTCATATTCAAAAGTAGAACATTATTTTGCAACTACAACAAAATTACGGGCAAAAAAAAAAATACAAAAATAAACCAAAACATTAAAAGCTTGCTAAGTAAGCATAACATAAATACGATACGTGCATGCATACATATGTATATGTGAATGCATTTTTTTTATTTTATTCAAAACAAATTAATTGTAATTTTTATTAAGTAATTTGAGTTTTAAAGGTTGAAAAATCTTAGGCTAGGTCAGTAAATTTTACACTAAAATTTAAAATTTAATTTGCCATAAAAATCTTGAAGTTTTCAAATGCAGCAAAAGATAAATTTTGTATTGTAAACTATAATGTTTTTCAAATTTATAATTTTAGTAAGAATTGTGTTTGTAAGTACACACATATACATATATATAAAAAAACACATTAATATAACTAGTAGAGCTATAAAAGGGTTATAACATCATATTATAAATAACTAACTGGTTTTATACTAATTAAGCATATATTTGAAAGAAAGAAAAACAATAATAAAAACAAATGAGTAAATAATAATATTAAACTTTTTAAATTTTGCTATTAAAATTATAGGTTAAGAATAAAACATATGTATAAGAAAAAATTTATGTCATACTAGATGTGTTTGAGTATCCTTCCAATAATAATTATTCAGTAAACTTGGAATAATTGGTTAACATTTTGAAATCAAACGCAATCCCTTAATAAGTGCACAAATTGTCACAATTAACGAGTACTCAAACACAGCTTTTGAAAGTGAAAATTTAAATTAATAGTAAATTAATAGTAAATTAATAGTAAATAAATAATGATTATGAATAGAAAACAAAACTAAATAAATTGTTTGTATTTGAAACATAAACACGGAAATTAATTGTATTGTTAGCCGATGGCCTTGGCAGTCAGTGTTATCAATATATATATTAATGTTATATTTCAAATAATTTTAATACTAAATAAGTAATTTTATTGTATGCTAATACTAAACTAAATAAGTGCAATCGCGGCTCAACTACAATCCCCAGAACTAGAAGGTTGGCATACAGTGAAGACAACAAACGTAACAACAACATCAAAACAACAAGAGAAATTGCAACCATCATCTAAATTTAACAACACAAGGCGTATAGTCTCTTGCAGCCAAAAGTTAAGTAATATCTGAAGCGATAACTTTACCTCAGCAATAACAACATAACCGATGAATTTCTAAATCAAAAGCCTGCAACACACACCATGAAAAACAGCAGCTGAAACATCAAGTAATACTCTTATCTAACGAGTGTAGTACATTGAGATGAATTATTATAGCCACAACAGGACTCCCAATAATCTGCACGATCAGATTATTCCGGGAAGTCAAGGCCCAGCAACACAAAAAAAAAATCTTTGTATAGATTACAACCCTTTGAAATCAACTATACAGCATTGACATTTCTCTATCCATCCACCCTAAATGGGATGATACTGGTTCCGTTGCTATCATCAATACTATACACGGTTTGAGTACAGCTTAACAGCTTACATGCGGATTTGTAATCCAATAAACTGTGAGATAGTTCTTCGTACTGTTAACCAAAAATTTTAAAAAGTGTAGATATTGTAATCGATCCACGATGGGTGTTCATGTTGTGATACCGATGGCCGTCATTTTACATATGAACTGGCCATCTTTTACACAAGTCGTAGTCTTTGACCATTAACACATCTCAGCTCAAGTGAGAACATCTTTATTGGCGGTGCTGGTTTCTGGATACACCCTTACTCAGCCGAAGACATTAGTTTGTGATGGTTGTGATTTGTTTTTTTTAAACCACAAGCAACTACGTCCCTGCATAAAGAAGAAAATCACAGAATACATAAAGGTGCCACAAAATTCAACACATAAGGATAAACAAAAACCACGTCAACCTAACTTAGATGTCAAGAATCAAAACATCAACAGAAAATGCGGCGCATTTTCTTTCCGCCAAGAGGGGAGGTATGTTAGGAGTCGGAGGCACTTACTTATATATTTTTTATAATGGAACATTTATTTATACTTCTTATATTAAAATTTAAGCATTTGATCCAATTACTATATTTAGAAAACATCTATAGCTAGATGTTTTCTTGAGCCGAGTGGGGAGGGATGTTGTGAATCATACTTGAACAACCCTCGTTTTGAAACATTGCACTAATTGGTTGACGCAGCAGAAACTAGTTCATTGACTCAGTTACTTCTTATTTTGTTGGCGCTGGCAAATTGTGCAATATCGATATTTTGTAATTGGGTCAAAAGCTAAGTAATACTTATGAAATAAGTTATTGTCTAGTTAGCACAAGAAAATTAATTGTAAGTAAAATATTGAAAAAAGCATAAGAAAATTAATTGTAAGTAAAATATTGAAAAAATATATATTTTGTATAAATAGCGGATAGAAAAATAAAAAGACACAGTCTGCAAGTGTGCAAGCAGCGACAACAACAAGAATTGTTATTAATAAAAATACCTATACTTGCGATTCCCAAGGGACCCTCCAAGTAAAAGATAGAAATACACCATAACAATACGTAACTTTATTGCAAATGGAATATGTGAATTGGTTTGATTCATTGCATTTCAATTTGCTAATGTGTTTCGTAATGTATACGCAAGTTACCATCTATATATATATACCATCTTCTATATATATTACCATATTCTATATATATTACAACAGTCTTACCATTGTCGTTTTGTTCCTTACTAACTATACACATGTTTGTTAATTTGCTTATTTTTGTTCTACTTAAGACAAACTTTTTTGGTTTGTTACTATTAAGTATATTTTTATTTTTTGCCACAAGCCAATGACTATTAATTAGTTAATTTAATTGATATTTTTCGAACTGTATTTGTTTCTATATTCTTATGAATTGAATAGGCTAAAGTTCGTAACGCTTTTTAAGCCAAAATAATAATTATTACAGAAACCGGCAGAGACTTAAAAGTAATAATCATAGAGATAATAACTACATAAGAGCAACAGAATCAAATTAAAACAATTCGAAAAACTCCGAATTTCCCCAAGGATCAAATCAATAAAAATTTACCATCTAAATTTGAACTTGAGCTTCTTTGTAGGAATACTAACATTACACTCACACTCTAAGTAGACACTAGTGCAGATATTTCATTAATAAAATAAAAAATCTTTAAATTAAACCAAATAAAGACTAATAAAACAATAATTTTAAGTGGAATAGGACAAGGTAATATCAAATCAATAGGAAATATATTTTTTGATTTAAAATTTAAAAACTTTTTAATACCACAGAATTTCCAGGTAGTAAATAATAATTTTCCGCCACCATGCGATGAAATCATCGGCATGGATCCTTAGACCATTTAATATACCACATACAATAGATATATCGATTACGAATGACTGAAATGAAATTAATATACCTCCAAGATGTGAATTAATATGTCAAGTAAATTTTACCAGTTCAAATAATGAAATATTAATTCCAAAATATTAAACCAAAATCACCATGCAAAAAGTTTGATTCAAATTAAAATCACATTAAATTTACAAAAAATTATATGTTGTTTTGGTGTTTATTTACTTTGTTCATACCCTGTAGGAAATGTCACTAGCGAATCAGTACTGATTCACTATTGACTGAGTCGCCAGTAGTATTGACTAATTATACCCCACTCAATGCTTTTTGCAATAGACATTTAACATGTACGTGTCATTGTAAAGCAACTACTGACATTGGAACTACTGATTACATAGTACTTTAGGGACAATATGAAGACATTGTAAACAGATGGTCACTAGTACATTTTATTAATTCTAGTAAACACTTTTGATAATGAAATTCCATATCTTGTACACATTTTGGTATTTTTAACCCTCGACCAAAAAAAGGGGTGTTATAAGTTTGTAGTGTGTGTTTGTGTGTCTGTCCGTGTCCACGTACAGCCCAAACGGCTAGACCGATTTTGATTTAGTTTTCTCTGTTTGAAAGGTGACTTTATCGATATGGTTCCTAACCATCCTTGAAGAAAATCGGTCCAGCCGTTTAGAAGATGTCACATCTTTTCTAGATATATTGGGGGGAGTTTTGTTATATTAATCAAATATGTACAAAATGGAACTTATGCATAAAAACATACAATAACAGGAGCTAATTCATTCATTCGTTCAGCATATTGCCAGCAGGTAGGGTTTTTTTTATCATTTCTATCAAATACATATGTATATGTAAATCAAAAATTTTTTGTTGCGCTGAATTAGTAAAGTCAAACACTTAAGTATGGACCTGCAAGTGTGACAAATCTTTAACTGATGGCACCAAATCTCCCATAGGGCCAAACAAGAATTTCCATAATTAACACCTTTCACTTAAAATTTTTTAATTTTCAAAAAAGATTTTTATATTCTTTTTCTGAGTTCTCGTTGTACCTTCATAGTGAACAGACGTAATAGCGGAATTTTTCTTACATACAAACTAAACAAATAAAAATCATACAAAAAATATTCGTAGTACATATTAACTTTGATAAATAAGCTTTTTTTTGCTTTGCTAATATTTTTACATATAGAAATAACAAAAACAAAAAAAAACCGTAAACAAAAAAACATACAAAGTACCCTTGAGGAATACTCTATATGAGTAACCCAAAGGAAAAAAATAGTGAAGTGAGCTCTAACGGCAGAAATGACTATTTTACTGTGAGTTTTGATGCTCATAATGATAACAATAAAAATAAAGTATCTGATAATAGACTTACTGTGAGTTCTGAAGCTCTTAATAAAAATAAAAAATCTGATAATATACTTTTTCTAACGGCAAAACCACAGTTTCGTCAGCGATCAACTTCGGTTTGTCCAATGCCAACTAGTGAATCGTTAACAATATTGCCTAGTACTTCCACATTTAACTCAGCGATATCACCCGCCTCGGGCTCGGGGTCATCACTTAACCAAGTTGTCACTGTAAATAAGAGTAGCCCAAAACCCAAGGTCCAAGTCGGAATGGACAGATACATTACAATGTATCGCGCGGCGAAGCCCAAATTCTACTAAAATTGCATCTGCTCCAAAGATGTCTAGGGATAACAGCGCATCTTCTTCTAATCGACAAAAACGTTCTAAAATATTAAAAGATGACAATGACAAACCCGCTGAATCTGCGAACAAAACATCCAAGCCGCCACCAATCTATTTAATAGAAAACACTCAAACGCTCTTATTAAAAAAGTAATTTCGGTCATTGGTGAGAATATATTTCACATTGTTCCAATAAAACGTGGTAACATTGATGAAACGAAAATTAAAATGTATGAAGAAAAAGATTATCGCCAATTGGATTCTGAATTTGAAAAAATTTAAACAAATTTCTACACATATCAGCTCAAGAATGCTAAAGGTATAGATTCCTATGTTGCTCCCAAAGAAGTAAAAGATGCTCTCGTCCTCCTGGGTTTTAAAGTAAAAAATGTATCGAACATAATAAATAGGGAAAAGATCCCCCAACCTCTATTTTACGTTGAACTTGAGCCAAATATAATAAAATTGAGAAAAAAATGAGACGTATCCAATTTATAATTTAAAATATCTTTTATACCGAAATATAACAGTTGAAGAACCACACAAGCGTTTTGGGCCCATAATTGTCAAGAATATGACCACACAAAAACTTACTGCAAATTATAACAGGTTGTGTTATTTGCGGTGAATTTCACGGTACTGCTAGTTGTACTAAACCAAAAGATCAAGCAGAAAAAATGCAGTAATTGTGGAGGTAATCACACCGCTAACTTCAGAGGATGTTCTTTCGTTAAACAAACTATGGGACAAAAACCTAAATTAGGCCAAGCTCTATCAGCAAACTCATACTCCGCCAATTTTTCCCATATAAGCCAACCAGTTACTTCACGTGTATCGTATGCCGATTCTGCTAAGACCAGCTCTATTTTCACACAAAATGTTTCACCGGCAAATATTTCAACAAATACGAACTCAGGCTTTAATTTTAATCGCCTTGAAAATCTGGTGGAAACTATAAGCAATTTTACAACATATATGACTGGCATGATGCAATAAATGCTGAGAATGCAAAATACTCTGCTTCTCAAGCATTAGTTAACAACCCATGAACACGTTAAAAATATGTTTCTGCAACGCAAACGGCATTCGCCAACACAAAAACGAACTTGGGCACTTCCTCACGGAAAGCAATATTGATATAATGTTGGTCTCTGAGACTCATTTGACTTCGAGAAGCCTCTTTAAAAATAATGGCTACACCTTATATGATTCAGAGGACCCGAGAGGAAGAGCTAGTGCTGGGATACTATCGATAGTACTATCGATAATATCGATAGTTTTAAAATATCTAAAATATCGATAGGAAAAATATCGATATCGATATTGAAAATGCAGTTTTGAAAACGTGAGGTGTTATAAAATTTTTTTAACTGACATCAGCCCAATTTTTCAAAATCTGTCACCTAAAATAATGTTTGTAGATACATATTCATACATATTAAAATAAACATAAGACCATAATAAAGTTTCAACAAAGTGATAAAAAAACTAACTGTGACCTGATGAAAAATTAGTTGTATTTTTCTCTCTCAACTACAAACATTCAGTCGATAGTAATATCGATAGTATCGATAGTGAAATCTGATCTATCGATAACAAATATTGGCATTAAACATTTTTGTAAAAATTTCGTGATATCATCAATTTACTCCCCTCCCAGATTTTCAATCACTGAGAATCAATACGAAAATTTCTACAAATCTCTTGGACCTTATTTTGTAGCAGCTAGCGAGTACAATGCAAAACATACATTCTGGTGTTCGCGTTTTATTACACCTAGAGGTCGCGCTTTGTTCAACACAATTTCAAAAATAGGTTGGGACGTCATTTCGAGTGGGAAGCCCACTTATTGGCCTACTGATATACAACAAATTCTGGATATTATAGATTTTGGTGTCATGAAAATTATCTTTAGGGATTTAGTTCAAGTTGAAGCTTCTCTAGATCTCTCGTCCGACCACTCTCCCACGATGATAAATTGTGTTAATTGGCTGGGATTCAAAAAATATCTTAGTAGTCATTGCACGGAAAATATTAGGCTAGGAACACCATATGATGTTGAATCTAACATTACCAACCTTAATGAAAATATCAAACAGGCTGCTGAACATGCCACTACCTTCCATCCGCAGACTGGGTTTAATAGAATTTATTCTACGGATATTGAATGCCTCGTATGTGAAAAAAGAAGACCTAGAAGGAAATGCCAACAGTACAGATCACCTCAACATAAAACTAGATTTAAAGAGTGAAAAAACTGCATATCTTAAATATTATATGGAAGGTCTTGATGTCACACCAGCATCTAATTACTCTTTGTGGCGCGCTGCTAGAAAGCTTAAAACACCAGTCGAGTTTAAACCAACTCTGCGCTTATCTACCGGAGGTTGGGCAAGAAGCGATAATGAAAGAGGTAAAATATTTGCTGAGCATTTAAAATCCATATTTACCCCAAACACATGTTCTGGTGCTGTTGATTTGCCGACTGTAGTTGCTCTACCCCCTCGACCCATAAAATTTAAGACGCGTGATGTATAAAAACTAATTGCAGAACTCAAACTGAAAAAAGCTCCGGGTATTAATGAAATTAGTAGCCAGATGATTATGAATTTGCCTCGTATTGCAATTAGAATTCTATTATTCTTTTTAATTCCATTTTACGACTGGAGTACTATCCAAACAGCTGGAAACTTACCGAGGTTAAAATGATTCCAAAGCCGGTCAATGATCTTACATAGGATGGGTCATATAGGCCAATAAGTTTACTGTCAACAATGTCATAGCTCTTTGAAAAGTTACTCATGATAAAATTTTCCCCAATCCTAACTGATAATGGTTGCATACAGGACCATCAATTTGGTTTTAAAAGTCAACATAGCACCATTGACAAACTCATACATTGGTTCAATTTATAAGAAGAACTATTGAAGAAAAGAAGTATTGCTCTGCGCTGTTTATTAACGTCTCTCTACCAATAAACATTTTAAATCTTTTGGAAAGTTACATTATTGCTTATTCACTGTTGTGGAAGGAGATTGTATGAGTACGCCTGAAATAATCTCATCCGGCTTGCAACAGGGGAGTCTACTGGGCCAGTTTTGTGTTTGATTTATACTTGTGATATGCCATTGAGCTTACTGTTTACTGTATTCTTACAAATACATTTGCTGATGATACAGCCTGCCTTAGTATACACAAAAACCCTCAAGAGGCTTCCCGATACCTTCAGCAACATATTACCCAGCTAGAACTATGGTTAAGCCTATGGCGAATAAAGGTAAACGAACAGAAGTGTGCTCAGATAACATTTACCCTACGAAGACATACTTGTTCCCACATTAGAATCAATAATCAAATTGTTCCTCAAAATTTACATGTGAAATACCTTGGTATGCTCATTGATAGAAGGCTTACATGGAAACACCACACTGACTTTAAGCTAACACAAATGAAACTAAAATTAATTCAGGTACATTGGCTTATTATCAGTATAGATTGCAAGCTTTTGATATACAAGTTAATTTTGAAACCGATATGGTGCTACGGAAATCAACTATGGGGCACTGCTTCAGCTTCGAATGTCGAGAGAATCCAACGAAGGCAAAATAAAATTTTGCGATCAATAACATCGGCTCCATGGTATATAAAAAACTCAAATATACATCGTGATTTAAACATGCCACTAGTGATTGAAGAAATTGCAAAATATGCAGGCAAATATTTAACAAACCTCGAGTCACATCCTAATCCGCTTGCTCGTAATATTTTGAACCTTGCTTGACACATCCGCCTAAAAAAGCGGGATACATGGGCTCCTATTCACAACACTCCAGAAGAAAATGCTTGAAAACAATATTGTTTTGCTTATCACGACTTATGTATTATTAATAACTATCACTATGTGTATGTTCGACTTTGGTCGGGTCTATTTAATTATATTTAGATTTAAGATTTGAATACTTATTGTTAGTTCATATTTGAAAATACAATAAATAAATATATGTATTTACAAAAAAAAATTAAAAAAAATGTTAGGTATTCGAGATACAAAAAAATGTTTTTATTAGTTTTTTACATAAAAAATCATTAGTTTATTTAAAAATCAATGAATTTTCAAAAGTGAAGGGCAGTATTTAAACGTCGCACGTTGGGAAAACATAGTAAGAATGCTCGCATCGCCTAATTTACTTAATATCGCCCTTGTTATTAGTGATTGGTTCACAGATTTTGAATATGTGTAATAGAACTTTTTACAGAGTTGTGGGGTAAATTTTTTTTAGTATAATGACACTAAACGTTAGTATCATACACTCAGATGTCAAGACTTTTACTTTCTTCGTTGAAAGCGCATAAGTTGTTAATGGATCAGATGCTGCGAGAAATCTGTTAAGGACTTCACTCAAATTTGACAACAACGAGTTTCTTCTTGATATATTTTGAAATCCGTATTGCAGTGCTCTTGCGCTTATTCTGATATTCTGAAGCCAATAATAATTGTAGTATATTTGAACTAAATAACGTTGTGTGAAATATAATTGAACGCTTTTTAACACAAACTTTAAGCCAAAATTACATATTTTATCATGTCAGCGCAATGCATTAGCACGTTGTGACGATTAGGCGACATGTACCACCATCCACATTTTGTAACAAGCATCACCGCACTGTTCTTGGCGAATTGATCACATGTTTCGGCATTTATATCCCGGGAACTATTAATACCTATTAATATGATGCTAAATCATCCTTGTTTGCGAAAGCTGGATGCTTTTTTCTTTCAAAGCTGTATGAAAAGGCTGGTCCACCCAACCACTTGATTTACTGCAAATGCGCTCTCACTTCTTACCATTTTTGTCCCATATTTTATTCAAGTTTTTTTAAATCTTAATATCTTTAGCGGGCACTCATGTTCCAGATTCTTCAAAAAGACTGCATTTTCCAAAAAGTTTTTGCATTTTTCTTTTAAAAGATTTTTGCAACCTACTCGTTTTATTAATACTAAAATGAATATATATTACTATTTCATTGGTACGAACAAATTAGTTTTACTTACTCTCTTGAGCCATCGTGTATCTTCTATTTTTTATTTTTTAAGAAAACGGTTTAGTTTTGCAAAACACTTAGAATTTTATATTAGAAGTGTAATTTTTGAAGATTTGAGGTTTTAAGTTTAATCTACTCTATCCATTAGTTATACGATACATACCTTATTTACTCGGTAGAAAAGTACCAATAAGTACTTCAACACAATTAAACTGACAAATCTCAAAAAGGCGCAGAAAAATTAGGTACCATTCTTTTTATTAGGAATTCAGCATTATTATTCTGTAGAAATCTGGTGGATCCACTTGGATCCATGAAAGGTCTTTTCTAATGAAAATCCACAAATATTTTGAAAACCCCATAAAAATAACATATGTTTGAAACGCTCATATCTTTAGATATATAAACACTAGGAACAAAATTTAAACCAGTGTATAATGATATGGTTATGCTTACTATAAATTTCAAAACTAATTTCATTCGGCCAATCCACCCTAACTTCAATGCAACAATAAAAAATAGTATATACATATACATATCATAGACTTAATAAATACGTTTTTCATATATTCAAAATATTTAGATTACACAAAAAAAACTTTTGGTTTAGCTCTAATGCGAGGGTTTTTACTATGTTTTTTCCAACGAGCGTCGTTTTCATTTTGTGGGTTCGGTTTCACGTATTAGCGTAAAGCAATAGTCTCCTAGCATGCTTTTTTCCCAAAATCCTTGATAATTTTTTAGAATTTTCATTAAATCTTGGTGAGCGCGCTCCCTTTGTTTATTGCTATGGAAATTACTGGTAATGGATAATTTGGTGGACGTTGAACTGGTTTGGAAATCGATGGGACATTCACGTAAGTAATATTTTTTCGATTTTTCATATTGAATCCAGCAACTTTTGCTAAACGGAAATAACAATCGGTTTGGTGGTTACTTGACTCTCTCCAAAATACTGAAATTAAAAAATCGAAATAGATTTTCTTACCATTTGGCACTTGTATAAAACAGTTCTGCAGCTATTCCAAAATATTGTTGGTGTCAATGGTTTGTTCAAGTATCTGACACCAAAACCAAAACAATGTAAATATACATATTGTAATGATTCTGATATTGCAATCCTTCTTTTCCAACTAAATATTCCCTGACATGCTTAAACGCTACTAATATGAAGATTTAGAATTTATGTAGGCTTCAGTCGAACTAAAAATTGTGAAATTGGAGTTTCAGTATTGACTGCTTTACAGTATTGCCAGCATAAAAAATTAACAAGACGTGATAGCCCAATTTTTATACCAGATTCGAACTCAGCGCACCAAAATTAGTTAAAAAACATGCTTGGTTTCTGCAGTCATTTTTTTCAAATTTGTAGACCAGTGTAATTATCTCAACATTAAAACCACTTGAATTTTATTATTAAACTTACCATCAGACTTTTCAATACAAGGTAAAACTATCAAAGTGTACGTATGTTTGTTGCTGGATATGTCAAACCTCATACAATACTGAATATAACTGAAATAAAAAAATATTTTTAGGATTATGCCCACATAATCCAAATTTGACATTTGGCTTGGCTAACATCAACATAGGCGTAGCTAGGCCTTTATGGGGGGGGGCATTGTCCCCCCAGAATTTATTACAAATTCTTTTTAAAACATATTCTTTTACCTGTTATATTAAAAAATTCTATTTATTATTTATTTTATTATTTACTCATGAAAATCACCAGTAATTTTTATACAAACTTTATAAATAATCGCTAAATATACATACTTTTATTAGATAATAAATGCCTAAAAAAACTATAAGTTTAAAGCACTTCAAAACATCACAAATAATAAACTCCATGTGAATTTATAATGCATGTGTGTAGAAATATATGTTAGTAGCCAAGGAAATTTCATATAAGGTATACTCAGCTCAATTCGCTTTGAGAAATTTATACTTTAAATGTCAAAAAAATTTACTGAAAAATGTGTGTTGACATCCAACGTATATTCAAATTACAAGCGGCGAAAATAGTCACCTGATGCCTTGCGACCACCTAGTGTGAAACGCACTGGTATGTAGCTTTCAACAAATTCCCCATCAAACATTCGTAAAGAATTTGTAACGACTGATCGACAAAATCTTCCGATTTCGGAATCGAAATATTACCGAAATCGTAAAAATTTTTGTATGAAATGGTTAACACGACTTCGTAACGACATGTATGTACGATATATGTTACAATCCTTATTTTTCATCAACATATATGTATTAAAAAAATGTTCACAGACTTTTACTTATGTACTCAAGAATCAAAGTTTTAATTTTTTTTATACATACATTTATTTATTGAATCTTCAAATATCCACTAACAATAAGTATTCAAATCTTAAATCTAAATATAAGTAATTAGGCCCGACCAGTGTCGGACATAAACTTAGTGAAAGTTATTAATAATACATAAGTCGTGATAAGCAAAAACAAAAGCAGTTTCTTCTGGAGTGTTGAGTATTAGAGCCCTTGTGTCCCTCTTTTTTAAGCAGATGTCTCCAGTAAAATCCAAGATAATACGAGCAAGGGGATTAGGATGGGTCTCGAGTTTTGTTATGTATTTGCCTGCGTATTTTGCGATTTCTTCAGTCACTAGTGGCATATTTAAATCACGATGTAAATTTTAGTTTTTAATGTAACATGGAGCCGATGTTATTAGTTTTAAAATCTTATTTTGCCTTCGTTGGATTCTCTCTATATTGGATGCTGAAGGAGTGCCCCATAACTGTATTCCGTAGCACCATATTGGTTTCAAAATCGACTTGTATATTAAAAGTTTACAATCTAGACTAAGAGTTGAATTTCTACCAATCAGCCAATGTATCTGAGTTAATTTCAGTTTCATTTGTGTTAGCTTTGAGTCAATGTGGTATTTCCAAGTAAGCCGTCGATCAAGGTGTATACCAAGGTACTTTACTTGTGAATGTTGAAGAACAACTTGATTGTTGATTCGAATTGAGGAACAAGTATCTCTTCGCAGGGTAAATGTTACATGGACACACTTCTGCTCGTTTACTTTGATTCTCCATAAATTTAACCATAGTTCCAGTTGTGTAATATCTTCTTGAGGATATCTGGAAGCCTCGTGAGGGTTTTCGTGCATACTAAGGCAGGCTGTATCATCGGCAAACGTAGATGTATGGATATTGCTGCTCAAAGGCATATCACAAGTGTAAATCAAATACAAAACTGGCCCCAGTATGCTCCCCTGCGGCACACCGGATGGTTTTATTTATTGATAAATATAATTTAAATTTTAAAATAAGACCTTCATGCCAAACTTTATCAAATGCCTGGGAAACCTCGATAAACAGCGCAGAACAATACTTCTTTTCTTCAAATGTTCTTCTTATAAATTGAACCAATCTATGAGTTTGTTCAATGGTGCTATGCGTCTAAAGCCAAATTGATTGTCCGGTATGCACCCACTACTAACTAGAATTGGGGACAATTTTATCATGAGCAGTTTTTCGAAAAGTTTTGAAATTGTTGATAGCAGACTTATTGGCCTGTATGACTCAGCCTTGGTAAGGTCTTTGCTTGGCTTTGGAATCGTTTTGGCAAGCTTCCAGCTGTGTGGATAATACTCCAGTCGTAAAATTGCGTTAAAAATAAATAACAGAAGTCTAATTGCAATACGAGGCAACTTTATTAGCATCTGGTTACTAATTCCATCAATACCCGGAGCTTTCTTCGGGTTAAGTTCAACAATAAGTTTTTGTACATCACGCGTTCTCAATTTTATTGATCGAGGGGTTAGCGCAATGACATTTGGCAAATCAATAACACCAGTACATGTGTTAAGGGTAAATACTGATTTTAAATGCTCAGCAAATATTTTACCTTTTTCAGTATCGCTTCTTGCCCAATCTCCGGTTAATGTACGCAGAGGTTGTTTAAGCTCAACAGGTGTTTTAAGCTTTCTAACAGCGCCACAAAGAGTAATTAGATGCTGGTGTGACATCAAGACCTTCCAGATAGTTTTTAAAAGATGCAGTTTTTTCAAATGCAAGCAAGTCGTGGAGTCGTTTAGTTTAAATCTGATTTTATGTTGGGGCGATCTGTGCTGTTGCCATTCTTCTTGCTCTTCTATTTTTACTTACGAGACGTTCAATATCCGTAGAGTAAATGCTATTAAATCCAGTCTGCTGGTGGGAGGTAGTGGCATATTCAGCAGCTTGTTTTATATTTTTGATAAGATTGCCAATGTTAAATTCAATATCTTGGGATGTTCTTAGCGTAATGTTTTCCGTACAATGACTACTGAGATATAATCTGAACCCCAGCCAATTAACACGGTTGATCGCTTTCACATATGGGTGAGGTAAGTCACTTCTTAGTGGGCTACAAATTATAACGATCGTGGGAGAGTGATCATGACTCCAAAATCTATAACATTCGGAATTTATTATATGTCCGTAGGCCAGTAATTGGGCTCCCCACTCAAAATGACGTCCAAGCCCATTTTTGAAATTGTGTTGAACAATGCTCGACCTCTAGGTGTAATAAGACGCGAACCCCAGAACGTATGTTTTGCATTGTAGTCGCCAGCTGCTACGAAGCAAGGGCCAAGAGATTTGTAGAAGTCCTCGTATTGATCCTCAGTAATTGCGAACCTAGGAGGGGAGTAAATTGATGATATGACAAAATTTGAGCAAAAATTTTCGGCACAAATATTCGTTGCTTGTAAATGTTCTTCACAAATGTTGTCAATAATATAATGTTTGAGTCTTGACTTTATTAAAATTGCTGATCCACCGCATGTTCTTCCTCTCGGGTTCTTTGAATCATATAAGGGGTAGCCATAAATTTTAAAAAGGTTTCTCGAAGTCAAATGAGTCTCAGAGACCAACATTATATCAATATTTTTTTCCGTGAGGAAGTGCTCAAAATCATTTTTATGATCGCGAATGCCGTTTGCGTTCCAGAAACCTACTTTATACATGTTAGTGGTTTATTAACTAAAGCTTGAAGCAATGTATTCTGCATTCGCAGCATTTTTTGCATCATGCTAGTCATATTTGTTGTAAAATTGTTTATAGTTTGCACCAGATTTTCAATAGTACCTTCAAGGCGATTAAAATTAAAGCCTGAGTTTGTATTTGTTGAAGTATTTGGCCGTGAAACATTTTGTGCGGGTATAGAGCTTGTCTTAGCAGCATCGGCATACGATACACGTGAATTAACTGGTTGGCTCACTTGGGCAAGAGTGGCGGAGTAAGCGTTTAATGTTTGTGCTGGAGCTACTTTAGGTTTTCGCCCCATAGTGTTTTTAACGAAAGAATATACAGGACATCCTCTATAGTTAGCGGTGTGATTACCTCCAATTACTGCATTTTTTTCTGCTTGATCTTTTGGTTTAGTACAACTAGCATTACCGTGCAATTCACCGCAAATAACACAAACTGTAGGTAATTTGCAGTAAGTTTTGTGTGGCCATATTCTTGACAATTATGGTACTGTACGGGTCCAGAATGCTTGTGTGGTTCTTTAACTACTATTTTTCGGTATAAAAGATATTTTAAATTATAAATTGGGTGCTGGGGAATCTTCTCCCTATATATTATATTGCAAACATTTTTTACCTTAAATCCCTGGAGGACGAGTGCGTCTTTTATTTCTTCGGGAACAACATAAGAATCTATGCCCTTCAATACGATCTGCAGGCCTTTAGCACTCTTAAGCTGTAATGTGTAGAAACTTGTTTTATTTTTTTCAAATGCAGAAACCATTTTGCGGAAATCTGTTTCGTCATAAATTTGAATTTTCGTTTTATCGATATTGCCACGTTTTATTGGAACAATGTGAAATTTATTCTCACCAATGACCTAAATTAATTTCTTTACAAGAGCGTTTGAATTTTTTTCTCTCAAATAGATTGGTGGCGGCTTGGAGGTTTTGTTCGCGGATATATCAGGTATTGTTATCTTGTCGTTGTCATCTTGCAATATTTGAAAACAATTTGTGGAGGATGCGCTGTTATCCCTAGATACCTTTGAAGTTTTAATGTTTAAAAAAAATTTTTCAGAAAAACTACCGAAAGTCTGAGTTCAGACAAACTACCGAAATGTCTTAACGAATTCGGTACGACAAGTCTGACTTCAGAAAAAGTCGTAACATTTTGTTTGGAGGGTCTTAATAAAATTGTATTAGTGTATGTAGTTAGTAGCAAGACAAGTTCTTGTAAGGTGTTCTTAAGATTATCTACTGTCAAATTGTTTGTAACAATAGCCACCAATTTTTATTTAGAGTAAAATTAAAAAAAATAGCGAAAAAATATGGTCTGCAAATACCTTTTATATACTCATATGCCATATATACTCGTAAACACACACATGTATAACTGTATGTATGCATGTTTATAGTTCATTCCAGAGCTGCCAGATAAAATGATGGAAAAATTGTCGAAATCCCGATAAAATATAAAATAATCGTCATCTCATACTCGAAAAATCGTCACAAAAATCGGACAAATCAAATTTTCCTTTTTTAAACATGTATACATGTTTTATTTTATAAATTTTATTAGAAAACAAAACAAAACAATTCATGTTCATATATAACTTTGTTAGCCTAGTGGAAAACTTATGAAAAATATTCCTAAGTTATTCCTAATTTTTGATAGGATATCAACTTACACAGGCCAATATATCATTCATCTCAAATGGAAAGGCCCTAACGCAAATAATTGCAACTTTACAGGAGAAGGTAAAACATAATAGAAAGTTTAAGAAATTTATTATTCGACATATTGTCAAGTTTATTTTAATTTGAAATTTATTTGCTGGTGGTTCAGCGATGTCTATATGCATTTCATTGTTGCTGTAACAAATCGTCAGTAGACTTCAACCACACATTTTGAACAGTCACAAACATCTTATCTTATGTACAGACTTTCAAAAACTATTTGAGAATTCACAAATAATAATATTTTTGAAAATCACAAAAGAAAAATAAGCATAGTAGGCTTAGTAACTTATACAAAACCCAGCAAATAATTTATATTCGATATAAAGGTGTAGAAAAATAGAATGGATTCATATCGAATATAAATTATTTGCTGGGTTTTGTATAAGTTACTAAGCCTACTATGCTTATTTTTCTTTTGAGATTTTCAAAAATATTATTATTTGTGAATTCTCAAATAGCTTTTGAAAGTCTGTACATAAGATAAGAGGTTTGTGACTGTTCAAAATGTGTGGTTGAAGTCTACTGACGATTTGTTACAGCAACAATGAAATGCATATAGACATCGCTGAACCACCAGCAAATAAATTTCAAATTAAAATAAACTTGACAATATGTCGAATAATAAATTTCTTAAATGTTAAATTTAGATTTTATTTTTCATTTTGCCTTATAATTACTTTTATTGTTATCCAAAGGATTTCTAATTGTATAAAGGTGTAGAAAAATAGAATGGATTCATATCGAATATAAATTATTTGCTGGGTTTTGTATAAGTTACTAAGCCTACTATGCTTAATTTTCTTTTGTGATTTTCAAAAATATTATTATTTGTGAATTCTCAAATAGTTTTTGAAAGTCTGTACATAAGATAAGAGGTTTGTGACTGTTCAAAATGTGTGGTTGAAGCTACTGACGATTTGTTACAGCAACAATGAAATGCATATAGACATCGCTGAACCACCAGCAAATAAATTTCAAATCATAATAGAAAGTGTAATATTCAAAATGTAACTTTTTTGTACAACTGCTTGTAAAAGCGCTATTTCTTACACTATTGCAAAAATTTTTGTGATGAGGTGTATTAGTATGAAATGTATTGAAATCACTGAAAAACTCAACTATCGATATGTATGCATGTATAATATGTATATGCACTAGGCTTGCCAGATGGGCCTGATTTGGCCTGATTGTCAAGTTTTTTAATGCGCATCAAGTGTCAAGTGAAAAAGTGATTTGTCAAGCTTTTTTGTAAGTTAATTTTTTTCCTTAAAATTACTCTAGCTATGTAATAATACTTAAAATAAGTTTATATTTCTAAAAAACGAATCTAAAGCCCATATTTTTCTGTGCAGTTATAGTTTAAAGAATATAGTTCTCTTACTGTACAATTATAATTAAATGTTAACACTGCACAGTAGCGTGAATTAAAAAAAAGTGGTAAAAAGTCCGCAACTTTTGAACTAGTTAACCGATTTCGATGAAACCAACTGTTTTGGAAAGTAGAAGTGTTGAAATTTTTAGAAAGCATATTTTGAGGCACCCTGTTGTAAGACAGGGTATCTCTAAACTGCCTCAAAGTGGGAAAGTGCGGGTATCGAAATTCTTTCGGAGCTTGTAACTTTTGTAAATAGGGACCGATTTCAATAATTTTTTCAGCGGGACAATCTACGTTAAGAAATAAAAATAAAATATGCCAAGAGTACCATTTTATCTCTTTCAGTTTCCAAGTTATTTGACTTGAAAAGTTTATTTTTTAATTTTTGGCCTTGACTTTTTTTATTCGTTAGTACATAACTTCTTTATAACTTGGCAAAAATCAGTATGTTTTAATGTTTTTGAAAGAAAACTCCATTACAATTCATTTAAAAAAAATTTTTTTTGATATCTCAAAAATTGTAGCAAGGAATAATTTTGCAATTTGGATTTTTAAAAATTATGAAAAAATTTGGTATATTTTGTGAAAAAAGTATTCTTAATTTTTTTGGAATATTTTAAAAAATTATTAAGTATTTGATAAAAACTTTTATTGTTTCTGAGAAAGGAGACATTGAGAAAGGCTGTGAAATAAATTTTGGAGATTGTTGTTGGTGCACCCTACATTCAGCATTGGTCGAAAACTAGCAATTTTTTTCACATCCGATTTTCGGATGTGGCAAAAAAAATTGCACGGTCGTTTTTGTAATTGGTTTTTTATTATAAATAAATTTGTTGTAAGTAACCTGTAAGAAACTCTTGACTTCCTACACATAAATGTAGGCAGGAGAGGAGATTTTCTAAAAATTCTAAAATTTTTCTAACACAATTTTTCCCAATAAGAAAAAAGTATTATAAAATTATAAATTGGGAATCATTTTAATTTTTATCAATAGTATAAATTTAGCTTTGCAAACTGAAAAAAGAATTATTCTCCTACCTTCAATACTTTTTGAAATATTCGAAATCCAATTTTGATTAAAAATTTTAATTTTCTAAATTTTTTATTTTTGTCTAAATTATTGATCTTATTTTCTTTACTGCAAATGTTTCTTAATTTTTTCTATGTTATTACAATAGTAGATATAATTGTCTATTCAACGGTATATAATATGTACTCCTTTGCCATTATATGAGTCTCAAAATGTATACACAAATATAACACCTCAGGTAACAATTTACGTGTTTTATCTGATACTCAAACAAACCCACATTTTTTATGAACTCTTGAAGCTGTTATTAAATACTTTCTTTACTTAAATACAATAAAATATAAGAATTTATATACATAAATATAAGTATATTTATATACCTACAAGGACAAATAGATTGAGTTATTTATTTATTTAAAAAAATTAGTAGTTAATTTAACATTAGAACATTGAATTACGAATATTTTTTATGTAGCTCCTTCTTAAACGCATATAAATTGCCTAAGTTTTGAATATAATTTGACAGAGAATTCCAGAGACTTTTTGCCATGATATCAGATATTTGTTTGTATGAATATAAATACTTATGTATCAAGAGATATATGTATGAGTATGAAAACTTACAACTAAATTTCTCGTTTTGATTCTGATAATTGTATTAAAAATATATTTAATAAGTTCAGTTTCATTTTCTTTATTACTCGTATCTAAGTGCATGCATACATACATATGTTGTTTTTAATTTATATTTGGGTTTTACTTCAAGAATTTGCTTTAAAATAATCTGAGACATTATGGCCTAGCAAGCTATTAATTTCCTCTGCTTCGGGATCGTCCTTCTCGATTTCAATACTTATTTTTGGCAACCATTTCATTCTTATGCCTTGTAGGACTGGATCTGAACACAATAGCAAATGATGCATTAAATCATTATTTTGAGCAACTCTAGAGCATTTACGTGTATTGAAAAGTCGATATTGCTTAACATCTCTATTTCTAGCTTCCTGTGCTTCTTCTGTTAGTTCCCCCAGAGGAAGAATGTTGTTTTCTATTCTTCTTTTGTATGTGCTAGCACTTTATGTACGGTTGGAGTTATTGATTTCCATGGATATAATTCATTTATTAGAATCAGAGTGTCTTTTACATACATATATTTCAAATTTGTCCTTATTAATTAACTTTTTGATATTTATGACGGCCAGTATTATTCTGAAACGTCTTATGAGATTAAAGCTAATACCAGTTATAGAAGATGTGGTTTCAGGGTCATCAAAAAATCGCCTGGCAGTGTTGCCATTATTGGAGTTTCCATAGCCATATAAAGGTTTGTCAATGATTAAGCCACGTTTCATAAACTCATCTTGAATTCTTTTCTTTTCTTCCAACCGTATCTGTTTTAAAGCAGAATTATTCGCAACTGGAACCATGAATCGAATCCAAGCATGAAGTGGTGATATTCCTAGCTTAAGGGCATCTTCATTAGTTGGAGTATAATTCACAATGTCCTTAAAATCAGAATTTTTATTTCCGAATATATTACAAATCAAATAAGATTTTGTATCGGTTATTGCATTTGCAACTTTTCCATCTATCATTGTTAAATAAGGTCTAAAAGATACTCTTATTACTCGTCCTAATATATAAACGTCAATGGGTTCCACATTAGAAATTTCATATTTTATACCATCAACCAGATTTTGAGTTGTTTCTTTGTTTTCCTTGATGTATTCAAAACGTATTGGTCGGCATAAAAACTTTGAGCCTGGAGTAGTACTTACACACACATCCTTAAATGCATTTTTACTTGTTGAAGGCATTTCATTATGTAGTCGAAGCCTTAATGGTACTAACGATGCCATTAAAACTTTGGAGAAGTCATTATCGTATGCACTGGGCTGTCTATATTCTGAAAATCCAGATGATCCATCACATTTCCATTTGTATATTAGTGTTAGTTCAGAATTATTACATGTATCTAAGTCTCTTTCGTCAAAAGTAGCGATGAGTCTTGATGCTGTATTATGAAGAAGGTCTGACAAACTAATGACTGCACTTCGGCTATCCACTGTTATCGGATGTGGCAAAATTTCCGATTTTCTTTTTAACAACAATGTACTTGATGGCAAAGGCCCACTTTTTTCTTTAAGCACCTTCCTTAAGATATCGTATTTATTTCTTGAAAGGCCCAAATAAGAATGAGTGCTAGTGCATCTTACACCGTAAAATGTTTACTATATTTTGGCGTTGGAATGCTTTCCACCATCCGTCTTAATCTTTTTGGAGACGCAACTGGTAGCACATCTACGATTTTGCCTGCTTCTTTAAGTTCAATCTTCGCTAAAATCAATTTGAATGAATCTTTGATTTCATTTTCCGAATACGTTTTTATCAAGTCTTCTTGTTTAATCCTTTTGCTCCTGCGTCGAACGTTATCGTAATCTTTATTTGGCCGACCAAACTTCTTTGGGTATATTTCCGTAGATAGTCCCATATCTAACCAATCCTGATTTTTATTCTGAAATTTAAAAATTGATTTATTGCATTCACGTATCTTCTTTTCATATAATTTAAAAAAAATTTTCAAGTTTTTTCGATAAATCGGTGTTTACAGATAAACCATATGTAGTAGATATTATGTACATCATTTGGTCTACCTTGTCCAACCGAGTACTACCATCAGTGAGGTTTTCCCACATTAATTTGCAGAGCGATTTATTTTTAATTGTTATCTCCATGATAGCTATAACTGAAATAATGACATTAAATGCATCGCAGCTTAAATATATAGCTATTTTACAAGCTGCGAATACAAAACCGATACAAATATCAGGTAAAACGATACCCATATTGGAGATGATCGCGCAGGTACCTTTGCCCTTGTGGGTATATAAATATACTTATATTTATGTATATAAATTCTTATATTTTATTGTATTTAAGTAAAGAAAGTATTTAATAACAGCTTCAAGAGTTCATAAAAAATGTGGGTTTGAGTATCAGATAAAACACGTAAATTGTTACCTGAGGTGTTATATTTGTGTATACATTTTAAGACTCATATAATGGCAAAGGAGTACATATTATATACCGTTGAATAGACAATTATATCTACTATTGTAATAACAAAGAAAAACTTAAGAAACATTTGCAGTAAAGAAAATAAGATCAATAATTTAGACAAAAATAAAAAATTTAGAAAATTAAAATTTTTAATCAAAATTGGATTTCGAATATTTCAAAAAGTATTGAAGGTAGGAGAATAATTCTTTTTTCAGTTTGCAAAGCTAAATTTATACTATTGATAAAAATTAAAATGATTCCCAATTTATAATTTTATAATACTTTTTTCTTATTGGGAAAAATTGTGTTAGAAAAATTTTAGAATTTTTAGAAAATCTCCTCTCCTGCCTACATTTTTGTGTAGGATGTCAGGAGTTTCTTACAGGTTACTTACAACAAATTTATTAATAATAAAAAACCAAAAAATTTACAAAAACGACCGTGCAATTTTTTTGCCACATCCGAAAATCGGATGTGAAAAAAAATTGCTAGCTTTCGACCAATGCTGAATGTAGGGTGCACCAACAAAAATCTCCAAAATTTATTTCACAGCCTTTCTCAATGTCTCCTTTCTCAGAAACAATCAAAGTTTTTATCAAATACTTAATAATTTTTTAAAATATTCCAAAAAAATTAAGAAACTTTTTTCACAAAATATACAAAATTTTTTCATAATTTTTAAAAATCCATATTGCAAAATTATTCCTTGCTACAATTTTTGAGATATCAAAAAAAATTTTTTTTAAATGAATTGTAATGGAGTTTTCTTTCAAAAACATTAGAACATACTGATTTTTGCCAAGTTATAAATAAGTTATGTACTAACGAATAAAAAAGTCAAGGCCAAAAATTAAAAAATAATTTTTTCAAGTCAAATAACTTGGAAACTGAAAGAGATAAAATGGTACTCTTAGCATATTTTATTTTTATTTCTTATTTTGTCCCGCTGAAAAAATTATTGAAATCGGTCCCTATTTACAAAAGTTACAAGCTCCGAAAGAATTTCGATACCCGCACTTTCCCACTTTGAGGCAGCTTGGAGCTACCCTGTCTTACAACAGGGTGCCTCGAAATATGCTTTCTAAAAATTTCAACAGTTCTTCTTTCCAAAACAGTTGGTTTCATCGAAATATATAAAGACTGATTTTTATTGTTATATTGTTTTTTGTTTCTTTTATATTGTTTCTGTTATTTTTACTTTTTATGATACTTTTGTTCTTCTAATCATTTTTATGAAAAAAATAATAAAAAATTAAATAAAAAACTATGGTATGAGTGTTTTTATTTGTCAAGTTTTTTTTCAAAACCAAGGTTTTTTTTTTTGGTCAATGTCAAGCTCTTTGGCATATTAGATCTGGCAAACCTAATATGCACATAATTTTTTTTTTAATTGAACCCATATACATACATACTTGCATACATATGTATGTACATATTTATGTTTGTATGTTCATTCATCGCAACAATATAGTATTGACTCAGAACTTCAATATTGGAAGGGTAACTAAATAATAAATGCCAATTCTATATTTTTATTTATGCACCAACAAATAAATTTTTTTTAATTAAATAATAAATTATTAAGGAAGAACCTGCAAAACTACACCAAAATCTTTTATTGTTATGCATATATATGAATTCTAACCAAAGATTTTTCATAATTAGCTGCCCTTTTTAGACTATTGAAAAAGCGTCAATTTTAAGGAAAAAATTGTCAAATCATCATTTTGCATGGGTGTACGTGAGTGTGTGTGTGTGTATGACTGTGTGTGTGTGTTTGTATTTACTTGTGTGTTTGCAGGTGTCCGATACTTTTGTTGTAGTGGCAGACAATCATTATAACCAGTAGGAAATGTCGGTGGTGAAAAATGTGCAGACTAGCTTTTGACTAGTTTGTCACCACTACTACTCTATAATTATTTAGCATGTGCTTGTCATTGAAACCCTACTAATAAAAAGACAATTGACTAGGTACTGACTACGTAGTTCTTATGGGGTCATGAGACATACTATCCAGACAGTTATTTACTTGTACATTTCTATAAATGACGTACATCCAAATGTATGTATATTGACAATTCCACCTCTCTCCTTCTTTTATATTGGCGGATAGAAGAAAACTTATTATACCAAAGTTGTAACTAGAATTTTAGTGTTGACACAAAGATACTTGGTCCTACTCTGACTGCAGGGTAGTTACAAGGGATCTATGTATTTGTGTGTATGTAGTGATTGTTATTTGATAGACTTTGGGTTGCTGTTTTGAGTTAGCGTTGGTATGCTTATGTAGGATTATTGTATGTATGCATATATGTGTGCGATCTCTGGGGAAATAATCAAATAGCTACAGAGAGTGGCAACCAGCGTTACCATATATATTTTTTAAAGAACTTGCTAAATCTGAAAAAAAACTTTTTTCCAAAACAAAAACTTTTTTTCTACAAAAGTACCAAAATTTTAAAAGAAAACAGCTATTCGATATTGTTTTGTAAAAAGTAATGAAAATGGTTAGGCTAACTGACCCTTTAGACACTGTTGCAGTAATAATGGAGTGAGACAATATAAGATCGTTTTTTTGCATACAAACATTACTTAATATTTTCATTCAATATACTGCAAAAGTTCAATTATGGACATATTTATAAAAAAACTTGAAAAAACTTTATATTTTCAAAAAACTTGTTGGCATCTCAAAAGACTTCCAAAAAAAGGGAAAACTTGACAAATGGTAACGCTGGTGGGAACCCTGTTGGGAATGGAAGTGGAAAGGGAATGTATTTGGTAATGTGTGTTTATGTTGTTGGATTCATGTATGTGATCGTATCTATTTTTACTTTGAAGAATATAATTGCTTGTGTGTATTGTTTGGGCCTCGAGAGTTTATCATACATATTTACAAATGAATGTGTATATGTTTTCTAGGCTATTGACGTTGCTATTCTTATGGAGATAGAAAATATTGTGTTGGCATATACTGTGCAGCACTACCAATGAATGCAGCTCTTTAATTCCTACGCACGCGTACAACCGCGGTTTGGTGTCATCTCCTTTGGCGCTTGCTTTGTTAGTTTGTCTTCACTTACCTTTGCCGATACACACACATCAGAAACAAAACCATACAGTCCACATTTGATTAGTACAAGAAACATTTAAAAGAATTCAAGAAAACTATAGATGTATAATAAAATTACAAATTAATGTATAATAAACATAATAATAAAGAAAATTAAAAACAAAGAATAATTTCTTAAATTCAAAAGCATATATTGGTCCTCCTCGCCAAATCTGAATCAGTGTAAAGGATGCAAGTTTGTTGGTGAAGTGCAAGTGTTAAGATTCAATTCAAGGAAAAGTTGTGGGCAATCAGTGCAAGTGTTGTTCAACAGGAACAAAAGTCATACGGTTATAGAAACCAATTTAAAAAGAATATTCATATGTATACGTTTATTTAAGTTATAACCGGTGATCGAATAATTCGTAAAAGTCCGTGGTATATACATATATACAGACGAATAATCCGTTAAAAGACGTGGTATACTTACGTACATACATACATTCGTGTATACATATAGCTACCGTACGCGTATTATATACAAAGGCTAGCGGTTCGAAAAATTTGAGAGAGAGGGTTGTGCAAGTATATAGAAGAGAACAAAAAGAAAAAAAATGCAAATTCGTTCCAAGTAAAACAAGAAAAAGCAAAAAGTGTTCAATGCTAAGAGCAAAGTCAAACAAGTATTTGGGAAAAAAGGAATTGGCAAGTATTGCAAGTATTGCAAGTTATGCTTTGCTAATTCACTAATACATAAATAATATTTGTGTGTGGCACAAGGAAAATGACCAAATCCAAACTAACAGTGCAAGTTAATACAAGAAGTTGGTTATATACATATATATGTACATAAAGTACTGTGAGAAACATACATAAGACAATTGGAAATAAACAAAAGGAGTTCGTTAGTAACTTAAAATCAATTATAAAACAGAGTACTTACGACACGCGTCAAGCCTCAAACTGTGTGAAAACAAATAAAAAATTCAGAAAATTGGCATATTACTAATTAAATTATCTATGTTGAGAAAAGAAAAAAGTGACAACTATATATTTGAAATGAGAAATTTATGAACTTCAAATTTAATTAAGAATAACAATAAAAGAAACGTAAATACAGTGAAGACTTAAATTAAATAAAATTTTTATAACAAGAATATTTTCAAACAAATGATAAAATCGTGAAGAATAAATAGTTGCCAACATAACGAAAGAATAAGAATTGAAAGATCTTAATAAACAACTAACTACAGAATAGTAACTGGCAGAAAAACTGTAGGTACAATAACTTTTTTCTTATACAATGGCTGATATGAAAACAATAAATTCGAAACGCCGCGTCGAGAAGGGTTCGATATCTCGCGCCTTAACGTTTGTACATAATCTTCCCGCCGAAATTAGTGATCCGCAAATACAAGCTCGTCTCAGTCGTTTAGATGCTGCGTATCAAGAACTTAAAGAGCTTAAAACACAATTGTACGATTTTGAATCAGATGCGAATTTTGTCGATCCCGGTGAAGAGTTGGCAGAATACGAAGGGAAATATTTTGTGGCTAAGGGAGTTTTTGGCGAATTATTAGATTCTCTTAGACCTCGTGCCGCAAGTGTGGAACCGCAGAATGAAACGCTTAATAGGTTGGCTGAACAACATTCAACGCTTTTAAATCGACTCGAATCGCCATTTCACGCTCGCAGCAATGATAATGATTTGCCGAAAATAAAGATTGAACCGTTTGATGGCAAATATAAGGATTGGCCAGCTTTTAAAGACCTGTTTACAAGTACGATTGATTCTAAGGCTAATTTAACAAATACGCAAAAATTTCATTACTTGAAATCTGTTTTAAAAGATGACGCCACGAAGCTCATAAAACATTTGCAAATTTCAGATGCATCGTATATCACCGCTTGGGAACGGCTCAAAGAACGTTTTGACCGTCCAAGGCATATTGTGAATTCGTACATCGATACCTTTATGGCTCTTTTACCAGTCAAAGAGGAAAGTTCCATAGGGTTACGCAGAATATCGGATATTTCTAACGAAGTTATTAGAGGCTTAGAGGCAATAGGTTTCAATGAACGTGATCATTGGCTAGTTTATATCCTGCAGTCGAAAATAGACGCAGATTCCCGCAGAAAATGGATTGAGAAATCGCGCGAAGAAGTTAAATCAACCATAACTCAATTGTTAACATTTTTAGATCAACGATGTGAGGAGATTGAACTGGGGAAGAATGCAGAGAAGAAAAATCACAACAAAACGCTTATTTCAAGATATAACTCTTCTACGGCATTGGTAGCAGTCAACAATGATAAATCATGTTCAAATTGTTGTAATTGTAGTTCTAGTGAACACCATATACATAAGTGTCCACATTTCCTATCTTTATCTATAGATCAGCGTCGTACGTTAGTAAAAAAACAAGAATCTGTGCTTTAATTGCCTTCGTCCTGGGCACACAGTATACAATTGCAAATCAAAAAATAAGTGTCGTTTTTGCCAACGTAGTCACAATAGCCTTCTACACATGGTACAGGATTTTAAAAATAGTCAACGAAATAAGCCGTGTGCGTGAGACATCCTCGCGATGAATCGGCTGGCAAAGTCAATGTCAAACACATCTTGCCAACTGCAATTGTCAAGGTACGCAATATGACCGGAAATTTCATCACTTGTCGTGTTTTGCTTGACACCGCGTCGGAGTATTCGTACATCACTGAAGACTGTATCAAACGTTTAGGTCTGTCACGTAACCCATCGCGTATGCCTCTTGCTGGAATTCAGTTGGTTAAAGCAGACCCAACTCGTGGTCACACTTGTGTTCATATTGAATCCAGAATCTCACAATATTCCATTGATGCTTTCGTGCACGTATTGGGACATATTACAGCGTCCTTACCAAGAGCTAGAATAAATTATTTTGACTCAGATATGCTTACGAATCTGCAACTTGCTGATCCATATTGGAATCGCTCATCACCAATTGACATTCTGTTGGGAGCTGATGAAGTTTGGGAAATTCTTTCCAACGAAAAATTGAAGAATGATCAAGGCAAGGTCATTGGTGTTTTAACATTATTTGGCTGGGTTGTTACGTCAGGAATTGTCTCAGGGGAAACGCAAGTACACACAACATTACATACCCTGGGTGACCTTGATCAATCGATCCGTTCATTTTGGGATATTGAAGAGTGTTCCAATATTCCAACAAAGTTGCAAGATGAGGCCGAAGTAGTGGAACAACATTTTAAGGGCTAATTACATAAAATTTATGCAGGAATATCAGAATTTAGGCCACATAGAGAGCTCAAACCAAATGAAGTTGATGTGGGTGACGACCAGGTATATTATATACCTCATCATCCAGTTATTGGCGCAAAGCTAAGATTCGTCTTTGATGGATCGTTTAAGGACTCCTCTGGCATTTCTCTTAATGACAGATTACACATTGGACCTTCCATTCAGCGCAATTAGTTTGCTGTTTGTCTCAGATTTCAACTTCACGAGTATGTTTTCACTGCTGATATCGTAAAAATATTTCGACAGATATGGTTAGCCGAAAAACATCGCAACTTTCAAAGGATTTTTTGGAGAGAAAGCCCAAATCAACCACTCAAGCAGTTTCAGCTCTGCACGGTAAGATATGGAAAAGCCTCCGCACCATTCCTGGCCGTGAGAGTGCTTGAGCAACTAGCTATGGATTACAAGGAATCACATCCCAACGCATCAAGAATATAACTCAATGATTTTTATGTGGACGATGTATTGACAGTAGCAACATCTGAACAACAGTTGATTCAAAATCGGAACGAACTAGTAAACTTACTTTCACAAGCTGGAATTCAATTAAGCAAATGGATATCAAATAGTAAAGCACTGTCAACTAACGCAAGTCAAAATGCACCAAGTTTTTTAAAAACGAGTGATGGTGATTCCTCCAAAGTGCTTGGCATCCACTGGTATTCCAGCGAAGACCGCATTGGATACAAGATCTGCCTAGGAAATATACAGCTTTCCACAAAAAGATCTGTCTTGTCTGACGTATCCCGAACTTTTGATCCATTGGGGTTGGTGTCTCCGGTAATTATCAAATTTAAAATTCTATTTCAAGAGCTGTGGCTCATGAATCTAAATTGGGACGATGTGTTGCCACCGCATATTAGTACAATATGGTTGAAATATAGACAAGATTTGTATAACCTGGTAAAATTAAAAGTATCACGTTTTGTGCCTAATGAGAGTTCGGAAATCATATTGCATTGCTTTAGCGACGCATCGCTGAAAGCTTACTCCGCGGTCATTACACGTCATTACTAGCCTCAAAACCTCGTGTCTCACCTCTGAAACAAATCTCCTAACCCAGATTGGAGATATGTGGAGCGTTGTTGCTGACTAGGTTGATGAAATCTATCAGTTCATCATTGCCTCATAAGAACATCAAGGTACAGGCCTGGCATGACTCAACAGTCGTATTATCGTGGTTATCTGTGCAGCCGATCACTTTGAAGACTTTTGTAGGTAATCGCACGTCAGAAATATTGAAAACTCTCCCTCGAAGTCATTGGGGGCATGTGAGTACTAAAGAAAATCCTGCGGACTACGCTTCAAGGGGTATGATGGCCGGTCAGTTGCTGAATTACAAACTCTGGTGGAGAGGCCCCCTTTTCTTGCGAGACGGAAATGGGGAAAACGAGAAACATACGCTGCCGCCTGTCAACTTGCCCGATGTAGAAGCGGAACTCAAGAAGATAGCTTTCAGTTTTACTACGCAAAGAACTACAACAGAACATCCACTTGAAATCATACTTGAAAAGACGTCCAGCTGGTGGAAATTGTTACGCTTTACAGCATATGTGAAAAGGTTTATCAATTTACGTGTATACAAGGTCAAAAACCCAAGCAGCTTTCTATCCTTTGACGAAATTGCGAATGCAAAAATTACCAGTCTAGAATTATCCTAAGATTACTTTACGTCAGACCGAGATAGACTTCATCGTGGGTTAGAGGTCATCAAGAATTCTCAACTGATGAAACTGTCACCTTATATAGACGGGCAAGGCCTTCTTAGAGTAGGAGGTCGCCTACAAAATTCAGAGCTCGCAAGCACAGTTCAACATCCTATTATCCTACCAAAGGGGCATAAGATTACCACACTTATAATTGAAGAGCAGCATCGTAAGAATTTGCATCCTGGTGTTTCAGCTTTATTTGTGATCATCCGTCAGCAGTACCGGGTAATTGGTGCTAGGAATTTAATTCGTTACATCACACATAAATGCTTGAAATGTTATAGACAAGCACAACACAAAACTCAACAGCGAATGGAAGACCTTCCCGCGGTGCGGGTACGACAAGCATTTCCGTTCGAGAATACCGGCTGTGATTACGCCGGTCCGTTTACACTGAAGATTCACCATGGCCGAAATCCTAAAACTACAAAGGGCTACATCTGTTTATTCGTGTGCATAGTGACCTCCGCAATACACCTAGAATTATCAACAGACTTAAGCACCGAATGTTTTCTAGCTGCATTGCGACGCTTCATGGCAAGTCGTGGCAAATGTTCGGCAATTTATAGTGATAACGGTAGGAACTTCGTTGGCGCCAAGCGTGTTCTAAATGAATTATACAACCATCTCCAAGATGAAAAACACAACGGAGTCGTAGCATCAACACTAGCTCAAGAGGGAATAAAATGGACGTTTACGCCACCGTATTCACCACATTGGGGTGGTATCTGGGAATCGGGCATCTGCTCGGTTAAACTAAATCTACGACGTGTCATCGGAAATTGCATATTGACATATGATCAAATGCACACGCTTCTTGCACAAACAGAAGCTGTCGTTAATTCCAGACCATTGGGCTATGCCCCGGACACGGAGTACTCCTACCTTTCGCCATCACATTTTTTGATTGGTAGGCCAACAACAATGGTACCTAAAGGTGATTTGAGCAACATTCATTCGAACCGACTTTCATATTGGCAAAATGTACAGTGTATGTACCAGGGGTTTTGGAAACAATGGAGCAATGAATACTTGACCTCACTTCAGCATCGCCCGAAATGGTGCAAAATTCACTCGAATATCAACACTAATGATATCGTACTAGTGAAAGAAGACAGACTACCTCCCGCTCCCTGGATGATGGGCCGAGTAATTGAGACGTTTCCAGGGCCTGTTGGTTTGGTTCGAGTAGTACGATTGAACACATCCTCAGGAACGATGACCAGGAACATTTCCAGAATTATTAAACTTCCAGCATGCTGACACTGTCTTTCAGGGTTGGCCGGGATATTGACGAACCAACTACTGTGCAGCACTACCAATGAATGCAGCTCTGTAATTCCTACGCACGCGTACAACCGCGGTTTGGTGTCATCTCCTTTGGCGCTTGCTTTGTTAGTTTGTCTTCACTTACCTTTGCCGATACACACACATCAGAAACAAAACCATACAGTCCACATTTGATTAGTACAAGAAACATTTAAAAGAATTCAAGAAAACTATACATGTATAATAAAATTACAAATTAATGTATAATAAACATAATAATAAAGAAAATTAAAAACAAAAAATTATTTCTTAAATTCAAAAACAAATATTTTTATTTCAGTATATTTTACTTACAATAACACAGGATTCAGACGATGAAATTTATGACGTCTATTTTTCTTGATTCCCTTTTGAAGTTTCTACCAAAAATTTATTGCGTTCATACGATGATTATTTTTACATGTCTAATTTTTTTATTGATTTTGATTTTTGTGACGACCAAAGTCACTAGTTCGTTTTGGCCCACAACTTCTAGATAAGTGGTTGGTTTATCTTATTATTTTATTATTTATTATTAATTTTCTAAAAGTTATTAACCTTAACTTTATAGAATTAACAAGCTTTCTTTTTTATTAATATTATATTATTATTATTATCATGACAGGTCTACAATTATACATAAGTGTATGAAACTAAAATTTTGAATCTTTGTTTAAAATTAACGGAAATGTCAGAACAACATACAGGCATATTACACAAATACACAACGCTGAGTATACTACCATGCATGAAATATGCGATCGTCATCATATGATAAAGCATATGGAGTATGTAATGCAGTCGTTTGTGTGGTTGTGTACTTGTGTGTGTTGTCTGGCACAAGTATAAAAGGGCGAGCCATCGTTGTATCGATGATTAGTGTGTTGGCAGCAAGCGCTGGCGAAAGAGGTAATAATAGAGATAGGACACTGCTTTATTATTAAATCTTTTTGTTAGTAAATTTGAGGCAACCACTAAGATACTAAGTTCCTTTCTTTTTGAGTATTTTTATTTATGAGTGGGAGAGGCTGCCTTTGGGAATTAGGACACTTTTTTCAAAGGTGAATCAATACTCTTATAAATAAAAATTGAGCTTTTTGAGTAATAATAGAGATAGGACACTGCTCTATTATTAATTAAACCACGGAGATATTAAGTTCTCTATTTTTGTTTTGATTCTTTTTTTTTATTTATTGGAGGGAGAAGCTGCCTTTGGGAATTAGGACCTTTTTTTCCAATCAATAAAATCAATACTCTTATAAATAAAAATTGAGCTATTTGAGTAATAATAGAGATAGGACACTGCTCTATTATTAACTCTCTTGTTTTTATTTTGTTTGCAAATCTGAGGCAAACCACGGAGATATTAAATCTCTCTATATATTTTTTTTGTTTTCTTTTAATATTTTTATTTATACGTGGGAGAGGCTGCCTTTGGGAATTAGGACACTTTTTTCCAAAAGGTGAATCAATACACTTATAAATAAAAATTGAGCATTTTTCTCTTCTCTTTGTTTAAAATTAACGGAAATGTCAGAAAAACATACAGGCATATTACACAAATACATAACGCTGAGTATACTACCATGCATGATAAATATGCGATCGTCATCATATGATAAAGCATATGGAGTATGTAATGCAGTCGTTTGTGTGGTTGTGTACTTGTGTGTGTTGTCTGGCACAAGTATAAAAGGGCGAGCCATCGTTGTATCGATGATTAGTGTGTTGGCAGCAAGCGCTGGCGAAAGAGGTAATAATAGAGATAGGACACTGCTTTATTATTAAATCTTTTTGTTAGTAAATTTGAGGCAACCACTAAGATACTAAGTTCCTTTTTTTTTGAGTATTTTTATTTATGAGTGGGAGAGGCTGCCTTTGGGAATTAGGACACTTTTTTCAAAGGTGAATCAATACTCTTATAAATAAAAATTTAGCTTTTTGAGTAATAATAGAGATAGGACACTGCTCTATTATTAATGCTCTATTATTAATTAAACCACGGAGATATTAAGTTCTCTATTTTTGTTTTGATTCTTTTTTTTATTTATTGGAGGGAGAGGCTGCCTTTGGGAATTAGGACATTTTTTTCCAATCAATAAAATCAATACTCTTATAAATAAAAATTGAGCTATTTGAGTAATAATAGAGATAGGACACTGCTCTATTATTAACTCTCTTGTTTTTATTTTGTTTGCAAATCTGAGGCAAACCACGGAGATATTAAATCTCTCTATATATTTTTTTTGTTTTCTTTTAATATTTTTATTTATACGTGGGAGAGGCTGCCTTTGGGAATTAGGACACTTTTTTCCAAAAGGTGAATCAATACACTTATAAATAAAAATTGAGCATTTTTCTCTTCTCTAAAATTTTAGTTTCTTATTTTTTTTTTTTTTTTTTGGCTACGCGATTTAACAGCCATAATTTATACTTATTTTTTTGAGTAAATAAAGGAGTATTGCTAACGATAAATGAACCTGGTGTACTCGTTTTAATTTTCGTCCAAGTAACCAAGAGAAGGTACGTTACAATTTCTATTTAATCCACACGACTCTGGACTCCGCTGAGCCTACCCTAGCCACCAGCGAATCCATGTCGTTACATTTGGCGCCCGAGCAGGGACTCTTTGTCCTTTAAACAAAGAGCCACAAAGGGTAAATAAACATTGTTTAAATGGGTTTCAAGTTTTAATGTTCTTGCTCCATTTAAGCAGTGTATTTTCCCATTTAAATAACTATTAATTAAAAGGAATATAATATATATAAAACCATAATAAATATCTAAAATAATTTAATAATAAAATAATAATAATTAATAAATAAATAAACAATAAAATAAAACAAAATAAAATATCTAAAATAATTAAATAATAAAACAATAATAATAACTAATAAATAAATAAACAATAAAATAAAACAGAATAAATATCTAAAATAATAAAATAATAAATAATAAGTAATAAAATAAATAAATTGGTACGAAAAAAGGTTAAACATTAATTATTCCATAATTTTTTTTATATTATTTGGAATTTTTTCATATTTAAAATTTTTCTTAAAGGCCTGTTGTACATATGGGATGACAATAAGTTTTTAAGAAAATAACTTGAAATATTCCAACATTTTTAAAGAAAAAAAATAAATAAAAGAAATTTTTTTTATTATTATTATAAATAATTTTATATTTAGATTTTTTTGGCAAAAGAGTTGTTGTTCGATAACGTATTACCAACCACAACGAGATGCTTTATTCTACGAATCCAGCAGTGTCCCGGGGCAATTCAACATGTTAAAAACATCGTGGGTATACTCCCTTAAAAAAGAGGAGCTTATAAGTTACTTGACACAGTGTGAAGAGAACACTACCGGAACGGCGGAAGAACTGAGAAAGCATCTGACTCTTGATCACGAAGAAGCTAAGATCCAGAAATTTCTGGCATGGCAGCGAGCAATGACGCCAGCGCTACCACTTCTACAGACCTCCGACTGTTGCTGCCGGATGAACGAAACGATAAGACGCTTGCATCACCAGCAAAAATTTACCTTTCCGGACCATCAAGCAAATCAACACTCCCTAGCGCACCATCAAACGAACGTGTAGCCACCATTGAGCTTGTATGGAAATGGGGTCTAAAGTACGATGGTGGAAAAAATCCCTTAGGATTCATCGAACGGGTGGAGGAACTAGCCGGTATGTATGAAATTGACCTAATAAATGTGTTACGGGTCATGTCAGAGCTCTTACGAGATAAGGCACTAATACGGTTCCGCAACAACAATAAACAGTGGGGCCAGTGGACAACTTTTAAGCGAAGCTTTTTCAATTTCTTTTTGCCGCCACGATATTTTGAAAAATTGGATGACGAGATTCGTGAGAGAGTGCAACGACCACGGGAAACCTTTAAGGATTATGTGTTGGCTTTTCAAGACTTGATGCATCATACTAAACTTAATACCGAGGAAAAACTTGAGCGGATTTTTCGAAATTCCCAACCAGATTACCAGTGGTATATACGTCGGAAAGATTTTGCTAACCTGGACGACCTGATTGCACTGGCGGCTGAGCTCGAAAGTATTCCTGCCACGTCACATCATGTCCGAGGGCAGCAACATTGCTCGATAGTCAGTCTGGTGCAAAGGCCCATACATTTGCGTTCATCAGCTCAATGTACTGCACAAGCTTCTCACGTCCAAGACAACAATACAAAACTTATATGGGAAGATGAAAAGGTAAAAGCGGTACTTCAGGTCGAGAACTGCGCCATTGAAGGCATCATAGACACTGGAGCCACCCGTAGTTTCATCACATCGGAGTTAGTAGAACAATTGTTCCGCAAGCTGCCATATGTGCCTGTAGAAATAGAAGTGCTACTGGCCAACGGGTCAAAGACCATCATCTCCGAAGCAGTGCAATGTAAGGTAAGGCTGGGAAATCAAAACCGTCTTCACGATTTCTTAGTGATGAAAGCAGCCACAGAACCGATAATGCTGGGGGTAGACTTCCTTGCAGCATTCAACACCAAAATCCTATGTGCAGGACTGTCAGCGCAAGCAAAACATACTCCGGACAAAAAGTTAACCAAGGTAAGCCAAATAAATTACAGATTAATGCGTAGACCAGTCGCTACAGTACGCACCGTACAGAAACCTGCTCTACAAGAACAAATTCAGCAGTTTCTGGACACGGAACTGCCTAAATTTCAATTAATTAAAGGGCTATCGTCTGTCGCCACACACCGCATTGTAATGAAGGATGAACGGCCAATAAAGATCCGATATGCTCCCAGAAACCCGGCTATGCAGGCTTTAATTGATGAAGAAGTCAATAAATTGCTGGAAAAAGGGTGCATTGAGCCATCGCATAGTCCATTTAGTTTCCCCATAACACTGGTGAAAAAAAAGGATGGAACATGGCGCACCTGCATGGATTTCCGTCAACTTAATGCCAGGTCAGTGCCAGATGCGTATCCACTACCAAGAATTTACACTATTCTCGACAGACTCCGCAACGCAAAGTTCATCAGTAGTCCCTTAAAGACGGCTACTGGCAAATTCCGATGGAGGATGACAGCAAGAAATACACCGCCTTTGCTGTCTCTGGCCGAGGACTTTACCAATGGAAAGTAATGCCATTTGGGTTGCATTCCGCCCCAGCAACTTTTCAACGGGCTCTAGACAGTGTCATTGGGCCAGATATGGAACCATTTGCTTTCGCCTATTTTTACGATATAATCGTTATCGGCTCCAACTTTGAAGAGCATTTACGAAATTTGAAGGAGGTGTTCCGACGACTCAGGGCAGCCAACCTGCGAATAAATGTGGACAAATGTAAGTTCTTTCAAGCCGAGACGAAATACTTAGGACATATAGTGACTAGAGACGGCATCAAGACTGACCCAGAGAAAACAGCAGCAGTGGCACAGATGCCGACTCCAACCAACACTAAGGAAGTTCACCGATTCCTGGGTGTTACCTCGTAGTACAGACGTTTTGTACCAAATTTTGCACAGATTTGGCAGCCATTAACACAGATGTTAAAGAAAGGCAAACACTGGAAGTGGGGCGAAGATCAACAAAAAGCCTTCAATTCACTGAAAACAAAACTAACCTGCGCTCCAATATTAGCCTGCCCGGATTTCTCCAAGCCGTTCACGCTGCAAACTGATGCAAGTGACATTGGCTTAGGAGCCGTCCTAACACAAACATTTGAAGATGTCTAACGAGTGATCGCCTATGCAAGTCGACACCTGAATACAGCCGAGAAAAACTACTCAGCGACTGAGAAAGAATGTCTGGCTATCGTTTGGGGAATACGCAAGATGCGCCACTACCTGGAGGGCTACGAGTTCAAAGTAGTCACAGACCATCTGGCATTGAAGTGGCTCAATTCCATCAATAACCCAACTGGCCGGCTGGCGAGATGGGCGCTAGAATTGCAGCAATATAAATTTACCATCAGTTATCGGAGAGGTAAGCAAAATGTAGTGGCAGACACACTTTCTAGGCACCCATTTGAAGAGGTCAACTTGGCACAAACCACACCCGCGTCCTCATGTAAATGGCTTGAAGGTAAGATGAACGTCGTGAGACAACAGCCAGAGAATTTTGATGACTATTCCATCGTAGATGGGCACCTTTATAGATATATCAACCGAGAAGTTAATGACGAAGACTCCACTCCTTGGAAATTGTGTGTGGCCACACCCGCACGAACTCAAGTGCTACAGGAGGCACACAACCAACTCACTGGAGGACACTTAGGTGTCAGAAAAACTCTAAATAAAATTGCCAGTCGCTACTAATGGCCAGGTATGGCCCATGATATTAAGAAATATGTCCGAAGCTGCGACATTTGTCAGCGGTATAAAGTGGCCCAGCAATTGCCAGCAGGGAAAATGTTGACACAGGTACCTGAAGAGCCATTGTCACTTCTGTGTGCGGATTTCATTGGTCCATTGCCGTGGACTCAACATGGCAACTCGATGCTCCTCGTATTCTTCGATAGTTTTTCTAAATGGTGTGAACTGATTCCCCTACAGAAGGCAACAGCAGAGGGAGTAGTAAGGCGCTGCGAGAACGCATAGTGGCACGGTATGGCGTACCAAAACTGTTTCGTACTGACAACGGAACCCAATTCACAGCGCAGGTTCTGAAGAAATATTTAAAAGACGTGGGAGTCACCCAGCAATTCACAGCACCCTACACGTCTCAAGAGAACCCCACTGAGCGGGCCAATCGTACAATTAAAACAATTATAGCCCAGTTTGTAAAGGAGAAGCATAGTACGTGGGAAGACTTACTACCCGAAATCATGTTGGCCATCAACACCAGCACTTCTGAAACGACTGGTTATACGCCTGCATTTCTAACACAACGTAGAGAGCCGCGTTTACCAAATGTCCTCTACGATCAAGTGACTAGAGCCCGAAT
This sequence comes from Tachina lurida, assembly GCA_944452675.1. Classification (NCBI taxonomy): domain Eukaryota; kingdom Metazoa; phylum Arthropoda; class Insecta; order Diptera; family Tachinidae; genus Tachina; species Tachina lurida. The sequence continues at coordinate 103,332,653 of OX101753.1, read as the reverse complement.
TGTTGAGCCCGATGAACGTGCGAGCGAGCTAAAGGACATATTTGCAATAGTCCGGCGCAACATAGCGAAGGCCGCTCAGAAACAAAAACATCACTACAATTTGCGACGTCGCCAATGGCAATCCAAAGTCGGGGATCGGATACTAGTACGACTGCACCCACTGTCGAAAGCAATTGACAATTTTGCAGTAGCGAGAAGCGCACAGCGCATCTTAGTGACCTGAAACTTTTTGTCGAACCACCAAATTAATAAGTTGTTTTTCAATCTCCATAGGTCATTGGAATAGAAAATGGTGAAGTATAACAAGCCGAGCCAACGTATATGGTATAAGAATCCCAATCCCACAATTTCCATTTCATCAAAATTGTCACCTACACCGAGAACACATCACCAATGACTACAGACATAGCAACATCAGGAGCTAATAACAAACACCATGCCAAACACCAGTTTCTCATCCGCCAAACCGGTAGAAGTCTGCTTCAGTCAAGATCCACAAGCACTGCAGGTGCAAAATACGAGTCATCCTTGGCAAAACAACAATACAGCCCCCGGTAGAAGGAACGCAATGTGACAACCAAAGTCACTAGTTCGTTTTGGCCCACAACTTCTAGATAAGTGGTTGGTTTATCTTATTATTTTATTATTTATTATTAATTTTCTAAAAATTATTAACCTTAACTTTATAGAATTAACAAGCTTTCTTTTTTATTAATATTATATTATTATTATCATGACAGGTCTACTATTATACATAAGTGTATGAAACTAAAATTTTGAATCTTTGTTTAAAATTAACGGAAATGTCAGAACAACATACAGGCATATTACACAAATACACAACGCTGAGCATACTACCAAGCATGAAATATGCGATCGTCATCATATGATAAAGCATATGGAGTATGTAATGCAGTCGTTTGTGTGGTTGTGTACTTGTGTGTGTTGTCTGGCACAAGTATAAAAGGGCGAGCCATCGTTGTATCGATGATTAGTGTGTTGGCAGCAAGCGCTGGCGAAAGAGGTATTAATAGAGATAGGACACTGCTTTATTATTAAATCTTTTTGTTAGTAAATTTGAGGCAACCACTAAGATACTAAGTTTCTTTTTTTTGAGTATTTTTATTTATGAGTGGGAGAGGCTGCGTTTGGGAATTAGGACACTTTTTTCAAAGGTGAATCAATACTCTTATAAATAAAAATTGAGCTTTTTGAGTAATAATAGAGATAGGACACTGCTCTATTATTAATGCTCTATTATTAATTAAACCACGGAGATATTAAGTTCTCTATTTTTGTTTTGACTCTTTTTTTTATTTATTGGAGGGAGAGGCTGCCTTTGGGAATTAGGACACTTTTTTCCAAAGGTGAATCAATACTCTTATAAATAAAAATTGAGCTATTTGAGTAATAATAGAGATAGGACACTGCTCTATTATTAACTCTCTTGTTTTTATTTTGTTTGCAAATCTGAGGCAAACCACGGAGATATTAAATCTCTCTATATATTTTTTTTTGTTTTCTTTTAATATTTTTATTTATACGTGGGAGAGGCTGCCTTTGGGAATTAGGACACTTTTTTCCAAAAGGTGAATCAATACACTTATAAATAAAAATTGAGCATTTTTCTCTTCTCTAAAATTTTAGTTTCTTATTTTATGTTTTTTTTTTTTGGCTACGCGATTTAACAGCCATAATTTATACTTATTTTTTGAGTAAATAAAGGAGTATTGCTAACGTTAAATGAACCTGGTGTACTCGTTTTAATTTTCGTCCAAGTAACCAAGAGAAGATACGTTACAATTTCTATTTAATCCACACGACTCTGGACTCCGCTGAGCCTTCCCTAGCCACCAGCGAATCCGTGTCGTTACATTTTTATTGATTTTATTGTTTATACATACATTTGTAGTAGATACGCTGTCGGAGAATGTGTGCTTGACTACAAAAATAGTTAACTTATAGTTAAATTTTCTTAGACAGACTAAAAGCTAACTGCAAAGTCATCCAGAACAAGCCCAAAACTAATTCTTAAGTTGAGTACGTAGTCAAATTTGATGAGAGCCAAAACATTTATTCTCAGCTACTTTGAAACTAATTTCAGTTTTATATTAACATTTTGCTGTTGTTATTTTAGATGGTTGGTAACTTAACCGAGTGGTAGCGCGTTGAGTACACAACGTGTGATGATACATGTCGAACCCCTGAAAAATGATTTAAAAAAGTCAACTTTAAGTTAGTTAAAAGTAGTGCAGAGTGAGACAATTGACTACCGCCTAGGACATCGCAATGTTAAAATATTCAGTTGATTACATTGAAAGTAATCCAAGTGTCAGTCAGTACTATTTGCGAAATAGTTAGCTTAAAATTAACCGAATTTCCGACAGGGTACTTTTTTAATACAATTTTGCTTCGAAGAACACACCAATATGAGAATATTAATAATAAAACGTAACAACAAGAACACAAATTAGTGTAAAGAAAAATATGAAAAAAACCATAGAAAACAGAAATCGAGTCATTTTTTCTATCCCTCTTTCTTCTCTACCCCGTTCGCTTTCAAACCAAAAATGACGTCGGAAAATAGACTTCATAGAAGTCTTCGTGTGAATTAGGTGTAATAGAAATTTATTTTATGTATACTTCTGACAATATGTCAAATAATAAATTTCTTTAAAGTATATTTTACTTTAATGTAACAATTATAGGAAATAGCTTTTGGAGACATACACCAAAACTTATAGAAGCATCTACTTTTACGTGTCCCGATTTTTCTCGTACCTTTGTATTACAAACTAATGCTAGAGATTTTGTTCTGGATGTTGCTGTTTATATGAATTTCATCATATATCGTAATACCAACAGAGAATTGAAGCACAGCTGCGAATAACGTTGTAAATGACAATTTAAAAAAAACCAGTTTTTTCACAGATTACCAGTAACATAACTCTCTTGCGTTGCTCAAACATCAAACCATCCAAAATTATGCATCTGATCGCCGTCAAAATACAATTACAATCAGTCAGTCAGTGGAAAACTTTGTAAGTAACTAATAAATCATGCAAACAAAATTGTCGAAAATAATTGATACATTTAGCAGAGATACAAAAAGAAAAGATAATGCTAGTTATCATTATTTTCGATTCGCTAAGAAAATGTAAACGAGAAAAACAATCTTGCCTTAAAATACGTTTTGTGGCTCTCCTGCAAAATCCTTATTTTGTCACTTAAAACGTTATTCGCGGCTCACCTTCAATTGTGGAAATGTGTATGTGTGTGTGTGTTTGTGTGTGTGTGTATATGTGTGTGTGTGTATGTATGAATTTCATCATATGTCGTAATAAATTAGATTTGATGACTACTACGCGATTCTCATATAAAGTATATAAGTAGAAGAAATAATGTAGATTGTCATCAGTCTGCTTTGATATCTCCACAAGTGACAACCTATTTTCTCATCCAAAATTTCTAAAGTGTTTGAAATCCAAAAACTATAAAAGTGCTAGTACTAATTAAATAAATTGTTTATAACTAAAATAAATTGTTTATAACTTTTTTTTTTTTTTATAATACATGATATTTATTTATTGTATCTTCATATATGAACTAACAATAAGTATTCAAATCTTAAATATAAAAATATAATTAGGCCCGACCAGTGTCGGACATAAGCTTAGTAATAGTTATATATAATACATAAGTAGTGATAATCAAAAGGAAAAAATATAAAAACTAAAAGTATTTTCAGGAAGACCCATCTGGAGTGCTGTGAATAAGAGCCCTTGTGTCCCCCTTTTTTAGGCGGATGTGTCCAGTAAAGTTCAAAATATTACGGGCAAGTGGATTAGGATGTGACTCGAGTTTTGTTAGATATTTGCCTGCGTGTTTTGCAATTTCTTCAGTCACTAGTGGCATATTCAAATCACGATGTATATTTGAATTTTTGATGTACCATGGAGCCGATGTTATCATGCGTAAAATTTTGTTTTGCCTGCGTTGAATTTTCTCTACATTTGAAGCTGAAGCAGTGCCCCATAGTTGAATTCCATAGCACCATATTGTCTTTAAAAGCGACTTGTATATTAAAAGTTTACAGTCTAGGCTAAGTGTTGAATTTCGACCAATCAGCCAATGTACCTGAGTTAATTTAAGTTTCATTTGAGTTAACTTAGAGTCAATAGCTCCATCTGGCTAATGTGTTCCTGGAGTTTGCGGGATGCCTCATCAGGGTTTTCATGCATACTAAGGCAGGCTGTATCGTCGGCAAATGTGGAAGTATGGATACTACTGCTCACTGGCATATCACAAGTATAAATTAAATATAAAACTGGTCCCAGTATACTCCCCTGTGGCACACCAGATAAAATTGTTTCAGGCCTACTTGTAAAGTCTCCTTCCGCAATAGTGAACTTACGGGAAATAATGTAACTTTCCAAAAGATTTAAAATGTTTATTGGTAAGTCTTCAATTTTAAATTAGGCCTTCATGCCACACTTTATCAAATGCCTGGGAAACGTCAATAAACAGCGCAGAACAATACTTTTTTTCCTCAAAAGTTCTTCTTATAAATTGAACCAATCTGTGAGTTTGTTCAATGGTGCTATGCTGACTTCTAAAACCAAATTGATGGTCTGGTATGCACCCACTACTAATTAGAATTGGGGACAATTTTGTTTTGAGCAGTTTTTCGAAAAGCTTTGACATTGTAGATAGTAGACTTATTGGCCTATATGACTCAGCCTTGGTTATATCTTTGCCCGGCTTTGGAATCATTTTAACCTTGGCAAGTTTCCAGTTGTGTGGATAATACTCCAGTCGTAAAATAGCATTAAATATGAATAACATTATTCTCATTGCAATACGAGGCAAGTTCATCAGCATCTGATTACTAATTCCATCAATACCCGGAGCTTTCTTCGGGTTGAGTTCGGCAATTAATTTTTGTAAATCACGCGTCTTAAACTTTATGTGTTGAGGGGGTAGAGCGACTATATTCGGCAAATCAGCAACACCAGTACATATATTTGGCGTAAAAACGGATTTTAAGTGCTCAGCAAATATTTTACCTTTTTCAGTATCGCTTCTTGCCCAACCTCCGGTAGATGTGCGTAGAGGTGGCTTATACTCAACGGGTGTTTTAAGCTTTCTGGCAGCGCGCCACAAGGAGTAATTAGACGCCGGTGTAACATCAAGACCCTTCAGATAATTTTTAAGAGATGCAATTTTTTCAGATACAAGCAACTCTTGGAGTCGTTTAGTGCACTCTTTAAATCTGATTTTATTTTGTGGTGATCTGTGCTGTTGCCATTCCCTTCTAGCCCTTCTTTTTTCACGTACGAGACGTTCAATGTCTGTAGAATAAATTTTATTAAACCCAATCTGCGGATGGGAGATAGTGGCATGTTCAGCAGCCTGTTTAATATTCTCGCTGAGATTGGCAATGTTCGATTCAATATCATCGGGTGTTCTAAGCGTAATGTTTTCCGTACAATGACTGCTGAGATATTTTTTGAACCCCAGCCAATAAACACGATTGATCATCTTCACATATGGGTCAGGTAAGTTACTTCTTAATAGGCTACAAATTGTAATGATCGTCGGGGAGTGATCGGACGAGAGATCAAGAGAAGCTTGAACTTGAATTAAATCCCTAGAGATATTTTTTATGACGCCAAAATCTATAACATCCGGAATTTTTTGTATGTCAGTAGGCCAATAAGTGGGCTCCCACTCGAAATGACATCCAAGCCCATTTTTGAAATAGTGTTGAACAATGCTCGACCTCTGGGTGTAACAAGGCGCGAACCCCAGAACGTATGTTTCGCATTGTAGTCTCCAGCTGCTACAAAACAAGGTCCAAGAGATTTGTAGAAATCCTCATATTGATTCTCAGTGATTGAAAATCTGGGAGGGGAGTAAATTGATGATATAACGAAATTTGAACAAAAACTTTCAATGCCAATCTTTGTTGCTTGTAGGTATTCTTCACAAATGTTATCAAGAACATAGTGCTTGAGTCTTGACTTTATTAGAATTGCTGATCCACCGCAAGCCCTTCCTCTAGGGTCCTTTGTATCATATATAGTGTAGCCATAAATTTTAAAAAGACTTCTCAGATACTAACATTATATCAATATTTTTTTCCGTGAGGAAGTGCTCAAGTTCATTTTTATGTTGGCGAATGCCGTTTGCGTTCCAGAAACATATTGTTAACGTGTTCATGGCTTATTAAGTATTGCTTGAAGCAGAGTGTTCTGCATTCGCAACATTTCTTGCATCATGCTAGTCATATTTGTTGTAAAATTGTTTATAGTTTGCACAAGATTTTCAATAGTGGCTTCAAGGCGATTATAATTAAAGTTTGAGTTTGTATTTGTAGAATTATTTTGCGGTGAAACATTTTGTGTCGGAATAGAACTAGCCTTAGCAGCATCTGCATACGATACACGGGAAGTAACTGGTTGGCTCATTTGCTGAAAAGTGGCAGAGTAAACGTTTGCTGATTGAGCTGGCGCTAATTTAGGTTTTTGCACCATAGTCTTCTTTACAAAAGAGTACACAGGACAACCTCTGTAGTTAGCGGTGTGATTACCTCCACAATTACTGCATTTTTTATCACTTTGATCTTTTGGTTTGTTGCAGGTAGCGGTGCCGTGTAATTCGCCGCACACAACACAAACAGAGGGTAAATTGCGGTATGTTTTTGTATGGCCATATTCTTGGCAATTATGGCACTGTACAGGACCTGAACGCTTATGTGGCTCTTCAACTGTGATTTTTCGGTACAAGAGGTATTTTAAATTATAAATTGGATGCGTCTCATTTTTTTTTCAATTTTATATCATTAGGCTCAAGTTCAACACGAAATACGGGTTGGGGAATCTTTTCTCTATTTATTATATTGGACACACTTTTTACCTTGAACCCCTGGAGGACGAGTGCATCTTTTATTTCTTCGGGGGCAACATAAGAATCTATGCCCTTCAATACGATCTGCATGCCTTTAGCGCTCTTAAGCTGGTATGTGTAGAAGCTTGTTTTACTTTTTTCAAATTCAGCAACCATTTTGCGGAAATCTGTTTCGTCATAGATTTGAATTTTCGTTTCATCGATATTGCCACGTTTTATTGGAACAATGTGAAATTTATTCTCACCAATTACCGATATTAATTTCTTAATATGAGCGTTTGAATTTTTTTCTCTCAAATATATTGGTGGCGGCTTGGAGGTTTTTTTCGCGGATATATCAGGTGTGTCGTTGTCATCTTGCAATATTTGAAAACGATTAGTAGATGATACGCTGTTATCCCTAGATACCTTTGAAGCAGATGCAATTTTAGTAGAATTAGGGCTTCGCCCGCGCTTTCCCACAATAATATAACGGTCCATTCCAACTTGGACCTTGGGTTTTGGGCTTTTTTTATTTTCAGTGACTAATTGTTTATAACTAAAAAAAATTTTTTATAAATAAAATAATTAAATAAATTATTTATAAATAAAATAATTATATTAATTAATAAACAAAAATATATAAAATGAATACTAAAAGTTGTGCAATCTACAATAAAGTCTTTATGACTCAAACAAAACTAAATCAGCATATGGAAACGCACTCATATGGAACTAGTACGCTTGATCTTCAAAAAAAAATATTTTGAGGATTGTGATGAGATGATCCCATCAAATGGTTACATGGCTCATGTCAGAACCACAAAACATAAAAACAGTTGTCACCTAGAACAGATTGGAGATCTTCTCACTAAAAGAGCGAGCAACTTCAATGGGAGGATCGAGACATATATTTTCCTCAACAAAAATGAGGGTGTTATGTTTCCGTAGCAATTTCTGAAATCTGCCAAGAGCTCCATACTACCACAGCTAATTGAATGTAGTAGGATACATACTACATTTAAATTTAATATGGAGCTCACATGCGATTATATGAAGACGGTGAATGATGAGATGAATGTTTCCCAACTTGTACATATTTCGAAAATGATGTTGGTGACTTTGTCTGATGACATAGAGGATATGTACAAGAAACAGGCCGAGGAGCTAAAATGGAAGAATTTTAAGAGAGGGATAGCGGATGGACCTTGATTTCAATAAATTGCCTTGAAGTTAATATAAACAAGGCGTCCATAATAAGAGGATCGAGCTTTATCCCTCTCCCAAAAAATATTGCAGCAAAACATGCATGCATAAATATCGAGAACTCTGATGTTTATTGCTTTAAATGGTGTCTCATTGCGGCTTTGAATGTAAATAGCGGTCTGAGTCCTAAACAGCGAAAAAACTGTAGAAATTACAATATCGCAAACAATTCTGCTGAGAATATTAATATATGGGCAGTTGTATTAAATTTTGAAGGCCTAGAGTTTCCACTCCCAATGAAGCAGATTAAACAATTCGAACGTCAAAATAGTATGAGCATCAATGTATTTGGTCACAATGGGACATCGCTTATAGGACCATACTAAATAACAAAAGGAGAACAACATGTTCATATTAATATGATATTGCTCCAGTCCAATTATTGTTGTATTTATTTACATATTATTTTAATTTCCTATTTTCCTTAGACTCCTTCGTTCCAGCATAACATCTCACGTAAATAAGATACATATTTGCAACACCTGCCTATTTCATACACATGATGATTATGTGTATAATCACCATAAAAATGTTTGTGGGAAAAGTCATCAGAATGACCGAAGATGAATCTATCATCAAGTTTGAAAACTACTACAAACAGTTAGATGTACCATTTGTAATCTACGCAGACCTCGAGTCTATTTTGGAAAAAGTTGATGATCCTGTAAGTAAAAGCACTACAAATGTACAGAAACATCATGCTTGTGTATTCGCTTATTTTATTAATTGTAGGTTTAAGAAAGAAAATAATTTATATAGACATTATTTTGGTGAAGATTCGGCGAACATATTTATCAAAAAAAAAAAAATAGTTGAAGACTGTACAGATATTTATCTAAATTATTTACTTAAAGTTAAGAAAATGTTCTGACCCCAATAGAAATAGCTCAATATAATAATGCACAAAATTGTCATATTACATAGAAAATGTTAAATAACGATAAAGTTAGAGAGCATTGTCATCTTACGGGTAATTATCGTGGGGCAGCTCATCGCGACTGTAATTTGAATTATAAAACACCTCATTTTATACCGAACTAAAGAACTTTCTACTATAAAAAATTCCATAATAAAAGTAATTCCCCAGAACACAGAGCGTTATATTTCTCTTTCAATTTTCATCAGTTTAGATGCAAAACATGGGAATTGGGGGTTTGTAATAATTTGTGGGGGGTCCTTTGTCGGAGTTATGGGTAATTAAACTTTAAAACTTTAATCTACGGCGGAATGCCCATTTCCCTACTACTATCGCAAATTAAAAAACATATATTTATACTAAAATTACCTATATCAAGTCAAATACGAATATCTGAAGAAGTTAATTTCATAATTAAAAGAATAGTATATTATACATTTATTTTTTTCTCGTAATGAAGCTTAAAGAATTTCAAGTGTGATATTTGCTGATGTTGCATGTGAAAAGCAGAATAATATATGTACATACATATGTACGTGTATATTTTTGTATGGGGCGACAGAAGAATGACGACTCATTCTACTTGTGCCCAACTTATAACATAATTCCTAATATATACATACATACATGCATACATACATATAGGCAAAGTTAAAAATGCAAATAAACATGAAGCAAAATTACAACGACGTCAACTCAAAATTATTTTAAGTATGGGTGCAGTTAATATTTAAGATTTGGTGATTTACACAAGGTTTAAACCCCTTTTTTAAGCTAACATTTACCGAATTTTGCTTAAACAACATTTGAAAGGGTGTTTAAACTTTTTATGAATACGGTTGTAAGCATTTAATAAGAGACACTGCAAATGATATTATAATGTATAAGCAATATGAGAAAAATATTAAGCTCGTCTATAGGGATTATGTTGTCAGTAATATGAATTTTGAAAAGTTTCAAGAAATTTGTATAGTGTTGGAACGATAAATATGGATTTTTAATGATAAATTAAATGATGTTCGTTATAGAAAACAATTTGACTATATCATAACTATATAAATTACTGCTCATAAAAGATTGACTTTAGTTATTTCATCTGACCCGAAACTTCATTCGTATAAATGTTATAAATGACTAGCTACTTGTAAACTGATAACTCAATCTAAATCAGATAACCTGATCTGAAAACCAGACCAGCTACCTGATAAGCTGATCTGAAAACCAGACCAGGTCCTGATAAGCTGATCTGAAAACCAGACCAGGTCCTGATAAGCTTATCTGAAAACCAGACCAGGGCCTGATAAGCTGATCTGAAAATCAGACCAGCTGCTGATAAGCTGATCTGGAAACGAGACCAGCTCCTGATAAGCTGATCTGAAAACCAGACCAGATACTTGATAACCTGATCTGATAGCTAATACCTGATCTAATAGCTGATACCTCTTATTTGCTATTACTAAAAATCGATGAGAAAATTTTAAAACAGTTGGTGTTGACAAGAAAATATCTAATGAAATTTAATGGAATTTCATAATATTGTGAAATTCAATTCCTGTTATGTAGAACCTCTCAAAGAATTCATAAATAGTTCTAAAAAATTAAAAGAATACCCCCATTAAAGAAGAAAATAAAATGAAGACAGAAGTTGAAAATAATACAAGTTTAAGGCCTGAAAAACCATCAGTCAAGATAGAGACAAGTACACCAAAGAACCTATTATAAGGAACAATATTTGATAGTACCATCTAATTTAATAATGTTAATACTGAAAATGGTGATGACGATTATGAAGGTGATTTGTTCTCACAGTATTCCAATTCGGAATACACTTATATTGACTTATTAGTCTGGGAAGGAAGAAATGAATTAGATACAAACTATGGCTCACCTAAAGATTTCAATAATGAATGGAAATTTGATGATAGAAATCTAAAACTGAATAAAGATAAAATACAAGTTGATGGTTAAATATGGGTTCTCACATCGGGTTTATTTTCTTAAATGATTGATAAAACATCTAAAAACTATTACAAATTTTAATTTGAAAACTTAATAAAATATATAATTTCTACCAATGCATGCATACAGATTCATCATCGTTCATTGACGGAGAACAGAAATTTTTCTAGAAAATCAAATCGAGAAACTAAATGATGAATTAATAATAAAGCTTAAGGAATTAATATAATTCAAGGATATATTCAAATGCAAATTAATAGACTACAACATGATATAAAATTATAGATAGAAGATAGTCATTAAACTGAAAAAGACATTCTTAAAATTAAATCATCTTTTTAACAAACAAATTGAACAGCTGAACCATAGAATTTATAGACTGGAAGATTAACTACATTTTAGTATCAATAGCTGAAAATACATCAAGTAGATTACAACACTCTCCAAAAAACTGTAAATCAACTCAATGTCTTTAAAAATAAATTATGCAAACGAACTCCAGAATAAATTTCGAAAATTGTGCATTGTAGTGATGTACTGAAAGGAATAGATGATATTTTATGGAGCTGATTTAGGTGAAGTGGGTAACTATTCTACAGAAAATAGAAATTATTGAATTTTGTAGACTGTAATATACAAATTCTCAAAATTTATATACTGCACTCGGGAAAACCTAGTCAATGGAAAATATTTTTGAAATGGTACGAGTACCAAAAAACATACAAACAGATGATGGTAAAGAATTTTTCAACAAACACTTTGGAAAATTAATGCATAAATACACCATTAATCACTACTCAACATATAGCATTATGAAAGCATCAATAGTAGAACGATTTAAGAGAACACTGAAAGGAATGATGTGGAAAGAATTTAGCTATAATGGCTCATAAAGTGGATTGATGTATTCAAAGATTTACTTAATGCCTACAATAGAAAAGTTCATCTCACCATTAAAATGTTTGCGATTAAAGTTAACTCAACAAATTAGAAAAAGGTGCAAAATACAGTAATTTGAAGATGTACAAAATTTTGAAATTTAATGAAAATATAAATAAAATTAGAAAGGAGAAATCTAGTTTGTATTGGTTTTTTTAAGGATTGATTAGGAACGTTAAGTCTCCGGGAAGATAATTAGCTTAATATACTGGAATTCTCTACATTTTATGGTCTGTATGAAATATTGTGAAAACTTAAGCATTCAAAATATTCAGCAACACATCATATTATCACTTTTTATAGTAAAAGTTGTACATTTTCCATTTCGAAAGCTGTTGCACACAAAATTTTAAATTATGAGTATGGGATTATTATAATAGATATTCACTCTGTTCATTTCTAGATAAACTAAGAAAATTGGACTTTGATATCCAATCTTTATGAATGTACATGTGTATGAATGGGTATCAATCAAAATTATTAAATGAATACAGAATTCAACTAGAATCATGCTGAAGCATGCATAAATTGTAAAATGTAATGTAAACAGATCTTACTTTATATCTGTATCTGTATGAGTATGAAATAAATTTACTGAAAAAAATATTGGAAGCATGCCGAAGCATGTATAATTTAAAAAAATTCCTCACGTCGTACTTTTATAAGCAAAGAAATTTTAAGACTTTGTAGCAAATGAAATACATACATATGTATTTGTTTGTTAAAAATTCAAAAGAGTTAATTCGTAATTCTAATAGTATAGATTTTTAATTGAAACACCACTAAATGTCGGACTCTCGCGTCACTATCGATAGAAGCATGCTAAAGCATACATGTTAGCAAAATATTAAACCTGTTAGAATGTGATGAGAAAGCTTTTTTCTAATAATTAATTTGTAGACACCAATTGTATCTGGATCAACTCACCTCATGAATGTATTGTATACAGGTATGATTGATGGTAATGAGGACTTTTTGTAAGTGAGAAATCATTAGATCTGAATGCGATACAACCCAGCCTACGTTAACAACAATAACTTTAAGGGGTCAACCACCAAAACTTATATAGAAACACTTGAAGTAAAAATTCTTCCAAACATAGATATTCCAATGTTTCTAACACTTTATGAAAACACCGATGGTGAACTGATGATGGAGGTAAATGTGTTATTTTAGATCGATTTTCTAGATTAGTTGATTATTAAAGATGTATTTCTTTTTATATAAACTAATTTCTCCACACATCCATTTACAAGTTATACAAATATTCTCTATTTCAACTAGTAAAATCTGAAAAATAGTAGTGACACATTAGAAGAAAAATTAATAAAAAGAGAGACTGACTGACCAACTGATACGTACACTCTGTCTGACAGGTATAAAAAGCTCACTTAAATATATTAGAAATATATACGCAATACGCTGAACTTTAGTAAAATGAGAAAAAAAATTACAGAACTTCAAATAAAAGCCATAGGCGCTCACCCTTCATAAAATAAACATACACTAGTACCTTATTAATGTAAACATATTATCAGTATGAAGTAACACAATTTGAAGAATAAAAAGTTTAAAATTTAATTATCCATAACGCTGAAAAAGAGTAGACAGAAATGCTGACATGAAAAGTCATCTTTTATACTAGAGGAGTAGTTGAGAGGTCAGACCAAAAATGTAAGAACATGCCTTCGTTTTCTGTTGATCGCTATTCAAGAAGAAAATAAGACTGTTCATTATGAATTAACTAATTTAAAAGTACATTTAAGTTCAGTCTCATATCCATATGATGATGATCCTAACATAAAATTTAAAAATAAAAGTATTGCAATTCTATATAGTTATTATATGTATCTAGGATTCCAGCAAAGGTAGTATATGAAAGAATCTTAAGCGTTTCTACCTGTACCAGAGTTTAAGATAAAAGCTCCTTTTATTCAATAGCGGGACAATTGAATAAAATTTTAATTTGAAATAGTAAGCAAAGACATCAGCTTACTGCATTCTTATTCATGATCATATACTAGAATATATACCCATCAAAGGTCAAATTCTAAAAGTCTTATAAATTAAGCAATATGGAAAATAACATAAATTTTATACAAGTACAAGGTTTCAAAAATAACTCAAATGAATTCATTGCAAAAGAAGTACATAGCTATTGTTTTCAACAATTACGAAAATAATAATTTCATTATAAAACTCAATAAAAAATAAAAAAAGTAGCAAGCTGGCTAACAAAAAAAACTATCGTTACATAAGGTGGACTGCTGGATAAGTTTCATTTAAAATTTTTTTTAAATGTATAAAAGGCAATGCAAGTTGTTCTAAAATATATGTAAAAGGTGGTGAAGAAAGCCTTCGGTTAAAAAAAATTTGATATCAAAATATTTCTAAGAATGACTATTAGGCTATTAACTGTAAACAAATGTAAATTAAATATAGGAAATATTTCTATTATAGTTACTATTACTCTAAAGTATGTACCTTAAGGAATTCAGTTTTACTTAAAACAGAAAATCCTCACAAACTTTTAAGTAAATACAGATAAAAATTAAAGCAACGCTTTTTAATTTCAAATAAAAACAAGTAACAGTGCTATATTCGGCTGTGCCGAATCTTATATACCCTTTACCAACGTACGTATATGTATAGTATACAGACACATACATACATAATTGTTTTGTGAAAAAATCTACCATTTTTTTCTCTAAAGCAATTAATAGTAAGTAACCTTTCAGTAATTTTCGATTAAAGAATTTGATTCAATTATTTTATTTTCGATATTAGCAATAGTTGAATATTTTACTCTACACTCTGTGGTTAAGATACATTTTACATTCACTCTTATTTCAGTCAACATCGACGTCACGTCAATGCAATACCAAAAAATTGGGGATTGTTTACTAGCTCTCGAGATGTTCAAAAACCGTGCTGCTATTTAATAACTCTAAAATATTCTTAGTATTGAACCTCCATACCAAGTAAACTAACTTGTTTTATATTTTCCCGTATTTAATAATCTTTGATGTTGCAAAACTGCTTAGTGTCTTGATTTAAAGTTCCAATTGCAAATGTATACCATCGTGGTATTATGTAAACGTTTTATTCCTACAGGATTTGTTTGAAATTTGTTCAGCAGAAATGAAAGGTATCAGGAAAATGAAACGGAACATTTCCTTTAATTTATCTTTAGCGATAAATTTTAGTTTTTTCTCCATTTACTAGAAATTGATAGTTATTATGATGAGAGCACAATAAGCACAAACCTTCGTTTATACTTCAATTAGTTTAGATATCCATAAAAAAATTAACCATGTATAAACAAATCTTGAGTAATGATTTTTATAAAACATTAAATCTGTTTAACTGAAAAAAAAATTAATTTTGGTTATTTTTTTACCGAAACTTTTTTCAATCTCCAACCCTGGAACCATAATTCTGAGTTTCTTAATACTAATTTATTTCTTTATACAATATAGAATATATGTAATTACCAAAGAAATAATTAGTTTTATATACCAGAAAAAATTTAAGTTTTTTTATGCCAAACTATTTCATTCTAAGTCATAAAGTATATAAAACTTGTAAGCAAAAAGAAAAAACTAACTTGACCTAGTTACTTTTGTAAAAAAAACAATAAATTTACCAACCCTGGAACCAACATTTTAGATTTTTCTGATTTAAAAAATTAATAAAGTGTGTTAAATGAACAAAGAAATAAAAAAAATTAATTTTATACTTTAATATCAAAAAAAAATCAAAGTTTCCATCCTTGGAGCTATAATTTTCATTTTTCAAATTTTAAACGCCAAACTTTTCTTTCAGAAGCATAAAATATATTCAATTTATAAAGGAAAAGAAAAAAATTTTTAGACCTATTTAATTTGACATAACACAAAAGGTGTAAGTTTTCCAACCCTGAAATCATAATTTAGGATTTTTCTAATTCCTTATACCAATCTAGTTCTTTAAAACATACATAAAATATGTTAAGTGAACAAAGCAAAAAGCAAAAAAGAAAAAACTTAGTTTTATTTAGTTACTCTATTATCAAAAAAAGTTCAAAGTTTCCATCTCTGGAGCCTTGGTTTTCATTTTTATAATTTTATACGCCAATTTTTTTCTTTCAGAAGCATAAAATATATTTAATTTATAAAGGAAAAGATAATTATTTAGACCTATTTAATTTTACATAACACAAAAAGTGTAAGTCTTCCAACCTTGGAGTCATAATTTTTGATTTTTCAGATTATTGATACCAATCTAGTTATTTAAAAAATACATAAAATATGTTAAGTGAACGAAGAAAAAACGAAATAAGAAATAACTTAGTTTCATTTAATTCCTTTAATATTAAAAAAATTCATTAAAATGCGACTTTGACTCGCGCACGAAGGGTTCCGTACATTCGGTTCTGAGCATTTTTTAATGTGGCTTTTTCAGTTTAAACTATTTTTTTCTGTTTTTTTCGGGGTTTTTTGCATTTTCGCGATTTTTTTTTGGGATTATTTTCATTTTGAAGATTTTTTTTTCATTTTGGCGATTTTGTCCTATTTCGGGGGTTTTTTTCATTTTGGCGTTTTTTTTTTTATTTTGGCGATTTTTTTTATTTTGGAGATTTTTTTCATTTTGGCGATTTTATTTCATTTTGGCGGTCTTTTTCCGCTTTTTTGTTTTTTTTTTCATTTTGGCGATTTTTTTTTGGTTTTTTTCGTTTTAGCGATTTTTTTTCATTTTGGCGATTTTTGTTCATTTTGGCGATTTTTTCTGTTTTTGGGTGTTTATTTTCATTTTGGAGATTTTTTTTTATTTTGGCGATTTTGTTTTTTCAATTTGTTGGCGATTTTTTCCTGTTTTGGGGTTTTTTTCATTTTGGCGATTTTTTCTTGTTTTGGGGTTTTTTTCATTTTGGCGATTTTTTCGATTTTTGGGGCTTTTTTTCATTTTGGCGATTTTTTCCTGTTTTGGGGTTTTTTTCATTTTGGCGATTTTTTCCTGTTTTGGGTTTTTTTTTAATTTTGGCGATTTTTTCTGTTTTTGTGGGGTTTTTTCGTTTTGGCAATTTTTTTTTCATTTTGGTGATTTTCTTTCATTTTGGCGATTTTTTTTTCATTTTAGCAATTTTTCCGGTTATTCGCGATTTATTTTAGTCTTAGACATTTTTTTTGTAATTTGGTGCTTTTTTTCATTTTGGCGATTTTTTTTGTTTTTGGCGATTTTTTCGGTTTGGCGATTTTATAATTGTTTGATTTTTTAGTCTTACCGTTTTTGAAAATTTCAAGAGTTTAGCTCTTACGGTTTCCAAGATACAGCAAGTTGTCAAAATTGCTTAGTCAAAATTGCATTAACTTATGGAACACCCTTTAATTTAAATTTTTTGAAATTTTAGTGTTAATTTTTGTAGTCTGTATAAAAATACACTAACCTTACAAATTTCAAGTGTATATACATACATACATACAATTGTATGTATATTACATGGGATTTTAAAATTTTTCGTTGCTCGTTTTGGAACACCCTTTAATTTCCAATTCTCATGTATTTGATGTTGTAGCCGCCAAAGTTCTACACACTGTGTCCAAATTTCAGTTCTCCAGCTCTTACGGTTCTCGAGAAAATACCCTGCATAGTTTTAGACATATTTAATATTACATAACACAAAAAGTTAAAGTTTTCCAACTCTGGAAACGTCTTTTTAATTTTTTTATATTTGCTTAATTTAAAATTCCAATTTTAGTCGTACTGAAGTGTAAAATATGTTCATTTATTAAAAAAAAATAAAAATTTGTTTTCGGGAGTTACTTTTATATGGCAAAATAAAGTTTAAGTTTTCCAGCTCTGCAATCGTCTGCCCGATTTTGCTGAATTTCAGTACCAATCTATTTTGGAAAATTTCTGACACACCAGTCCGATAATGAAGTCTCTAGCTCTTCTGGGAGCTTCGGAAAACCGATTTCACGTACAGACAGATGGACAGACGGCATTGTTACCAAAATGTATATTCAAAATTACACCTGGAAGGAGCCAAAATTACCCGATTTGAACGGAATTACACCCAATATTAAAATAAAGATTTGACGCATTTCAAAAATCTTGTTTAAGGTATACTTATGACTCGGTATCAGCCGAATGAAATGCAACATATCGAGAACATATATTCAAAATACGTCAACTCAAATTTGGTCAATATGAGTTTCCGATGCCATAAAGCTCCCCTATGTAATATTCATCTGTAATATAAATTTCAATCACAAAAATCATTTTTTATCGTTTTGTATAATTTATTTATTCTGCTATCTCAAAGTATAGTTTATTTTTTGTGAAAATAAATGCTAACTCTAATGTAAATTTCCAAACTTAAAAAAAGTAGTTTATTATAAATCTACCTCACATCTTATTGCATTTGGCATGTTGAACACGAATCAGGTAAAGATTTTGATATCCTATGAATAGTACATAGGGGTTCCGATAAAAGAATTGGTAATATATGTATAACTTTTAAACTGTCAATCAAATTGAAATATTATGTATGGACCGATTATAGTCAATGATGTAAGCTTTCGAAATTGAAAATTTGGAGTGACCTTTCTACAATAGAGGTTAAGTTAGAGAGTGTCAAAGCTTACCACCTCGAGATGGAGGAGGCTTTCAGTCAGGCTTAGATTTTGAATTCTTACATCTATTATTGAGTAAAATATTTCTCAAATTGATTAAAAAATAAATATATTCAAAAATATCATATTTTTTTCTGACAAAATTCCTAACTATAAAAAAATATTTGTTTTTTGATCGACTAAATATGCTATCTCAAAAAAATACGCAAACCATTGCAAAATAATTTTTATGCAGACCTATAATTAGCAAGCATATTTAAAACATACTATGGAAGGCTCATAATTTATTTTTACAATAATGCGAGAATTAACTAGTTTTTTTGCTCTACTGAAAAGTTTGCTTTTTTTGAGTTGACGTATATAGGCTCTCGATATATGCCAGCTAAACACACAACAAACAATACGTTTTTCATAACTATTTTATTTCATAAAAGTCTGTTACAAACAGCAAATTGATACAATAAAAGAAATTCAATATTTATTATACTATACAGTAATTAAAGAGAAATATACAAAAAAAAATTAACTGTAATAAAAAGCAACATAAAAATCTTAAACTAATAAGGTCATTTGAACTTAAATTTTTATTACTATTCCTTAGGAGAGGTTTAAAATTATTATTGCAGTTTTTCTGTATAGGTACCTTCTTTAAATAATAAAATTGCAGCAACGGTATCAGACGATAATTTATATAATATATATTTATTATATAAAACAAAAGAATTTCAAATTACCCGTGAACTACACCTGAGTGCAATTACCCACGCGCTACACATGCACATAAAAATTACACCTGATTCGGGTAATTACCCGCGATTCGGCAACACTGACAGACGGACATCGCTTATTCGTCTTCCCTATGCATAAGGATCCAGAATATATATATTTTATGTGTCGCTTATTGATATTATAGAAATTACAAACGGAATGACAAACCTATAAAAACTATGAAGATATTTCACATCTATACATAAAAGACCAGGCGAATATTTACAACAACAACAAAAGACCGCACATTACAAAAAAAAAATGTATTCAAGCACGGAGTGAAACACATATTTGTATGTACATACATACATACATGCATAAAATCAATTTGTAGATATGTATGTATCTTCACATAATATCAAATTTCTTATCAATACTCAAGTATTTATTAGATCTTGACAATCACACTTACATACATTCAAAGCACATGACAAAGCTAAACGAACTTATAATGGACAGAGAAACTATAAATTCCCATGATCGTATGAAAAGAAGTTCGTTCAGCCAAAGAACCCGGACGTAGTTAAATAAACAAAATCTGTAATATAAACAAATAAACAAAAAACACACACACACATACACATTTCCACAATTCTCTGTTGGTATTACGATATATGATGAAGTTCATATACACAGCAACATCCAGAACAAAATCTCTAGCATTAGTTTGTAATACAAGGGTACGAAAAAAATCGGGACACGTAAAAGTAGATGCTTCTATAAGTTTTGGTGTATGTCTCCAAAAGCTATTTCCTATAATTGTTACATTAAAGTAAAATATACTTTAAAGAAATTTATTATTTGACATATTGTCAGAAGCATACATAAAATAAATTTCTATTACACCTAATTCACACGAAGACTTCTATGAAGTCTATTTTCCGACGTCATTTTTGGTTTGAAAGCGAACCAGGTAGAGAAGAAAGAGGGGTAGAAAAAATGACTCGATTTCTGTTTTCTATGGTTTTTTCATATTTTTCTTTACACTAATTTGTGTTCTTGTTGTTACGTTTTATTATTAATATTCTCATATTCGTGTGTTCTTCGAAGCAAAATTTTATTAAAAAAGTACCCTGTCGGAAATTCGGTTAATTTTAAGCTAACTATTTCGCAAATAGTACTGACTGACACTTGGATTACTTTCAATGTAATCAACTGAATATTTTAACATTGCGATGTCCTAGGCGGTAGTCAATTGACTCACTCTGCACTACTTTCAACTAACTTAAAGTTGACTTTTTTAAATCATTTTTCCGGGGTTCGACATGTATCATCACACGTTGTGTACTCAACGCGCTACCACTCGGCTAAGTTACCAACCATCTAAAATAACAACAGCAAAATGTTAATATAAAACTGAAATTAGTTTCAAAGTAGCTGAGAATAAATGTTTTGGCTCTCATCAAATTTGATTACGTACTCAGTTAGCTTTTAGTCAGTCTAAGAAAATTTAACTATAAGTTAACTATTTTTGTAGTCAAGCACACATTCTCCGACAGCGTATGTACTACAATTTATGTATAAACAATAAAATCAATAAAAATCAAAATAAATAAAAAAAATTAGACATGTAAAAATAATCATCGTATGAACGCAAATAATTTTTGGTAGAAACTTCAAAAGGGAATCAAGAAAAATAGACGTCATAAATTTCATCGTCTGAATCCTGTGTTATTGTAAGTAAAATATACTGAAATAAAAATATTTGTTTTTGAATTTAAGAAATTATTCTTTGTTTTTAATTTTCTTTATTATTATGTTTATTATACATTAATTTGTAATTTTATTATACATGTATAGTTTTCTTGAATTCTTTTAAATGTTTCTTGTACTAATCAAATGTGGACTGTATGGTTTTGTTTCTGATGTGTGTATCGGCAAAAGTAGGAATTACAGTGCTGCATTCATTGGTAGTGCTGTAGCGTTCGTCAACAATATTATTACCCCTATTCAAAAGCTCTGCTTATCAACCTGATTTGATTCAAAACATTTAACTTCTGAAATTCACTTGCACATATAAAACCTATGCCAACACAATATTTTCTATCTCCATAAGAATAGCAACGTCAATAGCCTAGAAAACATATACACATTCACTTGTAAATACCCTCTAGCCAGCCTAGTGCCATATGTCTCTATGTCAACACTCTTTTCTCTAGCGACAATTGCACTAGTTGAAATGTCGACAATTTTCCTTTTATGCGCGAGTAGAGATACGTTAGAGACAACAGTTCTAATGTATTTCTGTTGATATTGCCAATAGTTTGTTTTTCTTTTTTATTATGCTATGCAATAATTTTAAGGTCGTCTAGCATTCAAAGCGTACGGTTGTTTTTTTCTTTTGAACTCTCTTTGTAAAGTGATCAGTTAACTACATACTGACATACATACACTTACAATTTCATTTTCTTCATTCCTTTTCTTAAAACCGCGTGTACATTTATTTATATTAATTTGTTGAAAGCTAATTAAATAACACAAAGTTTTTTGAAAACTCTTGCTATAATGGCTCCGGGGCCTCCGGACAAACTATCCAACAACAGATATTATGTGTTGGGGGACTACTTGGAAAATCCATCTAAGAAACAGAAACCCAACGAATTCCCAAATCTACCAACACCGTGTAACAACAGAAATAACCCTAAATACGTACTAATTACATCCAACGATCCTAAAAAACAATTATCACAGATAAGCCCATTTGCTATCAAAAAAGGAGTTGAAAGCATTAGCACCGAATTCGACTCTATCTCCTTACTGCGCGACGGTAACCTGCTGATACTCGCACGAAATGCACGTGTAGCAGAAAAATTCCTTAAGACGAAATCGCTGTCTAATGTATGCCCTATTACATGTAAGCTTCATGACACACTTAACTCCGTAAAAGGAGTTATATATGCACCGTGTCTAATAAATGTTCCAGAGCAAGAAATTGTACAGGAAATGAAAGAGCAAGGGGTCATAGACGTGTACAAATTTACAAAGCCGTCTGAAGATGGCAAAACCCGTACACCTACCGGAAAAATTATTATCACTTTTGACCTATACCGCTTACCCAAAACTGTGGATGTCGCCTGGTACAAATGCAAAGTGGAGTTCTACGTCCCGAACCCAATGAGATGTAAAAACTACCAAAAGTTAGGACATACTAAGAATCGATGCAAGGGAGACACAACATGCCCCACATGCAGCTTACCACCTCACACCTCAGAAGAATGCACCCGCATTTTTTGTGTAAACTGTTCCGGTGAGCATTCATCGGCAGACAAAAACTGTCCTCGTTACGTTCAAATGAGAGATATATTAAAAATCAAAACAGAAAACTACTGCAGTATAGGGGAAGCCCGGCGCAAGTATAGAAATAACGTCCAACTACCTAATTCAAACCAAAAGAACACATACGCATCAACCGTTTCCAACTCCCCCACTAAACGCAAAGAAGCAACAAACAATCAAACAGCAAAAACAGAAACCTCCACTACTTCAGACAAAAATCTAACCAATGCATCTACGACAGCAAACTCACTCAAAGAAAATACTCCATCTACCTCCAAACAGCATCAAAACACAACCGTTAAAAACAATATACAACTAAATACTTCCACTGACAAAACACTTAAAATATTTGAAAATAAAAAAACCACAGCAATAACTGAAAAAAACAACTTAACCCCCAGCAACAATTCCATAACAAGCAATGAAAATTTTATGTCACCGATTTCACGAATAACGCAATCATTAATTACCGATAACAATTATTATGTGCCATCGCTCGCCGAGGAGTTACTCGACGAGGGAACGATGGACCCCTAACCGCCTTACTACATTTATGTTTTGCCTTGATCGTGCTCGCCGAGGTGGGGTCGCGGCTGGGGCGGTTTCGCTCTAGATCAAAGAAGACAATTCATGTCTCCTTTTGTCTGGGGTGGACCGCCCCCTGAGGGCTTCCGCCTCTGATGGGCAGGGCCAGGGTGAACATAACATCTTCCAACAAAACTCCATTTCCAAATCAGCATACAGCACCCATTTCAACCCAAATTTTACTATTATAACTACAAAAATGGACTTCATCCTTGTTCAGTGGAACATCAACGGCCTCAGAAATAACTACCAGAATCTTCAACTGCTTATAAGAGAAATGGATCCCTGTATCATCTCATTACAGGAAACTCATTGTGCCCACAATCTCACCCCGATCCCACCTAAAAACTACAGTAGCTATTTCGTCAACTCAACGAACAACACAACATCGAAGCAAGGAGTCGGAGTTTTCATAAAATCTAACATCCCTCACAAATTACTTCCATTAAATTCAACATTTCAAATAATCGCAATAGAAATCAACCTTAATATAAAATTTACTGTCTTATCCTTTTACATCCCGCCCAGTCAGGATATATCCATCCTTGAAATAAGCAACATTTTGTCATCATTCAACACTCCATTAATAGTGGTCGGGGATTTCAATGCCTGGAATACTTTATGGGGCTCTGCAGATAACAACAGACGAGGAATTCAGCTTGAAAACATAATGCAACAGACCAATCTTTGTGTCTTGAACGATGGCAGTCCTACTCACTACTCCACTCATAACACCTTCACCAACATTGACGTCTCTTTTTGCTCGATTAGCTTACTGCCATCAACATCATGGACTATCTCAAACGACCTACATGGTAGTGACCATTTTCCAATAAAAATTTCAATAAAACTATCAGAAGCAAGTAACAAACAGACCAAAATACAAAAATTTTTAATTCACCTAGCCGATTGGCCAAGGTACTCTCAAGAAGCCGAAAAAGCAATTTCCAAACGTCATTTAACATCATCAAGCAACAGAGATGCCGCCGTAATAATTAAATCAATACGTACTGCAGCTAACTTACATATTCCTCAGACAAAACTCAAACTAAAAACAGATCGCGTTCCTGTCCCATGGTGGAATCATGAATTATCAAGTCTACGGAAGGAAAAAATGAGGAAATGGCAGAATTTCAAGACGAATCCAACCCTGGACAACCTAGTTTCCTACAAAAAAATTAACGCCAAATTCCGAAAAGAAGTAAAAGACGCCAAGCACTCAAGCTTCGAAAACTTCATGAAAACTATAGACAGAAACGCAACAACATCGATCATTTGGAACAAAATAAACCGAATCACTCGCAAGAGCTCATCAACATTTATCAAGGCAATTGAAACCGAGACCGAAACCCTTATCGAGCCTTTTCGAATAGCTAACCATTTTGGTAAAGTTTGGGAAGATTACGCATCTGATGCCAATTTTTCCCCTTTGTTTAACGCATCCAAAAACACATCTAATACTGCCAATAACAACAGAGTAGACAAAAACGCAGTTTTACTAGAGGTCCCAATTACGCTGGTTGAACTCAACTGCTGCTTGAATAAAGTCAAAGGAACTTCGCCAGGACACGACCGTATCGCTTATCAAATGATAAATAACCTTTCCTATGTGAGCAAAATGAAATTACTGCACGTGTACAACACAATTTTTGAAAGCGGCATCATTCCACATTCTTGGAAACTAGCCATTGTAGTACCTATCCCTAAATCAAAAAATTCCGCTTCAGTTGCTGATTATCGCCCAATTTCACTTTTACCCTGTCTTTCCAAAGTTATTGAACGCATCATAGCTACAAGGCTATCATGGTTCATGGAGAAAAAAAATCTTATCGCCAAAGAGCAAGTAGCTTTCAAAGCTAATAAAGGATGCGACGATGCACTACTTCATTTGGACTACTACATAACAAAGGCGCTATCGGCTAAAAATCATGTTACGGTTCTATCCATAGACTTTGTAAAAGCATTCGATAGAATTGGCCCCCATGTAATCCTAAACAAACTGAAAGATTGGCGTGTCGGCTCAAAAATCTTTAACTTTGTGAAATCATTCCTATCAAACAGACGCTTCAAAGTCAAGATAAATGACCAGCTCTCTAAAACTTTTACCCTGACAAATGGAATCCCACAGGGATCACCGCTCTCAGTGGTACTATTCCAAATAGCTTTCAACGAAATTAGCAAAATAGTGAAAGAACACCGATTTGTAGATCACTGCTTATACGCAGACGACCTATACATACTTTGCAAAAGAAATGACAACAGTGAAACAAAAAATATTTTGGAAAAAATCCTTCATGACATCAATGAATGGGCAGAATATTCTGGCGCGAAAATCTCGTTACTTAAAACAAAAAAACTCCACATTTGCAAAAAGCACAACTGCGACTCTGACACCCACGTCATCCAAACAATACAAAACGTCAAACACCTTAAAATTTTGGGATTAATTTTCTCCCATAACTACTCCTGGAAAGAACACCTATTTAATCTTAAAAACTCGCTTACATCTAGAGTTAATTTATTTCGCTACTTATCAGCTAAAAGCTTTGTCCATATAAATACTCTTACTTATCTCACCAAAACCCTTGTGTTAAGTAAGATTGACTACGGCCTAGTTATATACGGTAACAGCTGCAAAACGAACCTCAACATAATAAAATCCGTTTATCACCAAGCTGCTAGAGAGCCTGTGTCTATGCGTTTAGGACAACACCCATCTGCAACATCCTTTGCGAAGCCAATCTACCATCAATAACAGACAGAATAATTGTAATGAAATCCAGAGTCCTATCTAAACTATTAATTAGTACAAACTCAGTATTGGACAATGACGTTATCTCTATTATCAATGCAAAAAAACCCAAACGAATCAAATCTGCAATAGCCCAATCTCTTGCATTATGCGAAGAGTTGAATATACCCCTCAACGTTACTAAAAAATACACTATAAAGCCCCCATGGAGATTCAAAAACAGTTCGCTAGATACCTCGTTGTCCAAACTCAACAAGATAGGAACCCCAAGAAGCACGTTTCTTACCCTTCTGTCAGAACAGCAAAACTTTCTAAAAAACAACAATTGGCGATTCATGTATACAGACGGCAGTAAAACACAAGATTCACTCCCGGCCTACGCTGTGGTAAACGAAAACGGTGACAATGTTAAACTCGGTACCCTCCCAGAACAATCCTCGATTTTCACCGCAGAATCGTGCGCAATTTACCAGGCCACCTGTACAATACTTTCTAACAAAGAAAAAACTGTAATATTCACCGACAGTCTCTCGGTTGTAAATGCCATAAAAAACCCTCTCAACAACAAATGGACCACTGTATCAAAAATCAGAGACGCGCTTATCGGCAACGAAAACTTATTAAGAATTCACTGGATACCAAGTTACATAGGAATCGTCGGAAACGAAAAAGCAGAGCTAGCCGCAAAATACGCTTCATATGTCCCAATAATAATGGACGACACAATAGAAAAAATAGACATTCGACGCCATATTGCAAACTACATAGAGAAAAAACTTAAGCAGAAGGAAATTACACACTATCACTACTCTAATATAAATCCACATAACAACCAACCTATATACCCCACATCTATAGATAAGAATAAAATAAAGATTTTCTCCAGATTACGCCTTGGCCACAGTTCTTTTTCTCACGAGTGGATCCTAAAGAAAACACCCCGCCCTACTTGCTGCCGATGTAACTGTATTCTCTCAATTAACCACATCCTAAATGATTGCTCTTCTTTCTCCAACCAAAGGCGGAAACTTTTCGGGAACAAATCAGCCCTGCAGCTCCTTAAGGAACCATCCACAGAGAATATTAATAAAATCTACTATTTTATGAAACTAACTAAACTCAGCACTTAAAAGTATTTATAAATATCACTTTATTGCAAAAACTACATTGTAAATATCATCATATTTTTCAACTAAATCACAAAAAAGATTTAAAACAGAGCCGATAGCCAATGTAGCTAGTGCTCTCAAATTAAATCTAATCTTAGAATTTCATTCCTTAAGATTAGGCACATAAATAAATAAATAAATAAATAATTTTAAAAACTTACGTACATATGTATGTAGGTATGTATGTATTTAAGTTTGTTGGCCCAACCTTTATTAAATTGTAGACGAGGGTCACTAAAATGTACTAGTGATTCTTTAGTTCAAATGTCTCCATATGGTCGTAAATGAATAGTGCTAAAGTCTACTGATAGATTTTCAATAACAACCCTATGTTATATGTCAATAGGCAATTACATTGGCTGCGGTACACCTATTCAGTTGTAATATTGACAATGACACTAGTAAATCACTACAATTTTACTATTGATATGGAGCGAGGAAATATAGATATTGTAGACTGGAGCCCCTAAAATTTACTAGTGAATCTTTGGTTCCAATGTCTCCATGTGGTCCCAAAAGAACTACTTAGTCAGTATTGCTACAGTCTAGTGGTGGATTTTCAATGACAAGCTAATGTTAAATGTCAATAGATAATTACATTGGCTGGGATACACCTGGTCAGTAGTACTACTGACAATGTCACTAGTAAATCACTACAATTTCACTATTCGCATTTTCTGCAGGGTATGTATGATAAACTCACGAACCCCAAACAATACACACATGCAATGATATTCTTCAAAGTAAAAATAGATACGATAACATACATGAATCCAACAACATATACACACATTACCAAATACATTCCCTATCCACTTCCATTCCCAACAGGGTTGCCACTCTCTGTAGCTATTAGATTATTTTCCCAGAGATCGCAAACATAAATGCATACATACAATAACCCTACATAAGCATACCAACGATAACTCAAAACAGCAACCCAAAGTTTATCAAATAACAATCAATACATACACACAAATACATAGATCCCTTCTAACTACCCTGCAGTCAGACTGGGAGCAAGTATCTCTGTGTCAACACTAAAATTCTAGTTACAAAGAAGGATAGAGGTGGAATTGTCAATATACATACATTTGTATGTACGTAAATTATAGAAATGTGCAAGTAAATAACTGTCTGGATAGTATGTCTCATGACCCCATAAGAACTACGTAGTCAGTACCTAGTCAATTGTCTTTTTATTAGTAGGGTTTCAATGAAAAGCACATGCTAAATAATTATAGAGTAGTACTGGTGACAAGCTAGTCAGCACATTTTTAACCACCGACATTTCCTACTGGTTATAATGATTGTCTGCCACTACAACAAAAGTATCGAACACCGGCAAACACACAAGTAAATACAAACACACACACACAGTCATACACACACACACACTCACGTACACCAATGAAACACCGACTCTAAGCACCAGGGTTGTCAGATTTTTTTCGACCTATTTCGCCAAATTAATTTTAAAAATCGCCAAAAATCTCCAAAATCTGTTTTATGTAGTTTTTTAAATATATATTTGATAATAAATTTATTTTTTATATAACACTTTTTTAATATAAATTTTTATAAAATAATCGTATAAAAATTTAGCAGAAAATCGCCAAAAGCAGAAATAAAATCGCAAAAAATTATTTCTCGTAGGTTTTTCTCATTCAAATTCAAAACGCATTAATTACTTTAATTAATATAAGAAAAATCATCAAAATCAAATTGTTTTAATTTCGAGCAGACGAGTTTTGGTAGGATTTATTTCCTGAATTACAAAAATTTTTAAGTTCAATTTTGTTGAAAAATAGCCATAAGAATCGCCAACAAATTTATTTATCGCCTGAAAAATCGCCATGTCGCCAAACCAAATATTTGGACGCCAAACAAGTTGAAAAATCACCACGTTTGGCGAGAAATCACCATATCTGGCAGCCCTGCTAAGCACAACCAAAGACTATAAATATATAAAGATGTTCTACGTCCATACATTGTACTGCCAGTGCTTAATTTGCTGGTGGATTTACTACTAAATCCATTTGTTTCAAAGAGAGTAATTTATTTTCTCAGAGCACTTATTATTCTAATGTCTTCGCTATTCATCTGCATACGCATGCATGTGTGCGTGCCTTTGCATGGGTAAGTATGAATGGATGTGTGTATTTAACCTAAAGCAAAGAAAAAATTTACACAAACAAAAAGAACTTGTCTTTTCGCACATATGTATGCATATGTGTATGGACATAAGCTACATAAAATTTAATGTTACCGATTGTCTATTTATATGGCAAAAATATGTATTTAATGTTGTACTTTTGCAAATACATGGATTCGCACCGAATATAAATTTACCGTTATTTGAATTTAATATATTTGGCGTTTACGTTGGAAACTATTTATTTAACTTTATTTCAGTATCGCTTTCGTTGTGAGTTACAAGTGCTTGAAAATATAATCTAGTGTGAAAAAGTGAAAAATTTTGAATAATAATATAAATAAATAATATCATAATGAGTGAACTAATTGAAATTATCTACTTCCGTAGTAAAACAAAAAAAGTTATCGCTTAAAGCAGGCAATAAGTGTTGTTTGCCTCATTGTGGCAGATCCAAAAGAAGTTTTCCAAACTTAAAAATCTTTCGTTTCCCATATTCCAATGACATATTACTTAAAGCGTGGATAGAAAAGTGCAACTTAGACGAAAGCTTTTTGGAAAAATCGCGGACATTATAAATATGTGAAAGACACTTTTCGTCGGAAAATATAGGAAAGAAATACTTAAAATACTTAAAAAGATGCAACCTTTTGAAAAAGAATGCATTTTACTTTTTGATGAAGTATCTATAAGAAAAAATTTTACTTATAATAAATGTGCAGATGTTATAGATGGAGTTGTCGATTTAGGATATGAACGAGTGAATCAAATGGGGTCCCAAGTTTGCGTTTTTATGATAAGAGGAGTTGTAAAAAATTGGAAGTTCGTTTTAAATTATTTTGTTACTTCCAGTTCAATAAAAGGTGATGTACTAAAAAAACTTGTAGAGTCAAACTTGGACATTTTAAGAGAAATGGGACTAAACGTGCGTGGGCTTACGTGTGATCAAGGACCCAATAATAGAAAATGCTATGATATGCTAGGCGGATCTTGTGAAAAACCTTATTTTATTTATAAAAATGCAAAAATTTACCTGATGTACGACGTACCCCGTATTTTCAAATCCATAAGAAATGCTTTCATCAAAGCCGATTTTAAAACACCGCATGGCGTAGCGCGATTCGACGTTGTTAGAGAAATATTCGAGTTGGAGTATGGAAAAGTAACCAAAATGACAAAATTAACAACGGTGCACATAAACCCAAATAATTTTCAGAAGATGCGTGTTGGCCTAGCTGTTCAAACTTTGAGCAATTCAGTTGCTGCTGCAATCCAATCTGTAAATGAAAATCGCCAGTTTACACGAAGTTCCGCAGCAATAGCCACTTCGACGTGCTCTTTTATAAAAAAAACTCGATAGCTATTTTGATTGCTTAAACAGCATGTATTTTAACGATGCAAAGCCCCTGAAGCGTGGCCTGAAGCCAAACAGCACAACTTGGCAATTACTCGAAGAGCTAATTACCTATATGAAACAGGTTGAATACGCAGGAAATAAAATATTTTCAATCGATGGCCTAATTCCAACTACGAGAGCTATTTATCGTTATCGTCAGAATTGTTTGCGGAAAACTCAAATTTGATATGCATTTTAACGAGCCATTTTAATCAAGATCCATTGGAAAACTTGTTTTCATATATACGTGCCAAGGGCGGACACTGCAAAAATCCTTCGGTCTATGAATTAAATGTCGCAGTAGCTAAACTGCTATCTCTTAAAATACCGCAATTTAGTACCTCTTCAAATTGTGCAAACGACGATGCGATATTTTTACCTATTGAGTTCCAAACAATTTTAGAAGATACTCAAAGAAGTGAAAGTACAGCAGAAAGTAGTCGCACACCTGACGTTAATGTAACAAACATATTCGATGAAAATGAAGATTATTTTAATGAAGATGCAGATTGTTTTAACTCTAATAATGTTCCAATAGAGTTAACATCAAGCCGATATTTTGTTGGTTATATAGCTCAACGAATTACTTGCGCTAAATGTCGTGTGGATATAATTAAACCAGCACAAGTTTTGTCATATCCTTCAGAAATGTTTGTTCACGCTAAAAATTATGATAAAGGGTGGCGTTGGCTGAAGTAGTTAGCACGTTGACTACAAAATCGAAGGTCCTGGGTTCAATCCCTGTATCCAACAGTCATTGAATAACAACACCACGCATTTTTCTGATGTGCATTAGTGTCCCTTTGTATCAGTTGTTGTAGGAAAGTTCAAGTGATGAAGGCATAGTCACTGGTCACTTAACTATACCGACTTCAGAAGATACTAGTCCTAATGTAACATCGGAGCGCCCTCCTTCGTTGTGTAGCAAAATCATCGGCGAAGTAAAATAATCAATAAAATGGCTACAAAACACAGCTTCAAAAACTTAACACGCCTCATTTGACACCAGATGGCGCTGCAACACTGCATTATCAAAAAACGTGCAAAAAGCAGAGTTGTAAAAGAATGAAGCTTTCCTCTATCTCTCCCTTCACCACCTGTCTTCTCTATCACTATCCCTTTCCTAAAGAAGGTAACACCTAGTAATAGTAGTAGGCATTAATTTAAAAAAAAAAAAAAAAAAAATTATGATAAAGAAACAGATTTTGGAAGTTTGTGTGCTCCATCAGACTTATTTTTTGCACTGTGTAAGATTCACATAAAAGTTTTCGAAAATGTTTTTACTAATTCTAAGAAAATAAAAAACATAAAAAAACTATTGTTGAGCAATGCGTAAATTGTACCAAAAATACAATATATTTCTTTTCGTTTGACGAGAGCTACGTATGCTTTAAGCACAGGATGGAGATGCTTAATTTATTAGTTCTTACACTGCTACGAAAACATTCGTCGTGGGAAACATATAAATTCAAATCAACCAGCACTGAAAAACTCAAAATTTTAAAGCAATAAAGAAAACCTATTCTTTTGTAAACAAAAATAAATAATCATGGTTTGCAAACTTATGTAAGTAAGCTCACGTTTTATTTATTTTATACATATTTTTATTTTATACATAGTATATATATATATCTATATATATATATATATATATGTATATATAAAGGGTGTTTTTTTAGATGTATAGAACTTCGAATTGAAATAAAACACAAGAAAATCATTTTAATGTCCATCAATTTGGCTTTATTGGAAGGATAATTTTATGCCATTAATGTTTAAATATGATTTCGGGCATGTGGCCGCCGCGGCTGGCTCGAATAAAGCCAATTCTACAGGTCCAATTTTCAACCACTTTTTCGAGCATATGGGGCCGTATTTTGGCAATAACGCCACGAATGTTGGCTTCCAAGTCCCCTAACGATTCTGGTTTGTTGGCGTAGGCGAGCGACTTCACATATCCCCAAAGAAAATAATCCAATGGTGTCAAATCACACGATCTTGGTGGCCAATTGACAGGTCCATTCCGCGAAATTATGCGCTCATCGAATGTTTCCTTCAATAAATCGATTGTGACGTGCGCTGTGTGGCATGTAGCGCCGTCTTGTTGGAACCACAACTCATCCACATTCAAAATCTTCCATAAAGTTGATGGACAAAGCTCCAATGGCTGTGCACGGTGGCGAATCGATTCATTCGGGTCCTATTATCACATAGAGTAAACGTAGTGCGAAAACGATCCATGGTTAACCGAATTAATTGCTCTGATGGACGATTATGTCGACCATAAAATGGACGGAGCTTGCGGTAAACTTCGCGAACTGAACCATTATTTTCGAAATAAATTTGCACGATTTGCAAGCGTTGTTCTTTTGTCAACCTGTTCATGATGAAATGGCAAACCAAACTAAATATTAATCACTTGACAGCTGACAAAATGGCCGCCAGTTAAAAAAGTGATGCCAACTTAAAGTTCTATACCTCAATAAAAAACACCCTTTATATATAAATATATATATGTATATATATATATATATATATATATACATATACATATATATGTATATAATTGAAATTTCTAAATAAAATAATTATAGTTCGGTGCGAATCAACTTATTTTTAATTTTACAACAATAAAACACGTATTTTTACCCTACAATAACACAATCGGTCGCATTTGATTTCCGTGATTTATTTGCACATGAATGTATCAAAACAAGAAACTTCTTTTAGTTATTTCATATTTTTGCTCGTACTTGACTGCGCTTGAACAAGAAATATAACACACACACAACTAAATTTCTCTATAAGCTTCAATTATGTGTGTGCATACATTGTATGCCATACAACATTACTACATACATATTTATATAAGTGTGCATGCTCAAAAATTTTGTGCTCTCTTTGTGGTTTCGTTCAAATAACAAACAATATATTTTTCCTTTGTTACTTCCCCCACAGCATCTATAAACACAAACAATTTTAGTTTTATTTAATGTTCTACGTGGAACATCTTTATATATTTATAGTCTTTGGCACAACGCTTCTCTACAATAACAACAGAAGCTGTACACCAGTGTCCCGCAAAATAAAATATCTTTGTAGTGGTGAGAAAAATTACAGTAAAATATATTTACACTTGAAGAAAACATTTTTATAATTCAAGATACATGCTGTGGTTATTCATTGTTTGAATATTTTTTTTGTAAATAAGCAATTTAATAAAAACTTAAGTAAAAAGTAAAAAATAATAATCCATTAAACATTGTAGTCTACAAATTCCAAATTAAATTTGTTCGCAGCGCTGTGAAAGCTATTAAAATGCCTTTTTAAACTATCTTCCATATTATTTTTAAGTGTTTCATAGAATAAAATGCATTACATATTGCTAAAAGCATTTTTTATCACAAAATATTTCTTAGCTTACATAATTATTTTTTTTGCTTTAGAAATTATTAAATTTGAACTTAAATTTCGTTCCGTGTGCTCAAAAAATCTAAACAAAAAACCAGGAAAAAATTAATACATGCGTGCACAACTTCATTCGTCGCTTGCTCAGTCACGACTAAATGAAAGAGCATAAGCATGTATGTGATTTTCATCTGCACAATTGTGCTATGGCTTGCGGGCAGTGTGACCCTTTTAGCATTTTCACTGCTAAATTTAGCATTATGTATTTTGATTTAGCAGTGAATTTTTTATTTTGCATTTAGCATTTTTTTTAGCATTTTTGTATTATTTTTTTAGCATTATTTAGCATTTTTAATTTTATAAATTTTATATATTCTTTTCCATTTATACAGGTAAAAACTCCTGTATTTTGTCGTTTTTGTAGAAATGTATAATGATGGAAACCATGTAAACAGCAAAAGACATCTTAAGCGGCTATTAGGCTGTCATACTTGGTATTTGAGAATGGTGTGATAATGCAAAATTCGTGTTTTTCAGCTTTAAGGAATTTTGAATTTTTGTGTTTGTCATCATACTCCTTTAATATATGTTCTGTCAAATTCAGTGCAAATTTCATTTATGTTTTCGTAACTTGCGGTCTCCTAACATAAGATGGCTCACTTGAACATAAACTTGTAAGTTAATGTTAAGTGTAGACTGCTCAAATTAATGCATTTTTCAAGTGATAACATTATTGATAGTGCATTTGTTTTAACAAATCACTTATAATTTCAAGTTACAACGAAATGTTATGCCATGTGGAAACGTAGAGTACGCAAAGCATA
Source organism: Tachina lurida (assembly GCA_944452675.1). Classification (NCBI taxonomy): domain Eukaryota; kingdom Metazoa; phylum Arthropoda; class Insecta; order Diptera; family Tachinidae; genus Tachina; species Tachina lurida. The sequence continues at coordinate 103,297,738 of OX101753.1, read as the reverse complement.
AAGATGACTTAGTTAGATCGCGCATTTTAAGAGGTGTTTGTTGGAATGTACGAAAGTCTGTCATGCTCATATACCGAGTATGAGCGTCTAATAGCCGCCTTAATGTATTTTAAACGTCAAACACCTAATAATAAGAAGAAGAAAAAAGGAGAGAGGTGTCTTAGGACACCCGGTTATAGCAATTGCTACTTAGCTATATAATACTATGTTCACACTTATGTTTTTAAACGTGTTTAACACCTTATTCGTGTTTAAGAGCTTAAACACGATGATTTTGAGATTGTTGTTTTGTTAAATATCTCAAATGAAGTGTTTAAGATTTAAACACGTAAATAGAGTATGTTCAGTCCGTTTTTTGATAACTCTGGCACCTTTGTTTTGTTATTAAATGGCGGCAGCTGATACATTATTTGGTAAGAAAGTAATTACTTAAAAATAGTGAATTATTTACAAAAACATTTGTTGTTTGAAAAGCATAATTATTCGTAATTTTTTACAAATACATACAATAATTGACAATAATACTGACAAAACGACAACCTTAAACATCTCAAATATAATGTGAACGGTTGTGTTTAGTTCTTAGAAAACTCGTCTTAAACACAATTGTGAAAATGTCGTCGTTTGGTTTCTGGTTTGCTACAGACATAATGTATTTTGAATATACTGTGCCGCAAACCAGAAACCAGCTGACAATGTATTAAACATGTTTAAAAACATAAGTGTGAACATAGTATAAAACAAACTTAATGTGTTTAAATTCGCCGCAAATATTTCATAACGTTTCCATTTATAACCCATTATTATCTTTTCTAGCGGAGCACGATTAAATGAATATATTGTTTGTGGTCGGCGGCGGCGGTTATTCGTTTTACAGTCGATCGGCAATGTTCTCTGGCTTGTGCTTATTTGCAAAAAATAATACAAAAACAAACTGATCTATGTTTTTCATTATTTTTGTTTTTGTTCAACTCATTTCAAAGAACCAAACAAAACAAATTCAAACAATTTGCTTCGTTTATTTTCGTACGCTGCTTTTAAGTACAAAGAAATCAAAACAAAAATAAATTAATAACTGTAATAGTGTCGCTTAATTTTGTTACGAAAATTATTTTCTAACCCCTGTATCTCGCCATAAATAGCAATAGCTATAAAAAGTATTTTAATTATGTTTTTCGGAGTCGAACACTTCACAATTCATCGTTGCTGAATCCCGCTCCTGGACGTACAGTAAAAAATAGAAAATTAATTAATCAATTTTTTAATGCAAAAAGTATTTTTTAAATGTCTTTCATATTATGTTGATAGCAGGCATGCTAATACATTAAAACATACATATAAAATAAAAGTGTAAAATTATTTTATGTATTTAATTTTTATATGAAAATTACCAGCAACAAATTTTACACTTTTATATTTAATACGATCGTACAAAGATACAGGAGGTTTTATGAATTCAGCAATTGTACTCGTATTTTGTATGTTCCTGAATTGTTGTTTTAACTTTTGAAACAACTTTGTTTGTTTTATTAAAATTAAATAAAATATTTCTTCGTTATACCGATATAATTAATAAAAAATCATTAAAAAGTTTTAGCATTATATTTTAGCATTTTCAAATATTTTTTAGCATTTTTAGCATTATTTTAAGCCCCATTTAGCATTAAAAAATTTTTTAGTTGTGGCCACACTGCTTGCGGGTTATGCATTAAACACATTCACCACAGCAGGCTACACGAACACACGCCTTCAAATGCCGCTAGCAGCATTTGTCGCCTCGTAGCCAGCTACTTAATTATTTTGGAGACGGCAGCAGCACCATCTGCAGCTGATATTCAAGTACAAATACATAGTTCAGTATTGCCACTTTCATATATTTTGCATTTATAAAAATTAATTTTTCTTTTAAAATTTACTTAATTCACATAAAAGTACAATAATGAATCAATTTATTCTTTACATCAATTTTTGGATATTGTTTCTAGTAAATAGTATGAAATAATTGTACGATATCATTCATTCACCATTTTGTATTATACTGGCAACACTGCATTTGCTCATTGTAGCCAGAGAAATAGAAATTAGTTTAAAGTTGGCGACAGCTACAACGGTGGTCGTGCAGTCGTGTAGCCTGCTGTCGTTAAAATAATTGTTACCATAAGAATGTGTGTATTCTATTTTTGACAGATTGTAGCCCGTAGCCTGCTGTGTCGAATGTGTTTAATGCATTACTGCAAAATTCCCTCATTTGTAACAGGGTTGCCACCCTTTTTGATTTTTCCAGGTTTTAAATTCCTTAAACAGGACTCAGGCCACCATTACTACACTACTGCCGTGGTTCAATCTTATTTAGACATGTTCTTTCCCTATTTTGAGTGTCAAAATTGAGTAAATCGAAGTACAAGGAAATAAATAACTGCAAATGTATATACATACATATGTATGTAATTCAATGAAAATACATGTTTGAATTACAATATACAAACATAATGAGTCTTGAGCCCTCCATAAGCATATGAAGTTTTTTTTTAGCTTTTTTCAAAACTATTGGGATGAAGTCTACTGACGAGTTATGTAAGCAGGACCGAAATTTATATAGACATTGCTGAACCAAACTTTGCTTTAGCAAAAATTCCTAATAAATTAAAGACTATTTAGTTATTATTATTTATTTTGATATTAACACTTCTCAAGAATTTTAAACTTTTTATGGAATCATTTCTTGCTTGTATATTTTCAATATATTGTATTCAAATATAGTATATTAATAATTTTTCCATATTTATTTATTTTTTTTTATTTATTTATTTCGCCATAAGAACATTAAGAATATAATTCTTTTGGAGTTTAATAACAATACTTAAAACAATGTTATAGTGTTTTCATACTGCAAGTTAAAACCTGGTTTTAACGTTAAAACCATAAACAGCTGATGCATTCACACTGCAAGTTTTTTAAATTCAGGTTTTAACTCACAGACTGTCTAATAACTCTGCTCAAAATAAAAAATATCTCCTGCTGAAATGCGTGTGTTTGTTGTTGTATTTTTTTCTGCTTTTTATAACACTTATTTGACAAACTGTACAACTGTTTTTGTTTGTATGAAAAACTAAGAAACTTTACAATGCGCTCTAAAATGGAAATTATTTTACATTTTGTAAATAAATATTTTAAAATTATGGAACTAGTAATACAAAGTGAAGAAGTGCTTGGAAATCAAGTTATTGTTTATAAAAAATTTACAAATAAGTCACAAAATACAACTTTTTTATCGGTAGTTCGATATGTCACATTGTTTATTTTCACTTTCCAGAGGTCAATGAAAATATTTTTGTTGGTTTCCTTCCAAAGAACTCTTATTTTTCCATAATTTTTTACTTATTGTTGCTGCTGCATCCATTTTTAAGTTGAAAATCTTTCAAGCGCCATCTCTTGTTATTCACTGGCATAAACATTATCAGCTGCTGCCTGTCATTTTAACTTGGCAGCACTAAATTTACCACAGCGAAAACAGGGTTTCATTTCATAAAACCAAAATAAAACCAATTCAGAAATGGTTTTAAGTTGGATTTAACAAAAACAATTTGCATGGTAAAACCAGGTTTTAACAGTTGGTTTTAACATTAAAACCAACTTTTATTAAAACCAAGTCAGTGTGAAAACACTATTATAATGCATTTTTGATTATATGAAGGGATTTTTGTAATTCCGAATATCATTAATTTAATTAGAAAAAGAAAAAAAATATATATATATATATATATATGTATAAAAATATAATAAATATGTATAAAAATATAAAATATAATTTGTGAGTATGTATAAAAGATAAAATAAAATAAATGAAGAGTTACATCAATTTTAATACATAGTCTTTGAGAGGGGCTGCTAAGTAATATTAAAAAAAAGTGGAAAAGAGCCTTAGCAAAACTGCACTTTCTATGTATGATCTTTAAACTTACTGGTAGAGCATTCCATAATTTAATAGCGTTAACGAAAAAAAATCTTGACGTTTAAGGTGCAAATATCTCGGTGTCAAATGTGTCATACAACGGTTTGAAGTTCCAAAATTAAGTTTTTCGTATAAGTAGGATGGAGTCTTTCTGTACAAAGTACCATGCAAAAATAACAAATTTCTTATGCGTAAATAATCCACCAAATCACAGCCCAGAATCATCTTCTGCCATGAAGAAATACTGCTGCAACAACTTGCAGCTTATGTAGCGACTGCGAATATTTTACTATACACTTCTGCGGAATACGTTATCAATGGAAGTATAAGTTGGACAACAAGTTTTCTTTTGACTGATATTGGCACATATTCGGAAGACACTCGCAATTTACGAAGAGTAAGAAAGACATTCCGAACAACAATATTAATATGATCTTTACATGTAAATGATGAGTTAAGATGAAAGCCTAAGTATTTAACCTTATCAACGTACTTGAGCACATTTTCCTTAACGTATATGTACATATAAATTTGTTGGAAACGATTATTAAATGCATTATTTAGTTTTTTTCTAATGCATACTTTACTTTTTGTTTATATATTGTTTTTGTTTTGTATGTTTTGCTTTTTTAGTTTTAATTATAACTTTATTTTTGTTATTGAAACTGGACTGTTAATTTATGTTTTAACTTATATAAAAAAATTTGTGTTTGCCCCCACCCAGAAAAAATGTCTAGCTACGCCAATGAACATCAAAGAATATAAATCATATAGAATGCGCATCTCATACAAGCAAAAATTTTCTATGTCGGGTATTTCCAGTACTACCCGTCCAGCGTACGCACTCTCATTTCTTTCTGCAGTGTATGCTGCGCTCGCGTTGCTGAGAGCGAAAGCGTGTGTGTATTTATTTTTGATTTTTATTATTTTGCTTTTTTACAGTCTCGTAGACAGCGTATGCTGTGATCTGCGTTGCCGTTTTAGTTACTTGTAACCAAAATTGGTTATTTTTTTTCCAATGTGTACTTGTGTACTTTTTTCCATTTTGGTTACTTTTTTAACACAAAATTAACAATTTTTATATGGTATTTAAATTTTTATATCGTGATGCACTACCATATTTTTATTAGTGTTTCTTATGTTAGTGTATCTTATGTTAGTGTTTCTTATGTGTATGTTTCTGACAGTGACACCATGGTAATTTCTGTTACGGAGTAAAGAAAAACACGAAATATTGATATTACACAAGCATTTCAGAAAATCTCCAAATTTCATTTTATAATTTTTTCAATGAAAAATCAGCAAAATGAAGAGAAATCTGCAAAACTGGCAACAGTGACGACAAGCTGTAGCAAGAACACGAAGCTCTGTCGCTGTAGCGTACAGTGTGACCCTTTGATCGACTAAAGTGGCAAGTTGCCACTTTTTCGATTGGCATTTTTGTACCCCTTTTTCTAAAGTGAATTATATAGTAAGTAGCGGCCCGGTTCGCACGGGTATAAAATATATAGCCTATGTCATCCAATGAAAAAATGATTAAAATCGATCCAGTAGTTTTCATTTATTCATTACTGCCGGTGGCCCGCAAGCGTTAAATTTAGGGTAAAACAATTCTTCTTTCCCTAAACCATGAAGATTTCCTGCTATTTTTGGAATATCTAAATTTATACACTACATTTTTACTTATTTACTTTTTACGTTTTTACCTATTTATTTTATTTTTACAACAATTAACATATTACAACGTTAACAGCTTTCTTGTCATTAGACAATACAAACATGTTTTCTCTAGGGGTTACTCTTGAAAGAGCGACATACAGTTGGCTATGTGAAAAACAGTTAACGCTAAAATCTAAGCCTTCAACGTTGAAGGTTTGACCCTGCGATTTATTAATGGTCATTGCAAAAGATGTATTTACCGGAAAGTGTAAACGTTAAAATTGGAAGGGTTAAGCCGATTGTATCAGAGCGATTCGGGGAATCAATACATCTTCTCCGGTAACACATCGTGTGAGTATTGTGGACTCTATTACGAAAGTTTTCAGTGATTTGCAGTGGCACGCAAACGCGTGCCATTGCAAAGCTTAGGTGGATTCAGGTTTCTTAATAAAATAACAGGACAACCTTCTTGCAACACCATTTTGTGAGGAGGGAGTCCAGACGGGTTCAAAGAGTAGTATATTTTCGTCGGCGCATCAATCTTTGAAAGAATCAAGTTATTTACCTTATGTACTTGATCGTTAGTTGGTGACAGAATCGCTCATTCTTTAAACCAAGATATTGTCTTATAACTTATGTTATCAATGTCAAGACAGACATTGTTGACTAACTCTTGGATGTTGTCTATCAAAACACAAAGGTTTTCTAGGTTAATCCTTCCCTCACTTTGTGTTAACTCTCCATTGCCAACTTTTCGTAGCATCTCTGGAAATAGCCTGTTCTCACGCGAAGATGACGAAACCCTCATATTAGTTTTAAGCTCTAATTTATTGACATGTCGCGAAAGGTTGGATCTTTTTAAGGAAGCATTTATTTCGTCAGCTCGTGTTCCTTCAGTCACAACTGGTAGAATTTGACGGAAATCTCCTGAGAACAGAATTATACATCTACCCAGAGGTGAATTTTTATTGCGCAAATCGCGCATTGTCCTATCCAGTACTTTAACAGACAACTTGTTTGACATGGTAGCTTCGTCCCAGACTATCAATGAGCAGTCACGCATCAATTTTCCTGTATTGCTCTGCTTAGAAATACTACAGACGCTGTTATTGTCATCGGTGGCGATTTTTAGCGGGAGTTGAATGTACAGTGGGCGGTTCGGCCTCCTTCCAAAAGCGTAGCGGCAATGCCGGATAACGCAACTGCTAACGCAATTTTTCCGATAGATCTCACCTTTTTTTAAAGCTTTGCTTTGCAAAGGATGTAGGGCCTTTTACAATATGCAGTAACATTCTATATGAAATCAACAATGTATTTAAGGTATTTAATTAAATAAGGATTAATGCTATAATGGTTAAAAACCCATCGAAAATTAGCCATTATTTGTCGTAAAAAGTAAATGACAAAATAATTCTTGCAAAAAAATATTGACTCCAATACTAAGAATCAATCCAAAAGATTACAAAACGGACGCAATTATGAAAATGATATCGAAACAAAAAGAAAAGAATTTTAAAAATCAGTCCACAAATAGAGAAGTTATGTAATCATCAATAAATTTTTTTTTGGTGGAGGGAGGGTTGGCTCAAAATATCCCAACGAAATTTGTTCTAACTTTAAGCAAAATTCTTTCAAACCAAAGAAGAATTTTGAAAATCGGTTCACAAATAGCAGAGTTATGGAATAGGGGAGGAAATTTTCCCTGCAGATTTTCAAAAAAAAAATTATCGGACCTAATTGCAGGCAAACCCTTTCAAACAAAAAAAGAGTTTCGAAAATCGGTTTAAAAAGTACCGAGTTAGGCGTGTACGAACAATAAAAAAAATTAAAAAAAAATACACACGAATTGATAACCTCCTGCTTTTTTGAAGTCGGTTAAAAATGTTATTGTGCGATATCCATAAGAGATAGACATATACCATGGCGGAGTTTTCTGTAGACCTTTTCAATGTGTATAATACTTAGCACATTATTTGGATAAATCTCGTAGGGTTCAGCCTGTGTTTGCAATGTAAGCGGAAAAAATTTAATTATTTACGACATCACATTAGAAACTTCATAAATAACAGTATTTCTCCACTATTTAATGGATGTTATTATACACATAAACCTTCCTCTTCAATCACTCTATCTATTAAAAAAAACCGCATCAAAATCCGTTGCGTAGTTTTAAAGACTTAAGCATATATGGGGTTATAGGGACAGAGAAAGCGACTTTGTTTTATTCTATGTAGTGATACATTAAAAATAAGAACTGTAGTTGTGTCGATTTTTTTAATGTTGTCCCTTTTTTTATAAATCCTCCCCTATTTGGTGCCACTTTTTGAAAAATGTCATCGGTCACCCTGGAAGCAAATGCTCTCACTGCGTGTTTGCTTGCGCTTTAAGGCTCAGTTACCCGTCGGTAATGTAATGTAAAAGTAACGTAGGAAACAGCTGATCAATATTTTTATATGAGAAGTAGGTTACGTTACATTACATCTCTATAACCATTTACATTACTTTTCACATAACAATATCAATCAGCTGTTTCCTACTGTTGCTGTTACTTTACATTACAGTCGGGTAACTGAGCCTTTATACTTTCCCCCGCATCTGAAGCGTAAGCAAAAAATTTTTAATTTTTTACCTCAGATGCGCATTCTATATAATTTATATTCTTTCCGAACATACATCAGTCTCCTGTTTTAGTGCAGTCACGTTATTAATGCGCCTTGATTTCATTTTCATTACATTTGTAAATGTCCTCTATATTTTGGTGAAAAATATGGTCACCGTACATATGTGCAATAATTGAATGAAAAAAAATGTGCTAAGATAGCCTAGTGGATGTGTGCTAGTCTGTTAGAATGGAAGTTCCATGTTCAAAGCCTGCAGCGTGTTAGTTAAGATTTAAAAAATAAATAATAAATTTCAAAAATAATTAATAAATAAAATAAAATAATGCCCTAATTCTGTTCGACGATTATATCGTCTTGTCTATGGACGAAAAAAAGAATAGTTTATAATTATCACATGTAATTTGGCTTAAAAGGCGATACGAACATTAGCCTGTTCAATTCATAAGAATAATAATTAAATTAACTAGAAGGCGTTTTAATTCTTTAAAACAATTATTATTTATTGTCTATGCTAGAAGGTTCGCGCATTTGCTTTATGATTTTGTTCCAAACATTATATCCAACACATATTTTTTCATATATTTTTCAAACTATTGCATAATATGGCAATAATATTTATAATTTTTCATTATCAAAGACAAGAACCATTTTCCAAGAAAATAATTTAAAGAATTCAAAGACAAGAACTCAGAAGCATTTTCAAACAAAAACGTCCTAAATTTTCTTAATGAAATAGGGCATAAGTAAGTTAAAATAAATATATTAAAAAATAAAATTACTTTTTTACTTTTTCTACTGCCTTTTTGACATATCGAAATTAGTTCGATGTTCTCTCACTTTTTATATTGCTGGCGAAATTCCAGGTCGAAAATTTCTTGGGACAAAACAGCGACATGTAAACTTTTTTCGATTAATTTTTGAGTGTAACTCGATAGTTTTACACGATAAATGTTCGAAATCGATATCAATAACGAAAGTCTTGGTCAATTGGGACAATAAAATGTGTAGAGCTTATTGTACAAACGTATGATGATAGTTCCACTACTTTAGTGTTTACCCTGTATGAAATGGCACTAGTGAATCAGTACTGATTAGGGATGCCAAACGGGAAATCCGAAAATAACGGAATTTACGGGATTTAGCAAATTCCGAATCCCAGGATTTGTAAAATTCAATCCCGGGATTTCATTTTCGGGATTTCTTAGGAATTTTTTTTATAAAAAACTTTATAAATTAAAATTTTCGTTGATTTTATGGTAATTTTTTATAATATTTAAAAGTACCATAAAATTTTATACGTACAGTTTTAACAATTTAATGACTATTTGTGACATATTTCTTAAAAATTAACAATAAGACCAAAAGAAATAAACTACTTTCTTACGGTTATTTTCATCAAAGGTGCTACAATACATGTACATTTTAGAATTATTTTGAAAACAAAAGAAACATATTAGCTTTGGAATCATAAATCATCATTTATATTCTTCACAATTTATATTCTTTGATACAAGGCAAGTGAAAACTATTTGTTGTTGGGTTGACGTAAAAGCGAGAAATATTTACAGAATAATGCGGAGTATTTGTCTATAAAACTGCTCGAGTGTGTGTGTATGTTATTTACGAGCGACTGAATGAGTTCGACTCAATTATATTTTTATTCGAGTTGCAGAGTAAAAGGCCAGAACACTAATAAGCCATACTCCTCTTAGAGAAGGTATGAATACATATGTAGAAAACAACCTATGTATGAATTAAATTTTTTTTTATTAGAGCAAAAATACTGTTCAAGTGGTCACGCATACTTTCAATGTATGTGTCTATAAAAATGTGATCGTTAGACGTAATTAATGGAATTTGATTAGAATAGTGTATACATTTCTTTTAATTTTTCGACATGTTCAGCTTTATTACCGTTGTCATAGTCGTAACGAAATAGATAAAAAATTAGATAATGCTTGGTATACATACATAAATATGTATGTAACAAAAATGAAAGTGAATCTAAAAATTTTCGTAAGTCAACTTAAGCGGTAGTGCTAAAAGTCCACAGATACATTCGTTTTGGTTTAGATCAGTGATAACCACTCCATAGTCTCGCGAGGCAGTCAATAATCGTATTTTTCACGCAGACACGGTCGGCAATTCAAATGTATACAACAACTTTGTTCGTTTCCAAGGCGCATTTATTAGGTGGCAGCATTACACCATGTGTCTAATGTCATTATACCAAGCTAAATGTCACATCTGGATTGTGTAGGTATAAGCCTAAAAACATGCTTTTATTTGGGTATCCATAAACACCTAACGAATATTCAGTTTTGTATGGTGTTTGACATTTCTTATAATAAAGATACAATCTAACGATGCTACCCTGTTTTGAAAAGTAAGATGGTAATTTATAGCAACAAAGTACATGTGGTTATTGCTGTTGTAATATTTGTTGTAGAAATGAGGGTACCTGATTGATGTGCCTTGTTCGTTTCAAAACATCAGTCTCTGCTCAAGCTTTGTGAAAGCAACACCACGCACGCTTGTTTGGCTTTGTTTTTTGTTTCTTTTTCGTAATGAACACAAAAGCACACAGAGCAACAATGTTCAATAATTCTGCTTCTGTTTGCGACCGCACACAAGCACATAATATCTTTGTCTGCGTGTGTGCATGCGTTCGGGGCTTGGTTAACACTGGTTTAGATTATAGTAAAACATTTATATTGAAAACAATGTAATTAACAGTATTTTAAGTTATTGTTATCACTATAAATTCTCTAACATCAAATGTGATTAATCAACTTAAAAATAGACGAGAAAAACTCTTTTGTTTTTTATTTCATACTCGTATTAGAAAAATTTTCACTTTAAAGGCAATTGTGGAATGATAAACTATGAACATAAAACCTTTTAAAATGCATTAAATTGTTATTAAAGTAATATTTATTAAAAAAATTATGTATTTGACGAAAAAATTCGATCCCGAAATCTTGAAAATCCCGGGATCCCGAAAATCCCAGGATTTCGGGATCGGGATTACAAAATCCCGAATCCCGGGATTTCCAAAAATCGATCCCGATTGACATCCCTAGTACTGATTCACTATTGACTTTGTAGCCAGTATAACATTGTATAACATTCCTGCATAGGTACATATGCAACTACAGTATTTTTCGGTTAATTGACCCTACGGTTAATTGGTTTCCACGCTTAAATGAACCATATGATCGGGCAAAAAAATATTGCTTACGAAAGCACATGTAAATTTCCTCGGATAATTGAGCCCGGTTAATTGATTTTCACGCTTAATTGGTTCAAAATTCATGTCACAAAAATAAATTTCCTCTTACTTTTACCCGGTTAATTGCATTATTATTGAATAATAATCTAGCATATTTGCACATACATATTTGACATCATTTGTGAAAAACACTGGGTGGCATCTCTACTAATTGAAATAATAATAAATACCTGCGTATACACATATATTAAAGTCCTGCACAAGACTATTTATAAGACCTTTCAAGACATGCGACATTTTTCAAACGCTTTACTACAGCGAAATATTCTAAAACAAACGCTAAAAAACACTGTTGGCAAGACAAAGAAATTAAAAAAAAATATTGCCAACAGTGTTGTTTAGCGTTTATTTTAGAATATTTCGCTGTAGTAAAGCGTTTGAAAAATGTCGCATGTATTGAAAGGTCTTATAAATGGTCTTGCGCAGGTCAATAACATATATGTAAATTTTTTTCTGCTACTTGCATTTTTTTCGTTTAAGGAAAAAAAATTATTTTGAAAAACTTGAAAGTGCACATATGCGATTTCTTTTAATTCATTAGTAGTTCCAATTATGCGTGATTTCTGTAATTGAACAAAATGTTCAATTAAACGGGATTCTTGTAATTGAACGAATTGTTCAATTAAGCGGGTATCGGCTAATTGGTTCCCCGGTTAATTGAACAAAAAGTTGTGCAAATTTTGATGTGCAATTAACCGAAAAATACTGTATATTCAATCATTTGAAATAAATTATTTTATAATAATAAATGCATATACATATCCCACACTAAATCATAAAGGGTCACAAACCAAAATTATAAAAGTGCCTTTTATTTTTTATAAACCAGTTAATTGAAGAAATCTATAACGAACTCAACAATTTCTTTTGCAGTACAGTCTTCTTGAAGAATATAAAATACCTTTATGCTTGTTTTTATGTCACATACTTCCGTCATTTGTACAGTATCAACAGTTGTTTGCAACTACTCAGCATCTGAAATTGTTTGAGTTGTGACTCTTTATGAATTAGTGTGCGATATGTATAGTAAACACTACAATCTATGTATGGTAGTATGAGCTTACAAACATAATGAATAGATACACCTTTGTAAATATGTGTGTATGTTTCTTAAATACCCTGTAGGAAGTATCAATTGAGAAACACTACTGATTCAACAGTGCCTTTGTCAACAATACTACTTACGAATTGTACCGCAGAAAATGGTTTTTGCTTTAATACATTTAAAATGTGCATGTTATTGAAATTCAACTAGTGGCGTTGGTACTATTGACAAGGTAGTTATTTTTGAACCATATGTAGACATTGACTCACTAGCACATTTTAGTAACTCCAGTCTGAAATTTTGCTAATGAAACTACATATTTTGTTTATTTAAATTTTTTTTTGTGTTTTATTAAATGAAAAGAACTAGTCCAAAAAATATGTATGTATATAGGGATATATATATAATACATGTCGATCAAGTAGAAGAACATGAAATAATAAATGCGGATGTACCGGCCCACTTTTTTAAATGCAAGAACGTATCATATTTGCAGCTAAGGGTGTGTAGAAAGTTTCGCAAAAATCGGTTTTATCTGTAAGAGGGTTATAAATATATATATAGCTATCCGTTGGCAATGTTGCCAAAAAGTCAACAAAATAGTCCACAAAAGTGGCAATTGGAGATACTTAACCCCAACCTTCGTGCAGGGTAAATATAATTGCCAAATGTGCAGGTATCTGTTTTTAGCAGTTTTTTGAATTATTGACCAGGCGTGCATTTTTTTGTTTCAAAAATCAGTTCATACAGTTTTTTGCTTTTGCCTCTTTTACTTTTTACTAAATTTATGAATTCCAAAACACAGTTTACAAAACGGCTGATACAGGATAATATGACATTCATAACTACGCTCATTCATGTCCTGAATGAAACCGAAAAACAATAAGAATCAAATGCAAAGCAATGTCTGAATTTCTATTTCATTAAAGAATTTGTATGAAAGATGCAAAAAAAGCTTAAAAGTTTTTATATACTCTTCATATTTTCTATATGAATAGTTTTGACTACGATTAGGTTCTTAATGATCTCATTTTTGCATCACTGGTCGGCTAACGCTGAATGCCGGTACTTACTATATCTATAAACTTATTAAAGTTTAATACATTTTAATTTGAAATTTATTTGCTGGTGGTTCAGCGATGTCTATATGCATTTCATTGTTGCTGTAACAAATCGTCAGTAGACTTCAACCACACATTTTGAACAGTCACAAACCTCTTATCTTATGTACAGACTTTCAAAAACTATTTGAAAATTCACAAATAATAATATTTTTGAAAATCACAAAAGAAAAATAAGCATAGTAGGCTTAGAAACTTATACAAAACTCAGCAAATAATTTATATTCGATATGAATCTATTCTATTTTTCTACACCTTTATACAATTAGAAATCCATTGGATAACAATAAAAGTAATTATAAGGCAAAATGAAAAATAAAATCTAAATTTAACATTTAAGAAATTTATTATTCGACATATTGTCATAAGTTTATTTTAATTTGAAATTTATTTGCTGGTGGTTCAGCGATGTCTATATGCGTTTCATTGTTGCTGTAACAAATCGTCAGTAGACTTCAACCTCATATTTTGAACAGTCACTAACCTCTTATCTTATGTACAGACTTTCAAAAACTATTTGAGAATTCACAAATAATAATATTTTTGAAATTCACAAAAGAAAAATAAGCATAGTAGGCTTAGAAACTTGTGATTTTCAAAAATATTATTATTTGTGAATTCTCAAATAGTTTTTGAAAGTCTGTACATAAGATAAGAGGTTTGTGACTGTTCAAAATGTGTGGTTGAAGTCTACTGACGATTTGTTACAGCAACAATGAAATGCATATAGACTAAAGTGTGGCACAAACACAACAAAAATGTCTTAGGCCCAATAATTGACCTCGCAATTATATGTCATTTATCTTTAAAATCCACTTAAGTACCGAATTCATTTTTTCAGTACAAATTTGAGAGACATTTAAATGCCCAAGCTTGTGGACTTAAATCGCACTTAAGTTTTACGAGCATACCATATGTTATTGTGCTTGTGTGTGTTTATTGAAAACACGTACATGAACATCATGTGGTCGTATTAAAAAGAATTTCGTTTAATTTTCATAAATATAAAACATATACAATATATACTTTCATATCATGGAAAAATAAATAGAAAAATGCATTCTGGTGCTCTTTTTGTTTCATAAAATGTGTGTTTATGCAATTTTAGTTTTCTCCATTTTGATAACCTAACTTTTTTATTTATAATAAGCAGCTGTTGTTAAAAAAGCCTACCATAATACTGGGAAATTTTGTAGTGCTGCCGTACTTTCAACGTAATTTAATAAGAACTTTAAATTAACCACTGAAAAAATGAAGCTTCATTTAAGTGCCACCTAAATTTAAGTGGCAATTAGCTAAATGACATATAATTGGGAGGTCAATTATTGGACCTTAGAAGCATTTAATGAAATTGCAATTAGTGTGTATGTATTACTTGCTCATTGCAAAACACATACTTCCGAAAATATTTCTTTTGTTTCACGATCAAAAAATTGAAGAAGAGAACACAAGTACAACAAAACAATGTTAAAATAGAACAAGGCTGAAGTAGAAGAGAAATGAAGTAGAACATCAAAACTATTTTGGAACATTCAAAACATGTTTGAATAACTCGTAGACAAACTTACAAAGAAACTTTTGCATTTTTTATGAACATAAAAAATCGAATGTATGTATGTATTAGTTAATAACACTCTTGTTTACATTTTTACGCTTTTTTGTGTTGGCTCTAGTGTACTCGATGCTTTTGGTGTAATTTACCGTTTTTTTTATTTCATTGTGTGTTTTTGTTTTGATGTTCTACTTCGTTTGAACATACAAGCACTAACAAAGCTATAGAGAGAAACTTTTCAAATGGTGCTTGTTTTGTTTCAGTGAGAGTCATGTTTTGTTATGCTTGTTTTGTTGAAAATGTTTACACTGAAATATAAGGCTTGGAAGTAGTGTGCTTTAGCATACATAACTTTCAATACATTTTGTACAGCTCTTTAATATAGACATCGCTGAACCACCAGCAAATAAATTTCAAATTAAAATAAACTTATGACAATATGTCGAATAATAAATTTCTTTAATACATGTCCATAAAAAAAATTTCTTAATACGTTTTTCTAAAGCCCTAATATTTTCTATAAATAGGCAGATAATATGTAAAACAAATACTGTAATCGATCGACTTTTCAGATCTATCGAGTTGTTATTGATATTTGAAAATTTTCATATGCTACATTAGATCAAGGTTGCATCCTTGAAATTAATATTGGTTCAACCAACGAATTTTTTATGGGAAACAGGTTTGATTAATGCTTTAACTACAACAGCAATAAATTTTTATTTAACTTATTTTTATTTATTTCTTATTTATTTATTTAAAAATAAAATTTAAAAATTTTAGTTTTGTATCTCTAACATTATATGAATAACAAGGGTTTCATTAAATGTCAAACAAATTTCATATAAAAACATATTAATTTGTAAATACATATGTAGTTATGTATTTATGTATGTAGTTAGAAAAACAAGTAACAATAATTGTTTATTTTACCATGACCAGACAAGAACATTTTAAACAAAAACTATGATGCAACAATTATTATTGCTTCATGTAAAAATTTATTGTGATTTATTTTACTTTACAATGTAAATTTTACAAAAACACGAGCATACATATATACATATATGTATGTAAGAACCTATTTTTCAAACCAAAAAAACATGCAAATTATATTATATACTTTTTCGATAGCGTGCGTGATCGTGATAAGTTGTAAACCACTCGTGCGTGATTAAAAATATTTTGTTCGTAAGCGTGCGTGATCGTAAAAAATTTCAAAATCATTCGTGCGTGAAAGTGCGTGAGTAAAATATTTTTATGCGTGAGCGTGCGTGTCGAAAGTCACAAAAAACATTCACGTGACCATCTCTACTTTTTACTATAGCCATTTAACATGTGCGTGTCATTGAAAAGCAACTACTGACATTGGTACTACTGATTAGATATGTAGTTCCTTACATAGCGTCTACAACTGCGACTAAAGGCTCAATTAGACGTGACATAGCCATAATGCCATAGCCATAACCAAACCAAAATTCAATTGGTTTCTATGGTGAGAGTTATGGCGAGTCTCTCTCACTATCGCTCTCACCATAGAAATCAATTGAATTTTGGTTTGGTTATGGCTATGGCGTTATGGCTATGTCACGTCTAATTTAAGCTTAACTCTGATATAATATGTGAGAGAACGTCGGCAGAATAACAAAAATAAAATGCCGATATTTCTCTTCATATCATACAATAGGATAACGCAATTTTACTTTTCTTATAACATTTCATTTTATGCAAATTCTCATCGAGTTAACATGTTTTAATTTTATATAATTATTTATTTTCTTTTCACTTTTTCACACACACTTTGATTTATAAATCAATTAAACATATTTAAACATATAAAATCTCAGAAATTTTGTCCAAAAAATTGTTTCTCATTTATTTTAATAAACACATGCATACTAATTAATTTTCATGTACGTGTGTTTTTTGACAGTTCATATCATAAGATTGTTGTTATAGGACTTCTTATACAACTCTCTTATAAAAAATATTATAAGATTGAGATAACACTAATTTGAAGTCTACACATAACATAATTCTCTCTGCGATTGAATTTGACGCTCTTATCTTACATATTATGTTAGGTGTATACTCTATGTTAGGGACGATATGAAGACATTGGAAACAGATGGTAATTAGTATATTTTAGTAATTCCAGTATACACTTTTGGTAATGAAATTGCATATTTTGTTCACACATTGGAGTTTTATTAAACAAATATTAAAAAATGGAACTTATGCATAAAAAGCATAATATAAAATAACATTCATTCGTTCAGCATATTACTTTCAAGTAGAGATTTTGTTTTCCATTTCTGTTAAATACATATACATATGTTAATCAAAAATTGTATGTTTCGATGAATTAGTAAAGTTAAACACTTACGTATGGATCTAAAAGTGTGACAAATATTTAACTGATGGCACAGGGTCAAACGAAAATTTCCATAGGTGGCACTTTTCAGTTAAAATTATTCAAATAATTTTCACATTTTCTATTTTTATACAATGTGGATAGTTATTTTATTTGTTCATGATTAAACAGAATAAGTCCGCAACTTCAGGAAAAATCGCTGTCAAATTAACAAAGCCCATAACAAAATCTACGGCAGTAACTCCATATGCTCTCTAATTTTTGTTTCATTTTCTTTTGTGCTTATTTTTCTTTGTAGTTTTGTTCACAAAATATATGAAATTTCATGAAAGTATGGTAGCATTGTTGAGAGAATATTAATTTATATGTGAGAGCATAAGAAAAAACGTTGTCAAAATAAAATAAATTCTATCTATCGACTGCTTTCTGGTGCTGAATTTTTGTGTCAATTTGTATGGAAAATGTGTTTATGCCGCAATTCTGTTTGATCATTTCCTCGTAATTTCTTTTTGTGTATATTTTTTAATTATTTTTCAATACATTTAACTCAGCTTGACGAATGTATCGTCTTGTCTATGGACGAAAAAAAGATTCTTTAAAACGATTATTATTTATTGTCTATGCTAGAAGGTTCGTGTATTTGCTTTATGATTTTGTTCTAACACATATGCCCTAATTCTGTTCGACGAATGTATCGTCTTGTCTATGGACGAAAAAAAGAAGCAGTTTTGATTCTTTAAAACGATTATTATTTGTTGTCTATGCTAGAAGGTTCGTGTATTTGCTTTATGATTTTGTTCCAAACATTATATCCAACACATATTTTTTCATATATTTTTCAAACTATTGCATAATAATTTAATTGAATTTTTATGTTTTAAAAACATGGCAATAATATTTATATTTTTCATTGTCAAAGACAACAACCGTTTTTGAAGAAAGTAATTTAGAGACTTCAAAGACAAGAACTCAGAAGCATTTTCAAACAAATACGTCATAAATCTTCTTACTGAATTAGGGCAATATTTTTCAAACTATTGTATAATAATTTAATTGAATTTTTATGTTATAAAAACATGGCAATAATATTTATATTTTTCATTGTCAAAGACAACAACCATTTTTGAAGAAAATAATTTAGAGACTTCAAAGACAAGAACTCAGAAGCATTTTCAAACAAAAACGTCCTAAATCTTCTTACTAAATTAGGGCATTACTTATATCAACCTTTTAATTTGATTTGTTAAACTAATTTTTATAACACTCAAATTTTGCTTGACCTCACTTTTATTTTCAACAAACCAATAAAACATTAAGAAGAAGTATAGTTGTGTGTATCTGAAAATTGTTTTGTAGGCATCAAAAAGAATATACGCTCCGTTGACAATGTCACCAAAAGTGGTGACTTGGTGACACGGATGGAAATCATGGTACAATTGTACATGTTATGGTACATTTTTGACCTCCTTGGTACCGTGGTACTACCGCGAGTTACTTTGTACAATTCAAAAATTCCAATATTTCACTATATGGTAACATTAATTTTGCCTATGTTGTCTTAAATTTTTTTGTGTGTGTTTTATTTTAGACTGTCAACTTCTCTGATTTTGTTGCAATGCTGTTGTCAAGGCAAATTCATGTACCAAGTGGTGTCAACTCTGCAAAAAATTCTGTCTAGTCTTTAACTGTAACTGTTAACTTGACAGCACCTAAACTTAACAGTACATGAACTCGCCTTGACTGTGGTTATATTTATTTTTGTGAACTACATATCGCTCCTCTAATTCAATTTTGTGTTTTAAGTTTTATGGCGCATTTCTTATGCCCATAACTTAGATTTTACAGTGCATGAAAATAACAGGCCTGTTAAAATGCAAAATTTGTAAAATAAACGATCTCTAACAAGTCTAATCTACGAATGTACCCTTATGAATGTAATATTTGATATTTTTTTATGTTAGTTTTTATACTTAATTTTTATACACATTTATGCTCAGTTTCTGTTTTTTATTGTTTACTTCTGAATTTTTAAAAAATTTTTTACGTTTCCGTTCTTATTAATAAATAATAAAAAAAATTGTACCGTCATGGTCCAAAATGTACATTTTGTTTTCACAGTTGGTACAAAATCCAAGAAACCATTTTCCTTCCCTGCTTCATGACTCTTCACCCGACGTTTCCTTCAGGGTATATGCAAATAATTGTATGTACATATTTAGGTGCAGGTATGTGTCGGTTTAATGATATATAAACGTAAGCATATTGCCGATTGCATTGGCGCCATGTTTATCTAATTTGGGAACATTATGCATGACATTCCACGCTGTTGTTTATAGTTTCGGTTAAACCTGCACTGATAACGCCACCACAAAACATACAACAAAGTGACACAAAGGTACAATAACAAAATGAGTGTGTTTAGCAACGGCCAATATTATAGGACATGTTTCCAATCATATGGTTACTTTTTAAATACATAATTGTGTGCAAGAGAATCTTTATTGAATTTTCTACGTGAGTGGTTATTTATTTTGTGAGTCAGAGGTGCGACATTAAGTAGCATTTTAGAAAATGATGCATGATACAGGACGAGCCAACCTTTGGCCGGAGGTCGTAAAACTAAATAATAAGTTCCTTTTACCATTTCTTGGTAAAAATTTGTTTATATTAACTTGAAATGATATTTAGGAGTTATTTGAAGATATATACACATATACATATATCTATATGTATTGGGGAGGGTCGAATTAAAAATCGCTCAAATTACAATCACTTTACAAGAACAAATCAGCGAAATGGCAATTTTTTCTTATTTTTGGAGTTTATTTTGGCCTGCCACAGACAAACTCATCGATATATTATACTTTAATATCGTCAAATGTTCGGCCCACAAGTTGTTAATTTTATAAGCTTCAAAAGTGACTCATACTTCGATATGATCAATTGGAATAAATTCGAATTGACAGAGCCGCAATGCTTGCAGTTTTAACTATACCCAAGATCATCAAGAAGCATTACAATGTTCGCAAGATGTAATCGAATTACCAGGTAAGCGCGAGAAAAATATCTTCATTTCATAGTTTTCTTTGCTAAACCTAATTATTTTCTCAGCTTATCCATCTCATTCTCAAAACAACGAGCGTTTTGTTCATGTAGTACAACGCATGGGCCAAATTTTTTCTAAACTCGAGAGCCGTCAAAAATATAGCCAACTTGAATCACGTCGAGATATGATCGACTAAAATTTCTATTATTTTACTTTGCTTTTTGTTGCTTATTCCTTGTTGTATAATTAGAGGTATGATGTAAAGGTTACTTGAGGTCAAGGACTTTTGAGGTCAAAGACTTTTGAATTAACAAAAAATTCGTCTGCCACAGACAAACTCATCGATATATTATACTTTCATATCTGTATGAAAATACTGAAGCTATGACAAATTTAAAAAGGTGACCCCTACGGTTTGCAACAATGAATTTATAAAAGCATTTTTTAAATAGTTGTGTTGTAATTATCGAAATACTTTCTTAGCAAAAGTGTTATGATTTTTTGCGAGCTATAAATTTCTAACATTAGGGTGTCACATTAGGGTGGTAGGAAATGAGATTTGGGGGGTAAGTACTAGAACGGTACACTTGAGGTCAATGGACCCAAGAGCAAAAATATTGGCCTCCCTTAGACAAAAATATTCGCTAATCAAAGTTTAAGATCGGACTGTAAATATGGAAGATATAACGAAAAAACTAAAAAGGCGACCCCTACGTTCGGCAAAAAAAAAATAAAAAAAAATTTTTTGAAATCTCCTTGGAATAATACTTAATATTTGCTGGTGTACGGAGAACTTTTTTTTTTGTGATACGGTCTAGTGTCCAGGTAACATTTACCCTGCTAAGAGATACTTGTTCGCCAATTCGAATCAACAATCAAGTTGTTCTTCAACATTCACACGTAAAATACCTTGGTATACACCTTGGTCGACGGCTTACATGGAAGCCCCATATTGACTCAAAGCTAACACAAATGCAAGTGAAATTAACTCAGATACATTGGTTGATTGGAAGAAATTCAACACTCAGTCTAGATTGTAAACTTTTAATATACAAGTCGATTTTGAAACCAATATGGTGCTACGGAATACAGTTATGGGGCACTGCTTCAGCTTCTAATGTCGAGAGAATCCAACGAAGGCAAAACAAAATTTTACGGTTAATAACATTGGCTCCATGGTATATAAAAAATTCAAATATACATCGTGATTTAAATATGCCACTAGTGACTGAAGAAATTGCAAAATACGCTGGCAAATATTTAATAAAACTCGAGTCATATCCTAATCCGCTTGCCCGTAATATTTTGAACTTTACTGGACACATCCGCCAATGTGAAAAATTCTCTCCAGAGATTTTAGAAACTCTTGAAGTTTTGGCTTTTTCATTTTGCTCTTGATTTGTTCTTGATATTTGTCAAGCAATCTATTCAATTTAATATATACACAATTTTTCGCCATTATTTCCATATATATGTATATATCGTCATGTGAGAACTTAACTGTCCAATATCCAACAATTTATAATGGCGTATTGGACAATTAAGTTCTCACATGTCGATATGTACATCTTTATATTTTTCCAAAGATGACTGGGGATTCACCATTGAATTCTTTTTCGTATTTACATTCTTACAGAGTAAAATGTACTGACCTATCCTAAGGTTTTCCAACCTTGAAAACTCAAATTACTTAATAATAATTACAATAAATTTGTTTTGAATAAATAAAAAATAAATTCATGTGAATGAAATTTTATGAAATTATGAAATTTCACTCTGTAAGAATGTAAATACGAAAAAGAATTCAATGGTGAAATCGCCAGTCATCTTTGGAAAAATATAAATAATGAAATGTATGCATGTATGTATCGTATTTATGTTATGCTTGCTTAGCAAGCTTTTAATGTTTTGGTTTATTTTTGTCTTTTTTTAGGGTTTCGTACACCAAAGGTGAAAAGAAACCCTATTGTTTTCGCTACACTGCCCGTCCGTCTGTCACAGGGTATTTTCTCGAGAACCGTAAGAGCTACGGGCCTGAAACTTGGACACAGTGTGTAGACCTTTGGCCGCTACAACAACAAATACATGAGAGTTGGAAATTGTTGGAAGTTGTTCCAAAACGAGCAACGAAAAATGTTAAAATCCCATGTAATATACATATATACAATTGTATGTATATACACTTGAATTTTGTAAGGTTAGTCTATTTTTATACAGACTACAACAATTAACACTAAAATTAAAAAAAAAATTTAATTAAAGGGTGTACCATCAGTTAATGTAATTTTACAACTAGCTGTATCTTGGAAACCGTAAGAGCAAACTTCTTGAAAATTTTAAAAAAGGTAAAACAAGAAAATCCCAAAATTATAAAATCGCCAAACCGAAAAAAAAGTCGCAAAAGCAAAAAAAAATCGCCATAACGAAAAAAAGCACCAAAAAAAATCTAAAACGAAAATAAGTCGCGAAAAATCGCCAAAATTTAAAAATCGCCAAAATAAAAAAATCGCCAATATGAAAAAATCGCCAAAATGAAAAAAATCGCCGAAATGAAAAAAATCGCCAAAATGAACAAAAATCGCCGAAATGAAAAAAAAATCGCAAAAATAAAAAAATCGCTAAAATGAGAAAAAAGCGAAAAATAAACAAAAAAAGAATTATTTCAGCTGAAAAAACGTAAAAAATTATTAATTACATGACAGTCATTATTATGCAAATAAAATAATTAGATAAATAAGTACCACTCGTTACTTTGTAAACCATTAAAAAACTTCGAAAATTTTTTGCTGGGTACCCAGAAATAAGAACTTATTTATATCACTACGTGAAACTACTTATTGTAGTACTTTCCAGTTAATAAGGAAATATGTATATCTAGAGAAATTTGTTACAAAATTTGATTCATTTAAATAAAAAAATTAGAAAATATAGCAAATTAATTTTGAATAAGTTTAAGCAAAAATTAATTTATATTATTTTGCATATTTGTACGCAAAAAATAACCCATTAAATTTTGAGTACTTTTAGGCAATCAGTAATCTATTGACTTTTGTATGTTTGTAGGCAAAAAGTATAGGCTACCGCATACTTTTTGAACTTCTCAAACAAAAATAATGGGTTATTCAGTCAAATTGTAAGTACTTACGACTGAGGAGTACATACACTTTTTTGCATTCTAGTAGGTAAAGTTTTTTGCTGGGTAGTTATAAAATATGTGGTGGTAGCACTGCTGACGTACAAATCAACAGAAAACAGAATTTTCTGTAGCGATTCCATATGGCTTACAGAGTTATTGCACTAAGCGCCTCAGTTGTACTTTTTAGTAAGCAAAACAAATAAAACATCTAATAAACCCGATAGATATAATTACTTGTGAATTTTTAACAGATAAGAACATTCCAACAAGTTAATTAGAGTGAATTGCATTCATTTAGGAGTTATGAGAAGAAACAAAATTACTGCAAAATTATAAACAATTCCTTCATGTGAAGCTATGGCTAAATAATGCTTAAGTTTATGTAAGTATATTGTCGCCACCTGGAATTCGCATCTGAATTGCTTAAGCATTTGACACGCTTATCGTTAAATTCTGGCATTAGCTTAAGCAAGCTTATGCATATTATAGTTGGGCCTTAAGACAAATTTTTACACATACCACCTTAAGAGTGCTAAAGGCCTACAGATACCCTGCATGAAATGGAACTGACACAAGACTAGTCACGTGACCGGTCCCAAAGTGATAAGGACCTCTCCGAGTTCTAACACTTCCTATGAAGCGGACCAGTCAATTTTACATGGGAATGGCCTAGGATGGGGTTAATTGATACTTTGTATGCACCTTGTGACTTGTCACTGAACTATCCCATAGGGACCTATTCGATGTATAATAATATAAATATAAATTATTTATAATTGTAATTTCGACATTTAACTGTAACAATTAATGCTTATAAAATTTTTTATTGTTACAAATGCAATGACATTTTATTTTTAATATGAAAACTTTTTGAGATTCGAACCGACAACCTCGTGCATGACAGGCTGGCACACTACCCACTCGACCACAAGGCCACTCATATTTCAAAAGTATAAATACCAGTTAAGCTAAGGTTAATATTTAAGTATTCCAGAGTCACATTGAAGGAAGCAATTAACATTATATTTACACTATTTGATAGGTCCTGTATTCGACCACATCGAACATGTTCAGTCCAGTTTACTACAATACTACACCGAATCCGAATTAAATTGTCTCAAGATCAAGACGATACATCATGAAAATGGTCAATATGTCACCCTTTAAACGATATGACTTTTTCACCATACACTACTGCGTACTTTTGATAGCACCCACATTTTCTCCAGTTATAGGATGAGTACCTTTGGATCAATTGTCAAAAAATTTTATGCAGGGTAGTAATAAAGGGCATAGATTCGTATGTTGATCCCGAAGAAGTAAAATGTGCACTTATCGACAAAGGATTTAAGATAAAAAATGTTACCAACATAATTAACAGAGAAAAGGTCCCTGGATCCGAATGACATACAACTGAAAAAAAAATTAAACCCATCCAATTTATAGCGTAAAGTTTCTCTTATACCGAAAAATCACAGTTGATGAGCCACGTAAGCGTTCAGGTCCCGTACAGTGCCATAATTGCCAAGAATATGGCCATACAAAAACTTATTGCAATTTACATGCAGTTTGTGTTATTTGCGGTGAATTGCATGGTACTGCTAGCTGTACTAAGCCAAAAGATCAAGCAGAAAAAAAATGCAGTAATTGTGGAGGCAATCGCACCGCTAACTACAGAGGATGCCCTGTATATTCTTTCGTTAAACAGGCTAAGGGTCAAAAACCTAAATTAAATCCAGCTCAATCAGCAAACGCTTGCTCCGCCACTTTTCCTCAAACTAGCCAACCAGTTACTTCGCGTGTATCGTATGCCGATGCTGCTAAGACTAGTTCTATTCCCACACAAAATGTTCAACCGCCAAATAATTCAACGAATGCAAACTCCAGCAATAACTTTATAGCCTTTTCGTACCTTCTCACATCTTTGATTAATGCGTGGAATATGTTGAAAATTGAAAAAACCTATTCACATTACAGCAGGTCTGTTCCAGATGCATAACAAAACAGTCCGAACTTGTACAAAGTAATCCAAAAGCGTTCCAGATAGCAATTTTTGTGCAATTTTGAGAGAGAATGAGAGAGTAATTTTTTTCATTTCCTGTACAAACTAGTACGAACTTTTTCTTTTGGGTAAGTTCCGACAAGAATTTAATAATCAGCTGTTTTTTGTTTACATATGAAACTGAAATATTAATCAGAAAATTTGCAAATATAGAAAAAAAGTTTATACACTCAGATTTATTAAAAAGCAAAATAGAAGGTTTTGAAATAAAGCATAAGTTGTAAGTACATTTGTGCTTATTTTCCATTTCTTTAATATAAAAACAAATGATTTTTTAAATAATTCACGTAACTTCTACTTTTTTGAAGATTTTTTTCATTTACTTTTTACAGGTGTTGCCAATGATGCAAATTTTATGTTTTTATAATGTTATGCGTTTTAAGCGACTAAAATCACTAAAATAAAATTTAATTTAAAACGTAAGCTGCACTAGTATTTCAAGATGGTCAATTATGGTTTTTTGCGTTCCAGCAATTTTGGATAACTTTTGCACATTCAGAGAGTAATTTTCTTTTTACTCTCATTAGTCCGAAATGTAACAAAATCTTGTGGAACACTATAATAATACTATTTTTACAAGTGTGAGCAACTAAAAATTAAATAATAAAATTGAATTTAAAAATTCAGCAGCAATTGATTTAATTGCTCCTCTTGAAGAGCAGAAACAATTAATGCTACAATATGCAGAATTAATAGAAATTATGCTATCAGACGATGATGATGAAGAAATGTTAATTATTTTATTCGCAACGATATCGCGTCAGCGCAGCTTGTAGACATTTGCCACTACATTTTTATACCCTTTACCAAAAATGGAAAAGGGTGTATATAGGTTTGTCATTCCGTGTGTAATTTCCATAATATTCATATGCGACCCATAAAATGTATATATTCTGGGTCCTTATGAATAGGGAAGACGAATAAGCGATGTCCGTCTGTCCGTCCGTCTGGTGTACGTGAAATCGGTTTTCCGAAGCTCCCAGAAACTCGTTCTTGGGCTGGTGTGTCAGAAATGGTTCAACTTAGATTGGTATTGAAAATCAGCAAAATCGAGCAGACGGTTTCAGAGCTGGAAAACTGAAACTAGATTTTGCCATATAAAAGTAACTAGATAACACACTTTTTTTAATTTTTTTTGTTAAATAAACTTATTTTATATTTCATTACGAATAAAATTTGTATTAAAAATATGAAAAAATAAAAAATAAAAAAATCAAAAAGGCGTTTCCAGGGTTGAGAACTTTAACTTTTTTGTTATGTAAAATTAACTATAGGTGTGTTTTATTCGAAACATATACCTTCTTATTTTTTAAGCAGCTATAGCTATAGCTACTTAATAAGTTTATACACACTTAAATTTGTTCTGAATATTTATATAAACTTCGAATAAAACATACCTTATGTCTAAAACAGTGGTCTTCACAAAGAGAAACACACCTAAAATAAGAGTATTACACTGAAAAAAGTAATAGTCTCATTTAACTAAAATTTAAAAAAAGGTTTTTTATTACATTCGAGCAGTGATTATTTTTTATTTTTTTTGTTGTTAAAAAATAAGAACAAGATATATATATATATATATATATAATACACATATATAATTTTTTTAACTGAAAATATTCAATAATTTAATCGAAAACCATATATATTTTTCTATATATATTAGAAAATTATATACGGTTTTCGATTAAATTATTGAATATTTTCAGTTAAAAAAATTATATATGTGTATTATTCCTCATGAAAACTTATTTAATAATATACAATATTAATTTTCAAAAGCAGATAGCATTTCTTTTTCTATCTTCGACATGTGAACACTTTCATCAAAACATACGGACAAATATCTGGCATTTTTAAGCCGTTCTTTTGTCTCCCATTGTATAAATAGTCCTATATCTTCCGTCCGGC
Organism: Tachina lurida; assembly: GCA_944452675.1. Lineage (NCBI taxonomy): Eukaryota > Metazoa > Arthropoda > Insecta > Diptera > Tachinidae > Tachina > Tachina lurida. The sequence continues at coordinate 103,269,967 of OX101753.1, read as the reverse complement.
GTACTATTGTTGCAGGAGATAACGGCATTTCGTTTACAATATTCGCCATGTCTTGTCCTGCTTCTCCAAATAAATGCATTATTGACAAACATAAGTTTTTGAAAAATATTCCATCTTCAAAAGGCCTACCTTTCTTAGCTAAAGCTAAACTAATAATATATGTAGCCTTAATTTGACTATCAGTAGTGCAATTGATACAACCATTCGCATATCTACTTTGAACATAAAGATTTTTGCGCCGAAAATCTTCTTTTAGTTTTTTTATTAATTGATTTCTTTCATTTCCAGAAACAGAATGCAATTCAGGATGCTTTCTATCATAATGTCGCTTAAGATGAGATGCAAACATATTCTTTATTACCTGATTACTTAAAAGGCACTCTGCTTCCTTCAATGTGTTCAAAGAAAACAAAAAAAAGATTTTCCCACTCAACATCCCACATTTTTATTAAATATTTTGTTTTAAAATGCTGCAAAAAAGTACATATATAATTATACGAAACATAAACATTCATAAATTTATATAGCTTGTTATCAACTTTTCAGTGTATCAAAAAATATTTTAGTTCTCTTTAAAAGATTTAAAACACAAAAACATCCGACACACTCCTACTCTGTTGAAAGCTTACAAGCTACTGAATGAAATGTTTGTTTCACACACATGATTATGGTTGCAATTATGATTGCCGTTAAACACAATAAAAACAAAGTGTATGAATTTTTTTATGAAAGATTTTATAACGTCGGTAATTTATTACAATTAATCAAGTTTTTGACAGGGAAATAAGCAAAAATAGCTTTTCAGGAATTATAAAAGCAATATCACCAAATACAGTACAAGACTTAAAATAAAATATAATGTAATAAAGATTAGCAATGCAGGTAATTTTGGTACATTTTGAGAAGCCGTTTTTTTAGATTTTTTTTAGTTTGAGCAATCCTGTTTGTAATATTCACGAAGAGAATAAATAAAAACCCGAAAATTTTCGTTAGCTGGGTAATATGAATGAAGACCACTGGTCTAAAACTATGTCTGTCACAGGGTATTTTCTCAAGAACCGTAAGAGCTACGGATCTGAAATTTGGACACAGTGTGTAGACCTTTGATCGCTAGAACAAGAAGTACATGAGAATTCGAATTTAAAGGGTGTTCCAAAACGAGCAACGAAAAATGTTAAAATCCCATGTAACATACAATTGTATGTATATACTGTAGTGTACCTCACTTACTGTAATACACTGTATCATAATATAATTGCATTGCAACACAGTTTATTGTATTAATTAACAAAAAGCTTACTTTATTAAATTTAAATGACACACTTTTGTTTTCATTACAAAATTATTCTTTTATAGATGGTCAGCAAAAGTGAAGACATAAAGAAACATAAAAATAATAAAATGTAAAATAGTATATAACTAGAGTTAAACATTCAATAAATCAGAACATAAACTGGCAACAACTTGCCTTGTTTCAATTAAATTCTCAAAATCTTTTGGCGCCTCTTTTGAGCGCCTACTGATAAGCTGGTCTCCCTGACAGCTGTATAAAAAAACAAGGGACTATAGGGCCATACCTGCATAGGGCCATACTCACACCACTACATGCTAGGACTACATCCTTTATTGTTAACATATTACATGGCGATCCTGCGGACAAAAACCTTGTGACAAATTAAAACCTGCAACCACCATACTGAGATCCTTCAACCAGGAAACTGTGACAGAGATCCTTCAACTACGATCCTAAGACCAAAAAACTACCATGAACTAATAGAAAGAAGAACAAGCAAATTTTATCGCAACCCTAAAACACTTACATACTTTAAATAAAAGAAAAATTTACCTAAAACTTGTGACTATAAGCAAATGATTTACAAGATGTCTTTCACAAATACAAAATACCTACAAAAACTTTGCAATATCTTTGCAACACAAAACAACATGATGTCTTCAATAAATGCAGAATTTCGCATTCGAAATAAGTTTTTGAAATTACCAAGAAAATCACACTTTCTAAAGGCCAAACGGAAAAGTACTTCAGTAAAAACAGCACTCCAATTAAAAACGTTTATGTAGATGAAAACAAAATTTTTTTTAACAATTTGTATTCAATTTCACACATGCTTAACTTTTCTTAACATTAGAGTAAATTATTATTTTTTAAACAAAAACATTTTTAACTCTTATAAAAATGTAACTATGTATCAATAACTAAAAATATTAATATGCCAAAAAAAATATTCATATGTTTATCTTCAAATGTTAAATATACATATTAAATTTTAAACACATTCACTTTCACACTAACATAGGGTACGTTCGTAAATGCTGCAAATTTATGTATCAATGCGGCAGTTCTGCCAGGTTTTACTGCGTATGCGTGATTATCTGCCGCACATGCTTTGCAACTGCTCAACATCTGTGCTCAGTTGACATTTTTGAACAAACTGCAAAAAATTTTAAAATTGGCAAGTAATTTTATTTAAGAAAATATTGACAATTTTCTTTTAAATTATAGTAAGCAAAAAAATTAAAAGAAAATCAAAGCAACAATTTCTTATGACAACAGCATTGGCCTTAAAAAGAATACAACTAAAATAAAAAAAAAAAAACTACTTTGAACACCAAGATTATGTGTTTCAAAGTTATTTTCGAGTTTATCAATCTCATTTTTTGGTAAGATTCGAAACATGTTATTTAAACATCAAAATACATAGATATATTCAACTTATTGTTCCACTGCAACTTCTTGCATCTTAAAATAATTTACTGCGCCATTTGCACAGATTTGCGGCAGGTATGCCGATTAAATGCATTAAAAAACGTTTGACGCTGAACAGTGCTGCCAAGTTATGCATTTTTGAACGTTAGATGTTCGTGATGCTGCAGACTTGCACTATAAATGCTTTTACGAACGTAGCCATAGTTAAAAACTATGAGATATTAAATTACAAAAACATAAACAATGACTCATTTAAAAATATTAAATACAACAAATGATGAAATAATTTTAAAAGGCATTAAACTCCAAACTGACCCACTTAAAAACTATGAAATATTAAATTACAATAATGTTAATAACCTCAAACGTTTTGAAGAAATACTAAATGACTTGCAAATAAATATTAATGACGACTATGCAAAAATAGAATTGACAAACAAAGTGCATTTCACTCATGTATTATAGGAAAAGAATAATGAAAAATAATTTTACATTCAAAAATCATGACGTCAGACAAAACTACAGTGTACATAAAAAAAAACTACAGACTACGACATACACGTAGAGAAATAATTAATAAACACGGACGACATAATAGAACCATCAATTAGCCTGTACAACGCTCCACTCTTCTTGGTACCCAAGAAGAACATGGAAGACTAACGAAATTGAGACTAGTAATAGATTTTAGGAATCTGAACAACAGAATTGTAAGCTTCGAATTTCCACTAAATAGATTTAGACTTTTCAAATGTATATAAAAAATAGATTTGGATATACTAAAACAGATGATACCGTAAGAAAACAATGAAAAAGAAAGAAAATTAACTAGTAGGGCAATGAAAATTAAAACTAATGAGGCAAATATAAAAGAAAATAATGAGGCAACTAACAATAATTTAAATGAAAATAATGAGCGCGCAACAGAAAGAAATATGGAAAAATATGATTCTCAGAAGCCTGATCAACTTCAAATATGGGAATGCAAATTCATTAATGACATCAAAAATATGAAAAAATTGCAATTTAATAAAAGCGAAAATATAGAAGAAAAAGATATAATTATTGAAGATAATATTGTGCACATAGGACGTAATGATAATTCATCGAAACCAGATTCGAACATGAAGAAATTGCGTACCAAAAATATAAATATAGGATGTAATGATAATTCATCGAAACCAGATTCGACTATGAAGAAGTGGCGATCCTGCCGACCAAAAAGAACCCCGATTCTTCAATCAGCACACATTGAAAATATTATTTTACATTTCTACACACATCCTGACTGCTATCATTACATGACAATCCTGCCTTCAACCTTTACACACCTTTAAACCATTACAATACAATTGAAATTTGTAAGGTTAGTGTATTTTTATACTGACTACAACAATTAACACTAAAATTTCAAAACTTTTAAATTAAAGGTTGTTCCATCAGTTAATTTTGACTATGCAATTTTGACAACTTGCTGTATCTTGGAAACCGTGAGAGCCAAACTCTTGAAATTTTTAAAAACGGTAAAACTAAAAAATCAAAAAATTATAAGGTCGCCAAACCTAAAAAAATCGCCAAAAACAACAAAAAATCGCCAAAACGAAAAAAGCACCAAATTACAAAAAAAAAAAAATGTTTAAGACTAAAATAAATCGCGAAAAACCGGAAAAATTGCTAAAATGGAAAAAATATCGCCAAAATGAAAGAAAATCACCAAAATAAAAAAAAATCACCAAAATGAAAAAAAAATCGCCAAAATGAAAAAAATCTCCAAAATGAAAAAAAGCCCTAAAACAGAAAAAAAATCGCCAAAATAATAAAAACCTCCAAAAACAGAAAAAAGTCGCCAAAACGAGAAAAAAGCGACGAAATTGACAAAATCGTTTAAACAGAAAACAACTTCAAAAAAGCCACATTAAAAAATTCTCAAAACCAAATGTGCGGAACCCTTCGTGCGCGCGTCAAAGTTGCACTTTACTGAATTTTTTAGTATTAAAGGAATTAAATTAAATTAATTTTTTTCTTATTTCGTTTTTGCTTTGTTCACTGAACATGTTTTATGCATTTTTTAAAGAACTAGATTAGTGTCAATAATAAGAAAAATCCAAAATTATGAATCCAGGGTTCGAAAACTTACACTTTTTGTATTATGTAAAATTTAATAGGTCTAAACTTTTTTCTTTTCCTTTATAAATTGAATATATTTTATGCTTCTGAAAGAAAATTTTGGCGTATAAAATTTGAAAAGTGAAAATTACAGCTGCAAAGATGGAACTTTGAATTTTTTGATATTAAAGTATAAAATTAATTTTGTTTTCATTGTTCACTTAACACACATTATTAATTTTTTAAATCAGAAAAATCTAAAAGGTTGATTCCAGGATTGGTAAATTTATTGTTTTTTTTTACAAAAGTAACTAGGTCAAGTTAGTTTTTTCTTTTTGCTTACAAGTTTTATATAATTACTTTATGACTTATAATGAAATAGTTTGGCATAGAAAATAGAAAAATAAAAGACATAGCTCCAGAGCTGGAAATCTTAAACTTTTTAATAAATATATTCTATATTTTATAAAGAAATAAATTAGTATTAAGAAACTCAGAAATATGGTTCCAGGGTTGGAGAATGAAAAAGTTTCGGTAAAAAAAAAATAACCAAAAATATTTTTTTTTCAGTTAAAGAGATTTCATGTTTTAGGAAAATCATTACTCAAGATTTTTTATACATGGTTAATTTTTTTATGGATATCTAAACTAATTGAAGTATAAACAAATGTTTGTGCTTATTGTGCTATTAATTTTTAGTAAATGGAGATAAAACTAAAATTTTTCGCTAAAGATAAATTAAAGGACATGTTCCGTTTCATTTTCCTGATACCTTTCCTTTCTGCTGAACAAATTTCAAAAAAATCCTGTAGGAATTAAACGTTTACATAATACCACGATGGATACCATTTGCAATGGGATCTTTAAATCGAGACACTAAGCAGCTTTGCAACATCAATGATTATTAAATACGTGAAAGTATAAAACAAGTTAGTTTACTTGGTATGGAGGTGCAATACTAAGACGCAATTTACACTGTGCCTTTTCTGCTTGCATGTGTAGGCAGGCTTTTTCAGTTCGTTGGTGAGAGGTGTTGAGAAGCATGCGGAGTAAAACAAAAGGCACGAAATGAAAATTCGAGGGGATTTTTGACGTTTCTCTTTGTTTTTCGTACTCTCAGCACTAAGAGTGTATACAAACGTCAAAAAGTCATGAAGAAAAAAGTCTTAATGTAAATGTGCTTGACTTTTCGTAGGGGGCTTAAAAGAAAATTGTCGAAAGAAGGCAGGCTAAAAAGGCATAATGTGAATAGGCACTAAGAATATCTTAGAGTTATTAAATAGCAGCACGGTTTTTGAACATCTCGAGAGCAAGGAAACAAGCCCCAATTTTTTGGTATTGTATTGACGTGATGCCGATGTTGACTGAAATAAGAGTGAATATAAAATATATCTTAACCACAGAGTGTAGAGTAAAATATTCAACTATTGCTAATATCGAAAATAAAATAATTGAATCAAATTCTTTAATCGAGAAATACTGAAAGGTTACTTACTATTAATTGCTTTAGAGAAAAAAATTATAAATTTTATCACAAAACAAATATGTATTTATGTGTCTGTATACTATATATACATATGTACGTACGTTGGTAAAATGTATATAAGATTCGGCACAGCCGAATATAGCACTCTTACTTGTTTTTTCGTTCGTTTTAAAATTTGTTTTCGATATTTTAAAAATAAAATTCGGAAAAGAATTCGATTTTAAATTCTTTTCCGAATTTTATTTAATAATTCTAAGGAACGAATGCAAAAGAATAATTCTTATAAAATTTGTTAGGCAGCAAATTGAGTTCTTTTTGACATATCATCGCCTAGCCCAAACCACTATAGCTATAGAGCTGAAATTTGGTGTGTAGATTCCTTTTGGAAAAAGTACTTTTTAGAAAAATGTGCTTTGTGGGAAAAATATTGTTTGGGAAAAGCACTTTTTACAAAAAGACGTTTGGTTGGAAAAATACTTTTTAGAAAAAGGTATATGTTGCGAAAAGCACTTTTTAGAAAAAGATACTTTTTTGGACAAGGTACTTTTTGCGAAAAGCATTTTTTAGAAAAAGGTGCTTTGTGGGAAAAGTACTTTTTAGAAGAAGGTACTATTTAGAAAAAGTACTTTTTGGGAAAAGCACTTTTTACAAAAGGGCGCTTTGTGAAAAAAATATTTCTTCGAAAATGGTACTTTTTGCGAAAAGTACTTTTGGAAAAAGGTACTTCTTGGGAAAAGTACTTTTTATGAAAAGTAAAAGAGAAAAGCACTTTTTAGAAAAAGGTGCTTTGTGTGAAAAATACTTTTTAGAAAAATGTACTTTTTGGGAGAAGAACTTTTTAAAAGAAGGTACTTTTTGGGAAAAGTACTTTTTTGAAAAAATACTTTTTCCAAAAAGTACCTTTTTTTAAAAAGTATTTTTCCCACAAAGCGCCTCTTTTTTAAAAAGTACCTTTTTCTAAAAACTACTTTTCCCAAAAAGTACCCTTTTGTAAAAAGTATTTTTCCCACAAAGCGCCTTTTTCTAAGAAGAACTTTTTCTAATAAGTACTTTTTTCTAAAAAGTACTTTTCTTAAAAAGTACTTTTTTCTAAAAAGTATTTTTCTCACAAAGCGGCTCTTTCCAAAAAGTACTTTTTCTAAAAAGTACCTTTTTTTAAAAAATGCTTTTCGCAAAAAGTGCCTTTTTCTAAAAATTATTTTTCCCAAAAAGTACTTTTTCTAAATGTATGTTTTTTTCCACAAAGCGCCTTTTTCTAAAAAGTTCCTTTTTCTTAAAAGTTTTTTTCCCAAAAAATACCTTTTTCAAAAAAGTATTTTTCCTACAAAGCGCCTCTTTCTAAAAAGTACTTTTTCTAATAAGTACCTTTTTCTAAAAAGTGCTTTACCCACAAAAAAATCCCTTGTTAAAAATTACCTTTTTCAAAAAAGTACTTTTTCTAAAAAGTACTCTTTCCAAAAAGTACCTTTTTCTCAAAAGTACTTTTCTAAAAAGTATTTTTGCCACAAAGCGCTCTTTTCTAAAAAGTACTTTTTCTAAAAAGTACCTTTTTCCAAAAAGTGCTTTTCCCAAAAAGTAGCTGTTTTAAAAAAGTATTTTTTCCACAAAGCGCCTTTTTGTAAAAACTGCTTTTCCAAAAAAGTACTTTTTCTAAAAAGTAGTTTTCCCACAAAGCGCCTTTTTGTAAAAACTGCTTTTCCCAAAAAGTACTTTTTCTAAAAACTAGTTTTCCCACAAAGCGCCTTTTTCTAAGAAGTAAATTTTTCTAAAAATTACCTTTTTCTAAAAAGTACTTTTCCCATAAAGTACCTTTTTCTAAAAAGTTTTTTTCCCACAAAGCGCCTCTTTCTAAAAATTACTTTTTCTAAAAAGTACTTTTTTCTAAAAAGTGCTCTTCGCAAAAAGTACCTTTTTGTTAAGAAGTATTTTTGCCACAAAGCGCCTTTTTGTAATAAGTGCTTTTCCCAAAAAGTACTTTTTCTAAAAAGTATTTTTCCCAAAAATCACCTTTTTCTAAAAAGTGCTTTTTACAATAAGTACCTTTTTCTAAAAAGTGCTTTTTACAATAAGTACCTTTTTCTAAAAAGGCTTATTTTTTAGCAGCATTCGTAAGCTTTTAGAATTTTTAGTCTATCTAATGTAGTTTCTGAGATATAAAGATAACCAATTTTACCCGTTTTTACCCCCTTGGCAATTTTTAGGCAGTTCAAAATAACAGAAATTTTACTATCCCAGCTTCTACTGACCGGTAAGAAAACATAGTAAATTACTTTTACATGTATGTATATGTGTAAATTATCATTAACATAAAGGTACCGAAAACGGGTAAAATTTTACCCCTTTTAAGTGCCGATATTCAGACAGATTCAAGATTCTGTCCAGAAGAAAGGAACGTACCAAAAAGCTTTCTGCTACGTTAAATAATTTTGAAGATATGTGGAGTGCAAAAAACGTACCAACATTTAGTTTTTACCCCTAAAAGTACACATATTGGAAAAGTACCAAATACGTGTCGGCTTATTTTTTACTAGCATTCGTATGCTTATAGAATTTTTAGTCTATCTAATGTAGTTTCCAAGATATAAAGATACCAATTTTACTTTTTTTACCCCTTTTTTCCCGTTTGAATTTCCAAAAATCCCTTCTTAGTGGATTTACACATCGGAAGAGGAATCTACACACCAAATAAAATTTGTGAATTAAAAAGAATAATTCTTTACAATATGGAAAATAAAATTGGTTCGAATTAAATTCGTTTGCACTCTTCCTACCCTGCATTTTTATGCCGGATGAATTAGTCTCGTGTGTTCTTAACTTTAGGGTTACACGATCAAGTTTTTCCTTTCAAATTTCAATACATTCACACTTTTTCACTAATACATTCACACTTTTAGAATTTGATGGGACTTTGACTTCAAATTTTCTTTCAATTGTGTATTCAAATTTATAGGCAAAAAACAACTGACACCAATTTCAATGAGCACACTTTTCGTTTTTGTTTTCAAATATTCTGCCGGCATAGTATTTTTATGTTCTTTTATTACACATAATGTTGTGTTCCTCCTAAAAACTTTAAATAACTTTAAATAAATATTATTAGGAACAAAAATATGTAAAAAATGTAATGATGTGTTGCGGTTTATAGACCTAAATAGAAGCCATGAAAATGTGTGTTTAAGCTGTTTTCTTATCAACGGCATATTGAAAATAAATTTCCTTGAAAATTGCTTGAAAATTGCGTGCAGCCTACGTCACAGCTTTCAATTTAAATTACTTTTGAGAACCACCCTGTAGGAAATGGAACTGACACAAGACTAGTCTCGTGACCGGTCCCCAAGTGATAGGGACCAGTCCGAGTTCTAACACTTCCTATGAAGCGGACCAGTCACTTTTACATGGGGATGGCCTAGGATGGGGTTAATTGATACTTTGTATGCACCTTGTGACTTGTCACTAAACTATCCCATAGGGACCTATTCGATGTATAATAATATAAATAAAAATTATTTATAATTGTAATTTCGACATTTAACTGTAACAATTAACGCTTATAAATTTTTTATTGTTACAAATGCAATGCCATATTATTTTTAATCTGAAAATTTTTTGAGATTCGAACCGGCAACCTCGTGCATGACAGGCTGGCACACTACTCACTCGACCACAGGGCCACTCATATTTCAAAAGTATAAATACCATTTAAGCTTAGGTTAATATCTAAGTATAGTTACGGGACTGATGCCAGAGTCACATTGAAGGGAGCAATTAACATTATATTTACACTATTTGATAGGTCCTGTGTTCGACCACATCGAACATGTTCAGTGCAGTTTACTACAATACTAGACCGAGTCCGAATTAAATTGGCTCAAGATCAAGACGATACACCACGAAAATGGTCAATATGCCACCATTTAAACGATATGACTTTTTTCACCATACACTACTACGTACTTTTGATAACACCCACATTATCTCCAGTTATAGGACGAGTACATTTGGATCAATTGTCACCAAATTTTCTACAGGGCAGTATGTGTGAAAAACTTGAATGCAAATCTTGGTCGTGTAACTGTAGCGTAAAAGAACAAAAATTGTTCGGCATAAAAATTACGGCCTGTTTTTCGAAAATGAATAAGTGTATACGTTCGTTAAAATAACGAATGAAATCATGTTTACGTTTTGGTAGCATTTATTAATTTTCATGTGAGTCACCCCAGGTAGCATTTTGTATCATAATCCAATCGTTTCCGAATCAGCTTGACGGGAAAAATAACCGTATATGAGCTCATTTTTCGATCATAAATGATACTCCCGTTGTGAGAAAATGGTACCCTACAGATGAATCATACAAAAGAATCAGTTATGATACGATTTGCTGATTATTTTTGAGCAATTTTCATATTAAATCATTTAAATCTCCTTTTTGCGGTTTGCATGATGTTCCTCTATTTTCAAGAAATCATTATTTGATCATATAGATGAATCATAAGTGAATCCTCTTTCAATCGCCCAAGTGATAAATCACTTTTTAATCATAAAAAGCGATCTGTAGAGAATCATATAAGATATTTCTGCCAAAAATGATCACCCAAATGCTAGCTGGGACAACAAAAGAGCTTTCAGTTTTACACACTCATAAAATTTCTTATGTAAAATTAATTAATAATCGGTCTTCATATTTTTTTTCTTTAAGTTACAAAAAAATTAAATTAACGAGAAAATGTGAATGACTTTTTCATAAAATTTAAAATAAATTTAAAATGAATTTTATTTAAAATGTTTCATTGAATTTTTTTAATAGATTTTATTTTTTTTATTCTTTCACTGTAATAATTTTTTGAGTTTATATTTTTGGTTATAACCATGATACAATAATATAAAGGTACAACCGTTCTCTCTTTTCGTCGCCATATTAACCTTCTGACGTTTGTGCCGACAATTTTTTACTCTCAAAATTAATGCTACCTTATTAATTTATGAAATCCGAGTTTTTGATTAATTTTTTGACGTTCTTTTTTATTTATTGAAAAATATTGAAGAATATGTATTTAAATTATAATTATAAAAAAAATTTACATCAGCATAAACAATTCAAGGGAAATTACCAACGGAAAAGCCTCTGAATCAAGGGTGGGACTTTCTCTTCATACTACTCTGGCTTATTGCTTTACATCAGGTGCGTCCAAGTGATATGCACAATGTGCAAACTTTTTTAAAAGAGCGAGAGCACAATTGCCAATCAGATCTCGGCGAGAACAATGCTTCCTCTTAATTTGCAAGGAAACAACAGCACACTTAACAGCTTTCAAAGCTGTTTGCCTCAAATACAATCATCAGAGTATGCCTGCTTAGAGCCTAAAATTATAAGCAAAAGGCCACCCGCGGGCACTTTGTTATGCTCTGTTTTAAACATACATATGTATGTATATATAAACGAATAAACGTATCATGGGTTCTAAGCACTCATTGGAATGATGAGCAGTTTTGCTAAATGTTCGCCCATGCTCGTCAATGACACGCCTGTGTTAAAATCATGCGTTCTGCACCTAAATTGAACCAATTCATTAGCAATAGAACCCATGCATTAACTATTTCTTTTGCATGTCTTTTTTTGTTCAGATTATTCAGATGTAGCCCATCAAAAAAGCATTAATTCGTACTGTAAGCTGCAATAAATTTGCACACGAAGTGTATGTAAATGTGTATTATATGCATGAAACGCGCTCATCCATTCTACATCATATTATACACATGCATATTTCGTTATCCACGTATCCAATTAATACAACATTTAAAAAAGTGTGTATTAAACCATAATTTCTAAACTTAAAATTACACATTTCCAAAAACATTCCTAAAAAAAAGTTCCCCGTAATTTCGTGTGGCAACGTTTTCCTCTCTCTTTACAAAAAAACAGTAATCAAACAATTTTGGTAAAAGTCAAAATTAATTTTATACGTCAAATGTGGTTGTACCTTTATATTATTGTATCATGGTTATAACTAAAAAGCTCTTTTTATGTCAAAACTAAAGCTTTAGAAAATGTTTTATAAAAATCATATTTTAAACGTTATCGTTTATAAATGAAACATAAAAACGAAAGGGCTTATGTTTTCGAAAAACAGACTGTTAGTCTCGTGTAAACTACCTCAGTGAAAACAAAAGAGCTTTCAATTTAACTACGCTCATAAAATTCTGTATGTAAAATTAACTAAAATTATTGACGACAACAATTTAAATTTTTAACAATCGGTCTACTAATTTTTAATTCGAAATTTACGAAATTGGCATTAAAGTTTTAATATTAAAAATAAATAAATAATGGGATAAATGGAAATGACTTTTTTCTACAATCAGATTAACTTAACTTTCAGACGAACGAATCTCGCCTTACGTAACAATAAAATATGTTTCCCTTGTTTTTAATTTTATTGTAAAATGATCCATTCCAAATTCAGTATAAACATATGATTTTTGCTTTATTTTTCATAATTTAACTGTAAAACAATTGCAAAAATGTCTAGCATGAGTCAAAATAATGTAAAGTGTATAATAAAAAAATTCGTTCTTATAATTATCGGAAAATCTTTATTATGGCATGTTTCTACATTACAAGTAACTCAAACATTTTGTTCATATTAGTACAAAAGTTGGCTTTGGGGTTCCATAAAACAAGTGTCAACTTTTTCTGAGTAAAAAACGTAATACTTTTTGATTTTGTTGTTTCTACATAACAATTTCAATTGTATCTAATGTCAAATACAGACAATCAAAAAAAGGTACTTGTGTGGAAATTTAAATAGGTTTTTATTACCTAAAGAAGAAATCTAATGTCCACACAATCGTCTAATTGAACCATTATGGAAACTGTAACCATAAATACAAACATTCTTACATTATATACCATATATTTTCATCACAACTTTACTTTAAATTTTTTTCACATAAATTTGTTCAAGGAAAGTAATAATAGGTTTGTTCGAGTACCTACACCTTTTTACTGAACTTCGCTGTATTATATGATTTTTTTTCGCTTATACAAAACCATGAGAGAGCAATTTGAGCCTGAGGAACTGGAAGTTCTTACTGAATAAATGGTTGCCGAAAATACGCTTTTCTTTTTTGTGAATTTTATTTTTAGCTAAAATAATTCACTCGTTTTCAGCATATTTAAAAAAAAGAGTATATATCTGTTTTATGTATATGAAATATATTTTTTATATCTCTAATACATTTTCCACATTTCAAATCTATTGAAAGATATTAAATCCCAAAGTTCCATCATATCCGTAATTTTCAAGTTAACTAAGCACTGCACTTTATTGTTATTGGCGACTTTGCCGCGAAAGTCAGGCGTATTGTACTAAATTAACGAAAAATATAGCTTGTTTTCTTTAATCAACTACAAATAGTCGAATTTGAAGTCGTAAAATGCCAACCACGATAAGGTCCATTATTTTGTTTTATATATAAATTCTGTACTTTGAACCACATTTCAATGTATATTTTTTTCAATATTACCTTGGTTCTAGTTGTATTCAAAGCAAGAAGATTGGGAGCATTTCCATTAAATGCTGCAAATTAGTAACCACCTGACGATATGTGTACATATCATATATAATGGATGAAATCCTTCTTCTTTTTTATGTTTATTTAAGCAAATATAACTACTAGGGCTGCCATTCAATAATGCTTCTAGTATGGAAAAAAATTAACTCAAATACCAAATTGTATACCATGGCAATCATGAAATTAAAAATACAAAAAGTGATACCAAATATAACGTAAGCCAGACAAGTGTACTATAAAAACTCATTTTGTTACGTACTCGCCTGTGTACCGCTTGCTTGTCTGAGAACTGACTTGTTATATAGAAACAGGCCATTAATGTGTTTTTAGTTTTTTAAATGAGTGCAATAATTAATTTAAAATAAAATTGCTTAAACCCATATTAATAAAACTTAAAAAGAATTTAAAATTAATTTTATTTTAAAATGTTTAATAATTTTTTTTTAAATTTCAAATACAGTTTGTTTTTTTAATTGTTGTAATAATTTTGTGAGTGTTTCTTTTTGGTTATACCGAAAAAGCTCTTTTAATGTCAAAACGAAAGCTTTAAAATATGTTTTATAAAAAGCAAATTTTAAACGTTATTGTGTATAAAAAAAACATAAACACGAAAGGGCTTTTACAACACCCGGCTGCTAATTTTTCCGATAAATTTTGAAGAGGGTACCTATTTTTTTAGTGTCCAATAGAAATCATTCATATGCATGGTGTTTTATTGTAAGAAATTAAAAGATATTAATATTTTGAATTTTTATTAGATTGACATTTCAAAAATTAAATTTAACCCTTTTTAACAAAAGTTTCAAAATATATTTCAAGTAAGTAAATATTTTATAAAATATTTCCGAAGAAGAACTTTATTACGAACCAGGCTAAGACAAGCATCCATGATTTGCTCAATGATCTGATGAACTCCCTTCATTATAAATATGGAACTCCGCATATCAAAAATTTATTATTATTATTTAATAATAACTAGGGCTAGGAATCTCATGCAAATGCATGTTTTCACTGGGCATCATAAAACGGAAAAGGAAATTTCCTTTGAAATGGCATTCAATCGTTTTTGCATATTTTGCATATTTTGATAAAAATACTCGTTTTTGCATATTTTTCAATAAATGCATGTTTTTGTGCATATTTTTGCTATTTTGGTTAGCATCCATTTGAAAAAGTAAAACTCTCCTGATACTTAGTACGACATCTTCTGGTAAAAGTTGACACATAATTTGTTACAAAATATTTGCCTGAATCACACTGTTAAACTCTAAATTTTTATATTTACACAACATTTTTATTGTTTTGTTCGGGGATTCGCTGAAAATTTGTAACTTTACACAACATTTTAAATGGAAAGTGAGTTGGTTTTGAGATTTTTTCTGCAAAATTATGGAAATTAACATTTGATAATCCTTTCAGAGTACAATGCCGAAAATCAAAGCAACTTTATCTTCAAATATAAACAAATACGTGTCTGAACATCCGTGTGTATTTCAAACCGATGGGGTCGTCCTTTTCTGCAAAATTTGCAATAAGGCAGTGGGCTGTGAAAGGAAATTTCAAGTTGACCAGCATCTGAAAAGCACGAAACATAAGCAATTGCATGATCGACGCTCTGAAAAAACACAGCCTTTAATTACTACTTCTATAGCAGCTGGACTTAGCAAATTCTCCATGGATTTATGCGAAGCTTTCATATCAGCAGATATTCCATTGCATAAGCTCAGCAACCCAAAACTAAGAGATTTTTTGAAAACATATACTAACGAGCACACATGAATCGTCAGTGCGCAAAACTTATATCGAGGAACTGTATGTTCGCTCATTAAACAAAATCAAAAAAGCTTTAACAGACCATTTCCTATGGATTTCCATAGACGAAACCACCGATATCCAGGGGAGGTATATTGCAAATGTTATTGTGGGAATTTTACATGAAAGTGAAGATATGTGCGACAAAAAATTTTTGCTCAATGTCGTAGAAATGAACAAAACTAATCACGCGACAATAGCTCGTGCCTTTGACGACTCCATTGCCTTGCTCGGTGAGGATTTTGACAAAAATAAAGTTCTTCTTTTTTTAACCGACGCAGCGCCCTACATGGTAAAAGCGGCAAAGGGGTTACAAATTTCTTATCCGAAGCTATTGCATGTTACTTGTATCGCTCATGCTATCCACCGAGTAGCAGAAGAAATTCGAAATAATTTTATTGAACTGAATTCTCTTATATCACATGGAAAAAAAATCTTTTTAAAAGCGCCTTCGCGAGTACAGATTTTAAATGAAAAATTTCCTGGTATTTCGCTTCCTCCAGAGACAATTATAACAAGATGGGGAACATGGCTAAATGCTGCCAAATATTATGCCGAGAACATCGAAAAATTTGGCGAAGGAGTAAAGGAGCTTGACGATTCCGATTCGATATCGATTAAAAGCGTAAAAGAACTTTTCGACTTGCCGTCTCTCAAATCTCAACTGATTTTTGTACATAGCAATCATGGGTTTTTATGCGAAGTAATAAAAAATTAGAAGGACGAAATGCTTTGAAAGATGCAGTCGATTTAATAAATAATACTGTGAAGAAAATAAATGATGTGAAAGGGTCAATTGGCCAAAAAATTATTGAAAAATTAAACAATGTTCTCTTGAAGAATAAAGGTTTCCTTGAAATAAGGAAACTTGCAGGAATTTTGGAATTTAATGAAAATTGTTCAGAAACCAATTATACAATAAAAGAAGTGTGTGCTTTTAAATATGCTCCTGTAACATCAGTTGATGTTGAGCGCTCATTTTCTTTGTAGAAGAACTTTTTAAGAACTAATCGGGAAAACTTTGTGTTTGAAAACCTTAAAAAGAACTTTTTTGTTTACGCCAATAACGCAATAAATTAAAATTGATATCTTATATATAAGTACTTAGTTCCTATAATTTTATTTAAATTTACGGCCTGGCCCACGATGTCACGAGAAATCGTTCGATCGACAACTTGCATTGCAAACAAAAACAAATGTTCTAAAGTTATTGTTGTTTGCAATACAAGTTCTCGATCGAACGATATCTGGTGACATCGTGGGCCAGGCCGTTAATTTAACTTAATTTTTTGTTGTTGAATTTATTGTTTTGTTTTTCTTTATACTAATTTTATATGTAGATATGTATGTATGTATATTAAATGAATTGTTTTCTGCCTTTTTTTTTGTTAAATTACTTGATTTTTTTTAATAAAATATTGAAAAAATATTTTTATTTGCATATTTTCTGTGTTTTTAGTGCATATTTTCAAATTTTAAGTGCATGTTCTATGCGCATATTTTCGATTTTTTAGTGCATGAGATTCCTTGCCCTAATAATAACTCTCTTGAATTCACCGATGTTACGCAATTTTATTAATCTTCAACGGTTTTAAAATTTTTTAGTTACTTAGTGGTCAAGAGCAATATAAAACTCAAATGCATGTATCTTAAATCAAAAATTTATGTATATCATTTATATTGTTAAAAGCATAAAATCGACAGAGAAATCGATTACAGAAAATCGTTTGTGTTCTGGCTTTCACATCGTCTAAGCTACGTCTGCTTAAGTAGAAATTTAGAAAATAAAAATTAATAGTGTTTTCTAGCATTCGACTTTATACGAGCACAATTTAAAAATTGACGATTTCAAACTTTAAGATTTTTTCGTTTTCGATTTTGAGCAAACAACTCGTATTCTTTTCACTTGTTAACAGTGTTGTGAAAAGAATTAGAGTTTTTTGCTCAAAAGTGAAAACGAAAAAATCTAAAAGTTTGAAATCGTCCATTTCCAAATTCTTTTCTTCTAAGTTCGGATGCTAGAACACATAATATTAATTTATATTTTCTAAATTTCAACTTAAACAGGCGTAGCATGTGTTTTAACATCCTAACTCACAAGAAAACATGTGAAAACGATGTGGAAGCCAGAACATATACGAATATATTATTTAAGCAGAAACCAATGTCAGGAGAATAAAATGTTAGATTCAAAGTAACCTTTTTCTGTATTTAATGCCGTAATCCGCAAGCAACACCACAATTGTGGACACATACATACACATACCTGCTTATGCTCTTTCATTAAGTCGTCACTGAGCAAGCGACGAATGAAGTTGTGCACGCGTGTACTAATTTTTTCCTGGTTTTTTGCTTATTTTTTTTGAGCACACAGAACGAAATTGAAGTTCAAATTTAATAAATTTTTACAGCAAAAACCAAAAATAATTATGGAAGCTAAGAAATATTTTGTGTTAAAAAATGCCTTTGGCAATATGCAATTTATTTTAAGCTATGAAACATTGAAAAATAATAGGAAAGATAGTTTAAATAGGCATTTTGATAATTTCGCAGCGCTGTGAATAAATTTAATTTGGAATTTATACACCACATTATTGAATGGATTGTTAGATTTTTTACATTTTACTTAAATTTTTATTAAACTGCTTATTTACAAAAATGTTCAAATAATTAATAACCATAGCATGTAATTGAAATTACAAAACTTTTCTTCACGTGGAACTTTATTTTACTCTCATTTTTCTCACCAATACAAACATATTTTATTTTGCCGGACACTGATTTAATGTGATACCAAAACGCACATCATTGTTATAAATTATTGGCCTGCACAAGACCATTTATAGGACATTTCAAGACATGCGACATTTTTTAAACGCTTTACTACAGCGAAATATTCTAAAATAAACGTTAAACAACACTGTTGGCAATATTTTTTTTGAGTTCTTTGTCTTGCCAACAGTTTTTTAGCGTTTGTTTTAGAATATTTCGCTGTAGTAAAGCGTTTAAAAAATGTCGCATGTCTTGAAAGGTCTTATAAATAGTCTTGTGCAGGATTTTATTATAAATACTTATTTGCGACATAACAGGGTTGACTGTTTCATAATAACTACCTTAAAGCCTTATTACCAATGTAGTGTCTCATTAAAAGCACTTTTTCAGAACCAGCAGATCCCATAGTTCGCTAAAATTGCAAAAATACCGAAAGCCGAAAGACCAATAATTTTATAAATGCTAATAAACAATTCTTTGACAATCATTTTTAGTTATAAAGAAGAAAATAATGCGATGCATTTGCCAATAGATATATTATTAATTTAATATGTAATGCCAATTACTTAAGAATTAAATAATTTAAGAGTTAAATAAAACCAATAAATTTAAAAATTAAAATCTTGTAGTATATATGCATATAAGGGTTAAACATGTTTTAAAATATAAGCTCTTGCTACATAAAAAAATTTTAATTTTATATTTTTTCAACAAACATAAAAGCTTTTTAAATTGTATTTTTTTAATTTTGGTAATAATGCTATACCAAGGTGTATTTAAACAGGTGGCAGCGCTACTTCAGCTGATAATTTTTTGCTCTATGTGCTTTGTAGCTGACGATTCGATTTTGTTTTAGATTTGGTACAATTATTTTTGTGCTTTGACATTCATCGGTTCCTTACACAGCTATGGTTGCCAAATTTTTGTACAACAAATCCTTACGCAGTCACCTGTATAATAACACCATGTGCTCTACATTTTGAAACAAAAAAGCTTTAATATTAAAACAGAAATTCCAGAATAGATATTTCAAATATCTGTGACAAGAAATATGTGACTAGAAACATTTGAATTATAGCTATCATGAATTCGAGAATAGCTGCCGTGATGAATTAGACAGTAAAATTTGCTGGTGTAAAATTTTTTAAACTGTGCTGGCGATATTCTCTTTTTATATTTGGATTTGTAACAAAATTTCTCTTCATAATACCATTCTCAAACGCTTCCCTGTAGTAAATAAAATAATCACTTGAGAAAAAGCACTAACTTATAAATTAATTATTTTGGAAGTGACTACAATTTGGTTTAAATCTCATGCAGATATCAACCAAACATATTGAATAGAATTAAATAAAAGCAAAATAAGTAAATGAAAAGAAAATAAAAAAACAAAACAAACATGTCATGAAATCAAAAGTAAAATGTTTGTGTTGAAAAAAAAAAAACTAAATAATTTCAATACTTAAAATGTATAATATTTTCTATGAGCGGTTCGTATGTATGGAACATGTTGTCGAAAATATACTTTTTTATTGAAATTAAAATTTTATGGGCCTTCCCATTGTTTAGAATTATTAAAATGGCAAAATTGTTAGTAACTTTTAGGATACAGGCTGTGCAATTTTACCGTAAGCGACAATTTACGTACTTAAACAAATTTGAATATTTTAAAAAAACCTTCTAATGAAAAATTAAATTTTTATCGCTTACGATAAAATCGAAATAAAGGCTCGATATTTATGCACATATATATGTATTTATGTATCTACGTATTTTTTATTTTTAGTGAATATAATTGTAGCAGCAACACTCAACATTTGCAACGCTGAACCGACACTACCATTGTGTGCAACCACCGCCACCGCCCAATAATAAAAAAGTTTACTGAGCGTCATTCGTTTCTTCTACCTTGCTACGAACAGATTACTTATATAGACGTTATACACATCATTACTTTTCAGTACAAATAATTTCAAGTTTTTCTTTTTTATCAATAAAGTTTATTAACGTAAAACCATTTCGCCTTTTAATTGGTATAAATCACGTCTACAGTAACATTGGTGACCCCGACGTGATCTCCTGAATAATGTCCGAAAGCGAGAACACCAGTAGCAAGGAAAAAGCAGGCACATCAGCCCGAGGCGCAGACGTAGAAGTCATCGCCAATCAAACGCACACCAACACAATAAATATGTTGTGTTGGTCAACAGGGTTTCGGCGAAAGTGCCACCTTTTTGAGCTGAGCATCCAGAAATTTGGTTCACACAAATTTAAGCCCAGTTTGTAATCGCAGGGATCACGGCAGACGATACAAAATATAACACTGTTTTGGCAGCCATCGAATCCAATGTTTTGGCACAACTATCCAATGCCGTGATGCCAACAGATATGGTTACCTTAAAAAAACTTATAGTTGATAATTTATGCGAAAGTGAACAAAAGAAAGTAAAAAGATTACTGTCAGACGTCGACTTAGGAGATCGCCGACCAACTCAGCTCTTGAACGAACTTAGCGAGCTAGCAAAAAATAGAATAAGCGTAGATTTTCTTAAGTCACTCTGGCCTTAGCGTTTACCTCAACAGGCACGTTGAGGCTTCAGGTGCTGACCTTCCTGAGCTCTCCAAACTGGTAGATAAAATTTTGGAGGTAAGTGATTATCGTTATGAAGCCGCTGTAACTGGAAGCAACACAACAGATGAGTGCTCTATTGAAAAACGAATTGCTTCTCTAGAGGAACACCGCATGGTGATATCACGCTAGGTTTGGCGAAGAGGCACGTAAATGTCGCAAGTCTTGAAAGTATTCAAAAAACTAAGTCTGATGAAAATTCCAGCACATCAGGCAATAAGATCGTAGCTAATTGCTGGACAACGTAACTAAATTAACATTCCTTATCGACACAGGGGCCGACGTTTCAGTGTTGCTACCCCGTTTCTGTGACAGAAAAAAACGCAAATTGTAGCTTTTCCTTATTTGCGGCTAATGGCACACGAATAAATACATACGGCGAACGCCGTCTCAAACTATCTTTTTCACTAAGACGAGTATTTGAATGGACATGGACATGGCTGACGATTCCGTACCTATCAAAGCAAAGAGGGAGTTTGAATATTTGGTAGAGCAGGCTATTTGCAGGCCATCTAGTAGTAATTGGGCTAGCGCCCTCCATATGGTGAAAAAAGCGAATGGCGAATGGAGGCCCGTACCGGATCGATACCCCATTCCTTTTTTGCATGACTGCACGCACATATTGTATGGGAAGCAGGTCTTTTCCGTGATAGACCTACAGAAAGCTTACAACCAGATACCGGTCGAGCCAACGGACGTCGAAAAAACAGCCATAACAACCCCTTTTGGATTATTTGAGTTCAACTATATGTGATTTCAGATTGCGCAACGCGGCGCAGACTTTTCAGCGTCACATGAACTCTATTGTACGTGGTCTCAATTTTTTATTTGTATATATCGATGATATATTGGTAGCATCCGCAAATGCGGACATCAAAATTATTTGAACGATTGCGGCAGAACAACTTAGCCATAAACGCTCAGAAATACCAGCTTGGTCTAAAGCAAGTGAGCTTCTTAGGACATACGATAACGCACGAAGGAGTAAAACCCCTTGAAGAGAAAGTAGCAGCGGTGCGAAATTATCCCCAACCTAAGATCGCAAAAGACCTTAACCCTCATACCTAAATAAGAGCGGCAAGCGTCTCGTTAGTATCAGGGTACGTATTTTCAGTACAATCAAATAATATTTTTGCATTTAAATGTACTGAAAATGCGTACCTTGCTGCTAACGCAACGCTTGCCGCTCTTCTTTAGGTATGAGGGTATGCGTTTTCTCGGGATGATAAATTTCTACAGGACTTTCATCAAAAACGCAACCCAAAATCAAAAGAAGCTCCAGTCGTTAATAATGGGGAATATAAAGAACGACGTCACACCACTAAACTGGGATGATGAGCCAGTACGCGCTTTTGAGGCTTGCAAAGACAAACTTGCAAATGCCACAATGCTGTTTCATCTTGTTCCGAATGCACCCCTGGTGTTAACTACGGATGCATCGAGCAGGCGTGGCCTTACATAAAATTGTCAACAATGTCATGCAGCATATTGGTTTTTTCTCGAGAAAGTTATCTGACCCTCAAGTCAAGTACAGTACAGCATCGGCCACTTTCGCCACATGCTGGAGGGCAGAGACTTCACCATTCTAACAGACCACAAACCGTTGGTCTATGCATTCCAACAAAAGCACGATAACACTCCACCACGAAGGGCACGTCATTTAGATTTCATTAGTCAGTTCTCCACCGATATTCGCCATCTCCCTGGAAAGGAAAACTGCGCTGCAGATCTCATGTCACGCATTAATAGTATCGACTGCCCCGACTTCAATGTGTTGACAGAAGAGCAGAAATTGGACCCCGACTTACAATTATATATCCACTCCAACAACACAGGACTTGTATTAAAAAAAAGTTCTGGTACCATATTCGTCAAATATGTTGTACTGTGATATTTCTACATGCAGCGTTTGCCCCTTTATACCAAAAAAATTGTGCCATCGAATAATTTCGATATTGCACGACCTTTCGCATCCTGGACGAAAGGGTACACAGCGTCTGGTGGCTCACAGGTATGTGTGGCCAGGTATGATGAAGGACATTGCGCACTATGTACGTATGTGTTTGCCATGTCAACGTAATAAAATCATAAGACACAATAAAACACCCGTCGGAAGCTACGAACTGGCCAAAAGACGTTTTGACCAAATTAATGTGGATATTATCGGCCCGTTACCCGTTTCGAGAAATCATCGATACTGCCTTACGTGTGTCGACAGATTTTCTCGATTTCCAATGGCTATGCCGTTGCAAGATATTACCGCCAAGACGGTCGCACACGCATTGATAGAAAGTTGGATATCTATATTCGGTGTTCCACTTCGTATCACAACCGACCTTGGACGACAATTTACCTCATCAATATTTGCAGAGTTAACAAAAATATTAGACGTTCAACATTTAAGGACTACGGCATACCACCCTCAATCTAATGGCCTCGTGGAACGTTTTCACCACACACTTAAAGCAGCAATAAAATGTTACGACAGCGGAGACTGGTCTCTAGTATTGCCATTAGTTTTGCTAGGTTTACGCACTAGAGTAAAGGAGGACATAAATGCTAGTCCACCCGAGATGTTATTTGGCTCGCAATTACGTATCGCGGGAGAGTTTAGCCATACAACGGAAAATAAGGGTGACGAGTCAGACTTTATCAAACGACTTCGTAGATATATGTCAAGTTTAAGGCAGCTAGAATGGTTCAACGCAGGAAGCATATACCATTTATAAATCGACACCTAGACAGCTGCGAATTTGTTTTCGTTCGTGTAGACAGTGTGAAGACACCGCTAGAATCGCCCTACGAGGGTCCATATCAAGTGTTAAAAAGAGGGGATAAATTCTTCAAAATCGACATGGGCCAACGGAAGGTAAATATTTCGTGTGACAGACTCAAACCCGCCTTCACAGAGCAATACCTTGATGAAGACACACGCATAGGTAAAAGTGAGCGAGAGGCCAATGAAAAAGTGGTGAGAACTGGACGCCAAATTCGTACTTCAGTAAGATTTTTAGACACAATTTCTAGGAGGGGAGCCCTGTAGCAGCAACACTGAAAACTTGCAACGCTGAACCGATACCATTGTGTGCAACCATGGCCACCGCCCAATAATAATAAAAAAGTTTACTGAGCGTCATTTGTTTCTTCTACCTTGCTACGAACAGATTACTTATACTGAGCGTCATTTGTTTCTTCTACCTTGCTACGAACATATTACTTATAAAGACGTTATACACATCATTACTTTTCAATACAAATAATTTCAAGTTTTTCTTTTTTATCAATAAATTTTATTAACGTAAAACCATTTCGCCTTTTAATTGGTACAAATGACGTCTACAGTAACATAATAATAATTAATATTTATATATAAACTATTGAGAATTCACAAATAATAATATTTGAAAGTCTGTACATAAGATAAGAGGTTTGTGACTGTTCAAAATGTGTGGTTGAAGTCTACTGACGATTTGTTACAGCAACAATGAAATGCATATAGACATCGCTAAACCACCAGCAAATAAATTTCAAATTAAAATAAACTTGACAATATGTCGAATAATAAATTTCTTAAATGTTAAATTTAGATTTTATTTTTCGTTTTGCCTTATAATTACTTTTATTGTTATCCAAAGGATTTCTAATTGTATAAAGGTGTAGAAAAATAGAATAGATTCATATCGAATATAAATTATTTGCTGGGTTTTGTATAAGTTTCTAAGCCTACTATGCTTATTTTTCTTTTATGATTTTCAAAAATATTATTATTTGTGAATTTTCAAATAGTTTTTGAAAGTCTGTACCAGAGAAGCAAGCCGATCAATTTTTTTCGGCGACGGCTTAGCCGCTCACGCCGTGTTTTTACCGGCTCGCCAAAAGTGATACTTTTTCTTCGGCTGGGCCGAAGAAAATATATTAATTTCGTTTTTATCAAGTTTTTATGCTACATACATACATATGTATGTATGTATATTTTGTTGTACATATGTATGTATGTAGCTTTTTAACTGGAGAGATAATGTATTTTGAATATAGTACTGTGCCATAAACCAATACTTGCCAATAACCAACCGACGATATACATTCATGTTTTAGTTTTCAAATTATTTAGATCTGAAATGGAACTTAATATCAAAACCATTTTTTATAACCAAATAAGATTTATGTAAAAAATACCGAAGTATGTATATTTATTTGACATTTTTTTTGATTTTACACACAACCAGTGTGACCAGATTTTAAAATAATATTAAGCTAAATCACGTTTGAAAAAAAGCTAATATAAGCTAAAAAGTTAAATTTTAGGCTAGAAAATAAAGCTAAACTTTTTTCCACGTCTTTGATCACTTTTCAATAGTTTCTTATTGCTAAACTAACGTTAAATATTACACAAACATATTTTTTTATTATACATATAGAATATTTGTTTAATGAAATTATTTATTAATTAAAAAGCTTTTTAAGTGAATCAATACTATTTAAGGTAAAGCATGGATCACACTATCTGCACAATGTACCGAGTTTCGTCAGATCAGTGAAATAAAGTCATAAGTAAAGATTTTGCTCTAATTTATCGACTAATTGAAATACAAGGACATAATTGCGCCACACTGCAATAAGCCCATATAGACTTATTCCAGGATTAATTGAGTAAGAATGCCATTTTGGCTTATTACTTTATTGAGGTGTACCGACGAAAATCGGTACATAGTGTTATCTAGGCTTAAGGCTATTTCAGGTTTTTGTTTTAAGTTAGTTGATGCCGCTGAATGAACGTTCAACATATGTAAGTCAAATAATTTTATACCCAAAAAACTCAACAAGTGTTTTGGCCACTAATATGAATTTAACTTTTTCCATTGGAATTCTAACCATTCTGCCATTATCTACTATTTTTCAACTTTCCATTTCTGTTATAAAATTGTCGTATAATTTACATTTTGTATTTTTTGTAAACTATTTTACAATGTTAAAAAATTATAATTTTTATAATTATTTATGTTTTTAATATATTTTTAGAGAACACACAATTTAGACTAAGAAAACGCTAAAAAAGCTAAATGAGTTTTTAAAAAAAGCTAAGAGCTAAACGAAAATTTTAAAGCTAAATCTGAAATAAATAAGCTAAATTTAGCTCAAAAGAAGCTAATATGGTCACGCTGCACACAACTTAAAAAACAGCAAATGTTAAATGTATACAAAAAACACTAACGAACACAAAGCTGTGTACACGTACACATTTTTATGGCGGATGAATTAGTCTCGTGTGTTCTTAAAAGAACAAAAATTGTGCGGCATAAAAATTGTTCTTGTGTAAACTACCTCAATAACGCATAATACCATGTAGGATGTGGTCATGCTACTTTGAACAAAATCGCTAATATGCAATACTTCTTTCATAAACAAGAAAACCACCTTCGAAAGATAAGTGCATATTAACATCACTTAAAAAATATTAAAAGTATTTGGCAACCTACAGTACAAAACAAAATTAAAAATTAATTTAATTAAAATTAAAAAAAAAAAATCGGTACAAAAGAAAATTAAAAAATATCGGCGGAGCCTATCAAATCGGCTTGCCAATAAGCCGCCGATGCGCCGATGGATTCGTGTGGTTGAAGTCTACTGACGATTTGTTACAGCAACAATGAAATGCATATAGACATCGCTGAACCACCAGAAAATAAATTTCAAATATGATACATATGTATAAATATATTTACATATATATATATATATATATAAATATATGCATACAGTGTATATATATATATAATATAAATATATATATGTATACCTTTTTTTAATATAATATTAATTAACTACAAAGTAGTTGGAAAATAAGTAGTTAGTAGTCAATTAAAAAGTCATGCAGATATGGCCAATTGACTACCGCCTATGACATGCCTATGTTAAAATATTGAGTCGGCGACAAGGAAAAAAGTCACTTAATCAACCACATGTGGTTATTAACAAGCCAATTTGAAGTTACTTACAAATGGGTTTGAGTTCCTATAGGGTTCTGTTGCGTTTTTAATAAACTGAACTTAATTAAAACGGATACAAGAAATAAATTACCATCTAATACAGTAGCATCGATTTTATTTGCAAATTTTTAGCCTAATATTGAAATGATCAAAAGAAATTGGAAAAAATACTTTGGTGTAAATATGTACATACATATGTATATTTTCAAAAACTTAAAAATGTATAAGTACATATCGCTCCTTTATTGCAACGTAGTCATAACTCAAAATAACTAGTTCGCCAGAAAACCATTTTAAAGTTTTCAATTTACACACAACTTAATGGAAAAACAAAATTTAATTTTTCTCTCAAGAGCTGAGTAAACAAGATATTTGTATGAAATTTTTACACAATATGAATAACGATATGATGATTAATTCTGCATCATTAACTCGAAAAATAAATTTTAAAAAAATAAATTAATAATAAAAATAAAATAAATAAAAAATAAAAAACATGTTAATAATTGCTGGAGTGAATATCGATTTGTTATTTCTCCTGCATGGTTTCATCTTGGTCAGTAGTGCAACTATAGAATGTAGCGTAATAGAATAGAATAGAAGGACAGAGTTTCTTCTATATTTTGGTGCAAGTGTCTGGGTTGTAAAATGGTAGGTAGGGGTTGTACTCAGTGTGCACACTTCTACCGATATTCGGTAGATTCTACCGAATATGTTTGTGAATTTAACGATCTACCAATTCTACCGAACAAGGCCTGAAATCTACCGAATATTGAACGAACATTTTAATTAATAATGATGCTACCAGATCAAGTTGATCACACACAAGGAAAATTATTCACATGTATGTTCTAAAATGTGGAAAGCTTTCCGCGGAGAAGAGAATATATTTAACGAATTGTTATTTAGTAATTTAAGTCGATATATGTGTAAATTGGATATTTTGCCACATAGTAGTGCGGACGCACAGCGGTCATTTTCTGCAAAGAAAATCATTAAAAGAGAACATAGAATTGTGCCTTGGGGTTGAAATATTTATTCTTCCCAATCATTTAATAATTTTTGCACAAAAGTTTAAATTCATAAATGGCTCTTACATATAATCTTTGTAGCAGCAAATGTTTATCAAATAAAAGTTATTTTAGTAGCTTTATAAAACCTATGTACAAAAATTGAATTCCTGTCATTTATGTATATTATTCTTTGTATGCATATCATATCTATATAAAGGGTAAGGGCAAATAACTGGGTATGACACTTTTTTTTATTGATAATGCTTCATTGTTTATGGCAATTTAATTTCCAATCACATGTGAAGCTTTAAATGCGCTTTTGGAACCTGCTTAGTTTGATACTCCTTGCACTTACTCTTTATATATAAGTACATATAATTTGTTATTTTTTATGTTTCTTTGAAATGTTATTTTTTATGTTTCTTTGAATAAAAAATATTTTCTACCGAATTTCATTCAAATCTACCGATTTTTTTGTCGATTCTACCAAACTAACAAAAAATTAAGTGTGCACACTGGTTGTACTTGTGTTCTTTCAAAGAAGTTGTAGACCTTACCAATCACAGAAGTAGTAGGGAATTGCCAAAGCTGCCCCAATTAAACTTTTGAAATTTTAAAATTTTAATTACCCAAATTTTAAAATTCTTGGAAATTTGTGAAATTTGATACCTACGAGGGTGGATCAATAAGTCCATCCAACTTTTTGTTTACATAAGGAATTTTTTGTTTACATAAGGGGTTTTGTTTGTTTAATACAAACGAGGGTGGTTCAATAAGACCAGTTTTTTTATGACCGTGGGAATTTGTATGTGTGTATGTTTGTGGGGTGGATTAAGGGGTTCATAGGTTGGAGGTTTTTCCTTTTCGTAATGTATGTATACATATATATGACTACGGGAAAATCATGAATATGATTTTTCCTAGTACCAACGGGAAAATCATGCAATGATTTTTCCTAATACTAATGGGTGTGAAATAGTGAAAATTAATTTTTCCTAATGCCTACGACAATGCATGAATATTTTTCATAGTGCCGACGGCAATGCATGAATATTATCCCCCTGTTTCTCTAAATGCGAACGATAGATTCGATCGAACATTAATATTAGAAACAAAAACAAATTTCAGTTTTTTGTTTTTGTTTTTAATATAAATGTTCGATCGAATCTATCGTTCGCATTTAGAGAAACAGGCCCTATATTTTTCAAATGCCGACGGCAAAACATGATTATTATTTTGTTCAAATGCCGACGGCAAAACATGATTATTATTTTTTTCAAATGCCGACGGCAAAACATGATTATTATTTTCTAACACCAAAGGGAAAATTGCCAGTTTTGCCAGACTGTAGAAATTTCTTATCGTAATAATATATCAGAAATATCAGAGAAAATAGATTTGATGACTACTAGACGATTCTCATATGAATCGTGTGTATGTGTGATTTCCTCACTCGAATAAATTGTTTATAAATAAAATAATTAAATAAATTAATTTATTTAATTATTTTATTTATGTGTTCACATGTATGTGAACTACCCCTAATACTTGTGTGTGGGGGGTCCAGCTTTATTGTCGTTGGTAATTTAATATTTTGTGTATTTGTTTAAGAAATATGTATGTATGTATGTATGTGTATGTATGTATGTATGTATGTGTATGTATGTACATATGTGTATGTATGTATTAGAGCTGTGCAAACGATGGTTGTTTATGTAGCCTTCATGTTGTACAGTATTGAATTGTTCTCTCTTTTTAGTGCTCTTGATTTTATGAGAATACTAAATATGGTATTCAATCTCATCAAAAGCATGCAACAGCATTTGTTTATCTGCCAAGCGAGGGCATCAGTTATTATTGTGTCGAAGCACATTTCACTAGTGCACACCGAATGACAATTGTAAAATGAGCATACAAGTGTAAAATTATGTGTATGTGCAAAAGAAAAAACAAACAACGCAGAATCTATGTATGTGCGTCGTAGATTATTTGAGTGTGTTAGTTCGCATGCTACTGTTCTAAGCAGTGTGACCACATCCTACAAATTGTTTATGCTAAATTGATTTAAAAAAAAATCTAAAAAATAGTTATAGAGCTGAAACATAATGCTAAAATTTAATACATACTTCTTTTTAATTGCATTGTTTCTTTTAAAGTGTTTATTTTTGCTATTTATTCTTTTATTGCATTACAAAATTGTATTTCCTTTAAATGAACCAAAAATTTGTTTAAATTCTTGAAAACCTGCCATGAGTTTAGCATACATAAGTGTAAAAATTTAATTTCTTAACGAGTTTTGCTATACAATTTCACATTAAAAACCACGCTAGGATGTAATTGTTAGTTCAAAATACATTATTTATTTATTTATTTATATATTTATTACGTATAACCTAGCCAATGCAGGCCATAGACGGTTACAGATTTCTACTATAATAATAACATAAACATTATGGGCAAATTGCTTATATAAATTTGTATGATGGAATTCTTTAAAAACTTGTTAAATTTCATCACTTATACTAACTTTCAGTTTTTCATTTTACATAATGCATTATGCAGTAATAAAAATCATTAAAAGCAAAGCATAATTATTAATTCGCTGTTGGTTTTTAGAAAACAAGCTTTTTTGAAAATGTATTTCGTTGATAAGCAAAATTTAAAAATTAGTTTTTATAAAATATCTAATACTAATTTACAACGAAAATTTACATTTGATGCGTGGTGATTTTAATTATGTATTTTGTTCCTCTGAATTCAAAAAGCAAGGTAAATTTTTTTTGTGGAACAATTTTTGAAATATTTTAATTTTCAATAAAACTAATTTTTGAAAACAAAGGCAAAAACGAATTATAAAACAAATAAAATAAGAATCATCCTGAAGAAGTTAACCAAAGGTTAACGAAATACTGATCAAAACTAAAAATATATAAAATTTACTGACCTAAAGCTTGAAAATATGTACATATATAAAAGATCGAAAAATTAGATAAACAATATTTTAATTTTTTTAATTTGTCCACCCTTTTTAACTTCACCAATCATATCTCGAGCTAGAAATGTCGAATATCGTTAAATTAAATGGCAAATCATCGTGTGCATTTATACATGAGTAAATTTACAACTATGAGAAACAACAATTATGAGAAATAAAATTTTTAAATTCAATATGAAATTAAACGAAGGTTGAAAATTATTATATTTATGAAAATTTTTAAAGAAAAATTTGTATACTTAATGATCAAACAGAATGCGGCATAAACACATTTTCCATACAAATTGACACAAAATAGTACATCCAGAAAGCAGTCGAGAGATAGAATCTATTTTATTTTGACAGCGTTTTTTCTTATGTTCTCACATAAAAATTAATATTCTCTCAATAATGCTACCATACTTTCAATAAATTTCATACATTTTGTGAACAAAACTACAAAGAAATATAAGCACAAAAGAAAATGAAACAAAACTTAGTGAGCATTTGAAGTTACTGCCGTAGTTTTTATTATGGGCTTTGTTAATTTGACAGCGATTTTTCCTGAAGTTACGGATTTATTCTGTTTAATCATTTATACTGTAACAAAGTGTAACAAAGAATTTACTCAACTGAAAAAAGTACTTCAATGTATGCCGCAGTGAATAATATGTTTGCGAAATCAACTCAAATGTCAAATGTATAAACACTTTTCATTTCGTTCGTAATTTTAGCTTGAAATGATTAATTTTTGTCAGCCTGAATGGGCTATTAACCAGCTTTCAAAAATATAACAGTATTTATACTGAAATACGAAACCTTTTTTAGTAAATATATTTCTAATTTTTGTTTTAAGTAAATTCATGCTGCTGACGTTCAACTCAAAAAAGTCTTATGGGTAATATTAATGTAACTTTTGCCATTGTAATTCCAAAATTGCAATCAATGTCCTCTGTTTTTAAATGTGCCATTTCTCTTACAAATAAGCAATTTACATTATGTATTTTCTAAAATATTTTCCAAACTTATATTTTTAACCGTAACAAATTATACTTCTTACAAAAATTTTATGTCTTTAACAATTTAGATTAAAAAAAGGCTAAATGAGTTTCTAAGAAAAGCTAAAAAACAAGCTAAGAGCTAAATGAAAATTTTGAAGCTAAATCCAAAACAATAAGCTAAATTTAAATTAAAATAAGCTAATATGGTCACGCTGATCACAGTTCTGGTACCTACATCAACTTATATATTTATAAGCATAATTAACATTTCTCGTGTTACAAATACATCATGAAATTGGTTACTCGTGAAAATTACTAATATACCGAAAGTTGCATAAATTATATTGTGAAAAAAATGTGCAGATTATGGCCCCTATTATGATCAACTTTCGATATTCGACTGTAGTCGAAAGTACCGATCGAACGAATTTTCATTTGGTATTATAACGAGCATTCCACAAAGAACGTTGTTATTGTGAATGAAACCGGCAAAAAATAGCTAAGAATTTGAGTTTGTGTACTTAGTGCCTATTCACATTATGCCTTTTTAGCCTGCCTTCTTTCGACAATTTTCTTTTAAACCCCCTAGGAAAAGTCAAGCACATTTACATTAAGACTTTTTTCTTCATGACTTTTTGACGTTTGTATACACTCTTAGTGCTGAGAGTACGAAAAAACAAAGAGAAATATCAAAAATCCCCTTGAATTTTCATTTCGTGCCTTTTGTTTTACTCCGCATGCTTCTCAACACCTCTCACCTACGAACTGAAAAAGCCTGCCTACACATGCAAGCAGAAAAGGCGCAGTGTAAATTGCGTCTTAAAAATAAATATAGCTTAACACTTGGACTTTTTACTAATTTTTCCCATTAAAATACTGCATCGAAAGCTAAATTCTGTTCGATAGAAAATTCGTTGCTCAGCGAAATTTTCGGTGCTCATAATATGAATTTAACGTTTGAATTTCGATGCTCGATACCCAGCGAATGTCGGAAATCGAATGCAACTCATAATATGGCCTTATATTACAAAAAAATGCTAGAAAAATCTATATATATTATTGAAAAATGCTATAGAAAATGATAACTGCTAAATCAAAAAATTTGCAGCTAAATAAAAAGAAATATGCTAAATTTAGCTGCAAAAATGGTCACACTGGCTCTTCGTTTTATAATTTATTAATTTATGACTAACAAATAACATAAAAATAATATCTTTCTCAATGAATATACATATGTAGTTGTAAAAAGTTTTATTATCACTTAATATTTTATGAAATTTTTAGTTTGTGAAATGAAGTATTGTGCACTATGAAGTGTACAATAAAAACATTGCACACTTGACACAACTGTCTATTCAACTGTTGTACAATGATTGTGTGTGTTTTTTGTTTCCTTGTTCTCTATTTTTGTTTCACACTCAATTACGATCACCACTACAAACACTATTTGCTTTTGAAAAAAATACAATACTGTGCATATTTTCATAGCTTGTGCTCCCCTCTAGTATGTATGTATGTATGTGTGCATGTATGAATGTGCGATCGTGGGTACTTGTGCGTGGAATATTTTGTAAAATACATATATATTTTGCAACGTAATAATTTTCTTTGTCTACGATTATTTTAAAGCAGCAAACTAAGTACAGTCAGCAGCAGAGAAACAAAAACCAAGCATTTGCAAGTAAGCAAAAAAGTTAACTTCTCCTCCTCCCCACTTCCTTCTCATTCCTTTATGTAGTTTGTATTTGAAATAAGAAAGCACTTGTATATTATTTTATTTTCGATACATTTATTGTTTAAAATTTTATAAAATTTTATAATAATACATACATTCATATTTTAAAAAGTGAAAAAGTTTAATTAAAGCAAGACATTTCTTTTGTTAGTAAAATAGCATTTTTTAATGCGCAAGCACCAAATTTATGATAATTACAATAAAAATATTCTGGATACTTGATTTCCATTTGTTTAAAGTTGATGCAGCCTATATCCTCAACGTTAGAAATTTTTCGGCATAAAATTTTTTCCAACCATCGTCTTTTTTCTTCACCTTTTACATAAATTTTAGAACATCTTGCGTTGGCTTTTAAAAAATTGCAAACGCTTTGAAATGAAACTGATCCAGCAGTCCAGCTTAGGTGATGATAGTTTTTTGTTAGCCACTTTGCTTCTCTTTGCTTTTCTATTGATAAGCATTTGATATCAAATGGAAGTTTTATAATGAAATTGTTATATTCATAATTGTTGAAAACAATTGCTACTTTTTTTGCGATAAAATCATTTGAATTACTTTTGAAACCTTGTGCGTCTATGAAAATTATATTGTTTTCCATATTACTCAATTTATAAGACTTTTCGAACTTGTCCTTTGATGGGTACATATTCTATTATACGATCATGAATAAGAATGCAGTAAGCTGATGTCTTTGCTGCAATATTAGTTGCTGTTTCAAATTCTATTTTTATATCAATTGGTCCATTATTGAGTGATTCATTCTGATGACTGACATCTACTACAATAATAGGAGCTTTGGTCTTAAACTCTGGTGCTTATAGTAGCTTTGTTGAAATCTTAGATACATGTCATATAGAATTGCATATCGTTCATTTTTGAACTATATGTTAAGATCATCATATGGATATGAGACTGAACTTAAATGTACTTTTAAATTAGTCAAATCTCAATGAACAAACTTATTTTCTTGTTGAAAAGCAATCAATACAAAACGAGGGCGTTCTCTATTTGCAGCTAGTTTAACATTCCAAATATGGCTAGTTCCTATGTTTAATTGTGGATTGACATGACAATCCCAACTGCGAAATGCCATAGGTATAGAAGCACCATTGTTAATAATTTTAATCATATTCAATTTGCTAAAGTCGGATAATTGTACATGTGGGATTCTCCATGAGATTAGTGAAATTATAAGTTTAGCTTTTTTAGTAGAAACACTCGAGCGTACAAGATCTTCATCGTTCTTATTGCGCAAGAGTATCAATTCATGTTTTCCATTTAGTATAACTTTGTTGTAGTCTTCAGCGAATCCTAGAAGCATTTTTAGAGGTACATAGAAATTGAAAAAGCCATTTACAAGGGTGACATCGTCAATTTTGTTCCATCCAGCATTTTGCATCACGTTGCTTTCTGTTGGTGACATAGAAACCAAATTTTTTATGGTGCTTGTGGTTACTAAATATCTTGTATGATCAATTTCAATTCCATTGAGCTCATAGCGAATTTCATCAAATAGATATGCCACAAAGTTGTTTTTTAATGTAAAGTTGTCCGAAGATGAAGAAGATTTAGAGTTATTATCATCAGCAACAAAACCTTCTACATAAATGTAGCTTTCACTGGGTAGCACGTACAAATCTTGATTTTGTATTGAAATTCTAATTTCATCATTATTGTTATAAGATTGTAAGTATGGTACATATGTATGATAGTCCTTTTTGATTATATTCTCATCAGACAAGGGCTTATCTAGGACATCTATTATTGAACTCATTTTGTCTTCAATTTAAAACTCAAGGACTTTAGAAAATTTTTATTTGATGTTGTTAGTGCTTTTTGTTGTACTGGTCGCTTTAATGTTGTTGTTGTTCTTGCTTCTATATTTTTCAATGTATTTGTGTTGTATATTAGCATTATTTAGTTGACCTTAATTGTATTCGTATAGTAATTTCCTCTCCTCGGAAATTAATTAAATCACCGTGTTGATCAACTACGCGCAGCGCTAGTGAACTTATCTCTCTGGTGTTCACAGGTAAATAGATGAGATTTCTTGGAACTTCATCTATTTTATAGCCTGGAGGCACATTAATCGGAAATTCATGAAGTGTATGTGATTTGGAGCTATTTATATATGTGTTAATAGCGATACTACTTTCAACTCGCAAGAGATTTACTTTAAAAATATTAACTGGAAGATCTGAATAATAATATTTGTTTGGTGATAGGATTTTGCTATTGAATCCTAAAAGTTTTCCAATTGTATTGTCTTTATTAAAATATACAGTATCATTGGAACTATTAACTTTAACTTGCATTGTATTGTTATTAGCTTCAATAAAAATCTTATTTGCTGGACAGAGTAGTTTGTATTGCTCTTCTATAAAATCAACTATATCATTTAGTTCGTAAGATCCAATTGGTATTTCTATTGTATGTTCTCCTATATGAAACATATTGTTGTAGGTGTCCACATTTGGAATACTGTTGTATGAATGGAAATCAGTTAGAGCACACTCATATGCACCATGTAATTCAATAGGAGGAAAGTAACTAGCAGATATTTCTGATGAGTTAGAGCTCAGAGTAAGTGTTATTGACATTATAACAGACTGATTACAATTAAATAAAGTTTAGTAGACAGTATGGTTTATAAGCATAATTTACATATTTATTTCATTTTCTTATTTTAAAATTAACATTAGTTTCTTAATATTAATGCTATTATTGTTTTGCTATGATGTTGTTGTTGATTTAGTTTTTCTTCCATCTATAATATTTCATCTTTACTTATCCAAGAATTGTGTTGATTGGAAAATCCCAGCCATTTAACATATACCTCCTTCCCTTTAATTTTAAGCACCTTTTCAACTAGATATGTATTTGGAAATCTGGTTTTTGAAAGTTCGTCAGTATAGAATCCACCTTTAATAGGATTACCAAGATAGTCTTCTAATATGTATGTTGCAGGATTTGTATTTTGAACTCTTATAATTGTGAAAATTTCTGTAGTCCAATTTGGAGTATAACCTTTTTCAAATGTATGCTTATATTTGCTTATGCGTACATGATCTCCTACATTAAATTTTGACATTTTATACATTTTCATATGACTGTATACTGTATTTAGCAGCTTTTCCTCATTTGTTGAGTTGATTTTAATTGGAGGCATTTTATTGGTACGATGAACTTTTCTATTGTAGGTATTAAGTAAATCTTTGTATATATCAATCCACTTATAAGAACCATTATAGCTAAATTCTTTCCACATCATTCCTTTCAGTGTTCTATTAAATCGTTCTACTATTGATGCTTTCATAATGCTATATGTTGAGTAGTGATTAATGTTCTATTTATGCATTAATTTTTCAAAGTGTTTGTTGAAAAATTCATTACCATCATCTGTTTGTATGTTTTTTGGTATTCGCCCCAATTCAAAAATATTTTCCATTGCGTTGGTTGTTTCGAGTGCAGTTTTTGTTTTTAGCGGTACTGCCCATGCAAATTTTGAGAATGTGTCAATTACAGTCAGCAAAAATCGATAATTTCTATTTTCTTTAAAATAGTTCCCCATTTCAACTAAATCAGCTTGCCAAAGATCATCTATTCCTTTCATTATAACTCTGCGACGCACAAAATGTTTTCGTGCTTGCTTATGGAGTTCGTTTACTAAATTTCTTTTTTAAGACATTAACTTGTTTTTAGAGATTTTTTGGAGAGTGTTGTGATCTAGTTGAAGCACTTTCAGCTTTTGATACAAACATGTAATTTTCTAATCTATAAATTTTCTCATTAAGCTAGTAGTTTAGGTGAATTTTTCAAAGAAACTATGTTGCTAGTATCGTTCAAATAATGTCCAAATTTATCAACATGCTTTATATACTTTATTAAAGTTAATGTATTATATTAGCTTCACGTAGTTCTTCAACAATTGATATAATCTCGTTATTGTGATTATTATGACCTGCAGCTTGTGATGCGAGCAGTAGTCGAAGTCGATCTACTAGCTCATTTGGATCATCCCAGTATATATAGTTGGGCTTATGGGTGTTAAATTCCATCACCTAAGTAGCTACCTTTAGGCTTAGATCCTGTTGATTCACTTAAATTCTTCTGGTTTTTCTCGTCAATAAATTTCTTAATAATATGTTTATATTTATATCCTCTAGTACCCTTAATTTGACCATCAGGCTTATAGTCTCTTCTATATGCATTAGTAGTAATTAAAATCTTTTTATAGATTTCGAGTTCAAATTTATCATAATTGTTTGGTATTTTATGAAACATTAGAGAAAATAGTCCAGGTGTTAGAGCCCATATTTGACCACCAACTTGTATTTTATGTTCACTAAGTGTAAGTTTACTATCACCAAATTTCCATTAATTATTGAAATTTTTATGTGGACCATAGTTTGTATCTAGTTCATTTCTTCCTTCCAAAACTGATAAATCAGTATAAGTGTCTTCTGTATTGGAAGTCTGTGAGTAAAAATCATCTTCATCATCATCGTCATCATCATTTTTAGTATTAGCTTCATTAAAAAAGGTGGCATTATCAAATATTGTTCCTTCTGCTAGTTTCTTTGGTGTACTTGTCTCTATCTTGAGTGATGGTTTTTCCGACTTTAAACTTCTATTATTTTCAAATTCTTTCTTCATTTTATTTTCTTCTTTAGTGGGAATTCTTTTAATTTTTTTTAGAACTATTTATGAATTCTTTCAGTGGTTCTGTTATAGGTTTAAATGTATCTCTTAGTTGTTCACGTGTATCTATTTCACCAGTTTTTATACTACGAAGCTTTTTCTTCAAGACATTTCTTGTCAACACCAACTGTTTTAAAATTTTCTCATCCATGTTTAATAAATAAAAGGTATCAGCTATTAGATTAGGTTCAGCTATCAGATCAGGTATCAGCTATTAGATCAGCTTATCAGGAGCTGGTCTAGTTTTCAGATCAGCTTTTCAGGACCTGGTCTGGTTTTCAGATCAGCTTTTCAGGACCTGGTCTGGTTTTCAGATCAGCTTTTCAGGACCTGGTCTGGTTTTCAGATCAGCTTATCAGGACCTGGTCTGGTTCTCAGATCAGCTTATTAGGACCTGGTCTGGTTCTCAGATCAGCTTTTCAGGACCTGGTCTGGTTTTCAAATCAGGTTTTTAGGACCTGGTCTGGTTTTCAGATCAGCTTTTCAGGACCTGATCTGGTTTTCAGATCAGCTTTTTAGGATCTGGTCTGGTTTTCAGATCAGCTTATCAGGTATCAGATGAGGTTATAGCAAATAGATGTATCAAGCTTAAAGTTAGATTACTAACTAAAGTAAAGGTTTGTGAAGAGTAGTTTATATAGTTATGAAATAGTCAAATTGCTTTCTGTAGCGTCCATCATTTAATTCATTATCTTTGCTAATTACCAAAAATCCATATTTATCCTTCCAACACTCTCGACAAATTTCATGAAACTTTTCATAACTCATATCGCCACCAACATGATCTCTATAAACATGCTTCATATTTGTCTCATCTTGTTTAAACATTATAATAACATTGGCATTGTCTCTTATTAAATGCTTGGGAACTCTAGTATGAGTTTGACACAAGTAGAAAGAATCAACATCCCTATGTCGCCCCATACAAAAATATTTACGTATATTATTCTGCTTTTCACATGCAACATCATCAAATATCATAATTGAATTCGGTTTAGCTTCGTCAGGTGGAATAACTGATTCATTATCTGTAAATGTATAATATCCCACTCCTTTAATTGGTGAAATTAGTTTCTTCAGGTATTGATATTTGGGTTGATATAGAGATTTTGAGTATAAATAGATGTTTTCAAACTTGAGTCCATTAGGACTTTCTAGTAAGCCAATCATAACATTAGTCTTTCCACAATTTGATGGTCCAACTATTAGAGCACGAATAGAATTTGGTAAGAGGAGGCTATGCTTTATTTTTGAACTGATGTTCACTGAATCGTCAATATTACGAACTAAAATATTTTTATGTTGTTTCACTAACTGCATTTTTGTAACTAAATACATTATATAAATGTTACCTCTTATTATAGAAAAATTAGATAATATGGTTATACGATATCAGAAAATGTTTAGTCATAACAACACCTTCGTTGGAGGAGGTATAGTAGATAAAATAATAAACTCTCTACCTGTTGAGCTTCATCTTCCGGGGTATCAGTACTGTGGACCTGGAACAAAACTACAAAAACGTTAAAATCGAGGTGACCAAGGTATTAATTTATTGGACTCTGCTTGTAAAAATCACGATATTGCGTATTCAAAAAATAAGGATTTAAGTACTAGACATAAAGCTGATAAAATACTTGAAAATTCAACTTGGAATCGAGTTTTGTCAAAAACAGTAGTCTTGCAGAAAAATCATTTGCATATATGGTTACTAACGCAATGAAAGCCAAAACTAAATTTGGTATGGGTGCGGAGAAAAAAAAATGTTAAAAAGAACAAACCAAATGATAAAAAACTGTTTAAAACATCAATTAGAGCTGCTACAAAAATACTAAAGAAGGAAAAACCATTAGATATTAACTCAGCTATTTAAATTGCACGAAAAACTATCAACAAATCATTAAAAGGAAGAAAGTATCAAATTGTACTACCACGTGTAATACGTGTTCCAAAAATCGGTGGTTTTTTACCTCTAATACCGATTTTAACTGCTCTGGGTGCAATTGGCAGTCTAACAACTGGGGGTGCTGCCATAGCTAAAGCTGTAAATGCAACAAAGAATGCAAAAAATCACCTTGATGAAGCAACTAGACATAATAAAGCGATGGAATCTATAGCAGTTGGAAAAGGACTTTACTTAAAACCATATAAAAAAGGTTATGGTTTAGTTCACAAAGAGGAATCAAAAAACTCTTAAAGATGCTGCCCAACAGACCACTATCGGATGTGGACCTAAACCGTTTCTCAATAAAAATTGCATATTTTAGAGGAGTTTTCATGTTGAATACTCTACCAAAACGAACAAAGAAAATTTATTGTGGAATAATCAACTTAGATGTATCAACAGGGCCTGGTACACATTGGGTAGCATACTATAAAAACAACAATGAAAAAAAATATTTCGACAGCTTTGGAAACTTACAACCTCCTTGGGAAGTAGTCAAATATCTTGGTGCAAATATAAAATACAACTAAAATCAGCATCAGAATTTTAATACATTTACCTGTGGACATTTATGTCTTAAATTTCTTTATGAAATAACTGAAAATATTAAATAAAACACAAACATTTATATTTTACAAAACTCTTTAATGTCTTTTTATTCATAATTTAAAATACATAATTAATATATTATTGCCAAACAGGAAATTGGGAATTTTGAATTAGAAATTCACTCAGCTCACTCTCGATAATTAGGTTTTCTTCACCTTCTCTACTTAGGCAATATGATCCGCTTGAGAGATCTTTGATATCGTCATCAGTTAAAATATTATATCGCTTAGGCAGGAACATTATGTGTTTATTCATTTCAACTTTTAGGGTTGGTCCATATTTAGTTGTTACACGTAACACATTTCTAATGGTATATTTCGTTGAAGATTCAAGCTCCTTTACGTGGATTAAAGTTTTGTTATTTAGAGCATTAAATTTTGCAATTAGATTTGTTGTGGAGTCCATTTTTCTTTTTACTTCTTATCACTTTGAATGTTTAACTGGAAATGATCTTAAAAGTAGCGATGATGACTTCAAAAAGGCTAATCGAAAATAACTGTGGTGAAATAGTGAATAAGTGGGGGATAGTGATAGACAGAAAGAGATAGTTATAGAGAGAAAAGGGTTAGAGAGAGATAGAGTGCTAAAAATAAATATGGAATAGAAAGAAAAGGGTTAGAGAGAGATAGAGTGTTAAAAAAAAAAAATATGGTATAGAGATGATAGTATAGATATTTTAAAGACCATATAGTTATTTTAAAAATTTACAGAACAAATTAGTCTTAAAGGAACCTTCTAACATTCATCATCATTCATTCATCAGCAAATAAAATGAGCCAAATTAGACGTACTCTTAACCAATTTATAAGAGATTTTGAAAGCTTCAGGCTTTTTGATCATTGGGAGATGATAAAATGTTTCCAAAATATGCTGGATGAGAACGAAGAATATGGTGTCATGGAAGATGAAGACAACACTGAAGGACACTTCCCCAGCTGTCCTTGGTATCATCCTGAGTGTGAGGAGGGACCTGATACTTGCAGATGTACAATATATTTTTTACGAAAAAATATACTAGAACATCTAATAATTGGATATTACGAAATCTTTCCATCATTATAA
The DNA here is from genome assembly GCA_944452675.1 of Tachina lurida. Taxonomy (NCBI): domain Eukaryota; kingdom Metazoa; phylum Arthropoda; class Insecta; order Diptera; family Tachinidae; genus Tachina; species Tachina lurida. The sequence goes on along the minus strand of OX101753.1, from coordinate 103,227,838 downwards.
ATAAATTAAATAAAAATGAAATTGAATTGTATAAATAATAAAATAAAATAAAATTGAATTATAAAAATATTCCTTGATTTGTATTATTTTTTTCTAAAGGAAAACTAGGAATCATCTGTTCGAATATAAAATAACCGAAACTTGTATGTAGTGAAAAATATGAGGATTTATCCGAATATCTAAATTATTTCTCTTTATGAAAATATCTAATGGAATTTCAGATTATTGTGAAAGAAAACAAGACTGTGCATGTTTACAGTGAACAAAGAAAAAACTTGTACAGCAAACGCTCCGCTCTTCTAATCAAAATATCTCTGTTGCTTTGTAAGATTTTAAGATAAAACCAAAAGCGATTCCAAGGAAAATTAATCAGCTTTCTATGAAAATCTTTAATTTTATTAACAAATTTATTTTAATGCGAAAAAAATAACCTAAAATATAATAACACTATTTTCCAGAGCCAAAAAAAAACTTGTACACTAACTCTTCTTTCAGGAAGGAGCTATGAAATAAGGAATAAACTTAAAATTAGTACTAAATGTGGCCACGTCTAGCATCTAATAGATTATTTTCATAGAATGAACTGGGTTTTCGGTAATTTTGGGAGCTATATGGTCCAATATGCCCTGGAGAGCACTTTTGAGTTAATTTTTACACATAATCTACAGCTCGCGTAATTTTTTGTTCACATACGCCCACAGAATTTCATTTGTACTAAGGCCAAGGATCTAGGGAGGATGTGCCTGCAATTTTTTTCCATTGAATGGAAGCCATTCTCTTATTATTGAAGACGAATGTTTCGGGTATTTAACTCTAACTAATCAATAGTCTCCACTTACATTTAATTTGGCAGCTAACTGTGCTAAATTATCTCTTAGTATTTTTAAATAATACATTTTATTTATTGTACGTTCTATAAAAACCCGATTTCATACACCACTCGATCCCATTGAGCCCCATACCATCATATTACACCCCCCATGCTTCACCGTGTTATTCAGGTTTTTATCACTAATGCTGGAATTCCTCTTCGCCACAAAAATCTACAACGATAACATCCAAATATATTAAATTTGGATTCAGCAGTGTCCCAAAAGTCATCATAGTGATTAATATAATCTTTCTTTGCGTGGCAAAGAAAAGCTCCAGCCTTAACGATAATAACCTGAATAACACGGTGAAGCATGGGGGGTGTAATATGATGGTATGGGGCCCAATGGGATCGAGTGGTGTATGAAATCGGGTTTTTATAGAACGTACAATAAATAAAATGTATTATTTAAAAATACTAAGAGATAATTTAGCACAGTTAGCTGCCAAATTAAATGTAAGTGGAGACTATTGATTAGTTAGAGTTAAATACCCGAAACATTCGTCTTCAATAATAAGAGAATGGCTTCCATTCAATGGAAAAAAATTGCAGGCACATCCTCCCTAGATCCTTGGCCTTAGTACAAATGAAATTCTGTGGGCGTATGTGAACAAAAAATTACGCGAGCTGTAGATTATGTGTAAAAATTAACTCAAAAGTGCTCTCCAGGGCATATTGGACCATATAGCTCCCAAAATTACCGAAAACCCAGTTCATTCTATGAAAATAATCTATTAGATGCTAGACGTGGCCACATTTAGTACTAATTTTTAGTGTATTCCTTATTTCATAGCTCCTTCCTGAAAGAAGAGTTAGTGTACAAGTTTTTTTTTGGCTCTGGAAAATAGTGTTATTATATTTTAGGTTATTTTTTTCGCATTAAAATAAATTTGTTAATAAAATTAAAGATTTTCATAGAAAGTTGATTAATTTTCCTTGGAATCGCTTTTGGTTTTATCTTAAAATCGTACAAAGCAACAGAGATATTTTGATTAGAAGAGCGGAGCGTTTGCTGTACAAGTTTTTTCTTTGTTCACAGTAAGTGACCTGAAAACAAGACTGTGCATGTTTAAGCGACGTGAAAATAAGAATTTGCAAATAAGCAAAAACAAAATTTTTTTGATCCAACGAAGTAAAGCCAATAAAGAAATAAAAAAAACCATTCACGTTTTTTATTCTTTTTTCAATATTTTATTTACAATAACTTTTCTTAATAAATAGGATTTAAATACAATAATATTTCTTAGACTTTTTTTACATTCATTTTAACAACAATAAAAGAATTTTTCCTAATAAATAAGATTTTATATACATCAATTTTTCTGATTAAATATGATATAAATACAATATTTTTTCTTATTAACTAAGATTTTATATACAACAGTTTTTCTTAATAAATAGGATACAAATACAATATTTTTTCTTAACTAATTAACTAAGATTTTCTTGCATTTTAGCAATCTCATCTAGCAACATGTCAAGTTCGTATTCAGGGTTAGTTTCCTTAATACGAAAATGATACCATGCATAAGTGTTTATATTATTTGATCTAATTTTTCTCTTATCATCTCCATAGCTTAATACTACCTTATTTAATTCGCTAGTATATATTTGATGTAGCTTAGATTTAAATGTTAACATAGTATCATATACATCAATCTTATTAAATAGGCAATTCTTATATGTAGCTAAACTATATTTATCTAATATGGCTCTCTTTACCCCCTTCGATTTTTTAATATCATCTTGGTTTTCTACACTAAATGAATACATTTTTGATCGCAGTCCAACAAACTCTGTCATTATCTTACCGCAATTTTCATCCTTCATCATACCAATAACTTTTTTATTTACTATTGGGAAATTATAAATATTGTCTGTAGGATAGTCCGATGTATCAAATTGTTCATGTATGTAATTTTTTATGTCAGCTTAAAAGTCATCAGTCTTTATTGAATATATAAAAGAGTCCGTGTCCATATAGTTTAATGAGAGGTTTGTCTTAAACTTAGATTGCATGTACCCGTAATGGAAATTATACATTTTCCATTTGGACAGGTCGAGTACACAAAATCCTAAGTAAATTGGTTTATTGTAGCAGGTTTTGACTCTAGTCATTACGATTGCTACAAGATCTTCGGAAAATATAGATAAACTATGAAAATTTGGTTTTGATATCCAATCTTGTGCATCCAAATGATTCCGATTCGTCCTCTCCCAACTATTAACAATTTTAACATCTCTCCTCTTATCCACATTTTCCATGGTTTTGCAATACACTGCATTATTAAGTAGTTTGAAAAAATTTTTTTCAAAAGCATTTTTAGCAGTGGCTCTATGTCTCATATTTAGGTCAATATAGCCTTTTAACCATGGAGATTGTTTAAATGCTAGAATACGATGAGTTTTCTTTAAAACTAAGCCATATTCTAAGCACTGTTTGAGAACTCTAAAGTGTATCACATATGATTGCTTTGTAGAGAAATCGGTTATCAACTTGCTATACTTCGCTTGCATAGGTTTCTTATTTTCAGCGCAAAAAGGAAGATCATTATGCAAGTCGTGTAAATGAGAGGGATAATCCAACGTAACCTCATATACATAACCGTCTGTTCCATTATCAGCTATGCTGTTTGGATCCAGATTCAACTCGTCTTGTGATAACCATCTGAACCCACCATGAGGAAGATATTCCGACATCGCCCATCCATACAAATTGTTAGCGTCTAAATAGACGAGAAATTCTGAGGGCTTTTCTTTGTCGAAATCTTGCAAATATTTATTATTTGCTTTCGAATATCTTTGACTACACTGTACTATTCCCCCACGTATACCTTTTTTCATAAAATTGTACATGTCTATGTCTGTCAATAATTCTAATTAAATTTTTGTATATTTGAGTATTGCATCCCAGGAAAGGCCAGGTGCTGTATAATACTGGCAAGGATCGAGCTCATAAATACCTTTACAAACTTTTCTAAAGTTCTCGAAAATATCTGTTAGTAAGAGGACGTCTGTTTTTAAGTAAAGTTCCATGTAATCTTTCATTGTTTCACAACCAAAAGTATTCCATACCTCTACAGCATGTGAGTATTCCTCTAAAGAACACTCTTTATTATTCAACTTATTAAAAAAATCACTGCGTGAAGGCAGCTGGCATTCATTTAATTTCTGCAATGAATTTAGGTACTCATACGGGAAAATACCTTTTTTCTTAATAAGCTGAAATTCTTTTTCCGACTGAAATAAGGACCTTAAAGTGCTGAAATCATTATCCGACAAATTGCAGGCTAATGATTCCAAACTCTCAGCCATAAAGCGTATGGTATCAAGAAATCTTACTTCAAGCTTATGGCCGTCACTCATTTCTGTGAATTGGGAGAGGGATATATAAAGTTCCTTATTGAGAGGGAGTTCTTTCAGTTGCATTGAAATTTCACCTAATTCTTTAATAAAAAGATGTGAGTCATAATTTGAATAATTGTGGAAGTAAACTGGTATAAACTTGGGAATTTGGTAATTTAAATTACAGTTATTGTGGGCTGCACCTCTAAATTTGCCAGTAATGTGGCAATGATCTCTAACACGATCTTTGCCTAGAAATTTTTGACAAATATGACAATTCACCGCACTATAAAAATTATTAGTATCCGAAGGGGATAAAGTATCCATTTGTCTATTGTTTACTAAGTGGTTATTATATATTTCCTCACAATCCTTAATTAAATATGCTACAAATTTTTTTGAAGCATCTTCCCCCGTATATATCCTTAACTTATCTAAATTATTACTATGCATACACTTTATATAATAACTAAAGGCACAAGGTGTGTGCTTTTTTACTAGATTTGTTTTACTACTTACACTATCACTTATATCCTCTAAGATGCATTCGAAGTCCGCGTAAACAACAAAAGGGACATCCATTTTTCTTTGATGTCCCTTACAACTAAGAATGGCATCCTGAGCTGATGGCATAGTTGTGACGATCTTTCCACATTCCTCCTTATGAGTACTCATGATGGTCTCCGTATGAGTATACTGGAGACAGCTATTGCAGAAGTGTAGTTTGTGACCATTCTGTGTTAGCTGATTCCGTAAAAGTCTGTGAATAATAAAAAGTAAAATAAAAGATTATAAGTAAAATTGTTCGATTATAAAATATATAAAACAAGTATATGTATCATTAAATTAAAGTGTAGTATAATTTTTTAACTTACTTTGATATGTCCTTTATCAAAATGTAGTGATGAACTTCACCATTTTCCAAAAGCAACAAGTTTACATGGTTAATTTTCTCGTCCTTGGTGACATAATAAGGACCAATAATCTGATTGGCCCCCTCATCATAGCCAAATACGTTAATACTCATTGCTGGATTGTTCACCTCGAACTCTTTGATTTTGTTTAATCCTAAGGGGAAGCTTAAATTTTTGAAATTTAACGCTACACCATTTCGCGTAACAATCGTCTCTGCAGCAATGTCCTGAATATTATAAGAACTGCAACGTTTTGTATCATCATATTTGGTTGTATCCATGGCAGCGATTAGGCACCACTTGAAGCAGTAGTCATCATTATTTTCAATGTTGATACAAGCTTTTCTTCTTGCTAATTTTTGAGGTGTGGATATCCAGTTCGATCCTTTGACGAGCGAAGATTTGTTGATGTTGATTTCTGCTCGGACTATGCGTGACAAAGTCCAACCAGAATCTCGCTCTTCAAATTTGGAAATTTTGGTTGAAATCTCCGCAACCTCCTTACGGAATAATTCTTCTAGGCTGTCTGCCTTCGTCAGCAAACTCATTTTGGCTACATGTGATATTATGCACAACTCCAATTCTTCTCCAACAATTTTGATATACTCCGCCACAATACTCACATAAAATTTAATTATTGAATGCTTAGTTAGATTCACTTGAAGTCTCTCCATAAAAACATTTTTATTTTCTTCAACAAATTCTTCCAACAGAAGTTGGTCTTTTTTGTTTAAAATTGCATAAGTTGCAATATTATTTTTGAATGCTTTCGATATTTTATAATATCGCACATTCGCTTCGACTTCTTCTGTTCTAGCATGCGAAGTATTCATTGGAGTTGGCAGAGTTTCTTCTCTTCTTTCTTCTACTTCTCCATCACTTTCCGGTAAGCTTATGTCCATAGCATCGTCGAGTAAATTACCTCCAAGGATACCCACACCCTGTTGTTGAGCTTGTTGTTGTTGAGCTTGATGTTGTTGAGCTTGTTGTTGTTGAGCTTGATGTTGTTGAGCTTGTTGCTGATGATCTTGTTGTTGATGCTGGTACTCTTGTTGTTGATGCTGGTACTCTTGTTGTTGATTCTGGTACTCTTGTTGATGATAATTAAGAGGCTGCCATTGCATCACATTGGGATTATAATTGTATCCCAAAAACTGATTATTCCATGGCATACCGTATTGTTGAAAATTTAATGGTAACTGATATTGAGGATACTGTAGAGAAGGATATTGTTGATGAATGAATGATGATGATGAAGTTTGGTGACTTTGAAGAGATGTCTACGGTAGCTCTTGATTTATGCCCCGGCTTACGACCACTTGATCCTGCACACTATGGTTTTAAACATGCTCCAAAAAGGACTTTTGGTATTTGTATACCTTATTACATGTATTACACTGATAACCTGATGAACTCATTTTTAATTATTTTATTATTATTTCACTTTAACACAATTGCTGATGACACTTCTTGTAAATACAATAACGTACTGATGTGTTGGTTAGAAATGTTGGCGTATTTATACTAAAATTAGAAGCAGTATCCTTGCAGCATTCATAAATTTTACTTTTTGTTTCTCTGCTGCTGACGTACTTAAGTTGCTGCTTTAAAATAATCGTAGACAAAGAAAATGATTACGTTGCAAAATATATATGTATTCTACAAAATATTCCACGCACAAGTACCCACGATCGCACATTCATACATGCACACATACATACATACATACACATACATACATACTGTAGAGTATCTACCAAGTCTTAACATACTACTTAAAATACTGGAAGAATAAACCTTATATTAATGTTCACTTCTGTAAATTATATTAAGTTATTTATTGTAGTCTTGTAGTTAAGGAATATTTGTTAATGATTTGTTATTGTTTAGTTATAAGGAATGGAATTAGTATTAAAAATTAATACCGTTATATTAGTATATAAGCGATCAATTTTGGATATAAAAATCAATCATAAGTCAAGCCTAAAATCGGCTGCATTATTTACTTATATTCTATAGAGCATTCAACTGCTCATAGAAATCTTTTTTTATAAAAGCATTCATTTGCTATTTTATTTAAATCTTCTGCCAGTGGCGTTAATTAGCGCCGGCAAACACGGGTAGGATAATTAATAGAGCCCCCCTTGGAAAAACTGTGCGAAAATATTATCATTACATGGAGATCCTGCCAAACAAAATCGCGGACAAAAATATCCCAACGGAGGAACAGAAACGAGCGACAGAAATTTGGTCGCAAATCGACAAATTGGAGAGCGAGATGGCCGAGCACCGTACAAAATAATTTTTCAATTTTATTTACATATTCCACAAACACAAAGACTTAAATTATACTAATAAAAATAAATAACAAATAAAAAATGAACTAAAGTAAATAAAAGAAAGCAAAAATCTAAAGAAGAAACAATAACTTAATAAAAAAGAAACTAAAAGAAATGTCAGTCCAGCTGCTTAGAAATAATATTGCCACAAATTATAAAGTATTGTCATAAAGAAACTAAAAAAATTAATTATACACAGGATGAAAAAAAAATTAATTAAATTAGAACACATGAAATGTTACCAGAAATTATTTTTTTCCAATATTATTATTCTGTAAATGCATTAAACATATAAATTTTTTTTTATAATTAATAATCAAATAATATTAATTTTTATGGAAAAATTAATAGAATATAAAAGTGAATTAGAAAAATTAGAGAAAAATCTAAAGAAAAGTAAAGATAGAGCTTACTCCTCTGAATTGAAAACAGAAAAATTAAAACGATTAAGCCATATAAGAAAAGAAGTTGATAATATTTATAAGGAATTAATTGAAAAAAAAGAAAAGTTGCTTATACTCGAATTTGATAATTTATATAAAAGATTATTACGCCAGATAGAAGAATTAAGTATTAGAGAAACGAAAATACACGAACAAACTACTGAAGAAATTAATAATTTCAAAAGTATGGCACATTTCGATATATCGATAGTAGGGAAAAACCTACAAATTTTCAAAGGTTCATATGAGGTGTTGGAAGATTTTATAGTGCAAACCGAATTACTCCATGATATTTTGCGAGTAGAAGATAGAGAGATTTTCGTTAAGTATGTCTACAATTTCAAACTTGCATCACATGTTCGAAGTGTTATAGGGCGTTCAAATAGACCAACTACATTTGAAGATTTGAAGAAATTATTAACCGAAGCTTACCCTAATCCTAGAACTTTGCAACAAGTTTTGACCAAATTTGGAACAATTAGGCAGGGAAATCTGAACATAGCGACATATAGAGAAAAAGTTGCACTGCTATCTGAACAGTTAAGCAATTTTGAGATAAAGGCATTAGCAAATCCTACACAAGAGGCAAAAAATGCAATTTTTAAAATGAGCGAGAGCATGGCTCTCAACGTATTCATGAAAGGGGTAAACGTCGAATACCAAAGCACGCTAGTGGTATGTAGTCCAAAGACGCTAAATGAAGCGGCAGAAAAATGTCTGACAATAGAAAGAAACTTGCAAAATAGCAACAGTAGTATTTTCAGAATTTGGAGAAGGGAAAACAGAAATAATTACAATTCACAAAGAGACAATAGACATTTCCACGGGCAAAGAAACACTAGAAATTTTACGGACGAACGCAATTTCAACAACTCATATACCTACAATAACCGTACAAATACCAACAACCCCAATAGAATCCACAATAATAATAACAACAATAATCACAACCACAATAGAGATCATAATAGATTTCATAACAACAATAGATACGGAAATAATAATAATAGTAACATTAATAACAGTTATAATGTAAACAGAAACAATTCTCACAGAGGACATAATCAAAGTCGAAATCAGGGAAACTAAAAGCGCCGGACAACAAATATTGTTATCCAGAAGGCCGAAAAATATTCAAACTTTCAACTACCACTGACAATTCAGTGACAATAACATGTAAAACCACAAAAAGAGACCTAAAATTTTTAATAGATACAGGAGCCGATATCTCCATTAGTAAATTAGGAGATATAGAAAATATAAATAGAAATTGTATATCTTTGCTAAGTGGTATCACATTAGATACAATAGAAAGTATTGGTACAGCAAATTTGAGCCTACAATTTGAAAATAAATTTATAAATCATCAATTCCATATAGTCAAAGATGATTTCCCAATCAATACCGATGGAATAATAGGAAGGGATATATTAGAGAAATATATGTGTAAAATTGATTTTGAAACGTACACAATAGCATTCCGTATATCAAATGAAGAGTTTATTTTACCAATTACACCCAAACGTATTTACAATACAAAAATTTTTATACCAGCACGATCTGAGGCTATTGTACCAGTTAATATAGTTACAAATGAAGAAAGTATCGTTCTAAATAAAGAACTATCTTCAGGAGTCTACGTAGGAAACAGTATAATACCAGCTATCGGCATACAACATGTAAAAGTATTAAACACAACTGATAAAGATTAGATGAATTAAAATTAGAGACAAAACAATTGTCAAATTACTATATATACAATTACCGCAGTAGCGTTCAAATGAACAACAAAGAGCGAGTGCAGAAAATACTAAAAGACCTAAATATTGAGTCTATAGACCAAACAGCCAGGCAATCTTTAATCAACATAATTACAGAATACAGTGATATTTTTCATCTCGATAACGAAAAGTTGTCAGTGAATAATTTTTACACACAGCAAATTCAAACAACCGACGCAACGCCAGTGTACATAAAACCATATAGATTACCGGAATCACAAATGAATGAAATAAATGAACAAATAGACAAACTGTTAAAAGATGATATTATTGAAACCTCAGTCAGTCCCTATAACTCACCATTATTAGTAATACCAAAAAAATCAGTAAATGATACAAAAAAATGGCGACTAGTAGTCGATTTTCGAAAATTAAATGAAAAGATAGTGAATGAGAAGTTTCCACTTACAAAAATCGAAGATGTACTTGATAAGTTAGGAAGAGCTAAATACTTCTCCACACTAGATATGACCAGTTCATTTCACCAAATAGATTTAGACAAAGATTCAAGGCTTTCACCAAATGACTGCATTTTCAACAAGAAATGGTCATTTTCAATTTACTCGTCTACCATTTGCATTAAAAATATCCTCTAATAGCTTCCAAAGGATGCTAACGATAGCCCTAAGTGGTTTAAGCGCCGAAGCATTTTTATACGTAGACGATATTATTGTATTTGGCTGCAGTGTGCAACACCATCATGATAACTTATCGAAAGTATTTCAAAAACTGAGACAATATAATTTAAAATTAAATACAAATAAATGCTGCTTTCTAAAATCTGAAGTAGTGTATTATTTTGTCATTTAATCACTGACAAAGGTATTTGTACTGATCCTGCCAAACATAGTGTAATAGAAAAGTGTCCAGTACCAAAATATGCTGATGACGTTAGACGTTTCATAGCATTTTGTAATTATTACAGGCAATTCGTACCTGACTTTGCAAAAATAGCGAGAAATTTAAATTTACTGTTAAAGAAAAATAAAACTTTTGAGTGGGACGAAAATTGTCAAAACTCATTCGAAACATTAAAATCAAAATTAATAAAACCACCCATCCTACAATACCCTGATTTTAAAAAACCCTTTATATTAACGACAGATGCCTCTAATTTCGCACTTGGAGCAGTACTGTCACAAGGCAATATTGGAACAGACTTACCGATATCTTATGCCAGCAAAACTTTATCCAAACATGACCTGAACAAACCAATCATAGAGAAAGAACTACTAGCAATTCATTGGGGCATAAATTTTTTCAGACCATATCTTTATGGTAGGAAATTTTGGGTAGTAACCGACCATAGACCATTAGTGTCACTGTTCTCACATAAGAACCCATCGTCCAAGATGACTCGAATCAGATTGGATTTAAGTGACTACGACTTCGAAATATCATACAAAAAGGGCAAAGTAAACATAAATGCATACGCATTGTCCAGAATAGTTATAAATACGAACACCCTAAAAGCATTAATTCCCACAGAAGAAGAGCAAAAATCAAAGAAAATATTAGCAATAACACGAAATATGAGACAGAACTTAAATATACAGAATGAAAACAAGCACGAGGACAGCATTTCTAATAAAAAGACTGATCAACTTTTCATATGGGAATGCACGTCAATCTCGGAATATGAAGCAACTCAGATTCGAAATTGAAAGTAAACTAAAAATACCTCAAATTATAGTAAATGATATAGAGATAGTTGTTAGAAGTGGTGATAATCCAATAAGCACACAGATGTCATTGGAGAAGCTGCTATCGAAAACGCTATCCTTAGGAATAGAAGAACTCGCTTTAAAAGACATCGACAACATATTTGAAATAGTTAATAATAAAGAATTTAAAGATACGTTCAATACATTAAAAAGAAAGAATGGGGAAAACTTAAAAATTTTAATTTACAGAGAACCAGAAAGAATAATTGACAAAAATTTACAGAACATGATTATCGCTGAGTACCGCAACTCAACTTTAGGAGGACATCTAGGTGTCAGGAAAACAACATTAAAACTCAAGCAAAGATATATATGGAAGAATATGAGTAAAATGATAAAAAAAATACAAATGCAAAGAATGCATGCGTCATAGCATGCCCTATTGAGACAAAGGAAGCTAAAACAATTGCAAAAGCTCTAGTGGAAAACTTAATTTTAAAATACGGTCATTTCAAAATCCTTAAATCAGACAACGGTACCGAATTTGTGAAGGAGTTAATGTCCGAAGTATGCAAACTTTTAGAAATAAAACAGGTGTTTAGCACACTGTAAAACCATGAAACTATGGGTGCTATAGAATGGAATCATAGGGTACTTAATGAATTTCTCTTGAACTTCTGCAAACAAGATGAATGGGAATATTGGATCACTTATTTCTGTTTCGCGTACAATACAACACCTCATATAGATACCAACTACACTCCATACGAGTTAATATTTGGAAAATTGCCAAACTTACCAAATCATAAATGGTTAGATGATAAACCCGTCTACAATATGGATAAATATACTAATGAATTAAAAGCAAGATTACAGTTTTCCCTAAGAAAGGCAAAAGAATTAATAGAACTAGCAAAGTTAAAACGAGTAGAACAAGATAAAAACATAAATCCACTAAATTTGAATGTAGGCGACATGGTTTTGGTTAAAAATTTCAATAGAATAAAAATCAACCCCCATACTATGGTCCTTATAAAGTAATAAAAACCAAAGGAGTAAACTCTATCCTAGATTTAGGAAATACAGTTAAAGAATACCACAACAACAACTTGAAAAGATATTTGTAATAAACATGTATACATATATACATAAAAAAAAAAATTGTGAATTTTTTTCTAGAGGGTTAGGGTGTAGAGTATCTACCAAGTCTTAACATACTACTTAAAATACTGGAAGAATAAACCTTATATTAATGTTCACTACTGTAAATTATATTAAGTTATTTATTGTAGTCTTGTAGTTAAGGAATATTTGTTAATGATTTGTTATTGTTTAGTTATAAGGAATGGAATTAGTATTAAAAATTAATACCGTTATATTAGTATATAAGCGATCAATTTTGGAAATAAAAATCAATCATAAGTCAAGCCTAAAATCGGCTGCATTATTTACTTATATTCTATAGAGTATTCAACTGCTCATAGAAATCTTTTTTTATAAAAGCATTCATTTGCTATTTTATTTACATCTTCTGTCATCAAATCTATTTTCTCTGATATTACTGATATATTATTACGATAAGAAATTTCTACAGTCTGGCAACACTGGCAATTTTCCCTTTGGTGTAAGAAAATAATAATCATGTTTTGCCGTCGGCATTTGAAAAAATAATATTCATGCATTGCCGTCGGCACTAGGAAAAATAATCATGTTTTGCCGTCGGCATTTGAAAAAAATAATAATCATGTTTTGCCGTCGGCATTTGAACAAAATAATAATCATGTTTTGCCGTCGGCATTTGAAAAATATAATATTCATGCATTGCCGTCGGCACTAGGAAAAATATTCATGCATTGCCGCAGGCATTAGGAAAAATTAATTTTCACTATTTCACACCCATTAGTATTAGGAAAAATCATTGCATGATTTTCCCGTTGGTACTAGGAAAAATCATATTCATGATTTTCCCGTAGTCATATATATGTATACATACATTACGAAAAGGAAAAACCTCCAACCTATGAACCCCTTAATCCACCACACAAACATACACACATACAAATTCCCACGGTCATAAAAAAACTGGTCTTATTGAACCACCCTCGTTTGTATTAAACAAACAAAACCCCTTATGTAAACAAAAAATTCCTTATGTAAACAAAAAGTTGGACGGACTTATTGATCCACCCTCGTAGGTATCAAATTTCACAAATTTCCAAGAATTTTAAACTTTGGGTAATTAAAATTTTAAAATTTCAAAAGTTTAATTAAGGCAGCTTTGGCAATTCCCTACTACTCACAGATATAGATGCGTTGGAGAATTGTATCACATAAGTCCCATTAAGATTCTGTGGTTTGTCGTTAATAAGAATTGTACCACTAAATTGGTTTAAAAGAATCGTTCCGGGTTATATTTCTTCCACAGTGAGGGTGCTACGATTGTCTATAAAGCTGCAATTTGCAGGTTTGCTTTTGATCAGATCGGATAAACAGGTATCGGTTTCCTTTTCTGTTGCATACAGTAATATTGGGTACGTTCGTAAAAGCATTTATAGTGCACGTCTGCAGCATCACGAACATCTAACGTTCAAAAATGCATAACTTGTCAGCACTGTTTAGAGTCAAACGTTTTTTAATGCATTTAATCGGCATACCTGCCGCAAATCTGTGCAAATGGCGCAGTAAATTATTTTCAGATGCAAGAAGTTGCAGTGGAACAATAAGTTGAATATATCTATGAATTTTGATGTTTAAATTACATGTTTCGAATCTTACCAAAAAAGATATTGATAAACTCGAAAATAACTTTGAAACACATATCTTGGAAGTTTTTTATTATTTCAAAGGAGTTTTTTTATTTTAGTTGTATTTTTTTTAAGGCCAGTGCTGTTCTCATAAGAAATTGTCGCTTTGATTTTCTTTTAAATTTTTTGCTTACTATAATTTAAAAGAAAATTATCACTATTTTCTTAAATAAAATTACCCGCCAATTTAAAATTTTTTTGCAGTTTGTTCAAAAATGTCAACTGACCACAGATGTTGAGCAGTTGCAAAGCATGTGCAGGAGATAATCACGCATACGCAGTAAAACCTGGCAGAACTGCCGCATTGATGCATAAATTTGCAGCATTTACGAACGTACCCATTATTACAAATCTTGCAGTCATTTCTCATAGCATACATTACATTGTCACATAAAAGAATTTTTTTATACAATATTTTGTTTATGTATTTTCCAAATTTTACAATTTTATTACATGCGTTTACGTGTGTCATCGGAATACTTAATATATAAACAATTGAATTATGGTCAGATGCAATTTTTATCTCGGCAAATTCAAATGCTTGTTCTAAATTTACAAATGGTAGAAAATCTTCGTTAATAACTTCTTTTACAATATTTATTTCATTTGATGTAAGAATAAAAGAATTTACTACACCCACTTTTGCCCAATGCATGGCATCCAATCCAATTAATTATTTCTTCCTTTATAGTATTTAGTTTATACTTCAATAATGTTATGGATTGTTCTTTTGTGGAATTATTATTACCGTTATTTTTTAAAAGCTTTCTAATAGACTGTTTGTCACGTGTGTTAGTTCCTTGATTTTTTCTTTTGTCAATTTATTAATCACTACTTGTCTGTTATTATTTCTCAAAATTCTGTTGGTTTTTTGTGTTAGGATCTCGAAATCATCATGGTCAGGGTTTCCCGCAATCCACTTCCACGCGAAACCAATAAAATTTAGTGACTTCTTTGTCTTTGGTTTCAGTCGGTCTAAGTAAGCGTGAAGTTCTGTCAGTTCGTGATTCAGTAAAGGGTGGAGAAAATGAGATGGACCAATCTCTTTCTGATGGGTTTCTTTAAGATTGTCTATGAGTTCCTGGTATCCGTCTATTTCAATGATATGAATTAGTTTAAAAGTTCCTGTTTGTAATTTCGCTTGTCCGGAGTTCAGGGTCACTATTTTTGAGTTAGTCAAAAATGTTGACGTTGGCCGAGAGCAGTGAGAAAAAGAATCTAAAAATTAGAATTGAATCACATGTAATTTGGCTTAAAAAGCGTTATGAACATTAGCCTGTTCAATACATAAGAATATATAATTGATTTAGTTCTTGATATTATTTTTGTATATTGTTTTTCCTGATTCTGTTATAACTGTCCTTAATTATTTCCTTCCCATATGTCTTCCTGAGTTTAGAGCCTAATCTCCTGTTTTCTTTTACAAAAATTGTCTGTCCGGGTTCGTAGGTCTTCGGGTTAGTTTTTTTGTTGTTGTGATAACTAATGTATTCTACTTGTTTCTCTGTAAGTCTTTTAATTACGTCCAATCTAATATTTTCCAATTCTTGAGGATCGGTGGTGACTCTACCCAGAAAAAATGCTTCATAAGGTTTCTTCCTAATGGTAGAGTGTATGGAATTATTATATTCAAGAACTGCCATATGTAAAATTTCTGAAAAGATACTATGAACATTTCCCGCTTTTAGACAACGCATCCACTCTGAGAGTGTAGAATGAAAACTTTCAATTTGCCCATTTGCCCTACTACTGTATGGAGGTATCTTGAATGTCTTTATCTGATACTGATTTTCTAACATGCAAATTATGGAGGTTGAACTAAATGATTTTTCATTATCCATGACAACTACTTGTGGCATACCAAAGGAAAATAGTATTTCTCTAAGTGGCTCTTTGATATCTTCAATGGCTCGAGACCTTAATGTTTTCACCTGGGCTAATTAAGAAAATTTGTCTATAGCAGTCAGTATGGATTTCTTTTCCGTGATGAATATATCTACATATATGTACGATCTGTCCGGGGTATTGTGGAATCGGTGTTTCCTGAATTGAAGTCTTGTTAGGATGTCTGTCGTATTTATTTTCTTTGCAGATTTTGCAAAAACTAGTCATTTTTTTAATCTTTGAATGCATTTCTGGAAAATCTTAGATCATTAAAAATAAAAAATGGGAAAATGAGTTCTCGTTGTACCTTCATAGCGAACAGACGTGTTAGCGGTTTTTTTACATACATACTAAACAACAAAAAATACAAAAAATATTCGTAATACATATTTGACTTTATTAAATAAGCTTTATTTGCTTTGCCTATATTTTTTACATTGAAATAACAAAAACAAAAAACGCAAACAAAAAACACAAACAAAATGCCCTTGAGGAATACTCTATATGAGTACCTCAAAGGAAAAAAATTGTGAAGTGAGTTCTAACGGCAGAATTTCCTATTTTACTGTGAGTTCTGAAACTCTTAATGAAAACATTAAAAATAAAAAATCTGATGATAGACATGCTGTGAGCTCTGAAGCTCTTGTTGAAAACAATAAAAATGAAAATTCTGATGAAAGACTTTTTCCAACTGCAAATTCACTTTTTCGTCAGCGATCAGATTCGCTTTGTCCAATGCCAAATAGTTATTCGTTAACACTAACGTTGCTTAGTACCTCGTCATATAAGTCAGTGACATCATTCGCTTCGGGCTCCTATTCATCACTAAACCCAGTTATCACAACAGATAAAAGTAGCCCAAAACCAAAGGTACAAGTAGGAATGGACAGATATATAACTGTTTTAAAGCGCGGGCGAAGCCCAAATTCTACTAAAATTGGATCTCCCCAAATATGTCTAGGGATACTAGCGCA
Source organism: Tachina lurida (assembly GCA_944452675.1). Classification (NCBI taxonomy): domain Eukaryota; kingdom Metazoa; phylum Arthropoda; class Insecta; order Diptera; family Tachinidae; genus Tachina; species Tachina lurida. The sequence continues at coordinate 103,210,819 of OX101753.1, read as the reverse complement.
TCTTCTATCAATCGTCGAAATCGTTTTTCATTATTGCAAGACAAAAACGACAAGCCCGCTGCATCATCGCAAAAGTCTTTTAACCCACCACCTATTTATCTGAGAGAAAAAATTCTAACGCGCTTCTAAAAAATCTACTGTCGACCATTGGTGAAAATACTTTTCACATCATTCCAATTAAACGAGGTAATATTGATGAAACTAAAATCCAAATATATGATGAAAAAGATTTCCGAAAAATTGTTAGTGAGTTTGAAAAAAATAAAACAAATTTTTACACATATCAACTTACGAGAGCTAAAGGCCTTAAGATAGTATTAAGGGGCCTAGATTCATATGTTGAGCCCGAAGAAGTAAAATGTGCACTTAGCGACCAAGGATCTAAGGTAAAAAATGTTACCAATATAATCAATAGAGAGAAGATTCCCCAGCCTTTATTTCGTGTTGAACTGGAGCCAAATGATATACAGTTGAAAAAAAACGAGACGCACCCAATTTATAGTCTAAAATACCGCTTATACCGAAAAATCATAGTTTAAGAGCCACGTAAGCGTTCAGGTCCTGTACAGTGCCATAATTGCCAAGAATATGGCCACACAAAAACTTTCTGCAAATTACCTACAGTTTGTGTTATTTGCGGTGAATTGCATGGTACTGCTAGCTGTACTAAGCCAAAAGATCAAGCAGAAAAAAATGCAGTAATTGTGGAGGCAATCGCACCGCTAACTACAGAGGATGCCCTGTATATTCTTTCGTTAAACAGGCTATGGGTCAAAAACCAAAATTAGCTCCAGTTCAATCAGCAAATGCTTACTCCGCCACTCTTCCTCAAACTAGCCAACTAGTTACTTCACGTGTATCGTATGCCGATGCTGCTAAGACTAGTTCTATTTCCACACAAAATGTTCCACCGGCAAGTAATTCAACGAATGCAAACTCTAGCTTTAACTTTAGTCGTCTTGAAGCTACTATTGAGAATCTGGTGCTAACTATAAACAACTTTACTACAAATACGACTAGCATGATGCAGGAAATGCTAAGAATGCAGAATACTTTGCTTCAAGCATTAGTCAAAAAACCATGAACACGTTAAAACTATGTTTCTGGAACGCAAACGGCATTCGCCAACATAAAAATGAACTTGAACACGTCCTCATGGAAAAATATATTGATATAATGTTGGTCTCTGAGACTCACTTGACTTCGAGAAGCTGCTTTAAAATAAATGGTTACACTCTATATGATTCAAAGGACCCGAGAGGGAGAGCATGCGGTGGATCAGCAATTCTAATTAAGTCAAGACTCAAGCACTATATCCTTGAGAACGTTAGTGAAGAATATATGCAAGCTACGAATATTTTCGTAGACAATTTTTGTGCGAATTTCGTGATATCTTCAATTTACTCACCTCCCAGATTTTCAGTTACCGAAGATCAGTATGAGAAGTTCTACAAATCGCTTGGATCTTGTTTCGTAGCAGCTGGTGACTACAATGCAAAACATACGTACTGGGGCTCGCGTCTTGTTACACCTAGAGGTAGAGCGTTGTTTAATACAATTTCAAAAATGGGCCTAGATGTCATTTCCGATCACTCTCCCACAATAGTTACAATTTTCAACTCACTAAGGAGTGATTTAACTAACTCATATGCGAAAACGATTAATAGGGTCAACTGGCTTGGATTCAAAAAATATATTAGTAGTCACTGCGTAGAAAACATTCAGTTAAGATCACCTGATGATATTGAATTTAATATTGCCAATCTTAACGAATATATTAAACAGGCTGCTGAACATGCCACTACTTCCTATCCGCAGACTGGCTTTAATAGAATTTATTCTACGGAAATTGAACGTCTTGTATGTGAAAAAAGGAGAGCTAGAAGAGAATAGCAACAACACCGATCACCCCTAAATAAAATCAGACTTAAAGAATGTACTAAACGACTCAAAGAGCTGCTATCGTCGGAAAAGACTGCATTACTGGAAAAGTATTTAGAAGGTCTTGATGTAACGTCAACATCTAATTACTCTTTATGGCACGCTACTAGAAATCTTAAAAGACCCGTTGATCTCAAATCACCATTGCGTACTTCGACTGGAGGCTGGGCAAGAAGCGATAGTGAGGAAGGTAACTTATTTTCTGAGCATTTAAAATCTGTATTCACTCCCAATTCATGTACGGGTGCTGCCGATTTACCGAGTGTAGTCTCTCTACCCCCTCGTCCCTTAAGGTTTAAGATGCGTGAACTACAAAAAATAGTTGCTGAACTCGATCCTAAGAAAGCTCCAGGTATTGATGGCAATAGTAACAAGATGCAATAAGAATCTTGCTATTTATTTTTAATGCCATTTTACGAATACAGTATTTTCCACATAACTGGAAACTTGCCAAGATTAAAATGATTCCAAAGCCAGGCAAAGATGTTACCAAGGCTGAGTCATATAGGCCTATAAGCTTACTTTCAACAATTTCAAAGCTTTTCGAAAAGCTGCTCATGACTAAATTGTCCACAATTTTAGCTGATAGTGGGTGTATCCCGGACCATCAATTTGGCTTTAGAAGTCAGCATAGCACTATTGAGCAAACGCATAGATTGGTTCAAGTTGTAAGGAGGACATTTGAAGAAAAAAAGTATTGTTCTGCCCTTTTTATTGATGTTTCTCAGGCATTTGATAAAGTTTGGCACGAAGGCCTAGTTTTAAAACTGAAGACATACCTACCAATAAACATACAAAAGCTTTTGGAAAGTTATATCCTTGATAGGAAATTTACTGTTGTGGAAGGAGACTTCATGAGTGTACCCGAGTCTATATCTTTGGAGTGCCACAGGGCAGTATTCTGGGGCCAGTCTTGTATCTAATTTATACTTGTGATATGCCTGTGAGCAATAACATCCACACTTCTACATTTGCCGATGATACAGCCTGTTTGAGTATTCACAAAAACCCTGATGAGGCATCCCGCAATCTCCAAGCACACATTACCCAGCTTGAAATATGGTTGAACTTATGGAGAATTAAAGTAAATGAACAAAAGTGTGTTCATATAACGTTTACCCTAAGAAAAGATACCTGTTCCCCCATTCGAATCAACAATCAAAATATTCCTCAACATTCTCAAGTGAAATACCTTGGAATACACCTTGATCGAAGGCTTACATGGAAATATCATATTGACTCTAAGTTAACCCAAATGAAACTTAAATTAACTCAAATATATTGGTTAATTGGCAGAAATTCAACACTCAGCCTAGACTGCAAACTTTTGATACACAAGTCGCTTTTGAAGCCCATATGGTGCTATGGAATTCAGCTATGGGGCACTGCTTCAGCTTCAAATATAGAGAAAATCCAACGAAGGCAAAACAAAATTTTACGTTTGATAACATCTGCTCCATGGTACATTAAAAATTCAAATATTCATCGTGATTTAAATATGCCACTAGTGAGTGAAGAAATTGAAAAATACGCAGGCAAATATTTAACAAAACTCGAGTCACATCCTAATCCGCTTGCCCGTAATATTTTGAGCTTTACTGGACACATCCGCTTAAAAAAGAGGGACACAAGGGCTCTTATACTCAACACTCCAGATGGGACTGTTTAAAAATACTTCTTTTTTTTCCTTTTTGATTATCACTACTTATGTATTATTTGTAACTATCACTAAGTTTATGTCCGATACTGGTCGGGCCTAATAATTATATTTAGATTTAAGATTTGATTACTTATTGTTAGTTCATTTTTGAAGATACAATAAATAAATATATAAATGTAAATGAAAAAAAAAAAATATATTTTATAAAGAGATAAATTAGTATTAAGAAACTCAGAAATATGGTTCCAGGGTTGGAGATTGAAAAAGTTTCGGTAAAAAATATAACCAAAAATATTTTTTTTCAGTTAAACAGATTTTATGTTTTAGGAAAACCATTACTCAAGATTTTTTATACATGTTTAATTTTTTTATTGATATCTAATCTAATTGAAGTATAAACGAAGGTTTGTGCTTATTGTGCTCTCAGCATAATAACTATTAATTTTTAGGAAATGTAGATAAAACTAAAATTTATCGCTAAATATAAATTAAAGGACATGTTCCGTTTCATTTTCCTGATACCTTTCCTTTCTGCTGAACAAATTTAAAAAAAAATCCTGTAGGAATAAAACGTTTACATAATACCACGATATATACTATTTGCAATGGGAATTAAGCAGTTTTACAACATCAATGCTTATTAAATACGGGAAAATATAAAACAAGTTAGTTTACTTGGTATCGAGGTGCAATACTAAGAATATCTAGAGTTATTAAATAGCAATTTGTGCTTTTCTTCTATAACTGGTATTAGCTTTAATCTCATAAGACGTTTCAAAATAATACTGGCCGTCATAAATAGCAAAAAGTTAATTGATAAGGACAAGTTTGAAAAATATGCAAAAGACACTCTGATTCTAATAAATGAATTATATCCATGGAAATCAATAACTTCAACCGTACATAAAGTGCTAGCGCATACAAAAGAAATAATAGAAAACAACATTCTTCCTCTGGGGGAACTAACCAAAGAAGCACAGGAAGCTAGAAATAGAGATGTTAAGCAATATCGGCTTTTCAATACACGCAAATGCTCTAGAGTTGCTCAAAATAATGATTTAATGCATCATTTGCTATTGTCTTGAGATCCAGTCCTACAAGGCATAAGAATGAAATGGTTGCCAAAAATTAGTATTGAAATCGAGAAGGACGATCCCAAAGCAGAGGAAATCAATAGCTTGCTAGGCCATGATGTCTCAGATTATTTTAAAGCAAATTCTTGAAGTAAAACCCATATATAAATTCAAAACAACATATGTATGTATCCATGCACTTAGATACGAGTAATAAAGAAAATGAAACTGAACTTATTAAATATATTTTTAATACAATTATCAGAATCAAAACGAGAAATTTAGTTGTAAGTTTTCATACTCATACATACATATTTACATTGTACATATATCTCTCGATACATAAGTATTTATATTCATACATTCTGATATCATGATATCATGGCAAAAAAGTCTCTGGAATTCTCTGTCAAATTATATTCAAGACTTAGGCAATTTATATGCGTTTAAAAAGGAGCTACATAAATTTTTTTTCGTAATTTAATGTTCTAATGTTAAATTAACTACTAATTTTTTTAAATAAATAAATAACTCAATCTATTTGTCCTTGTAGGTATATAAATATACTGTGTGTGTATGTATATAAATCCTTATATTTTATTGTATTTAAGTAAAGAAAGTATTTAATAACAGCTTCAAGAGTTCATAAAAAATGTGGGTTTGTTTAAGTATCAGATAAAACACGTAAATTGTTACCTGAGGTGTTATATTTGTGTATACATTTTAAGACTGATATAATGGCAAAGGAATGCATATTATATATCGTTGAATAGAAAATTATATCTACTATTATAATAACATAGAAAAAATTAAAAAAAAATTTACAGTAAAAAAACTAAGATCAATAATTTAGACAAAAATAAAAAATGTAGAAAATTAAAATTTTTAATCAAAATTGGATTTTGAATATTTCAAAAAGTATTGAAGGTAGGAGAATAATTTTTTTTTTCAGTTTTCAAAGCTAAATGAAAATTAAAATGATTCCCAATTTATAATTTTATAATACTTTTTTCTTATTGGGAAAAATTGTGTTAGAAAAATTTTAGCATTTTTAGAAAATCTCCTCTCCTGCCTACATTTATGTGTGGGATGTCAAGAGTTTCTTACAGGTTACTTATAACAAATTTTTTTATAATAAAAAACTAAAAACTTTACAAAACCGACCGTGCAATTTTTTTGCCACTTCCGAAAATCGGATTTTTAAAAAAAAAAATTGCTAGTTTTCGACCAATGCTGCATGTAGGGTGCACCAACAACAATCTCCAAAATTTATTTCACAGCCTTTCTCAATGTCTCCTTTCTCAGAAACAATCAAAGTTTTTATCAAATACTTAATAATTATTTAAAATATTCCAAAAAAAAATTAAGAATACTTTTTTCACAAAATATAAAAAATGTTCTCATAATTTTGAAAAATCCGAATTGCAAAATTATTCCTTGCTACAATTTTTGAGATATCAAAAACATTTTTTTTTATATGAATTGTACTGAAGTTTTCTTTAAAAAACAATAACACAAACTGATTTTTGTCAAGTAATAAAGAAGTTATGTACTAACGAATAAAAAAAGTCAAGGCCAAAAATTAAAAAATAAACTTTTCAAGTCAAATAAATTGGAAACTGAAAGAGATAAAATGGTACTCCAAGGATGTTTTATTTTTGTTCCTAAACGTAGATTGTCCCGCTGAAAAAATTATTGAAATCGGTCCCTACAAAAGTTACAAGCTCCGAAAGAATTTCGATACCCGCACTTTCCCACTTTGAGGCTCTTTGGAGCTACCCTGTCTTACAACAGGGTGCCTCAAAATATGCTTTCTAAAAATTTCAACACTTCTTCTTTCTAAAACAGTTGGTTTCATCGAAATCGGTTGACTAGTTCAAAAGTTGCGGACTTTTTACCACTTTTTTTTTTAATTCACGCCACTGTGCAACGTTTCGGCTAAAATCCGAACGAAAGACGAGGAACCTGTTTACTCTAGGTACCAGTCATATCCCATCAGCATGATAGATTTTGTCAACATAGAAGTAAAAAAACTCTTAAGAGATGAAAACGGAAACCCAAATAAACGCCTTGTAATTGATTTCACAAAACTAAACTCAAAAACTATTTCCGACAAATATCCCATACCAGACCCTTCGGTAATTCTATCGAACCTCGGGAAAGCACATTACTTCACAACATTGGATTTGAAAAGTGGCTTCCATCAAATCAAACTGCAGGAACGTTACCACGAAAAAACTGCATTTAGCATTAATAATGGCAAGTACGAATTTTGTCGCTTGCCATTCGGCTTGAAGAATGCTCCTAGCATCTTTCAGCAAGCTGTAGATGATATATTGCGTGATGAGATAGGTAATTCATGCCATGTCTACATCGACAATATTCTTGTGTTTTCCTACTCAGCACGGAAACACGTTGAGGACGTTAACAAGATTTTAAAAAAATTGCTTTATGCAAACATGCGAGTGTCACTCAAGAAATCAAAATTCTTCAAGACCTCTATTGAATATTTAGGGTTTATTGTTTCAACTAAGGGCATTAGAACATGTCCAAGTAAAGTGGAGACAATTGTAGAATTCAAGACCCCTTCAACTTTAAGAGATCTAAGATCCTTTTTAGGACTTGCGGGATATTATACGCGGTTTGTAAGGGATTACGGCGCCATTGCAAAGCCGCTTACGAAATATCTACATGGGGAAAATGGACATGTGAGTACTCGACAATTTAAGTTTATAAAGATTCATTTCGACGAAAAAGCTCTTGCAGCTTTTCAAAAATTAAAAAGGCTCCCCGCTTACTACGGATGCGTCTTCACATGCAATTGGAGCCGTTCTATCCCAAAACGGTCGCCCTATAACAATGATATCAAGAACACTGTCTCCCACAGAAGAAAATTACGCTACCAATGAACGCGATTTATTGGCTATAGTGTGGGCACTCAAGTTTCTCAGGCACTATCTTTATGGTGTAAAAGGTATCAATATTTTTACTGATCATCAGCCCCTGACGTTTGCTATATCCGAAAAGAATACTAATTCTAAAATAAAAAGGTGGAAGGCTTTCATAGAGGAATATTCGCCATCAAGTTTTTACACGCCTGGCAAAGATAATGTAGTAGCAAACGCATTATCAAGACAATTTCTGCCCGTATCCATAGACTCGAGTCCTTCTTCTTCTATTCAGGCTTGCGCTAGTGAACTTTCCCTTACTGAGGTTATCCTAACTGTCGAAAACCCTATTAATGCTTTCAGGAACCTAATTATTCTTGTACAAGAAAATAAAACTAAGATTATATTCAAAAATCGCATGCGCCATCGAAGATCTACTTGATTCCATTGGAACCTGTATAAATCCACGAGTGGTAAATGCAATATATTGTGACCTTCATACATTGGCACAAATCCAACATTTCCTGATATCGAATTACCCTTCAGTTAAATTCCGTTACATTACCAAATACGTCACAGACATTTTTAGCCCCAGTGACCAATTAGATATACTTGTCACTGAGCACAATAGAGGACATCGATCCATTAAAAAGAATATCACTCAAATTCTTCAGGATTATTTCTTTCCTGACATGCAAAAGCGACTGAAATAAATAACATCTAATGGCAGTATTTCAGACATCCTCAAAGGCAACGGATATCCGAAACACCTATACCAAATTTTGCCGGAGAAATATTACACATAGACATCTTTAATACAAACAAACAATTTTTTTAACATGCGTGGATAAATTTTCAAAGTTCGCCATCGTCAATAGCTTCGAGGGCTATTATCGATTTAAAACATGCTCCTCTGGAAATATTGGAATTTTAACAAAAATACTAATGCCCTAATTCAGTAAGAAGATTTAGGACGTTTTTGTTTGAAAATGCTTCTGAGTTCTTGTCTTTGAAGTCTCTAAATTATTTTCTTCAAAAATGGTTGTTGTCTTTGACAATGAAAATATAAATATTATTGCAATGTTTTTAAAACATAAAAATTCAATTAAATTATTATACAATAGTTTGAAAAATATATGAAAAAATATGTGTTGGATATAATGTTTAGAACAAAATCATAAAGCAAATACACGAACCTTCTAGCATAGACAATAAATAATAATCGTTTTAAAGAATCAAAACTGCTTCTTTTTTTCGTCCATAGACAAGACGATATATTCATCGAACAGAATTAGGGCATAAGTTATTGGTATGTGATAATGAAAAATCTCTAAGTTCCGAAACAATAAAAACTCTTACTAAAAATACCTTTGGGGCCGACATTCATCCAATCCCACCACTTCATAGTACATCCAATGGACAAGTGGAACGCTTTCATAGCACATTAACAGTAATCTCGAGGTGTTTGAAAATAGATGAGGTCGCTGATGATTCTGTTGAACTTGTGCTGTTGGCCACCTCAAAAAATAAAAGATCGATCCATTCCACCACTGGAATGAGACCTATCGACATAATCCAAGCAATACCTGAAGATCTAATGAAGGAAATTCGCTTGAAAATTTCAGGAAAACAAAAGTCTGACATGGCTTATCATAATAAAAACTCAGTTCCTAGAACTTATAATCCAGGGGATAAGGTTTATGTTAAGACCAACAGACGGTTAGGCAACAAATTTAGCAAAGCTTTTGTAGAAAAAATAGTCCAACAAGATTTAGGTTCTACTTTGAAAATATATGACAAGATCATTCATAAGGACAGTATTAAATTCCTCGTTGTAGACTAATGACGTCCCTGGCAGTATGTCAGGCGTCCTCCATTCTTAATTACACTGGATCCCATTACATACTCTTACAAGATGGGGATGTTGCCGTCTTTAATGACTTTGAGGTTTTGGCTCATGTAACCAATTTGACTTTCTTTGGCGATCCAATCAAAGAAACAAAAATGCTTTTGGAACTTTTCCCAAAGTCCCACATGAGGAAATTATTGGAATCTGACCTTGATCACATTGTGAAAATGATGGATGCACTCTCCATTCATCACAGACACTATACGATTTATTAAGCACCAGGAATAGAGATATTATAAGGGAATTGGACAATATAGCGTTGTCAATAGTTTTGGCCAAGGCTCAAGTAATGTTTTGTTGAATGGCAAAGAGGTGGAATTTGTGTTGAAATCCGAAATGGTTTCTAGTGTAAGTGTAAGTGATATTGTTGCAAATTCAAAATTAAAAGTGGTCCAAAATGAGGATGTTATAATATTTTTGATTCAATTTCCTATAATTAAATTGTATTGTAAATTACAAAGAATATATCCAGTTATTCATGAAAATAAAATTTTATCATTCGAAACAACTAAAAATTCTAAATGTGAAAACACATTCATTACGCTAAAAGATTGTAAAAAGAGATCCATTACTTCATTTTGCCAAATACTAGAAGACGGAGGAAACTATTGTCTCAAAAAACTGCTAAACATAGCGTCATGCAAAACAATTTTCGCACATGATGTACCACAACTGGTAGTGGTTGATGATGGTGTAACCATTATAAACGACCAACCTTCACACGTTAAAATTCGAAGTGAAGAAAAGCCACTCCCTAAAGGCACGTATCTTATTATATTCGAGAATGAAATCATTGTCAATACATCAACATTTAAAACTTTTCATAAAATAACTAAAATAAAACCTGAGTCACCCGTTGCATATACGGTTAATCTCTCTGAGCATTTATCTACCTTGTCGCTCCCATATCTTAACGAATTAAACATTGAAACTAGACACCGGATTTCACGTTTGCACTCCAATATCAGAGGATCCTTCTACACCTCTCTCTCGCTATTTATTCTGCTGATTGCAATTTGTGCTTTTCTTTGGAGAGCGAAAAGACAGAAGAAAGTTGAGATCACTAATGTTATCCGCGAGTTCGAGCAGACGGGGACGTCTGCATCTTAAAGGAAGAGTAGTTAACGTAAGTTTTTTTTTTTTAATAAAGAGAAGTAACACTCAGGCAATTAATGCCTACTACTATTACTAGGTGTTGCCTTCTTTAGGAAAGGGATAGTGATAGAGAAGACAGGTGGTGAATGGAGAAATAGAGGAAAGCTTCATTCTTTTACAACTCTGCTTTTTTTTTGCACGTTTTTAATATTGCAGTGTTGCGCGCCTCTCTGATGTTAAATGAGGCGTATTAATTTGTTGAAGCTGTGTTTTGTAGCCATTTTATTTTATTGATTATTTTACATCGCCAATGATTCTGCTACACAACGAAGGAGGGCGCTCTGATGTTACATTAGCTAGTATCTGCTGACGTCGGTATAGTTAAGTGACCAGTGACTATGCCTTCATCACTTGAACTTTCCTACAACAACTAATACAAATGCACATCAGAAAAATGCGTGGTGTTGTTATTTAATGACTGTTGGATACAGGGATTGAACCCAGGACCTTCGGTTTTGTAGTCAACGTGCTAACTACTTCAGCCAACGCCACATGCATTGGTCACTCCTAAAGTCAATTTATTCATTTCATGCATTTAAAGTACTGAACAACAATTATTCATTTCATGCATTTAAAGTATTGAACAACAAAAATAGCCAGACAAAGCGTTTGCTATTTTTGTGGGAACCAAATCACCTCATTGTGTCTTTGATGTGATTGGTTCATTTCATAAAATTTTTAATTGCCAGTTTTTGCAAGCCAAGCGAAAAGTTTTGGATCTCTTTAGTTTAAAGTAAGATGTTTGTTTTACGTTAAAGCAAACTTAAATTAAAACTCAAGCCCGCATAACCGGATTAATAAAAAATCAAATCAATAAAATAAAGAAGTGTTCTAATTTTAATGGGATTAATAATAAATTAAATAGTAAGTCGTTATAACTTATACAAGCTTACACACAGTGATGCCAACTAAGCCCTTTTCGGGCTAGATTTAGTCCGTTTTCAGTCACTCAAAACGCGAAAAAAAATTTTGGCCGAAACCATAAAACGCGTTTATCTAGCACTTTTTACAATTATCTTTCAGCTCTTTTAGCCCCTTTTAACTTTTTGCTCGATATGTCTACATTTAATTCTTACGAACTTTTTTCTTCCTTTTATCTAGAAATATCGACTTATGAAATAACTGACCTTTTAAATTTCGATTACGATTAGTAATTAATTAGATTACATTTTAAAAAGAATTGTAATGATTATATAATTGCCTTTAAAAGAATTGCTGATAAATAATTGATTACGATTACTAATAATCGAAAAGTAATCTGAATTTCTTAAAATTACTAAAAATAATCAAAAGTAATCAAAAACTAATCCGACTACTTTCAAAGCTTACTTTTGATTCTTAATAAATAATCAAAATGAATCCAAAGTAATCCTTAGGAGTAATCGGGTTATTTTTTGATTACTTTTGATTCTTTTTGATTATTTTTAGTAATTTTAAGTTATCAATTATTAATCGTGGGAAACTGAATATAATCGTAATTTAATCATTATTTCACCTTTAAAAAAAAGTAATCAAATTAGTAATCATTACGATTACTAATGATTACTTTACAGCTATGCTAAAAACCGATTTTTATTTAATAAATTTAAAATTTACTTACGTAGCCATATGTCTGTATACTACTACTGTATATATACATATACACTATTTAATCTTCGTTTGTATGTACCTTATTGATATGTTATATATTTTTTTTTTTTTTTTTCATATACATATTTATTTATTGTATCTTCAAAAATGAACTAACAATAAGTAATCAAATCTTAAATCTAAATATAATTATTAGGCCCGACCAATATCGGACATAAGCTTAGTGATAGTTATAAATAATACATAAGTAGTGATAATCAAAAAGAAGTATTTTTAAGCAGTCCCATCTGGAGTGTTGGGTATAAGAGCCCTTGTGCCCCTTTTTTTTAAGCGGATGTGTCCAGTAAAGCTCAAAATATTACGGGCAAGCGGATTAGGGTGTGACTCGAGTTTAGTTAAATATTTGCCTGCATATTTTGCAATTTCTTCACTCACTAGTGGCATATTTAAATCACGATGAATATTTGAGTTTTTAACGTACCATGGAGCAGATGTTATCAAACGTAAAATTTTGTTTTGCCTTCGTTGGATTCTCTCGACATTTGAAGCTGAAGCAGTGCCCCACAGCTGAATTCCATAGCACCATATGGGCTTCAAAAGCGACTTGTATATCAAAAGTTTGCAGTCTAGGCTGAGTGTTGAATTTCTGCCAATTAACCAATATATTTGAGTCAATTTAAGTTTAATTTGGGTTAACTTAGAGTCAATATGATATTTCCATGTAAGCCTTCGATCAAGGTGTATGCCAAGGTATTTGACTTGAGAATGTTGAGGAATATTTTGATTGTTGATTCGAATGGGGGAACAGGTATCTTTTCTTAGGGTAAACGTTATATGAACACACTTTTGTTCATTGACTTTAATTATCCATAAGTTCAACCATATTTCAAGCTGCGTAATGTGTGCTTGGAGATTGCGGGATGCCTCATCAGGATTTTTGTGAATACTAAAACAAGCTGTATCATCGGCAAATGTAGAAGTGTGGATGTTATTGCTCACAGGCATATCACAAGTATATATTAGGTACAAGACTGGCCCCAGAATACTACCCTGTGGCACACCAGAAGATATAGATTCGAGTACACTCATGAAGTCTCCTTCTACAACGGTAAATGTCCTATCAACAATATAACTTTCCAAAAGCTTTTGTATATTTATTGGTAGGTATATCTTCAATTTTAGGCCTTTGTGCCATACTTTGTCAAATGCCTGAGAAACATCAATAAAAAGGGCAGAACAATACTTCTTTTCTTCAAAAGTCCTCCTTATAATTTGAACCAATCTATGCGTTTGCTCAATAGTGCTATGCTGACTTCTAAAGCCAAATTGATGGTCCGGGATGCACCCAGTATCAGCTAAAATTGTGGACAATTTAGTCATGAGCAGCTTTTCGAAAAGCTTTGAAATTGTTGAAAGTAAGCTTATAGGCCTATATGACTCAGCCTTGGTAAGATCTTTGCCTGGCTTTGGAATCATTTTAATCTTGGCAAGTTTCCAGTTATGTGGAAAATACTGCATTCGTAAAATGGCATTAAAAATAAATAGCAAAATTCTTATTGCAATATGAGGCAAGTTCATCAGCATCTTGTTACTAATGCCATCAATACCTGGAGCTTTCTTAGGGTCGAGTTCAGCAACTATTTTTTGTAGTTCACGCATCTTAAACCTTATGGGACGAGGGGGTAGAGAGACTACACTCGGTAAATCGGCAGCACCCGTACTGAATTGGGAGTGAATACAGATTTTAAATGCTCAGAAAATAAGTTACCTTTCTCACTATCGCTTCTTGCCCAGCTTCCAGTCGAAGTACGCAATGGTGATTTGAGATCAACGGGTCTTTTAAGATTTCTAGTAGCGCGCCATAAAGAGTAATTAGATGTTGACGTTACATCAAGACCTTCTAAATACTTTTCCAGTAATGCAGTCTTTTCCGACGATAGCAGCTCTTTGAGTCGTTTAGTACATTCTTTAAGTCTGATTTTATTTAGGGGTGATCGGTGTTGTTGCCATTCTCTTCTAGCTCTCCTTTTTTTATATACAAGAAGTTCAATTTCCGTAGAACAAATTCTATTAAAGCCAGTCTGCGGATAGGAAGTAGTGGCATGTTCAGCAGCCTGTTTAATGTATTCGTTAAGATTGGCAATATTAAATTCATTATCATCAGGTGATCTAAGCTGAATGTTTTCTACGCAGTGACTACTAATATATTTTTTGAATCCTAGCCAGTTGACCCTGTTAATCGTTTTCGCATATGAGTTAGTTAAATCACTCCTTAGTGGGTTGAAAATTGTAACTATTGTGGGAGAGTGATCGGAGGACAGATCTACAGAGCCCTCTACGTGAATTAAGTCCCTATGGATATTTTTCGTGACGCCAAAATCTATAACATCTGGAATTTTTCTTACGTCAGTAGGCCAGTAAGTAGGCTCCCCACTCGAAATGACATCTAAGCCCATTTTTTAAATTGTATTAAACAACGCTCTACCTCTAGGTGTAACAAGACGCGAGCCCCAGTACGTATGTTTTGCATTGTAGTCACCAGCTGCCACGAAACAAGATCCAAGCGATTTGTAGAACTTCTCATACTGATCTTCGGTAACTGAAAATCTGGGAGGTGAGTAAATTGATGATATCACGAAGTTCGCACAAAAATTTTCTACGAAAATATTCGTAGCTTGCATATATTCTTCACTAAAGTTCTCAAGGATATATTGCTTGAGTCTTGACTTAATTAGAATTGCTGATCCAGCGCATGCTCTCCCTCTCGGGTCCTTTGAATCATATAGAGTGTAACCATTTATTTTAAAGCAGCTTCTCGAAGTCAAGTGAGTCTCAGAGACCATCATTATATCAATATTTTTTTCCGTGAGGAAGTGCTCAAGTTCATTTTTATGTTGGCGAATGCCGTTTGCGTTCCAGAAACATAGTTTTAACGTATTCATGGTTTGTTGAGTAATGCTTGAAGCAGAGTATTCTGCATTCTCAGCATTTCTTGCATCATGCTAGTCATATTTGTTGTAAAGTTGTTTATAGTTAGCACCAGATTCTCAATAGTAGCTTCAAGACGACTAAAGTTAAAGCTAGAGTTTGCATTCGTTGAATTACTTGGCGGTGGAACATTTTGTGTGGGAATAGAACTAGTCTTAGCAGCATCGGCATACGATACACGTGAATTAACTAGTTGGCTAGCTTGAGGCAGAGTGGCGCTATAAGCATTTGCTGATTGAACTGGAGCTAATTTAGATTTTTGACCCATAGCCTGTTTAACGAAAGAATATACACGGCATTCTCTGTAATTAGCGGTGTGATTTTCTCCACAATTACTGCATTTTTTTCAGCTTGTACTTTTGGCTTGGTACAGTTAGCAGTACCATGCAATTCACCGCAGATAACACAAACTGTAGGTAATTTGCAGTAGGTTTTTGTGTGGCCATATTCTTGGCAATTATGGCACTGTACGGGACCTGAACGCTTACGTGGCTCTTCAACTGTGATTTTTCGGTGTAAAAGGTATTTTAGACTATAAATTGGGTGCGTCTCATTTTTCTTTAACTGTATATCATTCGGCTCCAGTTCAACACGAAATAGAGGCTGGGGAATCTTCTCTCTATTGATTATATTGGTAACAATTTTTACTTTAAATCCTTGTTCGATAAGTGCACATTTTACTTCTTCAGGCTCAACATATGTTATATATGAAGCTATGTGTTGATTTCATGGTAGTTAATTATTTTCTAACACATTACTTTACTTTGGCTTTGATTTTCAACAGAAACATTTAAAACTAGCCCTTTTTCGCGCTTTTTCCAAAAATTTTACTTTATGTTGCATTGTATATATATTTCTGTATATTTTTACAGCTTAGCCCTTTTACGCCCTTTTTCCAAAAATTTTTACGCATTTTTGGCATCACTGCTTACACATAAACAAACATACTTACATATATTCGACTCATTCAAAATTTTGTTTTTGAAGGCATCCCTATATTTTCTTCTTATTTTTTCCTTTTTATATTATCCATAACTTAATTAAATTTATTTATATTAAACTCACATCTATGTTTTTTTGGTTTGTTTTTATTTGTTTACAAACACACACATACACATATACCTATTTTGTTTTGATAGCTAGTTCAGATAAAGTGGCGATTAGCTGCGATAAAAGTTAGAGAAGATACCAATTTTACGTGCTTCACAAGTAGATTCGTATTGAATCTACATTATTCGCTTTCAAAATTTTGTATGGCGAAACAACTTGATTCGGTCATGATTGGGATGTGAAGCATGAATAGAGAGCAAAGCACGTACCGTGTAAACATAATATAATGTTATGTTTATCTTTATCTAAATAATTATCTTTTCCTTTATAAATTAAATATATTTTATGCTTCTGAACGAAAAAATTAGCGTATACAACTATAAAAATGAAAACCGAGGCTCCAGAGATGGAAACTTTGAAGTTTTTTTGATAATAGAGTAACTAAATAAAACTAAGTATTTTCTTTTTTCCTTTTTGCTTTGTTCACTTAAAATATTTTATGTATGTTTTAAAGAACTAGATTGGCATAAGGAATTAGAAAAATCCTAAATTATGATTCCAGGGTTGGAAAACTTACACTTTTTGTGCTATGTAAAATTAAATAGTTCTAAAAATTTTTTTCCTTTATAAATTGAATATATTTTATGCTTCTGGAAGAAAAGTTTGGCGTTTAAAATTTGAAAAATGAGAATTACAGCTCCAAAAATGGAAACTTTGATTGTTTTTTATATTAAGGTATAAAATTAATTTTTTTTTATTTCTTTGTTATTATTATTTATTAATTTTTTAAATCAGAAAAATCTAAAATGTTGGTTCCAGGGTTGGTAAATTTATTGTTTTTTTTACAAAAGTAACTAGGTCAAGTTAGTTTTTTCTTTTTGTTTACAAGTTTTATATATTTTATGACTTAGAATGAAATAGTTTGGCATAGAAATTAGAAAAATAAAAGACATAGCTCCAGAGCTGGAAAACTTAAATTTTTTCTGGTATATAAAATTAATTATTTCTTTGGTAATTAAATATATTCTATATTTATAAAGAAATAAATTAGTATTAAGAAACTCAGAAATATGGTTCCAGGTTTGGAGCTTAAAAAAAGTTTCGGTAAAAAAAATAACCAAAAATATTTTTTTTCAGTTAAACAGATTTCACTTTTTAGGAAAATCATTACTGAAGATTTTTTATACATGGTTAATTTTTTTATGGATATCTAAACTAATTGAAGTATAAACGAAGGTTTGTGCTCTCAGCATAATAACTATTAGTTTTTAGTAAATGGAGATAAAACTAAAATTTATCGCTAAAGATAAATTAAAGGACATGTTCCGTTTCATTTTCCTGATACCTTTCCTTTCTGCTGAACAAATTTCAAACAAATCCTGTAGGAATAAAACGTTTACATAATACCACGATGTATACCATTTGCAATGGGAAATTTAAATCAAGACACTAAGAAGTTTTGCAACATCAATGATTATTAAATACGGGAAAATATAAAACAAGTTAGTTTACTTAGTATGGAGGTGGAATACTAAGAATATTTTAGAGTTATTAAATAGCAGCACGGTTTTTGAACATCTCGAGAGCAAGTAAACAAGCCCCAATATTTTGGTAATGTATTGACATGACGTCGATATTGACTAAAATAAGACTGAATGTGAAATATATCTTAACCACAGATTGTAGAGTAAAATATTCAACTATTGCTAATATCGAAAATAAAATAATTGAATCAAATTCTTTAATCGGAAAATACTGAAAGGTCAATAAAATGATAAACTTTTTCACAAAACAAATATGTATTTGTCAAACACTACTTATTTGTTAGTGTTTCTTATGTGTATGTTTCTGACAGTGACACCATGGTTATTTCTGTTACGGAGTAAAGAAAAAACACGAAATATTGATGTTACACAAGCATTTCAGAAAATCTGCAAATTTCATTTTATAATTTTTTCAATGAAAAATCAGCAAAATGCAGAGAAATCTGCAAAACTGGCAACAGCATAGAAATTAGAAAAATAAAAGACATAGCTCCAGAGCTGGAAAACTTAAATTTTTTCTGGTATATAAAATTAATTATTTCTTTGGTAATTACATATATTCTATATTGTATAAAGAAATAAATTAGTATTAAGAAACTCAGAATTATGGTTCCAGTGTTGGAGATTGAAAAAAGTTTCGGTAAAAAAATAACCAAAAGTATTTTTTTCAGTTAAACAGATTTCATGTTTTAGAAAAATCATTACTCAAGATTTTTTTATACATGGATAATTTTTTTATGGATATCTAAACTAATTGAAGTATAACCGAAGGTTTGTGCTTGTTGTGCTCTCATCATAATAACTATTAGTTTCTAGTAAATGGAGATAAAACTAAAATTTATCGCTAAAGATACATTAAAGGACATGTTCCGTTTCATTTTCCTGATACCTTTCCTTTCTACTGAACAAATTTCAAACAAATCCTGTAGGAATAAAACGTTTACATAATACCACGATGTATGCCATTTGCAATGGGAAATTTAAATCAAGACACTAAGAAGTTTTGCAACATCAATGATTATT
Organism: Tachina lurida; assembly: GCA_944452675.1. NCBI lineage: Eukaryota > Metazoa > Arthropoda > Insecta > Diptera > Tachinidae > Tachina > Tachina lurida. The sequence continues at coordinate 103,191,998 of OX101753.1, read as the reverse complement.
AAATATGGGAAAGTATAAAACAAGTTAGTTTACTTGGTATGGAGGTGCAATACTAAGACTATTTTAGAGTTATTAAATAGCAGCACGGTTTTTGAACATCTCGAGAGCGAGTAAACAAGCCCCAATATTTTGGTAATGTATTGACGTGACGTCGATGTTGACTAAAATAAGAGTGAATGTAAAATATATCTTAACCACAGAGTGTAGAGTAAAATATTCAACTATTGCTAATATCGAAAATAAAATAATTGAATCAAATTCTTTAATCGAAAAATACTGAAAGGTTACTTACTATTAATTGCTTTAGAGAAAAAAAATTATAAAATTTTTCATAAAACAAATATTTATGCATGTGTCTGTATACTATCGAGTAGGTGAGGATGCAAAACTCGTTCGTTACACGTAAACAGAGTTATGAAAAAAATCAAAAAACGTATAGCAGCTGATTAAATGGACTAAATTAGTAGAATACTTTAAATTCTCATGAAAGAATATAAAAAAGAGCATACATTGATACAATCTCTATATTGCTTGTTATAGAATTCCTGAAGAACTACTAGAATCAATCATTATCTTGATTTTTTTAATTTTTGTAACGAACGCGTTTTGCATCTCACCTACTCATATGTATATGTACGTACGTTGGTAAAGGGTATATAAGATTCGGCACAGCCTAATATAGCACTCCACAGTGGGTACTTTTGCAAAATAAATGGTAATAAATCTGGAACTTCTAAACTACTGATTGGATTTATATGAAACTTCGAACATTTGTAGAGGAGAGCTGCCAATACATTATAACAAATGTATTGGCAGCTGTCTGGCTTAAGCTGGACAGGAGTTACAGTGGGCCTAAATTGACAACATGGGACTCAAAAAAAGTTCTGCGGCTTGTAACTTTTAGAAAAATTATCCGATTCTTATGAAATAAAGCGTTTTGATCTAAGCTCAACATTTTTAATAAATAATGTCCTTAGATGTGTTTTCGTATCTCTCATAACTTAGAAGATATTTGACTTTTAACAAAAAAAAATTTTTTTTTGCCTTGACTTTTTTTAGTATTTCACCTACAACTTTTTAGTCAATTGTTGGATTTTAAATTAAAAGACAGCATTAAATTTCCGATAAAATTCTAAATAAAAATAAGTAAAAAATTTATTAATATCTGCAGTCGTGAAATCGGGAAAAGGCAAAGAATTCAAAGTTTTAAAATTTTTCTGGAAAAGGCACGTTTTTTTAAGAAAAAGTATCTTCATTATTTTCAATTTTGTGAAAAACTTTGTTTAACACATGCACTTTTAAACCACATAGCGCTAAAAACAATCTATTTAGAATATGCTAAGAGCCAATTATTTTGTATTTTGAGCATGCACCCTACACTCAGCAGTGTCCGAAAATTGCCAATTTAAAAATTTTTTTTTGTGCTTATGCGCTTATAAAAAGTTGTGACGATATATTTTGAAAGTTTTAACTATATCATTTAATTGCTAGGATAGTTTGCAACATGTTAAACTTAAATTTTTAACAGCCTTTTCATAAATACGAACATGCGCGCAAATTTTCTGAAAAAAGTCAAAATTTTGGACAAATTTTGTTTTGTACCATAAAAAATATATATAAAAATAATTTTCTTTTCTTATGTTGGCATTTTTAGCTTTCATATGAGTCTTTTTACTTTGCCTGAAAAAATTATTCCAATATAATTAACTGATCTCGAGATATTCCGATTGTAGGCTGCCATTCAAAAAATATATAGAATGCGCTTAACTTTTTTCCCTTTATTCACACATCAGCTGTTTAAAACTTTAATGAATTCTGAAATTCTACCTAACTAGAAAAACAAAAATAAATTTGGAATGTTATCCAATAAGTCTATGTACATATATTTTTCGCAATAAAAATATTTATATATTTACCATATGTTTTTCCATGTAAAGCCTGATACTCTGTTCACAATTTCGTGCGAAATGCTGTCAAACTACATATAAAAGTATTTGGTATGAAATATTTGCGAAAAACATTCGCAAGAGTAGTACTCTGTTCTTGGTGTGAAAAACAAGGAAAATCATGTCTTTCCATGCAAAATTCATCTGGCATCATTTTAGTTTAGCTGCGAAACAACATGAGCAGTACTTTTTTCGCACGGAATTTTAACAATGTTGCATACTTTCAAGCAATAAAAACGAGAAATTTATTTCAAAAACCGCGAGTTGGGCTACATTTAGTACATGTCAAATTTTTCACGCGAAATAATGAATGGCACTGAAATTTTTTCACAACTTCGAACAGAGTACCATGCTTAAGTGTAGTTAATGCTAATAACAGGTAAGCATTTAACGAATAACACACATTTTTAATGGATTAAAAAAAGGTTTGCGCGAATTATTTTACAGCGGCATCGGGAGGTGCTACCTGATTATGCTACTACTTAAAATAAATAACACTTCACAGTACCAGGTAACTAGACAAAATTAGCAAAGGTGCTTATAAAGTATGCTGTATTGTATAAAAACGCAGGGTTCTTTTATAACAATAATCGCTCTATATTGAACTGTTATGGATATTAGTATTAAATATAACGCGGTATGTAAACTGCTATGGGAATACGTTCCTGTTAGTTTATTGCGCCAAGAAAAATGTTCTAAGATCATAGATGTAATTGACAACTCATTTGGATTAAAACTAAATGAAGAAGGTACTAAGAAAATAGAGAACTTTTTGCTAGCGTACGAAAGAAAAAATAAAGAATTAAATTATAACAAAACTAACTTCCAAAAACAAAATAAAGAATGGCTAAAAACCAAGATAGTTACACATATTGGTATGAAACAATTGGGAAGGCCTAATAAGTTATACGAGGAACTTCAACCAAGAAGCCAGAAAAGAAAGCAAGAGGACCTCATTGAAAACCACTCGTTTGGCCTTATTAGGGATGCCTTTAGAAAAGCCTTAACCAAAAACAAACTGAAGGAAGTTGGCCAAGTTGTAGATGCTCTTTCAAAAGCATCTCCAAAGAGAATACAACGTATGGTGGAAAGCATACCAATACCTTAATCTAAAACATATTTTACTAATGAAGATGCATTAGCCCTTATTCTAAACTTGGGTCCAACAAGGAATAAATATGAAATATTAAGAAAAGCTATGACTGAAAAGAATTGGGGAAATTTGCCATCTACAAAGTCATTGAAGGCAACAAAGGATATATTAATTTTGCCATCGGTTTCGAACGTTATCCAGTCCCCTCGAAAATACTGCTTCTAGGATAATTTCAACCTTTAGCAAAGAAGACATAAGTAAATGCCACAAGCTCGAGCTAGTATTAATTTGTAAATGGAATTGTGATGGTACTACTGGATTTTCTGAATATAGACAACAAAGCGAAGATAATATGTCTTTTTCATCGATATTTATGTCTACGTTGGTACCTCTTAGAATGCGTTTGTATACAAATTCATCATCATCCACTGTAGCTGCATTTGAAGACGTATGGATAAATAGGACGCCTGCATCAATAAAATTGGACCAATAAAATTGGAATATATGAAAGAAAATAGAAATGAAACTCAAAATATTGTGGTTACTATATCAGAAGAAATAAGGAACTAACCAAGCATTGCAGTAACAATTTCTGACTGCATTATAAATGTCAAATTTGATTTACATTTGACTATGATAGATACAAAAGTTGCCAATGCCCTATCGGATACCAAGTCATACTGGAAATACAATATATGTGGGAAAAAAGCTCTCAGTTTGAAGATAAATCTGATGAAACTATAAATTTGTAATTTCCCCACTTCATGCTCGCATTAGATTTATGGAGTATTGCTTGCATCTATCATATGATATAAAATATAGAAATATCAGTGGTAATGAAACTGTCTTCTCACGAGACAACAAAGACTTAGCAGAGACACGAAGAACTGAGAAGAAAATGATATAAGATGAATTTAGAAAGCATGGGCTTATAATTGATAATTATAACGGTTATGATAGCTCGAATAATGGAAACACTGCTAGACGCTTTGTTGAGGATCCTCAGACCACATCCTTGATAACCGGCTTGGATAAAAAACTAATAAGGAATTTCAAAATAATACTGGCAACTAATAACAGTAAAAAGCAAATCAATGCAGGAAAATTTGATGCTTTTGCTAGTGAAACAAAAGTACTGATAAAAAATTTATATCCATGGAGATTCCTGACACCAACTCTACATGAAGTATTATCTCATGGAAAAGAAATCATTGAAACCAACATACTACCTCTGGGAAAACTTACAGAAGAAGCTCAAGAAGCAAGGAACAGAAATGTAAAGAAGTACAAATTATTTAATAGTCGAAAGTGTTCAAAATTAGAAGAAAATTATGATTTAATGCTTCACTTATTGTTATCCTCAGATCCAGTTTTACAACCAATACAATTGAAATGGTTACCAAAGATAACTAAAGAAATAGAGAAAGACGACAGTGACGCAGTTCAAATAAATAACCTCTTAAGCTTCGATATTTCGGATTGTTTTCTTAAAAATAATTGAAATAAATAAATTGTAAAATTATGGTAATTAACATAGCTAAAACATGTAATTTAAAAATAAATAAATTATTTAGTGTTAAAAAGTTTTTCTTAGTTATAGCCTAATAATTAATAGATTATCTATTGGTAAATAATAATAAAAAAACAATACACACAAATAAAACTTTTCCAATTCTTTATACAATACAGCATAATTTATAAGCACCTTTGCTAATTTTGTCTAATTACCTAGTACTGTGAAGTGTTATTAAGTAGTAGTAGCATAATAATAATAATTAATCCCGATGTTGCTGTAATAAAATGCGCGAAAACCTTTTTTTAATCCATTAAAAATGTGTTGTTATTCGTTAAATGGTTACCTGTTATTAACATTAACTACACTTACATGGAAAAACATATGGTATAATTACCATAAATATTTTTTATTGCGAAAATTATACATAGACTTATTGGATAACATTCCAAATTTATTTTTGTTTTTCTATTTAGGTTGAATTTCAGAATTCATAAAAGTTTTAAACAGCTGATGTGTGAGTAAAGGGAAAAAAGTTAAGCACATTCTACATATTTTTTGAATGGCACCCTACAATCGAATATCTCGAGATCAGTTAATTATATTGGAATAATTTTTTCAGGCAAAGTAAAAAGACTCATATGAAAGCTAAAAATGCCAACATAAGAAAAGAAAATTATTTTTATATATATTTTTTATGGTACAAAACAAAATTTGTCCAAAATTTTGACTTTTTTCAGAAAATTTGCGCGCATGTTCGCATTTATGAAAAGGATTTTAAAATTTAAGTTTAACATGTTGCAAACTATCCTAGCAATTAAATGATATAGTTAAAACTTTCAAAATATACCGTCACAACTTTTTATAAGCGCATAAGCACAAAAAAAAATTTTTAAATTGGCAATTTTCGGACACTGCTGAGTGTAGGGTGCATGCTCAAAATACAAAATAATTGGCTCTTAGCATATTCTAAATAGATTGTTTTTAGCGCTATGTGGTTTAAAAGTGCATGTGTTAAACAAAGTTTTTCACAAAATTGAAAATAATGAAGATACTTTTTCTTAAAAAAACGTGCCTTTTTCAGAAAAATTTTAAAACTTTGAATTCTTTGCCTTTTCCCGATTTCACGACTGCAGATATTAATAAATTTTTATTTAGAATTTTATCGGAAATTTAATGCTGTCTTTTAATTTAAAATCCAACAATTGACTAAAAAGTTGTAGGTGAAATACTAAAAAAAGTTAAGGCAAAAAAAAATTTTTTTTTGTTAAAAGTCAAATATCTTCTAAGTTATGAGAGATACGAAAACACATCTAAGGACATTATTTATTAAAAATGTTGAGCTTAGATCAAAACGCTTTATCTCATAAGAATCGGATAATTTTTCTAAAAGTTACAAGCCGCAGAACTTTTTTTGAGTCCCATGTTGTCAATTTAGGCCCACTGTAACTCCTGTCCAGCTTAAGCCAGACAGCTGCCAATACATTTGTTATAAAGCCTGAGTCCTCCTCTACAAATGTTCGAAGTTTCATATAAATCCAATCAGTAGTTTAGAAGTTCCAGATTTATTACCATTTATTTTGCAAAAGTCCCCACTGTGCACTCTTACATTTTTTGGTTAGTTTTTATGCCCTTGTCTGAGATAATGAATTCCAAAAATTCTTTCATGTTTGAGAGTTTTGAAAATTGTATCTAAGTTTTATAATGTTCTTCCTCATTCTTAGAAAAAATTATGATATCGTCCATATAGACGAAACAAATTTTTCCGATGTGTGCTCTCAATATGTCGTCTAATGTCCGCTGGAATATAGAAGGAGCGGTTCTCAGCCCGAATGGTAATCTAGTAAATTCATATTTACCATTGTTGACGGAGAGCGCTGTTTTCTTCCTGTCGGCTTCCGCTTTTGAGATCTATTACGGAGAAGAATTTATTTTGGCCAAGTTGGGGTAAAACGTCATTGATCTCAGGGATTGGATATTTGCCCGGTACTGTCTGCTCATCTAATTTTCGGTAGTCGATTACAATCCTGAACTTTTTTTTGCCAGATGCATCAGGCTTTTTGGGCACAACCCAAATTGGCGAGTTGTAAGGTGACCTAGAAGGCCGAATGATGCCTTGTCTTAGCAAATCTTTAATTTATTTTTCGACTTCCTCTTTTAGGTGCATTGGATAAAGGTAATATCGGGAATAGATAGGTTCATTTGTTTTTGTCTGAATATCTGCAACTTCGGCTGTCGTGTAAGTCAAATTTTCGTCTCGTTCACTAAATAATGATCTATGGTTGTCAATAACGTTTTCTAGTTTGTTCTTCTGTTGTTCTGTCAAGTGGTGTGTTCTAATATTAATGTTGTTTACTGATTGTGTTACATTTTGTTTTATTCGAATTTTAAGTGTTAGCATGTAGTCTTCTGCTGAATAGATAATTGCTGATAGCTCCTTTAGGGTGTCATTTCCCAAAATGCCGTGGCAGCAAAAAAAAGAAGAATTTTATTTTATCGGCGTGTTTTCCAAATACGTTTATGAAGGTCTGATGGGTGACTTTGTTATTTCCGCCAACCGAACTTGCGAAAAAGGAATTTTGGTTTGGCAAGGGATTTCGAACTAAACAGGGTTGTATGTAATTCTTGTTTGAGCCGGTGTCAATAAGGAAGTTAAAAATTTTTCCATCATTCGTCCTACACTCGAAGTTGGCCAGAAACGAATTCGTTAGTCTAAAAAATTAATGTCCTGGGTTTCAAATTGGTTTCTGTTTTCAGATGTTTCTGTTTGATTTTGTAAGTATTCGTCCAATGTTTCTCCTCTTCTTCGTAGTTTAGTACTTGGTCCTGATAGTATTCGTCGTTGATATTTTCGCTTTCCTCCGTCTCCAGATGAAAATTCCCTTGCAGCTTAGGAGGGTTTCGCAGTTGTTCAGATTGTATCGGTGGCCTTTTTCCAAACATTTGATTATTCTGAGCTGGTCTGCTCATATAATTGACAGATCTTGTCCTGATTGAAGGATCTACATCCATGGGCTCGGGACGTGGAAAAGGCTTCGGCGCAGCTGGTTTTGGAGGCATGAACCTTGGATTTGAATACCCTTGTGTCGGTTGCATTTGATTAAAATTATTATGATATCCTGTTGGATTCACTGACCTGATGATGGTGATTAAACGAAGGTTGTGGCATAGATAATTTTTTTTTCATATATATATTTATTTATTGTATCTTCAAAAAAAATTAACTAACAATAAGTAATCAAATCTTAAATCTAAATATAATTATTAGGCCCGACCAGTATCGGACATAAACTTAGTGATAGTTATAAATAATACATAAGTAGTGATAATCAAAAGGGAAAAAAAGAAGTATTTTTAAGCAGTCCCATCTGGAGTGTTGAGTATAAGAGCCCTTGTGTCCCCCTTTTTTAGACGGATGCGTCCAGAAAAGCGCAAAATATTACGGGCAAGCGGATTAGGATGTGACTCGAGTTTAGTTAAATATTTGCCTGCGTATTTGGCAATTTCTTCACTCACTTGTGGCATATTTAAATCACGATGTACATTTGAATTTTTAATGTACCATGGAGCCGCTGTTATCAAACGTAAAATTTTGTTTTGCCTTCGTTGGATTTTCTCAATATTTGAAGCTGAAGCAGTGCCCCATAGCTGAACTCCATAGCACCATATTGGCTTCAAAAGCGACTTGTATATCAAAAATGTGCAGTCTAGGCTGAGTGTTGAATTTCTGCCAATTAACCAATATATTTGAGTTAATTTAAGTTTCATTTGGGTTAACTTAGAGCCAATATGATATTTCCATGTAAGCCTTCGATCAAAATGTATGCCAAGGTATTTCACTTGAGAATCTTGAGGAATATTTTGATTGTTGATTCGAATGGGGGAACAGGTATCTTTTCTTAAACGTTATATGAACACTTTTTTGTTCATTTACTTTAATTCTCCGTAAGGTAAACCATATTTCAAGCTGAGTAATGTGTGCTTGGAGATTGCGGGATGCCTCATCAGGGTTTTTGTGAATACTCAAACAGGGTGTATCATCGGCAAATGTAGAAGTGTGGATGTTATTGCTCACAGGCATATCACAAGTATATATTAGATACAATACTGGCCCCAGAATACTACCCTGTGGCACACCAGAAGATATAGATTCGGGCACACTCATGAAGTCTCCTTCCACAACAGTAAACTTCCTATCAACAATATATCTTTCCAAAAGCTTTTGTATGTTTATTGGTAGGTATGTCTTCAATTTTAAAACTAGGTCTTCGTGCCATACTTTATCAAATGCCTGAGAAACATCAATAAAAAGGGCAGAACAATACTTTTTTTCTTCAAATGTCCTCCTTACAACTTAAACCAATATATGCGTTTGCTCAATAGCGCTATGCTGACTTCTGAAGCCAAATTAATGGTCCGGAATGCACCCACTATCAGCTAAAATTGTGGACAATTTAGTCATGAGCAGCTTTTCGAAAAGCTTTGAAATTGTTGAAAGTAAGCTTATAGGCCTATATGACTCAGCCTTGGTAAGATCTTTGCCTGGCTTTGGAATCATTTTAATCTTGGCAAGTTTCCAGTTATGTGGAAAATACTGCATTCGTAAAATGGCATTAAAAATAAATAGCAAAATTCTTATTGCAATATGAGGCAAGTTCATCAGCATCTTGTTACTAATGCCATCAATACCTGGAGCTTTCTTAGGGTCGAGTTCAGCAACTATTTTTTGTAGTTCACGCATCTTAAACCTTAAGGGACGAGGGGGTAGAGATACTACAGTCGGTAATCCGGCAGCACCCGTACATGAATTGGGAGTGAATACAGATTTTAAATGCTCAGAAAATAAGTTACCTTTCTCACTATCGCTTCTTGCCCAGCCTCGAAGTACCTCTAGGTGTAACAAGACGCGAGCGCCAGTACGTATGTTTTGCATTGTAGTCACCAGCTGCCACGAAACAAGATCCAAGCGATTTGTAGAACTTCTCATACTGATCTTCGGTAACTGAAAATCTGGGAGGTGAGTAAATTGATGATATCACGAAATTCGCAAAAAAAAAGATAATTGGGGATAGAAAGTTTTTCTAGATTATAAGGGAAAGGTGTGAGTATACCCTTTGATAGTAATCCTGTATGGTACTATTACCTTGTACTGCGTAGTGAAACGCTAGACATTTCGAGATACTGTCCCAATTTAAGGAAGTATTATATGATTCAAGTCCGCACCACCTGTAAACTTGTTCCTAATTGTGTTTAAAATCGTGAAATATTTCGGGGTTCCTTCTGCCGAATCGTATAGTTTAAGAATTCTGTTGACACTCTTTTTCCAAGAACTGAATTCAGTATAGTTACCAGAAAATTCCCTAAGACTCTTAACAACATCCGGTACTTTGGCCAAGTCCGTCAAGTTGTTTATATGTATATCTCTCTTCTATTATTTGGTCTGCACCTGCAGTATCTGAATTAGGGCCTATAAAGTTTCTTATTGCTATTTGTCACTGTTGTGTACAAATTCTAGCGATTGTCTCTTCTAAATTGTTAATATGGTTATTTTCACGACTTCTTTCCGGTGGATTGGGTGCATTTAGAACTGAAGGTCTGATTATATTGTTTGGGTTAGACATTTTGAAAAATAATAAAAAGTATCTTCATGGTCACTATCGTGTAAACAAAATACCTTAAGCGGTTGCTATAATATTTTTGATTAAATCCTTTTATATATGTACGCTTAAGTTTGAGTGCCTTCTTTTAATTCTTATGTTTTTCTATTGATAAATTATTTATTTTATTAATTAATTCCTTTAAATTTTACTACTTTACTTTTTCCTGTGTTTATTTTTGCACTTTCTATGCTTATTTCTACTAGACGGTCCCGTAGGAATCGTAGTAGTGGTTCTAGTGTTATTGTTTTTTACTTTTGATATTTTCTTAAATTTTCTTGATTCTTATTTAGTTTTCACTTTCACTATTAGGATTTTTTTAATATCTTAAGACTAATCTTACGTTATTACAGCAAGCATCATTTTAGTGCTGGTAGGGGGTTGGATTCGTTTTCCTTGTGGCACTTGGGTAACCTCTTCTCTTACGCCGAGTTCTCTAAGCAAAATGTCTGTATTTTGCAGATGCTCTGGGGATATCTTTTGATGTAGCTTATGGGGTACTTTTGTTGGAGATGTCCTTTGATGTAGCCTATGGGGTACTTTTGTTGGGGATATCCTGGAACGCTGGGCGCCAATTAATATATTTTTTGTTTTAGTTTGATAAAAAAGCATTTTATTTAAAGAACACAAAATTGCAACTTTATTGTAGAAGTATAAACTTACAACTAACTGTTATTCTGGTTTTTAGTTCAAACAACACGTAAAATAAGGTAAAGAAAAATTTTATAGTAATCATAATGACACGCGCTGTTTACTGTTGCAACGTTTGCAAGTTGTTGACCTGTTTAACCGTCATCACTTATGTTAGCATTTTTATAAATTCATTGGAATTTAATAGCAAGGGAAATAAACCTTTTTTGTGTTAACATGTACATACATATACTGGTGCATATTCCTATAAGCGCATGCATTTTTTTTTTATTTTCTTTCTGTTGCATATCCGTAATTTTTGACCATAAATAAAATTGACGGACTGCAGGGTGTCGATATAACGGAATTTTGTTTATATAGTAAGTTTTTTTATATTTTTTTTATTTACTGTTTGCTTTTTTAGCAATCATAAATTATTAGTGCTTAATTTAGTGGAATATTTCTATAAACGCAGGCAAGAAAAATTTACTTAAAAAGTTATTAAAAGCAAAATATTACTTATAATGTACGATTTTTTTAACTAAATGAATGCCATTATATCCATTTGTAGCAAACTTTTTTGTTTTAACTAAAATATTTAATAGTATGGAAGCATTCCATAAGGAACATTTTTAAATGATCATAAAAAAAATCATATTAAGTTTTTTTGCCATCAAGGATGCTCTAACAGATAAATTTCAAGAAAAATTTAACGATCAGAATGCCTTATTCGTAGCTTTCTGAAGAAAGGATAGAAATATGGAGTACTGAGGCCTACAAAGTTAAAAATAAAGTTAACAACAAGTTAAATGCCACAGAAATAAAAACTAAACTTGACCGTTCTATTATTCCCAAACACGTTCAACACATTTTGCGAACAGATGCTAATATAAAATGGAAGAAACCCAAATGTAAGCCAATGCTAAAACAACATCATAAAGAAAATCGTTTGAAATTTGCAAGCAGATATATGAAACGAACTGATGAGTGGAAAAAAGTAGTTTTTTCGGATGAAAAATAATTTTATTTGGATGGTCCAGATTCGTATTCGTGCTATTGGCGCGATTTGAGATCGGATGATTTTCGAATCTCGAAACGTAAGTTTGGTGGAGGGAGTGTTACGGTGGGGGCAGCTTTTTTCGCAGTTGGAAAAGCAATTTTTTTTTTGCTTTATTTTTGTTCCAACAAAAGTAAACAGCACAAGCTATACCGAACTTTTGGAAGATGCTCTTATCTCACTTATGGATGAAGATTGCATATTTCAACAAGACAATGCACCTATACACTTTTAAAAACAGTCAAAATCCTGTTTCCCTGTTAAACTCGCCAGCATGCAGTCCGGATTTAAGATTAAATTAGATGTGACATAGTCATAGCCATCACCAAACCAAAATTGAATTGATTTCTATGGTGAGAGTTATGACGTTATGGCGAGTCTCTCTCACTCTCACCATAGAAACCAGTTGAACTTTGGTTTGGTTATGGCTATGGCATTATGGCTACGTCATGTCTAATTTAAGCTTTAATCCCGATGGAAATCTTGTGGGGATACATGGCGCGTAAAATTTACGCAAACAATGCTCAAAATCAAAACATTATGACAGTAATAGAGCTAAAACTAAGAATTAGGCAAGTGTGGAATGAAATCGATCGCGATTTATTAAAAAGAAAATTATAGAATAAATGCCGGACCGTTTATTTTAAGTAAATAAATACAACGGATTATCTACACGCAAAGAAAAAATATGGTTGAGGTAACCATAATCAAACAGCAACATACTATGATTGATTTATATGGTTGCAGTCAAATCATATTATTGTCAATGGAAAAGCATGAGTTAATAATAATATTATCTACAAAAACAATTAACTTTGTTATACCTAATCTTATTATTGTAAATAAGACAACACTATTGTTAGATGCGACTAAAATATAATTGATGCTTATCATAAATAAAATTTCACATGGAAATTTCCGAACGTGTGAGCAATTGGTATTAAAAAATTTCATACGATTGCGAAATATGAGGACAATTTATGAAAAAAAATTATTCACAAAGATTTGTCTGTTGGAAAAAGTGGAAACATGCAAGTTTTTAATTTTATTGGAATTGAAGATACGAAATTAAAATCCATGTGAACGAAAAATTTTATTCGGAAATATTCACATGTGGAATTCGTGATAAGGCTGAATATTGTTAAATACGACCATAGTATTATCTTATGTAAAAATAATATTTTATATTTTAATCATATATTTATTGGCAAATCTTTTGTTTAAAACAGCTGTGCGGTAAATCCGAAATAAAAATATATTAATATTGTTGAAAGAAAATGTATGTATGTATTTATAGAAATGTATACTTACATATATGTGTATACACGAAATACAGACACATCTGTATAAAGAGATATACATACATACATATGTACATATTATTTTTATTTATATACCCTTTTGTTTATACTTTTTCTATTTATTTAACACTACGCGTGCACTACCTATAGCTTACAAACGAAACATTGAACTGACAGAAGATGTTTCTGAAAAATTTAACATAGTATGGTTTTGGATAACATTATATTGTTATTTACATCATATTATTTTTACACAATAATACAAATTATATTGCAGTCATACATTTTTAACAAAACTATATTGTTAAACTCTAACCATATCACACTTTCTATAAATATAATAATGTAATTATTAAATTCAAACATTACTGTGCTTATCGTAACGAAATTAATGTTTAAAACAACAATAACTAGTTTTCAACGACCACACATTTGTTTCAGAGAACATAAGTAGTTGTATATTGCCGGTCCCACCGCGATTAAAATTTGAAATTTGGGTAATTAAAATTTTAAAATTCTTGGAAATTTGTGAAATTTGATACCTACGAGGGTGGTTCAAGAAGTCCGTCGAACTTTTTGTTTACATAAGGAATTTTTTGTTTGCATAAGGAGTTTTGTTTGTTTACTACATACGAGGGTGGTTCAATAAGACTGGTTTCTTATGACCGTGGGAATTTGTATGTGTGTATGTTTGTGATGTTACGTTAAGTGGGTTCATAGGCTGGAGGTTTTTCTTTTTTTGTAATGTATATGCCGACGGGAAAATCATGAACTGATTTTTCTTAATACCAATGGGGGGTGAAATAGTGAAAATTAATTTTTCCTAATGCCGACGGCAATACATGATTATTTTTTCCTAATGCTTACGGCAATGCATGAATATTATTTTCTTCAAATGCCGACGGCAAAACATGATTATTATTTTTTTTTTCAAATGCCGACGGGAAAATGATTTTTCATAATTCCGACGGGAAAAACATAAAAGTTATTTCTAATGCTAATACAGGAGTTTAAGGCTGGCCGTGATTTGGGTGGGTGGGGTTGTTGTTGTAATATATAACCGAGGGAGTTTATGGATGTGTCTGTCTGTCTGTTGTGCGAAGCTGTGATTGGTCGGGGGAGCGTGGTGTAGTTGAGGTAGATGGATTGAGTGTATGTGTATGTATACCTGTCTGTTGGAATTTGTGTGAGGGTGTGATTGACAGGGGGCGGGGTGTAGTTGAGGTAGATCGACTGCGTGTATGCAGGTGTTGCAAGTCTGTAGGAATTTAAGGCTTATAGTGAATTGGGGTAGGTGAGGGTGTTGTTGTACAAGTAATATGAATTCATGGGATTTGTGGATGTGTCTGTCTGGGGGAATTTAAGTGAGGCTGTTATTGGGAAGGGGTGTGGTGTAGTTGAGGTTGATCGACTACGTGTATGTATGTCTATATGTTTGTAGGAACTTAAGGCTGATCGTGATTTAAGAGAGGTGAGGATGTTGTTGTAATATTAACGTGACCAGAAGCTTTTTACAAAAAGCGGGACACGATCGTTCAAAAAGCGGGATTTTGATGAAAATACGGCCAAAAAGCAGGATTTTTAAATAAACAGCTATTTGAAATCGGGATGTGTAATACGCACATAAAAAGTTTCGTATGTACTTAGGAAACACAGTTTTTAACTCAAAAGAATCGATTTTAAATAAACAAAAGTTTTTATTAACAAAAATTTTTATTTAGTAACGTAAAATAAATAAAATTAAAGATTTTTTGACTTCATTTATAAAACAAAATACGATTTTTATACATAAAATATTTTATGTAAATAATTTTATAATAATTTTATGTATAAAATTTTGATTTACATATGTATGTATATAATCAAAGAATTTTATTACGAATTTTATTATATTTATGCGTATTAGTTTTTATTAAAATTTGTACTTTTAATATGTGTTAAACTATTTTAATATATTTAATTAAACTATTTTTTGAGCTTGAGGTCTGTTTGTATTTTTCGTTCAATATTTCGTTAACCTTCGGTTAACTTCTTCAGGATATATATTGTTTTGATTTTTATGTTTTTCTTTTTCCTATTTTTTCTTTTTTCAATTATACAATTTTCAAATCATTTTCAGTTACATATTAATAAAAATATATTAAGAGATAAGAAATTTCAAAACTCTAAAAAGCGGGATAAAGCGGGATAAAAATTCAAGGCGGGATCAACCTCAGAAAAGCGGGATAATCCCGCCTAAAGCGGGATGTCTGGTCAGGTTATGTAATATGTATACGTAGGAGTCTGTATGTATGTATGTCTGTGAAAATTTAAGGCTGATCATGATTTAGGGTAGATGAGGTGGGTGTAGTAATATGTCTGTGTGTATGTACATATGTTTGTAGAAGTTTAATACTCTTAGTGATTTGAGGATAGTGGTATGTACCCGTGGGAATCTGTATGCATTAGACTTGGGTCGAACTCGTTCAGTAGTTCATTTTTGCCACAAACCAATGATGAAACCCATTTAAATTTCATGGGTTTGTTGTCCGTGTTGTTTGTAGGAATGACCGTGAGAATTTTTGTATGTAAATCTGTAGGAATTTAAGGTTGGCCGCGATTTGTGAGAGGTGGTGTGAAATAATTTGAATTTTTCTTAAATGAAATCTGGTATATGTGTGTGTGCGTATGATTTTCTCACGCTAGTAGTTTTATGTACGTATAAATAAATTGTTTTCAATATCGAGATTTGGTTCTATAAAATATTTTCATATATCTGAACTTCCCTAACCCTATATACATATACATATACATAAGTATATTTTCATACTCAAGGTTGCTGGGTATTTTGTCATGCTTAAAATTGTCCAGCTTTAAAGTCTGCCTGTGAGAAATTTGTTTATATTACAGATTTTGTTTATTTAACTACGTCCGGCTTCTTTCGCTGAACTTCTTTTCATACGATCATGGGAATTTATAGTTTCTCTGTCCATAATAAGGTCGTTTAGCCTGGGCATGTGCTCTGACTGAATGGTTTGCGTTGTTCATATATTTTTATGATGTAGATATGTAAGTGTGATTGTCCAGATCTAATAAATACTTGAGTCATGTGCTTGATTGTCATGTGCGGTCTTTTGTTGATGTTGTAAATATTCGCCGAGTCTTTTATGTATATATGTCAAATATCTTCATAGTTTTTTTTTATTTGACATTAGAAAACGTTGATTTAATTTTTATCTGTATTTACTTCAAAGTTTGTGAGGATGTTCTGTTTTAAGTAAAACTGAATTCCTTAAGATACATACTTTAGAGTAATAGTAACTATAATAGAAATATTTCCTATATTTAATTTACATTTGTTTAAAGTCGATGCAGCTTATATTCATTCTTAGAAATATTTTGATATAAAATTGTTTCCAGTCGTAGGCTTTTTTCATCACCTTTTACATTTATTTAGAACATCTTGCATTACCTTTTATACATTTATAAACATTTTTAAATGAAATTTATCCAACAGTCCAGCTTATATACCGATATTTATTTTTTTTGCTAGCCAGCTTGCTTCTTTTTTATTTTTTATTGATTATTGAGTTTCATAATGAAATTATTATATTCGTAATTGTTGAAAACAATCGCAACTTCTTTTCCAATGAATTCATTTGAGTTATTTTTGAAACCTTGTACGTGTATAAAAATTATGTTATTTTCCATATTGCTTAATTAATAAGACATAGAATTTGACCTTTGATGGATATATATTCTAGTATATGTCCATGAATAAGAATGCAGTAAGCTGATGTCTTTGCTTACTATTTCAAATTAAAATTTTATTCAATTGCCCCGCTATTGAATAAAAGGAGCTTTTATCTTAAACTCTGGTACAGGTAGAAGCGCTTGAGATTCTTTCATATACTACCTTTGCTGGAATCTTAGATACAGATAATAACTATATAGAATTGCATAACGTTAATTTTTAAATTTTATGTTAGGATCATCATCATATGGATATGAGACTGAACTTAAATGTACTTTTAAATTAGTTAATTCATAATGAACAATCTTATTTCCTTCTAGAATAGCGATCATCAGAAAACGAAGTCGTTTTCTTACAATTTAGGTCTGACCTCTCAACTGCTCTTCTAGTATACAAGATGACTTTGTATGTCAGCATTTCTTTCTACTCTTTGTCAGCGTTAGGGATAATTAAATTTTAAACTTTTTATTCTTCAAATTATGTTACTTCATACTGATAATATGTTTAAGTACATTAATAATGTACGAGTATATGTTTATTTTATGACGGGTGAGCGCCTATGGATTTTATTTGATGTTCTGGATGAGGTGTTTTTTTTCTCATTTTATTACCGTATTGCGTATATATTTCTAATATATTTAAGTGAGTTTTTGTACCTGCCAGACAGAGTGTACGTATCAGTTGGTCAGTCAGTCTCTCTTTTTATTAATTTTTTCTTCTAATGTGTCACTACTATTTTTTTCAGATTTTACTACTTGAAATAGGGAATATTTATATAATTTTAAAAGTATTAATATAAACACACATATAGGTAAATATATGTATGTATGTGGAAATTAGTTCATATACAAATAAATACATGTTTAATAATTAACTATTCTAGAAAATCGATCTAAAATAACACAATTACCTCCATCATCAACTCACCGTCATTGTTTTCATAAAGTGTTAGAAACATTGGAATATCTATGTTTGAGAGAATTTTTACTTCAAGTGTTTCTATATAAGGTTTGGTGGTTGACCCCTTGACGTTATTTTGGTTAACGTAGGCTGCGTTGCATCGCATTCAGATGTAATCATTTATCACTTAGAAAAGGTCCTCATCACCATCATTCATACCAGTATACAATACAATCATGAGTTGAGTTGATCCAGATACAATTGCTGTCTACAAATTAATGATTAGAAAAAAGCTTCCTCATCACCTTCTAACAGGTTTAATATTTTGCTAGCATGCATGCTTCTATCTATAGTGACGCGAGAGTCAGACATTTAGTGGTGTTTCAATTAAAAATCTATACAATTAGAATTACGAATTCACTCTTTTGAATTTTTAACAAAGTAGATACATATGTACATATGTATTTGATTTGCCACGAATTCTTAAAATTTCTTTGCTTATAAAAGTATGATGTCAGGAATTTTTTTACATTATACATGCTTCGGCATGCTTCCAATATTTTTTTCAGTAAATTTATTTCATACTCATAAACACAGAAGAAAATGATTTTCATTTTTGAATACGAAAATCTTTGATTCAATAAAAAAAACTTTTAAATTTCCTGTGATGACGATTTTTACAATATTGATAAATAAAATTGTAAGCATGTTTATTGGATATAAAGTCAATAAAGCGATTTAATGAATCAAAGAAAACGGCTGGCTGTTCCGTTCAACTATGTGTTGTTGTCAGAATATTTACAACTAACTTTGATGTTATTTGTTCATTAATAATTATCACATGTAATTTGGCTTAAAAAGCGTTACGAACTTTAGCCTATTCAATTCATAAGAATATAGAAACAAATACAGTTCGAAAAATAATAATTAAATTAACTAATTAATAGTCATAGTCAAAAATAATAATTAAATTAACTAATTAATAGTCATTGTGGCAAAAATTAAAAATAAAAATATACTTAATAGTAACAAACCAAAAAAGTTTGTCTTAAGTAGAACAAAAATAAGCAAATTAACAAACATGTGTATAGTTAGTAAGGAACAAAACGACAATGGTAAGACTGTTGTAATATATATAGAAGATGGTAATATATATAGAAGATGGTATATATATATAGATGGTAACTTGCGTATACATTACGAAACACATTGGCAAATTGAAATGCAATGAATCAAACAAATTCACATATTCCATTTGCAATAAAGTTACGTATATAAGGCAGACATCTACATCAACTGACACCACACACAGTGGACCAAAACACAGAAGAACGCTGATGAGGAAGGTTTAGTGGCCTTCGAAAACGGCTGGCTGTTCCGTTCAACTATGTGTTGTTGTCAGAATATTTACAACTAACTTTGATGTTATTTGTTCATTAATAATTATCACATGTAATTTGGCTTAAAAAGCGTTACGAACTTTAGCCTATTCAATTCATAAGAATATAGAAACAAATACAGTTCGAAAAATAATAATTAAATTAACTAATTAATAGTCATTGGCTTGTGGCAAAAATTAAAAATAAAAATATACTTAATAGTAACAAACCAAAAAAGTTTGTCTTAAGTAGAACAAAAATAAGCAAATTAACAAACATGTGTATAGTTAGTAAGGAACAAAACGACAATGGTAAGACTGTTGTAATATATATAGAAGATGGTAATATATATAGAAGATGGTAATATATATAGAAGATGGTATATATATATAGATGGTAACTTGCGTATACATTACGAAACACATTGGCAAATTGAAATGCAATGAATCAAACAAATTCACATATTCCATTTGCAATAAAGTTACGTATATAAGGCAGACATCTACATCAACTGACACCACACACAGTGGACCAAAACACAGAAGAACGCTGATGAGGAAGGTTTAGTGGCCTTCGAAAACGGCTGGCTGTTCCGTTCAACTATGTGTTGTTGTCAGAATATTTACAACTAACTTTGATGTTATTTGTTCATTAATAATTATCACATGTAATTTGGCTTAAAAAGCGTTACGAACTTTAGCCTATTCAATTCATAAGAATATACAAAGAAAAAATTGTTGGCTGAAATTTTATTTTCAGTGATATTTGTTTTAGTGTGTGTGTTGTGTGTGTGGATGAATGTCGCATTTTTTTAACCGCTTTTGGTTTGTTTTTGCTTCGCTGCGATTAAAACTAAATGTGTTTGGGATGAGTCGAACCGGGAGTCTCTTGACTAATAGTTTAACATCAGCGTGACCATATTAGCTTATTTTGAGCTAAATTTAGCTTATTTGTTTCAGATTTAGCCTTAAAATTTTCATTTAGCTCTTAGCTTATTTTTTAGCTTTTTTAAAAACTCATTTAGCTTTTTTAGCCTTTTTTAGTCTAAATTGCGTGTCTCTAAAAATATATTAAAAACATAAACAACTCATAAAAATTATAATGTTTTAGCATTGTAAAATAGTTTACAAAAAATACAAAATGTAAATTATACGACAATTTTATAACAGAAATGGAAAGAAGAAAAATAGTAGATAATGGCAGAATGGTTAGAATTCCAATGGAAAAAGTTAAATTCATATTAGTGGCCAAAACACTTTTTGAGTTTTTTGGGTATAAAATTATTTGACTTGAGTTGAACGTTCATTCAGCGACATCAATTAACTTAAAACAAAAACCTGAAATAGCCTTAAGCCTGGATAACACTTTGTACCGATTTTCGTCGGGCCACCTCAATTAATTCTGGAATAAGTCTATATGGGCTTATTACCAATGCAGTGTGGCGCAATTATGTCCTGGGGGTCGATTCTGAATTTATGAGAAAAATGAAGTGATAAAAAATTTATCATATTCACTTCACTTGACAGCTAGTTCTCATAAAAAACTAAAATCAGAATCGCATTTTCAAGGAAGTGATATTTTATTTTTCATTTTCACGATTTCACAGAAACAGAATCGACCCCCTGGTATTTCAAGTAGTCGATAAATTAGAGCAAAATCTTTACTTATGACTTTATTTCACTGATCTGACGAAACTCGGTACATTGTGCAGATAGTGTGATCCATGCTTTACCTGAAATAGCATTAATTCACTTAAAAAGCTTTCGTATTTTAGTATAAATGTTTTTACATTTTTAAAAACTTTTTAAGATTATTTTGGGGAAGTTTTTGTTTTGTTCTTCATTAAATCTAAAATATAATAATTAATAAATAATTTCATTAAGCAAATATTCAATGTGTATAATAAAAAAATATGTTTGTGTAATATTTAATGTTAGTTTAGCAATAAGAAACTATTGAAAAGTGATCAAAGAAGTGGAAAAAAGTTTAGCTTTATTTTCTAGCCTAAAATGTAACTTTTTAGCTTATTTTAGCTTTTTTTCAAACGTGATTTAGCTTAATATTATTTTAATATATGGTCACACTGTTTAACATACTTACCACTCAGCTAAAGAGCAAATCGCTTTATATACGCAAATAATGAATACACGCAAAACATGATTTCTTATGTTTCTTCTACATTTGCTCATTGCGTTATGATATAATCTAAAAATAACTTTGTTAAAAAAAAACAAGCCACGACGTTTTTCGGCTACTTGTTGTAATTCACACGTATACAAGCCGAGCAATCAAAATAAAGAACAACAATAGCACATGACCACGTTGGGTCAACCAACAAGCAAGATAAACACCAACACAAACAAATTAAATTAAATGATATTTTAAAATGCGCGGTATTGATAAACATAATATTCAAGTTAATGACAAATATTATTGAATTTAAAAATTTTATTCATTAACATGGTTTTATTGAAAATAATTCTTGTCTATTTTTTCTGTGTGTGCAGATACAGATATAAAGTAAGATCTGTTTACATTACATTTTATAATTTATGCATGCTTCAGCATGATTCTAGTTGAATTCTGTATTCATTTAATAATTTTGATTGATACCCATTCATACACATGTACATTCATAAAGATTGGATATCAAAGTCCAATTTTCTTAGTTTATCTAGAAATGAACAGAGTGAATATATATTATAATAACCCCATATTCACAATTTAAATTTTTGTGTGCTAGAGCTTTCGAAATGGAAATGTGCACCTTTTACTATAAAAAGTGATAATATGATGTGTTGCTGAATGTTGCACTGTGTTATAGTTCATTTTGAACTCTTAAGCTTTCACAATATTTCATACAGACCATCAAGTTTAGATAATTCCAGTACATTAGGCTAATTATCTTCCCTGAAACCTAACATTCCTAATCAATCCTTCAAAAAAACTAATACAAACTAGATTTTTCCTTTTTAATTTTATTTATATTTTCATTAAATTTCATCATTTTCTACATCTTCAAATTACTGCATACTGTATTTTGCACCTTTTTTCTCATTCGTTGAGTTAACTTTAATCGCAAATATTTTAATGATGAGATGAACTTTTCTATTTCATGTATTGAGTAAATCTTTATATGTATATGTATATCAATCCACTTATATAAACCATTAGTGCTAAATTCTTAACACATAATTCCCTTTAATGATCTATTAAATCATTCTTATATTGATGCTTTTATATTAAGTAATTTTTAATACTCTATTTATGCATGAATTTTGCAGTGTTTATTAAAAAATTCTTTACCATCATCTATTTGTAATTTTTTTGGTATTCGCCCCAATTCAAAAATATTTTCCATTGCCTTGGTTTTTTCGAGTGCAGCTTTTATATTCAACAATACTCACCATATAAACCTTGAGAATGTGTTGTCAGTTACAGTCTACAAAAATCAATAATTTCTATTTTCTCTAGAATTGCTATCCACTTCACCTAAATCAGCTCCATAAAGATCATCTATTCAATTCATTACATCACTACAATACACAAACAATTTTCGAAATTTATTATGGAGTACGTGCACTAAATTTCTTTTTAAAGACATTGAGTTGTTTTACTTGATACACTTTCATCTATTTATACTAAAATGTAGTTAATTTTCCAGTCTATAAATTTTATCGCTCAGCTGTTTAATTTGTTTGTCAAAAGACGAGGCTTTAAAACTTGTATTATTTTCAGATTCTATTTTGTTTTTACTTTGTTCTTTCTTGTGTATTCTTTCAATATTTTTAGGACTATTTATGAATTCTTTCAGAGGTTCTGTTATAGGATCAAATATATATCTTAGTTGTTCACGTGTATCTATTTCACCACGTTTTATACTACGAAGCTTTTTCTTCAAGGCATTTATTGTCATCACCAACTGTTTTAAGATTTTTTCATCCATGTTTAATAATATCAAATAAGAGGTATCAGATATTAGATCAGGTATCAGAGCAGCTTATCAGGAGCTGGCCTGGTTTTCAGATCAGCTTATCAGGAGCTGGTCTGGTTTTCAGATCAGCTTATCAGGACCTGGTCTGGTTTTCAGATCAGCTTATCAGGACCTGGTCTGGTTTTCAGATCAGCTTATCAGGAGCTGGTCTGGTTTTCAGATCAGCTTATTAGGACCTGGTCTGGTTTTCAGATCAGGCTATCAGGTATCAGATCAGGATGTCAGGCAGCTGATCTGTAAAACAGATCAGGTTATCAGGAGCTGTTAAGATTTTCAGATCAGGTTATCTGTTTTAGATGGGGTTATCAGTTTACAAGTAGCTCGACATTTATAACATTTAGATGAATGAAGTTTAAGGTCAGATAAAATGTGAAAAACTATACTGTTATGTAGTCAAATTATTTCTAAGACGATCATCACTTAATTCACTATCTTTGCTTATAATCAAAATTCCATATTTTTAATTCCAACATGATTTATATTTTTCTCATATTACTTGAACATTCTAACTAAATTATGATTATTTCCTATCAAATATTTGGTGATTCTGGTATAAGTTTGACATTAGTAGAATACATCAACATTCTTATCTCACACACAACATGGTTAAATATCATATTGGTATTACTTCTAGCTTTCTTAAAAGAAATAACAGATTCACTATCTGTAAATGTATAATACTCATGTCTTTCATTAATAAAATAAATTTCTTCTTCGTCTTGAAGCTACTATTGAGAATCTGGTGCTAACTATAAATAATTTTACAACAAATATGACTACCATGATGCAAGAAATGCTGAAAATGCAGAATACTCTGCTTCAAGCATTAGTTAACAAGCCATGAACACGTTAAAACTATGTTTCTGGAACGCAAACGGCATTCGCCAACATGAAAATGAACTCGAGCACTTCCTCACGGAAAAAAATATTGATATAAAGTTGGTCTCTGAGACTCACTTGACTTCGAGAAGCTGCTTTAAAATAAATGGTTACACTCTATATGATTCAAAAGACCCGAGAGGGAGAGCATGCGGTGGATCAGCAATTCTAATTAAGTCAAGACTCAAGCACTATATCCTTGAGAACGTTAGTGAAGAATATATGCAAGCAACGAATATTTTCGTAGAAAATTTTTGTGCGAGTTTTGTGATATCATCAATTTACTCACCTCCCAGATTTTCAGTTACCGAAGATCAGTATGAGAAGTTCTACAAATCGCTTGGTTCTTGTTTCGTAGCAGCTGGTGACTACAATACAAAACATACGTACTGGGGCTCGCGTCTTGTTACACCTAGAGTTAGAGCAAAGACTATAAATATATAAAGATGTTCCACGTAGAACATTAAATGAAAACTAAAATTTTTTGTGTTTATAGATGCTGTGGGGGAAGTAACAAGGGAAAAATAAATTGTTTGTTATTTGAACGAAACCACAAAGAGAGCACAAAATTTTTGAGCATTCACACTTATATAAATATGTATGTAGTAATGTTGTATGGCATACAATGTATGCACACACATAATTGAAGCTTATAGAGAAATTTGGTTGTGTGTGTTATATTTCTTGTTAAAGCGCAGTCAAGTAGGAGCAAAAATATGAAATAACTAAAAGAAGTTTCTTGTTTTGATACATTCATGTGCAAATAAATCACGGAAATCAAATGCGACCGATCGTGTTATTGTAGGGTAAAAATACGTGTTTTATTGTTGTAAAATTAAAAATAAGTTGATTCGCACCGAACTATAATTATTTTATTTAGAAATTTCAATTATATGTATATCAATTATATATTTCAATTACAGTGGAATCTCTATTGAGCGGACACTGAAGGGACCATTGAAATGTGTCCGTACAAGGGAACTGTCCGGTCAAGAGAAAACTAAACATTTAAATGGAGCGCTGCTGGGACCTGTCAAAAGTGTCCGTCTACAGGGGGTGTCCGCCTATAGGAAGTGTCCGTTAAGGGAGATGCCACTGTATTATCTGTTTCTTTATCATAATTTTTAGCGTGAACAAACATTTCTGAAGGATATGACAAAACTTGTGCTGGTTTAATTATATCTACACGACATTTAGCGCAAGTAATTCGTTGAGCTACATATATAACCAACAAAATATCGGCTTGATGTTAACTCTATTGGAACATTATTAGAGTTAAAACAATCTGCATCTTCATTAAAATAATCTTCATTTTCATCGAATATGTTTGTTACATTAACGTCAGGTGTGCGACTACTTTCTGCTGTACTTCGACTTCTTTGAGTATCTTCTAAAATTGTTTGGAACTCAATAGGTAAAAATATCGCATCGTCGTTTGCACAATTTGAAGAGGTACTAAATTCCGTTATTTTAAGAGATAGCAGTTTAGCTACTGCGACATTTAATTCATAGACCGAAGGATTTTTGCAGTGTCCGCCCTTGGGACGTAGGTATATATGAAAACAAGTTTTCCAATGGATTTTGATTAAAATGGCTCGTTAAAATGCATATCAAATTTGAGTTTTCCGCAAACAATTCACGATAACGATAAAATAGCTCTCGTAGTTTGAATTAGGCCATCAATTGAAAATATTTTATTTCCTGCGTATTCAACCTGTTTCATATAGGTAATTAGCTCTTCGAGTAATTACCAAGTTGTGCTTTTCGGCTTCAGGCCACGCTTCAGGAGCTTTGCATCGTTAAAATACATGCTGTTTAAGCAATCAAAATAGCTATCGAGTTTTTTTATAAAAGAGCACGTTGAAGTGGCTATTGTTGCGGAACTTCGTGTAAACTGGCGATTTTCATTTACAGATTGGATTGCAGCAGCAACTGAATTGCTTAAAGTTTGGACAGCTAGGCCAACACGCATCTTCTGAAAATTATTTGGGCTTATGTGCACCGTTGTTTATTTTGTCATTTTGGTTACTTTTCCATACTCCAACTCGAATATTTATTTCTCTAACAACGTCGAATCGCGCTACGCCATGCAGTGTTTTAAAATCGGCTTTGATGAAAGCATTTGTTATGGATTTGAAAATATGGGGTACGTCGTACATCAGGTAAATTTTTGCATTTTTATAAATAAAATAAGGTTTTTCACAAGATCCGCCTAGCATATCATAGCATTTTCTATTATTGGGTCCTTGATCACACGTAAGCCCACGCACATTTAGTCCCATTTCTCTTAAAATGTCAAAGTTTGACTCCACAAGTTTTTTTAGTACATCACCTTTTATTGAACTGGAAGTAACAAAATAGTTTAAAACGAACTTCCAACTTTTTACAACTCCTCTTATCATAAAAACGCAAACTTGGGACCCCATTTGATTCACTCGTTCATATCCTAAATCGACAACTCCATCTATAACATCTGCACATTTATTATAAGTAAATTTTTTTCTTATAGATACTTCATCAAAAATTAAAATGCATTCTTTTTCAAAAGGTTGCATCTTTTTCACAGTTTCTGTGAGCGCATTGTATATACATGAATTGTTACCTGGCTGCAAATTTTTAATGCTACTCCATCCACTAAAGGATGAAGGACTCTGAAGGTTCAATTTCAATATATTTCTTAAGAACAAGTATGTGGAGGTTGATCTTTAAAATATACTTTGAGAAAAGCTTATCTCATGCTCTTCCCAACGCGCATTTGTCCCTCTATTTATCTTTAGGAGCATTTTGCAAAATGTTTTTCGTTTGGACTTATATTTAAATTAAATAAGTAAATTTATATTCGGTGCGAGTCCATGTATTTGCAAAAGTACAACAATAAAATACATATTTTTGCCCTATAAATAGACAATCGGTAACATTAAATTTTATGTAGCTTATGTCCATACACTTACGCATATGTGCGAAAACACAAGTGCTTTTTGTTTGTGTAAATTTTTTCTTTGCTTTAAATTAAATACACACATCCAGTGTGACCCTTTTAGCATTTTCACTACTAAATTCAGCATTATATATTTCGATTTAGCAGTGAATTTTTTATTTTGCATTTAGCATTTTTTTCAGCATTTTTGTGTTAATTTTTTAGCATTATTTAGCATTTTTAATTTTGTAGATTTTATATAGTCCTTTCCATTTATACAAGTAAAAACCTCTGTAAATTAATGTATATCATTGTATTATGTTAATTTTATATAAATGTATAATGATGGAAACCGTGTAAACAGCATAAGACGTCTTAAGCGGCTATTAAGCTGTCGTACTTGGTATTTGAAAATGGTGTGTTATTGCAAAATTCGAGTTTTTCAGCTTGGTTTGTTTTTAAAAAAATTTTTAATTTTTGTGTTTGTCATCATACCATCATACTTGTTTATTGAAATGTGAGAAAGTCTGTCATGTTCATATACCGAGTATGACCGTCTAATAGCCGCTTTAATATATTTTAAACGTGAAACACCTAATAATAAGAAGAAAAGAAGTATTCAAAATTATGTTTTTTTCGGGATCGAGCACTTCAAAATTCATCGTTGCGGAATCCGGCTCTGGACACACAATGAAAAATAAAAGTGAAAAAGTAACTTAATACATTTATTAATGCAAAAAATATTTTTTAAATGTATTTCCCACTATGTTGATAGCTGGAATGCTAATATATTAAAACGTATCAAATAAAAGTGTAAAATTATTTTATGTATTTCATTTTTATATGAAAATTACCAACAACAAATTGTACACTATTATATTTAGTACAATCATACAAAGATACAAGAGGTTTTATGAATTCAGCAATTGTATTATGTATGTTCCTGAGTTATTGTTTTTACTTTTGAATCAACTTTGTTTATGTTATTAAAGTTAAATAAAATACTTATTCGTAATTATAACGGTAAAATTATTAAAAAATCATTCCAAATTTTTAGCATTATATTTTAGCATTTTCAAATATTTGTTTAGCATTTTTAGCATTATTTTAAGCCTCATTTAGCATTAAAAATTTTTTTAGTTGTGGCCACACTGCACACATCCATTCATACTTACGCATGCAAAGGCACACACACATGCATGCGTATGCAGATGAATAGCGAAGACTTGAGAATAATAAGTGCTCTGAGAAAATAAATTACTCTCTTTGAAACAAATGGATTTAGTAGTAAATCCACCAGCAAATTAAGCACTGACAGTACAATGTATGGACGTAGAACATCTTTATATATTTATAGTCTTTGGTTAGAGCGTTGTTTAATACAATTTCAAAAATGGGATTATATGTCATTTCGAGTGGGGAGCCTACTTATTGGCCTACTGACGTAAGAAAAATTCCAGATGTTATAGATTTTGGCGTCACGAAAAATATTCATAGGGACTTAATTCACGTAGAGGGCTATCTAGATCCCCCGATCACTCTCCCACAATAGTTACAATTTTCAACCCACTAAGGAGTGATTTAACTAACTCATATGTGAAAAGGATTAATAGGGTCAACTGGCTAGGATTCAAAAAATATGTTAGTAGTCACTGCGTAGAAAACATTCAGCTAAGATCACCTGATGATATTGAATATAATATTGCCAATCTTAACGAAAATATTAAAAAGGCTGCTGAACGTGCCACTCACTACCTCCTATCCACAGACTGGCTTTAATAGAATTTATTCTACGGAAATTGAACGTCTTGTATGTGAAAAAAGGAGTGCTAGAAGAGAATGGCAACAACACAGATCACCCCTAAATAAAATCAGACTTAAAGACTGTACTAAGCGACTCAAAGAGCTGCTATCGGCGGAAAAAACTGCATTACTGGAAAAGTATTTAAAATGTCTTGATGTAACGTCAGCATCTAATTACTCTTTATGGCGCGCTACTAGAAATCTTAAAATACCCGGTGGGCAAGAAGCGATAATGAGAAGGGTAACTTATTTTCTGAGCATTCAAAATCTGTATTCACTCCCAATTCATGTACGGGTGCTGCCGATTTACCAACTTTAGTTTCTCTACTTCCTCGCCCCTTAAGGTGGAGATGCGTGAACATAAAAAATAATTGCTGAACTCGACCCGAAGAAAACTCCAGGTATTTATTGATGGCATTAGTAACAAGATGCTGATGAACTTGCCTCATATTGCAATAAGAATCTTGCTATTTATTTTTAATGCCATTTTACGAATGCAGTATTTTCCACATAACTGGAAAATAAAATAAAAATGATTCCAAAGCCGGGCAAAGATCTTACCAAGGCTGAGTTATATAAGCCCATAAGCTTACTATCAACAATTTCAAAGCTTTTCGAAAAGCTGCTCATGACTAAACTGTCCAAAATTTTAGCTGATAATGGGTGCATCCGGGACCATCAATTTGCTTTTAGAAGTCAGCATAGCACCATTGAACAAACGCATAGATTGGTCCAAGTTGTAAGAAGAACATTTGAGGAAAAGAAGTATTGTTCTGCTCTCTTTATTGATGCTTCTCAGGCATTTGATAAAGTATGGCACGAAGGCCTATTCTTAAAATTGAAGACCTACCTACCAATAAACATACAAAAGCTTTTGGAAAGTTATATTGTTGATAGGAAGTTCACCGTTGTGGAAGGAGAGTTCACGAGTGTGCCCGAATCTATATCTTCCGGTGGGCCACAGGGTAGTATTCTGGGGCTAGTCTTGTATTTAATATATACTTGTGATATGCTTATGAGCAATGACATCCACACTTCTACATTTGCCGATGATACAGCCGGTATAAGTATGCACAAAAACGCTGATGAGGCATCCCGCAATCTCCAAGCACACATTACCCAGCTTCAAATATGTTTGGACTTATGGAGAATTTAAGTAAATGAACAAAAAATTGTTCATATAACGTTTACCCTAAGAAGAGATACTTGATCCCCCATTCGAATCAACAATCAAAATATTCTTCAACATTCTCAAGTGAAATACCTTGGTATACATCTTGATCGAAGGCTTACATGGAAATATCATACTGACTCTAAGTTAACCCAAATGAAACTTAAATTAACTCAAATATATTGGTTAGTTGGCAGAAATTCAACAATCAGCCTAGACTGCAAACTTTTGATATACAAGTCGCTTTTGAAGCCAATATGGTGCTATGGAATTCAGCTATGCGGCACTGCTTCAGCTTCAAATGTTGAGAAAATCCAACGAGGGTAAAACAAAATTTTACGTTTGATAACATCGGCTCCATGGTACATCAAAAATTCAAATATACATTGTGATTTAAATATGGCACTAGTGACTGAAGAAATTGCAAAATACGCCGGCAAATATTTAACAAGACTCGAGTCACATCTTAGTCCGCTTGCTCGTAATATTTTGAACTTTACTGGGCACATCCGCCTAAAAAAGAGGGACACCAGGACTCTTATATTCAACACTCCAGATGGGACTGCTTGAAAATACTTCTTTTTTTTCCTTTTTGATTATCACTACTAATGTATTACTTATAACCAGGGAAACCGCAAATATGCAATTGCATGTTTTTTCTTGTGCGACGTATTCATATAGGGACAAGATATTTATCCGCTTCAGAACTTTTTATTAATTTTGGCATCGATTTGTTGGTGCATATTTTTGCATATTTTTCCCTTTTAAGAATATTTTTACATATTTTGCCCTTTAAAGCATGTTTTTGCATTTATCACTCTAATACGCATATTTTTTAGCATATTTTCTAGTTTTTAGAGCATAATTTACGCTTTTAGGGCATATTTTGAAATTAAATAAATAAAATAATATAAATAAAACTTTTTATTTTAATTTGCTTACAAGCTTAAGTGTTGCACAAAATTTTAATTTTTATTTTTCGCCATATAAGTCTCATTTCTAATGTTCCATATAGTGTATAAATTTTCGTAGTTATTACGGACGTTAGTTTTAATAAAAAATTCGGTTTTTCTATTTGTGACGGACTCTACCCCGAGTAGACGTTGAAGGAACATTGTCAATATATAAACGTTTATTTAGATGTGTCATGCAACAATTTTATTTAAAAATCTATATTGACCTAGATTGTTGTTTATTGCAATAAATATTATGCATACAAATCTTGTCTTATTTATCGAAAATATAGTTCCAAAGTTTTAATTCTGATATCGTGATCTCTTTTGAACTTGAAGCTTAATTTTTACGAGATTATCAACAAAAAATTATTTGTATTATTTGCTTTAGTCAAAATATGTATGGCTATTTTGTTTCAACGTTCACTTCAAACCCAGATTATTGTTTTTAATACGGCAGTTATTTTGTTAATTTTTTTTGTTTGCTTTTTTGCTTATTTTATATGCAAATGTTGTTGAATTTTTTAATCAAAAATATATTTTCATTTCAAATAAACCAATTTATTTTACAATAATTGAAATTTATTTGCTGGTAGTTTAGCATGTCTATATACGTATTTCATTGGCGCTTGAACCAAATCATCAGTAGACTTCAACCACAATTGTTAACAGTCGCAAACCTCTTACTTTGTGCACAGACTTTCGAAAACTATATGAGAATTCATAAAAACATGCTTAGTTGGATTTGAAGCTGATACAAAACCCAGCAAATAATTTACATTCAGGTGAACTCATTTTATTTTTCTACATCCTTATACAATTAGAAATCCATCGCATAACAATAAAAGTATTTACAAATGTTCTTCTTATAAATTGAACCAATCTATGAGTTTGTTCAATGGTGCTATGCTTCTAAAGCCAAATTGATTGTCCGGTATGCACCCACTACTAACTAGAATTGGGGACAATTTTATCATGAGCAGTTTTTCGAAAAGTTTTGAAATTGTTGATAGCAGACTTATTGACCTGTATGACTCAGCCTTGGTAAGGTCTTTGCCTGCCTTTGGCATCATTTTGGCAAGCTTCCAGCTGTGTGGATAATACTCCAGTCGTAAAATTGCGTTAAAAATAAATAACAGAAGTCTAATTGCAATACGAGGCAACTTTATTAGCATCTGGTTACTAATTCCATCAATACCCGGAGCTTTCTTCGGGTTAAGTTCAACAATAAGTTTTTGTACATCACGCGTTCTAAATTTTATTGGTCGAGGGGTTATCGCAACGACATTTGGCAAATCAATAACACCAGTACATGTGTTAAGGGTAAATACTGATTTTAAATGCTCAGCAAATATTTTACCTTTTTCAGTATCGCTTCTTGCCCAATCTCCGGTTAATGTACGCAGAGGTTGTTTAAGCTCAACAGGTGTTTTAAGCTTTCCAACAGCGCCACAAAGAGTAATTAGATGCTGGTGTGACATCAAGACCTTCCAGATAGTTTTTAAAAGATGCAGTTTTTTCAAATGCAAGCAAGTCGTGGAGTCGTTTAGTGCACTCTTTAAATCTGATTTTATGTTGGGGCGATCTGTGCTGTTGCCATTCTTCTTGCTCTTCTTTTTTTACTTACGAGACGTTCAATATCCGTAGAGTAAATGCTATTAAATCCAGTCTGGTGGTGGGAGGTAGTGGCATGTTCAGCAGCTTGTTTTATATATTTGATAAGATTGCCAATGTTAAATTCAATATCTTGGGATGTTCTTAGCGTAATGTTTTCCGTACAATGACTACTGAGATATAATCTGAACCCCAGCCAATCAACACGGTTGATCGCTTTCACATATGGGTGAGGTAAGTCACTTCTTAGTGGGCTACAAATTGTAACGATCGTGGGAGAGTGATCATGACTCCAAAATCTATAACATCCGGAATTTATTATATGTCCGTAGGCCAGTAAGTGGGCTCCCCACTCAAAATGACGTCCAAGTCCATTTTTGAAATTGTGTTGAACAATGCCCGACCTCTAGGTGTAATAAGACGCGAACCCCAGAACGTATGTTTTGCATTGTAGTCGCCAGCTGCTACGAAGCAAGGCCCAAGAGATTTGTAGAAGTCCTCGTATTGATCCTCAGTAATTGCGAACCTAGGAGGGGAGTAAATTGATGATATGACAAAATTTGAGCAAAAATTTTCGGCACAAATATTCGTTGCTTGTAAATGTTCTTCACAAATGTTGTCAATAATATAATGTTTGAGTCTTGACTTTATTAAAATTGCTGATCCACCGCATGTTCTTCCTCTCGGGTTCTTTGAATCATATAAGGTTTAGCCATAAATTTTAAAAAGGTTTCTCGAAGTCAAATGAGTCTCAGAGACCAACATTATATCAATATTTTTTTCCGTGAGGAAGTGCTCAAAATCATTTTTATGATGGCGAATGCCGTTTGCGTTCCAGATGTTAGTGGTTTGTTAACTAAAGCTTGAAGCAATGTATTCTGCATTCGCAGCATTTCTTGCATCATGCTAGTCGTATTTGTTGTAAAATTGTTTATAGTTTGCACCAGATTTTCAATAGTACCTTCAAGGCGATTTAAATTAAAGCCTGAGTTTGTATTTGTTGAAGTATTTGGCCGTGAAACATTTTGTGCGGGTATAAAGCTTGTCTTAGCAGCATCGGCATACGATACACGTGAATTAACTGGTTGGCTCACTTGGGCAAGAGTGGCGGAGTAAGCGTTTAATGTTTGTGCTGGAGCTACTTTAGGTTTTTGCCCCATAGTGTTTTTAACGAAAGAATATACAGGACATCCTCTATAGTTAGCGGTGTGATTACCTCCAATTGCTGCATTTTCTTCTGCTTGATCTTTTGGTTCACTACAACTAGCAGTACCGTGCAATTTACCGAAAATAACACAAACTGTAGGTAATTTGCAGTAAGTTTTGTGTGGCCATATTCTTGACAATTATGGCACTGTACGGGTCCAGAATGCTTGTGTGGTTCTTTAACTACTATTTTTCGGTATAAAAGATATTTTAAATTATAAATTGGGTGCGTCTCATTTTTTCTCAATTTTATATCATTCGGCTCAAGTTCAACGCGAAATAGAGGCTGGGGGATCTTCTCCCTATTTATTATATTGGAAACATTTTTTACCTTAAATCCCTGGAGGACGAGTGCATCTTTTATTTCTTCGGGAACAACATAAGAATCTATGCCCTTCAATACGATCTGCAGGCCTTTAGCACTCTTAAGCTGGTATGTGTAGAAACTTGTTTTATTTTTTTCAAATTCAGAAACCATTTTGGGGAAATCTGTTTCGTCATAAATTTAAATTTTCGTTTCATCGATATTGCGACGTTTTATTGGAACAATGTGAAATTTATTCTCACCAATGACCGAAATTAATTTCTTTTTATTTATTTATTTATTTATTTGTCTATGGAATAGTAATCCTTAGGGCACTGCTACACGTTCAATATATATTGTGATATTTGTCAGTATTTACGTTATTTTTGTGGTGTGCGGATCGTTTATTAATAATAAATTTATTAATAAGCTTAAAGGCTGGAACAGAATAGTAGCTGTAGTACAACGTAACGAGTAGCGCTGCAAGCTGTCAATCGCATTGGCGATTTGTAATAAATTGGAGGGCTTGCTTCTGATTTTGCAACTCCTCGCGAATTTTTGCAAAGTTTGCGATATTAGTAACTTTTTCATGTTTTCAGCATCCTGAGAGTTTCGCCGATTTTTAAACAATATTAAACTTCGTTATTATCCCGCTGTTAGTAAGTTCTAGCAAATTTTCGTAATATTCGCAATTTTTTTGCATTCCTTAGAGTTTTTGAGATTTTTAGTCAATATTATGACTTATTAAAAATTTTGCAATTTTTAGCATTTTCATGATATTAGATCGCGATACTTTAATAAAAATTGAAATAAAACAAATAAAATAAAAGACGAGGTGAAAAAAATTAACAAATAAAAAGTAAAAAAGTTAATTACATTTGTGTAAAGTTTGTGTTAATAAAGGTAATGGCAGAAGATAGTGAAAGCAAGTGGGTTTTGCCTGTGGAATCGGAATTAACGACCGAAAAAAATATTTTAAGACTTTATTTTTAATTTGGAGGCATTGCCGGAGTTGTGGGACTCGTCGGCTAAAGGCTGGAACAGAATAAAGTAGTTGTACTAGTAGCTGAAGCTGACGACGTAACTAGTAGCGCAGCAAGAAAAAATGTGAACAGAATATTGAAGCTTTCTGCATGGTTTCCAAATATGTAACTTCTTAAAAAACTTGTAAGATTATACAAGAATAATATGTGAATTTGTTCAATTCACATGCTCGAATTAACGTCGTATGTGTTGTCTAAAAATCAATAAAAATTGCTAAATATCTGATAACTAACACCAGAAAATACATTCTTCTTAAGGTGCGTTTTCTTAAGCAACGAAATTTCGAAAATTCGCAAAAATCGCAATATTGGAAAGAAACACTAAAATTTATTAAAACTCGGTAAAACTGTAAGGCAAGCAAACATTCCGGTAAAGTCGCGAAAATTATGAAAATTTGCAAAAAAAAACTTGCTAAAATTTTAACGATTGCAAAGCACAAAATTGATTAAAAACCCTAAAAATATAAGATAGAAAAAAAATTTGGGAAAATTACAACTATCGCGAAAAAATCGATAAATCGGGAAAAGTTGCAAAATTTTAAACAAGATATAATATTGATTACAAATCGGTAAAATTGTAAGAAATGCAAAAAGTTCGGTAAAAATCGTGAAAAAGACGAAAATTCGTAAAAAGTAGGATGATAACAAAGTCTAATATCGCTTAAAAATCGGCAAAAATGTTAGAACTCAGAAAACATAAAAAATTCGCTTTTTCGCGAAGTTTGCAAAAAATTGCGAAAAGTTGCAAAATTTTAAGTAAGTCATAATATTGACTAAAAATCTCAAAAACTCTAAGGAATGCAAAAAAATCGCGAAAATTACGAAAATGTGCAAGAACTTACTAACAGCGGGATAATAACGAAGTTTAATATTGTTTAAAAATCGGCG
The DNA here is from genome assembly GCA_944452675.1 of Tachina lurida. Classification (NCBI taxonomy): domain Eukaryota; kingdom Metazoa; phylum Arthropoda; class Insecta; order Diptera; family Tachinidae; genus Tachina; species Tachina lurida. Next base: position 103,156,017 of record OX101753.1, on the reverse strand, counting down.
AAACTCTCAGGAAGCTGAAAACATGCAAAAGTTACTAATGTCGCAAACTTTGCAAAAATTCGAGAGAAGCAAGCCTACAATTTATTAGAAATCGCCAATGCGATTGACAGCTTGCAGCGCTACTCGTTACGTTGTACTGCAGCTACTATTCTGTTCCAGCCTTTAAGCTTATTAATAAATTTACTATTAATAAACGATCCGCACAGCAAAAAAATAACGTAAATACTGACGCGATAAATATTGAACGTGTAGCATACGCTCGTGATCCATCAATCCACTAAAATGGATTGCGATCCAAATATCACAATATATATTGAACGTGTAGCAGTGCCCTTACAGACATTTTAAATTAACAAATACCTACATATGTTAACAAAATAATATACATACATATCTATATTACATAATATTGAGCAAAAATTCAAAATTTTTTGTTTTTTTTAATGCATGATTTTTATTTATTGTATCTTCATATATGAACTAACAATAAGTATTCAAATCTTAAATCTAAAAATATAATTAGGCCCGACCAGTGTCGGACATAAGCTTAGTAATAGTTATATATAATACATAAGTAGTGATAGTCAAAAGGAAAAAAATAAAAGTATTTTCAAGAAGTCCCATCTGGAGTGCTATGAATAAGAGTCCTTGTGTCCCCCTTTTTTAGGCGGATGTGTCCAGCAAAGTTCAAAATATTACGAGCAAGCGGATTAGGATGTGACTTGAGTTTTGTTAAATATTTGCCTGCGTATTTTGCAATTTCTTCGGTCACTAGTGGCATATTTAAATCACGATGTATATTTGAATATTTTATATACCATGGAGCCAATGTTATTAACCGTAAAATTTTGTTTTGCCTTCGTTGGATTCTCTCGAAATTAGAAGCTGAAGCAGTGCCCCATAACTGTATTCCGTAGCACCATATTGGTTTCAAAATCGACTTGTATATTAAAAGTTTACAATCTAGACTGAGTGTTGAATTTCTACCAATAAGCCAATGTATCTGAGTTAATTTCAGTTTCATTTGTGTTAGCTTTGAGTCAATATGGGGCTTCCATGTAAGCCGTCGATCAAGGTGTATACCAAGGTATTTTACGTGTGAATGTTCAAGAACAGCTTGATTGTTGATTCGAATTGGCGAACAAGTATCTCTTCGCAGGGTAAAAGTTACCTGGACACACTTTTGCTCGTTTACTTTGATTCTCCATAAATTTAACCATAGTTCCAGTTGTGTAATATGTTCTTGTAGATATCGGGAAGCCTCGTGAGGGTTTTCGTGCATACTAAGGCAGGCTGTATCATCGGCAAACATAGATGTGTGGATATTGCTGCTCAAAGGCATATCACAAGTGTAAATCATATACGAAACTGGCCCCAGTATACTCCGCTGTGGCACACCGGATGAGATTATTTCAGGCGTACTCATAAAGTCTCCTTCCACAACAGTGAACTTCCGAGAAATAATGTAACTTTCCAGCAGATTTAGAATGTTTATTGGTATGTAAGTCTTTAACTTTAAAATAAGGCCTCCATGCCACACTTTATAAAATGCCTGAGAAACGTCAATGAACAGCGCAGAGCAATACTTTTTTTCTTCAAAAGTTTTTCTTATAAATTGAACCAATCTATGAGTTTATTCAATGGTGCTATGCAGACTTCTAAATCCAAATTGATGATCCGGTATGCACTCATTATCAGTTAGAATTGGGGACAATTTTATCATGAGTAACTTTTCAAAGAGCTCTGACATTGTTGACAGTAAACTTATTGGCCTATATGACTCAGCTTTGGTAAGATCTTTTCCCGGCTTTGGAATCATTTTACCCTTGGCAAGCTTCCAGCTGTGTGGATAATACTCCAGTCATAAAATGGCGTTAAAAATAAATAACAGGATTCTAATTGCAGTACGAGGCAACTTTATTAGCATCTGGTTACTAATTCCATCAATACCTGGAGCTTTCTTCGGGTTAAGCTCAGTAATTAGTTTTTGTACATCACACGTTCTAAATTTTATGGGTCAAGGGGGTAGCGCCCCTACATTCGGCAAATCAATAACACCAGTACTGATTTTAAATGCTCAACAAATATTTTACCTTTTTCAGTATCGCTTCTTGCCCAACCCCCTGTAGATGTACGCAGATGTGGTTTAAACGCAACAGGTGATTTAAGCTTTCTAGCAGCGCGCCACAAAGAGTAATTAGATGCTGGATTGGCATCAAGACCTTCCAGATAGTTTTTAAAAGATGCAGTTTTTTCAAATGCAAGCAAGTCTTGGAGTCGTTTAGTGCACTCCTTAAATCTGATTTTATGTTGGGACGATCTGTGCTGTTGCCATTCCCTCCTAGCTCTTTTTTTCACTTACGAGACCTTCAATATCCGTAGAATAAATTCTATTAAATCCAGTCTGCGGGTAGGAGAAAAGTCGCATGTTCAGCAGCCTGTTTTATATTTTTGATAAGATTGCCAATGTTAAATTCAATATCTTCGGATGTTCTTAGCGTAATGTTTTCCGTACAATGAGTACTGAGATATTTTGTGAACCCCAGCCAATTAGCACGCTTGATCGTCTTCACATACGGAAGAGGAAAGTCACTACTTAGTGGGCTACAAATTGTAACGATCGTGGGAGAGTGATCGGAGGAAAGATCTTGAGACGCTTCAACATGAACTAGTTCCCTAGAAATATATTTCATGACTCCAAAATCTATAACATCTGGAATTTTTTTTATGTCCGTAGGCCAGTAAGTGGGCTCCCCACTCGAAATGACGTCCAAGCCTATTTTTGAAATTGTGTTGAACAATGCCCGACCTCTAGGTGTAATAAGACGCGAACCCCAGAACGTATGATTTGTATTGTAGCCGCCAGCTGCTACGAAGCAAGGGCCAAGGGATTTGTAGAAATCCTCGTATTGGTCCTCAGTAATTGCAAATCTAGGAGGGGAGTAAATTGATGATATGACAAAATGAGTGCAAAAATTTTCGACACAAATATTCGTTGCTTGTAAATGTTCTTCACAAATGTTGTCAATAATATAATGTTTGAGACTTGACTTTATTAAAATTGCTGATCCACCGCATGTTCTTCCTCTCGGGTTCTTTGAATCATATAAGGTTTAGCCATAAGTTTTAAAAAGGCTTCTCGAAGTCAAATGAGTCTCAGAGACCAACATTATATCAATATTTTTTTCCGTGAGGAAGTGCTCAAAATCATTTTTATGTTGGCGAATGCCGTTTGCGTTCCAAAAACCTACTTTATACATGTTAGTGGTTTATTAACTAAAGCTTGAAGCAATGTATTCTGCATTCGCAGCATTTCTTGCATCATGCTAGTCATATTTGCTGTAAAATTGTTTATAGTTTGCACCAGATTTTCAATAGTAGCTTCAAGGCGATTAATATTAAGGTCTGAGTTTGTATTTTTTGAAGTATTTGGACATGAAACATTTTGTGTGGGAATAGAGCTTGTCTTTGCAGCATCGGCATACGATACACGTGAATTAACTGGTTGGCTCACTTGGGAAATAGTGGCGGAGTAAGTGTTTGCTGTTTGTGCTGGAGCTACTTTAGGTTTTTTCCCCATAGTGTTTTTAACGAAGGAATATACAGGACATCCTCTATAGTTAGCGGTGTGATTACCTCCACAATTACTGCATTTTTTTCTGCTTGATCTTTTAGTTTAGTACAACTAGCAGTACCGTGCAATTCACCGCAAATAACACAAACTGTAGGTAATTTGCAGTAGGTTTTTGTGTGGCCATATTCTTGACAATTATGGCACTGTACGGGTCCAGAACGCTTGTGTTGTTCTTCAACTGTTATTTTTCGGTATAAAAGATATTTTAAATTATAAATTGGGTGCGTCTCATTTTTTCTCAATTTTATATCATTCGGCTCAAGTTCAACGCGAAATAGAGGCTGGGGGATCTTCTCCCTATTTATTATATTTGAAAAATTTTTCACCTTGAATCCCTGGAGGACGAGTGCATCTTTTATTTCTTCGGGAACAACATAAAAATCTCTGCCCTTCAATACGATCTGCAGACCTTTAGCACTCTTGAGCTGGTATGTATAGAAACTTGTTCTATTTTTTTTTTTTTAAATTCAAAAACCATTTTGCGGAAATCTGTTTCGTCATAAATTTGAATTTTCGTTTCATCGATATTGCCACGTTTTATTGGAACAATGTGAAATTTATTCTCACCAATGACCGAAATTAATTTCTTAATAAGAGCGTTTGAATTTTTTTCTCTCAAATAGATTGATGGCGGCTTGGAGGTTTTGTTCGCGGATATATCAGGTGTGTCGTTGTCATCTTGCAATATTTGAAAACGATTAGTGGAGGATGCGCTGTTAACCCTAGATACCTTTGAAGCAGATGCAATTTTAGTAGAATTTGGGCTTCGCCCGCGCTTTCCCACAATAATATAACGGTCCATTCCGACTTGGACCTTTGTTTTTGGGCTACTCTTATTTACAGTGACTAATTGGGTAAGTGATGAATCGGATGATATCGCTGATTTAAATGACGAAGTAGCAGGCAACTGTAATGTTAACGAATCACTAGTTGGCATTAGACAAAACGAAGTTGATCGCTGACGAAAAATTGGCTTAGCCGTTAAAAAAAGTCTATCATTAGGTTTTTTATTTATTTTATTTAAATTAAGATCATCAGAACTCACAGTAAGTCTATTATCAGATTTTTTATTTTTATTGTTATCATTAAGATCATCAGAGCTCACAGTAAGATAGGCATTTCTACCGTTATAACTCACTTCAAAATTATTTGTTTTTGAGGTACTCATATAGAGTATTCCTCAAGGGCACTTTGAGTTATTTTGTTTGTGGTTGGTTTTGTTTTTTTTTGCTGTTTTAGTTATTACTGTCTATGTAAAAAATATTACCAAAGCAAAAAAGCATGTTTATCAAAGTTAATGTACAACGAATACTATGTACTACAAATATTTTTTGTAGGTTTTTGTTTTGTTTGTATGTAAAAAAAATTCCGCTAATTCGTCTGTTCACTATGAAGGTACAACGAGAACTGAAAAATTTTATATTATAAAATTAAAATAATTTACAAAAATATAAGTTACAATAAGTTACGAGTTTAAATGTATTAATAGACTATTTTTGATATCAGTAGGGCATGCAGAATAATCAATGAATTTATAAAAATTGTTGAAATCGTTACACATCCTTCTCAGTGGATCAGCATTAGCATAGTTAACTCTAACAAATATAACCGATAAAGGAATTAGATGACGTGAAGAGCGTTTTGGAACATTAAAATTGGTAATTAAAAAAACCAGAGCATACGTTGCCATTAATTATATTGAGAAGAAACGAGATGTTTAGCACAATTCGGCGGCTTTTAAGGGATGGTAGCTTGATTAGAGCAAGCCTTGCAGAATAAGTTGGCATATTTCTGGGATTAAAGTTTAGTCCACGAAGACAGTAAATCAGAAACTCTTTTTGCACTGATTCAATAGTGTCAGAATGTTTATTATAGATAGGATCCCATATTACCGATCCATACTCCAGTACAGGCCTTACGAGCGAAGCATACAGATTTTTCGTAATGTATGTATCATTAAACTCTTTAGCCCATCGTTTTATGAAACCAAGTAATCCTCTAGCCTTGTCATATTTATATGAGAAATAAAATTCAGTTTAGCATCCAATAAAATACCCAGGTCCATGATATTATCGACAAACTCTAGCTGATAGTTTTCAACAGAGTAATAAGCAGCTATGGGACAATTACGAACAAAACGCATATATTTGCATTTCTTTAAGTTGAGTTACATGAGATTAATTTTGCACCAGATGATAAACGAATTTAAGTCATTTTGTAGAAGTTGTTGCTCATATTTTTGACGGTAACAGGGAAAAAGTTTTACATCATTAGCGTACATCAAACCGTTGGATGAAAGAAAAACATCAGGTAAATCGTTGATAAACAATGTAAAAAGAAGTGGGCCAAGGTGACTTCCCTGAGGAACTCCAGAAAGAACATCAATGTATCTAGAAAATGCATTATTAAAACAAACGATTTGTTTTCTAGTTAATTATTATTTTTCGAACTGTATTTGTTTCTTAAATTCTTATGAATTGAATTAGGCTACTGTTCGTAACGCATAGTTAGTAAGGAATAAACGACAATGGTAAGAATGTTGTAATATATATGGAAGATGGTAAATTTTGAGCCTTCATTACCTAACATATATATGAGCAAATTGAAAAATGCAATGAATCAAACCAATTCACATATTCCATTTGCAATAAAGTTTCGTATATAAGGCACATATCTACATCAACTGACACCACACACAGTGGACCAAAACACAGAAGAACGCTGATGAGGAAGGTTTAGTGGCCTTCGAAAACGGCTGGCTGTTCTGTTCAACTATGTGTTGTTGTCAGAATATTTACAACTAACTTGGATGTTATTTGTTCATTAATAATTATCACATGTAATTTGGCTTAAAAAGCGTTACGAACAGTAGCCTAATTCAATTCATAAAAATTTAAGAAACAAATACAGTTCGAAAAATAATAATTAAATTAACTAAAATTAATAGTCATTGGCTTGTGGCAAAAATCAAAAATAAAAATATACTTAATAGTAACAAACCAAAAAAGTTTGTCTTAAGTAGAACAAAAATAAGCAAATTAACAAACATGTGCATAGTTAGTAAGGAACATACGACAATGGTAAGACTGTTGTAATATATATGGAAGATGGTAAATTTTGAGCCTTCATTACCTAACATATATATGAGCAAATTGAAAAATGCAATGAATTAAACCAATTCACATATTCCATTTGCAATAAAGTTTCATATATAAGGCAGACATCTACATCAACTGACACCACACACAGTGGACCAAAACACAGAAGAACGCTGATGAGGAAGGTTAAGTGGCTTTCGAAAACGGCTGGCTGTTCCGTTCAACTATGTGTTGTTGTCAGAATATTTATAACTAACTTGGATGTTATTTGTTCATTAATAATTATCACATGTAATTTGGCTTAAAAAGCGTTACGAACAGTAGCCTAATTCAATTCATAAGGATTTGTTTTCTATTGCTTAGATATGAATAAATCCATTTAGTACCAATATCCGTAAAACCCAGTAAATGTAGTTTAGTTATCAAAAGCCTATGATTAACTTTATCAAAGGCCTTACTGAAGTCAGTATATATTACATCAGTTTGTTTTTGTTGCAGAAATCCTCGATAAATAACAGCCGTAAGATGAAGAAGATTTGTAGTTGTGGAACATCTTTTTTGAAACCCGTGTTGATAGGGGAAATCAAATTTGCAACTTGATAACATAAACTCTCTGTAATGATTTTTTCAAAAACTTTTGGAATAACACTCAGTTTTGCAATACCACGATAATTTGCAATATCAGCTTTATTTCCTGATTTAAACAGTGGAATAATAAACGAGATTTTCCATGCACTCGGAAATGTACCATATTTGATAGAGGTATTAAATAATAGTGCTAAAGGGAAAGCAATAGATTCCACGCAGTTGATTAAAATGTTGCTTGGTTTTTTATCAGGACCAGAGTTAAACGAAAACTTAAGACTTTTTAATTCCTTAGAGATTTTTGGAATGTCAGTAAATGAAATAGATGTTGCTAGGTTGGCACATATTTTGAATGAATAATTACGCGATACGTCATAGGATGCATTTGAATAAGTTGTAGAGAAAAAATCAGCAAATAAATTACTTATGATATGATCGCCCCTGGATTCCGTTAGTTGAAACTTCAGATAAGAAGGGAAGTTATTTGTTTTTTTCTTACAGTTAACAAATTTATAAAACGATTTTGGATTGTATTTAAAATTGTACTTCATTGTATTTATATAGTTGGTGTAACACGATTTATTAAGCGAGGAGTAAAAAGCACGACTTGTAGAGTACATTAAGTAGTCAAAAGAGGAGCCAGATTGTTTGTATTTTCTATAGTATTTGTTTTTTTTGTTTTTAGCTTGAGCTAAACGTTTATTGTTCCAAGGTGGACCAGTTCTTTGCCTAGGTATAGATTTTGAAACACATAAATCAATAAAAGAATACAATTTATTGTAGACGGCATTGCACATCTGATCAACTACGTTATAGCATCCTAATATGTTGTGCCAGTCTGTTTCAATAAGCAGCTGAGTTAACATATCGTAATTAGTATGTTTGAACGAGTATATTTTTTGATTTATAATTGACGTTTGTTCGACGGGTTTATTTGGAATTGAGAAGATTAATTCAGTTGTGGGATGGTAAGCATCTTCAGGAGTAGTGATGGGTGATGAACGCTTAATGAAGCAATCAGATACGTCATTCACAAAAATTAGATCTAATATTCTACCGCAGTTATTAGTAATGCCATTAATTTGGTATAGGCTGAGATCACACAAGACGTTTAAACAATCATCGTAGCACAGGGTATACCAGAGGTGACACGAGACGGAAGAAAATTGCGTTTTCTTTACGTCTCGCTCACACAGTCATCAAATCCTCTTTAATGATTTTCGTATGCCATTTTTGTAAAATATTTTCGTGTTGTGCTTTGTTGCCTCATTCGCTGTGTGATTTTGGTAAGTAATAGCTGAAAATTTTTTATTTTTGAAGAAATATGTTTTAAATTTAATTTATTTGCAGATTTTTGTGAGAAAAACACAATCTTGGTTGAAATTAAAGGTGAGTAGTTTCTGAAATTGATAATTTGTGTCTGTATATTGTCATAATAACTAGTTTTTTCTCTATATTTTCAGAAGCACATTTTTGGCAAAGCTGAAAAATGTGAGTAAAAAACTATAATTTTATCTAATATATGCATATTAATTTAAATACTTTTAATTTCTTAGGACCAACAAATGCATAAAAGGCTGCCCGCCTGGGGAGAAGCTGCACAACTGCCAACTGGCTGAAAAGTTTTCTCAACCAATTTTGCAAGCAACATTTTGTACCTACACATACCTGTCTTGTGCTGCGCGGCAGCATGAGCTGCCATGGCCAAAACGCCTTTAATCAATTGCACATCCAATTGGACGTCGCTTCTGTGAACTCACGTGTTCGGCGCAGACCGAGAAAACCATGGGTCTCTTCCGGCAGCGGTAAAATTACCCTTACGACTTGTTCCATGGATGTGACAAAAATCAACAAACTGCCGTTTCTTCCACATCAACTTCTACTTCAAATGCGGTTGCAAACTCCGTAACGTGCAAACGTCAATTGAAGGAGGATGGACACGAATATAAACCCGATAAGTATGTTTTTAAAACAAAAGCTAAGCCACCATCAGAGAACGGCGACGATGATAGTATGTATTGAAATGAGTGATGACTAAACGCATATACGACAATTTCAGCTATAATGAAGATGATGTCTTAGCTGAATATGATATTAACGATTAGGACGATGAAAAATTGGCCCAAATGAAAATGTAACGCCAAATCGAACAAAAACGTTTGGAAGCCCAACAGCAGAGGCAGCAACAAGTCAAATCGTTTGAAACTGCATTTATACAGGCTTCTGCCAAAATTAGAGATGCATTTACTATATCATCAAAGACAATTAAAAAAAATTGTAAGTATATTGGAACTACATACTTAGGCTCATGTGAAAATAATTTTAACTTAATTGCAGCAGCAGCAAGAGTATCATTCATCCTCAGTATCATTCACCCTCTCGTCTCTCTATGCTCGAAACATGCCTGCTACATATTTTACATATTTTTGTATATACAGCTTTTATCGTTTTCAAGTCTTACCGTAATTGTAATATAAATGCTTTCCTTTGAACTAAAAACACTAAAATTTAATTATTTATTTTTATAAGTTTTTATTTGTGTTTAATGCAATATTCAACTCTTTTTTTGTGCATTTATATAACTGGAATTGTACTCTTTTACTAGTTTTACATTTTTTAAATAAACATTTTGACAACACAATAATAAATTCAATTAAGTATTAATATAAATTGAATTCAATATAAGTGTATTTAATTAAAATTTAAAAACAAAATAGAAAAATAAAATGCATGAATTTATTTGCAAAATAAAATAAGTTGTTTTTAATTATCTACATAAAGAAAAATTCAAACGAACTTAATCTATTCACCCTTATCGGGAATAAAAGGCAAACATTTTGTTCACCTGAAATATTTTCCATGAACAAGAAATGGTGCACAAAATGGAAAATAGTATACTGACAACAACTCAAACTTTGGCAATCACTGTTTTAGGGAAAGGGAACACATTCCACGCGAGCTTTCATTACCGATAATTGAGAATAATACCTCCATCTTTTCATAAATCAATTTCATTATTTTTCCGAAATTGAAAAGTTTGTTCAAATAATGTACATATAACCACAGTGGACATAGCATAACATCCGGATGCTTAGAATACCATATTTCAAGCGCACTGAATGATAAAAAGAAACCAAATTATTATTTTCTTTAAATAAATAAAATACTGGTTCATTACCTTCGCAATAGGTATCGTATTATCATCATCAGATGAATGTCTGGCAGCCATCAACCCCAATTCCAAATAAGACACATGACGTACGCCGGAGCAAGTATTTGTCTTTCAATGATTGAGTATATCCATTTGCTACTCATTTTCACCTTTATTTTCTATAAATTTCGTGTTTTTTTATATATTGGCTCAGTTTTCTTATAGACAGGGACTTAATTGTGGCATTTTAACTTTTTATACACACACACACACTATTTACCATTCACAAACAAATCTGATACGTATGTACACATTTTAGTTCCAATAATCTTTTTCACATTATATTTTCCCAATAAATACTTTTAATTTGAATTAATTTAATTTAATATTGTAAAACTAAAATGCTAAAATTTCTTTATTATATTTTCTTTTGTTTGTTTTGATTATTTTGCTAAGCAATTTTCATAACAAACACACACTATTTGTCCCTTTTTAACAGTGATCAAATCAGATGATTTTAGCTTTTTGCATAAGTCAGTTTCTTCAACTCTGGTCTACTTTGTGATCGTAGATTGAACACTGATTTATTTGAACAAAGTATTTATCATCCTGCAGATATCTCCAGGTAACGGATGGCATGTTGAAATCTCCAAAAACAAAAACAGAGTCTCCAATCGAAGCACAACGAGCCAAGTCTGCAATAGCTTCTGCGTGTTTGGTGTATAAAATCTGCGGAGAAGAAGGAGGCACATACGAACAAGAAACATATACTCGTTTACAGTGCAGTTTTATTAAAACTGATACAAATTCAATATCACACGATGAATCTAAAGTTACAAGCTCAGAGGCAAAAATAGATGAAACTGCGATAAGTACACCACCACCAGTAGTTTTGGTACCACGATCACGGCGAAATATATTTGAAATTATTACACAGAATTTCAGAACTTAAAATATTTTCATTTAGCCATGTTTCAGTAAAAATCAAGATATGATGATCTTAGTGAACTTAGTTTTTTGACACATTAGATTCACGTTGTGGGATCACACCTACATTATGTGATCTATTTCTGTACACATATTCACGAACCAGAGTGTGTACTGGCCAGAAGTTTGGTTGAATTAAAATTTTGTATATATCAGCCGAAACCGTAATTTTGAATGAAGATATAGATCTAGGTTCAGAAAAATTGAATTTTTGTGCAGAAATGTTAGGTTCGTTGCCAATTTTATTTTTTACATAATAATGAATAGAATCAGGAGACGTATCACTTGCAAGACGAGAAATAAAAATAGATTTTCTTGGTTCCACTGCTTGAAGCGGCCCATAAACAGTAGCGTCAGGTTCCAATTGCAAGGCACTGTTACTAGAATACTGATCATTATTGGGAGCAGAGTTCACAACAGCTTCAGTATAGCTCTGAGAATCATCACTGGTTTCAATATTTATTGAAGGATATGAATTATCGACTTTTGTCGCAGATGTTGTCGGATTGCACTCAGAAACAGGTTGTTCATCGCGTTTTTTTTTTTTTTTTTTAAAGAGAAGTAACACTCAGGCAATTAATGCCTACTGCTAATACTAGGTGTTACCTTCTTTAGGAAAGGGATAGTGAGAGAGAAGACAGGTGGGGAAAGAAGAGATAGAGGAAAGCTTCATTCTTTTACAACTCTGCTTTTCTCACGTTTTTTTTAATAATGCAGTGTTGCAGCGCCTCTCTGATGTTAAATGGGGCGTATTAATTTTTTGAAGCTGTGTCTTGTAGCCATTTTATTGATTATTTTACTTCGCCGATGATTTTGCTACACAACGAAGAAGGGCGCTCTGATGTTACATTAGGATTAGTATCTGCTGAAGTCGGTATAGTTCAGTGACCAGTGACTATGCCTTCATCACTTGAACTTTCCTACAACAACTGACACAAAGGGACACTAATGCACATCAGAAAAATACGTGGTGTTGTTATTTAATGACTGTCGGATACAGGGATTGAACCCAGGACTTCGGTTTTGTAGTCAACGTGCTAACTACTTCAGCCAACGCCTTATATTCATTATTATTATTGTTATTAGTGTTGTTATAATTATTATTTCTTGGCGAATTACGACGTTTTAGAGACGGTTGCGGAGGGGATTTCAAATTATCCAAAGATGTAAATTCATTAAACAATCTACCATAAGCAGCAATACAATCATTTAATTTAGAAGCTTCATTTTGAATTTCAATAAATTTTGATTTCTGATTATTGAAAAAACGATAAAAATCTACTCCTACTTTCCTGCAGCTACCGCAACACCAAGACAGTCCATTATTCTTCGTAATGGCTTCAGCTACTAATCCAGATAAACCACTACACTTAAAGCGACAGAATTCGTGGCACAGCCAACAAACAATCATTCTATCATCATCGCCTTTAACGCAACAGTTTTTTGCCAAGCAAGCCATTGAAATATTTTTGGGGTTTTAAAGTTCAGTTGTGTAAACAAACAGAATTTAAATAGACGGCAACACTTTTCTTTCACTAACAGAAATTAAAACAAACCAAAGTTATTGTTGTTGTTTATGTATGTTAGCACAGAGGAATGTATATACATATGTATGTAACTTTTTGCTTTTATGTACTCAGCATGTATTTATTTATTGAAGTATGTACTGTTGTTGTAATAATGAAACAGTTTGTAATGTTATATATGTATGTATATTAATTTTGTTATGTACAAGCAAATATTATGTAGATTGTGAAAAGTATGTAAATATGTATGCAGTTTTTTCGAAAGATTGTTATGTTTTATTTTGGTTATATGTATGTAAAAAACAAAACAAAATAAAAAACGGATTACTGTTTGCAAATGATCGAATTTCAGTTTTAAAATATATGTAAATGCGGAGAGGAAGAAAAACACGTCCGAGCACGTCAGCGGCAAAAACTTAAATGTTTTTGAAGAAATAAAAGATGCACTCGTCCTCCAGGGATTTAAGGTAAAATATGTTTCCAATATAATAAATAGGGAGAAGATCCCACAGCCTCTATTTCACGTTGAACTTGAGCCGAATGATATAAACTTGAGAAAAAATGAGACGCACCCAATTTATAATTTAAAATATCTTTTATACCGAAAAATAACAGTTGAAGAACCACACAAGCGTTCTGGACCCGTAAAGTACCATAATTGTCAAGAATATGGGCACACAAAAACTTACTGCAAATTACCTACAGTTTGTGTTATTTTCGGTGAATTGCACGGTACTGCTAGTTGTAGTGAACCAAAAGATCAATCAGAAAAAACATGCAGTAATTGGAGGTAATCACACCGCTAACTATAGAGGATGTCCTGTATATTCTTTCGTTAAAAACACTATAGGGCAAAAACCTAAAGTAGCTCCAGCACAAACATTAAACGCTTACTCCGCCACTCTTGCCCAAGTGAGCCAACCAGTTAATTCACGTGTATCGTATGCCGATGCTGCTAAGACAAGCTCTATACCCGCACAAAATGTTTCACGGCCAAATACTTCAACAAATACAAACTCAGGCTTTAATTTAAATCGCCTTGAAGGTACTATTGAAAATCTGGTGCAAACTTTAAACAATTTTACAACAAATATGACTAGCATGATGCAAGAAATGCTGCGAATGCAGAATACATTGCTTCAAGCTTTAGTTAAAAACCACTAACATGTATAAAATAGGTTTTTGGAACGCAAACGGCATTCGCCAACATAAAAATGATTTTGAGCACTTCCTCACGGAAAAAAATATTGATATAATGTTGGTCTCTGAGACTCATTTGACTTCGAGAAGCCTTTTTAAAATTTATGGCTAAACCTTATATGATTCAAAGAACCCGAGAGGAAGAACATGCGGTGGATCAGCAATTTTAATAAAGTCAAGTCTCAAACATTATATTATTGACAACATTTGTGAAGAACATTTACAAGCAACGAATATTTGTGTCGAAAATTTTTGCTCAAATTTTGTCATATCATCAATTTACTCCCCTCCTAGGTTCGCAATTACTGAGGATCAATACGAGGACTTCTACAAATCTCTTGGCCCTTGCTTTGTAGTAGCTGGCGACTACAATGCAAAACATACGTTCTGGGGTTCGCGTCTTATTACACCTAGAGGTCGGGCATTGTTCAACACAATCTCAAAAATGGGCTTGGACGTCATTTCGAGTGGGGAGCCCACTTACTGGCCTACGGACATACAAGAAATTCCGGATGTTATAGATTTTGGAGTATTGATCACTCTCCCACGATCGTTACAATTTGTAGCCCACTAATAAGTTACTTACCTCACCCATATGTGAAAGCGATCAACCGTGTTGATTGGCTGGGGTTCAGATTATATCTCAGTAGTCATTGTACGGAAAACATTACGCTAAGAACATCCCAAGATATTGAATTTAACATTGGCAATCTTATCAAAAATATAAAACAAGCTGCTGAACATGCCACTACCTCCCACCAGCAGACTGGATTTAATAGCATTTACTCTACGGATATTGAACGTCTCGTAAGTAAGAAAAGAAGAGCAAGAAGAATGGCAACAGCACAGATCGCCCCAACATAAAATCAGATTTAAAGAGTGCACTAAACGACTCCACGACTTGCTTGCATTTGAAAAAACTGCATCTTTTAAAAACTATCTGGAAGGTCTTGATGTCACACCAGCATCTAATTACTCTTTGTGGCGCTGTTAGAAAGCTTAAAACACCTGTTGAGCTTAAACAACCTCTGCGTACATTAACCGGAGATTGGGCAAGAAGCGATACTGAAAAAGGTAAAATATTTGCTGAGCATTTAAAATCAGTATTTACCCTTAACACATGTACTGGTGTTATTGATTTGCCAAATGTCATTGCGCTAACCCCTCGATCAATAAAATTGAGAACGCGTGATGTACAAAAACTTATTGTTGAACTTAACCCGAAGAAAGCTCCGGGTATTGATGGAATTAGTAACCAGATGCTAATAAAGTTGCCTCGTATTGCAATTAGACTTCTGTTATTTATTTTTAACGCAATTTTACGACTGGAGTATTATCCACACAGCTGGAAGCTTGCCAAAATGATTCCAAAGCCAAGCAAAGACCTTACCAAGGCTGAGTCATACAGGCCAATAAGTCTGCTATCAACAATTTCAAAACTTTTCGAAAAACTGCTCATGATAAAATTGTCCCCAATTCTAGTTAGTAGTGGGTGCATACCGGACAATCAATTTGGCTTTAGACGCATAGCACCATTGAACAAACTCATAGATTGGTTCAATTTATAAGAAGAACATTTGAAGAAAAGAAGTATTGTTCTGCGCTGTTTATCGAGGTTTCCCAGGCATTTGATAAAGTGTGGCATGAAGGTCTTATTTTAAAATTTAAATCATATTTATCAATAAATAAAACCATCCGGTGTGCCACAGGGGAGCATACTGGGGCCAGTTTCGTATTTGATTTACACTTGTGATATGCCTTTGAGCAGTAATATCCATACATCTACGTTTGCCGATGATACAGCCTGCCTTAGTATGCACGAAAACCATCACGAGGCTTCTCGATATCTACAAGAACATATTACACAACTGGAACTATGGTTAAATTTATGGAGAATCAAAGTAAACGAGCAAAAGTGTGTCCAGGTAACATTTACCCTGCGAAGAGATACTTGTTCCCCAATTCGAATTAACAATCAAGTTGTTCTTCAGCATTCACACGTAAAATACTTTGGTATACACCTTGATCGACGGCTTACATGTAAGCCCCATATTGACTCAAAGCTAACACAAATGAAATTGAAATTAACTCAGATACATTGGCTGATTGATAGAAATTCAACACTCAGTCTAGATTGCAAACTTTTAATATACAAGTCGATTTTTAAACCAATATGGTGTTACGGAATACAGTTATGGGGCACTGCTTCAGCATCCAATATAGAGAGAATCCAACGAAGGCAAAATAAGATTTTAAGACTAATAACATCGGCTCCATGTTACATTAAAAACTAAAATTTACATCGTGATTTAAATATGCCACTAGGGACTGAAGAAATCGCAAAATACGCAGGCAAATACATAACAAAACTCGAGACCCATCCTAATCCCCTTGCTCGTATTATCTTGAATTTTACTGGACACATCCGCTTAAACAAGAGGGACACAAGGGCTCTAATACTCAACGCTCCAGAAGAAACTGCTTGAATATACTTTTGTTTTTGCTTATCACGACTTATGTATTATTAATAACTTTCACTAAGTTTATGTCCGACACTGGTCGGACCTAATTAATTATATTTAGATTTAAGATTTGAATACTTTTTGTTAGTTCATATTTGAAGATTCAATTAATATATGTATTAAAAAAAATATATATATACCTGTAGGTAGGAGGTAAGCTACACCAAGCCACATTTTTTTTAAAATACTTTTTTATTGTTGGAATCAGATGTTTTTGTTCTCTATCGATAGATGAAATCCAGTAAGTCCTAACGTCCGAAGTATTAGATATAAAAAAATAATATTAGAGCTATATAAAATATTTGGAGTAAGTCCTGTTAATCCTGCCGGGATTGAACCATTGATCGTCCCAGCCACTTGCAATATAATTGTAGAATAATATCGGCAATTTGTATGTCATATTCGAAGGTGGCACAATATATTGGAAAATGTCAATACTTTATTTTTATTGTACAATCAAGACAGTTGTGTAATGTGGTGGCAACATTGTTCAGTGTTGTTTATTTTCACTGCCAAGAAAATATTGTGCCATTTATTGCATAGTCTAGGTCAAAACGACAATAATATCTACAATAACATATGCAAAAATATTGTATAATGGATGGGCGGCTTTAGTCTTTTTCCAAATGTTTTAGCAGTCTCCCCCAAAATGTTCAAGATGCGACTTGGTGTAGTTTACCTCCATATAAATAGAAATAATAGAGAGTATGTAAATTTAATCCGAATCATTGAAATGTTCCAAAATATGTTTATATATCATTTTTAATTTTTATTTAAAACGAATCGCAAATGTTTGGTGAATAATGAAAATAAAAATCATTGCATCTATAGGTAGACTATGTAACATGGAGTATCTTGGTAAATTCCTTGTAGACGTAGCACTTCTCCTGGTTAATAGATTAAGTAAAGCAAAAAAAAGCATTTTTATATTTAATATTGTTGTATGCTTCCAGGAAAAATAGTTTTAAACAACATTTGATGTACACATCTACTTATAGGAAAATTAGGAAACCAAATTTTACCCTACGTCTCAGCTAGCCATCGACTTGGACATGACATGAACATGACGCCGGCAGAGCAACTGTCAATAAATCACCAACTTCTTTGTTGTGGTGAATACGTGAGATGTCCATGCTCAGGCATATCAAAGTATTTTGCGCTAGTGCAATAAAGATGGATTATTTACCAATTTTGTTCTGTCTCTTGTTTTTGTTGCAAATGGTTGCTGACTGAGAATCTCATGGCGAACATTGTTGCTCAGATATGCATATGTTCGGGCATCCAAGTCAGAGCATTGACGAAAGTTGGACATGAGCGGTTTCCATTAGCCATTTGCGATGTCCGACATGATGCCCATACCAAGTTCATGGCTAGTGGAGACCCGTACTTAAAATCGCCAAATTGGCGAGATATCGCCACATCTAGTAGCCCTCCTTCATTTTTCAATGATATCTGGTAGCCATATCAAATTGTTTGCAGAAAAAATTAATATTAAAAAAAGCAAGTAAGAGTGCTATATTCGGCTGTGTCGAATATTATATACCCTTTACCAACGTATATATATGTAGTATACAGATACACACACATTAGTACATACATACATATTTGTTTTCTGATCAAATTTATAACTTTTTGTGATAGTGCAATTTTTAGTAAGTGACCTATCGGTTTTTTTTCGACTAAAGAATTTGCTTGAGTAAAGATCTTCTAAAATACAAAATATTTTTAACTGAAAAAAAAATATTTTTGGTTATTTTTTAGCCAATTTTTTTTCAACTTCCAACCCTGGAATTATTTAAATTTTTCTGGTTTTAATGCGAGTACAAATTTATTTCTTTCTAAATTTTAAGAAATTTATTATTCGACATATTGTCATAAGTTTATTTTAATTTTAAATTTATTTGCTGGTGGTTCAGCGATGTCTATATGCATTTCATTGTTGCTGTAACATATCGTCAGTAGACTTCAACTACACATTTTGAACAGTCAGAAAGCATGATTTTAACACAGGGGTTAAAATAATGCTTTCTGAACTAAATTGAATTTTCAGTAGAAGCCATGCATTAACTATTTCTTTTGCATGTCTTTTTTGCTGGGTATGTACATATCTATGTATATACCCAGCAAAAAAAACATGACAAATCATGTGTTGAATCATGGGTTCAAGTGATGACGCATTGGTTCGATTTAGGTGAAACATGCATGATTTTTACATTAGCTTGTCAATACAAAAAAAAAATAAATAAATAAAAACTTTTGTCGCAGGATACGAACCGTGCTCTTCTCACTCTAAAGGCACGCTCTCTACCACTGAGCTACTGTACTCTGGTTATTCCTTGGCGATAAAACTTACTTTATGAAAATGTGTCACGTAAATACAAAACAAAAAAATAAATAAAAACTTTTGTCGCAGGATACGAACCGCGCTGTTCTCACTCTCAAGGCACACTCTCCACCACTGAGCTACTGTACTCTACTTATATCTTGGCGATAAAACTTACTTTATGAAAATGTGTCACGTAAATACAAAACAAAAAAGTAAATAAAAACTTTTGTCGCAGGATACGTACCGTGCCGTTCTCAACATCAAGCCATACTCTCTACCACTGAGCTGCTGTACTCTTGTCATTCACTGGAGATAAGACTTGTTATATGAAAATGTGATGATTTAATTCCGTTTTTGCATCCGTTTTTAATGAGTTCAAAAACTATAGCATTATTTACGATTTGCAGTGATATCCAGAATGCATTCGAAGAAACAAATGCTCAAGAAAGCATGAAACAGTATTTCATTTTGAACGCGTTCATTTATTTTTTGCTGGGTATGTATGTATGTGCAATGTCAATTCTTACGAAACTTAAAAAAACGGTTATGTTTTTCACGTAAAAAAAAAATACCAACGCAGCCAGGATACGAACCGTGATTTTCTGACTGTTGAGGCATACTCTCCTCCACCTGACGTATTAATACTTATTAATAGTTAATTCCGTTTTTGCATGCCTTTTTCGTTGAATATTATTTCAACATATTACCCACCCAGCAAAAAAAAAGATAAATCATGTGTTGAATCATGGGTTCAAGTGATGACGCATTGGTTCGATTTATGTGAACTATGATACATGATTTTTACATTAGCTTGTCATTGGACATCATGTATTTGTGCGAGAATTTAAATTACTTTGATATCTATTAAAATTAATGAATTGAAACCCTTGCAAGTTCCCTATCCGATCGTGTCACTAAATACAAAACAAAAAAACAAATAAAAATTTTTGTCGCAGGATACGAACCGGGCTGTTCTCACTCTCAAGGCACACTCTCTACCACTGAGCTACTGTACACTTGTTATTCTTTAGAGATAAAACTTATTTAATGAAAATATTTCACGTAAATACAAAACAAAAAATAAATAAAATTTTTTCGAAGGATACGAACCATGCCGTTCTCAATCTCAAAGCACAATCTCTACCAATGTACTAATGTACTCTTGTTTTGAATTGGAAATAAAACTTGTTATATGAAAATGTAGCAATGTGATGATAATTTAATTCCGTTTTTACATCCCCTTTTTGCTGGGTATTTATTTCAATATACATATGTACATTAGGTATGGCGTTTTTTACGATTTTTCAATTTCGACTTGCAAGAACCACTCATTTTGTGAGGTTTCAAAAAAAAAATATTCGAGCCAAAAAATAGTGGTGGTCAGATGGGGGCAAAGGGCTCCGCATCGTGCTCAAAGTTGAAGATAAAAGCAAAAAAAAAACTACAAAAAAACTACACCGCTACCAGGGTCAAATGTATGACGAGCACCCATTAATTTTCTCCGCCCAACATCTTTTTTTAACACACCGGCCACCTAGCTCTTCTTCTTAAGGGGGCTCCCATAAAAAGGGGAAATTTTTATAAAATTTACTCGCAGGGCTCTAACTGTCCCTAGGGCGTACCTATCGATGTCAGATGTATGACTGACCTCCTATATTTTTTCATTACAAAGATTTTTTCTGATTATACTTGCCATCTATCTTCAACCATTAAGGTGGTCCCCATACAAAAAAATAGTTTTTTTAATAATTTTTTTAAGAAATCCGCTTTTTCCGCTTTTATGTTGCGTCCTAGGGGGGTAAAATGTAAGACCGACCCACAATAATTTTTTATGCTCAACATTTCCTCCGAACATACCTATATCCTATCTCGACTCATTAAGGGGGCTCCCATACAAAGGCGAAATTTGTACAAAATGTACTCGTAGGGCTCTAATTGTCCCTGGCGCGTTCCTATCGAAGTCAAATGTATACTAAACTCCAATATTTTTTCAATACAAATATTTTCTGTCAGCATTCTTATCGTGTATCTTCAACCATTAAAGTGGTGCCCATACAAAAAAATAGTTTTTCTAATAATTTTTTTTTAAGAAATCCGCTTTTATGTTGCCTCCTAGGGGGGTAAAATGTAAGACCGGCCCACAGTAATTTTTTATTTTCAACATTTCCTCCGAACATACCTATATCCTATCTCAACTCATTAAGGGGGCTCCCATACAAAGGCGGAATTTGTACAAAATTTACTTGCAGGGCTCTAATTGTCCCTGGCGCGTTCCTATCGAAGTCAAATGTATACTGAACTCCAATATTTTTTCAATACAAATATTTTCTCTGAATATACTTATCGTCTATCTTCAACCATTAAGGTGGTGCCCATACAAAAATATTGTTTTTTTAATAATTTTTTTTAAGAAATTCGCTTTTTCCGCTTTTATGTTGCCTCCTAGGGGTGTAAAATGTAAGACCGACCCACAGTAATTTTTTATCTTCAACATTTCCTCCGAATATACCTATGCCCTATCTCGACTCATTAAGGGGGCTCCCATACAAAGGCGGAATTTGTACAAAATTTACTCGCAGGGCTCTAATTGTCCCTGGCGCGTTCCTATCGAAGTCAAATGTATACTGAACTCCAATATTTTTTCAATACACATATTTTCTGTCAGCACAGATATAATCTATCTGATGGCAGCACTGACGTATGTCAAACGCCCATATCAGATTTTAGTTAACCCCATATTTCGAAGAGTTAAACTCTAGGTGGCATCCTGAAAAACAATGTGATAGAAGAAAAAACTATACATTACGAAGAATTTTGCCAAAAAAATGTAAACAAACAAAATGCAAAGAAAATTTTTCATTGTTTTTATTTAAAAAAATTTAAATACATAAAATTTAAAGATTAAATACATTTTTATTAAATTTAAATTTGTTCCAACGCGTTGGCTGAGCATGGGAATGGTAAGTACAATCTGAAAAACAAGAAATAATGTTTAAATAAGTCTATATTGCACAAAATTTTTGTTGACTTACAGGTAGAACACAGATGCACGCACCCAAATTTGTTTTTTTAGAAATACTGCCGCCGGACACAATTTTTAAGATGGTAAGAAATCCGTAATACATAAAAACAAGAAATTTAATAACAAATGTATTTATTATAAACATTGTGTATACATACCATACAACAGCAAAACCATGTCAAACAAAACAGGAACTCTTCATGGATGTAGCTGGCGCCAAGGCACTTGCATACCCTATTGGCCAAAACTGGGAAACAAAACTGTAGCACCAAGATGCAAATGAATGTGAATCATTGGTAAGTATCTGAAAAGAAAAATGTTAAAATATTTAATTGAAACAGTTGAATTTTATTTTACAGGTGTTATATGCAAACTCTGCAAAAAATGACGAAGAATTGACGATGGAAAATGCTTATTTGTATTTTATATTGTTTGTATACAAAATTATATATAAAATGTATTCCAAACATAATTCAAAATACATCCAATATTATGATAGCAAAATTTATCTTGGAGTCCATATATTTTGTCATTTATTTGCCTTTGTTTCCTACCGTATTGTACATTTGCCGGCCAGACAATTGTGTTAATATGTATTAGAAATACTGATTAAGGGATATTTTTTATACTTAAAAAAAAAGCAGAATGAAATATCAAAAACCAACACAGTATTTACAAAAATACAAATAACACAATTTACTTACGTACTCGCATGTACATACATATATGTACATAGATCTATTGTCCAAATGACGAGTCTACATACATATGTATGTATGTATGTACATATTTACTTGTGTCTGCCGGCCAAAAAATTATATTTATGTATGTGTTTGGGTGGGTTTTTTTTCCAAACAGACAAACATTTCCTGCACTCATTAAATCTATTAAACACAACTATTTCACAAGCACTTACCTTGTTGGATTCTTCAGAGAATTCTTTAGTGACTTCAATTATTTCCGCAAAACCCTTCTCCAAAAATATTGTTGGATGGAGACAGAACATCTATCTGAAAATATACATATGTACGTATTAAACATTTAGTCAAAGGAATTTAAAAACACGTATTTCACTTTTGTATGTACATACTTGTGTGTCTGCCGGCCGGTCTATGCGGATGTGTGATTGGAAAAACGGCTAAATGGTTTTGATTTCTTTATTTCCATACAGACAAAAATGAACACTTATAAATTTGGAAATTTGTCTGCATGTTAGAAAGAAAACCTAACCACACACAACACTATCTCACACAACAACACAATTATGGTTCTGCCGGCCACACCATTATTGAGAGCCAATCAGTGTTGTTAGACAATTTTTTCTAAAAATCGTAAAATTTTAAAAATAAAATCGTCAAAATCGTCACGATTTTCAAAATAAATCGTCGAAAAATCATCATAAAAGAATTATCCGTTTTATTGAAAACCTAATGTATCATATTAGAAATAAAAGACCATTTTATGTAACAAAAAACAATTCATCGGCATTATTGTCAAAGATAAAAAGTATAGGGTGAAATTAAACCAAAAAATTTAGAATATGTAATAGTGTGTAACAATTTCCAAATAAAACTATACATTTTAGAATTGCTTTTTATAAAATTTTTCTTAATGTCAACACTGTAACATTTCGAAGAGTCACACTTCAAACTATGTTTCAAAAAGACAATTATTTCAAAGGTTTCTGTTTCCAGTAAATTTTATATGTGGGTTTATGTAAGGTTAATATTACTAAATATTCTTTCAACACTAGCTGATGAGTTTGGCAAAGTAAAAAAGTAAATAAAAAACTCACTTAAGTTATGAAAAATAAGTTTATTATTTAGTAAATTAATCGATTTAACTTTTATCCAAAATATACTTACATAGGCTTACTTATCTCTAAAGTTAAAAAATCTAAGTTATCTTATTTCATTGAAATAATTTTCATAGAATACACTATGCAAGTCTTATTGCTAAGGTGATTAGTTTGTAGTAGAGAGACGAGGGGAAAAGAAAGGAGTACTCACCTTCATGTACTGTCAATACGTTTTCCTTTCCCATTCGTAGTGTTAATAAAGCACACATGCATACACAAAACTATGTATAAAAAATATGAGCTCAAAATTAAGACTTGCATTGTGTGAACGCTGATAAAAGTTCAAAGAAGAAAAAGTGATAATCTTAGCAATAAGACTCGACTAATGTGAACTGGTACTTAGACACAAGATTTGGAAAAACTTTTTAGTAAAGGAAGAATTTCAGAGTACATATTTAAAATAACTGATGCTGTAATTAAATTAAAATTTTTGATGTGTTATCGAAATCAAATCTCTTTTCTGCAAGGACTTGTTGGCATATTTATGTTGCTAAATACTTATTTCAACAAATCGTCAAAATATGAGGAATATTCGAAACAAAATCGTCAATCGTCATTTTGGGAAATTCATCATAAAAAATCGTCAAAATGACGTAAAATCGTCAAATCTAACAACACTGGAGCCAATACTGTTTAACATAAATGTTCCAAACAGTATCCGGCACAGAACAATACTTCTTTTCCTCAAATGTTCTTACAACTTGGACCAATCTATGCGTTTGTTCAATGGTGCTATGCTGACTTCTAAAAGCAAATTGATGGTCCCGGATGCACCCATTATCAGCTAAAATTTTGGACAGTTTGGTCATGAGCAGCTTTTCAAAAAGCTTTGAAATTGTTGATAGTAAGCTTATAGGCTTATATAACTCAGCCTTGGTAAGATCTTTGCCCGGCTTTGGAATCATTTTTATTTTATTTTCCAGTTATGTGGAAAATACTGCATTCATAAAATGGCATTAAAAATAAATAGCCAGATTCTTATTGCAATATGAGGCAAGTTCATCAGCATCTTGTTACTAATGCCATCAATAAATACCTGGAGTTTTCTTCGGGTCGAGTTCAGCAATTATTTTTTATGTTCACGCATCTCCACCTTAAGGGGCGAGGAAGTAGAGAAACTAAAGTTGGTAAATCGGCAGCACCCGTACATGAATTGGGAGTGAATACAGATTTTGAATGCTCAGAAAATAAGTTACCCTTCTCATTATCGCTTCTTGCCCACCGGGTATTTTAAGATTTCTAGTAGCGCGCCATAAAGAGTAATTAGATGCTGACGTTACATCAAGACATTTTAAATACTTTTCCAGTAATGCAGTTTTTTCCGCCGATAGCAGCTCTTTGAGTCGCTTAGTACAGTCTTTAAGTCTGATTTTATTTAGGGGTGATCTGTGTTGTTGCCATTCTCTTCTAGCACTCCTTTTTTCACATACAAGACGTTCAATTTCCGTAGAATAAATTCTGTTAAAGCCAGTCTGTGGATAGGAGGTAGTGGCACGTTCAGCAGCCTTTTTAATATTTTCGTTAAGATTGGCAATATTATATTCAATATCATCAGGTGATCTTAGCTGAATGTTTTCTACGCAGTGACTACTAACATATTTTTTGAATCCTAGCCAGTTGACCCTATTAATCCTTTTCACATATGTATGAGTTACTTAAATCACTCCTTAGTGGGTTGAAAATTGTAACTATTGTGGGAGAGTGATCGGGGGACAGATCTAGAGAGCCCTCTACGTGAATTAAGTCCCTATGGATATTTTTCGTGACGCCAAAATCTATAACATCTGGAATTTTTCTTACGTCAGTAGGCCAATAAGTAGGCTCCCTACTCGAAATGACATCTAATCCCATTTTTGAAATTGTATTAAACAACGCTCTAACTCTAGGTGTAACAAGACGCGAGCCCCAGTACGTATGTTTTGCATTGTAGTCACCAGCTGCTACGAAACAAGAACCAAGCGATTTGTAGAACTTCTCATACTGATCTTCGGTAACTGAAAATCTGGGAGGTGAGTAAATTGATGATATCACAAAACTCGCACAAAAATTTTCTACTAAAATATTCGTTGCTTGCATATATTCTTCACTAACGTTCTCAAGGATATATTGCTTGAATCTTGACTTAATTAGAATTGCTGATCCACCGCATGCTCTCCCTCTCGGGTCTTTTGAATCATATAGAGTGTAACCATTTATTTTAAAGCAGCTTCTCGAAGTCAAGTGAGTCTCAGAGACCAACATTATATCAATATTATTTCCCGTGAGGAAGTGGTCAAGTTCATTTTCATGTTGGCGAATGCCGTTTGCGTTCCAGAAACATAGTTTTAACGTGTTCATGGCTTATTAACTAATGCTTGAAGCAGAGTATTCTGCATTCTCAGCATTTCTTGCATCATGTTAGTCATATTTTTTGTAAAATTGTTTATAGTTAGCACCAGATTATCAATAGTAGATTCAAGACGACTAAAGTTAAAGAGTTTTACTAGAGTTTGCATTCGTTGACTTATTTTGCGGTGGAAAATTTTGTGTGGGAATAGAACTAGTCTTAGAAGCATCGGCATACGATACACGTGAAGTAACTAGTTGGCTAGTTTGAGGAAGAGTGGCGGAGTAAGCATGTGCTGATTGAACTGGAGCTAATTTTGGTTTTTGACCCATAGCCTGTTTAACGAAAGAATATACAGGACATCCTCTTTAGTTAGCGGTGTGATTACCTCCACAATTACTGCATTTTTTTCTGCTTGATCTTTTGGCTTAGTACAGCTAGCAGTACCATGCAATTCACCGCAAATAACACAAACTGTAGGTAATTTGCAGGAGGTTTTTGTGTGGCCATATTCTTGGCAATTATGGCACTGTACGGGACCTGAACACTTACGTGGCTCTTCAACTGTGATTTTACGGTATAAGAGGTATTTTAGACTATAAATTGGGTGCGTCTCGTTTTTTTTCAACTGTACATCATTCGGCTCCAGTTCAACACGAAATAAAGGCTGGGGAATCTTCTCTCTGTTGATTATATTGGTAACATTTTTTACTTTAAACCCTTGGTTGATAAGTGCACATTTTACTTCTTCGGGCTCAACATATGAATATATGCTCTTTAATACCATCTGTAGGCCTTTAGCACTCTTAAGTTGGTAAGTGTAAAAATTTGTTTTTTTTTTGAAACTCACTAACAATTTTTTGGAAATATTTTTCATCATATATTTGCATTTTAGTTTCATCAATATTACCCTCGTTTAATTGAAATAATGTGAAAAGTATTTTCACCAATATTCGACAGTAGTTTTTTTAGAAGCGCGTTAGAATTTTTTCTCTCAGATAAATAGGTGGTGGGTTAAAAGACTTTTGCGATGATGCAGCGGGCTTGTCGTTTTTGTCTTGCAATAATGAAAAACGATTTCGACGATTGATAGAAGATGCGCTAGTATCCCTAGACATATTTGGGGAGATCCAATTTTAGTAGAATTTGGGCTTCGCCCGCGCTTTAAAACAGTTATATATCTGTCCATTCCTACTTGTACCTTTGGTTTTGAACTACTGTTATCTGTGTTGATAACTTGGTTAAGTGATGAACGCGAGCCCGAAGCGGATGATATCGCTGACCTAAATGAAGAAGTACTAGGCAATTGTAATGTTATCGATTCACTAGTTGGCATTGGAGAAAGCGAAGTTGATCTCTGACGAAAATGTGGATTTTCCGTTAGAAAAGGGCTATCATTTCATTTTGTGTTTTTAATGTTTTCATTAAGAGTTTCAGAACTCACAGTAAAATAGGCATTCCTGCCGTTAGAACTCACTTCACAATTTTTTTTTCTTTGAGGTACTTATATAGAGTATTCCCCAAGGGTACTGTGTTTGTGTTTGCTTGCGGTTGTTTTGTTTTTGTAGTCTCTTGGTATGTAAAAAATATTAGTAAAGCCAATAAGCTTATTTATCAAGGTGAATATTTATTACGAATATTTTTTTTGTATGATTTTTGATTTTGTTGTTTTTTTTTTATTTTTATTTTTCTTTCGTATGTAAGTATGTAAAAAAATCCGCTATCACGTCTGTTTACTGCGAAGGTTCAACTAGAACTGATTTTTGTTTGTACATTGAAATTGATTATTGAGGGGCTTAGCTGGATCCTATGAGCATTTCATTTATTTTCTTTACATACTTTTTACAACTACAACTAGAGCTGAAAAAAAGTCAGCCAATGTAGTAAAGTAAGAAAATAAAAAAAACATGTTGATTATTGAGTTCTTGTTTCAACTTTGTTATTTGGTGAACTTCTCATTTGTTTAAATGAAAGTTTATAACATAATAACTCTAGTATTTTTATCTAATTTTTCGAGCTTTTTTATATGTGAAATTAAACTATTTTTTTAAGCTTTAGGTCAGTTTATATTTTTATATTTATTAGTACAATATTTCGTTAACCTTCGGTTAACTTCTTCAGGATATAGTATATTGTTTTTTATTTTTCTGGTTTTTCTTTTTCCTTTTTTTTCTTTCAAATTATGTATACAATTTTCAAATAACAAAGTGTGTCATAAAAATATTTTTACAAGTTTTAAATAACAAAGTGTGTCATAAAAGTTATTTTTACAATTTTTTTTAATAGTTTTGGTAATATAACAAAATAGGTATAAATCTACAATATTTGTTCATATAGAATTTTGGAATGGTTTTTGGAAATGATAATACATATTTTTTACACTTTTACATAACATTGTGTCTTTGAGTTTCTTAAAAATTTTGAAAAATTATGTAATGAATATTTACAAAATATTGGTTGAAAAAAGTTTATAACATATGTATATGTATATTAAAAAATTGTTTTTTTAACACATGAGAATACATACTTTTTTATAATTTTTAATAATAAATAGAAGAAATACGTATCATGAATTTTATATACAAGAAACATTAACATTAATTAATTAAACTTTTTTTTTCAATTATTTTAATTTTTTTAAAAAACGTTTATAAGAATAACATTAAAAATAATTATGTATGTTGTTGTATGTTTCTTTCTTAAACCCTATTCTTGTTAAAACAGATCAAAGGTATAGGAATATTAATCCACATGAGACAGCTTTATCTTCACATTGTTTAGATTTAGATCATTATCCAGATTTTGATAATACTTTAATTTTGAATACAGAATCTAATTATAAAGATGTTCCAACAAATCAGAGAATTAATTTCAGAACAGATACGGCCAATATTGCGCAGACACTTATAGATATTTATTGCATAAAAACAAGAATAGGGTTTAAGAAAGAAACATACAACAACATAATTATTTTTAATGTTATTCCTATAAACGTTTTTTAAAAAAATTAAAATAATAAAAAAAAAGAGTTTAATTAATTAATGTTAATGTTTTTGTATATAAAATTCATGATACGTATTTCTTCTATTTATTATTAAAAATTTAAAGAAATTTATTATTTGACATATTGTCAGAAGTATACATACAATAATTGAAATTTATTTGCTGGTAGTTTAGCATGTCTATATACATACGTATTTCATTGGCGCTTGAACCAAATCATCAGTAGACTTTAACCACAATTTTCAACAGTCACAAACCTCTTACTTTATTCACAGACTTTCATATAAAAACGACAATAGTAACCAAAATATTAAAAAGACATTGGACAAATGGATTTTGTACAGGGATGAAATACATAAAAAAATTCGCGGTACTGCATTTTAAACCTTAAATTGCTTTTGTATAAACATATTTATTAAAACTCTAAATATTGCCATAGTTTATTTTTAAAATGTCTTCTAATTTTTCCTCAAATTCCAAAAATTACGGGTACACAAATAGTTTTGCCCCTTGCTGAATAAGCAGATGAGTGGCAAGTTATATGAAATTAAAGATAATTTTGCGTCAATATTTATATTTCATTGCATATTTATTAAATTAAAAAAAAATATATTTAACAGTAGTTTATAAAAATAGTTTTATAGTTTATCGGCTATTTTATGAGGTTTCATGGAAATAATGACGGACCAGAAGAGTTTAACTGACGATATCGATATTTTACCTATTTTGAAATCATGGGAATTGTCCGATGAAACCTGCCATACTCTTTTGAGTTCTGGAATCTCATCCACAAATATATAAAAAAAAATGGAAATTGAAGACATTCAAAATATATTTAGTCAACTGCCCAAAAAATATACTGGAGAGTTAATGACGGCAATTATGCATAAAATTCCATGAGAAATTTTTCCCGGGAAACAATTCCAACTTATGGCAAGTAATAGGGAAAACAAAAAATTCTAAATTCTAAATTTTATTCATAATTGTCCTGAATAAAGTTCAAAGCAGGCTTAAGAGAATGGAGGATGAATATAGTTCGTACAGAATAATTTTTATGATAATAATATATTTTCATTCAATCATTGTTTCAGAACTTACCGTTTATGTGCGAAAGGGAAACTTTATCGGCAAATAGTCGGATATTGGAGTGGTTGGAAAAAATTTCAGACAGCCTTAATAGTTCAGGATGTGCATACTCCCCACTCGGTACACAGATGTCAGCAGAAAATTCCATATGTGGCACTAGCCTTATCAACCTTCTTAACTCTGCATGCCCAATGTTAGTCGTTTCGACTAACACTATTAATCTTCCCCGTCCCAACTTTTTTTTTCGTACTCTGTATCCTTCTCATTTTTTGTGTTGAGAGAAGTGATTTAGTTGTGAAGCTGCTGTCGATCACTACTTACATTATGTGTAACAAATTTGAGTAGTATATATGACTTTGTAAAAACCACGTAGTCGTATCGACTAACATTTGAGTTAATGCAACTTTTTCAGATGACAAAATTACTACAAACAGACTAGCTGATGATGAAATTAAGAGAATATTGGTGATATCCCATGATAATGAAGATGATATTTGTGCTTTCGAGAATGAATACAAACCAAGCTTATCTGAAGAATGAATGTTCTTTGGGAGATGCGGTGGACAGTGTAACTTTTGAATGCGGTGATAACGATTTGGAACAGTATAGATAAGCGGACGCACAAAAATATTATACCATTTTCAAAAAACATCTTATATTTTTAAAGTAGTCGACCACTAAAAGAAAATGGCATCCTTCAGCAGTAAAAATATGTGTCTCATCATGCTAAAGGTCCATCACGAGCGGCAAAGGATATTACTGATTGCCTATAAGTGTTCCAACTTTTTAACACCGACAAAACCAAAAAACCATAATTCACTATACTAATATCGAAATTGGAAAAAAAAGAAACTTAGTGCTAATGAAGGCCAGTTGATAAAAAAGAACTTGGGGTCACGCCCCACATCGTACTAACCTTAAACTTTAATGTTTAAAGCGTCTACAGTCTTGCATGATGCAAAACATACAACAAATTTTATCGCTCTTAGTTCAGGAGACAAATATTGAAAATACAGCAAAAAAAAAAATAACAAAAGCAAAATTTGCGCATTCATATCAAAAACATCGCTTTCGAAGACTGTATGCACAAAACGCAAAAAAAAGTACATAAGGCAAACACAAAGTTGAGCTTTGCGCCTTTTTTGCAAACCATTGAAATACAAACTTGTATCTATTTTAATTACCCAACTTAATGCCTAAATTTTATAACGGCAAGAAGATTTCAAGTTTTTAAAGTCTATTTTATTTATTTTTAGTTTATTTCGAGACACCAAGTCACGTTGCTGAGATTGCAAAGAAGAGCAAGTGATAGTATTAAAAATGCATCAAAAACCAAACCAAATATAAATGTTTTTTATATTTAAATATAAAAAGGTATAGCTTTTTACTTTTTCAGTAACTTCTTCTTTCTTCGGCGGGAGTACCGCCGGTTCCATGAAATTGATACCTCTCGGATGTTAGTCGAATCGACTAACATTGGTTATAACGCATAAAAAATATGATAAGGCATGCAGGGTTAAAAGTGCTGTGAAGAGACAGTTTATACTTACATTCCATGAAAAACATAACTTTATTAATTCAAAAAACCAGAAGACAATGTCTTCTTAGTTCATTGCATTGTCGAAAAATATGTTGCAAATAAAGCCAAATTAACTTATACAGAAATGCAGCAATGGTCTTATGCTATCTGCGAAGTATTTACTAAAGAAAAACCAGTAAAAAAATTTTGTTTTATTAAAGTTTTATATAATGCATTTTTTTAATAATTCCGGTTCTTCTAGGAAGCATACTTTTTGAAACGAAAAGAAGGGAAGAAAAATCCGTCCGGGAAATTATTTTCTCGTTGGGCTAATTCCGAAAAAGAAAAATTTGATGATTATTCTGCCACTACGGACGAATCTATTAAACATTTGTATTGCGGTATGAATATTTCAAATTATTTAAAATAACATATTTATTTTAATTTGAAATTTATTTGCTGGTGGTTCAGCGTTGTCTATATTGTCTATATTTTTTAATACATATTTTTTATTTATTGTATCTTGAAATATGAACTAGCAATAAGTATTCAAATCTTAAATCTAAAATATAATTATTAGGCCCGACCACTGTCGGACATAAATTTAGAGATAGTTATAAATAATACATAAGTAGTGATAATCAAAAGGAAGAAAAAAATAAAAAGTATTTTCAAGCAGTCCCATCTGGAGTGTTGAGTATAAGAGCACTTGTATCCCTCTTTTTTAGGCGGATATGTCCAGTAAAGTTCAAAATATTACGAGCAATCCGATTAGGATGTGA
This sequence comes from Tachina lurida, assembly GCA_944452675.1. Lineage (NCBI taxonomy): Eukaryota > Metazoa > Arthropoda > Insecta > Diptera > Tachinidae > Tachina > Tachina lurida. The sequence goes on along the minus strand of OX101753.1, from coordinate 103,123,392 downwards.
CTCGAGGTTTGTTAAATATTTGCCTGCATATTTTGCAATTTCTTCAATCACTAGTGGCATGTTTAAATCACGATGTATATTTGAGTTTTTTATATACCATGGAGCCGATGTTATTAATAGTAAAATTTTGTTTTGCCTTCGTTGGATTCTCTCGACATTGGAAGCTGAAGCAGTGCCCCATAGTTGAATTCCGTAGCACCATATAGCTTTCAAAAGTGACTTGTATATCAAAAGTTTGCAATCTAGACTGAGGGTTGAATTTCTACCAATCAGCCAATGTACCTGAGTTAATTTAAGTTTCATTTGGGATAACTTAGAGTCAATATGGTGTTTCCAAGTAAGCCGTCGATCAAGGTGTATACCAAGATATTTCATATGAGTATGTTGAGGGACAACTTTATTGCTAATCCGAATGGGTGAACAAGTATCTCTTCGTAATGTATATGTTACTTGAATACACTTTTGTTCGTTTACCTTAATTCTCCATAAGTTTAACCATAGTTCCAGCTAGGTAATGTGTTCTTGAAGATATCGGGATGCCTCGTAAGGATTTTCATTCATACTAAGGCAGGCTGTATCATCAGCAAATGTGGAAGTGTGGATATTGCTGCTCACAGGCATATCACAAGTATAAATCAAATACAAAACTGGCCCCAGTATACTCCCCTGTGGCACACCGGATGAGATTGTTTCAGGCATGCTCATAAAGTCTCCTTCCACAACAGTGAACTTCCGGGCAGTAATGTAACTTTCCAAAAGACTTACAACGTTTATTGGCAGGTATGTTTTTAATTTTAAAATTAGGCCTTCATGCCACACACAGCGCAGAACAATACTTCTTTTCTTCATTCTTATAAGTTGGACCAATCTATGAGTTTGTTCAGTGGTGCTATGCTGACTTCTAAAACCAAATTGATGGTATGCACCCACTATTAACTAGAATTGGGGACAATTTTGTCATGAGCATTTTTTCGAAAAGCATTGTTGATAGGAGACTTATTGGCCTATATGACTCAGCCTTGGTAAGATCTTTACAAGTTTCCAGCTGTGTGGATAATACTCCAGTCGTAAAATGGCATTAAAAATAAATAACAGTATTCTAATTGTAGTACGAGGCAACTTCATCAGCATCTGGTTACTAATTCCATCAAAACCCGGAGCTTTCTTCGGGTTGAGTTCAGAAATTAGGATCTGCACATCACGCGTCTTAAACTTTATTTGTTGAGGGGGTAGAGCGACTACATTTGGCAAATCAATTACACCAGTACATGTTTTTGGGGTAAATACGTATTTTAAATGGTCAGCAAATATGTTACCTTTTTCAGTATCGTTTCTTGCCCAACCTCTGGTAGATGTGCGCATAGGTGGTTTAAACTCAACGGCTGTTTTAAGATTTCTAGCAGCGCGTCATAAAGAGTAATTAGATGCTGGTGTGACATCAAGACCTTCCAGATAGTTTTTAAGAGATGCAGTTTTTTCATATGCAAGCAGCTTTTGGAGTCGTTTAGTACACTCTTTAAATCTAATTTTATTCTGGGGTGATCTGTACTGTTGCCATCCCCTTCTAGGTCTTCTTTTTTCACATACGAGACGTTCAATATCTGTAGAATATAGTCTCTTAAACCCAGTCTGCGGATGGGAGGTAGTGGCATGTTTAACAGCCTGCTTAATATTTTCGTTAAGATTGGCAATGTTAGATTCAACATCATCATGAGTTCTTAGCGTAATGTTTTCCGTGCAATGACTACTAGGATATTTTTTGAATCGCAGCCAATTAACACGACTGGCCATCTTCACATATGAGTAAGGTAGAGCACTTCTCAGTAGGCTACAGATTGTAACGATCGTCGGAGATTGATCGGACGATAGATCTAGGGAAGCTTCTACGTGAATTAATTCCCTAGAAATATTTTTCATGACGCCAAAATCTATAACATCCGGAATTTTATGTATGTCAGTAAGCCAATAAGTGGGCTCCCCACTCGAAATAACGTCCAAGCCCATTTTGGAAATTGTATTGAACAATGCTCGACCTCTGGGAGTAATAAGACGCGAACCCCAGAACGTATGTTTAGCATTATAGTCGCCAGCTGCTACGAAACAAGGGCCGAGAGATTTGTAAAAATCCTCATATTGATCCTCAGTAATTGCGAATCTAGGAGGGGAGTAAATTGATGATATGACATAATTTGTGTAGCCGTTAATTCTGAATAGACTTCTTGAAGTCAAATGAGTCTCAGAAACCAACATAATATCAATTTTTTTTCCGTGAGGAAGTTCGCAAGTTCATTTTTATGTTGGCGAATGCCGTTTGCGTTCCAGAAACATAGTTTTAACGTGTTCATGGCTTGTTAACTAATGCTTGAAGCAGAGTATTCTGCATTCTCAGCATTTCTTGCATCATGGTAGTCATATTTGTTGTAAAATTATTTATAGTTAGCACCAGATTCTCAATAGTAGCTTCAAGACTACTAAAGTTAAGGCTAGAGTTTGCATTCGTTGACTTATTTTGCGGTAGAACATTTTGTGTGGGAATAGAACTAGTCTTAGCAGCATCGGCATACGATACACGTGAACTTGGGTTGATTGAGGAAGAGTGGCGGAGTAAGAGTTTGCTGATTGAGGTGGAGCTAGTTTAGGCTTTTGACCCATAGCCTGTTTAACGAAAGAATATACAGGGCATCCTCTGTAGTTAGCGGTGTGATTACCTCCACAATTACTGCACTTTTTTTCTGCTTGCTCTTTTGGCTTCGTGCAGCTAGCAGTACCATGCAATTCACCGCAGATAACACAAACTGTAGGTAAATTGCAGTAGGTTTTTGTATGACCATATTCTTGGCAATTATAATGGCCCTAAGTACGTATAAATGGGTAATGTGAATACAAAAGTACTTTAAAATTTGTTGTAAAGTCTTTAATGTATATGTACTATTTGATTTTTCAAATAAATTTTTAAGTAAAAAGCAAATGCTTTTCTTATTCACACTGCCCAATATTTATAAGCAAATATGTAATAAAAAAATTCAAAAAGATACTGCATACAAAACTTACTTATTATTACTATATTGTGTGTATTCCTAACAGCGATGTCAACTTTTTATAACCCAAACGCGCTACTCCCCTTCTCAAAACGCGCTAGAATGCGCTAAGTTACAGCATTATCAACAATTTATAGTCAAAACGCGCTATTTTCCTACGCGCTAAATTAAACTTTAATAAAGGTCGATGTATGTATTAGTAAATACAATTAATTTTTTTTAGTAACTCTTTTCCAGATTTGGCAATACTTCTTCTTCGAAATTATATCCTAAATAACTAAAATCATTTAATACAGAATCAGACTCGCCTTCCAAATATTCGAAATTCTTAGTTTTTATTTTAATTTTTTTGAAGAACAAAAAGAATAGATGCTTAATACGTTATATAAATTTTTTGGGTCACGAGTACGAGTACATATTTTTAGCTGTGAAATTTCAAAATATTTCCCATTTACAGTATTAAAATGTGTTTTTAATTCTAACCACAGTCAAGGGAATTTTATTTGCAACATCTGAATCATTAACGAATTTAAACAAAAATTTTAATTTTGGATATTAGAAAATTTTTTAATTTATACAAAAAAGTAAGAAGATATTAAACTAAAATAATATTTTTGACTTAAATCAAAACACGCTAATTTAGCGCTTTTTTTATTAAACGCGCTAAGACCAAAAATAGCGCGTTTGGCATAGTTAAAACGCGCTAAAACTAGCGCGAAAGGCGCTAAATTGGCATCGCTGATTCCTAAGTAAAGACATATGTAAATAAAAATAAATAAAATTTTTAAATAAAATCAAGAAGTATTGTGTTTTATTTTTAAAAAAATCAATAAGACAGCCTAATAAAATCAAGAAGAAAACCTTATCGAAAAAATCAATAAGATAGCCTAATAAAATCAAGAAGAAAACCTTATTGAAAGGAATCAATAAGATAGTCTAATAAAATCAAGAAGAAAACCTTATTAAAAAATTCAATAACATAGCATCATAAAATCGAAAAGAAACCCTTATTGAAAAAATCGATAAGATAGCCTCATAACATCAAGAAGAAAACCTTATTGAAAAAATCAATAAGATAACCTCATAAAAACTAGAAGGTTTCTTCTTGATTTTTTCGGAAAGGTTTTCGCTATGAAATTAATAAGATCTCCTTATTGAAAAAAAAACATAGAGATTTCTTATTAATTTTGTTCTATTTTATGAGGTATTTAGTAGGCACTGTTTTCTCTGTGTACCCTGTGACAGACGGACGGACAGCGTAGCGAAAACTATAGGGTCTTTTCACCTTTGGTGTACTGAACCCTAAAAAGATTATACCGATAATTGAAGCGCCAACTACAAGATTATCATAGAGAACTGCTGATCAGTTTGCAGAAAAGCTTTTAATCGTTTGTGTTAGATACTTTAGTTTTGCTTATTTAAAAAGAACAATTTTAAAAGTATATATACGTACATATGTATGTACCTTCACTTCACATGAATAGGTGCAGTGTTCTCCTAATCTATTTGAGGTTCGTGCTCTCAAGATAATTAATGGAAAGGATTGTGTTGTACTTTTTATTAAAGGTTTAACAGTTGAGAAAATGACTGGATACAAAGAAAATTCGAAAAAGTTCCTTTAGACTTAATCTGAGCTTCTTTTTATAATTTGTGAAGAAAAATTTTAATTATTTTTGTGCCACTTGAATAGGTGCAGTGATAAAAGAGTGGCTGTATCGTCATTTGCATAAATCTTAACTACAAAATAGCTGAGCATTTTTTAAAAACAATTTTCACCTTCTCTTTCACCGTTAATGATTTACCACGTCCAATTTTCAATTAAAACTGATAGCAAACAATTTTTGTTTTTAAAAAATGCTCAGCTATTTTGTAATTAAAATTTATGCAAATGACCATACAACCACTTTTTTATCACTGCACCTATTCAAGTGGCACAAAAATAATTAACATTTTTCTTCACAAATGATAAAAGGAATCCCAGATTAAGTCTAACGGAACTTTTTTGACTTTTCTTTGTATACACTCTTCATTCTTAACTGTTAAACCTTTAATAAAAAGTACAACACAATCCTTTCCATTAATTATCTTGAGAGCAGCGACCTCAAATAGATTGGTAGAACACTGCACCTATTCATGTGTGTATGTACTTATGTAACTTAAATTTATTTAAAAAGTTTTAAATATGTACAGTTAAGGAATTAATTCTACATACACCCATAATTTTTGGGGTTTAAGGAAACTTGGGAAGAAATTCAAAAAATTAATTATGCCAATATTTAGGGTGCTAATAAATATGTTTATACAAAAAATAAAAAATGTAAATATAATTATAATAACAACAATAAAAGCAAAAATATTCAAAATCCATAGGAAAAAAAAGTACATACAGGCATAAAATACATGAAAAAATACGTGCAAAATGTTCGAGCTCGTCAACTTATTTGAAAATTCGGTGATTTCCAGTACCAAACCGTCAACAAATGGCATCCAAATATGGTCTAATATGTACTTAAAAAGGCAACAATTGATATTAACCTCGAAAGAATAAAAAAAATTTACCACAAATGATGTGATTGCCTTTTAAACATTAACAATGCTTAAGTAGAGTTAAAATTAAGTCATTATTATAAATGACGTAAACTTAAATTCAATAGCGTCATTTGTGGAAAATTTTTTTTAATATTTTTTTTAATATTTTTTAATATCAATTGTTGCCTTTTTAAGAACATATTAGACCATATTCGGATGCCATTTGTTGACGGCTTGGTACCGGAAATCACAGAATTTTCAAACAAGTTGACGACCTCGAACATTTTGCACGTATTTTTTCATGTATTTTATGCCTGTACGTAAATTTTTTCCTATGGATTTTGAATATTTTTGCTTTTATTGTTGTTATTATAATTATATTTTCATTTTTTATTTTAACATATTTATTAGCACCCTAAATATTGGCATAATTAATTTTTTTAATTTCTTCCCAATTTTCCTCAAATCCCAAAAATGATGGGTGTATGTAGAGTTAATTCCTTAACCGTATATGATTTTTCTCCTAAATATAAATTAATAGTTTTATTTGTAATTAAACAATATGCGTTTGTTATACATGCGATTTGGGGGGAGAGAATATAAGAAATAAAAAAATATTAACGGCCACGCTAATATATAGTATAGATGTATATATATGGTGATAGCGATATTTGTTGTTATTTTAAAGCATATCGTTTAGAATATAATATATGAATATAAGCATATATTTGCTTATTCAGCATATCGTCTAGACTAAGCTTAACATAAGCACTTAATCGTAATAACTAAAATGTAATGGAAAAAATTCCTCAAAAACTTTTAAATGTGTTATTTTGTAACATGTGTTTTTTCGGTCAAAATATTATCGATGCCAATATGGGTACAAGCACTGCAGAAAATTCTCCGCAAGTGCAGAGAAATTGATTATTGAACTTGTTATTTGTTATAAGGAGTCAACATTTAAACGACAAACAACCCTCTCTACCGCCAGTAATTGTCAGATTTATGAAAGTAATTCACTTAAATAATGCATTTTCTAAAAGCAAACATAAAAACATGACAAGTGCACAAAATATTACGCGTTAAATTCAATTTATGTCCATAAAAAGAGACTAAATTCCTCACCAACACGCTGAGTACTTTTCGAAGAAGGAATTTTGTGCAAGAACATCCCCCTTTTTTATCCAAGTTATATTCAACGGCAGCAAAAGAAACAAAGAACGGTATAAGCCTTATTAGTTGATTACAGGACACATTATCATGATTATCAAAAATATAAAAAACTACTGGCACAAAATTACATGTACAACATGATGTTGAATCTGAAATCGGTCTTTGCAGATAAAGCAGAACAGAGGGTTGTTTAAGAACGAAAAAATATAAATACGAGTATATATATATGAAGACTGTAATCCTGCTGCAAATTTTAGCATTTAATACGCTTAGGGTACTTTACGCCCAGAAACTCATAAATATCTACATACATCATCAACAACCTGAATTTGAACTTATAAATATATTTAAAAGAGCGTGGTCTTTATGAACAAGTACATTAAGTTTTTATACTTGAAATTGTGCAGATGTGGGCAGGAAAATACAACTTTTTATCATATGTTTCAACAGTAACGAGTAAATGTATAATACGAGTATTGTCCGAAAAAGTTTTCCCAAACACCAGTGTTGCCAAAATGTTGTAGCCATTTCTAGCAAGGGTCTATAAGCCCATTAAAACCCGCTACTTGAGTAAAAATAAACGTTAATAAGACCGCTGAATGTTTTATAACCAATTTCTTAATTTTTTCATTGTTTATTGGTAATCAAATTGAATGAGATAAATTTTATAAAATACAGTACTAGCTCGATTTGCACAACCGAAAGGAAATCGAGGTTGTGTTGTTCTACCGAAAAGTCGACCACTAAAACTTCATATAAACCAAACTATAATTAAAAATATTATATTTTATTTTAAAGTTTAACATTCGTTAACGCACTAATAATCCCAAATTATTATTTTACTTAGTGTTTTATTTTTGGGAATTGTTACAAATTAAGTTTAACATTTATTATCGCACTAATAATCCCAAATTATTACACAGGATTTAGACGATGAATTTTATGACGTCTATTTTTCTTGATTCCCTTTTGAAGTTTCTACCAAAAATTATTTGCGTTCATACGATGATTATTTTTACATGTCAAATTTTTTTATTGATTTTGATTTTTATTGATTTTATTGTTTATACATACATTTACATACCCTGTCGGAGAATGCTGCTTGACTACAAACATAGTTAACTTTTCTTAGACTGACTAAAAGCTAACTGCAATATTATCCAGAACAAACCCAAAACTAATTCTTAAGTTGAGTACGTAAGTAATCAAATTTGATGAGAGCCAACAAATTTTTTCTAACTCATTTAAGTTTTATATTAAAATTTTGCTGTTGTTATTTTAGACGGTACCTTAGCCGAGTGATAGCGCGTTGAGTATGCAACGTGTGATGATACATTTTCTAACCCCGCAAAAATTTTTGTAATTTACTGGCTACCAGGCGATTTAAAAAAGTCAACTTTAAGTTAGTTGAAAGTAGTGCAGAGTGAGACAATTGTCTACCGCCTAGGGCATCGCAATGTTAAAATATTCAGTTGATTACATTGAAAGTAATCCAAGTGTCAGTCAGTACTATTTGCGAAATAGTGAGCTTCAAGTTAACCAAATTACCGACAGGGTACTTTTTAAATAAAATTTTGCTTCGAAGAACACACCAATATGAGAATATTAATAATAAAACGTAACAACAAGAACACAAATTAGTGTAAAGAAAAATATGAAAAAAACCATAGAAAACAGAAATAGAGTCGTTTTTTCTACCCCTCTTTCTTCTCTACCCCGTTCGCTTTCAAACCAAAAATGACGTCGAAAAATAGACTTCAGAAAAGTCTTCGTGTGAATTATGTGTAAATGTTACCAAAACGTAAACATGATTTCATTCGTTATTTTAACGAACTGATACACTTATTCATTTTCGAAAAACAGGCTGTTAGTTATTTTTATGAACGTATATTCTTATTCATTTTATGAAAACAGGCTATTAATAACGACCAATTTTAAATGTATGTACTTATGTAAACATAGATACATACATATGCATATACATATGTATACTTCTATTACGTATATATGTAGCTACTCTATTTATATGTACCTTATTAAAATCTAATATAACGAGCTGATGTAGTTACATATATATGTGTTGATCTTATGATAATAAATTACTAATCTAATAAATTACTTAACAAAAATGTTTGATGTTTTGATTTAAAACGGAAACATTTTAAAAATAACCCCTTTTCGAGCTTATTCAAAAAATTTTAATTTATTTTTGCGCTAAACGTATATTTTTTAAATTAGCCCTTTTTTTTAAATTTTACGCGCTCTGAGTTTCAAAAGTTGGCATCACTGTTTTGATGTATATACATACATACGTACATGAATAGTTGATACACGTTTTATATTCTGTGTTATAGTATGTTCACACGGACAGCAATTATCGAGTTTCGCTCTCCCATTCACGGTTCGCGGTCGAATCTTGATTGAATCAACATGGTTCGCCATGCAAATTTTTGAGAGCGAACTAACTTGGTTCATTTTGAACCTAGCTGCGAACCATGAAGAAATTGCTATCACCGCTAGTTTTGATAAAAAATTATCGCTTTTTTTAGATTTATCTGAACTAGCTATCAAAACAAAATGAGTACATACATACACATACACATTTTTAAACAACAAAAAAAAACACACAAAAAATTATTGCGAGTATGAATTAATAATATTAGAACACATTTTATTAATTATTTTTGCTTAATTTGTTTATCTACTGTAAACAGCGTTACCGTTGTGCGACTAAAGTCGCATTTTGCTCCTTTTTCGAATGCCTTGCCACTTTTTGTGCCCTTAGTTTTAAATCCTCTTTTAGTATCATTTGCATTATTTTCAGTTCCTCGTTGTACCTTCATAGTGAACAGACGTAATAGCGGAATTTTTCTTATATACAAACTAAACAAAAAAAAAAAGCATACAAAAAATATTCGTAGTACATAGTAACTTTGATAAATAAGCATTTTTTTGCTTTGATAATATTTTTACATATAGAAATAACAAAAATAAAAAAACCGTAAACAAAAAAACATACAAAATACCCTTGAGGAATACTCTTTATGAGTACCCCAGAGGAAAAAAATAGTGAAGTGAGTTCTAACGGAAGAAATTCCTATTTAACTGTGAGTTTTGATGCTCATAATGATAACAATAAAAATAAAAAATCTGATAATAGACTTGCTGTGAGTTCTGAAGCTCTTAATAAAAATCAAAAATCTGATAATAGACTTTTTCTAACGGCAAAACCACAGTTTCGTCAGCGATCAACTTCGCTTTGTCCAATGCCAACTAGTGAATCGTTGACATTATTGCCTAGTACTTCTACATTTAACTCAGCGATATCATCCGCTTCGGGCTCGTGGTCAACAATTAAACAAGTTGTTACTGAAGACAACAGTAGTACAAAACCAAAGGTACAAGTAGGAATGGACAGATATATAACTGTTTTAAAGCGCGGGCGAAGCCCAAATTCTACTAAAATTGGATCCGCCCCAAAGATGTCTAGGGATAACAGCACATCTTCTATCAATCGTCAAAATCGTTTTTCATTATTGCAAGACAAAAACGACAAGCCCGCTGCATCATCGCAAAAGTCTTTTAAGCCACCACCTATGTATTTATCTGAGAGAAAAAAATTCAAACGCGCTTCTAAGAAATCTACTGTCGACCATTGGTGAAAATACTTTTCACATCATTCCAATTAAACGAGGTAATATTGATGAAACTAAAATCCAAATATGTGATGAAAAAGATTTCCGAAAAATTGTTAGTGAGTTTGAAAAAATAAAACAAATTTTTATACATATCAACTTAAGAGTGCTAAAGGCCTACAAATAGTATTAAAGGGCATAGATTCATATGTTGAGCCTGAAGAAGTAAAATGTGCACTTATCGAACAAGGAATTAAGGTAAAAAATTTTACCAATATAATCAATAGAGAGAAGATTCCCCAGCCTCTATTTCGTGTTGAACTGGAGCCGAATGATATACAGTTAAAGAAAAATGAGACGCACCCAATTTATAGTCTAAAATACCTTTTACACCGAAAAATCACAGTTGAAGAGCCACGTAAGCGTTCAGGTTCCGTACAGTGCCATAATTGCCAAGACTATGGCCACACAAAAACCTACTGCAAATTACCTACAGTTTGTGTTATCTGCGGTGAATTGCATGGTACTGCTAACTGTACCAAGCCAAAAGTACAAGCAGAAAAGAAATGCAGTAATTGTGGACGTAATCACACTGCTAACTACAGAGGATGCCCTGTATATTCTTTCGTTAAACAGGCTATGGGTCAAAAATCTAAATTAGCTCCAGTTCAATCAGCAAATGCTTACTCCGCCACTCTTCCTCAAACTAGCCAACTAGTTACTTCACGTTTATCGTATGCCGATGCTGTTAGGACTAGTTATATTCCCACACAAAATGTTCCACCGCCAAGTAATTCAACGAATGCAAACTCTACTTTTAACTTTAGTCGTCTTGAAGCTACTATTGAGAATCTGGTGCTAACTATAAACAACTTTACAACAAATATGACTAGCATGATGCAAGAAATGCTGAGAATGCAGAATACTATGCTTCAAGCATGCAACGTTCCGTCACAAATGCCTCTATACTTTTCCTCAATACTGTCTATTTTAGTTTACAAATATTTAGTCACAAGTCACTATATTTTTTTCCAACACTGTATATTGGTTTTATTTAATTTAAATTTTTTTTGTTTGTTATTGAAAGCTTACCAACAGAAATAATACCAACAACTACACAACTGTTTGTATAAGTACACAACAAATACAACAACCACGCTCATGCAGTCAACTAGCTATCGTACAAAATATTACACACATACTTTCATAAACACACGTACGCTATAACAAGAAAACAGAAGAAACAACAACCACGCTCATGCAGACTAAATAACATCGTACTAACAGAAGTAAAACAACAACAACCACGTACATGCTTTTGTAAGCATACACGCTGGATAAAAGAATAAAACACATGCAGGCTTTGTACAAATTGTAAATTAAAACGAACAAACTAGGCAAATGTGAAAACACTTCTCAACAGCTTTAAATAATAATTATTATAAGACAACAAGGTTAGGCAACAAGCAAGGAGGACGAGCGGGACGTCTGCTTAAGGTAAGCAGGGCCACTACCTGTATATTACTGCGAACAGACATCTACACAAAGGCTTGTTCTTATATTTTTTTTATCTATATTCAAGATCCCCCGAATTCATCTTGAATTATTTCTTTTGCTTTGCCGTGTTTTCAAGATCTACCGAATTCATCTTGAAACCTCGTTTTATATTCAAGATCCCCCGAATACATCTTGAATTTAATTATAGTTTATTATTTTTTTATTATTTCAAGATCTACCGAATACATCTTGAAATAAGTTATTTTTCTTATATATTCAAGATCACCCGAATACATCTTGAATTTAATTATAGTTTATTATTATTATTTTTTTTATTTCCACCGAATACACCTTGAAATAATTTATTCAAGATTCCCCGATTTCATCTTGAATTATCATCTCTTTTGCTTTGCCGTGTTTTCAAGGTTTACCGAACTCATTTTGAAAACTCGTTTTACATTCAAGATCCCCCGAATACATCTTGAATTTAAGTTTATTTTATACTGGTTTCAAGATCCACCGAAATTATCTTGAAGCCCATTTTTTATTAATTACGAGAGTCACCGAATTTCTCTCGCCCGCCTTATTAAACGGCCCCACAAGGCCCACCGAATACTCCCGTTGGTATTGCTTATAGCTGTCACCGTCTATGTATACCCTGTAGTTTTAAGATATCCTAGTAGCATAAGTTTCGTTGAATAAAGCTTTGTATATTTTCTTAACACCGAAGAAAATAAATCTTTTATTTCAAAGTTAGTGGACCTTTGAGATTCGAACCTGGACAGACTGAGTCATACCCCAGCTGGAAAAGAAAACCACGTTACAATGGCGCCCGAGCAGGGACTCGATTCGCAAAACGCATCCGGTGGTAAAGCCTCCACCAACGTCACCGAGTCGAGTCAAATACAAAGCAACGAAACGACACTACAAACGGATTCTCTTAATTGGGTTTACATGCTAAAAAAAGGAAAAATTAGCAGAGGTATGTCAGCAGAATGGTATTCCAATTACCGAAAGGGCGACAGTTAACCAATTACGACGACAGCTGAGTGATCTGATCCGACGAAAACGACAGCACGCCTCATCAGAAAACCTTCTCCGTGCTTTGGAGGAGGAGGTCCTGTGCGAAGAGCAACAATCAATCACTGGACAACAAATCACGCTCTCCGTCCCGCCTGCAAGACCGCAAGAAGTCCCACCAAATACCGCCAGTGACGCAGAAGTAATGGCCACCATCCGAAGATGGAACCTCACGTACGATGGTGGAGAAAACTTAATGGAATTCATAGGGCGTTTGGAAGAATTAGCTGAGTGCTATGCCTTCCAGCGCAGCCGCTTACTCTTCTCCTTGTTAGAAATTTTAAAGGGCAGGGCGCTCCAATGGTACCGGATCAAGAGGGAAGAATTTTCCACCTGGGAGCAGTTCAAGGAGCATGCAACGCGTTTCTTTCTACCCAGGAAATATCTCACCCAGCTAGAAGAGGCGATCTACCATCGGAAACAAGGCCCCAGAGAAAGAGCTAAGGACTATATTATGTCCTTACAGCTACTTATTCGACAACACCCAGACCTTAAGAACCGTGACCATACTGAGCGAATTTACGATGGCCTACGGTGCGAATACAAGCTTTATGTACGCCGGAACGATTTTTTCACCTTAGACGAATTGATGGAGCTCGCCGACGAGTATGAGCTCATCAAGAGGGAAGAAGTAAGGCAAAGCCGGCCACCCCAGAATCACTACATAAATTCGTCCACACCCACTGATGCGTACCAGAGTAGGACGCACTGTTGGCGCTGCAAACAACCTGGTCATACCCGCAGGAATTGTGCAGAAAGGAGCCGGCTATTTTGTTCACGATGTGGGCAAGACGACATAATGTCCATCGATTGCCCCTGTCAACCCACACATCCACGAGGAGATGAGCGCTATTACCTCACGGTAACACTCTTTAACACCCCTGTACGAGCACTCGTAGACACAGGGTCAACATTAACCTATGTAAGTCAAGAAATCCGACAGCTGCTCGATTCCCATAAAATCAAACCGCGGCCGTACCATCGCACAATACAATTGGCGGACAGCTCGATTGTCAACAGCGTTCAAGTATACCCGCTCATCATCAAGGTATATGGGTCAACTACCCAACTGCTGGCCTCAGCATTAGATAGCTTAGCGGAACCAATCATTCTCGGGATGGACTTCCTACGGAGAAGGAACGCAGTATTGCTAATTGAAGGCCGACCCATAAAAACCTATAGCAGTAGACCACGCACGCAGGATACGGCGCACGCCATCACCACAAGAGATTTCCTTACTGAGGCACAGGAGGAAGAGCTCGAATCTATTTTAACAGAGGCCAAACTCTCCTTTGAGGCAATAAAGGACCCATGTAATGTAAGCGAGCACGTCATCAGGATGAAACACGATCGACCAATTAAACAACGTTACTACCCACGCAACCCTGCGATGCAGGAAATCATCAATCGGGAAGTAGACGAACTTCTAGAAGTGGGTCGTATCGAGCCATCACGCAGCCCATATAGCTCACCAATTGTGCTCGTTCAGAAGAAACAGGGTACTTGGAGAATGTGTATAGACTACCGGCAGATAAACGCCGCAGCCGAGCCCGATGCATACCCACTGCCCCAAATTAACGCCATTTTAGACCAGTTACGTGAAGCAACGTTTATCTCCACAATAGACCTGAAGAATGGATATTGGCAAGTACCAGTAGCCCCATCGTCAAGGCAATATACCGCATTCACCGTCCCAGGGCGAGGGCTGTTTCAATGGAAGGTCATGCCTTTCGGCTTGCACTCGGCCCCCGCAACTTTCCAGCGCATTCTAGATACGATCATTGGCCCGGATCTACACCCCAGAGTCTTCGCATATTTAGATGACATTATTGTCCTGGGGCGTTCCTTTTCAGAACACGTAACTATGTTAAAAACCGTATTTTCTCGTCTTTTAGTCGCCAATCTACAAATCAATTTCGAAAAGTGCGAATTCGTCAGGACTAGTCTAAAATACCTGGGGCATGTAGTATGCTCCGAGGGTATTCATACCGACCCCGATAAGATTGAGGCACTTCAAAAATTAGAGGCCCCTAACACTATTCGTGAGTTACGACGGGTACTAGGAATTGCTTCCTGGTACCGGCGTTTCATCCCCGACTTCTCACGCATAGCCGAACCAATGACACGCCTCCTCAAAAAGAAGCAACCATGGACCTGGGGACCGGACCAAGAACAAACGTTTTCCACCCTGAAGGCTAAACTCACCGAAGCCCCCGTTTTGAGTTGCCCCCACTTCGAAAGGCCATTTTTCCTCCAGACTGACGCTAGCAAGGAGGGTCTTGGCGCCGTGCTGTTTCAGCGACATGAGTCTCAAGAAAGAGTAATAGCATACGCCAGCCGCACTCTTACAGAACTAGAACGCAAATACTCGGCCACGGAGCAGGAATGTCTGGCAATTCTGTGGGGAATACGAAAGATGAGACCATACTTAGAGGGATACCGATTCACGGTCATTACCGATCATCAATCGTTAAAATGGTTACATACCATTTCCAACCCATCAGGACGGCTAGCACGTTGGGCTCTGGAACTCCAGCAGTTCAACTTTGAGGTCGAATATCGTCGGGGAAAACTTAACGTAGTAGCCGACGCACTTTCGCGAAGCCCCTTGCCGCTCATAGCAGCAGATACCCTGGCCGTACTCACGACAAACGAACAAACCTGGTATGAGAAAATCAGGGGCAAACTACGCAACCCCTCGATGCAACTACCAGACTACCAGCTAATCGACGATCGATTATTCCGTCACATTGTCACAAACTCTGCGACGTCTCACTCACCCGAATGCAAATTATGTATACCTCCAGAGCACGTCCACCGTGTGCTAACCGAAATTCATGATGCTCCTACCGCCGGTCACCTCGGGATGTTCAAGACTGTACGGAGGGCTCAAGAAATCTACTACTGGCCAAGAATGGTAACCGATATACGTAAATATGTCCGATCTTGTACAACATGCAACCGTTTCAAAGTAGAACAACGCCGCAAAAATGGCCTAATGACTACTACACCTTGTAATCGCCCATGGGAGGTTATCTGCATCGATTTCATTGGCCCGCTCCCCCGTTCCTCATCAGGGCGAAGATGGCTGTTAGTGTTATATGACAAATTTAGTAAATGGGTGGAACTAGTAGCTCTTAGGGCAGCTACCGCCTCCTCCATTGTCACCGCGCTCCGGGAACGGGTAATATATCGATATGGATGCCCTAGGATAGTCATATCTGATAACGGGTCACAATTCGTAGGAACGGCAGTAAGTTCCTTTCTAAGAAAGCATGGAATTGAACATCAACTCACTGCTCCTTATACACCGCAAGAGAATCCCACGGAACGCATCAATAGAGTCATTAAGACTTTGATTGCCCAAAATACAGAAGGAAACCACCGCAGATGGGACGTTACATTAGCGGAAATAGCATTTGCCATCAATACGGCCACACAAGAATCTACTGGCCTGGCTCCCGCCAATATCCTGTTCGGCCGTAACTTACCACCACCGAATCAAATATATATGAAGGGGAAGACACCCCCTGAAGGTACTCAATCGCCACCAGGGCCCCGCGAATGGCAAAACATCATAAAAATTATGGAAAAATCTACCACAAGGCAAAAGAAATATTACGATCTGCGCCGTCGAGAGTGGCATCCGGAAATTGGAGCCAAAGTGTATAAAAGAGAGCATGTGCTCTCCTCTGCAACTAATCATTTCGCAGGCAAACTCGCCCCCAAATACTCCGGCCCATACGTCGTACAAAAGAAAGTCTCGCCTAACGTTTATGTCATAACCTCAACATCAGGCAAGATACACACCGTTCACGTACAAGACTTAAAGGACTTCCACGACCGACCGACCAACGCATAACCTTACTAACGCAGTTTTTATTACAAAAAAAAAAAAAAAAAAAAATGTTTTTCTTTCTTTTCGTTCCACTTTCAGCACTAAATAGAACTATATAATGGAACGCCGACCCACCCGACCAATCGCCCGAGGTAAAATACGGGACTACCTAAGGCAGACTGCCATGCCGAAGCATATCCAGCCGTACCTACCACCACCAGAAGCCAGGCAAAGAGCGTTTCCCCTCAACCCGGCTTAAAGCATTTATATGATTTTTCTCGAATTATTTAAGACGAATTTATTAATTTAAGGGAATCCTTACCTGAAGTTTTACTCAGTTACCTGATTTTTTTTTTTTTTTTTTTTAAATGAAATGATTTTTTTTTGAAATGTATATTTAAATTTAAGTGAATTATTAACCTAAAATATTATAAATATTTTTTTGAAATATTTAATTCTAAGTGAATTATTGACTGATTGAATTATTGAATTATTTCTTTGAAATGTATATTTAAGTTCACCTAAAATATTATAAATATTTTTTTTTGTAAAAAAAAAGAGGGGCAAAAAATAACAATCAACTGAGCCGAAGCTCCTAAAGCTCGGTAAAATTTTACCTTCGGGTAAGTGCAGATCACAAGATCTTAACTCAGTTAAAACCCACTTTTGGATTTTTTTTTACTTTAAAGTAGGAGGGGACTGTAACGTTCCGTCACAAATGCCTCTATACTTTTCCTCAATACTGTCTATTTTAGTTTACAAATATTTAGTCACAAGTCACTATATTTTTTTCCAACACTGTATATTGGTTTTATTTAATTTACATTTTTTTTTGTTTGTTATTGAAAGTTTACCAACAGAAATAATACCAACAACTACACAACTGTTTGTATAAGTACACAACAAATACAACAACCACGCTCATGCAGTCAACTAGCGATCGTACAAAATATTACACACATACTTTCATAAGCACACGTACGCTATAACAAGAAAACAGAAGAAACAACAACCACGCTCATGCAGACTAAATAACATCGTACTAACAGAAGTAAAACAACAACAACCACGTACATGCTTTTGTAAGCATACACGCTGGATAAAAGAATAAAACATATGCAGGCTTTGTACAAATTGTAAATTAAAACGAACAAACTAGGCAAATGTGAAAACACTTCTCAACAGCTTTAAATAATAATTATTATAAGACAACAAGGTTAGGCAACAAGCAAGGAGGACGAGCTGGACGTCTGCTTAAGGTAAGCAGGGGCACTACCTGTATATTACTGCGAACAGACATCTACACAAAGGCTTGTTCTTATATTTTTTTTATCTATATTCAAGATCCCCCGAATTCATCTTGAATTATTTCTTTTGCTTTGCCGTGTTTTCAAGATCTACCGAATTCATCTTGAAAACTCGTTTTATATTCAAGATCCCCCGAATACATCTTGAATTTAATTATAGTTTATTATTTTTTTTATTATTTCAAGATCTACCGAATACATCTTGAAATAAGTTATTTTTCTTATATATTCAAGATCACCCGAATACATCTTGAATTTAATTATAGTTTATTATTATTATTTTTTTTATTTCCACCGAATACACCTTGAAATAATTTATTCAAGATTCCCCGATTTCATCTTGAATTATCATCTCTTTTGCTTTGCCGTGTTTTCAAGGTTTACCGAACTCATTTTGAAAACTCGTTTTACATTCAAGATCCCCCGAATACATCTTGAATTTAAGTTTATTTTATACTGGTTTCAAGATCCACCGAAATTATCTTGAAGCCCATTTTTTATTAATTACGAGAGTCACCGAATTTCTCTCGCCCGCCTTATTAAACGGCCCCACAAGGCCCACCGAATACTCCCGTTGGTATTGCTTATAGCTGTCACCGTCTATGTATACCCTGTAGTTTTAAGATATCCTAGTAGCATAAGTTTCGTTGAATAAAGCTTTGTATATTTTCTTAACACCGAAGAAAATAAATCTTTTATTTCAAAGTTAGTGGACCTTTGAGATTCGAACCTGGACAGACTGAGTCATACCCCAGCTGGAAAAGAAAACCACGTTACAAGCATTAGTCAACAAACCATGAACACGTTAAAACTATGTTTCTGGAACGCAAACGGCATTCGCCAACATAAAAATGAACTTGAGCACTTCCTCACGGAAAAAAATATTGATATAATGATGGTCTCTGAGACTCACTTGACTTCGAGAAGCTGCTTTAAAATAAATGGTTACACTCTATATGATTCAAAGGACCCGAGAGGGAGAGCATGCGGTGGATCAGCAATTCTAATTAAGTCAAGATTCAACCACTATATCCTTGAGAACGTTAGTGAAGAATATATGCAAGCTACGAATATTTTCGTAGAAAATTTTTGTGCGAACTTCGTGATATCATCAATTTACTCACCTCCCAGATTTTCAGTTACCGAAGATCAGTATGAGAAGTTCTACAAATCGCTTGGATCTTGTTTCGTGGAAGCTGGTGACTACAATGCAAAACATACGTACTGGGGCTCGCGTCTTGTTACACCTAGAAGTAGAGCGTTGTTTAATACAATTTCAAAAATGGGCTTAGATGTCATTTCGAGTGGGGAGCCTACTTACTGGCCTACTGACGTAAGAAAAATTCCAGATGTTATAGATTTTGGCGTCACGAAAAATATCCATAGGGACTTAATTCACGTAGAGGGCTCTGTAGATCTGTCCTCCGATCACTCTCCCACAATAGTTACAATTTTCAACCCACTAAGGAGTGATTTAACTAACTCATATGCGAAAACGATTAATAGGGTCAACTGGTTAGGATTCAAAAAATATATTAGTAGTCACTGCGTAGAAAACATTCAGCTAAGATCACCTGATGATATTGAATTTAATATTGCCAATCTTAACGAATATATTAAACAGGCTGCTGAACATGCCACTACTTCCTATCCGCAGACTGGCTTTAATAGAATTTATTCTACGGAAATTGAACATCTTGTATGTGAAAAAAGGAGAGCTAGAAGAGAATGGCAACAACACCGATCACCCCTAAATAAAATCAGACTTAAAGAATGTACTAAACGACTCAAAGAGCTGCTATCGTCGGAAAAGACTGCATTACTGGAAAAGTATTTAGAAGGTCTTGATGTAACGTCAACATCTAATTACTCTTTATGGCGCGCTACTAGAAATCTTAAAAGACCCGTTGATCTCAAATCACCATTGCGTACTTCGACTGGAGGCTGGGCAAGAAGCGATAGTGAGAAAGGTAACTTATTTTCTGAGCATTTAAAATCTGTATTCACTCCCAATTCATGTACGGGTGCTGCCGATTTACCGAGTGTAGTCTCTCTACCCCCTCGTCCCTTAAGGTTTAAGATGCGTGAACTACAAAAAATATTTGCTGAACTCGACCCTAAGAAAGCTCCAGGTATTGATGGCATTAGTAACAAGATGCTGATGAACTTGCCTCATATTGCAATAAGAATTTTGCTATTTATTTTTAATGCCATTTTACGAATGCAGTATTTTCCACATAACTGGAAACTTGCCAAGATTAAAATGATTCCAAAACCAGGCAAAGATCTTACCAAGGCTGAGTCATATAGGCCTATAAGCTTACTTTCAACAATTTCAAAGCTTTTCGAAAAGCTGCTCATGACTAAATTGTCCACAATTTTAGCTGATACTGGGTGCATCCCGGACCATCAATTTGGCTTTAGAAGTCAGCATAGCACCATTGAGCAAACGCATAGATTGGTTCAAATTATAAGGAGGAAAAAGAAGAAAAGAAGTATTGTTCTGCCCTTTTTATTGATGTTTCTCAGGCATTTGACAAAGTATGGCACAAAGGCCTAGTTTTAAAATTGAAGACATACCTACCAATAAATATACAAAAGCTTTTGGAAAGTTATATTCTTGATAGAAAGTTTACTGTTGTGGAAGGAGACTTCATGAGTGTACCCGAAACTATATCTTCTGGTGTGCCACAGGGTAGTATTCTGGGGCCAGTCTTGTACCTAATATATACTTGTGATATGCCTGTGAGCAATAACATCCACACTTCTACATTTGCCGATGATACAGCTTGTTTTAGTATTCACAAAAATCCTGATGAGGCATCCCGCAATCTCCAAGCACACATTACGCAGCTTGAAATATGGTTGAACTTATGGATAATTAAAGTCAATGAACAAAAGTGTGCTCATATAACGTTTACCCTAAGAAAAGATACCTGTTCCCCCATTCGAATCAACAATCAAAATATTCCTCAACATTCTCAAGTCAAATACCTTGGCATACACCTTGATCGAAGGCTTACATGGAAATATCATATTGACTCTAAGTTAACCCAAATGAAACTTAAATTGACTCAAATATATTGGTTAATTGGCAGAAATTCAACACTCAGCCTAGACTGCAAACTTTTGATATACAAGTCGCTTTTGAAGCCAATATGGTGCTATGGAATTCAGCTGTGGGGCACTGCTTCAGCTTCAAATGTCGAGAGAATCCAACGAAGGCAAAACAAAATTTTACGTTTGATAACATCTGCTTCATGGTACGTTAAAAATTCAAATATTCATCGTGATTTAAATATGCCACTAGTGAGTGAAGAAATTGCAAAATACGCAGGCAAATATTTAACTAAACTCGAGTCACATCCTAATCCGCTTGCCCGTAATATTTTGAACTTTACTGGACACATCCGCCTAAAAAAGAGGGACACAAGGGCTCTTATACCCAACACTCCAGATGGGACTGCTTAAAAATACTTCTTTTTGATTATCACTACTTATGTATGAGACATTATTAGATTTAATTGAACTATAGTGAATTTTAATCAGAAATAATTTCTTAATCAGGCTTGAGTTCAGTAATTTCAATTCTTATGAATGAAATATTTTTATTAATTAATGTGAGTGTCTAAAGAAGAGAAGAAAAATTAAACTAGACACTATTAGCTGGGGGAAATACCGATATTTTTCTGTGCAGCCACGCACTTCATCAGCACCCATGTCCATCTACTGGGGTAGAGATTATTATTAACATCAGCTATTTAACCTGAATTTCTATGAAAGTGGAATATGAGAATTGATTGTGTATACAATTATTGATTTGCCTTCGGCAAACACATTTGTAAGTATCACTATTCATTTTCTGTTTTTCCATTTTCTATTTAGGTTAGCACGAAGTTATATCACTCTACCAATGTATGTTTAACTATTCTTACTTATCTTTTACGATCATCACATTAATTATTTTTACTTATTCGATGCACCATCGGTACAAACATATAAGTATTATTGTAGTGGCTTTATGTTACTTTGTTTTTGCTTTCTACAGTTGACTTAGCTTTCCAGCATTCTGAAGCAGTTCTGGCCAAGTGAACAGTGATCGCCAAGTGAACATATTTTTGTCACGTGCCCATGATGAATTAAATGAGATTTAATTGAACTATAGTGACATAAAGTAACATAAAGCCACTACAATAATACTTATATGTATGTACCGATGGTGCATCGAATAAGTAAAAATAATTAATGTGATGATCGTAAAAGATAAGTTAGAATAGTTAAACATACATTGGTAGAGTGTTATAACTTCGTGCTAACCTAAATAGAAAATGGAAAAACAGAAAATGAATAGTGATACTTACAAATGTGTTTGCCGAAGGCAAATCAATAATTGTATACACAATCAATTCTCATATTCCACTTTCATAGAAATTCAGGTTAAATAGCTGATGTTAATAATAATCTCTACCCCAGTAGATGGACTTATGTATTATTTATAACTATCACTAAATTTATGTCCGATATTGGTCGGGCCTAATAATTATATTTAGATTTAAGATTTGATTACTTATTGTTAGTTCATTTTTGAAGATACAATAAATAAATATGTATATGAAAAAAAAAAAATTACATTATTTCTTGCCCCTTTTTGTTCAAAGTCAACTTTAATTCTTATTTTTACAATTAATGAACGCAAATTTGTACAGATTCTACCACATTCGACAACAAGATTTTATTTCTTATGTGTATATATGAAAAAATAAATTTTTTTTGGGAAATTGACAGTATGGCGCAATATTATTTTCTGTGGGAGTATATGGTGTTAAAAAGCCTTGGTATGATTCCTTTCATTTGTTTAAGATTTTTAAATATGAAATTACATACAGTCACTCATAGATAATTCTAACTATATTTTCCGCTGCCAAATTTGATAAAAGTACATAATTTTGAAAGGTGAAAAACTTTATGCTAAGGTAAATAATATTGTATGAAAATATCACACTGAATTGCTATCATCAAGTAATCCTTTTGAAATGAAATTAGTTCATCATGTGAAGCTATTATCTTGGAAAAAACAGTAAAAAAGAAAAAAGCAACACGAAAATATTCCAATGATTAAGAGAGACGGCATAAGTGGGTTCAGATGAATGCAGATACCAAGAACCTCATTTGTGTTTTCTGCAATCAGTTGCTCATCTGCCGAATGAATCATTGAATGTCATGTTAAAACAGCCACAAACGCGGCCAATTCCAAAAAACAAATGATGTACAAATATCCGAGCTTTTACCACAAAAATACCGATTTTTGGAGGAAAGTTGATATTGCTGAAATGAAGCTTGTTTTAAGGGTGATAAGATGAACCCATTTAATGAAATTGACAAATTGGCCAGAGTAAATGCAAAAATATATCCAGATTCGCCAATTGCAAAGTCTGCGAGTTACACCTTATTTCTTTATCTATATAAAGTAAAATTAAAAAAAAAACACAAAGCATAAACATGAATTAGTACTCGTATTAGGAAAAATGATAAAATAGACTAAAATGAGGCACTTGTCAGTCCATGCTGTCTGCCTTAAATTTATTTCAAAACGTTTTGGAAGAATGGATTCCAAGTAAAAAACTTATTAATAAGTACAATTTCTAAAGAAAGGGTATTTAAGGTATTTAATAACTATGCATAATGCCTAAAAAGAATAAAATTATCCTCTTCAGAATCGAATTTGCAAATTTTTATCAAAACTTTATGAGGTTAAATACATTTTTTGAGTTATGCTGGTGTTTAAGTAAATAAGTGATATGAACCATGTACCAAAATTGATAAAAAATGTATTTATGTATTTTTTAATTTTTTTCATGTCTTAAGAACTGAGGCCACTTACTGCATTCGATATCAAACGAAATTTCCATTTATTTTCTGTTGGAATTTTCATTGATATCAAATGCCGAAATTTGACTACTGTTTTATTATTAACATAGATTTTATGATTTTTTTTTTATATAATAGCTATCTATACTACATTTATACTGGTCTTATTTGCAAATATAAGTATATATGAAGTCCAGCATTGCCATTTTGGTATTTTTCGGGTATTTTATGGTGCTTTTTTCCTTTATAAATACCCGAAAGCTTACTAAATACCCGTTTCAGAAAAGCGGGTATTTATAGTGCTTTTTGAAATTTCTCGCACTGTTTTTTAATGCTTTTTCAATAATAAAAATTTTTGCAACTTAAAGCAAAAAAGCAAACGTTCCAACTTGTCTCAATAAATTTTTTAATTCATCATGAGAAATATATTTTATATATTTGGTAAGCAACAATTTTACTATTTTGATTCTCATGCGTGGATATAGTTAAACAACAAGGATTTGTGATGTGTGCAAATTTAAGAAATAACAAAAAAGTGTCTTAGTTCTTATGAAATTAAGCTTGCAATAATTATCGAGCGTTCAAAAGTGCCTTAGACCAGCAAAATATGCGTTAAAGACAGTATGCATTTGATGTAATTTTAAAATCATTTCCCGGTATAGCGATTTAACGCTTTCCATCTGTTAGTTTATAGGTAGTCCTTAAATTACTCTGGGATATATCATCCCAATAGGATTTTTGGGGCTTTTGTCCCAACCGGTTTCCGATGCAAATGGGACAATTTGTCCCATTAGTGATGAAAACATGCACAAATTCTATGAATTTGTTTGGAAATAATACGAATGGGACATATAAGGCCAGTGAAATGTGTAGTGTTACCTACACTATAACTTTTCATCAACTAACACAATCATCTTACAAAAAAAATGCCGCTTAAAATGGGGTACCTTTATTTTATTTCATATGTTAAAACTGTAAAGTACGTCTGGGACATTTTAAAATACAATTTATTTTCTACAAACAGTATATAGGACTCTTAAAATTTCCCTGGGACGTATTGTCCTAGAAGGACCGAAAGGGGTAAGATGTCACAGTCAAACAAAAAATAAGGACGTATTTATATAAAACATAAATAACAGAATATTTAACTTAGTGCCTTTTTTATCCGGAATTTTTTTAATTTTTACCCTTTTTTACCCTATTTTTATATGCTGACTAGCTTTTGATGACCCAAGAGTTGGCATCACTGATGAAGACTGTAAGTCAAATAAGCAATTATTAAACTAAATTTTTTTTTTCTGTATACATACATCTCATCCCCAGCAATAAATAATTGTTCTCGTGCATTAGTAAGTTACAATTTTTACTTGCAAATAACACGTGCGTATAAACGTAGTATATGAGTTCTCATAAAATTATTTTTTTGTACTTCTTATACATGAGAATTTGTTGTTGTTTGTTTTAAATAAAAACAACTTAAAAAATATGCTTGTTTCTTTAATTTTTCTTGATTTTGAAGTTGCCTCTTTTTTTCTTTTAAATCCCCTTTTTGTGCCACTTTTTTTAAATCCTCTTTTTGTGCCCCTTTTTGAAATTTTCTAACGGTAACGCTGACTGTAAAAAAAGCAAATATTTTTTTTTTTTTTTGTAATGCATGTTTTTATTTATTGTATCTTCAAATATGAACTAACAATAAGTGTTCAACTCTTAAATCTATAAAAAAAAAATTTATTATGCCCGACCAATGTCGGACATAAGTTTAGTGGTAGTTATTAATAATACATAAGTAGTGATTAGTAACAAAAAGAAAAAGGTGTTTTCAAGCAGCTTCATCATCTGGAATGTTGAATATTAGGGCCCGTATATCTCTCTTTTTTAATCGGATGCGTCCAGTAAAGTTCAAAATATTACGAGCAAGCGGATTAGGATCTGATTCGAGTTTTGTTAGATATTTGCCTGCGTATTTTGCAATTTTTTCAGTCACTAGTGGCATATTCAAATCACGATGTATATTTGAATTTTTGATGTACCATGGAGCCGATGTTATCATGCGTAAAATTTTGTTTTGCCTGCGTTGAATTTTCTCTACATTTGAAGCTGAAGCAGTGCCCCATAGTTGAATTCCGTAGCACCATATTGGCTTTAAAAGCGACTTGTATATTAAAAGTTTACAGTCTAGGCTAAGTGTAGAATTTCGACCAATCAGCCAATGTACCTGAGTTAATTTAAGTTTCATTTGAGTTAACTTAGAGTCAATGTGGTGTTTCCATGTAAGTCGTCGATCAAGGTGTATACCAAGATATTTCACATGTGAATGTTGAGAAACAACTTGATTCTTAATCCGAATGGGGGAACAAGTATCTCTTCGTAAAGTAAATGTTACTTGAACACACTTTTGTTCATTTACCTTGATTCTCCATAAGTTTAACCAAAGCTCCATCTGGCTAATGTGTTCCTGGAGTTTGCGGGATGCCTCATAGGGTTTTAATGCATACTAAGGCAGGCTGTATCGTCGGCAAATGTGGAAGTATGGATACTACTGCTCACAGGCATATCACAAGTATAAATTAAATATAAAACTGGTCCCAGTATACTCCCCTGTGGCACACCAGATGAAATTGTTTCAGGCCTACTTGTAAAGTCTCCTTCCGCAACAGTGAACTTACGGGAAATAATGTAACTTTCCAAAAGATTTAAAATGTTTATTGGTAAGTAAGTCTTCAATTTTAAAATTAGGCCTTCATGCCACACTTTATCAAATGCCTGGGAAACGTCAATAAACAGCGCAGAACAATACTTTTTTCCTCAAAAGTTCTTCTTATAAATTGAACCAATCTGTGAGTTTGTTCAATGGTGCTATGCTGATTTCTAAAACCAAATTGATGGTCTGGTATGCACCCACTACTAATTAGAATTGGGGACAATTTTGTTTTGAGCAGTTTTTCGAAAAGCTTTGACATTGTAGATAGTAGACTTATTGGCCTCTATGACTCAGCCTTGGTTATATCTTTGCCCGGCTTTGGAATCATTTTAACCATGGCAAGTTTCCAGTTGTGTGGATAATACTCCAGTCGTAAAATAGCATTAAATATGAATAACAGGATTCTCATTGCAATACGAGGAGGGTTCATCAGCATCTGATTACTAATTCCATCAAAACCCGGAGCTTTCTTCGGGTTGAGTTCGGCAATTAATTTTTGTAAATCACGCGTCTTAAACTTTATGTGTTGAGGGGGTAGAGCGACTATATTCGGCAAATCAGCAACACCAATACATATATTTGGCGTAAAAACGGATTTTAAGTGCTCAGCAAATATTTTACCTTTTTCAGTATCGCTTCTTGCCCAACCTCCGGTAGATGTGCGTAGATGTGGCTTATACTCAACGGGTGTTTTAAGCTTTCTGGCAGCGCGCCACAAAGAGTAATTAGACGCCGGTGTGACATCAAGACCCTCCAGATAATTTTATCAACTATTCACGTATATACATATGTATGCATGTATGTATATACATGAAAACAGTGATGCCAACTTTTGATACTCAAAGCGCGTAAAAATTATTTTAAAAAGCGGTTAATTGAAAAAATATACATTTAGCGCAACATAAAGTAAATTTTTTTGAATAAGCGCGAAAAGAGCTAGTTTTAAAATGTTTCTGTTTTAAATCAAAATATCAAAAAATTTTGTTAAGTAATTTATTAAAAATTAATATGTATTTATCATAAGATTAATACATACATAAGTACATTAGGTCGAGATATTACATTTCATATTACATTTTAATAACTAGTGTACCTACATATATACATAATAGAAGTATATATGCATATGTATGTATCAATGTTTACATAAGTACATATTAAATATGTTATTAAATAAAATTTCAATATTTTGCTCTTTCAAAAACATACATTATCCTATTTTTAGGCTATACTGAATATCTTTCAAATCAGAAAAAATTCGAAGAAATAGAATATTAGTTAATTATTATTTTTCGAACTGTATTTGTTTCTATATTCTTATGAATTGAACAGGCTAATGTTCGTAACGCTTTTTAAGCCAAATTACATGTGAAAATTATTAATGAACAAATTACACCAAAGTTAATTGTAAATATTCTGACAAACACTTAGTAGAGCGGAGCAACTAGCTGTTTTCAAAGGCCACTACACCTTCATCAACAGCGTTGTTTGTATTTGGTCTACTGTGTGTGGTGTCAGTTGATGTAGATTTCTGCTTTATATATTACAAGTAATTGCCCGCTACTTTGTTAGCGTATATTTTACACGTACTAACAAATCCCTTGCATTTGAGATCCAAATAGATCGGGTTAAGATATATAAGTACGAGGAACTCGTCATTTTGATTTTATGTGCAACTGAGACCTTCTTCATGTTGATTCAGTAAACCGATCGCTTTTAATTGTGACCCATATTAATAGATGTCAGTTCTCGTTGTACCTTCATAGTGAACAGACGTCTTAGCGGTGCTTTTTTTTACATACATACTAAACAACAAAAATACAAAAAACTATTCGTAATATGTACATATTTGACTTTAATAAATAAGCTTTATTTGCTTTGCCTATAAATTTTAAATAGAAATAACAAAAACAAACAAAAAAACAAAGTGCCCTTGAGGAATACTCTATATGAGTACTGTTGGGAGAAGCGCCCAAGCCCTTAGCATCCAAATGTAGATTATTAACAAAAAGCACAAGAATTTTTAATTTAAATAATTCATTTATTATCTTGTACTTTAAGTTGAAATTCCTGTAAGTTAATTAATTACTTATTACAAATATAACTTAATTTAATAGATTTAGATAAAAATTGAGGTTATTTACTAACTTTTTCGTGTGGAAACCAAGAGCAAAAACTTCTTCGTATGTTCTCTGGTTGACTTTAGAAATTCTTTTAAGCAAAGTTGACTTTTGTGCCAATTTATGTAAATTAAGAGGTTGTATGAATGTCAACCCACGTGGCAAAAATGAATATATTTTAGTGTTGATAATAAATCGATATCAATGGATAATTACAATAAAGTTATCGATAATAATTAAATAATTTAAAGTAGCGAGTAGACAGTGACGGTAACACTCCCCCGCAGTAAGTCGATCAGTTGCTGAAGGCTTACTCCTCTTTCGGAGTCACGTCTAGAATCGCTAATTTGACGGCTGGTCTCTCTAACACACCGCTTGCTGTCATAACTTTCGCTCTTCTGACTTGACCGTCTTCAGACATATTAACTTCGATGACCTTCCCCTTTGGCCACACACTTCTTGGGTTTTCCGGGTCAACTACCACCACTAAGTCGCCCACAGCTAATGGCTTAGTCTTTTCGAACCACTTTGTTCTACATGTTAGTGTAGGTAAGTACTCAGCCACCCATCTCTTCCAAAATTTTTGCGCGTATTTTTGCGAACATAGCCAACTCTCTTTTAAAACCACGCCATCATCAAGATAAAGAGCTAAGGGTTTTAGCCCATTTGAACTGCCAAACAGAAAATTGTTTGGTGTGATAGCTGACTCATTTTCGTCTTCTAAAGGGACGTACGTAAGTGGACGAGCGTTGATAATGTTCTCGACTTCGGCCATCATACTTTGAAGAGTTTCATCATTAGGAAATCTTTCAAGTTTAATTTTATAGAAGACAGTTTTTACCGAACGTACCATCCGTTCCCATGCGCCTCCCATATGTGGCGCAGAGGGTGGGTTAAAATTCCATTTTGTATTGAAAGTTGTAAAATTACGAACTAATTCGTTATTGTCGACTTCTTTAAGTGCTTCACGCAATTCTCGTTCGGCCCCTACAAAATTTGTGCCATTATCCGTATAGAATTCTCTTGGCTGTCCTCGTCGTGATACAAATTTTCGTATTGCCATAATGCAAGAGTTTGTGCTGAGTGAATGAACGATATCGATATGAACGGCCCTTATTGTCAAGCAGGTAAATAGTGCACCATATCTTTTTTCTTTGTGGCGGTTAACAGTAACTAAAATTGGACCGAAGAAGTCGACGCCAGTAAAGGTGAATGGAGCAAAATACGCACCGACACGAGCACGTGGCAATTTGGCCATCTGAGGGAATTTAGGCGAACCATTTTTAATTTTACAAATCTGGCACTGTTTTATTGCAGATTTACATACAACTCGCAGGTTAGGAATGTAGTATCGGTGTCGAATTTCATTTACCACGGTCTCGTGGTTACCATGTCCATATAAGTCGTGGTAGTGCCATATAATAAATGTTGTTAGTCGGCAGTATTTGGGCAAAATAGCTGGATGCTTTAATTCTTCTGGGACATTTGCATTATCGATACGACCACCTACTCGTAAAACACCATTTTAGTCTATGTATGGGGACAGATTGTATAAAAAACTTGATATTTTTAATTTTTCATTTTTTAATAAACATTTGATTTCAGTGTGAAATGACACACTTTGAAAGTCTTTAATTAAAATTATTTCAGCTTTGGAAAGTTCTTCTTGGGTTAGTTCCGTTTTATTTTGGAAGAGGTGTTTATTTGTAAGAAGATTATGAAATCGAACAACGTATGCAATAGCTCTTAAGGCTCTACACCAACGAGAAAATCTTTGAATATTTATAAATTGTTCTATAACATTCGTAGCTAGATTACATTCTTTTAGTTCGATATCTGTAGTTAATTTTTCAGAATGATTTGGCCATTTCTCCTCCGGCAATTTCAAAAATTCTGGGCCGTTAAACCAGCAGCTGGAGTTTGATAAGATAGGTAATTTTGAGTATTTTGTAGCATAGTCGGCCACATTCAATTTAGTTGGTACCCAAAACCATTCGCTCATTTCAGAACTGTCTAAAATTTCTCCCACTCAAACTGCAACAAATTGGTGGTATCTTCGGTGATCAGATTGTATCCAACTAAGGACAGTTCGTGAGTCTGACCAGAATATTTTTCTATGGATTCTTATGGTATGATTTTCTGCAATATAATTTGCAAAACGAGCTCCAATAACAGCTGCCATTAATTCTAAACGAGGTATAGATATAACCTTTAGAGGGGCTACTCTTGTTTTTGAGCCTATTAAAGAAACAACAACATTGCTATCATCCGATATTCTTAAATATGCTACGGCAGCATAACCGCTTTCACTTGCATCTACAAAAGTATGCAGTTGACAATTTAAGTTTTTATAGTTTTGAAATGTTTGAAGGTAACATCAGCTTATATTTACATTTTTTAAATTCGGTAAAAGGGTTAGCCAATTTTTCCACTTAATTTGTTGTTCTTCTTTAATAGGCTCGTCCCACTCTACGCCGCTTCTCCAAATTTCTTGCAAGACTATTTTTAGGTACATGATAAAATTGCCAACCAGTCCCAGAGGATCGTATACACTCATCAGTATTTTTAAATCTTCGCGTTTGGTTGGTTCTTTTGTTCCAAGAAAAATTGGATTATTTAAAATAGACGGTGAAAGCTTAAATGTGATGGCATCGTCTGCAGGTGTCCAAAATACACCAAGAATCTTTTCTGTTTCTGAACCTGCTCCCATATTAATGCATAGATTAGATGATGTATCAGAATTAAGCGCTTTTAAGACGTGAAGATTATTTGAACACCAATTACGTATGTTAAAGCCACATTGGCTATGTATGAAGCGCACTTCTCTTGCTAAATTAATCGTTTCTTCAGGAGTATCCATTGAGGCAAGAAAATCATCCACATCGTGGTTCTCTTTTATGGCCGTCGCTGCTAAAGGGTATTTATTTTCAAACTTTGATGCATTTAAATTTTTCACACACCCTGCGGTCCTCCTTTCGTATAAAAATCTGGTGGAACATTTGTACAATGTCTCCACATATTGCTGTATTCTTTTGCCGAAATCGAAAGAGAATGGCTGGAAGAGACGAAAGCAGATCCGGCCCTTTAAGCAGCATAGAATTAAGAGAAATACCATTTGATTTGGCGGCAGCATCCCATACTAGTCTAATCTTGTTTGGTTTATTTTTATTTCTTACTGGAAAAATAGGTAGGTACCATATATTTGAATTACTCGGTTGAGCATTATCCACTTTGCATATGTAATTTTTTTTCCAAATATTCTGATATAGTGTTTTCAAAAACATCAAATAATTTTTTGTTATTCTTTATAGTTTTTTCAAGACAAATTAATCTTCTTTTAGCCATATTATGACTTTCTGGCAAGGCAATATTATCGTATCGCCACAATAAAGCCGTCTCATAGTGGCCATCAGTTCTTTGTTTTGTATATTTTTTCAACATATTCGTTGCCCTTTCATCGTCTTTGCTAAGAATTTTATTAGGGTTACTAATACCTGTCATTTCAACCGTGTACAACTGCTTAAGTAAGTTGCTAAGATTTTTATCGCTTTCTTGTTCGCATTCACAGGCAAAAAAGTTATATTAATTTTCAACATTTTGGCTTATATCTGCCCTACCACACAAAAACCAGCCAAGACGAGTACATATCGCGACAGGCTCGTGTTTATTACCCTCTTTTATACGTGTTGGTAAACATATTTTTAAGTTATTAAGGCCTAAAAGTAATTTTGGTACAGCATCTTTAAAATCTTCAATTGGTAGCCCTCTAATATGTGGATATTTTTCGCACAGTTTTTTATAATCTAAGCTCTGAGTGGGCAGTGATAGCTGTCTTACCGTTCGAACCTGAATAGGAAATTTTATTTTATTTTTACCTGAAATTTGCACTGAAAGTTTTCTCGATTCATCTTCTTTTCTGCCCATATTGCCTGTCCACTTTAAACATAAAGGCTGTAGATCACCTGTTAAGTTTAATTCATTACATATTTCTTCATCAATCAGGCTTATTGATGAACCCTCGTCTATAAAGGCAAATATTTTTAAACTTTTATTATTACCATAAATAGTAATGGGTATAATTTTGAATAATATTTCACTACCAATATTCCCATTGTGCGCAGCATGTAAGTCGGATGTATTGTTTTTATTTATGTTTTCAATTGTTTTGTATGTTTCTTTACTTTTATCTGTTTTATCATTTTCTTCTGTTGACTTATGTAGCAGAGAATGATGTTTAATTTGACAACCCTGTTTTAAACAAACGATTTTGCTTTTGCATATGCCATAATGACGTTTTAAACACTGTTTGCAAAGATTATATTTTCTAATTAGATTCCATCTTTCAGTTCTATCTGCAGCCAAAAATTTTTTGCACTTATCAACACTACTACAGTTGTCAAAGCATACTACGCAATTGTTATTGTTGTTTAGTTCATGCGCGTTAACAAATGCATTTCTTGTTCGTCGTGAGTGTTGCTCTGTTGACGTCGATGTATTATTACTGCTGCTTTCAATATTTACGTTGCTCGCTGCTACTCCGACTTCAAAAATCCAATTGGCAAAATCTGTCAAGTTTACTTTTTGATTGTTTTTTATCAGTTTTGTTTTTTGTTCGCCCCAATTTAGCTGAATATTTGATGGTAATTTCATAACTAATTCTTGCAGTAATGAGGAATTTTTAAGTTCATCGAGCAATCCGCACGCTCTGATTGTAGTTTCCAGGCCTTTTACTTCAACGGCAAATGTGGTAATTGTGTTTAATTTATTGGTGCTAACATTAGGCAGTAATTTTATTTTGTTTTTCAGGGAACTTAATATTTTTTCCGGTTGGCCGTAAAGCAATTTTAAAGTAGAAATTGCGCATGATACACCGTGTGGATGAATTAGTATTTGCTGCACAGACTTCAGTGCTTCTCCGCGGAGTGCCTTTTGAAGTCGAACCAAATTCTCTGCGTCTGTTAGACCGCAAACAGATGTTGACCAATCGTATGTAGAACTGAATAAAGGCCACTCTTCTGGTTTGCCGGTAAATATTGGCAATTCTTTTGGCACTGACTGGTGAGCGTTTATTTGATCCTGTGTAAGACGTCTATTGTCATTTGTGCTTGGACGGAAAGTAAACGAAGGGTGCATTGCGAACGATGGGTTAACATTACTAAAACTAAATGGGTGTTCTGACTGCGTTGCATGTGATATTGGATTTTGTGTACCGAAAATAGGCGGAGGTTGTGGATTTTCAATTATAGAATGTAAATTATTTGTTGTGCTGTTATTATTAATAAATGATTGCATATTTCTATTGAATGATGTTGTTGAGTAGGCGGGCTGAGTTGCTGTAGTGAAAACTAAACTTTTACTTACATATTGGTTACAGGATGTTGCTAGGTTAGATGGTGTTTGGATGTTCGTTGTCACTGTTGGTTGAGGCAGTGTATAAAAGGGTGTTTCAGAAGATATAGGTTGGGGTTGTAAGTGAGTCGCTTCCATATTTGTTGGCTCTTGTAGGGTTCGGTTGATTATTTAACCATTCGTGCACCGAGCTATTAATTGTTTGTGCGTCATCCCTGCCTTCGTTAGCTCGCTCAAGAATTTGATATTTCTTTTTAATGAATTCTCTTTCGAGCTGAGTCTCTTCTTGTAGCCTTTGTAATTCTAATTCATGGTGACGAGAGCGTGAAGAAATCGATGAGCCGCTTCGAACTGAAGCTGCTCTTGTGGGGCGTTGGTCACAATTTGGGCAGACCCACGTTAAATTTTGTTCACTATTACTTACGTTGACACAAAGGGTGTGAAATTTAGAGCTGCATTTGGAACATTTGATGGTATCGGTGAGATCGCACGGCTTGTTGCATATATAGCAGTTAGTGGAGGAAATTGTTGTCGATTCAGTTATTAGTTGGTGGTTTGATGGTTGACCCTGTGGAAAAGAAGAATCCATGTTTTAGGACTTACGGTGTTTCGGCCGAGTGGTTGTCTTCAGTTTTTCCAATCAGGGATTTATTGGTGAAGCTGTGTTCACAAGTAGATGTGCAAGCCAGAAAAAGAATTTCAAGAATGTTGGGAGAAGCGCCCAAGCCCTTAGCATCCAAATGTAGATTATTAACAAAAAGCACAAGAATTTTTAATTTAAATAATTCATTTATTATCTTGTACTTTAAGTTGAAATTCCTGTAAGTTAATTAATTACTTATTACAAATATAACTTAATTTAATAGATATAGATAAAAATTGAGGTTATTTACTAACTTTTTCGTGTGGAAACCAAGAGCAAAAACTTCTTCGTATGTTCTCTGGTTGACTTTAGAAATTCTTTTAAGCAAAGTTGACTTTTGTGCCAATTTATGTAAATTAAGAGGTTGTATGAATGTCAACCCACGTGGCAAAAATGAATATATTTTAGTGTTGATAATAAATCGATATCAATGGATAATTACAATAAAGTTATCGATAATAATTAAATAATTTAAAGTAGCGAGTAGACAGTGGCGGTAACAAGTACCTCAAAGAAAAAAAATTGTGAAGTGATTTCTAACGGCAGAAATGCCTATTTTACTGTGAGTTGTGAAACTCTTATGAAAACATTAAAAATAATAAATCTGATGATAGACTTGCTGTGAGTTCTGAAGCTCTTGTTGAATACAATAAAAATAAAAATTCTGATGAAAGACTTTCCCACTGCAAATTCACGTTCTCGTCAGCGATCAAATTCGCTTTGTCCAATGCCAAATAGTGATTCGTTAACACTAACGCTGCCTAGTACCTCGTCATATAAGTCAGTGACATCATTCGCTTCGGGCTCGTATTCATCACTAAACCCAGTTATCACAACGGATAACAAAAGCCCAAAACCAAAGGTCCAAGTCGGAATGGACAGATATATATAACTGTTTTAAAGCGCGGGCGAAGCCAAAATTCTATTAAATTGCATCTGCCCCAAAGATGTCTAGGGATAACAGCGCATCATCTACCAATCGTCAAAATCGCTTCTCCATATTGCAAGACCATAACGACAAGCCCGCTGCATCATCGCAAAAGTCTTTTAAGCCACCACCTATCTATCTGAGACTAAAAAACTCTAACGCGCTTTAAAAAAACTACTGTCGACCATTGGAGAAAAAAATTTCATATTATTTCAATTAAACGAGGTAATATTGATGAAACTAAAATCGAAATATATGAGGAAAAATATTTCCGAAAAATTGTTAGTGAGTTTGAAAAAAATAAAACAAATTTTTACACTTACCAACTTAAGAGAGCTAAAGGCCTAAAGATAGTATTAAGGGGCATAGATTCATATGTTGAGCCCGAAGAAGTAAAATGTGCACTTATCGAACAAGGATTTAAGGTAAAAAATGTTACCAATATAATCCATAGAGAGAAAATTCCCCAGCCTCTATTTCGTGTTGAACTAGAAACTAATGATATACAGTTAAAAAAATACGAGACGCTACTAATTTCTAGTCTAAAATACCTCTTATGCCGTAAAATCACAGTTGAAGAGCCACGTACGCGTTCAGGTCCCGTACAGTGCCATAATTGCCAAGAATATGGCCACACAAAAACTTACTGCAAATTACCTACAGTTTGTGTTTTTTTGCGGTGAATTGCATGGTACTGCTAGCTGTACTAAGCCAAAAGATCAAGCAGAAAAAAATGCAGTAATTGTGGAGGTAATCACACCGCTAACTACAGAGGATGCCCTGTATATTCTTTCGTTAAACAGGCTATGGGTCAAAAACGTAAATTAGCTCCAGTTCAATCAGCAAATGCTTACTCCCCCACTCTTCCTCAAACTAGCCAACTAGTTACTTCACGTGTATCGTATGCCGATGCTGTTAGGACTAGTTCTATTCCCACACAAAATGTTCCACCGCCAAGTAATTCAACGAAAGCAAATTCTAGTTTTAAATTTAGTCGTCTTGAAGCTACTATTGAGAATCTGGTGCTAACTATAAACAAGTTTACAACAAATATGACTAGCATGATGCAAGAAATGCTGAAAATGCAGAATACTCTGCTTCAACAATTAGTTAACAAGTCATGAACCCGTTAAAAATATGTTTCTGGAACGCAAACGGCATTCGCCAACATAAAAATGAACTTGAGCACTTGCTAAACTAAAACAACATTGATATAATGTTGGTCTCAGAGACACATTTTACTTCGTGAAGCTTTTTTAAAATTTCTGGCTACACCTTATATGATTCAAAGGACTAAGAGGAAGATCATGCGGTGGATCAGGAATTCTGATAAAGTCAAGACTCAAGCATTATATTATTGACAACATTTGTGAAGAACATCTACAAGCAACGAATATTTGTGTCGAAAATTTTTGCACAAATATTGTCATATCATCAATTTACTCCCCTCCCAGATTCGCAATTACTGAAGATCAATACGAGGATTTCTACAAATCTCTTGGTCCTTGTTTTGTAGCAGCTGGCGACTACAATGCATAACATACGTTCTGGGATTCGCGTCTTATTATACCTAGAGGTCGCGCGTTGTTCAACACAATTTCAAAAATGGGCTTGAGCGTAATTTCGAGTGGGGAGCCCACATACTGGCCGACTGACATACGTCATGAAAAATATTTCTAGGGAATTAATTCACGTTGAAGCTTCTCTAGATCTCTCGTCTGAGCACTCTCCCATGATCATCCTAATCTGTAGCCCACTGAGAAGTGCTTTACCTCACTCATATGTGAAAATGATCAGTTGTGTAAATTGGCTGCGATTGAAAAAATATCTTAGTAGTCATTGCACGGAAAACATTACGCTAAGAACACCCAAAGATATTGAAGCTAGCATAGCCAAGCTTAACGAAATGATTGCACTGGCTGCTGAACATGCTAATACTTCCCACCCGCAGACTGGGTTTAATAGAATTTATTCTACAGATATTGAACGTCTAGTGTGTTAAAAAAGAAGAGCTAGAAAGGAATAGCAACAGCACAGATCACCTCGACATAAAACTAGATTTAAAGCTGAAAAAACTGCATCTTTTAAAAATTATCTGGAAGGTCTTGATGTCACACTAGCATCTAATTACTTTTTGTGGCGCGCTGCTAGAAAGCTGAAAACCCCCGTTGAGTTTAAACTACCTCTACGCACATCTACTGGAGGTTGGGCTAGAAGCGATACTGAAAAAGGTAACATATTCGCTGATCATTTAAAATACGTATTTACCCCAAACCCAAGTACTGGTGTTGTTGATTTACCGAGTGAAGTTGCTCTACCCCCGCGACCCATAAAGTTTAAGATGGTTGATGCAAAAAAACTAATTGCTGAACTTAATCCGAAGAAAGTTCCAAGGATTGATGCAATTAGTAACAAGATGCTGATGAACTTGCCTCATGTTGCAATAAGAATCTTGCTATTTACTTGTAATGCAATTTCACGAATGCAGTATTTTCCACATAACAGGTAACTTGCCAAAATCAAAATGATTCCGAACCCGGACAAAGATCTTACCAACGCTGAGTTATATAGGCCAATAAGCTTACTATCAATAAACTCAAAGCATTTTGAAAAGCTGCTCATGACTAAAATGTCCAAAATTTTAGCTGATAATGGGTGCATACCGGACCATCAATTTGGTTTTAGAAGTCAGCATAGCACAATTGAGCAAACGCATAGACTAGTTCAAGTTATAAGGAGGACATTTGAAGAAAAGAAGTATTGTTCTGCTCTTTTAATTGATGTTTCTCAGGCATTTGATAAAGTATGGCACGAATGTATATTTTGAAAATTGAAAACATATCTGCCAATAAACATACAAAAACTTTTGGAGAGTTATATTATTGATAGGAAGTTCACTGTTCTAGAAGTAGACTTCACGAGTGTGCCCGAATCTATATCTTCCGGTGTACCACAGGGTAGTATTCTGGTGCCAGTCTTGTATTTAATATATACTTGTGATATGCCTGTAAGCAATAATATACACACCTCTATATTTGCCGATGATACAGCCTGCATGAGTATACATGAAAGCCTTTATGAGGCATCCCGCAATCTCCAGAAACATATTACTCAGCTGGAAACATGGTTGAACTTATGGAGAATTAGAGTAAATGAACAAAAGTCTGTTCATATAACGTTTTCCCTAAGAAAATATACTCGTTCCCCCATTCGAATCAAGAATCAAAATATTCCTCAACATTCTCAATTACAATACCTTGGCATACACCATATTGACTCAAAGCTAGCACAAATGAAACCTAAGTTAACTCAAATACATTGGTTGATTGGCAGAAATTCAACACTCAGCCTGGACTGCAAACTTTTACTATACAAGTTGCTTTTGAAGCCAATATGATGCTACGGAATTCAGTTATGGGGCATTGCTTCAGCTTCAAATATAGGTATATAAAAATTCAAATATACATCGTGATTTAAATATGCCACTAGTGACTGAAGAAATTGCAAAATACGCAACAAAATATTTAACTAAGCCCGAGTCACATCCTAATCCGCTTGCTCGTAATATATTGAACTTTACTGGACATATCCGCTTAAAAAAAGAAGGGCACTAAGGCTCTAATTCGCAATACCGCAGATGAAACTTTTTGAGAATATTTTTGTACATCTTTCTTGTATTACTATTTACTATCACTAAATTTGTGTTCGGCATTAAGATTTGATTACTTATTGTTCGTTTATTTATTTTTGAAGATACAATAAATAAGTATTTTGTAGCATAAAAAAAATATTAAAAGATGTGTTTCTTGTCCGAAAGAAATTTATTTTGAAAAGCCATTTTGATCTAATGATGTGAGAAAATCGTTATATAATTTTTTATAATGTAAGATTGTCGTTCTCAAATTTGATAGAGCTTATGGGATATACATACTATTATGTACCATGGACACTTGTGATGTTAATTCCTGAAATGTAATCGTCAACTCCTATTATTTCAGACTCGTGTTGGAAGGCTTGATTTTGCCCAAACATAACAAGTTTCTCTCCCCGTGTTCCTCTTAAGGTCGTCTCAGAATTTTTTTATACTCTTTTTAATAATGCACTAACCAAGCCCTTTTGGGTGAGACCCATATTGATTGAAATGTTTTTTTCTTTAAAAATAATTATTTCCGTCCATCGTTTTTTATTCTAATCACCTAGAAGCGATTTATTTCATGTTGAAAATTTTTGAAGTTTCGGTATTTTTTCTATTTACGATTTTTTCGCTTTGGCAAATTTTTCTGTTTTGGCTCTTTTCGTTTAGGTGCGTTTTCGCTTTGGCGATTTTCTCTTGATTGGAAAAACATCTTTCTCATGTGAATTTCATTTGAGGTTTTGATACATTTATTTATGTTATGAAATGGGATTTGTATAGGAAAAGTACCAAAAAGTGGTACCATTTTCACCAACTATTTGTGTGAATTTCCGTGGAACGCCAAGAGATTTTTTAAAGTAAGATCAAATGTTTCTATTTATATTTCTATTATTTCTATTGATTTTACTTCGGAAGATAATTACTAACCTATTCCCTTTTTTATTTAAGTTTAAGGCAGCTTGAATTGTTATTCTACATTAATATTATATTCTTAGGCCGGGTTTACATCGGTGTGCCAAATTTCACACAAGCGGAAAAAAAGCGTAACCACTTATTACTAATGAAAAACTGTTTGATTCAGACATGTATTTATTAAGTTAAATAGTTCCATACATAGCTAATACACAATTTTATAGAATCCAACATGACTAGAAACTGTTTAAATCAATAAATACATTTCTGAATCAAACAGTTTTTCATTAGTAATTAGCAGACCTGGGCAATTTGCATTTAATAAGGTAATGCATTGAGCATTTTCCTACATTAAACCAAATCAATGCAAATGCAAATTTATTGCATTAGCACTAAATCATATGCTTTTAGTGCACTATATTTTGCATTGAACTAAAATATCTTCAAAGTAATGTATTAATATTGCATTGACATTAAATTTGATATTTTTAATGCACTAATTTTTGCATTGAATTAAAATATCCTCAAAGTTATTTTTTGCTCACAAATATGCAAAATTTGTTAGATTAATTTTTTGCTTAAACTTATTCAAAATTATTATTACTGGCTATTTTTTCTAATAAAAATAAATAAAAATTTTTAAAACTTGTACAGTTTTTTGGGATTGTTAAAAATCATAATCTTAAATAAATATATGAATATGGATATTGAAGAATATGCGAAAATACTTAAATTTTGTAATACAAATTATAGTAAACCAAAGTTATTTTATTGTTTTCGAAGCTAATTTTTACGAACAATAAATATTTCTCCAGATATATTTCATTATTAACTAGAAAGTACTACAATAAGTACTTTCACGTAATGATAGAAATAAGTTGTTATTTTATTCATTACAGGACAGTCATTATTATACATATAAAATAATTAGATAAATAAGTACCTCTCATTACAGCTAATAGTGTCTAGTTTAATTTTTCTTCTCTTCTTTAGATACTCACATTAATTAATAAAAATATTTCATTCATAAGAATTGAAATTACTGAACTCAAGCCTGATTAAGAAATTATTTCTGATTAAAATTCACTATAGTTCAATTAAATCTAATAATGTCTCATTTAATTCATCATGGGCACGTGACAAAAATATGTTCACTTGGCGATCACTGTTCACTTGGCCAGAACTGCTTCAATGCTGGAAAGCTAAGTCAACTGTAGAAAGCAAAAACAAAGTAACATAAAGCCACTACAATAATACTTATATGTATGTACCGATGGTGCATCGAATAAGTAAAAGTAATTAATGTGATGATCGTAAAAGATAAGTAAGAATAGTTAAACATACATAGGTAGAGTGATATAACTTCGTGCTAACCTAAATAGAAAATGGAGAAACAGAAAATGAATAGTGATACTTACAAATGTGTTTGCCAAAGGCAAATCAATAATTGTATACACAATCAATTCTCATATTCCATTTCATAGAAATTTAAGTTTAATAGCTGATGTTAATAATAATCTCTACCCCAGTAGATAGACATGGGTGCTGATGAAGTGCGTGGCTGCACAGAAAAATATCGGTATTTCCCCCAGCTAATAGTGTCTAGTTTAATTTTTCTTCTCTTCTTTAGATACTCACATTAATTAATAAAAATATTTCATTCATAAGAATTGAAATTACTGAACTCAAGCCTGATTAAGAAATTATTTCTGATTAATCTTGAAAATTTTTTGCTGGGGAGGTACCAATTTTACTATTTATTTGTTCGAATTTGAAAAATGTGCATACGAATGTATTTTCGAAATCTTTTCAAGAAAAGTTGATCATAAATAAACTTTTCTTTTGTGCTCTGCAATCCAAAAGATATTTGAATTACAAAATAAAAGTATGAAAATCAGTTTTTCTCGTTTTTGACATATAAAAGTACGTTACTATTTTATATATGGCTAGTACTAATAATAAAAATAACCGTGTGTGTTCTGGCTTTCACAGCGTTTTCACCTGGTTTCTTGCGAATTCGGATGTTAAAACACATGCTACGCCTGTTTAAGTTGAAATTTAGAAAATAATAATTAATAATGTGTGTTCTAGCATCCGAATTTAGAAGAACCCAATTTGAAAATTTACGATTTCAAACTTTTAGATTTTTTCGTTTTCGATTTTGAGCAAAAAAGTTTGAAATCGTCCATTTCGAAATTGTTTTCTTCTAAATTCGGATGCTAGAACACAATCTATTAATTTTTATTTTCTAAATTTCAACTTAAACAGGCGTAGCATGTGTTTTTACATCCGAACTCACAAGAAAACATGTGAAAACGATGTGGTAGCCAGAACATACAAGAACAATAATAATTATGTACTAATATTTGGTTTTATTTATATATTAATTTAATAATTAAAAAGTACTTTTTCCAAAGAGTACCCTTATCAAAAAATACTTTTTTCAGAATATACTTAAAAAAAAATTCCTTTTTCAACACATACTTTTTCCAAAAAGGACCTTTTTCAAACAAATGTTTTTTCAAAAAGTACCTTTTTAAAAAAAATTTTACGAAAAAGTGACTTTTACAAAAAGTCCTTTTTCCAAAAGTACCTTTCTCAAAAAGTACTTAAAAAAAATACATTTTTCCGAAAAGTACCTTTTCAAAAAGTAGTTTTCCAAAACAGTATCCTTTTTCAAGAATTACTTTTTCCAAAAATCATCTTTCTCAAATACCACTTTTTATAGAAAGGAGGTTTTTCAATAAGGTATCGCTTCAGAAAAGTATCTCACCTGAAAAGTATTATTTTTTTTTGCTTAAAAGTTATTTTACTTAATAAGTACTTTTCTCAAAAAGTACCTTTTAAAAAATTTTCTTTTTCTTAAAGCAAATTTTTAAGTGTAGAACTTTTCTAAATGTACTTTTTTTGAAAGAGTACACTTTTATAAAATACCATTGCTAAAAGGTGCATCTCCCAATTACCTTATCAAAAAGTTTTTTATATACCAAATATATATTTTAAAAAATGAGATTTCCATAAATGTGGCATTTCCAAAAGAACCCTTTCAAAAAAGTGGAGTTTCCAAAAAGAATATTAATTTTTTTTTTCAAAAAAGTACTTTATTCGCAATTACCTTTTCCGAAAAGAATTTTTTGAAAAGTACCAAATTAATATTCAATATTCAGCTCTTACCCTCTTTTTAACACGTAACAGTATACATATCGTGTCGGATTATTTTTTAGCCTATTGTTTCCTATTGTTTCCTTGAAAATATTTTCTCGAAAATAAAGTAAACAATTTATTAGAAAAATTCAATATCACTAATTTATTATAAAAATGGGTTTTATGTATTTATAATATTTCCACTTGTGTGTACGCACCGTAAGCTTTACTTGAGATAAGTAAGTTACAAAAAAAGAGAGACAAGAGA
This sequence comes from Tachina lurida, assembly GCA_944452675.1. Taxonomy (NCBI): domain Eukaryota; kingdom Metazoa; phylum Arthropoda; class Insecta; order Diptera; family Tachinidae; genus Tachina; species Tachina lurida. The sequence goes on along the minus strand of OX101753.1, from coordinate 103,079,728 downwards.
ACAACAACTTAATGATTAATAAAAAAACATAGAAAAGTCCACTGAACAATAATTGGAGGGCTTTTACACTATGCACGTAAACATCCCTCCCCTTGCTATACTGCAGCAAAAAAAGGCTAAGGATCTCGCGGTTAAATTACTGTCTGAAAGAATAGGGAGAGAAACGAGAGGAGAGGAGCTATATTAAAGTATGAAGAAATTCATATAATTCAGGAATATATATACAATGTATATAAAACAATTCAAATAGATTTATAAGTTTTTCCTAAACAATCCGTCCCGAACGGAATTAGTGGGTTTCTGGTTTACGTAAGAGAACTAGCTTCACAATTGGCCAGCTGAAAATGCCAGAGGCTGTTCTCACATCCGCTGTGCGGACCTTAGGGTCATGTCCTATATGAGTTTTCTCTATTCGACCAAGTCGCCATACGCCGGGAGGTAAATTGTCTTGACGAATAACTACTAAGTCCCCGGTTTCGATCTCTTTTTATGGATATTTCTACTCAATCTTCGATGGAGTTCCTTTAAGTACTCTTCTTTCCACCGCTGGGGATAATGGTGGTGGAGTACCTTGAGTTTTTGCCATCTATTAGCGACACTCAGCGAGAGACCTGAAGGATCAGGTTCGGGAGGTGACAAGAGAGCGCCACTAATCAAAACATGGCCTGGTGTTAACGGAACTAGATCGGATGGGTCTTCTGTCATTGCATTTAATGGACTTGAATTAAGGCAAGCTTCTATACGGGTCAACATTGTGGTGAACTCCCCAAATGTAAACTTCTGAGCACCAGCAATTTTTCGTAGATGAGTTTTCACACTCTTTACGCTGGCTTCCCATAAGCCACTCATATGACGAGGTCCGGTAGGTATAAAATGCCATTCGACAAGCTGAAAACTGATTCGTACAAGTACCTTCCTTTTCAATTCACAAAAAAATTGTTTCTTGTCTACGTCTAGTACTTTAGCTGCACCGGCAAATGCAGTTCCATTATCGGAATATAAATAGAAGGACATCCACGGCGTGACAAAAAACGTGCAAAGGCTGCAACGAAAGTTTCCGTCGACATGTCGCCGGTGGTTTCTAAATGAATTGCTTTCGTTGCAAAGCAAACAAAAACAAGTACATAACTTTTAGTGATACGGCAGCCTCTACCGATATATGATTTTATATCGAATGGGCCTGCAAAATCTACGCCAGTATTCGTAAATGGTCTCAATAGAGAAGACTTTTCTGGGAGTAACGCAGCCATAATTTGCAGACCAGTCTTTTTTGCAATTGTGAATGACTGTACGAACTATGTTTTTAGCTTTGGGACCCAAAATTTACTCCTAATTAAACGAAGCATCAGAGAGTGTCCGCCATGCACAGATCACTTATGAACATATTAAACCTATAATCGCGTAAGACGGGCTGAATATGGTAGAATTTTAGGGTACCTTTCATCGAAAGTTAAGCCAGGAGATCTAGTCAGTCGGTCATTAATTCTTATAAAAACTTTCGAATCGACAAACGGGTTCAAAGAGAGCAAATTACTTTTGGAAGATATGAGTATACCTTTTGTTAACTGGGTATATTCTGGTATAAAATTCCGCTCGCATACAAGAACTAATCGATATCGGGTGAATTTCACTTCCAATTGAGTGAAATCTAAGGTGGTATACGAGCATTTTCGGATTCTCAAATACTGTAGACACCTGAACCAATACGAAATTAGTCGCATTGCACGGGGTAAATCTGAAAACCGTTCAAGTATATCATGCGGATGTTCTATTTGTACTGAGAATGATTGAATTTCCAGATGTTGGTGGTCAACGGGGCTATGTTGTGGGCAGAAGTCTCGAGGTTGTCTCAACCACGTAGGTAGGATGCCATCAAAAAGATACTTATCACTTAAGTCTCGTGCAAGGACTCCACGACTTGCCAAATCGGTGGAGTTGTCTTTGAAATATACATGGCTTCAATTCTCATTACCAACTTTCTTTATGATTGAAGCCACCCTATTTTTAACAACAGTAGGCCACGGACTAAAGGGTTTTTTGAGCCAGGACAGAACAATAGCAGAATCCGACTACAGAAATATATTTTTCTTATCAACTTCCAATTTAATACATAGTCATTCTACCATATTTACCATCAGGACTACTCCACATAGTTCTAAGCGGGGCAATGATTCGCACTTTATGGAAGCTTACTTTGTTTTTGCTACTAGCAAGTGCGTCGTGATTCCTTTGAGAGAAATACTTCTTATGTATAGGGTAGCAGCATATGCCTTTTTCAGAGGCATCGCTGAATGCATGAAGTTCAGTATCATTCTCAGGGAGAAAATTAATCCATCTAGGGATGCTGATTATTTCTATATTAGGGTAATCATTCATAAATGTGCGCCATTGAGATAGGGTTAGGGGGTGTAAACTTTCTGTTTAGTCTTCCCAAGCTTGCTGCATTAGAATTTTTTCTACGATAATCTTCGAAGAGAGCCAACCGGCGGGGTCAAACAACTTTGGAATATCAGACAAGACAGCACGTTTCGTAACAATATCCTGATATGGCTGCAATGTAAGATTAAAAGAGAAGCTATCTTTATTCGCATTCCATCGCAAGCCAAGGGTTTTGGTTGTACTGGCATCAGAAAATTTTAAGAAATCTACATACGTAAATGGTTAGCTGTCACTTTCGTAGAATGAAACCAGCCGAACTAAGAACTTGATGTAGTTCTATACGTCTCTTAAAAGTATATTCTAGCTCATGTGAGCCAGCTAGTACGTTGTCGACATACATTTGGGTTTTCAAAATTTCAGATGCCGGAGGACTTATGGTTTTACAATCGTCTGCCAATTGTAAAAGAGTACAAATAGCTACATACGGCGCACAATTCACTACAAAAGTGACCGTATTAAGCTCGTAGTCCTTTCTGTTAGCTTCAGGATTGTCACAAAACAATATCCTTTGATATTGTGTTTGATCTGGACGAATTAGTATCTGACGAAACATTTTCTCAATGTTCGCATTAAAAACGTAGCGGAAAAACGCCATAGAAGCAATAGAACAGTTAGGTCCGTTTGCAAAACAGGCCCAGGTTGCTCCATGCGAGCAATCGACCGGTAATTTTCTCAACTACGTATGCACAAACTTGAATTTTGAAATGAGGGTCGATCGGCGATCCGATCGTAAGTGAGCACATAGTTGAGGATTTACCAACTAAGCAATCCATCATTCCAGTGACACTTGTTGGTGGCACAGGGAATGTTGGAATGGCAAGTTTTCGCTGTAGTCTTTTTGATAAAAAAAGTAAGATAAAAGTACCTTTCGAACCGGGGTCAGCGAGCGCTCGTGCTGCACACCTAATATCATTGATGTGTACTATACAAACAGTGGAGCCCATCAGGGCTGAGTTTGAACTCAAATGAGCAGAGTACGTATTAGGAGGGGGTTGTGAAGAAGTAAGAGGGCGTTGCGAAGTAAGTAAGAAGTAAGAGGGGTTGTGAAGGGTTATTAGCTGGATTTGTGCTTTGACTGGATAGATGTTGCGATGCAGTTGTGTTGGTAGCTATATGGAGCTGGGGTGGACAACTTGAAGTATTATGTGATCGAATATCTCTGTGAAGCAAAGAGTGAAGTTTTTATTTACAAAGAGAACATACGTGAATACTTTTGCAACCTTTAAAATCATGAGAGGTTGCTAGGCAGTTTGAACAACATTTCAGTCATTTCACTGTAGATATTCTCTCTTCAACATTCTGACTTAAGAAATTGGGACAAAGTGTAATAGGGTGAGATCCTTTACAGAGAAAACAACGACAGACAGTTGGGGTAGTGCTAGTTTTTGTCGCAAAACTTTGAAGTTTTTTCGTATCACTGGATGTTTTTTTGATACACTAAAACTAGAGTTTTCTTGATAACTAGAGTTAGCTGGGGTTTTGTTGGGGTTTTGAACAGGATTTGAATGACACTGCCAAATATCAGAGATTATTCTAGCATTTTAAATTGAGCTGTCAAAAAAGCATACATATCATCCCACCTAGGATGATATGGAGTCCCAAAGACTCAAAGTGCTTTCAGGAAGCTATGTAGCGCAGATATAAATTAATATTACGTGATAAAATATTTCAGGGGTGACTTCTGACAAAGAGAGATTCGTAATACAATCATTAATTGTTCTTTGCAAATTCTTAACATTCGGACCTGATTCTTGAGAGATGGGTTTAATGCTTAAGAGAGTTCGAAGCTGTTCGTTGATCAGGGCATCTTGGTTCTCGTATGTGTCAACCAGTTTTTTCCATGCAATTGCATAGATATCATTAGTCAATGGTACAGTTTGTATAATGTCATGGGCATCTTTGCCGGGTTTTTGCAATAAATAGTACAACTTTTGTACTGAGCTTAATCTAGGATTATTGTAATACAAGGCAGATAACATATCCCGAAAAGAGGGCCAGCTTTTATAGTCACCATAGAAAATAGCGGTATCATAAATGGGCAAATCTATCAGTGGTGCTGAATGGACTCCAATATCCATTGACCTTTCAGTCTGTGCAGCTGATTTTAGCCGTTCCACTTGGCTAGTTCTAAGAGCAATTCCCCTCGTGTAGGTGCTATAAGAAGCCTTGTATTGCGTTCTGATTTCCACGATTTGCGGCTCTTTCATCTTTTCAGCCTCTATGAGTAACGAGTCATATGTTGATCGAACAGCTTCAAATAAACGATTAAGTTCTTTCTCATGAATACTTAACGTGCCTATTTGATGCTCCGCATCGGGTATGATCGTACTAGGTATTAGTTATATTTTTTTTTAATTTATCAAGAATATACATATGGATGATTTTACTAAAATCTTTATAAATTTATTAGTTCATAAATTCGCCTTTATTATTTCTTGACAACAACAAGAAAACTAGCGAGTGCATTTGATTTGTGTATATGTATGTATGTATATATTCTCTTTTTATTGGTTTTGGATTTTATTCGTTTTTTCAACACAAAAGTAACCATTTTTTATACATATACATAAATATCATGATGAAGTAATTCACCATGTGTGGTATGTTAAATTTGTACATAACTACCGTACAAGAAATGAGTGACTGAAACTAACACAAACGTAATTTTTTCACTAATACAACAATTTTATATTGAAATGACAGTGACATTCAATTGCTCTAGTTGCTCTACTCTAACATATATGTAAGAGTGAAACATCTAATATGTATATGCCAAAAATTTAATAACGAGGCATTTTATTGTAAAATATATAATTCGTTCGGTCTGTGTAATTAAAATATATGGAAATGTTAAAAAAGTTAAGTAAAAACAATAGTGTATAAGATAAATTTACAATGCTTAATTTAAACCATACTTTTCTTTTTAAAATTTTAGAGATTTATAAAACAAAGTGTGGTGGTGGTTCAAAAGTATGGAGGGGCAGATACCATGTACGTTATTTTGTATTTTTTTGGTTATTGTTCTTAATTTTTAAATAGTTTATTTAATTATATATTTTTTTTGTAATAATAAACGTTTTAAACAACATCAAAATTGTGTTTATTAAAGTAATTATGCAGGTTTGAATAGTTAACTATGACGGTTATATACATCAAGTGTGATCAGTCAGACGTGACTACCACATGCATCATCAATGCCAAGTAAAAATACGACATAGCAAGCATGTCAGATATATATGTTTCATAGTAGATATTTTCAATTAGTTAGACAAAGATGCAAAATCACACGTATACAAAAGTTTACATCACTTTTTCCACATTGGCCTTAACAAACTGATAGAAACTTAGATAGCTAAAGCCATCACCGGTCATTTGACTGGAAGTGTTCTTGCTGGGTAACTATATTGATAAAAAAATCACAGTTTAATTGTTTTTACTACGTTGTAAATACAACACTGTTAGATAATCATCACAGCGCCTAAAGAAAATGCATGTCTGTATCTGAACAAAACAATCCTGTTCTCAAAAATCAGATGCATTCATGGTTATAAAATCTTTAAACGTAAGCACTATGTAAAAAGTTTAAAGAGAAATTTTTTTATACTTAAATTTGAGAGCGCAACAAGTAAATTTCTTTTGCTGCAAACATACTTATGTAGGTCCGCACATGTTCATAACTATTCGTTGGCGTCTTTTTATCACAAACACACGAACTTTTTAACATTTATGGTTTCTTGTGTAATCAAGTCGAAAAATATTAGTTTCTAACAACAAAGTGCTCTAATTTAATTAAAAATGGATAAGTAAGTATTTTTAAATTGAAATATGTATGTGGAATTAAAGTGATTTTAAACATAATCATTAAGGGTGTTCTTATTTTGAAATTTTTGAAATTTATCAACCGCCGGCCCGATTCTTGTTCCCTTCTGTTAAAAATGTAATCCTGTAAAATTTGGAGTCAATCCGATAATTTTTAGTGGACCCGGAAACGATTTGAAAATTTTTATGGGGTCTATATGGGCAAAATATCCATTTTTAACGAAAGTAGTTACATTTTAATTTTGAACTTTATTTTATCCATCACAAAAGGAAATGAAACAATAACTGTTTTTGGTTTTCTTCTCTTAAAATTATAAAAAATAAATATCAAATGCATGATATTGACTGTTTAGTTCTCTAAAGTCGCAATAACAGTTACCTACTTAAAAAAACATAAATTTATTTTCGCACGCTTTACTTTTGGCGCAGAACATATTCCAAGAAATTGTGTACTCTTGAGCTACTAATAATAATTGCATATACTGCTGATAACGGGACATTTTCGAGAACATTTTCTCTTGTGTTTTTAATTTTCGCTTTATTTTTGGCTTTGGAAGCAAACAGTTCATAGTTCTACTTAAAATCGTAATTTGTGATCGCAGTGGAGTGAGTTCTTATCAGTGAAATCGAAAAGAATTAATAATTTAATAATAATAGATTTTTCTAGATTAATTTGTTATTTAATTATTGTTATATAATAAAAGAAATTAATAATGTCGAGTGCTTCAGTTATTGGAACGCGTAAAGCCATTGAAAATTTGAAGAAAATCGATCTAATTGGAAATGTTTCTCATCAAATTACTGGTGCAAAACTACCGTCTAATCGTCAGGTCTTGCAAGTTTTATTTTACAACATGCGGTTTGTAAAAATTACTGCGATGCTTGGTGCGAAGCTAGCAATTAGTGCAGTGGAAATATTTTGGCAGCAAGTAAAAGGTCGAGTTCCCAAAAAGAAGCTGCTGAGTCATTTTTGAATAGTCTAGACGACTTATTTGATATTGCTACCGCTGATGCACTAGAAAAAATTCGGATTGCAGAAGATAGAGAGTTTCTTGAAATGCAAAGAAAAAAAGGACGTCCCGGTTGTATGGCTGCTGTTGACAAGGTTTTGTGGGATCGGGAAAATAGAGCACAAGTACGAAAAGATAGGGAAGCTGCAAGGAAAAGAAAGCATGAGGAGGAAATGAGCCGCACAGGTAAGGGTGACGAACTTCAATATTGTAATGTTTTATTTTTCATATTTTATAGATGTTTCTCAATTAATGGAGTGTAATGATGAAGGTGATATTAGTGACATATCAAGCAACGAGATGCATAATGATGAAACACATGTAACCTCAAAAAGTAATCATGGTCAAAAACGAGGGCGCAAAAATTTTTTAACAGCAAGGTTGCTAGCAGCTCTTGACAATGCCAAAGTGTCTGATGGAATGGCAGTTTATATTCTCATAGCAGCAGGTGAAGCATTTGGACTACGTGTAGAAGAACTTGCAATCGATCGTTCAACTATTCATCGTTTACGCCAAGAGAACCGTTTAAGGGAATCTGAAGAAATTTCAGCTAATTTCATTGATAATGTAAATTGTGATTTTCAGCAAGAGTTGGTTTTTGATATTGTAACAATCTTTTCATCATTTATAGGTGAGTAAAACTGGATCGCTGGTAGCTCATTTTGATGGAAAATTCATGAAAGACTTGATCGGCCCCACGAAGGTTGAGCGAATCGCAATTTCTGTTAGTTTCAACGGCACATCAAAATTTCTCGGCGCACCAAAAGTAGCATCTTATAGTGGTGAAAATATTGCTGATATAGTGTATGAAAAATTACGTGAATGGAAAATTTTTGATCAAGTCAAAGGCTTGTCATATGATACAACGTCAACAAATACTGGCATAAAAACAGGTGCTGCAGTTCTTTTAGAAAAAAAAATTGGCCGTAGTCTTATCAATCTACCTTGCCGCCACCATATTTATGAGGTCGTTTTGCGAAGTGTTTTCGAAACAAAACTTTCTTCAACCTCTGCACCAGAAGTTCCCATCTTTGAAAGATTTGGAAAATTTTGGCCAAATATAAATAAACAAGCTTTCAAAAGTGGCATTGAAGATTCGACCATTTGTGAAAAAATAAGTGCAGCTGAACTAGAACACTGTAAAACTTTTTGCTATGCTCAACTGGCTAAATCTCAAAATCGAGAAGACTATAAAGAATTACTACAGTTGGCTTTGATGTTTGTCGGTGCAGAGCAGTATAATTTCCGAACGCCTGGACCAACTAGCCATGCACGCTGGATGGCAAAGGCTATATATTCCTTGAAAATATTTATGTTCCGTGATCAATTCAAACTAACGAAGAAGGAATTGAATGGTTTACGCGATATTTGCGTTTTTATAGTGACTCTTTATATCAAAGTTTGGTTCAAATGCACTAATGCTATAGACGCACCGCTTCAAGATTTAACTTTTATTCAAGATGCCATAAAGTATACTGAAATAGACACACATATCAGCAATAATTCTAAAAAAATTAGCAACCATTTATGGTACATTTCAGAGCAAGTAGTAGCTCTGGCTTTTTATGATTCGAAAATACCCATAGAAGAGAAACAGAAAATGCTTAAAAACCTCAAATTAAAGGAACCAGGAGTAAAATTAGAAAATGGTCGAAGATGTTCGAATTTATTGGATTTTAAAAATATTTCGTTGTGTGATTTCGTGTCAGAGAAAACAAAATGTTTCTTTAGTAAATTTGGTTTGTCAATGGAGTTTTTACTGTTAGAGCCTTCAAGTTGGGAAACATCATACGCATTTGAAGAAGGTTGGACCGCATGTAAGGACTTATTTGTCGTCAATGATATTGCAGAGAGAGGCGTTAAGTTTATTCAAGACTATAATAGAATCTTGACAAATGATGAAGACGAAAAACAATTGTTGCTTCAGGTTGTTGAGGCTTATCGAATGAAATATCCATCATATAACAAAGCTACTTTAATAACATGATAAATAAAATAGTAATGATTAATAAATTTATTATATATAAAATACAATTATTTTTTAATATGAAATTTCATTTGATGTAACTACTTTCGTTAAAAATGGATATTTTGCCCATATAGACCCCATGAAAATTTTAAAATCGTTTCCGGGTCCACTAAAAATGATCGGATTGACTCCAAATTTTACAGGATTACTTTTTTAACAGAAGGGAACAAGAATCGTGCCGGCGAACTAGAAAAAACACTTTTTAAAATTTTCCCATACAAATAAGAACACCCCTAATAATCATATGTATGTATGTATGTACATACGTATGTATTATCTTAGATTTTTATTGAAAAAGACGATAACGGCAGTTGGCTGCGCTCAAAGTGAAGAAAATGGTGTAGAAGAAATATTATCTGATAGTGGCGATGAAAACAGGTAGAAGTATTTTTCATTAAACTTCAATGACTTTTAAATAAAATATGTATGTATGCATACCTATTATATAGATGGATGTAGTTTCTGTGCTGCCTGTGAAAAAAAAACTTGCAAATCATTTTAGTTACATATTTAAGAAAGCATTGTCATAAAGGAGCTCATAAGCAAAATTTGGAAAAGAAAAAACACCAATAAAAATCAATGCATTTGCAAGTTCTGAAAGAGATAGTACTAATAAACAAGTTCACCAAGCAGAGCTAACACTAGTTATGTTTCTCATTTCCCACAATTTACCATTTTTATTAATGGATTATCTACCAGCTTTATTAGAGGAGTGCTGTCCGGACTCTAAATTTGCAAAATACATTAAATGCACTAGGACTAAAGCTACCCAGCTAACAGAAGTGTTGGGAACTAAATCTGAAACAAATTTAATTTCGTAATTAAAAACGACAAAGTTTTCGTTAATAATTGTTGAAACAACGGACGTATCCACAAAAAAATTACTCGTTCTAGTCCTTCGATATATGGATAAATCATCTAAGAATATTCAAGACAGATTTTTAAGCCTCATAGAAGCTGTTAGCTCAGACTCAAAATCACTTTACGCTGTCATAAAATACTTTTTTAATAACAATGAAATCCCTTTAGAAAATATCATTGGTCTAGCGACCGATGGTGCTAGCGTGATGGCCGGGGAATTAAATGGTTTACAAGCAAGATTTTAAAATGATATAGATCTTTTTTATTTTAAATGTACATGTCATTCATTGCATTATGTTCTGCTTATGCTTGTAAGAAGCTTCCTCGCCAAATCGAAACACTTTGTAGAAATATTTAAATTTTTTTTGCTCATAGCCCAAAACGTAAGTAGTGTAGTAATGGGGGCCTGCAACATGTTTTGGGAATTCAAAACCAGGAAAAATCAAAAAATGTGGCAACCCTGTTGTAAATGGGGGATTTTGGGGATTTTCATGCTGAAATTTTCTTGGCTATATATGTGTGTGTGTGTGTGAGTTTGATTCTTTGTGTATGTATATGTATGTATACTTGTGTGTACAGCTTTTGTTGTGATTGTAGAGAAGCGTTGTGCTTACAACGGATGGATTTACGTGAGTGTGTCTGTGTGTGTATATGACTGTGTATGTGTGTTTGTATTTACTTGTATGTTTGCCGGTGTCCGATACTTTTGTTGTAGTGGCGGACAATCATTATACCCAGTAGGAAATGTTGATGGTGAAAATGTGCTGACTAACTTTTGACTAGCTTGTCACCAGTACTACTTTTTACATATATTTAGCATGTGCTTGTCATTGAGACCCTAGTAATAACACTAAAATAATTGACTAGGTAGTCACTACGTAGTTCTTATGGGGTCATGAGACATACTAACCAGACAGTTAGTTACCGATACATTTCTATAATTTACGTGCATACAAATGTATATTGACAATTCCACCTCTCTCCTTCTTTTATACTGGCGGATAGTAGAAAACTTATTATACCAAAGTTGTAACTAGAATTTTAGTGTTGACACAAAGACACTTGCTCCGAGTCTGACTACAGGCTAGTTACAAGGGATATGTGTATTTGTGTGTATGTAGTGATTGTTATTTGATAGACTTTGGTTGCTGTTTTGAGTTATCATTGTTATGCTTATGTAGGGTTATTGTATGTATGCATTTATGTTTGCGATCTCTGGGGAAATAATCTAATAGCTGCAGAGAGTGGCAACCCTGTTGTGAATGGGAGTGGATAGGGAATGTATTTGGTAATGTATGTGTATCTTGTTGTATTAATATATGTGATTGTATTTTTTTTTTACTTTGAATAATATCATCGCTTGTGTGTATTGTTTGGCCTTCGAGAGTTTTTCATACATATTTACAAATGAATGTGTATTTGTTTTCTAGGCTATTGACGTTGCTATTCTTATGGAGATATAAAATATTGTGTTGGCATAGGTTTTATATGTACAAGTGAATTTCAGATGTTAAATGCTTACAATCAAATCAGGTTGATAAGCAGAGCTTTTAAATAAGGGTAATGATATTTTTATTTGAGAATATTACACTTTAATGTTATAATTATAGGAAGTAGCTTTTGGAGAAATACAGCAAAAATTTTACTCTTACCTTTGTATTACAAACTGATGCTAGAGATTTTGTTCTAGGTGTTGCTGTGTATATGAATTCCACCATATATCGTAATACCAACAGAGAATTGTGGAAATGTATATATATATATATATATATATATATATATATATGTGTGTGTGTGTGTATAAATTTCATCATATGTCGTAATAAATTAAATTTTGATGACTACTACGCGATTCTCATATAAAGTATATAAGTAGAAGAAATAATGTAGATTGTCATCAGTCTGCTTCGATATCTCAACAAGTGACAACCTATTTTCCCAACAAAAAATTTAAAGTTTTTGAAATCCAAAAACTATAAAAGTGCTAGTACTAATTAAATAAATTGTTTATAACTAAAATAAATTGTTTATAACTAAAATAAATTGTTTATAAATAAAATAATTAAATAAATTGTTTATAAATAAAATAATTAAATAAATTATTTATAAATAAAATAATTATATTAACTAATAAACAAAAATATATAAAATGAATACTAAAAGTTGTGCAATCTACAATAAGGTCTTTATGACTCAAACAAAACTAAATCAGCATACGGAAACGCACTCATATGGAACTAGTAAGCTTAATATTCCAAAAAAATATTGTGAGGATTGTGATGAGATGATCCCATCAAATGGTTACATGGCTCATGTCAGAACCACAAAACATAAAAACAGTTGTCACCTAGAACAGATTGGAGATCTTCTCACTAAAAGAGCGAGCAACTTCAATGGGAGGATCGAGACATATATTCTCCTCAACAAAAATGAGGGTGTTATGTTTCCGGAGCAATTTCTGAAATCTGCCAAGAGCTCTATACTACAACAGCTAATTGAATGTAGTAGGATACATACTACATTTAAATTTAATATGGAGCTCACATGCGATTATATGAAGACGGTGAATGATGAGATGAATGTTTCCCAACTTGTACATATTTCGAAAATGATGTTGGTGACTTTGTCTGATGACATAGAGGATATGTACAAGAAACAGGCCGAGGAGCTAAAATGGAAGAATTTTAAGAGAGGGATAGCGGATGGACCTTGATTTCAATAAATTCCCTTGAAGTTAATATAAACAAGGCGTCCATAATAAGAGGATCGAGCTTTATCCCTCTCCCAAAAAATATTGCAGCAAAACATGCATGCATAAATATCGAAAACTCTGATGTTTATTGCTTTAAATGTTGTCTCATTGCGGCTTTGAACACAAATAGCACTTTAGATCGAAGACAACAGAAAAACTATAGAAACTATAATATAACAAACATTTCTGATGAGAATATTAGTATAGGGGTAATTGTATTAAATTTCGAAGGCCTAGAGTTTCCACTCCCATTGAAGCAGATAAAACAATTCGAACGTCAAAATAATATGAGCATCAATGTATTTGGTCACAATGGAACATCGCTTATAGGACCATACTACATAACAAAAGGAGAACAACATATTCATATTAATCTCTTATTGCTCCAGTCCAATGAAAACCTCCACTATGTACTCATCAAGGATATATCAAAGTAAGTTTCATTTGTGCATTTAAGTGAAATATGTTTTCATCTCTATTTAAAAAGTTACTTCTTATTGCTATATTTATTTATTTCTTATTGGTATTTTCTATATTTTTCTTCAGACTTATTCGTTCCAATATTACATATCATGATCATAAGATACATATTTGCCAAACCTGCCTATTTCATACACATGATGATTATGTGTATAATCACCATAAAAATGTTTGTGGGAAAAAAGTCATTAGAATGCCCGAAGATGAATCTATCATCAAGTTTGAAAACTACTACAAACAGTTAGATGTACCATTTGTAATCTACGCAGACTTCGAATCTATTTTGGAAAAAGTTGATGATCCTGTAAGTAAAAGCACTACAAATGTACAGAAACATCATGCGTGTGCATTCGCTTATTTTATTAATTGTAGCTTTAAGAGAGAAAATAATTTATATAGACATTATTTTAGTGAAGATTCAGCTAACATATTTATCAAAAAAATAGTTGAAGATTGTACAGATATTTATCTAAATTATTTACTTAAATTTAAGAAAATGTTCATGACCCCAAATAGAAATAGATCAATATAATAATGCAAAAAATTGTCATATATGTAAGAAAATATTAAATAACGATAAAGTTAGAGAGCATTGTCATCTTACGGGTAATTACCGTGGGGCAGCTCATAGCGACTGTAATTTGAATTATAAAACTCCTCTTTTTATACCGGTTATCTTGCATAATCTTTCTGCATACGATATGCATTTATTTTTCAAAGAACTTTCTACTATAAAAAATTCCACAATAAAAGTGATTCCCCAGAACACAGAACGTTATATTTCTCTTTAAATTTTCATCAGTTTAGATGCAAAACATGGCTTTCAAATAAGATTTATAGACTCGTTTAGATTTATGGCTTCGAGTGTAGATACCTTAGCGCAAGATTTTTCGCAATGATTTTAATACTATTCGATCATGTTTCGTTGATGAAGCTCATTTCAACCTGATTAGAAGAAAGGGTGTTTTTCCGTACTCTTAAATGGATTGTTTGACTAAGTTTAAGGAAATTCAACTCCCTAGTAGAGAAGAGTTCTTCAATATTCTAACGAATGAAGAATGTGATGTAGTCGAGCATGAACATGCTCAAAAAATATGGAGAGAGTTTAACTGTAAAACCCTCATTGACTATACTGAACTCTATTTAAAGACAGATGTTCTTCTTTTAACCGACGTGTTTAAAAATTTTAGGAAAATTTGTAGATATATATACGATTTGGACCCCTGCCACTATTATACAGCACCAGGCTTATCTTGGGATGCAATGTTGAAAACCACAGAAGTTTCACTCGAACTGTTCACTGATTCCGAAATGACTATGTTTATGCAAAACGGAATAAGAGGCGGACTAGTTCAATGCTCGCAAAGATATTCGAAGGCGAATAATAAGTATTTAGAAGATTTTGATGCATCAAAACCATCGGAATTTCTTGTATATTTAGACGCTAACAATTTGTATGGATGGGCGATGTCGGAATATCTTCCTTGCGGTGAATTTGAGTGGGTATGTGATACTGATTTTGATGTTAAAAAAATTCCTGATACTGCAGAGTACGAGTCTAAAACACATCAACTATTTACTTATTTGCTTATTATTTAATTTATTTATTATTTCCTTAATTATTTATTAATTTATTTATTATTTACTTATTTCTTTATTAATTAATTTATGTATTTATTATTTATTTATTTGTTTATTAATTTATTTCTTTATTAATTTATTTATTGTTTATATATTTGTTTATGAATTTATCTATTAATTTTAGTATTTTATTCACACAAAAACATGCAAAAATTGAATGGTTTAAAACTTTTATCTTTTTACCTACACCTAAATTATTTGTAAATTAAAATCAAATATTCGATTAATGATCTTTTTTCTTTTTATATCTATATATTTTTATTTATACATAGAGTTAAATTTGTATTAGTACTAAGATTTTTAAGAAAAATGTTAAATAAAATATTGAAAAAATATTAAAATATGTAAATGGTTTTTATTTCAGCTTAAATTTACTAAATATAAATTGTAAATACAAATGTCTACATTTTTATATTTTGTTTCACTATTGGCTGGTTTTCAGATCAGCTTATCAGGAGCTGGTCTGGTTTTAAGATCAGCTTATCAGGAGCTGGTCTGGTTTTCAGATCAGATTATCAGGTCTGGTTTTCAGATCAGCTTATCAGCAGCTGGTCTGGTTTTCAGATCAGCTTATCAGCAGCTGGTCTGGTTTTCAGATCAGCTTATCAGGAGCTGGTCTGGTTTTCAGATCAGCTTATTAGGAGCTGGTCTGGTTTTCAGATCAGCTTATCAGCAGCTGGTCTGGTTTTCAGATCAGGTTATCTGATTCAGATTGAGTTATCAGTTTACAAGTAGTTAGTCATTTATAACGTTTATATGAATAAAGTTTCAGGTCAGATGAAATAACTAAAGTCAATCTCTTATGAGCAGTAATTTATATATTTATAAAATAGTCAAATTGTTTTCTATAACGAACATCATTTAATTTATCATCAAAAATCCATATTTATCCTTCCAACACTATACAATTTTCTTGAAACTTTTCAAAATTCATATTAGTGACAACATCATACCTATAGACGAGCTTAATATTTTTATCATCTTGCTTAAACATTATAATATCATTTGCATTGTCTCTTGTGAAATGCTTACAGCCGTATTTATAAAAATGTAAACAGCATTTTGAATGTTGTTTAACCAAAATTCCCTAAAATTGTATACATAATAGAATTTTAGCTTAAAAAACGTTTTTTTATTTAAACCTTGGGTAAATCACCAAATCTTAAAAATTAACTGCACCCATACTTAAAATAATTTTGAGTTGACGTCGTTGTAATTTTGCTTCATGTTTATTTGCATTTTTAACTTTGCCTGTATATATGTATGTATGCATGTATGTATGTATATATTAGGAATTATGTTATAAGTTGGGCACAAGTAGAATGAGTCATCATTCTTCTGTCGCCCCATACAAAAATATACACGTACATATGTATGTATATTATTCTGCTTTTCACATGCAACATCAGCAAATATCATACTTGAAATTCTTTAAGCTTCATTACGAGAAAAAATTAAATGTATAATATACTATTCTTTTAATTATGAAATTCACTTCTTCAGAGTGGGATGTATGCGTAGAAGGTGTGAATTGCTCCCATCGAAACAGCATTCACCAATCAATTGGAAAAACTCCGTATCAGGTTGTATTTGGACAACCAATGTTGACTCATGGGAAATATTAAGAAATTTTAAGAAAACTCAAACTTTTAGCAGAGACTGACTTACATATCGAGCGAAAGGATGATTTTTCTTTCATAAGAGATGAAGTTAAAAAGTCTATGAAGAAGGCTTATGATATAAACGTACGCACTTACTATTTCCGTTCTCGGACAAAAGACTTTGCAGTAGGGCAGACTGTGATAAGAAAAAAATTTGCGCAAAGTTCGAAACTTTCAAACTTTAATTCAAAATTAGCTCCTGTTTGCATTCGAGCCAAAATTCTACGAAAAATCGGTCATATAAATTACGACTTACAAGATTTAGACGGTGATAGTACTAGCATATATCATGCAAAGGACATTTGGACTTAAGGACTGTTTTTATTTTTTTATAAGATTGTATTAAATTTACCCCTTTTCCAGCTCCAGTTATCGACTTTCTAATTAAAATCGGAAAGCTGTATCTGTTTTGTGAAGGGTATATATATAGATTAAAATGTTCATTAGGTTTTATACACTTTGTACAACATAAATATTGTTGATTTAAGTTGTTTTGGAAAATTTGTTTTATAAGAAATTTTCATAAGTTTTTTCATTTGTGTGAAAAGTTTATTCAGTCAACTTCCTTAATAGAACAAATATTTTAAAATCAATAATAAATTTTAATCAGAAATAATTTCTAGTCAGGCTTAAGTTCAGTAATTTCAATTCTTATTGAATGAAATATTATATTAATTAATGTGAGTTTCTAAAGGGAAGAATAATTAAACTTAGACTTTATAAGATGGGGGAAAGAAATATCCCAGTAGATCAATTCTGTCAAAAATAAAACTATAGTTGTATGTGTGAGAAAAGTTGTCTCATTCGTCTCTGAAGTACATAGGAAAAAATAAATATTTGGAACGAATGCAGTTTAGTAAAGCAGGTAAAAATAAATCAAAAAGAGCATATTGGATAAGAAATTAGAAAATAAGAAGGAAATATTAAATAAAAAAGTTGGGGGCGACCCATATTTTCCGAGTTATGGGGCTCTGAACTTTTCATAGGAAACTGTGAAAAATCACCAAAAAGATATTTTTAAAAAAATATCGGATAGTAATGTAAAAAATAAGAAAAAAACTTAATAAAAAAATTGGCTGCAGCCCATATTTCCCGAGTTATTGGTCTTTAAAGTTTAAATAGAGAGTGCAGTTTAGTGAAGATGCTCCAAAAAAAGTCAAAATGTCTTTACATACATATTCATTTCTTTCCTTAAAAGTTTTGTAACATAAAACACATTGAATATCGCGAAAATCATTGGTGATCATAGAATATTTTTCGCAAACCACTTCTTTTCTTTCACTGTATCCACAAAGAATTTAATACACCCGCTACGCATGTGTTTTCGTCGCTGTTTCATTGACGACTAAATGAAAGAGAATAAGAATGTGTGTGATTTTAGCTAAAACAATTGTGCTATGAAACTGACATCAATGATGTAGATTTAATCAAGATTCGACTGCGAACCGTGAAAAGGAGACCGAGCCTCGATAATTGCTGTCCGTGTGAACATACTGTAGTCGTTTAGGCTGGGCGATGATGAATCAGTCAGTCACTCAATAACGTTACCCTTTTATATATATATTATTGCAAATGGAATATGTGAATTGTTTTGATTCATCGTATTCAATTTGCTGAAAGCTTTTTCGTAATGACAGTTAAATTTTTCCATCTCGTTTGTGCTTTACTAATTATTGCCATGTTAGTTAATTTGCTTACTTTAGTTCTATTTCAAAAATTTTGAACAAAAGTTACATTTTGTACTCATAAAAATATATAATGTAGCTCTAGGTGGTATACTTGTGATCATTGCTTGAGATCGTACTCAGCAGACTAAAGTTAAGTTAAAGCTCAGTTTTTATGCATTAGACCCAATATAAGGTACAGTCAAATCACGATAATTCGTAACTACAAGGGACCGGACGTTTCTTACGAATTATAGGGGTTTTCATTTGTTTCTATATTTATAATTTGATCAGGCTAAAGCTCGTATTGCTTTGTAAGCCAAATTACATGTGATAATTGTTAATGAACAAATTGTTGGAGCAACGAAGCAGATCAACAACAATCCTAACCCTGATTTAAGTACTTTTTTATCATCAATGAATTCAATATAATGTCAAGTGACATTTGTACTTTTATAATTTTCTTAAGTACTTTTTATCTTTCTACATTTATACTTCAATAAAGTAAGATCAATTTAAATAACGTGTGTGCGTTTTAATAGGTTATGGGCCCAGATAGGAAAACATAACCAGGTTTGAGTGAAAAACTGGTGTATAATTAAATAAAAGCGTACAAGTTGTTATAAAAGTTAATTTTGCGATAGAAAGAATATAAAGTATGAGCGGTGTCATGCGTATAGAGCCGCTGAACGCGCAAAACTTTGTTACGCGAAAAATGCAAATGCGGGCTATTTTAATAAAAAAATGATTTGTGGTCGTATGTTGACGACAGTGTTAAGTGTCCTAAAGAAGCCGCGGGTGCAGCTATTTGGAAAAAACAAGATCAAAAAGGTGCGGCAGACATTATGTTGGCAATGGGCTCTTCTGAGTTAAGTTTAATTAAAGAATGCGACACAGCCAGAGAAGAATGGTTTTTTTTTTTCGTATATTTATTTATTGTATCTTGAAAAAATGAACTAACAATAAGTAATCAAATCTTAAATCTAAATATAATTATTAGGCCCGACCAGTATTGGACATAAACTTAGTGATAGTTATAAATAATACATAAGTAGTGATAATCAAAAAGGAAAAAAAAGAAGTATTAAGCAGTCCCATCTGGAGTGTTGAGTATTAGGGCCCTTGTGTCCCTCTTTTTTAAGCGGATGTGTCCAGTAAAGCTCAAAATATTACGGGCAAGCGGATTAGGATGAGACACGAGTTTTGTTAAATATTTGCCTGCGTATTTTGCAATTTCTTCACTCACTAGTGGCATATTTAAATCACGATGTATATTTGAATTTTTAATGTACCATGGAGCCGATGTTATCAAACGTAAAATTTTGTTTTGCCTTCGTTGGATTTTCTCAATATTTGAAGCTGAAGCAGTGCCCCATAGCTGAATTCCATAGCACCATATTGGCTTCAAAAACGACTTGTATATCAAAAGTTTGCAGTCTAGGCTGAGTGTTGAATTTCTGCCAATTAACCAATATATTTGAGTTAACTTAAGTTTCATTTGGGTTAACTTAGAGTCAATATGATATTTCCATGTAAGCCTTCGATCAAGGTGTATTCCAAGGTATTTCACTTGAGAATGTTGAGGAATATTTTGATTGTTGATTCGAATGGGGGAACAGGTATCTTTTCTTAGGGTAAACGTTATATGAACACACTTTTGTTCATTTACTTTTATTCTCCATAAATTCAACCATATTTCAAGCTTGGTAATGTGTGCTTGGAGATTGCGGGATGCCTCATCAGGCATCAGGTGAATACTCAAACAGGCTGTATCATCAGCAAATGTAGAAGTGTGTATGTTATTGCTCACAGGCATATCACAAGTATATATTAGATACAAGACTGGCCCCAGAATACTACCCTGTGGCACACCAGAAGATATAGACTCGGGTACACTCATGAAGTCTCCTTCCACAACGGTAAACTTCCTATCAACAATATAACTTTCCAAAAGCTTTTGTATGTTTATTGGTAGGTATGTCTTCAATTTTAAAACTAGGCCTTCGTGCCATACTTTATCAAATGCCTGAGAAACATCAATAAAAAGGGCAGAACAATACTTTTTTTCTTCAAATGTCCTCCTTACAACTTGAACCAATCTATGCGTTTGCTCAATAGTGCTATGCTGACTTCTAAAGCCAAATTGATGGTCCGGGATGCACCCACTATCAGCTAAAATTGTGGACAATTTAGTCATGAGCAGCTTTTCGAAAAGCTTTGAAATTGTTGATAGTAAGCTTATAGGCCTATATGACTCAGCCTTGGTAAGATCTTTGCCTGGCTTTGGAATCATTTTAATCTTGGCAAGTTTCCAGTTATGTGGAAAATACTGCATTCGTAAAATTGCATTAAAAATAAATAGCAAGATTCTTATTGCAATATGAGGCAAGTTAATCAGCATCTTGTTACTAATGCCATCAATACCTGGAGCTTTCTTCGGGTCGAGTTCAGCAACTATTTTTTGTAGTTCACGCATCTTAAACCTTAAGGGTCGAGGGGGTAGACATACTACACTCGGTAATCCGTCAGCACCCGTACATGAATTGGGAGTGAATACAGATTTTAAATGCTCAGAAAATAAGTTACCTTTCTCACTATCGCTTCTTGCCCAGCCTCCAGTCGAAGTACGCAATGGTGATTTGAGATCAACGGGTCTTTTAAGATTTCTAGTAGCGCGCCATAAAGAGTAATTAGATGTTGACGTTACATCCAGACCTTCTAAATACTTTTCCAGTAATGCAGTCTTTTCCGACGAAAGCAGCTCTTTGAGTCGTTTAGTACATTCTTTAAGTCTGATTTTATTTAGGGGTGATCGGTGTTGTTGCCATTCTCTTCTAGCTCTCCTTTTTTCACATACAAGACGTTCAATTTCCGTAGAATAAATTCTATTAAAGCCAGTCTGCGGATAGGAAGTAGTGGCATGTTCAGCAGCCTGTTTAATATATTCGTTAAGATTGGCAAGATTAAATTCAATATCATCAGGTGATCTAAGCTGAATGTTTTCTACGCAGTGACTACTAATATATTTTTTGAATCCTAGCCAGTTGACCTTATTAATCGTTTTCGCATATGAGTTAGTTAAATCACTCCTTAGTGGG
Source organism: Tachina lurida (assembly GCA_944452675.1). NCBI lineage: Eukaryota > Metazoa > Arthropoda > Insecta > Diptera > Tachinidae > Tachina > Tachina lurida. Next base: position 103,058,274 of record OX101753.1, on the reverse strand, counting down.
TTGAAAATTGTAACTATTGTGGGAGAGTGATCGGAGGACAGATCTAGAGAGCCCTCTACGTGAATTAAGTCCCTATGGATATTTTTCGTGACGCCAAAATCTATAAGTAGGCTCCCCACTCGAAATGACATCTAAGTATGGTTGAGGTTAGAAACGATATACCAGTCAAAGGGTCCTGCCCGAAAGGCAACATTATTAAAACGAGTTGCCTTTTGGCGAATACATGAAACTGATAAAATACGTGAACATTTAAATGAATTTTTTGACGCTGTTGCAAAATTTAATGAAATCGGTGTACATATTGGTGATGAGCTCTTAGCAATTTTCCTTCTTTATATCCTACCCGATTTCTTAGAAACTTCTAGGGGTGCATTAGAAACACGTGACAAATTGCCGAAGCCAGAAATTCTTCGTGTAAAAATTCTAGAAGAATTCGAGTCGAGTAAATCGAAAGAAGACAAAAACGAAAATAATGCGTTATATGTAAAACGTGAACAGCAAAAACAGAAACAAATGAAATCAAAACATAACGGTGCGTGTTTTAAATGTGGAAAAATTGGACATTTTGCAATAAATTGTAAAATAAAAAATAGAAATTCACAAAGTGTTCAAAATATTGAAGAAACTAAAAAAACAAAACGTTTGTTTTACATCAGTGGAATCAGTTGTTTTTGTCCCCAAATGAAAATATTGATTGGTGTTTAGATAGTGGATGCACATCGCATATGAGTGCAAACATTAACAATTTTTAAGATCTATATGAAACAAGTAAAACACTTAATTTAGCAAACGATAACTATACAACAATAAATGGTATTGGAAGCGTAGAACTTTCGTTTTGTGATCGCACGTACAATACAAATTAACAACTAAAATACGTTTTATATGTGTCCGATTTACTTACTGTCGGTGTCAAAAATTACCGATAGTGGTTTGGAGGTTATATTTCGCAAAAATTAAGCGGTAATAGTTGACAAAAACAAAAGGATTTGTCTTCGCACGGAAAGAATGGGAAACCTATATAGGTTAGGTAGAGGTGGCAGTCAGAAAGCCGGACTCACTTAGACCGTTTTGGTCCATTGCGATGCCACGGAGACTCTGCTTATGCGGAGTCCCCACCGTCGAACCATCCAGAGCTCAGTATAAAGCTACTAATAGGTTGAAGTTCAACACTAGCAGCGTCAGAAAGTTCCCTGAATTCAAGAGCGCCCATTGTGGCCATTCTCTTTCCTGCAAGTCCAGGGCAGTGACAAAGAAAATGTTCTGTACTTTCCTCTTTATCGATGTCTTGGCAGCTGCGGCAAAAGTCGTTGTGTTCAACCCTAAGCCTTGGTGCATGCCTACCTATGAGACAGTGTCCGGTTAACACGGATACTAGAACCGAGATTTGTTTCCTATTCTTCGAAATTAGGTAATCCGTACCTTCTCTATTTAGGTGATTCCATAACTGCCTTGTGATCACGCAGTCATTTCTAGTGACCCACTTTCTATTCGTTCCGTCCTCTGTCTTGCGCCTAAGTCTGAGTTTGAAAGAGAGTAGGGGTAGACCTACACATAAGAAATCCAGTGGAACCTGTAAGGTTGTCCCAATTCTAGCAAGCTCATCAGCCCTAGAGTTCCCCTGGAAGCCTCTATGCTCCGGGATCCAGATGATCCTAATATCAAACTGCTCTGCCATCTCATTTAGAGATGATCGACAGTCCAGGGGTCTTGTTGTTCTTAGAAGCGGGGATTCTAGGGCCATAATAGCTGCTCCACTATCGGTGTAAATGTTAATCAAAGTCGTTGAAGTGACATTCACTCTCAACGAATTCGCAACTTCTATTCTGCCTGAAAGACACTGCAGTGATCCGGAAGACGCCTTGCAATAAGAAGACCTAAGGCCCTCGAAAAGACCCCATAGCCCACACCTTTCTGTGTTTTGGAGCCGTCCGTATAAAAATCAACACTTTTTCTTCTACCTGGAGTTCCATTCATCCACATTTCTGTGGATGGTATCCAGGTTTTATAAAGACGTTCGTGTAGTAGAGCAGAGGAGGTTTGGTCAATTCTCCATCCCCTAACTTCATCATCGAGTATTCTGCAGTGGCCGGTTCCATTTCCGTTCCACAGAGAGGTACATCGAAGACGGATTGTCGAGGACATTGCCATCTCCTTCCCTACTAGATCTAATGGTACTAGATGAAGAAGCATCACCAGTGCATCCGTAGGAGTGGTGCAAATAGCACTGGTTACATACAAGGATGCAAGTCTTTGCACCTTGTGTAAGATGTATAGATACGTCTTTTTCTCCAGGGATGGCCACCACACGATTATGCCATACATGAGAATTGGACGTACTACTGCAATATAGATCCAGTGAACAATTTTTGGGGTAGGACCCCAATTCTTTCCAATGGATTTTTTGCAAAGATACAGTGATATTGTTGCTTTTCTCACTCTCTTTAGAATATTTGCTTTGAAACTCAGTTTTGAACCAAGAATAACACCAAGATACTTTGCAGTGTTGGACACTTTTATCTCCGTATTATTAAGTGTGATAGGTCCGAAATCAGGTATCTTATACTTCCTAGATAAAAAGGACTAGTTCCGTTTTATTAGGATTAACGGCGAGCCCTCGTTTCTCCGCCCATTTTGTTAAATGTGAAAGACCATCCTGTAGGATGTCCCTTAGAGTTGTGAGGAATTTTCCTCTTACAGCTATTGCCACATCATCAGCATAAGCCACGATTCTGCACTGTCGAGAAGCTCCTAGAGCCGCATTTATCCTGCGGTGAGTAAGTAGATTCTGAACCCACTTGCACAATGCCGCACCAACCCCCAAATTCGACAATGCAACAATTATCGCATCTGGAGATATATTATTAAAAGCCCCTTCAATATCCACGAAGGCCACAAAGGCGTATTCACCTACAGAAAGAGATTTCTCTATGGTGCCAACCAGCTCATGTAGAGCCGATTCTGTTGACTTTCCCGTTTGATATGCATGTTGATGGGGGGAAAACCATTAGATGGTTTTGCGGATATAATGATCAACCATCCTTTCTAATGCTTTCAGAAGAAAGGATGATAGACTTATAGGTCTGAAGTCCTTCGGTGTGGTGTGAGAGCTTTTACCAGCCTTCGGTATAAAGACCACTCTCGCTTCCTTCCACTTGTCAGGAACATAACCCAGTCTTAGACAACTGGTGTAAATTCTCAGTAGCCTTGGGGCTATGAGATTCGATACTTTCCATATCTCGACCGGTATGATACCGTCGGGTCCTGGTGACTTGTAAGGCTTGAAACTTCTCAGAGCCCAATTTAATGTCTGCATATTGACTATGTCAGATATATTTTCCGCAGGTATGGGGTAAGGATCAGATGTCTGAATCTCAGACACTGAGTTACCTGGAAAGTGAGTGTCCAGCAGGGTTCTTAACGACTCCTCGCTGGATGTAGTCCACGTCCCATTGGGATTCTTCAAATATTCCAGGGTGCCGCGAGTAGCGGACAAAATTTTTCTCATGCGAGAGGCTTCTGAAATATTTTCAATATTTTCATAAACTTTCTTCCATTTGCATTTTTCGCAATCCTTATCTGCTTTTTATACTCTTTTAATTTACCCTTATTAGCTATCCAGTTCAGTTCATTTCTGGATGATTTAGCCTTTTTGAAGAGTTTTCTACATGTACACCTACACAATTGTAGCTCTTTATTCCACCAAGGCGGTTTCTTTTCCCCCATGCCTTATTCAAAGAACAAGACGACTCCCTTGCATTTTTAAAGATTGTAGTAATATTATCAACCTTACAATCCAAACCAGAAGTTTCTAGAAGTGACGAGTCTCCAATCGCTCCTAATTGTCTAGAAAAAATAGATTTATACAGACGCCAGTTTGTCTGCCTAATATTCCGGGAGATTTCTGCCTCTGGTGCCCGTTACATAATACTAAACTCAAAAAACCTATGATCAGAAAAGGAATGTTCCTGAAGTACATGCCAATTCATGATTCTATCGGCTACCGAATCAGAAGAAAAGGTAACATCCAGGACTTCCTGTCTTTTGCTTGTTATAAAAGTAGGTTCTTGACCTCTATTACACTAACTACAAATTCTAAAAGTTCCTCACCTCTTTCTTTAGTGTCCGTACTTCCCCAGATAGTATGATGTGCGTTGGCATCACAGCACAGGATGATACGGTGTCCAGCGTTTACCGCCGCATCCACAAAGTCTCTCACCACTACCGACGGTAGGGAGCCTTGATCGTCGTGAGCGCAGTACACCGACGTCAGCCAGTAGCATGTATCTCCGACTTTGCATGTCGTCATGCGAAGCTGAAGAGCACCTGAGGTTGCTTTAGAGTGGTGGAGATTTATCTGCAGCAGGTTCAACATCCGCTACGAAATCCATCTCCACGACCGTTTCATCGGACTCATCCTTTTCCGAAGATTCTCGCAACCTAGCTTTCTTCTCCTCCTCTTTAGATTCTTCTTCCACAGCATTTCCACACAGTGTTTTGGAATTATTCGTCACTGGAGGCTGATCTCCTTTGTATACCTTCAGCGTAACCTGTCCAAAGGCGTACGATATAATGTTATTGGACTTGGCCAAATGAGGGAGGGTTTCAGCGTTTAGTATTATAATTACACCACGTCTGTCCCCCTCAGTCTCACCGAACCTCCCCATCTTCCAATTGCCGGTTGGAAGTGAGGGATTACAGTCCTTTAACAACTTTATCGCTGCTTCAGCCGTGTCTGGGAATGCCGGAATCCACGTATGCGCACGTGGTCGGGATGAAAAGTCGCTCTTGTCGACAAGATCGATTTTTGCACCCAGCTACGGCTCTCCCATCCTGCTAATAGCTGCCTTTTACAGATCCTCCGATCTCTGATCTCCAAAGGCCATCAGCTTGACCCTGCCTTGATACTAGCCTGCATCGCGACAGACGGGAGGTATGCCTGGATTCTCCGCAAGGACCTGGTAGTACGTGGCTGCAAGCTTAGCTTCCACAGTACTCCATTTGCCCCTAGGGATGGTTCCATCCATATCTCCCCTGTCGACAACGGTCATTATGAGGTTGTCTTTCGAAACCTCACTAAACGACCTAACGCCAATATTGCTATTAGCCTTAGGCCGCTTAGGCAATGGTTTGTCGTCCGGCGATCGCAGTCTTTTAGCAGACGGTTTTGACGACGTGCTAGCACCGCTACTACTAGAGGCGGGAGTGTCCATGTTTTCAAGGACACTTTTTGCCAATCCAAGGAATAATTTCTGTTCCTCGGACAGTTTTGATGGGTCTTGAGTGCCTAACGTCTTCACAATACGTAGGCATAACCTTTTTTGGTTATGCCTAATTTTTGATGGTCGGACATGCTTGGCGAAGCCGGCGTGGTCGAGCTCGCACTGCTGCATGCACCGACTATCTGCCCAGTGTTCTCGGCAGCCTTCGTCTGAACGAGTTTTCTCGTGCCAGACGGTTGCGTGAAACCGGTCCCCTATCGTTCCGCTCTGGAGAGCACCGTCAGTTCACCGGTCCCAGTCTTGTTTTTTGTTTTGTTATTGTTTTTGTTTAGATTTTTTTTCATATTTTAGTTCCACGAGTATTAGGGATTTGAAGGCCATCACGTCATAGCCCCCGATAACGTGGTGAGGACGTCGTCTACTTGCTGAGGTGCTTAGGTATCAGCAAGGCTCCGTTCTAATACAGTCTATTGACCCTGACTGCAAAAATCCGATGGGCACGGTCGCATCACACCCCGGTTTAGGGTTGGATAACCTTTGGTTCACAGTCCTTTAGAGTCAGTTGTCTTCACCTAGTACCATAGGGGACCATTAAAGGTCAGCTATGGTACTGGGTTAAAGACATAGACCACAGTTTGTAGTTAAGCCACCACACCACTACAAGGTAGTTATCCCGATGGGGATGGGAAACCTATATATATTATATGAAAAATGGTGAAAACGCCGCAAGTGCTATTGAAGATAAAAACGAGCTTGACTTATGGCATTTTAGAATGGGTCATCTCAATGAAAGAGACCTTAAAAATATGGGAAAAAATAGTGACATTTATGGACTAAAAATTAATCAAGAACTAAAGTTGTCAACTGGTGAAGTGTGTATAAGCCAAAAGCAAACGCGTGCAAGTTTTCCCAAAAGAAAATACGATAGACCCAATGACTTACTCGAAATTGTTTACAGTGATGTTGTGGCCCAATGAGATATTCCGTCAAACTCAGCTGCAAAATATTTTGTCACATTTATTGATGACAAATCTAGGTATTGTGAAGTTTATTTTCTAAAACAAAAGTCTGACGTGTTAAGCACTTTTCAAAAATATAAGACCGCAGCAGAGACATTTACCGGCTGAAAACTTAAATTTTTTCAATCAGACAACGGCGGCGAGTACTGTAACCTTGAATTTAATTTGTATCTTGAGAAGCATGGTATTAAATCCCTCATACGCCTCAACAAAATGGTACCGCGGAACGTAAGAACAGAAGCCTCCTAGAAATGGTGCGATGCATGATGAAACATGCCGGGTCACCACCTTTGTTTTGGGCTGAAGCCATTAACACCGCGTGTTATATTCGAAAAAGATGTGTTACAAAAGCATTTTCATTAATGAAAATAGATTTAATCACACGTATGAAGATGTTTATAATGTTGAAAACAATACTGTCGACTTGAACAAAATTTTGAAAAAACTAATGAAACAGAAACTCTAGTTAATGAAAGTGAGCCGGCTTGTATTGAAAAAAGTGAAAAACGTGGCACAGGTCGTCCGAAATTGCAAACACTAGGAAACCGTGACAGACCTAAGAAATTAAATTCGTGCAAACAAAGATGAAGAAAGTGAATCCGGAAGCGAACAATCTACTCAGTCTGAAGAAGACAGCTTTGAAGAATGTGAGTTAGTATTTTTATCCACAAACTCTGATCCTGAAACATATAGCCAATCTATGGAAGGAAACGATGCAGAGTTTCGCAAAGCGGCAATAGAAGATGAATATCTAGCACAAATACGAAACAACACATGGGAAATCGCCGAGAGGCCAAGTAAAAGAAAGGTGATTGACAGCAGATTAGGATTTCGTAAAAAAGACGACGGAAAAAAGGAAGTACGTCTTGTAGCAAAGGGATATGTCCAGCGTCCAGGTGACGACTTTCACGAAACGTACTACCATGTTGCTCGTTCATCAACAATTAGGCTTATGGCAGCAGAATTGCAACTAGAAATTTATCAAATGGATGTTATCATGGCATACCTTAACGGCGAACTTGAAGAAAGCGTGTATATTGAAATTCCAAGCCACTTAAAAACTATTTTGAATAAAATTAAATCAGGTAAGCCTATTGGTTCAAATAAAACTAAAAAACATAGCCAAGTCATCACCGAAACAGCAAATAGATGGTTAAACGCCATTGATTGTCTTAAAAGCCCTGTATGTTTTTTACACAAAGCATTGTACGGTCTACGTCAATAAGGCCTAATGTGGTATTATAAATTGACAATGCAACTGAAAAGTTTAGGCCTAAAACCAGCTAAAAAGGATCCTTGCTTATTTTCGAGGAAAGAAGATGATAAAATTTGACTCATATTAATTTACGTAGATGACTTGCTATTGCCTTCGAATGAACGTGAATGGATCGAGGAAATTAAGTTATCATTATCCCAATCATTTGAAATGAAAGATCTCGGTAAAGTTAAGTGTTGCTTAGGAATTGATTTCTACCAGGACCTTAAGTCAAATGAAGTATTCATGTCACAGCGCAATTACGCAAAATCAATTTTAGAACGCTTCGGCATGGAACAATGCAAACCTGTATCAACTCCATTAGAGACTAATTGTATAGGGTGTTTTTTATTGAGGTATAGAACTTTAAGTTGGCATCACTTTTTTAACTGGCGGCCATTTTGTCAGTTTGGTTTGCCATTTCATCATGAACAGGTTGACAAAAGAACAACGCTTGCAAATCGTGCAAATTTGCTTTATTCGAGCCAGCCGAATTGGCTTTAAAAAAGCCGAATTGGCTTTATTCGAGCCAGCCGCGGCGGCCACATGCCCGAAATCATATTTAAACATTAATGGCATAAAATTATCCTTCCAATAAAGCCAAATTGATGGACATTAAAACGATTTTCTTGTGTTTTATTTCAATTCGAAGTTCTATACCTCTAAAAAAACACCCTTTAAATTGTCTCGACCCGTAACAAAAGATCAAATCGTGATGGCCAAATACCCCTACCAGCGGCTTATAGGAACGCTAATGTATCTGGCACTAGCAACACGCCCCGATATCGCATACGCCGTGAACTATATGAGCCAATTCAATTCTAACTATAACGAAAAACACTGGAAAGCAACTAAAAGAATTTTACGATACATACAAGGAACAATCGATTATAGCTTACGTTTTAATAAAACAAGCTTGCAACTATATGGACTAGAGGATGCGGCCTGGGGAGGGAACATAGATGACCGCCGGTCGTACACTGATTACGCGTTCATACTGGGAGGTGCAGCCGTCAGTTGGGAAGCTCGAAAGCAGCAAACGATCTCTTTATCAAGCACTGAAGCCGAATACTTGGCTATCGCTGAAGCAACCAAAGAGGCTCTCTACTTCAGAGACTTAGCAGCAGATATTGGCATAGCCAGAGCAGAGGTTACGCTGTACAACGATAGTCAAAGCGCGCAAAAATTAATCACAAGTCTCGCCTATAATTCGTGGACGAAACATATCGACATCCGCCACAACTTTGTACGTGATTGTATACGAAATCACAACATAGATCTAGAATATTTATCGACTGAGAACATGCCAGCGGACATGCTTACAAAGGCGCTCAGCAAAAACAAACATAACTACTGTTCAATAAACTTGGGTTTAGTGATTCATCCACCTAAGATCATGTAGTTTCTCTACTTCGAGGAGAGGTGTTGGAGCATCGAAGCAGATCAACAACAATCCTAACCCTGACTTAAGTACTTTTTTTAGCATCAATGAATTCAATATAATGTCAAGTGTCATTTGTACTTTTATCATTTTCTCAATTACTTTTTATCTTTCTACATTAATACTTCAATAAAGTAAGATCAATTTAAATAACGTGTGTGCGTTTTAATACAAATAACACCAAAGTTTGTTGTCAATATTCTGACTAACAACACATATGTAGTTGAACGGAACAATTAGCCGTTTTCGAAGGCCACTACACCTTCATCATCAGCGTTCTTTTGTGTTTGGTCAGCTGTGTGTGGTGTCAGTTGATGTACATTTTTACTTCTTATATTCAGCCAGTATTGCAAATGGAATATGTGAATTATTTTATTCATCATATTCAATTTGCTGAAATCTTTTTTGTAATGAAAGCTGAATTTTACCATCTCTAAATTTACAACAGTATTGTAATTGTCGTTTGTTCTTTACCTAATTAAGCGCATGTTAAGGTACGGTCACACTTGACAAACATTTGCCTAAAAAAGCGTAACCAGCAAATATTAATGAGAAATCTTTTAGTTCAAACACGTGTTAATTAAGTTAATTAGTTTCGTATTTAACAAATAGGCAAAGTTAAAGTATGCAATATTATTGGAAACTATTGAACTTATAAACACGCGTCTGAACCAAACGATTTCTCATTACTATTTGCTGGTTACGCTTTTTTAGGCAAATGTTTGTCAAGTGTGACCGTACCTTTAGTTGATTAATAATTAAACAGAATAAGTCAGCAACTTCAGGGAACATCGCTGTCAAATTAACAAAGCCCATAATAAAATCTACGACAGTAACTTCAAATGCTCTCTAATTTTTGATTCATTTTCTTTTGTGCTAATATTTCTTTGTATTTTTATTCATAAAATGTATGTATTTCTGGCTACACCAAATATGATTCACAGGAACCAAAAGGAAGAGCTTGCGGTGGATCAGCAATTCTAATAAAGTCAAGACTCAAGCATTATATTATTGACAACATTTGTGACGAACATCGACAAGCAACGAATATTTGTATTGAAAATTTTTGCACAAACTTTGTGATATCATCAATTTACTCCCCTTCCAGATTCGCAATTACTGAAGATACGACGATTTCTACAAATCTCGTGGCCCTTGTTTTGTAGCAGCTGGCGACTATAATGCAAAACATGCGTTCTGGGGTTCGCGTCTTATTACATCTAGAGGTCGCGCATTGTTCAACACAATTTCAAAAATGGGCTTGGGCGTGATTACGAGTAGGCAGCTCACATACTGGCCGACTGACAAACGTAAAATTCCGGATGTTATAGATTTTGGCGTCATGAAAAATATTTTTAGGGAATTAATTTAAGTTGAAGCTTCTATAGAGCTCTCGACTGATATCCCATGAACGTTACAATCTGTAGCCCACTGAGAAGTGCTTTACCTCACTCATACGTGAAGATGATCAGTCGTGTAAATTGGCTGCGATTCAAAAATTATCTTAGTAGTCATTGCACGGAAAACATTACGCTAAGAACACCCGAAGATACTGAAGCTAACATAGTCAACCTTAACGAAATGATTGCACTGGCTGCTGAACATGCTACTACCTCCCATCCGCAGACTGGATTTAATAGAATTTATTCTACAGATATTTAACGTCTCGTAAGTGAAAAAAGAAGAGCTAGAAGAAAATGGCAAAAGCACAGATTACCTCAACATAAAATCAGATTTAAAGAGTGCACTAAACGACTCCAAGAGTTGCTTGCATTCGAAAAAAAATGCATCTATTAAAAATTATCTGGAAGGTCTTGATGTCACACCAGCATCTAATTACTCTTTGTGGCGCGCTGCTAGAAAGCTGAAACCCCCCGTTGAGTTTAAACCACCTCTGCGCACATCTACCGGAGGTTGGGCTAGAAGCAATACTGAAAAAGGTAACATATTCGTTCATCATTTAAAATACGTATTTACCCCAAACTCATGTACTGGTGTCGTTGATTTACCGAGTGCAGTTGCTCTACCCCCGCGACCCATAAAGTTTAAGATGCGTGATGTACAAAAACTAATTGCTGAACTTAATCCGAAGAAAGCTCCAGGTATTGATTCAATTAGTAATAAGATGCTGATGAACTTGCCTCATGTTGCAATAAGAATCCTGCTATTTTTTAATGCAATTTCACGAATGTAGGATTTTCCACATAACTGGAAACTTGCCAAGATCAAAATGATTCCGAAGCCGGGCAAAGACGTTACCAAGGCTGAGTCATATAGGCCTATAAGCTTACTATCAACAATCTCAAAGCTTTTTTAAAAGCTGCTCATGATTAAAATGTCCAAATTTTCCGCTGATAATGGGCGCGTCCCTGACCATCAATTTAGTTTTAGAAGTCAGCATAGCACAATTGAACAAACGCATAGATTGGTTCAAGTTATAAGGAGGACATTTGAAGAAAAGAAGTATTGTTCTGCCCTTTTTATTGTTGTTTCTCAGGCATTTGATAAAGTATGGCACGAAGACCAATTTTTAAAATTGAAAACATATCTTCCAATAAACATACAAAAACTTTTGGAGAGTTATATTATTGATAGGAAGTTCACTGTTCTAGAAGGAGACTTCATGAGTGTGCCCGAATCTATATCTTCCAGTGTACCACACACAGTGGTACACAGTGCAGTGCCTAGTAAATACCTCATAAGAACAAAATTAATAAGATATCTATATGGTTTTTTTCAATAAGGAAATCTTATTAATTTTATAGAGAAATCCTTTTTGAAAAAATCAAGAAGAAATCTTGTAGTTTTTATGAGGTTATCTTACTAATTTTTCAATAAAAAATAAAAAAAAAATTTGTCTTTATTCTTTGTACTTATGTATTTTCATTTAAATTCTATACCATATAGATATGTATGTATGTAGTATATTGTAGATGTTATTTAAGTATACATACATACATACACATTATGTTTTATTCTTAACTAACTTACTCACCAAGTATTGAACCAGCGAACTTCTACCTGATAGACAAGCACTCTACCCAATATTCTAACAAGCAACCTGAATAGCCATTGAAATTATTGTGCAAACATTCTTATACAAAAATGAAAAAGATCATGAAAAAATTTTCTGTATGTCTATTTATAGATATGAAATAACAAGACACCTCATAAAATCAAGAAGATTTCCTTATTAAGAAAATCAATAAGGCAACCTAATAAAATCAAGAATAAAACCTTTTTTAAGAAAATCAAGAAGGCAACCTAATAAAATCAAAAAGAAATCCCTATAGTTTACAATTTATAAGAAAGCCTAATAGAATCAAGAAGTTTTTCTCTATGGATTGTTTTTTTGGTGCCAAAAATAACGGAAATTGAGTAAAAAAAGTTGTGAATAAAAAGATTTCTTCTTGATTTTATGTGGTTTTCTTCTTGATAAAATTAATAAGATTTACCACATAAAAACAATAGGGAATCTCTATTAAAAAATCTTCGCTTCTTTCTGCTGGGTTACCCCTTAGCTTAAAAACGGTTCATAGAGAAAATCTTCTTGATTCTATGAGGCAGTTTTTCCGGTTTTTTTGGATTTTATTTCATCAATATTACCTCGTTTAAGTGGAATAATGTGAAAATTATTTTCACCAATGGTCGACAGTAGTTTTTTTAAAATCGCGTGAGCAATTTTTTCTCTAAGATAGATAGGTGGTGGCTTAAAAGACTTTTGCGATAATGCAGCGGGCTTGTCGTTATTGTCTTGCAATATGGAGAAGCGATTTTGGCGATTGGTAGATGATGCGCTGTTATCCCTAGACATCTTTGGAGCAGATGCAATTTTAGTAGAATTTTGGCTTCGCCCGCGCTTTAAAACAGTTATATATCCGTCCATTCCGACTTGGACCTTTGGTTTTGGGCTACTGTTATCTGTTTTGATAACTGGGTTTAGTGATGAATACGAGCCCGAAGCGAATGATGTCACTGACTAATATGACGAGGTACTACGCAACGTTAGTGTAAACGAATCACTATTTGGCATTGGACAAAGCGAATTTGATCGCTGACGAATACGTGAATTTGCAGTTGGAAAAAGTCTTTCATCAGAATTTTTATTTTTATTGTTTTCAACAAGAGCTTCAGAACTCACAGCAAGTCTATCATCAGATTTTTTATTTTTAATGTCTTCATAACAGTTTCAGAACTCACAGTAAAATAGGCATTTCTGCCGTTAGAACTCACTAGAGTATTCCTCAAGGGCACTTTGTTTGTGTTTTTTGTTTGCGTTTTTTTTTTGTCATTTCTATGTAAAAATATAGGCAAAGCTAATAAAGCTTATTTATTAAAGACAAATATGTATGACGAATATTTTTTTTTTATTTTTGGTTGTTTAGTAAAAAGCACCGCTAAGACGTCTGTTCACTATGAAGGTACAAGGAGAACACCGAGATTAAAATTTGAATTTCTAAATAATAAATAATGAAATTAATTATCATAATTATAAAATCTTAAAAAGAATTTTTATTTAATTATGACATTTTATTTTGCAATAACATACATGTAACTCTGTAAATTAATAGTTTAAACTAATAAATGGGTGGTATCAAATAAGAGATCTTTCTCACAATCCACAAAAAAAAAAATAATTAACTAATAAAACTTTGGAAAATTTTCTAAATTGGAGTAAAAAAAAGTTGTCGTATGGCGCCAAAGCTGTTTTTTACTTGAAAATAGTAAAATATTTACTGAACTCTTAGTACATTAATGAACTAGTTTATAGTAATTAAATTTTTATATTTAAGTAAATTTTTCCTAAAATTAAGTAAAACTATTATATAAAATTCGGAGTTTCGCAAATAATTTTTTTTTCTTTGATCTCAAATTTTGTAAATTTTCCAAAAAATGTTTAAGTCTTTAATTGTGGTACTTATTTTTATTTTAAATTAAATTCTGTAGTACATGATATGCTATTTATTATATCATCGTATTGTATTCTTAGTTAATTCACCATTAATACATATCAATTCCGTGAGTGGAGACAAGTGCTGAACCAACAACCTTTTGACTGATAGGGAAGCACTCAAACCAATTGCCTAATAGGACAGCCTGAATAAGCATTGAAATTATTGAGTCTTAAAAATTTATTTTATTCACAAAAAACGAAATTTCAAGTTTAAATATTTCTCGAAAATATAAAAAATTTACTTAGATTTTTTGCTAAATGCAAATTAATAATAAATTCTAAAATTCAAGGAAAAAGTACTTAAAACTGGTAAAAATTTTTCTAAAATTTAGAATACATTTTTACATCTTTTAAGTTAGTAAAATTTCATGAACTAATCAGAAGTAAGTTATTTCCTAAAATTTATTTTTTTATTTAAAACGAAATTAACTAGTTCTTGCGATACAATTTTTCTAAGATTAAAACCATTTACTTATTTTTTGTAAATATTTCCTTTGAGTCAGTAATTATTTCTTAAAAGTAAGAAATTGTTTGTGTATTTTTATGAACTATTTTTAAGGTTACGAAGTATTTATTTTTTACTGATGCTAAGAAATTTGTTACTTTACTTAAATTACTTTAATTTACTTAAACTTAGAAATTTTTTTTAATTAAATTTAGAAAAAAAAATCCTAATAATAGTACATGTCTTTTTTTTAAGTGCAGATTACAATTTGATAGTCTTCTTGGTAAAGCTACAAATAACTAGTACCATGTTTCAGAAAGCTAAGAAAAGCTGGCTTGAAACATTTCAACAGTACCTTGAAACACAACCTTAAGAATATGCTAGAAATCGAGAACGCAAGAATATCTCTAAGGCTTTAAGCAACATTCCAACTAGCAGGAGTAGTTTTATTATATTGAGGACGCGAAATACTTCCGTCCCCTAGACTATCTTATTTCCTGATTAATGCACTAGAAATAGTCATAAATTTATATATTATCAAGGATTTGGGGAATCATTTACACTATCAAGGAGTCGGCATGCCTACCTTAAAGATGACTCTGCAGAAACAGAGCTACACGAGGTGGTAAAACTTAAAGGGAGATCACAAGAACACAAACAGTATACACCGGCTGCCTTCTTATATATAGAAGGTGCTTTTAATAGTGCAGGCAACCTTAGTCAGGAAGAGGAATACCGAAAAGTGGGATGATTTCCATACTTTAAATACATACTTTAAAGTACTTAAAATACGTACTAGCTGCTTAATTTAGGGTTGACTGCACTGTTGCCAACTTTTTTCTAACAAATATCGCTAAAGTAGAAAAAAAATTTGCTAGAAAATTGCTAAACTTCCAAAATATTTGAAAATTTAGCGATAAACAGCTAAAAAATTTCACGTTACGTTTAAAAAATTTTACGTTAATTTGGTAACTTCTTTCATACTTCCCAAATTTCCTCAAAAATTTTATATACCAAATAAAAGCAAAGTAATAGGTTATTTAAGGCTTATTTTCAGGGACCGTAAACAACAGTTATTAGAAAATGTTAACTCAAAAACTCCTTGTGTTAGAGTCAACGGAGACCTGTACTTTTATATACCAATAGGTTCGAATTGGCGAGCTCTTTCAGAATTTATAGGGAGCTTAAAAAACAATCTCATATCCACACTTAACGCATTAAACACATTCACCACAGCAGGCTACACGAACACACGACTTCAAATGCCGCCAGCAGCATTTGTCGCCTCGTAGCCAGCTACTTAATTATTTTGGAGACGACAGCAGCACCATCTACACCTAATATTCAAGTACAAATACATAGTTCAGTATTGCCACTTTCATATATTTTGCATTTATAAAAATTATTTTTTCTTTTAAAATGTACTTATTTCACGTAAAAGTACAAAAATTAATCAATTTGTTCTTTACATCCATTTCTGGATATTGTTTCTGGTAAATAATATGAAATAATTGTACGATATCATTCATTCAACATTTTGTATTCACTGGCAACACTGCATTTACTCATTGTAGCCAAAGAAATAGAAATTAGTTTTATCTGACTACAACGACAAAATCAGCATAGACAACAACCTGTAGCCCGTTGCCTTGTTGCCGTCAAAATAATCATTCTCATATATATATGTATGTGTATTCTATTTTTGACATTTTGTAGTCGGTATCTTGCTGTGGTGAATGTGTTTAATGCTTAAGAGTTATTTTTCAGAGGAAAAATAAAATATCAGATGAGTTTCTTTAAAAGGGAGTGTTATTTTGGCGTCATAAAATAAAACTCTTTTAAGGAGTTTTATTTTATCCCTCTTAAATAAAACTCATATTAATTAAATCAATTTCATAAAAAATTATTTTACTTAATAAGTAAAATAATAATTTGGGATTATTAGTGCCTTAATAAATGTTAAACTTAAGACTCATATTGTCGATTTTCTTCTTTTTTACAGTCTCTTTTTATTGCGACTATCTGATATAATGCAATCAGCGATGCCAATTATTTCTAACACAAACGCGCTATACACCTTCTCAAAACGCGCTAAAACGCGCTAAGTTACAGCATTATCAACAATTTATAGTCAAAACGCGCTATTTTCCTACGCGCTAAATTAAATTTTAATAAAGATCGATGTATGTATTAGTAAATACGAGTACAATTAACTCTTTTTCAGATTATGCAATATTGCTTCTTCGAAATTTTATCCTAAATAACTAAAATAATACAGAATCAGTCTCGCCTTCCAATATTCGAAATTCTTAGTTTTGATTTTAATTTTATTTGTCAAACTTTGTAACAACTTATATAAATTGTCGAATAGTGTTGCGATTCAAATGCTTTTTGAAGTACAAAAAGAATAGATGCTTAATAAGTTATATAAATTTTTTGGGTCACGAGTTCCAGTACATATTTTTAACTGTGAAATTTCAAAATATTTGCCATTTACAATATTAAAATGCATTTTTAATTCTAACCACAGTCAAGGGAATTTTATTTGCAACATCTGAATCATTAACAAATTTGAACAAAAAGTTAAATTTTGGATATTAGACAAATGTTAAATTTATTCAAAAAAGTAAAAACATATTGAGCTGAAATGATATTTTTGACTTTAATCAAAACGCGCTAATTTAGCGTTTTTTTTATTAAACGCGTTAAGACGAAAAAAAGCGCGTTTGGCATAGTTAAAACGCGCTAAAACTAGCGCGAAAGGCGCTAATTGGCATCGCTGAATGCAATGGTGGGCACTGTCAATGTATTGGTAAATTTTTTATATGTTGGGGTTGCGAGCTACCCACCAAACACAAAGCCAAGCGATTGAAAGATAATGGTGTATTATATATTTATACATAAGTATAAATATTTTCTATCTTGAAAAAAAAACATTGATTATGTAAAATTATTAATTGAAAATAAAACTTTTTCTAGGTAAACAGTGAAATAAAAAAAAAGATAGGAAAATAATTTATCATGTTTTCCATTCAAGAAAAAAAATAAATAAAAGAATGGTTGCTTGGTGGAGCACAAAGGTGAAAATTAACCAAATAAAATTATGCATTTTTCAAACTTTAGTTTGGTATCGTCCAAGCATCCATTCTTTTATTTTTTCAAAATAAATGTTTTTACTTTTATTTAAAAGGTTTTCCCTTTCCTTACCATTAAACTTATTCATACTACTATGAAAAGCATCATAATGTCTTTTAATGACATATTACTTTTTTTCCTTAAAGCTTTGATAACATAAAAGGCATCGTTTGTTACCAAATGCATTATTTATAACAAAATATTTTTCGCATATCATCATCAATTTGAAATGAAACACGTATGTTTGCTGGACAAATATTCTTGAAAAAAATATGTAAGCATCCGCCTGATGTGCATTCGTCGCTGTCTCATCGACGACTAAAGCTTAAAGCTTGAATTAGACGTGACATAGCCATAACGCCATAGCCATAACCAAACCAAAATTCAATTGGTTTCTATGGTGAGAGCTATGGCGAGTCTCTCTCACTCTCACTCTCACCATAGAAATCAATTGAATTTTGGTTTGGTTATGGCTATGGCGTTATGGCTAAGTCACGTCTAATTCAAGCTTAAATTAGACGTGACATTGCCATAACGCCATAGCCATAACCAAACCAAAATTCAATTGGTTTCTATGGTGAGAGTTATGGCGAGCCTCTCTCACTCTCACTCTCACCATAGAAATCAATTGAATTTTGGTTTGGTTATGGCTATGGCGTTATGGCTATGTCACGTCTAATTTAAGCTTAAATTAAAGAGGGGTAAGAATCAGTGTGCACACTTCTATCGATATTCGGTAGATTCTACCGAATATGTTTGTGAATTTAACGATCTACCAATTCTACCGAACAAGGCCTGAAATCTACCGAATATTTTTTTTTTTAATGCATGATTTTTATTTATTGTATCTTCATATATGAACTAACAATAAGTATTCAAATCTTAAATCTAAAAATATTATAAGGCCCGACCAGTGTCGGACATAAGCTTAGTAATAGTTATATACAGGGAAACCAGAAATATGCTCTAAAAAAGTATTTTATGCGCATTCAATATGCACTAAAAACTTGAAAATATGCACTAAAAAGTAAAAAAATATGCTCTTAAAAATAGAATAAATTGGTTTATTTGTAAATGAAAATAAGTTTTTAATTCAAAAATTCAACAACATTTGCATATAAAATAAGACAAAAAAAAATAAGCAAAATAAAAAGGAAACAAAATTGACAGAGAATAACTGGGTTTGAAGTGCAGGTTAAAACCAAATTACCATAAAAATTTTGATTAAAACAAATAATAAAAATTATTTTTAAACAACTAAGTGCTCTCATGAGAATTTAACTTCAATTTGAAAAGATCACGATATAAACTCAGGTATAAGAATTCAGGCTTTGGAACTGTATTTTGGAAAAATAAGAAAATATTTTTATTTATAATTTTTATTGCAATAAATAACAAAATATTGACCTAGAATTTCAAATAAAAATCGTTTCTGTCTCATCTAACTAAACTTTTATACATTGCCAATGTTCCTTCAGCGTCTACTCCGGGCAGAGTCCGTCACAAATAGCAAATCTGAATATTGAAACCAACGTCCGTAAAACTAATGAAAATGTTGCCCAACCCCTTAACTTGTAAGCATATTAATTAACCCAGATAGCACCGGAAAATTTTTTTCTTTAAAACTTAAATTTTTATTTCGAAAGTGTAATTTAATTTTAGAAAAAAAAAATTATATAATTTTTTTTTCGGAATGAGGTGTCTTTTTAAAAGGACGGTTGCCCCAAGTTATAATAAAAAATTTTACAAAGTATCAAAATATGACCTAAAAGCGTAAATTATGCTCTAAAAATTCAAAAATATTATTAAAATATGAGTGTAAGGCTGATATATGCAAAAACATGCTTTAAAGGATAAAATATGCAAAAATATGCACCAACAAATCGATGCCAAAACTAATAAAAAGTTCTGAAACGTATATATATCTTGTCCCCACATTAATACGTCGCACAAGAAAAAACATGCAATTGCATATTTGCGGTTTCCCTGGTTATATATAATACATATGTAAGTAGTGATAATCAAAAGGAAAAAAATAAAAATAATTTCAAGAAGACCCATCTGGAGCGCTGTGAATAAGAGCCATTGTGTCCCTCTTTTTTAGGCGGATGTGTCCAGTAAAATTCAAAATATTAATATATATATTATATTATATTATATTATATATTTAAATCACGATGTATATTTGAATTTTTTATATACCATGGAGCCATTGTTATGAACCGTAAAATGTTGTTTTGCCTTCGTTGGATTCTCTCGACTTTAGAAGCTGAAGCAGTACCCCAAAGCTGAATTCCGTAGCACCATATAGGTTTTAAGAGCGACTTGTATATTAAAAGTTTCCAATCTAGGGTGAGGGTTAAATTTCTACCAACCAGCCAATGTATCTGAGTTAGTTTAAGTTTCATTTGAGTTAGCTTAGAGTCAATGTGGTATTTCCATGTGAGCCTTCGATCAAGATGTATACCAAGGTATTTCACATGTAAGTTTTGAGGAACAATTTGATTATTGATTGTAACGGGGGAACAAGTGTCCTTTCTTAAGGTAAATGTTACCTGAGCACACTTCTGTTCGTTTACCTTTATTCTCCACATGTTTAACCATAGTTCTAGCTGAGTAATATGTTGCTGAAGATGTCGGGAAGCCTCGTGAGGGTTTTCATGCATACTAAGGCAGGCTGTATCATCGGCAAATGTAGATGTGTGAATGTTACTGCTCAATGGCATATCACAAGTATAAATCAAATACAAAACTGGCCCCAGTATACTCCCCTGTGGCACACCGGATGAGATTATTTCAGGCGTACTCATAAAGTTTTCTTCCACAACAGTGAATTTCCGGGCAATAATGTAACTTTCCAGCAGATTTAGAATGTTTATTGGTAGGTAAGTCCTTAATTTTAAAATTAGGCCTTCATGCCACACTTTATCAAATGCCTGAGAAACGTCAATGAACAGCGCAGAGCAATACTTTTTTCTTCATAAGTTTTTCTTATAAATTGAACCAATCTATGAGTTTGTTCAATGGTGCTATGCTGACTTCTAAAACCATATTGGTGGTCCGGTATGCACCCACTACTAACTAGAATTGGGGACAATTTTGTCATGAGCAGTTTTTCGAAAAGCTTTGACATTGTTGACAGTAAACAGCTTTGGTAAGATCTTTGCCCGGCTTTGGAATCATTTTAACCTTGGCAAGCTTCCAGCTGTTTGTATAATACTCCAATCGTAAAATGGCATTAAAAATGAATAGCAGGATTCTAATAGCTATACGAGGCAACTTCATCAACATCTGGTTACTAATTTCATCAATACCCGGAGCTTTTTTCGGGTTGAGTTCTGCAATTAGTTTTTGTACATCACGCGTCTTAAATTTTATTGGTCGGGGGGGTAGCGCAACTACATTTGGCAAATCAACAGCACCAGAACATGTGTTTGGGGTAAACACGGATTTTAAATGCTCGCCAAATATTTTACCTTTTTCAGGATCGCTTCTTGCCCAACATCCTGTAGATGTGCGCAGAGGTGGTTTAAACTCAACTGGTGTTTTAAGCTTTCTAGCAGCGCACCACAAAGAGTAATTAGATGCTAATGTGACATCAAGACTTTCCAAATAATTTTTAAGAGATGCAGTTTTTTCAAATGCAAGCAACTCTTGGAGTCGTTTAGTACACTCTTTAAATCTGATTTTAAGTTGGGGTGATCTGTGCTGTTGCCATTCTCTTCTAGCTCTTCTTTTTTTACTTACGAGACGTTCAATATCCGTAGAATAAATTTTATTTACCCTAGTCTGAGGATGGGTGGTAGTGGCATGTTCAACAGCCTGTTTAATATTTTCATTAAGGTTGGCAATGTTAGATTCAATATCATTGTGTGTTCTTAGCGTAATATTTTCCGTGCAATGACTACTAAGATATTTTTTAAATCGCAGTCAATTAACATGATTTATCAAATTTCCATATGGGTGAGGTAAGTCACTTCTTAATGGGCTACAAATTGTAACGATCGTGGGAGAGTGATCGGACGAGAGATCTAGAGAAGCTTCAATTTGAATTAAATCCCTAGAGATATTTTTCATAACGCCAAAATCTATTACATCCGGAATTTTATGCATGTCAGCAGGCCAATAAGTGGGCTCCCCACTCGAAATGACATCCAAGCCCATTTTGGAAATTGTATTGAACAACGCTCGACCTCTGGGTGTAATAAGACGCGAACCCCAGAACGTGTGTTTAGCATTATAGTCGCCAGCTGCTACGAAACAAGGGCCCAGTGATTTGTAAAAATCCTCGTATTGATCCTCAGTAATTGCAAATCTAGGAGGAGAGTAAATTGATGATATGACAAAATTAGTGCAAAAATTTTCGACACAAATAATCGTTGCTTGTAAATGTTCTTCACAAATGTTGTCAATAAAATAATGCTTGAGTCTTGACTTTATTAAAATTGCTGATCCACCGCATGCTTTTCCTCTCGGGTCCTTTGAATCATATAAGGTGTAGCCATAGATTTTAAAAAGGCTTCCCGAAGTCAAATGAGTCTCTGAGACTAACATTATATCAATGTTTTTTTCCGTGAGGAAGTGCTCAAGTTCATTTTTATGTTTGCGTTCCAAAAACATATTTTTAACGTGTTCATGGTTTGTTAACTAAGGCTTGAAGCAATGTATTCTGCATTCGCAGCATTTCTTGCATCATGCTAGTCATATTTGTTGTAAAGTTGTTTATAGTTTGCACCAGATTATCACTTGCGCAATAGTGGCTGATAAAGCGTTTGCTGATTGGGCTGGGGCCAATTTAGGTGTTTGCCTCATTGTCTGTTTGAGGAAAGAGTACACAGGACAACCTCTGTAGTTAGCGGTATGATTACCTCCACAATTACGGCATTTTTAGTTACTTTGATCTTTTGGTTTATTGCAACTAGCAGTGCCGTGTAACTCACCGCACACAACACAAACAGTAGGTAATTTGCAGTAAGTTTTTGTGTGGCCACATTCTTGACAATTATGGCACTGTGCGGGTCCTGAACGCTTGTGTGGTTCTTCAACTGTGATTTTTCGGTACAAGAGGTATAAATTATAAATTGGATGCGTCTCATTTTTTTTTCAATTTTATATCATTAGGCTCAAGTTCAACGCGAAATAGAGGCTGGGGGATCTTCTCCCTATTTATTATATTTGAAAAATTTTTATTTTATTATTTTTCGATATAAGAGATATTTTAAATTATATATTGGATGGGTCTCATTTTTTTTCAATTTTATATAATTTTGCTCAAGTTCAACCCGAAATAGAAATTGGGAGATATTTTCCCTATTTACAGTAGTTCACGGATAAATGCGCCACGCTTAAGAGAGTTTCACGCTTAAATAGTTGTCAAAACCAACATTTTCCTCGATCTATTTTATTTGTGCACATATTTTTCTGTTAAATGAATCCCGCTTTACTGCGTTTCACTCATATATAGGTCGTATATTTCATAAAAATAAATTATTTATCATGCATACTTTCACGGTTAAATGCACAAACTGAATTTAAAATGTTCAACCTTGTAAATCGTTTCTTTAAAAATTCCATACATTAAAATTAATAAGCTAACCGAAAAAAATGCCAAAATGAAAATAAAGCATCAAATTTGGCAAGCCTATTTTATTTGTTTACAATCATTTAGTTTTCATCACAATGTCTACGAAGAAAGTGAAACTATCGTTGAAACAAAAACTTCATATTTGTGCAGAAATTCAAGAAATTTCTCATAATTTCTAAATTTCTTGTAAAATTTATGCATGTGTATGTAGCATACATACATATGTACGTATATACATATGTACGTTTCTTTGGCGTACAATGTACATATGTTACATGCCCATGAACTTAAATCTGTTGCCTTAAATTTCAATTTGTGAAATTGTTTTTTTATTTTTTAAGATGTTTTGCTTGAATTGTTATGTTTTACTTTAAAATAATTTTATTTTCAGTTTTATTGAATTGAGTAACAAATCGGAAAATGATGATCTCTAATACTTAAACATATTTTCGTTTTCTTTTAGTAAGAATGAAAAGGGATAGAATTTGGTTTTGAAGCACGCACTTCAGAGGGAACTTTGTTAAATGCGTTGGTAATGCAAATAACCACGACTCTTTTAAATGCGCCGGTAACGCACTTAACCGTGTTTTTTTAAAAGCGTTTATCGTTTAAATGCGTTGGGCTTTAGACATTTTCACAAACGCGTTTATCCGTGAACTACTGTATTATGTTCGATACATTTTTTACTTTAAAACCCTGGAGGACGAGAGCATCTTTTACTTCTTCGGGAGCAACATAGGAATCTATGCCCATCAACACATCTAAGCCAATTTTAAACAACTCTCTACTTCTAGGTGTAATAAGACGCGAACCCCAGAACGTGTGTTTAGCATTATAGTCGCCAGCTGCTACGAAACAAGGGCCCAGAGATTCGTAAAAATCCTCGTATTGATCCTCAGTAATTGCAAATCTAGGAGGAGAGTAAATTGATGATATGACAAAATTAGTGCAAAAATTTTCGACACAAATAATCGTTGCTTGTAAATGTTCTTCACAAATGTTGTCAATAAAATAATGCTTGAGTCTTGACTTTATTAAAATTGCTGATCCACCGCATGCTCTTCCTCTCGGGTCCTTTGAATCATATAAGGTGTAGCCATAAATTTTAAAAAGGCTTCTCGAAGTCAAATGAGTCTCAGAGACCAACATTATATCAATATTTTTTTCCGTGAGGAAGTGCTCAAGTTCATTTTTATGTTGGCGAATGCCGTTTGCGTTCCAGAAACATATTTTTAACGTGTTCATGGTGTAGAGTATCTACCAAGTCTTAACATACTACTTAAAATACTGGAAGAATAAACTTTATATTAATGTTCACTTCTGTAAATTATATTAATTTAATTATTGTAGTTTTGTAGTTAAGGAATATCTGTTAAGGAATTGTTGTTGTTTAGTTATAAGGAATGGAATTAGTATTAATATTTAATACCGTTATTTTAGTATATAAGCAATCAATTTTGGAAATAAAAATCAATTATAAGTCAAGCCTAAAATCGGCTGCATTACTTACTTATATTCTTTTAGAGCATTCAACTGCTCATAGAAATATTATTTTTCATAAAGCATTCATTTGCTAATTTATTTAAATATTCTGCCAGTGGCGTTAATTAGCGCCGGCAAATCACGGGTAGGATTATTCATTTTATAAAGCCCCCCTTTAAAAACTTTGAAGAAAGACTATAAACATTACATGGCGATCCTGCCAAACTAAATCGCGGACAGAAATATCCCAACGGAGGAATATAAACCTGCAGGCAGAATAATAGAAGCTCCACCATCCTGGCAACGAGCGACAGAAATTTGGTCGTAAATCGACAAATTGGAGAGCGAGATGGCCGAACACCGCACAAAATAAATTTTTAATTTTATTTTACATAATTCACACACATACAATACTAAAATTATACTAATAAAAAATAAATAACAAAAAAAATGAACTAAATTAAATAAAAGAAAGCAAAAATCTGAAGAAGCACTGACTTAATAAAAGAAATAGAAACAAAAAGAAATGTCAGTCCAGCTGCTTACTATTGCCATAAAGAAACTAAAAAAAAAATTCACAGGGTGAAAAAAAAATTAATTAATTTAGAACATATGAAATTTCAGTGTTACCATTAAGTAATTTTTTTTCCAATATTATTATTTGTAAATGCATTAAACATATAAATTTCTTTTATAAATTAATAATCAAATAATATTAATTTTTATGGAAAAATTAATAGAATATAAAAGTGAATTAGAAAAAAATCTAAAGAAAATTAAAGATAGAGCTTACTCCTCTGAATTCAAAACAGAAAAATTAGAACGATTAAGGCATATAAGAAAAGAAGTTGATAATATTTATAAGGAATTAATTGAAAAAGAAGAAAAGTCACTTATACTCGAATTCGATAATTTATATAAA
This sequence comes from Tachina lurida, assembly GCA_944452675.1. Taxonomy (NCBI): domain Eukaryota; kingdom Metazoa; phylum Arthropoda; class Insecta; order Diptera; family Tachinidae; genus Tachina; species Tachina lurida. The sequence continues at coordinate 103,032,815 of OX101753.1, read as the reverse complement.
AGATTATTACGCCAGATAGAAGAATTAAGTATTAGAGAAACGAAAATACACGAACAAACTATTGAAGAAACTAACAATTTGAAAAGTATGGCACATTTCGATATATCGATAGTAGGCAAAAACCTACAAATTTTCAAGGGTTCATATGAGGTGTTGGAAGATTTTATAGTACAAACCGAATTACTCCATGATATTTTGCGAGTAGAAGATAGAGAGATTTTCGTTAAGTATGTCTACAATTTCAAACTTGCATCACATGTTCGAAGTGTTATAGGGCGTTCAAACAGACCAACTACATTTGAAGATTTGAAGAAATTATTAACCGAAGCTTACCCTAATCCTAGAACTTTGCAACAAGTTTTAACCGAATTTGGAACAATTAGGCAAGGAAATCTGAACATAACGACGTATAGAGAAAAAGTTGCACTGCTATCTGAACAGTTAAGCAATTTTGAGATAAAGGCTTTAGCAAATCCTACACAAGAAGCAAAAAATGCAATTTTTAAAATGAGCGAGAGCATGGCTGTCAACGTATTCATGAAAGGAGTAAACGTAGAATACCAAAGCACGCTGGTGGCATGTAGTCCAAAGACGCTAAATGAAGCGGCAGAAAAATGTCTGACAATAGAAAGAAACTTGCAAAATAGCAACAGTAGTATTTTCAGAATTTGGAGAAGGGAAAACAGAAATAATTACAATTCACAAAGAGACAATAGACATTTCCACGGACAAAGAAATACTAGAAATTTTACGGACGAACGCAATTTCCACAACTCACATACCTACAACAACCGTACAAATACCAACAACCACAATAGAATCCATAATAATAATAACAACAATAATCACAACCACAATAGAGATCATAATAGATTTCATAACAACAATAGATACGGAAATAATAATAATAGTAACATTAATAACAATTACAATGTAAACAGAAACAATTCTCACAGAGGACATAATCAAGGTCGAAATCAGGGAAACTAAAAGCGCCGGACAACAAAAATTGTTATCCAGAAGGCCGAAAAATATTCAACCTTTCAACTACCACTGACAATTCAGTGACAATAACATGTAAAACCACAAAAAGAGACCTAAAATTTTTAATAGAACTGATATCTCCATTAGTAAATTAGGAGATATAGAAAATATAAATAGGGATTGTATATCTTTACTAAGTGGTATCACATTAGATACAATAGAAAGTATTGGTACAGCAAATTTGAGCCTAAAATTTGAAAATAAATTTATAAATCATCAATTCCATATAGTCAAAGATGATTTCCCAATCAATACCGATGGAATACTAGGAAGGGATATATTAGAGAAATATATGTGTAAAATTGATTTTGAAACGTACACAATAGCATTCCGTATATCAAATGAAGAGTTTATTTTACCAATTACACCCAAACGTATTTACAACACAAAAATTTTTATACCAGCACGATCTGAGGCTATTGTACCAGTTAATATAGTGACAAATGAAGAAAGTATCGTTCTAAACAAAGAAATATCTTCAGGAGTCTACGTAGGAAACAGTATAATACCAGCTGTCGGCATACAACATGTAAAACTATTAAACACAACTGATAAAGATATAACATTAGATGAATTAAAATTAGAGACAAAACAATTGTCAAATTACTATATATACGATTACCGCAGTAGCGTTCAAATGAACAACAAAGAGCGAGTGCAGAAAATACTAAAAGACCTAAATATTGAGTCTATAGACCAAACAGCCAGGCAATCTTTAATAAACATAATTACAGAGTACAGTGATATTTTTCATCTCGATAACGAAAAGTTGTCAGTGAATAATTTTTACACACAGCAAATTCAAACAAACGACGCAACGCGAGTGTACATAAAACCATATAGATTACCGGAATCACAAATAAATGAATTAAATGAACAAATAGACAAACTGTTAAAAGATGATATTATTGAACCTTCAGTCAGTCCCTATAACTCACCATTATTAGTAATACCAAAAAAATCAATAAATGATATAAAAAAATGGCGACTAGTAGTCGATTTTCGAAAATTAAATGAAAAGATAGTGAACGACAAGTTTCCACTTACAAAAATCGAAGATGTACTTGATAAGTTAGGAAGAGCTAAATAATTCTCCACACTAGATATGACCAGTTCATTTCACCAAATAGATTTAGATAAAGATTCAAGGCCATTGACTGCATTTTCAACAAGAAATGGTCATTTTCAATTTACTCGTCTACCATTTGGATTAAAAATATCCTCTAATAGCTTCCAAAGGATGCTAACGATAGCCCTAAGTGGTTTAAGCGCCGAAGCATTTTTATATGTAGACGATATTATTGTATTTGGCTGCAGTGTGCAACACCATCATGATAACTTATCGAAAGTATTTCAAAAACTGAGACAATATAATTTAAAATTAAATACCAATAAATGCTGCTTTCTAAAATCTGAAAAAGTATATTTAGGTCATTTAATCACTGACAAAGGTATTTGTACCGATCCTGCCAAACATAGTGTAATAGAAAACTATCTCGTACCAAAAAATGCTGATGACGTTAGACGTTTCATAGCATTTTGTAATTATTACAGGCGATTCGTACCTGACTTTGCAAAAATAGCGAGAAATTTAAATTTACTGTTAAAGAAATATAAAACTTTTGAGTGGGACGAAAATTGTCAAAACTCATTCGAAACATTAAAATCAAAATTAATAAAACCACCCATCCTACAATACCCTGATTTTAAAAAACCCTTTATATTAACGACAGATGCCTCTAATTTCGCACTTGGAGCAGTACTGTCACAAGGCAATATTGGAACAGACTTACCGATATCTTATGCCAGCAAAACTTTATCCAAACATGACCTGAACAAACCAATCATAGAGAAAGAACTACTAGCAATTCATTGGGGCATAAATTTTTTCAGACCATATCTTTATAGTAGGAAATTTTTTGTAGTAACCGACCATAGACCATTAGTGTCACTGTTCTCACATAAGAACCCAAGATGACTCGAATCAGATTGGATTTAAGTGACTATGACTTCGAAATATCATACAAAAAGGGCAAAGTAAACACAAATGCAGACGCATTGTCCAGAATAGTTATAAATACGGACACCCTAAAAGCATTAATTCCTACAGAAGAAGAGCAAAAATCAAAGAAAATATTAGCAATAACACGAAATATGAGAAAGAACTTAAATATACAGAATGAAAACAAGCACGAGGACAGCATCTCTAATAAAAAGACTGATCAACTTTTCATATGGGAGTGCACGTCAATCTCGGATATAAAAAATATGAAGCAACTCAGATTCGAAATTGAAAGTAAACTAAAAATACCTCAAATAATAGTAAATGATATAGAGATAGTTGTTAGAAGTGGTGATAATCCAATAAGCACACAGATGTCTTTGGAGAAGCTGCTATCAAAAACACTATCCTTAGGAATAGAAGAACTCGCGTTAAAATACAACGACAACATATTTGAAATAGTTAATAATAAAGAATTTAAAGATATGTTCAATACATTAAAAAGAAAGAATGGGGAAAACTTAAAAATTTTAATTTACAGAGAACCAGAAAGAATAATTGACAAAAATTTACAGAACATGATTATCGCTGAGTACCACAACTCAACTTTAGGAGGACATCTAGGTGTCAGGAAAACAACATTAAAACTCAAGCAAAGATATATATGAAAGAATATGAGTAAAATGATAAAAAAAATACATACTAAATTGCAAAGAATGCAAGATTAACAAACAAACAAGACATACGAAAGAAAAACTAACAATAACAGATACACCAGATACAAGTTTTGAAGTCGTGTCAATAGACACAGTAGGACCACTTCGATATTCGGGTAAATACAGATACATATTAACCATGCAGTGTAATTTAACGAAGTACGTCATAGCATGCCCTATTGAGACAAAGGAAGCTAAAACAATTGCAAAAGCTCTAGTTGAAAACTTAATTTTAAAATACGGTCATTTCAAAATCCTCAAATCAGACAACGGTACCGAATTTGTGAACGAGTTAATGTCCGAAGTATGCAAACTTTTAGAAATAAAACAGGTCTTTAGCACACCGTACCACCATGAAACTATGGGTGCTATAGAAAGGAATCATAGGGTACTTAATGAATTTCTCTTGAACTTCTGCAAACAAGATGAATGGGAATATTGGATCCCTTATTTCTGTTTCGCGTACAACACAACTCCTCATATAGATACCAACTACACTCCATACGAGTTAATATTTGGAAAATTGCCAAACTTACCAAATGATAAATGGTTGGATGATAAACCCGTCTACAATATGGATAAATATAATAATGAATTAAAAGCAAGATTACAGTTTTCCTTAAGAAAGGCAAAAGAACTAATAGAATTAGCAAAGTTAAAACGAGTAGAACAAAATAAAAACATAAAGCCACTAAATTTTAATGTAGGCGACATGGTTTTGGTTAAAAATTTCAATAGAAAAAAAAAATCAACCCCCATACCATGGTCCTTATAAAGTAATAAAAACCAAAGGAGTAAACTCTATCCTAGATTTAAGAAACACAGTTAAAGAATACCACAACAATAACTTGAAAAGATTTTTGTAATAAGATAATAAGCATATATACAAAAAAAAAAAAAATTTGTGAATTTTTTTCTAGAGGGTTAGGGTGTAGAGTATCTACCAAGTCTTAACATACTACTTAAAATACTGGAAGAATAAACTTTATATTAATGTTCACTACTGTAAATTATATTAATTTAATTATTGTAGTTTTGTAGTTAAGGAATATTTGTTAAGGAATTGTTGTTGTTTAGTTATAAGGAATGGAATTAGTATTAATATTTAATACCGTTATTTTAGTATATAAGCAATCAATTTTGGAAATAAAAATCAATTATAAGTCAAGCCTAAAATCGGCTGCATTACTTACTTATATTCTTTTAGAGCATTCAACTGCTCATAGAAATATTATTTTTCATAAAGCATTCATTTGCTAATTTATTTAAATATTCTGCCAGTCTCGTTAATTAGCGCCGGCAAATCACGGGTAGGATTATTCATTTTATAAAGCCCCCCTTTAAAAACTTTGAAGAAAGACTATAAACATTACAATGGTTTGTTGAGTAATGCTTGAAGCAGAGTATTCTGCATTCGCAGCATTTCTTGCATCATGCTAGTCATACTTGTTGTAAAATTGTTAATAGTTTGCACCGGATTTTCAATAGTAGCTTCAAGGCGATTAAAATTAAAGCCTGAGTTTGTATTTGTTGAAGTATTTGGCCGTGAAAAATTTTGTGTGGGAATAGAGCTGGTCTTAGCAGCATCGGCATACGATACACGTGAATTAACTGGTTGGCTCGCTTGGGCAAGAGTGGCGGAGTAAGTGTTTGCTGTTTGCGCTGGAGCTACTTTAGGTTTTTGCCCCATAGTATTTTTAACGAAAGAATATACAGGACATCCTCTATAGTTAGCGGTGTGATTACCTCCACAATTACTGCATTTTTTTTCTGCTTGATCTTTTGGTTTAGTACAACTAGCAGTACCGTGCAATTCACCGCAAATAACACAAACTGTAGGTAATTTGCAGTAAGTTTTTTTGTGGCCATATTCTTGACAATTATGGCACTGTACGGGTCCAGAACGCTTGTGTGGTTCTTCAACTGTTATTTTTCGGTATAAAAGATATTTTAAATTATAAATTGGGTGCGTCTCATTTTTTCTCAATTTTATATAATTCGGCTCAAGTTCAACGCGAAATAGAGGCTGGGGGATCTTCTCCCTATTTATTATATTGGAAACATTTTTTACCTTGAATCCCTGGAGGACGAGTGCATCTTTTATTTCTTCGGGAACAGCATAAGAATCTATGCCCTTCAATACGATCTGCAGTCCTTTAGCACTCTTAAGCTGGTATGTGTAGAAACTTGTTTTATTTTTTCAAATTCAGAAACCATTTTGCGGAAATCTGTTTCGTCATAAATTTGAATTTTCGTTTCATCGATATTGCCACGTTTTATTGGAACAATGTGAAATTTTTTTTCACCAATGACCGAAATTAATTTCTTAATAAGAGCGTTTGAATTTTTTTCTCTCAAATATATTGGTGGCGGCTTGGAGGTTTTGTTCGCGGAAATATCAGGTGTGTCGTTGTCATCTTGCAATATTTGAAAACGATTAGTGGAGGATGCGCTGTTATCCCTAGATACCTTTGAAACAGATGCAATTTTAGTAGACTTTGGGCTTCGCCCGCGCTTTCCCACGATAATATATCGGTCCATTCCGACTTGGGCTTTGGGCTACTCTTATTTACAGTGACTAATTGGGTAAGTGATGAATCCGATGATATCGCTGATTTAAATGACGAAGTAGTAGGCAACTGTAATGTTAACGAATCACTAGTTGGCATTAGACAAAGCGAAGTTGATCGCTGACGAAAAATTGGCTTAGCCGTTAAAAAAAGTCTATCATTAGGTTTTTTATTTATTTTATTTAAATTAAGATCATCAGAACTCGCAGTAAGTCTATTATTCGATTTTTTATTTTTATTGTTATCATTGAGATCATCAGAGCTCACAGTAAGATAGGCATTTCTACCGTTATAACTCATTTCACAATTATTTGTTTTTGAAGTACTCATATAGAGTATTCCTCAAGGGCACTTTATAAGTGTATTCCTCAAGGGCGCTTTGAGTTATTTTGTTTACGGTTGTTTTTTTTTTGTTTTTTTGTTTTAGTTATTACTTTGTATGTAAAAAATATTAGCAAAGCAAAAAAAAGCTTGTTTATCAAAGTTAATGTACAACGAATATTATGTACTACAAATATTTTTTTGTATGTTTTTTTTTGTTTAGCATGTATGTAAAAAAAATTCCGCTAATTCGTCTGTTCACTATGAAGGTACAACGAGAATATTGAACGAACATTTTTATTAACAATGATGCTACAAGATCAAGGTGATCACACATACGGAAAATTAATCACATGTATGTATGTTCTAAAATGTGGAAAGCTTTCCGCGGAGAAGAGAATATTTTTAACGAATTGTTGCGAGGGCGGTTCGGAAACTTCTTAGCCTAGCACAAAAGCGCGGTATAAACAGAAAAAAGTTAAGTGTTTTGGAAACTTCCATCGCTGCTATGAACACATGTAAAATTTTGTTTCGATCTGGCAACTCCTTCATATAGAAACAGGTGTTCACAAAAGACGCATCCGCGTTTTTTTAACAATGGAAAAATTAGAAATGCGTAGTGTCATTAAATATTTACATAAAAAAGGTTTATCGGGACAAGAAATTCATAATGATATGGTGAATGTGTTAGGTGAAAGTGCTCCTTCATATGCAACAGTAAAAAATTGGGTTGCTGAATTTAAACGTGGTCGTACAAGCATTGAAGATAAACCACGTAGTGGACGTCCAAAAACAGCAACAACAACAGAAATTGTAGCGAAAGTGCATGATATTGTATTAAATGATCGACGAATAAAAGTGCGTGAAATAGCTAATATCATGGGCATCTCAAATGATCGAGCCCATTTAATTTTGCATGAAAACTACAGATGAAAAACCTTTCTGCAAGATGGGTGCCGCATTTGTTAACAGTCGACCAAAAACGCATAAGAATGAACATTTTTCAAGCTTGTTTAGATCGTTTTAAGCGAAATAAAATGGATTTTAAGCGTCGTTTCATAACTGTTGATGAGACATGGATCCACCACTATACTCCAGAGACAAAAGAACAATCCAAACAATGGACTGAAGCTGGAGGAAGTGCCCCAAAGAAGGCAAAAACAATTCAATCGGCTGGTAAGGTAATAGCAATGGTTTTTTGGGACTTCAAAGGTATTTTATTGATTGACTATCTGTCATCAAGACAACGCACCAGCGCACAAGAGTGTTTTAACAATGGCTAAAATCAACGAATTAAAGTACGAGTTGCTTGACCACCCACCTTATTCTCCTGATTTGGCTCCTAGTGACTTTTACCTGTTCCCAAATCTAAAAAAAATCCTTGCTGGCAAGCGTTTTACCTCAAATGACGATGCAATTACAGTTGTAAACCACTATTTTGAAGACCTTGAGGAAAACTATTTTAATCAAGGGATAGAATTGCTAGAAAAGCGTTGGACTAAGTTTATTGAAGTTTCAGGAGATTATATTGAAAAATAAAAATATTTTTGAAAAACTAACTATTCTCTTTCATTGATAGGCTAAGAAGTTTCCGAACCGCCCTCGTATTTAGTAATTAAAGTCGATATATGTGTAAATTGGATATTTTGCCACATAGCGGTGTGGCCGCACAGCGGTCATTTTCTGCCATGAAAATCATTAAAACAGAACATAGAATTGTGCCTTGGGGTTGAAATATTTATTCCTCCCAATGATTTAATAATTATTAATTATTAATTATTATTTGTGTAAAAATTATAATTTTTACACAAAAGTTTAAATTCATAATTTAAATTTTTGTCAAATAAAAGTTATTTTAGTAGCTTTATAAAACCTATGTACAAAAACTGAATTCCTGTTATTTATGTATATTATTTTACGTATGCATAGCATATCTATATAAAGGATAAGTGCAAATAACTGGGGATGACACTTTTTTTATTGGAAATGCTTCATTGTTTATGGCAGTTTAATTTCCAATCACATGTAAAGTTTTAAATGCGCTTTTATAACCTGTTTAGTTTGATACTCCTTGCACTTACTCTTTATATACCCAGTAAAAAAAGACACTCCAAAAAAGTCATGAAAATGTAGAGTTTGCGATCTGGAAGTAGTGCAAATTTCGATCCGATCTAATGATTTTTACATAGGGTTGTCATTGCAAGAAGTTCTATTTTTCGCTGCCTGGTCACCGAATTGGAAGCGATTTTAAGAAAAATTTACTTTTTTGTGTTCATCTAGGAAAAATGGCTAATAGTTACCTATTTTAACAATTAGTTTCTTTTTATAGGAATTTAAACGCGAAACAGTAATTTAATGTAAATTGAGGCAAATAACTTTAAAATTTTAGACCAAAAATAGTTCATAAGTTTCTTCAAAAAAATCGATTTTTTAAAAATTCTGCTGAGTAATTTCTAAAACTAGAGAGGAATTGCAAGGTTTTGTATGACTAAAATAAACTTCTACTTGGTTTTCTGCTAACTATCGGCAAATTAAAAATATCGATTTTTTGGAAGCAATGAAAATGTACTTCCTTGGAATGTTTTCCAATTTTTTTTACTGGGATATAAGTACATATATTTTGTTATTTTTTATGTTTCTTTGAATTGCTATTTTTTATGTTTCTTTGAATAAAAAATATTTTCTACCGAATTTCATTAAAATCTACCAATTTTTTTGTCGATTCTACCGAATTAAAAAAAAATTAAGTGTGCACACTGGTAAGAATTAGGGATGGGCAAATGAAAAAAATGTATCGATATATATCGTATCGATATTTTTGAACAGTATCGATATATATTTTTCGAAAACATCGATATTTCGATATATCGATATTTTATGCCAAAATATTCCAAACCTAAAATAAATACACCCAGTAAAATAAATGGAAGTCATTCTAAAGGAACTACATTTTCATTGCTTCCAAAAAATCAATATTTTTAATTTGCCGATAGTTAGTAGAAAACCAAGTGGAAGATTATTTTAGCCATATATAACCTTGTAATTTCTCCATAGCTTTAGAAAATACTCACCAGAATTTAAAAAAAAAATCGATTTTTTAACGAAATTTATGAACTAATTTTAGTCTAAAATTCAAAAGTTATTTCCTTAAATTTACATGAGAAGATTGTTTCGGGCTTAAATTCTTATAAAAAGAAACGAATTGTTAAAATAGGTACTGCCCAGTAAAAAAAGACACTCCAAAAAAGTCATGAAAATGTAGAGTTTGCGATCTGGAAGTAGTGCAAATTTCGATCCGATGTAATGATTTTTACATAGGGTTGTCATTGCAAGAAGTTCTCTTTTTCGCTGCCTGGTCACCGATTTGGAAGCGATTTTAAGAAAAATGTCCTTTTTTGGGTTCTATGATAATATTTTCATCTAGGAAAAATGGTTATTAGTTACCTATTTTAACAATTAGTTTCTTTTTATAGGAATTTAAACGCGAAACAGTAATTTAATGTAAATTTAAGCAAATAACTTTAAAATTTTAGACCAAAAATAGTTCATGTTTCTTAAAAAAAAAACGATGTTTTAAAAATTCTGGTGAGTAATTTCTAAAACTAGACAGGAATTACAAGGTTTTGTATGACTAAAATAAACTTCTACTTGGTTTTCTGCTAACTATCGGCAAATTAAAAATATCGATTTTTTGGAAGCAATGAAAATGTACTTCCTTTAGAATGACTTCCAATTTTTTTTACTGGGTGGGCACATACTAACATATAGTGCAATAAGCACAAAAAAATTTATAAATTTTGAACAACTATTGATACCTTATGGGTTTTTAAGGATTTTAAAAAAAGATTTCCATAAACATTGTTGCTTAAGCCTTTAGAAAAAAAGATTTCCATAAAAAAGTTTGCTGATTATGCCTTTAGAAAGCCTTAATAATTTTTATAAATAAGGGTGTTAATAATTGATTAATGAATGCCCGTGTATACCACTTCAAAGTTCATCATTGCGGAATACAAGAAATATCCACTTTGCACCCAAACAATAATATTTAAAGAAATCGCGAACAACTATCTTAAAAGTTAATGAACTCCATGAGTGGAGAAAACCCAAATCGATACTGGTATCGAAAAAGGAAATAAATTTATTCATACATCTGTATGTTTAATTTGTAATATAGGATAATTTTTGAAAAACTACATTCATATCCAATGCACAATTAGTCACTTTAAGAAATTTAATACAAAGGAACTACGTATGTTAAGTTATACGTCACCTACTGTAGCTTCTTAAGGCTTCATTAGTTTTTACTTTATGTTTCTGTTCTGTGCTGTGCCGTTGTATTTCTAAAATTTAATATTTACTTTTTTCTGTGAGTTCTCGTTGTACTTTCATAGTGAACAGACGTAATAGCGGAATTTTTCTTATATACAAACTAAACAAAAAAAAAGCATACAAAAAATATTCGTAGTACATATTAACTTTGATAAATAAGCATTTTTTTGCTTTGATAATATTTTTACATATAGAAATAACAAAAACAGAAAAAAACCGTAAACAAAAAAACATACAAAATACCCTTGAGGAATACTCTTTATGAGTACCCCAGAGGAAAAAAATAGTGAAGTGAGTTCTAACGGCAGAAATGCCTATTTTACTGTGAGTTTTGATGCTCATAATGATAACAATAAAAATAAAAAATCTGATAATAATCTTGCTGTGAGTTCTGAAGCTCTTAATAAAAATCAAAAATCTGATAGACTTTTTCTAACGGCAAAACCACAGTTTCGTCAGCGATCAACTTCACTTTGTCCAATGCCAACTAGTGAATCGTTGACATTATTGCCTAGTACTTCTACATTTAACTCAGCGATATCATCCGCTTCCGACTCGTGGTCAACAATTAAACAAGTTGTTACTGAAGACAACAGTAGTACAAAACCAAAGGTACAAGTAGGAATGGACAGATATATAACCATTTTAAAGCGCGGGCGAAGCCCAAATTCTACTAAAATTGGATCCGCCCCAAAGATGTCTAGGGATAACAGCACATCTTCTATCAATCGTCAAAATCGTTTTTCATTATTGCAAGACAAAAACGACAAGCCAGCTGCATCATCGCAAAAGTCTTTTAAGCCACCACCTATTTATCTGAGAGAAAAAAATTCAAACGCGCTTCTAAAAAATCTACTGTCGACCATTGGTGAAAATACTTTTCACATCATTCCAATTAAACGAGGTAATATTGATGAAACTAAAATCCAAATATATGATGAAAAAGATTTCCGAAAAAATGTTAGTGAGTTTGAAAAAAATAAAACAAATTTTTATACATATCAACTTAAGAGTGCTAAAGGCCTACAAATAGTATTAAAGGGCATAGATTCATATGTTGAGCCTGAAGAAGTAAAATGTGCACTTATCGAACAAGCATTTAAGGTAAAAAATGTTACCAATATAATCAATAGAGAGAAGATTCCCCAGCCTCTATTTCGTGTTGAACTGGAGCCGAATGATATACAGTTAAAAAAAATGAGACGCACCCAATTTATAGTCTAAAATACCTTTTACACCGAAAAATCACAGTTGAAGAGCCACGTAAGCGTTCAGGTCCCGTACAGTGCCATAATTGCCAAGAATATGGCCACACAAAAACCTACTGCAAATTACCTACAGTTTGTGTTATCTGCGGTGAATTGCATGGTACTGCTAACTGTACTAAGCCAAAAGTACAAGCTGAAAAAAAATGCAGTAATTGTGGAGAAAATCACACCGCTAATTACAGAGGATGCCGTGTATATTCTTTCGTTAAACAGGCTATGGGTCAAAAATCTAAATTAGCTCCAGTTCAATCAGCAAATGCTTACTCCGCCACTCTTCCTCAAACTAGCCAACTAGTAACTTCACGTGTATCGTATGCCGATGCTACTAAGACTAGTTCTATTCCCACACAAAATGTTCCACCGCCAAGTAATTCAACGAATGCAAACTCTAGCTTTAACTTTAGTCGTCTTGAAGCTACTATTGAGAATCTGGTGCTAACTATAAACAACTTTACAACAAATATGACTAGCATGATGCAAGAAATGCTGAGAATGCAGAATACTCTGCTTCAAGCATTAGTCAACAAACCATGAACACGTTAAAATTATGTTTCTGGAACGCAAACGGCATTCGCCAACATAAAAATGAGCTTGAGCACTTCCTCACGGAAAAAAATATTGATATAATGATGGTCTCTGAGACTCACTTGACTTCGAGAAGCTGCTTTAAGATAAATGGTTACACTCTATATGATTCAAAGGACCCGAGAGGGAGAGCATGCGGTGGATCAGCAATTCTAATTAAGTCAAGACTCAAGCACTATATCCTTGAGAACGTTAGTGAAGAATATATGCAAGCTACGAATATTTTCGTAGAAAATTTTTGTTCGAATTTCGTGATATCATCAATTTACTCACCTCCCAGATTTTCAGTTACCGAAGATCAGTATGAGAAGTTCTACAAATCGCTTGGATCTTGTTTCGTGGCAGCTGGTGACTACAATGCAAAACATACGTACTGGGGCTCGCGTCTTGTTACACCTAGAGGTAGAGCGTTGTTTAATACAATTTCAAAAATGGGCTTAGATGTCATTTCGAGTGGGGAGCCTACTTACTGGCCTACTGACGTAAGAAAAATTCCAGATGTTATAGATTTTGGCGTCACGAAAAATATCCATAGGGACTTAATTCACGTAGAGGGCTCTGTAGATCTGTCCTCCGATCACTCTCCCACAATAGTTACAATTTTCAACCCACTAAGGAGTGATTTAACTAACTCATATGCGAAAACGATTAATAGGGTCAACTGGCTAGGATTCAAAAAATATATTAGTAGTCACTGCGTAGAAAACATTCAGCTAAGATCACCTGATGATATTGAATTTAATATTGCCAATCTTACCGAATATATTAAACAGGCTGCTGAACATGCCACTACTTCCTATCCGCAGACTGGCTTTAATAGAATTTATTCTACGGATATTGAACGTCTCGTATGTGAAAAAAGGAGAGCTAGAAGAGAATAGCAACAACACCGATCACCCCTAAATAAAATCAGACTTAAAGAATGTACTAAACGACTCAAAGAGCTGCTATCGTCGGAAAAGACTGCATTACTGGAAAAGTACTTAGAAGGTCTTGATGTAACGTCAACATCTAATTACTCTTTATGGCGCGCTACTAGAAATCTTAAAAGACCCGTTGATCTCAAATCACCATTGCGTACTTCGACTGGAGGCTGGGCAAGAAGCGATAGTGAGAAAGGTAACTTATTTTCTGAGCATTTAAAATCTGTATTCACTCGCAATTCATGTACGGGTGCTGCCGATTTACCGAGTGTAGTCTCTCTACCCCCTCGTCCCTTAAGGTTTAAGATGCATGAACTACAAAAAATAGTTGCTGAACTCGACCCTAAGAAAGCTCCAGGTATTGATGGCATTAGTAACAAGATGCTGATGAACTTGCCTCATATTGCAATAAGAATTTTGCTATTTATTTTTAATGCCATTTTACGAATGCAGTATTTTCCACATAACTGGAAACTTGCCAAGATTAAAATGATTCCAAAGCCAGGCAAAGATCTTACCAAGGCTGAGTCATATAGGCCTATAAGCTTACTTTCAACAATTTCAAAGCTTTTCGAAAAGCTGCTCATGACTAAATTGTCCACAATTTTAGCTGATACTGGGTGCATCCCGGACCATCAATTTGGCTTTAGAAGTCAGCATAGCACTATTGAGCAAACGCATAGATTGGTTCAAATTATAAGGAGGACTTTTGAAGAAAAGAAGTATTGTTCTGCCCTTTTTATTGATGTTTCTCAGGCATTTGACAAAGTATGGCACAAAGGCCTAGTTTTAAAATTGAAGACATACCTACCAATAAATATACAAAAGCTTTTGGAAAGTTATATTCTCGATAGAAAGTTTACTGTTGTGGAAGGAGACTTCATGAGTGTACCCGAATCTATATCTTCTGGTGTGCCACAGGGTAGTATTCTGGGGCCAGTCTTGTATCTAATATATACTTGTGATATGCCTGTGAGCAATAACATCCACACTTCTACATTTGCCGATGATACAGCCTGTTTGAGTATTCACAAAAATCCTGATGAGGCATCCCGCAATCTCCAAGCACACATTACCCAGCTTGAAATATGGTTGAACTTATGGAGAATTAGAGTCAATGAACAAAAGTGTGTTCATATAACGTTTACCCTAAGAAAAGATACCTGTTCCCCCATTCGAATCAACAATCAAAATATTCCTCAACATTCTCAAGTCAAATACCTTGGCATACACCTTGATCGAAGGCTTACATGGAAATATCATATTGACTCTAAGTTAACCCAAATGAAACTTAAATTGACTCAAATATATTGGTTAATTGGCAGAAATTCAACACTCAGCCTAGACTGCAAACTCTTGATATACAAGTCGCTTTTGAAGCCAATATGGTGCTATGGAATTCAGCTGTGGGGCACTGCTTCAGCTTCAAATGTCGAGAGAATCCAACGAAGGCAAAACAAAATTTTACGTTTGATAACATCTGCTCCATGGTACGTTAAAAACTCAAATATTCATCGTGATTTAAATATGCCACTAGTGAGTGAAGAAATTGCAAAATACGCAGGCAAATATTTAACAAACCTCGACTCACATCCTAATCGGATTGCTCGTAATATTTTGAGCTTTACTGGACACATCCGCTTAAAAAAGAGGGACACAAGGGCTCTTATACCCAACACTCCAGATGGGACTGCTTAAAAATACTTCTTTTTGATTATCACTACTTATGTATTATTTATAACTATCACTAAGCTTATGTCCGATATTGGTCGGGCCTAATAATTATATTTAGATTTAAGATTTGATTACTTATTGTTAGTTCATTTTTGAAGATACAATAAATAAATATGTATATGAAAAAAAAAAAAAAAAAAAACTTTTTTCTGTAATAAATTAGCTGATTCCGACCAGAACGGTCACAGTTTTTCACTAAATTGATGAGTTTGGTATCGTCCATTGTTATGTTTCAATATAGGGATTATGTTTTTCTGGTAAAAATTATTTTTTTTGAATTCTAAAAGCACAATCACAATTATTTTAAAATGTTTTTATTTAATTTTTCTGTCACTTACAATTACTTAATTTTTCTGATTTTCACGGCAAAACAGAAACAGAACAGAACGAAACAGAAAAGCTAAGGACTTGTATAAGATTTCTTTGACCAAAAGAGAGTCAGATGTTTCGTAACAGAACAGAAAGCCAAAACTAATTCTGCCTTTTTTCAGAGGTTGAACCGAAACAGAACAGAACAAAACAGAAAAGCTAAGGACTTGTATAAGATCCATATAAACCAAAAAGAGTCAGCTGATTCGTAACAGAAAAGAAAATAAAAACTACTTCTGCCTTTAGGCTTATACCCATACAATCCAAATTTGGCATTTAACAAATAAAAGTCACCTGGCTTAGTGTGGTCACCTTATAGATGCGCCTGGGCTGTTATGAAATTTCTCTTTTTTTCTTCGCATCACTAGCAGTGATGCCAATATCGTACAGTTAAAAACCGTCTATAGCTTTTAAAAGTATCGAAACCCGATACTTGTAAATAAGAATCGATGTATCGATATATCGGTTTTTGAAATATCGACGATATATATCGATATTTATTTTCGCAAATATCGATATTTCGATATATCGATATTTTTGCCCATCCCTAGTAAGAATACGTGTGAATGTTCTTTTCACAATTGTGCAAAGAAACGCCCGACATTGATATAATGTGTGTATTAATTTATTTGTTTAATTTAACGAACTTTTTCCAAGTTCTCTGTGGAAATATTTGAATGGAGGTCTCTCAATACCAATTGAAGAGCGGAGAATGCTCTTTCTACGCTTGCCTGGGTTGCAGGAACACACTGCACGGTTGTTGCTAATTTGCATAAGTAGGGATAATGATTTTTTTCCTCCCAGAACTTACAAAGAGATTCATTAATTGATAAGGGACTCGTACAAAAATTATCAATTTCAAAGAAAGCTCCTTTTTATCTTCATTATCATTTTCTTCGTTTTCTTGTTACCTATCTACATTTATGGTGTTCAAATACTGCTCTGAAGGAGTCAATTTACATAAACTTTGTTTTATTTTCAAATAAGTTTAATTATATGACGACAAAGTTCTCTTTTTAAGAGTTTCCTGCGACCTTTTATTCGTTGTGAAATAACTGTTTTGGAGATCGTTTTTTTAAATTCACAGAATAACTATTATAAAATAATTTTTTGGTATCGATAACTGTTATTTACGGTCCCTGCTTAAATCACATTACTACAATCCCCCTGATTTACTTGCAATACTTGCTATGTGTAAACTGCTAGAATTTTCACCTCATTTATGAAATGCGTGTGTAGTGCTAAATGTTTTAAGTCTAATAATGTCCTGCACAAGACCATTTATAAGACCTTTCAAGACATGCGATATTTTTCAAACGCTTTACTAGAGCGAAATATTTTAAAACAAACGTTAAACAGCACTGTTGGCAAGATTTTTTCAGTTGTTTGTGTTGCCAACAGTGTTGTTTAGCGTTTGTTTTAGAATATTTCGCTGTAGTAAAGTGTTTTAAAAATGTTGCATGTCTTAAAAGGTCTTATAAATGATTTTGTGCATGACTTTAATGTCTAAAAGGTAAGGTTCAATAAATATGAAAATAACAACAAAAGTTACAGTAGCAATAACAATAATAATGACCCCCTTGTATTTTGTATGTTGCAAAAACAGAGTTAAAATATAAAAATATAAATGCATTCAATTTGAATCCATAGTAAACAAGAGTGGAACGTAAAAAGGGGGTGTGCCATGACCGTGCTGACAAATATAAATTGTTAGGAAGAACAAAATAGAGAAGAAGGAATACTCAGCGCTAATAGTTTGATTAATGGCTTATGTTTGAATGTTGCTCGCCCCATATATAGAATTAATGTTATTATTGTTAGTGTCGCCCTGCTGCTATAAAATGAGCAGTAAGTATTATGCTATGTTTCTACCGCGATTGGAATCACATGCTTCCCTTTCTCAATCATGTTTATGAATTATGTCGTTTACACTGTGCATTTGTGTTTCGTTTTGGCATTTTTATGTATATTCACACGAACATACATATCATACGAACATGAGCATACATACATATGTACATATCGCACACTAAATCATAAACAGTCACAACTCCAAAAAATTCAGATTCTGAGTAGTTGCAAATAACTGTTTATGATTTAGTGTAGAAATGGGCAAAACTATCGAAATATCGATATTTGCGAAAATAAATATCGATATATCGTCAGTCCATTATTGGTTTGGAACATAAGCCAAAAAGTCAGAATGGAGAAAAACGACAAAACAATATTTATTAAACCTTAAAATAGTTGATATGGAGTAAAATTAATGCTAATATCTCGGAAACCATAATTAATTTAGCAAAACTTGTTTTGGATTCAGAAAGGGGATACTGAAAATATATACACCTCATACCTAACTAATTTTTAAAAAAAATGGTCGGCGAATCAAACCAATAATGGGCTGACGATATATCGCCGATATTTCAAAAACCGATATATCAAACACCGATTCTTATTTAGGAGTATCGGGTGTCGATACTTTTAAGAGCTCTATAAATTTTAGCCGTTATTTAACTGTACTATATTGGCATCAGTGGTAGTGATGCAAAGAAATAAAACGAAAATTTCATAATAACAGCCGTATCGTAGCGAATGCCGTAATTTGCCCCAGATGACTTTTATTTATTAACTAAGCTGAATGCCAAATTTGGTTTGCGTGGGTATAAGCCTGAATACTGAATTCGTTTTTACTTTCTGTTCTGTTATGAATCAGTTAACTCTGTTTTGTTTATAGAAACCTTATACAAGCCGTTAGTTTTTCTCTTTCATTCTGGGGCCCGTTTCTCAAATCTACAAGTTAAGCTAGGAACACAACTGGGACGAATGACGAATTTTTCGGTGCGAATTTTCGTCATAAAAAATAAAACACATGTGTGCATATGACAATGAACACAACACCGCCGTACAACGAAATTCGTCGTGCGTGACGAATTCTAAGATAGGTTTATTTCTAATTTGTACGCCGACGAACGACGAAAAAACAATTTTCTCTCTCACTCTCTGTCTTTGTACACACAACAACCAACTTTATCAAATATAAGAGAGGAATTCTCTGCGTAAATTCGTCGATATTGTGCTTCACACGACGAATTTACGCAGCGAACTCATATCGACGAATTCGTTGAGGTGGACGAAATTCGTCGTTCGTCCCAATTGTGTTCCTAGCATTACAAATCTAAAAATAAAATACACACAAAACAACAATAACGTTTATAAAAGTGTTGTTTTGTGTGTATTTCACTTATAAACTTGTAACTTTTACTTTTGAGAAACGGGCCCTGTTCCGTTTCGGTTCAACCTGTGAAAATAAAAAAACTGTTAAGTAAGTGGGAGCATAAATAAATTAAAAACATTTCGAAATAAACTGTAATTGTGCTTAAGAATTTAAAAAGTTAATTTTTACCAGAAAAACATAAAACCTTTATTGAAACATAACTATGGACGAGGCAAATCTCATCAATTTAGTAGAAAACTGTGACCGTTATGGTCAGAAATAGCTGATAATTTATTACAGAAAAAGTAGCTATTAAAATTTAGAAACAGAACAGCAACATAAAGTCTAAGGAAGCCTTAAGGAGCTACAGTAGGTTACGTATAACTTAACATATGTAGTTCCTTTGTATTAAATTTCTTAAAGTGACTAATTGTGCATTTGAAATTAATGCAGTTTTTCACATATTACACTAGTTTACAAAATAAAATTTTTTTCATGTACATTTGATGAGATATAAAATTCCTTAAGTATTTTTTCCGCTGAATTCGAAAATCAAGGTTAGATTTTTTTTTATGGACCAGTTTTTGAGATACTGTGATTTTTTCAGTTTTTCGACCGTTTTTCACTTGACCCATCATATCTCGAGCTAGAACTGTCTGATTGGGTCGTTCTTGGTATTCAAATGAAAGGTATTGAGATGACAAATAAATATGTATAATCGGATCTTTAATTGGTACAGCGGTTCAAAATATATCGATGAAAATAGGGCACATTTTCAAAAAAATCATATTTTACAGTGCTTATATGCTGGCAGAAAAGTACAAACCTTAAAAAAACGTCTGGTTTCTGTTCATGTTCGTAAAGATAATACTTTTACGTAAGAACTAGGACCAACCAGAAGAAAATCGACCGAAAAATTACAAAGTTATAAGCAATGGATTGAACAAATCCAAAGTAAAAATACATAAAAATAACAAATAACACAGGTCAACAAAATGAAATTTATTATGTAAGGTCAAAGGTTTCATAGTAAATTTGTATATAATAAGTACTGTGTATCAATCCCTGTAAATTAGTTTTTTTTTTAATTGACTCTGTGTCTCGAGATTTTCCGTTATAAATAAAAGAGGATGCTGTATCAAATAATTGGCATTAAATCGAGAACCAGTTCTTCGATTCAATTACACAGAAGGCTAGGAAACCAAGTGACCTTTAAATTACGTCTTTATGAATTTTTTAACAGTCTTATAGTTTCAGAGATATTCAGAAAGTTTTATACAAAAAAATAAATTTTTTCAAAAAAAAATTTAGAAAATCGTTTGTTTCTTAAGAGACTCATTAAAATTTTAAACTGAAGAAAATTTTATATTTTATTACTAATTGTGATACATTCATATGTTATAAATAAAACGAGCCAAATTTTTTAAAAATCATTCCATTTATTTTGAATTTATTCACAATTAAGTGCTAGCATACGGACATAAAAAAATTTAATATTGATTTTCGAATTCAGCGGAAGAAAATACATAAGTAAAATCACCTCTCGTCAAGTGTACATTTTCAGTGTAAACTAGTGTTATCTTATAATACAAATTAAACATACAGATGTATAGATACATTTTCGTTTTTCGATAACAACATCAATTTGCGGTTTTAATATCAATTTGGGGTTTCTAAAGTTTCAATAATTGTTCCAAATTTATGTCGCTTATTTTTTTTAGGTTTATAGCACGATATGTTAGTAGTTGTATTTTGTGTATTTATTCTAGATTTGGAATATTTTGGCAACATTTGTAGGCAAAAAATTTCAACACATCGAAATATCGATGTTTTAAAAATATATATATCGATACTGTTCAAAAATATCGGTACCATATTTATCGATACATTTTTTTAATTTTCCCATCTCTAATTTAGTGTGCGATATATTCGACTCATTCAAAAATCTTGTTTTTGAAGGCATCGTTCAATTTCCTTGTTATTACCATTTTATACCACACATAAATTAATTAAATTTATAAATAAGGGTATATATAGGTTTGTCATTCCGTGTGTAATTTCATAATATTTATATGCGACCCATAAAATATATAATTTCTGAATCCTTATGCATAGGGAAGACTAATCAGAGATGTCCTTCCGCCCGTCCATCTGGTGTACGTGAAATCGGTTTTCCGAAGCTCCCAGAGCAGGTAGAGACTTCGGTCTTTGGCTGTTGGATCAGAAGTGGTCCAAAATAGATTGGTATTGAAAATCAACAAAATCGAGTAGACGGTTTTTTATGTTTTTTTGTTAAAAAGACTTATCTTATATTTCGGTACAAATAAAATTGGTATTAAAAATTTAAAAAAGAATGAAAAAAAATTAAAAACATGTTTCCAGGGTTGGAAGACTTTAACTTTTTTGTTATATAAAAATAACTTAATAAATTAATTTTACCTTTTCCTCTATAAATTAAACATATCTTACATTCTTGAAAAAAAAATATTGGTGTAAGAAATCAGAAAAATCTAAAAGAATGATTCCAGGGTTGGTAAACTTATACTTTTTGTAATATATATAAAATTAACTAAGTCTAATTAGTCTTTTTCTTTTTCTTTATAAATTAGATATAGTTATCGTATGCTTTGAAAAGAAAAGTTTGATATAGACAATTCGAAAAATAAAAACTCCAGAGTTGGAACATTTGATTTTTTTGGTATATTTTAAAGTAACTAAATAATTTTTTTTTCTTAATTCCTTATTTTCTTTGTTCGCTTAACATATTTTATACATATGTATATTTTTTTAGGAATAAGATTGGTATAAGGAACCAGCAAAATCTAAAAGGTGATTCCAGGGTTGGGAAACGTACGCTTTTTGTGATATATAAGACCAATTAAATTAAACTAGTTATTTCTTTAGTTATTAAATATATGCTATATTTCAAAAGGAAATAAATTAGTATTAAAACCAAAAAAACCAAAATTATGGTTCCAGTACCTCGTTTCTGTAAGAGATGTGAGAACTTTTCGTGAAAAAATTGTTATCATCCTGTGAAACACAGGTTGAGTAAGAAAAGAACTGTATTTGTTGATATTTTTTGTAAGTTTATATAAGTTTTTATGTGAGTAACCCTGTGTAAAATAGGACAACCAATATAATTATTTAAATTTTCTCGATGCGATAACTTCTCACAAGTTACAGAAATGGGGTAGAGGGTTGGAAATTGAAAAAAATTGAGTAAAAAATAACCAGAAATAATATTTTTTTCAGTTTAACATATTTCATGTTTTAAAAAGATCTTCACGCAAGTTGACACCTTTATTTGATGCCTTGTAACGACTTCTTATTAATGTTTGGGAAATGGAGATAAAAATTAAATTAATCGCTAAGGAACAGTCATAGCTATAAAATAAATTAAGGGCATGTTCCATTTCATTTCCCTGAAGCCATTCCTTTCTGCTGAACAAAATCGTTGGTGAAGGGTATATAAGATTCGGCACAGCCGAATATTTTTTTTCATATATATCTATTTATTGTATCTTCAAATATGAACTTACAATAAGTATTCAAATCTTAAATCTAAAATAAAATTAGGCCCGACTAGTGCCAGACATAAACTTAATAATAGTAATAGTTATATATAATACATAAGTAGTGATAATTAAAAGGGGAAAAAGTATTTTCCAGAAGTCCCATCTGGAGTGTTGTGAATAAGAGCCCTTGTGTCCCTCTTTTTTAGGCGGATGTGTTCAGTGAAGTTCAAAATTTACGAGCAAACGGATTAGGATGTGACTCGAGTTTTGTTAAGTATTTGCCAGCGTATTTTGCAATTTCTTCAGTCACTAGTGTCATATTTAAATCACGATGTATATTTGAATTTTTATATACCATAGAGCCGATGTATTAACCATAAAATTATGTTTTGCCTTCGTTGGATTCTCTCGACATTAGAAGCTGAAGCAGTACCCCATAGCTGAATTCCGTAGCACCATATAGGTTTTAAAAGCGACTTGTATATTAAAAGTTTACAATCTAACCTTAGGGTTAAATTTCTACCAACCAGCCAATGTATCTGAGTTAGTTTAAGTTTCATTTGTGTTAGCTTAGAGTCAATGTGGTGCTTCCATGTGAGCCTTCGATCAAGATGTATACCAAGGTATTTCACATGTAAATTTGAGGAACAATTTGATTATTGATTGTAATGGGGGAACAAGTGTCTTTTCTGAAAATAAATGTTACCTGAGCACACTTCTGTTTGTTTACCTTTATTCTCCACATGTTTAACCATAGTTCTAGCTGAGTAATATGTTGCTGAAGATATCCGGAAGCCTTGTAAAGGTTTTCGTGCCTACTAAGGCAGGCTTTATCATCGGCAAATGTAAATGTGTGAATATTACTGCTCAATGGCATATCACAAGTATTAATCAAATACAAAACTAGCCCCAGTATACTCCCCTGTGGAACACCGGATGATATTATTTCAGGCGTACTCATAAAGTCTCCTTCCACAGCAGTAAACTTTTGGGCAATAATGTAACTTTCCAGCAGATTTATAATGTTTATTGGAAGGTAAGTCCTTAATTTTAAAATTAGGCCTTCATGCCACTCTTTATCAAATGCCTGAGAAACGTCAATAAACAGCGCAGAGCAATACTTCTTTTCTTCAAAAGTTTTTCTTATAAATTGAACCAATCTATGATTTTGTTGAATCTAGCTATGCTGACTTCTAAATCCAAATTTATGATCCAGTTAGAGTTGGGGACAATTTTATCACGAGTAACTTTTCAAAGAGCTTCGACATTGTTGAAAAACTTATTGGCATATATGACTCAGCATTGGTAAGATCTTTGCCCGGCTTTGGAATCATTTTAACCTTGGCAAGCTTCCAGCTGTTTGGATAGTACTCTAGTCGTAAAATGGTATTAAAAATGAATAACAGGATTCTAATAGCAATACGAGACAACTTCATCAGCATCTGGTTACTAATTTCATCAATACGCGGTTGCCGAGAAATAATATGAAACCCTAATGATTTCATATTTATTAAATGAATGGCAGATTATATTAATAGGTATTGTGCAGAGAAGAACTTGGTTAAAATTTTATCTCACTACTTTTAATGACCGAGATTTTAGTTGGAGACTTGGCCTTTTTTCACATTTATGTAACTGTGAGGAACTGACAACTTTTTGAAAAATTTTGTGTTTTATTTCTATTCATGATCACTGAGCCAGTTTAAAAATGCATAATTACATAAAATAATGGGTAAGAGTGTGATGGGTGTTGGATTGCACACCTTAAAAATGCACTATTGTGTCATTACAACGGCTGAATTTTAGTGGGTGTGGCCCCGCCTACTTTTCTTAATATATTTCCATATTAAAGTCTGCTTAGCATAACTACATAAATCAAAAGGATATGCCCAATGTATATACAAAGTTTCAATAGGGTAGCTGGTGCTTGAACTTTTGGATTTTCCGATTGAGTAACTCAATTTTGTCTACAAAATATCAGCTCTCTTCAGTATAATCTTACGTAAAATTTGAACAGGCCTGTCCCTTACCACTTTTCTATCTGCTAGTGCATATGGAAATACATAAGTAATAGACTAATGGAAAGAAAAAGTCACGGCCACTTTTCGAAACAGAAAATTTTTACTTTGGATAATTGAACTTATGAAAAGTTTCAATAAAATTTATTGTAATTAAAGATTTGATCAAGCTAAAGTTCATAGCGCTTTGTGAGCCAAATTATGTCTGATAATTATAAATGAACAAATAACACCTAAGTTAATTGTAAATATTCTGACAAACAAGTAGTAGAACGGAAAAACTAGCTGATCTTAATTTTAAGTTTAAAGTGCTTGTTGTCGCCCCCTATTTGAAACTTCGACGTTTTAAGATTTTTCTTAGTGATATCTGATCTAGATTTATTTGTGTATGCGTGGCCCGCATACCGGATAAAACTTCTTGGTTTTAAGATTTTTCTGTTGGCGTACTCATCTACACTTACCTGTGTATAAAATTTCTCTAGCCTGAATTAAACCTTTAAATTTTATGAGCATTACCCCGCCCACTATTTTAAACTCACGATTTTGTTGTGAGCAGCGCTTATAATTCACGCTAATTTTTTTCTAAAATATGCTAGACCAAAGTAGATTAAATGCGAGGCTTACATTTTATTGGAGCGATCACGCCCACTTTTTAAGGTAATAGTTTAAAGTCTTGCATTAGTGCAACGTGTATGCAATGTTTCACTAAAACGGCTTGAGTTAAAAGCTGTATATTAAGTTTTTGATTCCGCGCAATATTAACGTGGCCGGGCCAGATGTTTCTATTAGGTTTCCTACCTAGAGCTACCTGTGTATCAAATTTTAGCTCATTAGCGCGACTTTTCATTTTTAGTTTCTATGGGCGTATCGATGCCCCTCTGACTAAAATTTTGGGATTTTCAGGTTTTTTTAAGTTGGTTTCTCCCCTAGACCTAATTTAATATCCAATTTCAGCTCCTTAGCGCAGTGTTTAATTTTAAATTTGTATGGGTGTAACCCCGCCCCTTTTTCCATACTCAAGTTTTTTTTCGCAAGTGCTTATTATTCGTGTGAAGTTTCGTTGCATAGGGACACATAAATAGTATATATAAATAGGCTGAGCCGTAGTATATGAAATATGCGGTTCACATTGTATGGGCGTGTCAACGACCAAACATATAGCCTTGTATTATTGCAATATATATGCCAAATTTCAATAAAATCGCTTCTGTTTATGGGAGTGGCTCCGCCCTCCTGGGTAAAATTTACACATTACAGGAAACTTGGCCTATCGCACTGCCGTGCTTCTATAATAGTTAGAGAAGATTTAAATTTTACTTGCTTCGTAAATAGATTCATATTGAATCTCACAAAATTGTATTGCGAGGCTAGTTGCTTCACTCATGATTGAGGTGTGAAGCATGAATATATAGCAAAGTAGGTATAGTGGAAACATACTATTATTATTTACAAGAAAGTGACAGTTGTTTCATTAATATCTATGTGTAATATCTATAAGTACTTGTGTGTATGTTGTTGTGTGTGTACGTGCATTAGGCATTAAGAAGCTTAAGGAGATGTACATATACACATATGTATGTAGATTGTACAATGTGCATATGTATCTCATTCCTTGTTTGTTATTGAATTAAAATCATAATTCGTTACACAGGATAAAAACCCATAATCATCGGTTTTGATGTGATTTTGTAAATAATTTTTGATGTTCTTCTTTTATGGAGCCACTTTTGAAACGGATGACTTGAATGATTTTTTCAGTACAGATTTTTGGAATGGGCATTGTATGCCCATATCTATGTATGTAGAATCTACTACAGTAGTTTCCGCTTAATTGTTCCCCGCTTAATTGATTCACAAGGTTAATTGCTCTAAACAGCATTGAAAAAAAATCTTTCATATAAAACACATAGAAAAATACTCGTTTAAATGAGTGCCGGTTAGTTGCTACTTGAAAATTTTCACAAATGGTTGTTGGTAAAATTACATAAAAAGATGTGCCAACTATTAAAATAAAATATTGGGCTTTAATAGCAGGCAATTTTCTCTTGAAACTATATAAATTACAATTTCCATTAAAATTAGTAGGTTCGTGTGCTTGTACAATCGTTCTACAATTCTGCAACAATTCAAGCGAACAAATTGTCCAAAAAACAGTTTTGCATTAATAATTTGTCAACAATATTTTTTTGAAATTTGCATTTTTGAGAAAATATCACACAAAAGCATGCGTTTGTACCAAAATGAGAGACAAAAATATGCATTTATGAATTATGCAAAAACATGAATTTTCAGCAAAATATGCAAAAATATGCTCTAACAAATCGATGCCATTTTTACGCATTTAATGTCCCTGACATTAAATATAAAAAAATGCATAAGTAAATAGCAACTATGACTTAAGCTGACTCCAAAATGCAAGAGCATCTCTACTTTGTTTATTCAAGAAACGAAACTACGCTACAACTACAAATCAAAAGAGTCATGAGTATTAAACTAGTTGACTCTCTCTCATACTTTCAGTCTGAATATTTTTATGCACAGAATATTAATGTTTATTCAGTAAAATAAATAAATACAGTCATACTCTGAATATTTATTCATCATTTGCTATACAATCATTTGTGTACATAAAATGGAAAATGTTTGACTGTTTGAAAACATGCTTTTTGTATGTGAGTTAGACTTGCCAGACCCAAACAGTGTAAAATCTTGACATTCAAGGAAACAAATTCTTGATTTGCAAAAAAAAGCTTGACAATAATTTAATATACAGTGGAATCTCTCTTGAGCGGACACTGAAGACACCATTGAAAAGTGTCCGTGCATGGCGACTGTCCGATCAAGAGAAAACTAAACATTTAAATGGAGCGCTGCCGGGACCTGTCAAAAGTGTCCGTCTAGAGGGGGTGTCCTCCTATAGGAAGTGTCCGTTAAGGGAGATTCCACTTTATTTCTAAAACAATAATAACTCAATGGATTTTAAGAAAAATTATATTTAATTAAAAAGGACCCGAGAGGAAGAGCATGCGGTGAATCAGCAATTCTAATAAAATCTAGACTTAAACATTATATTATTGACAACATTTGTGAGGAATATCTACAAGCAACGAATATTTGTGTTGAAAATTTTTGCACAAATTTTGTGATATCCTACTTACTGGCCTACTGACATAAATAAAATTCCGGATGTTATAGATTTTGGCGTCATGAAAAACATTTCTAGAGAATTAATTAATGTTGAAGCTTCTTTAGATCTCTCGTCCGATCAGTCTCCCACGATCATTACAATCTGTAGCCCACAGAGAAATGATTTACCTCACTCGTATGTGAAGATGATCAGTCGTGTAAATTGGCTGCGATTCAAAAAATATCTTAGTAGTCATTGCACGGAAAACATTACGCTAAGAACACCCGAGGATATTAAAGCTAACATCACCAACATTAACGAAATGATTACACAGGCTGCTGAACATGCTCCTACCTCCCATCCGCAGACTGGATTTAATAAAATATATTCTACCGATATTGAACATGCCTTATGTGAAAAAAGAAGAGCTAGAAGGCAATGGCAACAGCACAGATCACCACAACTTAAATTCAGATTTAAAGAGTGCACTAAACGAATCCAAGAGTTACTTGCAATTGAAAAAAACTGCATCTCTTGAAAATTATCTGGAAGGTCTTGATGTCACACCAGCATCTAATTACTCTTTGTGGCGCGCTGCTAGAAAGCTGAAAACCCCCGTTGAGCTTAAACCACCTCTGCGCACATCTACCGGAGGTTGGGCAAGAAGCGATACTGAAAAAGGTAACATATTTGCTAATCATTTAAAATACGTATTTACCCCAAACACATGTACTGGTGTTGCTGATTTGCCAAGTGTAGTTGCTCTACCCCGCGACCCATAAAGTTTAAGATGCGTGATGTACAAAAACTAATTGCTGAACTTAATCCGAAGAAAGCTCCAGGTATTGACGGAATTAGTAACAAGATGCTGACGAACTTGCCTCATATTGCAATAAGAATCCTGCTATTTATTTTTAATGCCATTTTGCGAATGCAGTATTTTCCACATAACTGGAAACTTGCCAAGATTAAAATGATTCCGAAACCGGGCAAAGATCTCACCAAGGCTGAGTCATATAGGCCTATAAGCTTACTATCAACAGTCTCAAAACTTTTCGAAAAGCTGCTCATCACTAAATTGTCCACAATTTTAGCTGATAATGGGTGCATCCGGGACCATCAATTTGGCCTTAGAAGTCAGCATAGCACTATTGAGCAAACGCATAGATTGGTTCAAGTTATAAGGAGGACTTTTGAAGAAAAGAAGTATTGTTCTGCCCTTTTTATTGATTTTTCTCAGGCATTTGACAAAGTATGGCACGAAGGCCTATTTTTAAAATTGAAGACATATTTGCCAATAAATATAGAAAAACTTTTGGAAAGTTATATTGTTGATAGGAAGTTTACTGTTGTGGAAGGAGACTTCATAAGTGTGCCCGAATCTATATCTTCTGATGTGCCACAGGGTAGTATTCTGGGGCCAGTCTTGTATTTAATATATACTTGTGATATGCCTGTGAGCAATAACATCCACACTTCTACATTTGCTGATGATACAGCCTGTATGAGTATGCACAAAAACCCTGATGAGGCATCCCGCAATCTCCAAGCTCACATTACCCAGCTTGAAAGATGGTTGAACTTATGGATAATTAAAGTAAATGAACAAAAGTGTGTTCATATAACGTTTACCCTAAGAAAAGATACCTGTTCCCCCATTCGAATCAATGATCAAAATATTCCTCAACATTCTCAAGTGAAATACCTTGGTATACACCTTGATCGAAGGCTTACATGGAAATATCATATTGACGCTAAACTAATTCAAATGAAACTTAAGTTAACTCAAATACATTGGTTGATTGGCAGAAATTCAACACTCAGTCTAGACTGCAAACTTTTGATATACAAGTCGCTTTTGAAGCCAATATGGTGCTACGGAATTCAGCTATGGGGCACTGCTTCAGCTTCAAATGTGGATAGAATCCAACGACGGCAAAATAAAATTTTACGGTTAATAACAGCGGCTCTATGGTACATCAAAAATTCAAATATACATCGAGATTTAAATATGCCACTAGTGATTGAAGAAATCGCAAAATACGCAGGTAAATATTTAACAAAACTCGAGTCACATCCTAATCCGCTTGCTCGTAATATCTTGAACTTTACTGGACATATCCGCTTAAAAAAGAGGGACACAAGGGCCCTAATACTCAGCACCCCAAATGATACTTCTTGAAAATAATTATTGTGCTTAATACGAAATTTATGTATTATTAATTACTATCACTAAGTTTAGGTCCGATACTGGTCGGGCCTAATAATTATATTTAGATTTAAGATTTATGTATATACTTATTGTTAGTTCATATTTGAAGATACAATAAATAAATATATGCAAAAAAAAAATTAAAAAAAGCAGTTGCAAAGCCATGTATATTTTTAAAGTATGTGTGGAAATTCAATATAACTTCATCAGCTGGTCGCTTATAATGTCAAGTTACCAGTGTTGGCAAATTGTGATGTTGCGTAAAAGGTTGTGTAAAACTACTTCGCGACACTTGCTAGTGTTGCAGCTATTGCAACATTATTTATATATATACAATCAGCATATCGAAATAAATAAAGATATATTTTAATACATTTTTAGGTTAACAAATAGCTTTTAAGCCAAATCAAGCCCGTTTGGCAAGCCTAGTGTGAGTGTAAATAAAATAGCTCTGTATTATGCATATGTATTGGGTTTATTTTTATATTTAAATATATAGTAGCCGTCACATAATGCTATTGACTGGTGCTTTTAACGCCCAGGTCGACCTATCGAATTGTGGTCTTGAAAGAGCAATGGGTCGACATGGGTTAGGAAGAACGACCGAAAATGGTGAGCTGTTCGTCCACACATGTCTGAACAACGATCTGGTCATGGGAGGAACTCTGTGCCCTCACAGAAATATACACAAAATGACCTAGATATCTCCTGACAATATGACAGAAAATCAAATTTACCACATTGATATTATCTGAAAATGAAGAGGTTCACTATTAGATGTACGTAATAAGCATGGCGTCGATTACGCCAGTGATCACCACTTGGTAGTTGGTACCATCCGTCTGAAAGTTGCGGCCATCAGAAAAGATGATACAGACTGTTGAATCCTACAACTAAGAACTAATTTATCGAATCCCTCAACGCTTCTTTACATAACCATCCTAACGCAGTGAATAACTGGACACTGATTAAAAATTTCTTCATAAACGCTGCAAATAAACACATGGGTCATAAAGAAACAAGAAGAAAACGATGGATTTCCGACAAGACATGGAATATCATAAGCGAAAGAAGAGATGTTAAAGGGCTTTTAAACGTAGCAAAGACCCTCAACGATAAATGAAGACTCCGCTCAATTTGCAACACCCTTGACAAAAGAGTCAAACAAAGTTCACGCCAAGATAAGCGCAAATAATAATAAGCGTCAACGATTTGGCAAGACAAGCTGAAACAGAATCCGCTATATGTAGAACGAAAGATCTTTTATATGTTATGTTATGATATTTTAAACTATATATTGGATGGGTCTCATTTTTTTTTTAAATTTTATATCATTTGGCTCAAGTTTAACGCGAAATAGAGGTTGGGGGATATTTTCTCTATTTATTATATTCGAAACATTTTTTGCCTTAAATCCCTGGAGAAAGAGAGCATCTTTTATTTCTTCGGGAGAAACATAGAAATCTACGCCCTTCAATACAATCTGCAGATCTTTAGCACTCTTGAGCTGATATGTGTATAAATGTGTTTTACTTTTTTCAAATTCAGAAACCATTTTGCGAAAATATTTTTCTTCATAAATTTGAATTTTCGTTTCATCAATGTTACCACGTTTTATTGGAACAATGTGAAAATTATTTTCACCAATGACCGAAATTTGTTTTTTAATAAGAGCGTTTGTGTTTTTTTCACTCAAATAGATTGGTGGCGGCTTGGAGGTTTTGTTCGCAGATTCAGCGGGGATTGTCACTGTCATCTTACAATATTTTAAAACGGTTTTGCCGGTAAGTAGAGGATGAGCTGTTATCCCTAGACATCTTTGGAGCAGATGCAATTTTAGTAGAATTTGGGCTTCGCCCGCGCCTTACAATTGTGATGTATCTGTCCATTCCGCCTTGGGTTTTGGGCTACTCTTATCTTCAGTGATAACTTGATTAATTGATGACCACGAGCCCGAAGCGGATGATATCGCTGAGTTAAATGTAGAAGTACTAGGCAACGGTAATTTCAAAGATTCACTTTGGACAAAGCGAAGTTGATCGTTGACGAAAATGTGGTTTTGCGGTTAGAAAAAATCTATCATCAGAATTTTTATTTTTATTAAGAGCTTCAGAATCCACAGCAAGTCTATCATCAGATTTTTTATTGTTGTCATTAAGAGCTTCAGAACTCACAGTAAAATAGGCATTTCTGCCGTTAGAACTCACTTCAATTTTTTTTTACTTTTAGGTACTTATATAGAGTATTCCTCAAGAATATTTTGTGTTTTTTTTTGTTTTCGGTTTTTTTTTGTTTTTGTTATTTCTATATGTAAAAATATTAGTAAAGCAAAAAAAAAAGCTTATTTTTCAAAGTTAATATGTACTACGAATGTTTTTTGTATGATGTTTTTTGTTTAGTTTGTATGTAAGAAAAATTCCGCTATTACGTCTGTTCACTATGAAGATACAACGATAACTCCCAAGGAACAAATAACTAGTGCTGGGATACTATCGATATTTTCTACTATCGATATCTATCGATAGTACAAATTTCACTATCGATACTTGAGAGAGAAAAATATAACTAACTTTTCATCAGTGCCTCGTTTCTGTAAGGGATGTGAGAACTTTTCGAGTCGAAAAAATTGTTATCATCCTGTGAAACACAGGGTGAGTAAGAAAAAAAACTGTATTTGTTGATATTTTTTGTAAGTTTATACAAGTTCTTATGTGAGTAAACCTGTGTAAAATAGGGCAACCAATATAATTATTTAATTTTTCTCGATGCGAGAACTTCTCACAAGTTACAGAAATGGGGTACAGGTCACAGTTAGTTTTTTATCACTTTATTGAAAGTGTATAGTCTTTTTGTTTTAATATGTATGAATGTATCTACGAACGTTATATTAGGTGACAGCTTTTGAAAAATTGTGCTGATGTCAGTTAAAAAATTTTTTTTAACAGCTCACGTTTATAAACCTGCTTTTTAAATAATATCGATATCGATATTTTTTCCTATCGATATTTTCGATATTTTAAAACTATCGATATTATCGATAGTACTATCGATAGTATCCCAGCACTACAAATAACATCAAAGTTAATTGTAAATATTCTAACGAAGAAGAAGAAGAACGGAACAACTACCTGTTTTCGAACTTCACTACACCTTCATCATTAGCATTCTTTTGTGTTTGGTACACTCTGTGTGGTGTTAGTTAATGTAGATTTCTGCTTTATATACTCAGCCATTATTGTAAATATGTGAATGCTGAAAGATTTTTTGTAATGAAATTCAATTATACCATCGCTAAGTTTAGAAAAGTCTTGCCATTGTCGATTATTCTTTACTAATTATGCACATCTTATTTGAAAAAAATGAGCTTTCAGTACCAATAAAATAAAGCTTTCAGCAAATTGAAATACATTGGCGGTATTCGATGTTTGATGCAAATTTTCGTGCGTTAGTGCAAGTGCAAAATATCGTAGCTTTTGAACTAACGCACGAGAATTTACATCAAACATCGAATACCGCCATTGAATCAAAGCAATTCACTTATTCTATTTGCAATAAAAATCCGCGTATATAAATCTACATCAACTGACACCACACACACTGGTCGAAACACAAACGAACTCCGATATTTTCTTGCACTTAATTTTTTTCTTTAAAAATTCAAGAATATCTATTGTTTTTGTTCCCTGTTTTTAAGTATTAATCGATCGCAAAATAAAAACATCGATAGGGCGTATGCCAAACGGTAGCCAAATACTATTGCAAGTAAATTTTTGACACTTCTGAGGTGAATAAAATTTTACTAGCCCTGGTGCTAGTAGAATTTTTTACACAACAGATAAATTTTTTCCAAGCAGCAAATAAGAAGCATAGTATCATAAAATCTTAAACCAAAATTTAAGCCGTCGCCCAATAATAGATTTTTGCGGCTTGTAAATGTAGATAAATTGTGAAAAATGCATTGTTTATTTTTATTTGCGAAAAATTTTACATCATATATATATTTTGCTGTAAGAATATTGTTTTATATAAAAATGTCCTTTTAAAAAATTGGTGGTAGCTGGCGGTATGTAGTAAAAAAAAACTTGTAGAAATTTTACATTCTCAAAAAAAATATAGTTTCGTATAGCAGAAAAATTAAATTTATCCCCACAGGCAAATATTTTTGTACAATAGTACTTTTCTACAGTTTGGTACACGCCCATAGTAAAAAAAATTAGCTAAGTTTTCCACCCCTATTCTGAGAGGTGATTATGTATGTATGTGTATGTAAGTATGCGCTTATATCTTATGGCTTTACTTTTAGTGGCTCATTTTGATGTCAGTTTGCCGCGATGGTCAACCGATAATGTTGCACTTACGATCATAATGAATATATATTGCTCTTACCACACCGTCAAATTCTTTTTTATAAAAAGCATCCCTGTAGGAAATAAAATAATCAGTTGAGAAAAAACACTAACTTCTAAATTAATTATTTTGCAAGTGATTACAAATTGGTTTAAATCTCATGCAGATATCAACCAAACATATTATATAGAAGCACACAAAGACAAATGTTTTTGTTGAAAAAAACTAAATAATTTCAATACTTAATATGTATAATATTTTCTATGAGCGGTTCGTATGTATGGATATATTTATGTACATATATATCGTCACCTTAAACTCAAACGGACGTAACTACACTTTTATATTTTTCACAGGAGAAACGAAAAACGTTTCACAATCAATAATAATTAAGTGTTCTTGAACATTTTCTTCGAAATTTACTTGTGGTATGGATACATATATGTTTTTAACCATTTATTTCCTTTTTATATATATTTAAGCTTTGATGCTAGTTACGTTACTTGCAATAAAAAATAGATGTATTCGTAATTACGTCCTTTTTAATTTCTGTAATAAAATCGTCATTTTTGAACCCAGAGGTTTAAATTTTTGCGTGAACATGTAGTTTAATAAAATGAACCATAATCAATCGAAAACTCGATTTCGAATTTTTGTGTAGTTACGTCCGTTTGCATTTAAGGTGACGATATGTATGTACGAATTTTTTATTTTTAGTGAATATAATAATAATAAATATTTATATAGACATATATGTACTTATATATTTACATATATCTTTTTTTACTATAATATTAATTAACTACAAATTGGTTGAAAAATAAGTAGTAGGTAGTCCATTTAAAAGTCATCCAGAGATGGCCAATTGACTACCGCCTGTGTTAAAATAGTGAGTCGGCAACAAGGAAAAAAGTCACTTAATCAACCATTTGTGGTTATTAAAAAATCAGTTTGAAGTTACTTACAAATGGGTTAGAGTTCCTATAAGGATGCTCTTAATAATTTTACAAATTTCACATATATGTATATGTACAATGTACATATACATACATATATTCTTTTTTTTTTGTATGGGGACAACCTAAATGGATAGACGATAAGTATGTTTGGAGAAAATCTTTGTATTGCATATATATTGTGGGTTGGTCATACATTTGACTTCGATAGGAACGCCCTAGGGGCAGTTAGAGCCCTGCGAGTAAATTCTATACAAATTTGCCCTTTGTATGGGAGCCTCCTGAATGAGTAGAAAATTATAATGTGCCGGTCTTACAACTTACAACGCGGATTTCTTTAAAAAAAATTATACAAACAATTATTTTTTTGTATGGGGAAAATCTTTGTATTGGGCATAGGTATATTCGGAGGAATTGTTGAAGATAAGAAATTAATCTCTTACATTTTGTAAGAGAGCAATCTTCTTTCTTAAAAAAATAAAAAAAAATATTTTTTGTATGGAGACCACCTTAATATGTGCGACTAAAGTCGCATTTTGCCCCTTTTTCGAATGCCTTGCCACTTTTTATGCCCCTTAGTTTTAAATCCCCTTTTAGTATTATTTGCATTATTTCTTGCCCCTTTTTGTTAAAAGTCAACTTTAATTTTTATTTTTACAATAAATGTACGCAAATTTCTACAGATTCTACCACATTCGACAAAAACATTTTATTTCCTATGTGGATATATGAAAAATAAAATTTTTTTTGGGGGAAATTGACAGTATGGTGCAATATTATTTTCTGTGGGAGTATATGGCTTTAAAAAGCCTTGGTATGAATCTTTTCCTTTGTTTAAGATTTATAAATATGAAATTACATAAGTCATTCATAGATAATTTTAACTGCATTTTCCGCAGCCAAATTTGATAAAAGTACATAGTTTAAAAAGGTGAAAAACCTTATGCTAAGGGAAATAATTTTGTATGAAAATACCACACTGAATTGCTATCATCAAGTAATGCTTTCGATTTAAGTTCCCATGAAATAAGTTCATCATGTGAGCCTATTATCTTGGAAAAACCAGTAAAAAAGAAAAAAGCAACATGAAAGTATTCCAATTATTAGGAGGGATGGCATAAGTGTTTTGTGTTTTCTGCAATCAGTTGCTCATGAAAGTTGATATTGCTAAAATGAAGCTTGTTTTAAGGATGATAAGATGAACCCGCTTAAGCAAATGGACAAATTGGCCAAATTAAATGCAAAAATATATCCAGATTCGGCAGTTGCAAAGTCTGCGAGTTACACCTTATTTCTTTATATATACAAAGTAAAATAAAAAAAAAACACATAAAGTATAAACATTAATTAGTACTCGTATTACGAAAAAACTATCAAATAGACTAACGGCCTGCCCCACGATGTCACCAGAAATCGTTCGATCGAATACTTATATTGAAAACAACAACAAATTTTCTAATGTTATTGATGTTTGCAATACAAGTTGTCGATCGAACGATTTCTGGTGACATCGGGGGACAGGCCGCAAAAGTAGAAACTTGTCAGTCCATGCTGTCTGCCTTAAATTTATTTCAAAACACTTTGGAAGAATGGATTCCAAGTATAAAACTTATTAATAAATACAAATGTACAATTTCAAAAGAACGGGTATCTAAGGTATTTAATAAGTATGCATAATGCGTAAAAAGAATAATATTATCCTCTTCAGAATCTAATTTTCAAATTTTTATCAAAACTTTATATGGTTAAATACATACCCTTTACCAAAAATGGAAAAGGGTATATATAGGTTTGTCGTTCCGTGTGTAATTTCCATAATATTAATTTGCGACCAAAAAAATATATATATTCTGGGTCCTTATGAATAGCGAAGACGAATAAGCGATGTCCGTCTGTCCGTCCGTCCGTCTGGTGTCCCATAAATCGGTTTTCCGAAGCTCCCAGAAAAGCTAGAGACTTCGTTCTTGGACTGTTGTATCAGAAATGGTCCAACTTAGATTGGTATTGAAATTCAACAAAATCGAGCAGACGATTGCAGAGCTGGAAAACTTAAACTTCATTTTGCCATATAAAAGTAACTACCGAAAACAAATTTTTATTTTTTTTAATAAATAAATTTATTTTACACTTCAGTACGACTAAAATTGGATTCTTAAATTAAAAAAATATTAAAAAAATAAAAAGACATTTCCAGATTTGGAAAACTTTAACTTTTTGTGTTATGGAAAATTAACTATGTCTAAAACTATGAGGGGTATTTTCTCTAGAACCGCAAGAGTTAGAGACGTGAAATTTGGACACAGTGTGTAGACCTTTGGCCGCTACAACAACAAATACATGAGAATTGGAAATTAAAGGGTGCTTTAAAACGAGCATCGAAAAATGTTAAAATCCCATGTGATATACATACAATTGTATGTATGTACGTATGTATATGTATACACTTGAAATTTGTAAGGTTAGTGTATTTTTATACAGACTACAAAAATTAACACTACAATTTCAAAAAATTTAAATTAAAGGGTGTTCCATCAGTTAATGCGATTTTGACAACTTGCTGTATCTTGGAAACCGTAAAAGCAAAACTCTTGAAATTTTCAAAAACGGTATAACTAAAAAATCAAAAAATTATAAAATCGCCAAACCGAAAAAAATCGCCAAAAAAAAATCGCCACAATGAAAAAGCACCAAATTAAAAAAATAATGTCTAAGACTAAAATAAATCGCGAATAACCGGAAAAATTGCTTAAATGAAAAAAAATCGCCAAAATGAAAAAAATCACCAAAATGAAAAAAAATTGCCAAAATGAAAAAAAAATCCAAAAAAGAAAAAAATTGAAAAAAATAAAGTTTCCGGGAACTCCCGGGAACTTGATTTTTTAATTCCCGTTTCCCGGGAAGTGCAAAAGTCCGGGAAATCCCAAACCCTATACTTAAGACAAACTTTTTTGGTTTGTTACTATTAAGTATATTTTTAATTTAATTTTTGCCAAAAGCCAATGACTATTAATTTTAGTTAATTTAATTATTTTTCGACATGTTTTTGTTTCTATATTCTTATGAATTGAATAGGCTAATGTTCGTAACGCTTTTTAAGCCAAATTACATGTGATAATTATTAATGAACAAATAACATCAAAGTTAGTTGTAAATATTCTGACAACAACACATAGTTGAACGGAACAGCCAGCCGTTTTCGAAGGCCACTAAACCTTCCTCATCAGCGTTCTTCTGCGTTTTGGTCCACTGTGTGTGGTGTCAGTTGATGTAGATGTCTGCCTCATATACGAAGCTTTATTGCAAATGGAATATGTGAATTGGTTTGATTCATTGCATTTTTCAATTTGCTCATAGATATGTTAGGTAATGAAGGCTCAAAATTTACAATCTTCCATATATATTACAACAGTCTTACCATTGTCGTTTTGTTCCTTACTAACTATGCACATGTTTGTTAATTTGCTTATTTTTGTTCTACTTAAGACAAACTTTTTTGGTTTGTTACTATTAAGTATATTTTTACATTAACCTATTCAATTCATAAGAATATAGAAACAAATACAGTTCGAAAAATAATTAAATTAACTAAAATTAATAGTCATTGGCTTGTGGCAAAAATTAAATTAAAAATATACTTAATAGTAACAAACCAAAAAAGTTTGTCTTAAGTAGAACAAAAATAAGCCAAACATGTGCATAGTTAGTAAGGAACAAAACGACAATGGTAAGACTGTTGTAATATATATGGAAGATGGTAAATTTTGAGCCTTTATTACCTAACATATATATGAGCAAATTGAAAAATGCAATGAATCAAACCAATTCACATATTCCATTTGCAATAAAGTTTAGTATATAAGGCAGACATCTACATCAACTGACACCACACACAGTGGACCAAAACACAGAAGAACGCTGATGAGGAAGGTTTAGTGGCCTTCGAAAACGGCTGGCTGTTCCGTTCAACTATGTGTTGTTGTAAGAATATTTACAACTAACTTTGATGTTATTTGTTCATTAATAATTATCACATATAATTTGGCTTAAAAAGCGTTACGAACATTAGCCTATTCAATTCATAAGAATATAGAAACAAATACAGTTCGAAAAATAATTAAATTAACTATAATATATTTTTTTTCAGTTAAACAGATTTCATGTTTTAGGAAAATCATTACTCAAGATTTTTTATACATGGTTAATTTTTTTATGGATATCTAAACTAATTGAAGTATAAACAAATGTTTGTGCTTATTGTGCTATTAATTTTTAGTAAATGGAGATAAAACTAAGACTTATCGCTAAAGATAAATTAAAGGACATGTTCCGTTTAATTTTCCTGATAATTAATTTTTAATTAATTTTAATTTTCCTTTCTGCTGAACAAATTTAAAAAAAAATCCTGTAGGAATAAAACGTTTACATAATACCACGATGTATACCATTTGCAATGGGAACTTTAAATCAAGACACTAAGCAGTTTTGCAACATCAATGATTATTAAATACGGGAAAATATAAAACAAGTTAGTTTACTTAGTATGGAGGTGCAATACTAAGACTATTTTATAGTTATTAAATAGCAGCACGGTTTTTGAACATCTCGAGAGGGAGTAAATAAGCTCCATTTTTTTGGTATTGTATTGGCGTGACGTCGATGTTGACTGAAATAAGAATGAATGTAAAATAAATCTTAACCACAGAGTGTAGAGTAAAATATTTAACTATTGCTAATATCGAAAATAAAATAATTTAATCAAATTTTTTAATCGAAAAATACTGATTGGTCACTTACTATTAATTGCTTTAGAGAAAAAAATGATAAATTTTATCACAAAACAAATATGTATGTATGTGTCTGTATACTATATATATGTACGTACGTTGGTAAAGGGTATATAAGATTCGGCACAGCCGAATATATCAATCTTACTTGTTTGAATTATGCTGGTTTTTAAGTAAATAAGTGATATGAACCATGTCCCAAAAATAATAAAAATGTATTTATGTATTCTCTAATTTTTGGTATATCTTAAGAACTGGGGCATTCGATATCGAACGAAATTTCCACATATTTTCTGTTGGAATTTCGATTGATATCAAATGCAGCAATTTGACTACTGTTTTATGATTTTTTTTATGCTATCTACATATACTATGTTTATACTGTTCTTATTTGCAAATAGAAGTATATAGGTTCATTTCTTTACTTTTTGGGTAAAGTTCGGTAAAATGAGAGGAAACTATAATTTCGCTCAATAATACACAAAAATACGGGAACGCGAAAAACCAACATTTTAACACGAAAATAAATGTCAATGCATGTATGCATATACATACGTATGCACATAGCTAAACACATACTTTTGTACATACACACGCACGTATTTACTTACATGATTCAGCATACTTATATATGTAGGTTGTTTATCTTAATTTCATATAAAAACTTATAAAACATTCATTGTTCACCACTAGTTTCTAAAAATTTGTTCATACATTTGTTTAGTTTTTAGGTAAATGTAATTTCTCTTTGTAATTGTTTATTTTTCAAACAGCTGATTGATTTTGTGTTTGCCCAAACTAGCACGAAGAAAAAGTACGGGCTGTTTCATACAAGAAGAAGAAGAGAATTACTCTCACAAAACCTCTCTCATTTACCCAATTTTCGAGTACTGGAACGCTTTTCGTGCAAATTGTATTTATTTTTCTGTATACATATGTACATCGCATCACCAGCAATAAGTAAATGTTTTCGTGAATTGAAGTTTAGACGCGAATAACGTTTAAAGTGACAAAATAATAATTTTTCAGGAGAGCTAAAAATCGTATTTTGAAACAAGATTGTTTTTTTTTGTTTAAATTTGTTTTAGCTTATCGAAAATAATGATAACTAGCATTAGCTTTTCTTTTTGTATCTCTGCTGCATTTATCAATTATTTTCGACTATTTCGTTTGCATGATTTTATTAGTTACTTACAAAGTTTGAGTTCTAGTTGAACCTTCGTAGTGAACAGACGTCATAGCGGATTTTTTTACATACATACGAAACAAAAATAAAAAAACAACAAAATCAAAAATCATAAAAAAAATATTCGTAACAAATATTCACATTGATAAATAAGCTTATTAACCTTACTAATATTTTTTACATACCAAGAGACAACAAAAACAAAACAACCGCAAGCAAACACAAACAAAGTACCCTTGGGAAATACTCTATATGAGTACCTCAAAGGAAAAAAATTGTGAAGTGAGTTCTAACGGCAGAAATGCCTATTTTACTGTGAGTTCTGAAACTCTTAATGAAAACATTAAAAACACAAAATTAAATGATAGCCTTTTTCTAACGGAAAATCCACTTTTTCGTCAGCGATCAACTTCGCTTTCTCCAATGCCAACTAGTGAATCGTTAACATTACAATTGCGTAGTACTTCTTCATTTAGGTCAGCGATATCATCCGCTTCGGGCTCGCGTTCAACACTTAACCAAGTTATCAACACAGATAACAGTAGTTCAAAATTAAAGGTACAAGTAGGAATGGACAGATATATAACTGTTTTAAAGAGCGGGCGAAGCCCAAATTCTACTAAAATTGGATCTGCCCCAAAAATGTCTAGGGATAACAGCGCATCTTCTGTCAATCGTCAAAATCGTTTTTCATTATTGCAAGACAAAAACGACAAGTCCGCTGCATAATCGCAAAAGTCTTTTAAGCCACCACCTATTTATCTGAGAGAAAAAAAATTCTAACGCGCTTCTAAAAAAACTACTGTCGATCATTGGTGAAAATACTTTTCACATCATTCCAATTAAACGAGGTAATATTGATGAAACTAAAATCGAAATATATGATGAAAAATATTTCCGAAAAATTGTTAGTGAGTTTGCAAATAAATAAAACAAATTTTTACACTTACCAACTTAAGAGTGCTAAAGGCCTCAAGATAGTATTAAGGCGCATAGATTCATATGTTGAGCCCGAAGAAGTAAAATATGCACTTATCGAACAAGGATTTAAGGTAAAAAATGTTACCAATATAATCAATAGAGAGAAGATTCCCCAGCCTCTATTTCGTGTTGAACTGGAGCCGAATGATATACAGTTAAAAAAAAACGAGACGCACCCAATTTATAGTCTAAAATACCTCTTATACCGAAATATTACAGTTTAAGAGCCACGTAAGTGTTCAGGTCCCGTACAGTGCCATAATTGCCAAGAATATGGCCACACAAAAACTTACTGCAAATTACCTACAGTTTGTGTTATTTGCGGTGAATTGCATGGTACTGCTAGCTGTACTAAGCCAAAAGATCAAGCAGAAAAAAATGCAGTAATTGTGGAGGTAATCACACCGCTAACTACAGAGGATGCCCTGTATATTCTTTCGTTAAACAGGCTATGGGTCAAAAACCAAAATTAGCTCCAGTTCAATCAGCAAATGCTTACTCTGCCACTCTTCCTCAAACTAGCCAACTAGTTACTTCACGTGTATCGTATGCCGATGCTGCTAAGACTAGTTCTATTCCCACACAAAATGTTCCAACGCCAAGTAATTCAACGAAAGCAAACTCTAGCTTTAACTTTAGTCGTCTTGAAGCTACTATTGAGAATCTGGTGCTAACTATAAATAATTTTACAACAAATATGACTACCATGATGCAAGAAATGCTGAAAATGCAGAATACTCTGCTTCAAGCATTAGTTAACAAGCCATGAACACGTTAAAACTATGTTTCTGGAACACAAACGGCATTCGCCAACATAAAAATGAACTTGAGCACTTCCTCACCAAAAAATATATTGATATAATGTTGGTCTCTGAGACTCACTTGACTTCGAGAAGCTGCTTTAAAATAAATGGTTACACTCTA
Organism: Tachina lurida; assembly: GCA_944452675.1. Lineage (NCBI taxonomy): Eukaryota > Metazoa > Arthropoda > Insecta > Diptera > Tachinidae > Tachina > Tachina lurida. Next base: position 102,989,687 of record OX101753.1, on the reverse strand, counting down.
TATGATTCAAAAGACCCGAGAGGGAGAACATGCGGTGGATCAGCAATTCTAATTAAGTCAAGACTCAAGCACTATATCCTTGAGAACGTTAGTGAAGAATATATGCAAGCTACGAATATTTTCGTAGAAAATTTTTGTACGAATTTCGTGATATCATCAATTTACTCACCTCCCAGATTTTCAGTTACCGAAGATCAGTATGAGAAGTTCTACAAAACGCTTGGATTTTGTTTTGTGGCAGCTGGTGGCTACAATGCAAAACATACGTACTGGGGCTCGCGTCTTGTTACACCTAGAGGTAGAGAGTTGTTTAATACAATTTCAAAAATTGGCTTAGATGTCATTTCGAGTGGGGAGCCTACTGACGGAAGAAAAATTCCAGATGTTATAGATTTTGGCGTCACGAAAAATATCCATAGAGACTTAATTCACGTAGAGGGCTCTCTAGATCTGTCTTTCGATCACTCTCCCACAATAGTTACAATTTTCAACCCATTAAGGAGTGATTTAACTAACTCATATATGAAAAGGATTAATAGGGTCAACTGGCTAGGATTCAAAAAATATATTAGTAGTCACTGCGTAGAAAACATTCAGCTAAGATCACCTGATGATATTGAATTTAATATTGCCAATCTTAACGAAAATATTAAACAGGCTGCTGAACATGCCACTACATCCTATCCGCAGACTGGCTTTAATAGAATTTATTCTACGGAAATTGAACGTCTAGTATGTGAAAAAAGGAGAGCTAGAAGAGAATGGCAACAACACAGATCACCCCTAAACAAAATCAGACTTAAAGAATGTACTAAACGACTCAAAGAGCTGCTATCGTCGGAAAAGACTGCATTACTGGAAAAGTATTTAGAAGGTATTGATGTAACGTCAACATCTAATTACTCTTTATGGCCCGCTACTAGAAATCTTAAAAGACCCGTTGATCTTAAATCACCACTGCGTACTTCGACCGGAGGCTGGGCAAGAAGCGATAGTGAGAAATGTAACTTATTTTCTGAGCATTTAAAATCTGTATTCACTCCCAATTCATGAACCGGTGCTGCCGATTTACCGAGTGTAGTATCTCTACCCCCTCGTCCCTTAAGGTTTAAAATGCGTGAACTACCAAAAATAATTGCTGAACTCGACCGAAGAAAGCTCCAGGTATTGATGGCTTTAGTAACAAGATGCTGATGAATTTGCCTCATATTGCAATAAGAATCTTGCTATTTATTTTTAATGCCATTTTACGAATGCAGTATTTTCCACACACCTGGAAACTTGCCAAGATTAAAATGACTCCGAAGCCAGGCAAAGATCTTACCAAGGCTGAGTCATGTAGGCCTATAAGCTTACTTTCAAGAGTTTCAAAGCTTTTCGAAAAGCTGCTCATGACTAAATTGTCCACAATTTTAGCTGATAGTGTGTGCATCCCGGACTATTAATTTGGCTTTAGAAGTCAGCATAGCACTATTGAGCAAACGCATAGATTAGTCCAAGTTGTAAGAAGAACATTTGAGGAAAAGAAGTATTGTTCTGCTCTCTTTATTGATGTTTGTCAGGCATTTGATAAAGTATGGCACGAAGGCCTAGTTTTAAAATTGAAGACATACCTACCAGTAAACATACAAAAGCTTTGGAAAGTTATATTATTGATAGGAAGTCCACTGTTGTGGAAGGAGAGTTCACAAGTGTGCCCGAATCTATATCTTCCGGTGTGCCGATGATACAGCCTGCACACATTACCCAGCTTGAAATATGGTTGAATTTATGGAGAATAAAAGTAAATGAACAAAAGTGTGTTCACATAACGTTATCCTAAGAAAAGATACTTGTTCCCCCATTCGAATCAACAATCAAAATATTCCCCAACATTCTCAAGTGAAATTCTTTGGAATACACCTTGATCGAAGGCTTACATGGAAATATCATATTGACTCTAAGTTAACAAAAATGAAACTTAAATTAACTCAAATATATTGGTTAATTGGCAGAAATTCAACACTCAGCCTAGACTGTAAACTTTTGATATACAAGTCGCTTTTGAAGCCAATATGGTGCTATGGAATTCAGCTATGGGGCACTGCTTCAGCTTCAAATATTAAGAAAATCCAACGAAGGCAAAACAAGATTTTACGTTTGATAACATCGGCTCCATGGTACATTAAAAATTCAAATATACATCGTGATTTAAATATGCCACTAGTGACTGAAGAAATTGCAAAATACGCAGGCAAATATTTTAACTAAACTTGAGTCACATCCTAATCCGCTTGCCCGTAATATTTGGAACTTTACTGGACACATCCGCCTAAAAAAGAGGGACACAAGGGCTCTTATACTCAACACTTCAGATGGGACTGCTTGAAAATACTTCTTTTTTTTCCTTTTTTATTAGCACTACTTATGCATAATTTATAACTATCACTAAGCTTATGTCCGATACTGGTCGGACCTAATAATTATATTTAGATTTAAGATTTAATTACTTATTGTTAGTTCATTTTTGAAGATACAATAAATAAATATATATATGAAAAAAGAACTTACAAAGATTTGCACTGACTGACCGATTTGTAATTGTATTTTGACGGCGATAAGATGCATAATTTTGAATGGTTCTATATTTGAACAACAAGAGATTTATGTTAATGGTAATCTGTAAGAAACTGGTTTTTTAAAAACGTTATTCGCGGCTGTGCTTCAATTAGTAAGTTACAATTTTTAATTGCAAATAACACGTGCGTATAAACGTAGTATATGAGTTCTCATAAAATTAATGTTTTTGAACTTCTTATACATGAGAAATTCTTGTGGTTTGTTTTAAATAAAAATAACTTAATAAATGTGCTTGTTTCTTTATTTTTCTTGATTTTGAAGTTGCCTCTTTTTCCCTTGTAATCCCCTTTTTGTGCCACTTTTTTTTTAAATCCCCTTTTTGTGCCCCTTTTTGAAATTTTTGAATGGTAACGCTGTAGACGATAAGTATGTTCTGAGATAATCTTCGTATTTAAAAAATATTGGAGGTCGGTTACACATTTGACTTCGATAGGTTCGCCCTAGTTAGAGCCCTGCGAATAAATTTTATAAAAATTTGCCCTTTGTATGGGAGCCCCCTTAAGGAGAGGAGTTTGGCGGTCAATGTGTTTAAAAAAGATATTGGACAGAGAAAATGAATGGGTGCTGGTCATACATTTGACCGTTGTAGCGGTGACCCCGGGAAAGCTTTATGATTTTTTGTAATTTTTTTTGCTTTTACCCTTAACTTTGAGCACGAAGCGGAGACCTGTGCCCCTATCTGACAGCCACTATTTTTTGGCTCAAATATTGTTTTTCGAAACCTCACGAAATGAGGTTTTCTTGCAAGTCGAAATCGAAAAATCTTTAACTACCCCATACCTAATGTACATATTCAAAGGTACTTTTGCTAAAATATTATTAGTGATGCTTTTATATGATAAGCATGATGATTATGCTGAAAAATTTGATGCTGATTAGCATGGATATTAATAGAACAATGGTATTTAAGGTGTGTTCTTAATAGGGCGTATTAATACAATTTTGACATACACTAATTCACGGATAAATGCGTTAATGGAAAATGCCTAAAGCCCAACGCTCTTAGTACAGAAACTTTTAAAAAAAATCTCAATTAAATGCGTTACTGGCGCATTTTAAAGAACTATCGCTAAATTTAAAAATGAACATAGTTTAAAAAATTATATACAATAAGAGATCATCGTTTTATTCAATATATTTATTATTAAAATAGTTTGATTAAAAAAATAAAAGTAACATAGAAAAATAAAGATCTAGAAAAGTTTCTAACAAAACATAAAAGCATTTCAACAAAAAGTATTAAAAACAAAATACAAAAACAATTCAACAAAAAAGAATAATAAGTTGCAGTTAATATCTATCTATACATGTTTAAACTCACCGACTTCAAAACATTCAGTACAGAGTAAACTTCCAATATATCGTCACTTTCTTCTTTTTCATTAGACGAAAGCACTTGGTCCTGAATGATATCAGTCATTATTTCTTCATCGGTAAGCTGCCCGAAGCAGTGTAAATCATCATCAAAGCTTACAACATTTTGATATTCTTCTGAATATTCATAAGTCTCTGGTTCTTGTACTATTTCAATTAATTCCTCTTCTAACTCGTTTCGATTTTCAGAATTTTTATTAAACTTGCATTAAAAATACGACTCGTAATAAAGGATAAAATAACGAAAATAGCGTAAAAACATAAATTTTTCAAACAATTTTGAATACAACTTGGTTTTACTAGCCACCAAGGCCGCTTATGAGTTGCACCTTTGTCTATAAATAAGACTACGCTGCGATTTTTGAGAGTTATCTCTTCATTCAGTTCTTGTTGAACCTTCATAGTGAACAGACGTCTATAAACATACTAAACAACAACAAAATATTCTTAGTACATAATATTCGTAGCGCATATTGATTTTGATAATAAGGCTTTACTAATATTTTTTACATATCGAGAGGTAAAAAAAACAAACCAAAAACCGCAAAGCAAAAATTCTGTTGTGAGTTCTAACGGCAGAAATGCCTATTTCAGTGTGAGTTCTGAAACTATTAACGAAAACCATAATAATAAAAATCTGATGATAATATGTTTCTAATGGCAAAGCCACTTTTTCGTCAGCGATCAACTTCGCTTTGTTATGCCAACTAGTGATTCGTTAACATTACCATTGCCTAGTACTTCTTCATTTAGGTCAGAGATATCATCCGCTCCGGACTCGTGTTCATCACTTAACCAAGTTATCACTAATGACAACAGTAGCTTAAAACCCAAGGTCTGAGTCGGAATCAATAGATATGTAACTCTAATAAAGCGTAGGCGAATCCCAAATTCTTCAAAAACCATCTATTAATCATCAACATCGTTTTTCAGTATTGCTATTGTTTTTCAGAGTGCTAAAGGCCTACTGATAATATTGAAGGGCATATATTAATTTTTTGTTGAAGTAAAATGTGGACTCATCGACCAAGGATTTATGGTAAAAAATGTTACTAATATAAAAAACAGAGAAAAGGTCCTCCAACCCCTATTTCAGGTTAAACTGGAGCCGAATGACATACAATTAAAAAAAATAATTAAACCCATCCAATTTATAGCGTAAGGCTTCTATTAACCAGAAAAATCACAGTTGAAGAGCCACATAAGCGTTCAGGTCCGGTACAATGCTACAATTGCTAAAAATACGGCCACACACAAACTTACTGCAACTTACCTACCGTTTGTGTTATCTGCGGTGAATTGCATGGTACTGCTAGTTGTACTAAATTAAAATATCAAGCAGAAAAAAATTTAGTAATTGTGGAGGTAATCACACCACTAACTACAGAGGTCGTCCTGTATATTCTTTCATTAAATAGACTATGACACAAAAACCTAAATTACATCCAGCTCAATCAGCAAATGCTTACCGGCACTTGTCCTCAAAAGAGCCAACAAATTACATCACGTGTTTCGTGCTGATGCTATTAAGACAAATTCTATTCCCATAGAAATAATTCAACGTATGCAAACACAAACTATAAACAACTTTACAACCAATATGACTAGCATGATGCAAGAAATGCTGCGAATGCAGAATACACTGATTCAAACATTACTTAACAAGCCATGAATGCGTTAAAAAAATATTTGTGGAACGCAAATCAGTCAAAAGAAAACTTGTTGTCCAATTTATACTTCAATTGATAACGTATTCGGCAGAAGTTTATAGTAAAATTGATTCGCAGTCGCTACATAAGGTGCAAGTTGTTTTTAATAATGCAACCCGCTATGTTTATGACATAAGACGTTACAGCAGAATTTCTTCATGGCAGAAGATGATTCTGGGCTGTGATTTGGTGGGTTATTTACGCATAAGAAATTTGTTATTTTTGCATGGGGAGTTCTCGTTGTACCTTCATAGTGAACAGACGTAATAGCGGAATTTTTCTTATATACAAACTAAACAAAAAAAAAAATCATACAAAAAATATTCGTAGTACATATTAACTTTGATAAATAAGCTTTTGTTTTTTGCTTTGATAATATTTTTACATATAGAAATAACAAAAACAAAAAAAAACCGTAAACAAAAAAACATACAAAGTACCCTTGAGGAATACTCTTTATGAGTACCACAAAGGAAAAAAATAGTGAAGTGAGTTCTAACGGCAGAAATGCCTATTTTACAGTGAGTTTTGATGCTCATAATGATAACAATAAAAATAAAAAATCTGATAATAGACTTGCTGTGAGTTCTGAGCTCTTAATAAAAATCAAAAATCTGATAGACTTTTTCTAACGGCAAAACCACAGTTTCGTCAGCGATCAACTTCGCTTTGTCCAATGCCAACTAGTGAATCGTTGACATTATTGCCTAGTACTTCTACATTTAACTCAGCGATATCATCCGCTTCGAACTCGTGATCATCACTTAAACAAGTTGTCAGTGAAGATAACAGTAGTTCAAAACCAAAGGTACAAGTAGGAATGGACAGATATATAACTATGTGAAAGCGCGGGCGAAGCCCAAATTCTACTAAAATTGGATCCGCCTCAAAGATGTCTATCAATCGTCAAAATCGTTTTTCATTATTGCAAGACAAAAACGACAAGCCAGCTGCATCAACGCAAATGTCTTTTAAGCCACCACCTATTTATTTGAGAGAAAAAAAGTCTAACGTGCTTCTAAAAAATCTACTGTCGACCATTGGTGAAAATACTTTTCACATCATTCCAATTAAACGAGGTAATATTGATGAAACTAAAATCCAAATATATGATGAAAAAGATTTCCGAAAAATTGTTAGTGCGTTTGAAAAAAATAAAACAAATTTTTACACATATCAACTTAAGAGTGCTAAAGGCCTACAAATAGTATAAAAGGGCATAGATTCATATGTTGAGCCCGAAGAAGTAAAATATGCACTTATCGAACAAGGATTTAAGGTAAAAAATTTTACCAATATAATCAATAGAGAGAAGATTCCCCAGCCTCTATTTCGTGTTGAACTGGAGCCGAATGATATACAGTTTAAAAAAAAAACGAGACGCACCCAATTTATAGTCTAAGATACCTTTTATACCGAAAAATTACAGTTGAAGAGCCACGTAAGCGTTAAGGTCCCGTACAGTGCCATAATTGCCAAGAATATGTCCACACAAAAACTTACTGCAAATTACCTACAGTTTGTGTTATCTGCGGTGACTTGCATGGTACTGCTAACTGTACCAAGCCAAAAGTACAAGCAGAAAAAATGCAGTAATTGTGGAGGTAATCACACCGCTAACTACAGAGGATGCCCTGTATATTCTTTCGTTAAACAGGCTATGGGTCAAAAACCAAAATTAGCTCCAGTTCAATCAGCAAATGCTTACTCCGACACTCTTTCTCAAACTGCTGCTAAGACTAGTTCTATTCTCAAACAAAATGTTCCACCGCCAAGTAATTCAACGAATGCAAACTCTAGCTTTAACTTTAGTCGTCTTGAAGCTACTATTGAGAATCTGGTGCTAACTATAAACAACTTTACAACAAATATGGCTAGCATGATGCAAGAAATGCTGAGAATGCAGAATACTCTGCTTCAAGTAGACTTGTGCCATTTAGTTCATTTCAGTGACCGGTCATTTTAGTTCATTATTTATAAATGAACTAGTTCGTTCATTTAGTTCAATCGGTCTTTTTAGTTCAATGAATTAGTTAGGTCTTTTTAGTTCAATGATTTTACATCTAAAATTCTACATGCATATGTATGTTTGTGTGGTCTTTGGAAAAATTTAAAACACAGACTCTGTGATTAAAAAACTACGAAAACTAATTAATTAATAATAAATTTGTTTTATAATGAGTTTATAAAACATATTTAGTGTGAAAACCTTTAAATATTTTAAAATTTAAAATATTTTTAAGTGTTTACTTGTGTTTTCTTGTTTATTGCATTTGTGGTAGTAGCCATCGATAAAAAGAACTAAATATACATGCATACATACATACATATGGATGAGTATAGAAGCAAAGCACACAAACAGTAAAAAAGTAAAGCAAAACGTTGAAAACATTTAGTTCATATCCAATGTGTTAGTTCATTTTGTGTCTTAGTTCTTAGTTCAAAAATTGAACTAGATCAAAAATTGAACTAGTGATCGTAAAACAATTGAACTAGTTCACATAGTTCAAAGTACTGAATCGTTCATTTGAACTAGTTCGTTCATGAACTACACAAGACTAGCTTCAAGCATTAGTCAACAAACCATGAACACGTTAAAACTATGTTTCTGGAACGCAAACGGCATTCGCCAACATAAAAATGAACTTGACCACTTCCTCACGGAAAAAAATATTGATATAATGTTGGTCTCTGAGACTCACTTGACTTCGAGAAGCTGTTTAAAATAAATGGTTACACTCTATATGATTCAAAGGACCCGAGAGGGAGAGCATGCGGTGGATCAGCAATTCTAATTAAGTCAAGACTCAAGCACTATATCCTTGAGAACGTTAGTGAAGAATATGTGCGAATTTCGTGATATCTTCAATTTACTCACTTCCCAGATTTTCAGTTACCGAAGATCAGTATGAGAAGTTCTACAAATCGCTTGGATCTTGTTTCGTGGCAGCTGGTGACTACAATGCAAAACATACGTACTGGGGCTCGCGTCTTGTTACACCTAGAGGTAGAGCGTTGTTTAATACAATTTCAAAAATGGGCTTAGATGTCATTTCGAGTGGGGAGCCTACTTATTGGCCTACTGACGTAAGAAAAATTCCAGATGTTATAGATTTTGGCGTCACGAAAAATATCCATAGGGACTTAATTCACGTAGAGGGCTCTCTAGATCTGTCCTCCGATCACTCTCCCACAATAGTTACAATTTTCAACCCACTAAGTAGTGATTTAACTAACTCATATGCGAAAACGATTAATAGGGTCAACTGGCTAGGATTCAAAAAATATATTAGTAGTCACTGCGTAGAAAACATTCAGCTTAGATCACCTGATGATATTGAATTTAATATTGCCAAACTTAACGAATATATTAAACAGGCTGCTGAACATGCCACTACTTCCTATCCGCAGACTGGATTTAATAGAATTTATTCTACGGAAATTGAACGTCTTGTATGTGAAAAAAGGAGAGCTAGAAGAGAATGGCAACAACACCGATCACCCCTAAATAAAATCAGACTTAAAGAATGTACTAAACGACTCAAAGAGCTGCTATCGTCGGAAAAGACTGCATTACTGGAAAAGTATTTAGAAGGTCTTGATGTAACATCAACATCTAATTACTCTTTATGGCGCGCTACTAGAAATCTTAAAAGACCCGTTTATCTCAAATCACCACTGCGTACTTCGACCGCAGGCTGGGCAAGAAGCGATAGTGAGAAAGGTAACTTATTTTCTGAGCATTTAAAATCTGTATTCACTCCCAATTCATGTACGGGTGCTGCCGGATTACCGAGTGTAGTATCTCTACCCCCTCGTCCCTTAAGGTTTAAGATGCGTGAACTACAAAAAATAGTTGCTGAACTCGACCCGAAGAAAGCTCCAGGTATTGATGGCAATAGTAACAAGATGCTGATGAACTTGCCTCATATTGCAACAAGAATCTTGCTATTTATTTTTAATGCAATTTTACGAATGCAGTATTTTCCACATAACTGGAAACTTGCCAAGATTAAAATGATTCCAAAGCCAGACAAAGATCTTACCAAGGCTGAGTCATATAGGCCTATAAGCTTACTATCAACAATTTCAAAGCTTTTCGAAAAGCTGCTCATGACAAAATTGTCCACAATTTTAGCTGATAGTGGGTGCATCCCGGACCATCAATTTGGCTTTAGAAGTCAGCATAGCACTATTGAGCAAACGCATAGATTGGTTCAAGTTGTAAGGAGGACATTTGAAGAAAAAAAGTATTGTTCTGCCCTTTTTATTGATGTTTCTCAGGCATTTGATAAGGTATGGCACGAGGGCCTAGTTTTAAAATTGAAGACATACCTACCAATAAACATACAAAAGCTTTGGAAAGTTATATTATTGATAGGAAGTCCACTGTTGTGGAAGGAGAGTTCACAAGTGTGCCCGAATCTATATCTTCCGGTGTGCCACAGGGAAGTATTCTGGGACCAGTTTTGTATTTAATATATACTTGTGATATGCCTGTGAGCAACAACATCCACACTTCTACGTTTGCCGATGATACAGCCTGTTTGAGTATTCACAAAAACCCTGATTAAGCATCCCGCAACTTCCAAGCACACATTACCCAGCTTGAAATATGGTTGAATTTATGGAGAATAAAAGTAAATGAACAAAAGTGTGTTCATATAACGTTATCATAAGAAAAGACACTTGTTCCCCCATTCGAATCAACAATCAAAATATTCCTCAACATTCTCAAGTGAAATACCTTGGAATACACCTTGATCGAAGGCTTACATGGAAATATCATATTGACTCTAAGTTAACCCAAATGAAACTTAAATTAACTCAAATATATTGGTTAATTGGCAGAAATTCAACACTCAGCCTAGACTGTAAACTTTTGATATACAAGTCGCTTTTGAAGCCAATATGGTGCTATGGAATTCAGCTATGGGGCACTGCTTCAGCTTCAAATATTGAGAAAATTCAACGAAGGCAAAACAAAATTTTACGTTTGATAACATCTGATCCATGGTACATTAAAAATTCAAATATTCATCGTGATTTAAATATGCCACTAGTGAGTGAAGAAATTGAAAAATACGCAGGCAAATACTTAACAAAACTCGAGTCACATCCTAATCCGCTTGCCCGTAATATTTTGAGCTTTACTGGACACATCCACTTAAAAAAGAGGGACACAAGGGCTCTTATACTCAACACTCCAGATGGGACTGCTTAATACTTCTTATTTTTTTCCTTTTTGATTATCATTACTTATGTATTATTTATAACTATCACTAAGTTTATGTCCGATACTGGTCGGGCCTAATAATTATATTTAGATTTAAAATTTGATTACTTATTGTTAGTTCATTTTTGAAGATACAATTAATAAATATATATATGAAAAAAAAAAATTTTTTTTGCATGGTATTTTATACAGAAAGACTCCATTCTACTTATACGAAAAACTTAATTTTGGAACTTCAAACCGCTGTATGACACTTTTGACACCGATATATTTGCACCTTAACACGTCAAGATTTTTTTTCGTTAACGCTATTAAATTGTGGAATGCTCTTCCAGCAAGTTTAAAGATCATACATAGCAAGTATAGTTTTGCTAAAGCTCTTTTCAACTTTTTTTTAAATATTACTTAGCAGCCCCTCTCAAAGACTATTTATTAAAATTGATGTAACTCTTCATTTATTTTATCTTTTATACATACTCACAAATTACTGTTTTTACATTTTTATATATATGGTATTCGGAATTACAAAAATCCATTCATATAATTAAAAACGTCTTATAACATTGTGTAATAAATGTAATGATGTTTAAAAATTTTTCTTTATAGAGGTTTGTTATATCAAACTTATTTTTATTTATTTATTTTCAAAATAAAAAATTAATTCCTGAGCTCAGCTAGGAGCTCTAGGAGTGTTGATTAATAATTAATTTTAAAATAAAAAATACATTGTCTTATATACTAGTTATGAGAATAAAGCTTAACCTATCTTAACATAAGAGGGAAAAGAAAAGGTATATGCTTAATAAGCAAATTGTTCCTTTTAGTTTCCCACGGTAGGCGTGCGGCGTGTGTCTCATAAGAAATTTGGAAAACATGGATTTTGTATTGTTTATATTTATTATATAAACACATGTGGTTATTAATTATGATTCATTCAAATGCATTATGATGCGGCCTTCGATCAGACTGGTGAGTGTCAAATAACATTTGTACAAAATACATATTTACGTTGCAGTCTGTCTAATGCATTTGCATGAGTGTCAAATGTCCAGCGCAAAAATAATTTCAATGCCATTGGATGTTATGTATATTGCGGTCAAGTTGACTTTAAATGTTTACTACGCAATGTTAGTCGTAGTGATAGTTAGAACACGCTACACCTCCACCTTTTATAAGAATGTTCATATAACGTTAGTTTTATGGACATTCTTTTACAGATAAAAAGTATTTTTGAAGTATAATTAAAAATTAAAATTTTATTGTAAAATATTAGGTTTTATTAGTAGCGCGCATACTGTTTTAATTATTTAATATTATATAACTTAAGTCTATTCCTATGAACTATTTGTGTTTTATTTGTTTTCTTATCAAATATAGTTACATTATTTCTTATATCTATGTTTTGAATTTCGTATGGTCCTTTATAGTTTGGATCTATTTTGTGACCTGATTCATTTTTAAGTAAAACTAAATCTCCTATAGTTAAATTACAACCTATAATGTTTCTATCATAATCTTCTTTTTGTCTAATTTTATTCTTATCTAGTAATTGTTGGGTCCTCTTATAAGCTACTTCTAACCTAAACTTTGCTTCTTTAGCGTAATTATCTATATTATATAATGGAGTTATTCTATCTACTTCCGTAAATTGCTTGAAGGTATTGGGTAGTTTTGCAAACACCAATTCATAGGGACAATAATTATGTACAGTTGATGGCGTTGTATTGAAACAATACGTGAAATATCTTAGCCATTCATCCCAATCGTTTTTGTCTACTGATATGTAGGAACGTACATATTCGTTAAAAGTTCTATGACTTCTTTCAATTGTACCTAAGGTTTGGTGATGGTGTGCAGTGGAAGTTAGTTTTTCAATTTTAAGGAGATTGCATAACTCTGTTAATATAGAATTTTTATATTCAGTACCCATGTCCGAGATGAACGTCTTCATTGGACCATAGGTAAGTATAAAATTTTCCAACATTGCTTTGGCAATTGTTTTTGCGGCTTTGTCAGGTATTGGTATGGTTATTAAATATTTAGTTAAATCACATATTATTGTGATTGCATATTCATTTCCGTAAATTGATTTTGGAAATGGACCTATTGTATCTACATACACCGTGTCGAATGGTTTTGTTGGTGTTTCTGTAATGGTCATTGGACTTTTCAAATGTTTGGTTGTTTTCGATGTTTGACATTTATGACATGATTTTACATAATTAGATATGTCTTTTGACATATTTTTCCAGTAGTAATATCTTTTAATTTTTTGTATTGTTCTAAAGATACCGCAATGTCCTCCTTCTATTGGATCATCGTGATATTTCAGCATGATTTCGAGAATTGTCTTGGCATTCTTACTATTAATTTGGGTCACCTCATTTAGTAGCGCTACTTTAATTTTCTTTAATATTTTATTGCCCATATTTTTAAATTCATTTAAAGAGATAAATTCGAAAATTTTCTCACTAGGTGCCACTTGTATTTTATATATATTATGTTTACCGGCCACATATTCGAGCCTAGGGAAAAATTGTCCTAAGTCAAAGTTCCCATTAGTAAACAAATCATTAATTGGTATATATGTTACTATGGATTTTCCTCGTTTGATATAACATCTTCCGGGGGAAATCTTTAGTTTGTAATATTTTCTGACGTCAGTGTTTGTTAAAGGTTCATATATACTGGGCTTATTATAATAATTATCATTATTAATTTCATGCTGTTTATTGTTTTCTTTATTTGTCATCGATCTTGTCGTGATTCTTAATATAGAACAAATTTTATTATTCATGTCTTTAAATTCATTTATTGTAATGCGTGACAGAGCATCAGCAACATAGTTATCTTTTCCCCTAAGGTATTCAACCGTAAAATCATATTCTTCTAAATCGAGTCTCATTCTTGTTAGTTTCGAGGTTGGATTTTTCATTGAAAACAAATAAGAAATTGGTCTGTGATCTGTGCGGACAAGAAAATGTTTCCCATATATGTATGGTCTGAAATGTGATATGGCCCAATGTATGGCCGTTAGCTCTTGTTCTATTGTTGATTTGTTGCTCTCACCCTTAGTAAATGTTTTTGATGCATAAGCTATTGGAAGGTGTCTACCCTCATATTCTTGGGTTAAAACTGCCCCACAAGCGTATTTGCTTGCATCTGTTGTAATGCAAAATTCTTTAGTGAAATCTGGGCATTGCAGTAAAGAAGGGCTCATTAGTGCCCTTTGGTGTATTTTTCTTTGATAATTTTGTTAGATGTCGAGAGTATTCAGAAAAATTTTTAATGAATCTACGGTAATAGTTACAAAACGCTACGAATCTTTTGGCACTGTCTGCGTCTGTTGGTGTAGGATAATTTTCAACTATTGAATATTTATTATCATCTGGTAGTATTCCCTTGTCTGTGCATTTGTGACCAAGGTAAGTTACTTCTTTCCTGAAAAATGAGCATTTTTCTGGGTGAAGTTTTAAATTGTGTTTGCGACATAGATTAAAAACATTTTTTAAATTTGCTAGCATATGTTTTTCTGAACATCCAAGAACAACTAAGTCGTCCATATAAAGAAAAGCTTGATCTGGATTCAATCCACTAAAGGCAAGTGTCATCATTCTTTGGAATGAATTAGGAGCTATTTTTAAACCGTATGGTAATCGTGTAAATCTATATGATCCATTATTGGTTGAAAATGACGTTAAGTCTCTCGAGTTTTTATCTAAGCTAATTTCGTGGAATCCTGACATTAAATCTAAGCAAGAGAAATATTTTGCTCTGCCCAGTTGGTCTAGAATGTCATCTATTCTAGGTAATGGGAATTTGTCTGCTATTAATTTCTTATTTATTTGTCTGTAATCTATAACCAATCTCCATCTTTTGTTTTGCGAATTAGGCAATGATTTCTTTGGTACTAATAGTATTGGGCTATTGTATTCTGATTGTGATGGCTCGATTATATTGTCGTCTATGAGCTTTTTTACTTGTTTATCAATTTCTTCTTTATGTGAATGTGGAATTCTATAATTTTTGATGTATACAGGTTGTATATCTTTTACTGTCAACTTTTGTTCATAGAAATTATTAGTAGTTATTGATTCTGTTTCTAAACCGAAAATATCGCAGTATGAGGTGCATAGCTCTGTTAATGTATTTTTGAATTGCTCCGGAAAATTTTTCTTCAAAACTTTTAAGACTTCCTCATTTCTGTGTGTATTTACTTTAGGATTACTTTTAAATATGCAGTAGTTTGAGATGTTTTCGGTTTTTATTTTGTTTTGTTTAATTTTAGTAATGTTGTCGTTAGTGTTAAGTATTCTGATAAATGCGTTATTTGTTGTTACTAATGTGTTTGCGATAAAAACACCTGGTTCTATTTCTTCATTAGGGATTAATAATTCATTATCTTCGGATACTAGTTTTATTTGTCGTATTACTTCTGATCTTGGTGGTAAAATTATGTCATCACCATTATTTGTGATTGGTATTTCTATTGGATGTGCGATATAAAATGGGCGTAGAATAAGGTAATCTGAATCATTATTGAAATCTAATATGCAATTATATTTTTTAATGAAGTCCATGCCAATGATGCCATCGCATGGTATTGGGAAATTGTTTTTTACTACTTGAAATTTATGAGGTATTAAAAAATTTTTGTGTCTTAAATCGAAAAATATACTACCGATTGACTGTGTTTTACCCTGTCCTATTCCGCTTAATGTTGTTGTTTTATAGGTATTTATTTGATTTATGTTGAAATGTGTTAGTTTTATTAGTGAAATATCTGCTCCTGTGTCTATTAGTAATGTTATTGGGGTGTTAGTGTTGGCTATTTGTAATTGAACGCAGAAACATAAGTTGAGGTTGAGATTGTATACCTTATTATTTATTGAATTGGTCTTAGGGGAACATCTTGGTTTTCCGAATCAAATTCGTTTGATTCTGTTGCTCTAACATAGTTTGTATATCTAGGGTTGTTGTTAGGCCTTCGCCTGTAATTGTTATTGGTATTGTTGCTACTTCTGTTATTATTGCTATTGTTATTATAGCCTCTGTTATTATTATTATTTCCATTTCGTGGGTAATTATTTCTTCCACGAAATCTTGTGTAATTTCCACGGAAATTGTTTCCAGATTTGTACTTTTGTCCATAGTACAAAATAGTATTTTGTTGACCTGTGGCGTCTGTACAACTATTGACAAATTTACTTATAGCATCATTCATGCTATTGAATTGACCTGCCTCCATGATAAGCTTGACTTTATCAATTGTGCAGTTTTTAGTTAATGCCTTTACGGCAGTTTGTGTGGAATATTTTGTGGCCAAGTCGCATGACAGTCCATCTGAAATGTATGCGGTTTCTAATGCCTTGGTTAAATTTTCTATTTCACTGCAATAAACGTTAGCAGTTTTATTGTTTTGCTTTATATTTAGAATTTTTGCCGTTAATACTTCCACAGACTCTCCCTTCACGCTACTTTTTAGTTTGTTTATTATATCTGTTATAGTTGATTCATTGCTAATTAGATTTCTTGCAGTTCCCTTTAATTTTGTTTTTATTAGTGATACTGCCACCGCTTCGTGAGTACTTTTTATTGAATCTATTAGGGACAGGGAGTCAATAAAGGATCGTAAATTTTCTGATTTTCCATCAAAGTCTATAATCAGCTTTGATGCTGTGTTCAAAAAGTCCACTACAGTTTTAGTCATCGTGGATTCAGTTAGAGGCATAGAAATATTAAAAGTTACACTTTCGTGTATTGAATTTGGTAGTTCGATTTGTATCGATTTTTTATCAGCTAATTTTGAAATTCTGCTTGTTAAATCAAGGAAAAATGCGTCTGCTGCTCTTTGGTGAGCTACTGTAAGTCTATTGTAATAAACATTAAATAAAACTCTTATCTCTTCTAATTTTGTAAGAATTTTTTGGATATGATGCACAATTGTTTCACTTTTAATTGGTCTATCAATATTGATACATTTATATGACCGTTCTAAATCTTCTTTTGTAATTCGTGCCTTATTCAAAATATCCTTCCATTCCATTGGTGAAAATTTCAAAAAAAAAAAAATTGTTATAACTTATTAAAGTTATATTTTGTCTAGGTCATTTGCTCTGCTAGAATATTTTTTCTTTAAAATTCTGTGGTGTATCCTATAAATTTTCAAAACAAAGTTAAAAATCGATAATATACAAATAATAATTAGAATTATTTCAATTAATTTTAAATCAATTTTTTCTGGTATTACTTCTACCTCATTTATTACATTTGCATTTGGGTTTTCTAATTTCGATTCTGTTTTACCCATGTTTACGAATTTATATATTTTACGAAATTATTGGTGCATACCATTTTCATTTTCTATACGTTCTGACCACCTGATTGCACGAACTGTCATTTCTTCTACACGAGTATTATTTAAGACATCGTCCTCAGTTGGGACACCTGGCATTCCTATTATTGTCCAAATCTGTGCTAAAATTTCTATTCTTTGTTGTATTGGTAGTTCTTCTTCTTCATAAATTGCTTTTGTTTCCGACTTATTTTCCCTTTCCATTATAAAGGACCTTACAAAATTAATTACAAAACATTAAAAATTTAATTACAAAAGTATTATCTAACTTTAAATTTATTTATATTAATGTATGTATATTGAGGATAAGTAAGAAATATGTAATTATAATATTTTTCTTTTTTTTTTTTTTTTTTTAACTATAATATTTGTCAACGGTGGTTAACGCCTACTGACCTAAGAGTGCGCCGCAATTAGTGCACTTCTTTTTTAGTTTTTAGTGTTTTTTTTTTTTTTATACTTATTTGTTGTTAAATTTTGCTGGCATCTTCAAACTTCCTTGGTTGATTTATATTGCTGTCTTCCCCTTATGGTGGTGGCTTTTTATATTTGTTGGTGGTTATTTAGGTTGTAGTAGGTCATAATTTACCTTAAATTGTAATTGTAATGCTCATGATGCAAAATTTGGTAAACATGCCATAAGCTATGAGTATTGCTGTAGTTGTTGTTGCTCTCTGGTTGCTTTCGCTTCTTTTGATTTATTCTGCCTTTTGGCCAGGCGGACATCTTCCACTGGCAGATCGTTTTTTGGTTGATCTGCCAGGACCCAAAAAAAATTATTTCCGGGTGCTAAATAGCACTCTCAGGAATTGGCAGGATCGCCATGTAATAAATGTAATGATGTTTAAAAATTTTTCTTTATAGAGGTTTGTTATATCAAACTTATTTTTATTTATTTATTTTCAAAATAAAAAATTAATTCCTGACCTCAGATAGGAGCTCTAGGAGTGTTGATTAATAATTAATTTTAAAATAAAAAATACATTGTCTTATATACTAGTTATGAGAATAAAGCTTAACCTATCTTAACATAAGAGGGAAAAGAAAAGGTATATGCTTAATAAGCAAATTGTTCCTTTTAGTTTCCCACGGTAGGCGTGCGGCGTGTGTCTCATAAGAAATTTGGAAAACATGGATTTTGTATTGTTTATATTTATTATATAAACACATGTGGTTATTAATTATGATTCATTCAAATGCATTATGATGCGGCCTTCGATCAGACTGGTGAGTGTCAAATAACATTTGTACAAAATACATATTTACGTTGCAGTCTGTCTAATGCATTTGCATGAGTGTCAAATGTCCAGCGCAAAAATAATTTCAATGCCATTGGATGTTATGTATATTGCGGTCAAGTTGACTTTAAATGTTTACTACGCAATGTTAGTCGTAGTGATAGTTAGAACACGCTACAATTGTCTTAAGTATTGTTATTGAAGTCCAAAAGAATTATATTCTTAATGTTCTTATGGCGAAATAAATAAATAAATAAAAACATTTTCGCCAACACAAAAATGAACTTAAGCACTTCCTCACGGAAAAATATTGATATACTATTGTTCGCCGAGACTCATTTGACTTCGAGAAGCCTTTTTAGGATGAATGCCTACACTATATGTGATACAAAGGACCCTAGAGGATGAGCATGTGGTGGATCAGCAATTCAAGCACTATATTATTAACAACATTTGTACAGAACATCTACAAACAATTGACATTTGCGTCGCCAATTTTGGTAAAAATTTTGTATCATCATCAATTTACTCCCTCCCATGTTCTCAATCACTAAAGATGAATACGAGCATTTTTATCAATCGCTTATACCTTGCTTCGTAGCAGCTGGCGACTACAATGCAAAACATTCATACTGGCGTTCGCGTCTTATAACACCTAGAGGTTGGACGTCATTTCGAGTGGAGAACCCGCTTACTGGCCTACGGACATACAAAAATTCCGGATATTATAGATTTTGGTGTCATGAAAAATATCTCTAGTGATTTAATTCATGTTGACGCTTCTTTAACTCTCTCCTCCGATCACTCACCCACGATCGTTACAGTTTGTAGCCCACTAAGAAGTGACTTACCTCACGCATATGTGAAGATGATCAATCGTGTTAATTAGTTGGGGTTAAAAAAATATCTTAGTACTCACTGCACGAAAAATATTACGCTAAGAACACCCGATGATACTGCATCTAACATTGCCGACCTTAACGAAAAGAATAAGCAGGCTGCTGAACATGCCACTACCTCCTATCCGCAGACTGGGTTTAATAGAATATATTCAACGGATATTGAATGTCTCGTATGTGAAAAAAGAAAAGCCAAAAGGGAATGGCAATAGCACATATCATCTGAACATAAAATAAGACTTAATTAAAGAGTGCACTAAACGGCTACAAGAGTTGCTAGCATCTCTCAAAAGCTATTTGGATGGTCTCGATGTTACAGCATCATCTAATTACTCTTTCTGGCGCGCTGATAGATATCTTAAAAGACCCGTTGATTTTAAATTACCTCTACGCACTTCGACAGGAGGTTGGGCAAGAAGCGATACGTAAAAATTTAAAATATTTGCTGAACACTTTAAATCCGTATTTACCCTAAAAACTTGTACTGGTGTTGCTGATTTGCCGAGTGTAGTTGCTCTACCCCCTCGACCCATAAAGTTTAAGACACGTGATGTACAAAAACTAATTGCTGAACTCAAGCCGAAGAAAGCTCCAGGTATTTATGCAATTAGTAACAATCGTTGTTGCCATTTTGGTATTTTCGCTGCTAGATCTGGCATTTTCATTACCCGAAAAGCATTCAACTTTGAAAAAATTCTGCCAGATGCTTTTTGGCAGAATTTGCTTTAAATAAAAAATGCTAATATATTAAATTTAGAGTATAATTCCTTTTATAAATGTATTTTTTTACACTTATGTATTTCCTGCGTAATATAGATATAATGAATACCTACATATGTATTATATACTATGTATTATATGTTATATATGTGTATATAGAGCCCTATTTTGAATAATCAGTAAGCGACAAAAATTAAAGTTTTCGGAAGATGGTTTTTATGGTATTCAAATATGTTTTACGTCATACATAAGCTGTAAAATACGTAAACATTCATATATATGACCTGAAGGAAATGTCGATGCTGAAAATGTACTGAGCCGCTTTTGGCCTTGTCACCAGTACTACTCTCTAATTATTCCCCATACAATACTTTGTGTTATAGACATTTAACATGGGCTTGTCACTGAAAATCTACTAGTAACACTAAAACAATTGACTAGGTAGTGACTTATGGGAACATGGAGACATACCAACCACTGGTAAATTTCTATACCTTACGTACATACAAATTTACTTATATTGACAAGTTGTTGCAAAATACTCCAGGAATACACCACATCTGTTTTCTCTCTTTCTTTTATACTGACGAATAGAAGAGAAATTGTAGACAATGTAACTACTACAAGAATTTTAGTTTTGACATATGCACTTGGCCCCCGCCTTACTGCAGGGTGGATAATAAAACCTGTTAATAGTAATAACTTTGTTTAACTTTTTTTGTAGAACATTTTAGGAGAATTTTTTTACGGATCTAGCATTCTCTCATCATCATTTTCTGGCAACACTAGTAACAATATGCTGATTAAGTTGCCTCGCATTGTAATTAGAATCCTGCTATTTATTTTTAATGCCATATTACTTCTGGAATATTATCCACAACAATGAAAGCTTCCAATGTCAAAATGATTCCAAAGCCGGGCAAGGATCTTACCAAAGCTGAGTCATATAGACCAATAAGTTTACTGTCAACAGTGTCAAAAATATTCAAAAAGCTGCTCGTGACAAAATTGTCCCCAATTCTTATTAGTAGTGGGTGCATCCCAAACACTGTTGCCAGATTTGCAGATTTCTCGGCAGTTTGCGGATATTTCATTGCAAAAACTATAAAGTGAGATTTGCAGATTTTCGCTGCCAAATTGCAGATTTTCTGAAATGCTTGTGTAACACCAATATTTTGTGTTTTTCTTTACTCCGTAAAATAAATAACCATGGTTATACTGTCAGAAACATACACAAAAGAAACCCTTACAAATTAGTAGTTTTTGATGTTTAATTTGCAGGAATCATACCGCCAACATAACAATATTAAAAAGGAACTACCAAACATATATATATGTAAAGATATTATTTATTTGTTTAAAATATAATAGGTTTTTGTATATGTACAAAAGTAAGTATATGGGATTTAAATCTTCCTATCTCCGGTAGATCGTCTTGTCGCGTTAACGTCTGCGTATCAACTGCTCACACTTAAGCTCTGCTCACATTCCATACCTTCTTATATATATATATATATATATATATATATATATATATATATATATATATGCACACAGTATATTTATACGACTGTTTTATTACGTTTAGTGTATTTTAACGTCTTTTCTATATTTAGGCGACCGTCGTCATTCTTGTGTGTACCTTGCATATACTTTGGCGACAAGTTACTTTAACGACCTTCTTTTTCATTTTTTTTTCCTGTTTACTTTTTCCGCGATATGTACATAATTTTATATACATAACATTATTTTTATATATAGCTTTAATATATATGCATTCCCTAAAAGTTAAATAATTTTTCGATTTCAATGTTGCCACTCTTTCTTTAACATCATGTTTTTTTTACCGCCGTCAGCTTATTAATATTGACCAAAACTGATGTGGGCTACTGACTTGTGCGCCGTTTACAGTTGGTTAAATGCCGTGCTTCGGAATTAAATGTACAGACATACTATGTATAGTAAGTTAGCAAAATTTGTGTAGCTTTAACAATATTTGTTTTCAGCATTCGTTAAAGTTAAAGATAATTCTGAATCTCGCTTAAGGTAGTGAGTCATTCATTTATTTAATTTAAATACATATGTACGTGTAATAAATATATTGTTATTTCTTTATGAATACATTTATATGTGGCTAATAAGTCGAGAATTGGAACACACGGTGGTTGTCCTACCGATATTAAAATTTAAGGAGCACGAGAATACCGTAATATGTAAGGATCCAAATGCTGTCCCAGGAAAATAGCATACCAGAAAGTGAAGGAAGAAGTTGTTCAACTCATTTTATTGGATTAAGCGTCTAGTTCTAACTTGTGAATGATACCTTTCTGAGCCTTATTACATAAATCGGCTTAAATCTAGTTTAGGGGCACCTCCCAAAAATGAAAAAAAGTATCCTGTCATATAGTAAATTGAAAAATAATAAATAAAAATTAAATAAAAATATTGGCGGTGAGGCTTAGTTTCCGAGTTATAGGCCTCTGAAATTCTAGCACAATATTGTGATTATACGGCGTTTTTCAACGAATATGACCAATATTGGTATTTCAAAAATTAAAAAAAGGTATGCTATCCTATAGAAAATTAAAAAAACAAATTTGCAATCCAGAAAATCATTACTAGGCTGCGCCGTCTCGGGAAACAGCATGGTGGAGAAAAACCTTAAGCCCAGCCGAAGGCCGGCAATGCAGAAAAATGTTATTAAGCAGGAAAACTTTGCAACCCAGAAAATCATTACTAGGCTGCGCCGTCTCGGCAAACACCATGGTGGAGAAAATCGTTAATCACGGCAGTGCAGGAACACGTTATTGGGCAAGAAAACTTTGCAAGGCAGAAAATCATTACCAGGCTACACCGTTTCAGGAAACATCATGGTGGTAAAAATCTTTAAGCCCGGCCGAAGGCCGTCAGCGCAGGAATACGCTATTAGGCATGAAAACTTTGCATTAGAGGATAGCAATTTTTTTTTAATTTTTGAAATACCAATATTGGTCATATTCGTTGAAAAACACCGCATAATCAAAATATTGTACTAGAATTTCAGAGGCCCATAACTCGGAAACTAAGCCTCGACGCCAATATTTTTATTTAATTTGTTTTTCTTATTTTTCAATTTACTATAGGATGGGATACTTTTTTTTAATTTTGGGGAGGTGCCCCTAAACTAGATTTGTTCTATTTTTCTTATTGGGAACTATTTTGTTTTAATTTAAAAATATTAAGGGCATATTATGCATATGGGTAAATTTAATTATGTACAAAACCAAAACTAACAAAATATCTCATCGCTTACCTTTGCATTTTACAAAATAAAAGTGATAAATGTATGTATCTAGTTTTAATAAAAAAATTTTCTACTAGTTAAATATACATAGTATATAGCATAGCGAACTAATGCAAAAATTTTAAAATCAAATTAATATATGTTGTAGAACATTTATTTAGAACAAAAAGTTTAAAAATTAAAATAGTTTAAACTTATCTACCTCTTTTTAACCATAATAATCTCTAATTTGTCATAATGGCCTGTTTCACAATAACGAAACGAAACTTTCGACTAAAATTTATATTGGAAACAACAATAAAATATGAATTTTTTTTTGTTTTCAATATAAATTTTCATTCGGAAGTTTCTTTTCGTTATTGTGAAACAGGCCATAAGTCTTCACACTACATTAGGGTTGTTATCCGTTCTCTTTTTCCCGGACACTATCCTCTTTTTCCCGGACACTATCCTCTTTTTTGGATCTCTGTCCTCGAAAAAAGTTAGCGTCCGGGAAAGTCTTACTTTTTTGCCTTTAAATTCCCTGAAAACCAAGTAAAAAAGAGAAATAATTAGTATTGGATGTTCAGCTTATCTTATAAATAACACTCATGACGGTTGTGGTATGTTGTTTTAAGACGTAGAATTTTTAACGTGTATTTAAAATATCAATGCAGTTGCCAAATTAATATAGCACAGCTTTAATCAAGAGGTCAAAATTTTTATTTAATGATCACAGAAGACATTTTAACCAAACAATAGAAGATTGTGTGCAGTAGCCTTACCGTTAGAGATATGTGATGTGTACTTTTCAATTCCTGTACTATAATTTAAACCATTTTTAAGAAGTATAAACGATAAAAATATGTTTAAAAATTTGCCCAACATTTTATATACGCAAAAGTGTACATACTTGTATACTCATGTAGGTACAATTTAATGTAAACATATCGATCCTGTTTGGTAAAAAATCCAATATTCTATGTAAAATATATAAATAAATATATATATGCATATATATAATATTCTATACGAGATTGACCCTCTCTACGCAACACCTTCCATATGTATTTAAGATTTAATTGGTGGTAATACTGTTGGAAACACTCCATTTCGATTTTTTTTTTAAATCCTACTTTTTCTGCAGATTTATGTATACTAGATTACACCAAACGGATGACACAATCGCCCGTATTCTAGATGTAAATAATTTTATTAAGACTCAAAGAAAATTTATCTAAACGTCATAAAAAATTAATTAAAACAGTCACATACATACAACCAGGGTTCGCAAATAACGATTATTTTCCAAATTTAAAGTAAAAAAAATCACAATAAGAGTCTAAACACAATGTTTGCGGTGCGGTGCGATTTCTCGTTGCGGGAGAGAAAAATAAACACAATACAACGGAAGACGGCTACGGCGATACTTGTCATTGTTTGTTTAAATATTTATTAATTTTTTTTTTGTGAATACATTTTTATAAAAAAAATTTCCATTTGTGTTAAATATTTTGTAATGGCAGTAACTAAAAACAAAAAATGATTAACATTTTATACATTCGCAGACATATTTGATATATTTTTTAAACTTTTATATTTTATGACAAAAAAAATCATGTTTTTTGTTGTGAACACCGCCAATTATTCAAAAACTGTGGCAACATCAGAAAGAGAAAGAGTGTCGAAAATTGAGAGAATAAGAAAGTCCGCAGAGAAAATAAAATAGATTTTAATTTTATGCCGTTCCGCACTGCGGTTTTTTCCTTCAAAATCGTATGGAAAACCGCACCGCAATAAATTATCGTTGCATTGTGTTCAGACTCTAATAGAGTCTGGTATATTGCTTGTGCTACGTGCACAAGGAATATACCAAGATGCTCCATGTTACATGGACTACCGATAGATGCAATGATTTTTATTTTTTTGATTTTTATTTATTCCTCACAAAATAACTCTTATTTTGTGACTTATATTTATTCCTCAGAAAATAACAGTTATTTCTTGATTTTTATTTATCCCTCACAAAATAAGACTTATTTTGTGACTTTTATTTATTCCTCACAAAATAAACGTTAATTTTTGATTTTTATTATTTTGCTCAAAAAAATTTTAACTTTTAAAATTAATAAATAATAAAAAAGTAAACTTAATTTAACATATAAGAGTTTTTTTTAAGTCTCTGGCGATAAATTCAATTTTAAATCGGTTAATATTCATTTTAACGCAAAAATTACGCTTTCTACATTTTAAAGGTTAAGCAAAAAAAATAAAAATCAAACAGTAACTGCTATTTTGTGAGGAATAAATAAAACTCACAAAATAACTCTTATTTTGTGAGGGATAAATAAAAATCAAGAAATAACTGTTATTTTCTGAGGAATAAATAAAAGTCACAAAATAAGAGTTATTTTGTGAGGGATAAATAAAAATCAAGAAATAATGATTAAAAAGTGATTTTTAAAATTAAAATTATAACCGTTACGTTCCCTGCATACAACAAATAAGAGAAAAAAATTGCAAAACCAAGAGCAAATACTGCAAACGCACACACACCTATGTTTTGTTTCTTTTTAAGTGTATGCTAATAAATGAGTGTCTACAATGTTTGTATGTAGTACTAGCAACTTTAAACACTTATAGCTCCCAAAATACTAAACCAATTGTGCACATCTGCTCAGAAAACCCTTTAAGACCATATAAATCTTTTCAAAATCGGTGCAGTAGTACCAGCGTAAAAGGGATTACAAAAAAATTGTCACATACATACATTTATGTATGTGACAAACTTTTAAATGTAAGTTAATGCATATAAGTTTTTCTAACGAAGAATTTTCATCATTGGAAATAACTTGTAAATTTGTAGTATATAACAGCTCGAGTGTTAATTATCACAGGTAATGAAGTAAGTTATTATTAAAAAGAAATCAAAACATCGAGAGTAGGATAGTAAAATACTAATTAATATAAGTCAATTTATTTAAGAAATTATTGCATAAAAAATGCAATATTATATGTAAACATAATACGAGATATTAAGCCATATTTTAGCAATTGAAGCATTTTCTCATTTAATTTTTATTTTCAACTTAATGACAAAGCCAACAGTGTTTAAGTTCATTTCATTTTTTAATTGAATTTGTTTCACTTTTAAGTTATTGTAGGTTAACATTTAAAATGCAAAATTTAAGTTTTAATTGATGGTATTAATAATTAATTAATTGTATGTTCAATAAATTAGTTATTTTTGGGGCGAGCAGCATTGATTCTTCGAACTTTTCCTCGGCCCCACGTATTTCATCATCTTTTGCCTTCTGGCGACGTTTGCAATCGTCGAGACGTTGACTTTTTGCGATGATGCATAACCTCTTTGATATCCTTTGTCTACAGATGATGCAATGGTTCCAAAAAGTTTTAATTAATATTGTCATCAAGTGAATACTTAACATCTGCCATTTGGCGTAGCGCTTCACCAAATTCAACTAGCGGTTGCGCAAAAACACTAGTCTTAACCCAACTTTTTACCATAAGTCAACATACAATCAGCTATAAGACCTTCAGGCTGAGGATTGGTATTGGATTTAGACTGACCGCATAATGCCTTTGCGGTTTGCCATCTTAGCTCTAGCAGTGGGATTTGGTTGCAAAAATTATTTTCTTTTCACCTACAACTCTTCCACTAGTTCAACGGTTACGTCAGTTTTACTTTCCATTTCCATGAATTCTATATCCAATTTTGTGCCTTCGGCACCACCCATTTTCTCCATTACATACTGATTGGCTTTGATTATTTGCTTTTTAATCTTCATTTTTTTCAGCTCTAGATGTTTCTGAAATCTTGGTGGAGACACAAGTTTACAATCACCTTGGGATATGAAAAAAAGTATTTATCTTTTTTTCTATTAAAATAGGTATACTTTCTTATTGAAAAATTTATGACTGTTTATTACTAAGATCTATTTCCAAGTTTTACACAAATCCTCAGTTCGTTTAGTCGTACTGCAGGCAAACAGGGCTGCCAGAAGATTCTGCTGAAAAATCTGCACTTTTTTTAAAAATCATCGGCATTTCGCCATATTACACGTAATTCACACCTTGATTTTTCAATGATTTTTTTACACAATTTTTGAGAGTTTGTGGCGAACGGTATAGAAAAGCAAAAGGGGAAGAAAAAAATCATATTTTCAGTTCACCGAGATTTTTTTTTCAATTTTCCTTTACACATATTAATACATATGATTTTTGGAAGAAAAAAAAATCAAAAGTAGAATCATGGAACAAATCATCGTACGAAACTAAAATGTTTTTAAAAGCAATATGGTGCTACACTTTTGAAGCCAATATGGTGCTACGGAATTCAGCTATGGGGCACTGCTTCAGCTTCAAATGTGGATAGAATCCAAAATGTTACGTTTGATAACAGCGGCTCCATGGTACATCAAAAATTCAAATATACATCGAGATTTAAATATGCCACTAGTGACTGAAGAAATAGCAAAATACGCAGGTAAATATTTAACAAAACTCGAGTCACATCCTAATCCGCTTGCTCGTAATATCTTGAACTTTACTGGACGCTTAAAAAAGAGGGACACAAGGGCCCTAATACTCAGCTCCCCAAATGATACTCCTTGAAAATAATTATTGTGCTTAATACGAAATTTATGTATTATTAATTACTATCACTAAGTTTATGTCCGATACTGGTCGGGCCTAATAATTATATTTAGATTTAAGATTTGAATACTTATTGTTAGTTCATATTTGAAGATACAATAAATAAATATATTTGTGTATCAAAAAAAAAAAAAAAAAAAAAAACTTTAAGAGAGAATTGCAAATAAAACAAGATGTTTAAATCATGGTATGAATTGGGCCTTAATTCCGAAATCGTCAAAAATCGGCATGAGTTTTTCATTAATTTTTATTAATTAGACTAAAATAACAATCATATGTAATTTCGAGTTCTCGTGGTACCTTCATAGCGAACAGTCGAATAGCGGAATTTTACTTACTTACCAAACAAACAAAAATTACATATAAAAAAAAATATTAGTAGTACATATTATTCGTAATAGGTACATACATACTGTCTTTAATAAATAAGCTTTCTGCTTTGCTAATATTTTTTACATAGTAAAAATAACAAAAACAAAAAACCGCAAAAAAAACTTAAACAAGTGATATTGAGGAATACCTCAAAGTCAAACAAACAATCATAAATAACAAAAACAAAAAATACCGAAAATAAAAAAAAAACATAAACGAATAACCCTTGAGGAATTCTTTGTATGAATTCCTCAAATACAGAAAAACTTGAAGTGAGTTCTAACGGCAGAAATGCTTATTTTACTGTGAGTTCTGAAACTCTGAATGAAAAAAATATAAAAATTAAATCTGATGAAAATCTTTTGTTAACGGCAACGCCAATTTTTCGTCAGCAATCAACTTCGCTTTGTCCAATGCCAAATAGTAATGATGCATTAACATTACAGTTGCCCAGTACTTCTTCATTTAATTCAGTAATATCATCCCCTTCAGGCTCGTGTTTATCACTTAACAAAGTTATCACTACAGATAACAGCGGCTCGAAACTCAAGGTACAAGTTGGAATGGACAGATACATTACAATTTTAAAGCGCGGGCGAAGCCCGAATTCTTCAAAAATCTCATCTGCTCCAAAAGTGTCTAGGGATAACAGTGCAGCCTCAACTAATCGCCAAAACCGCTTTAAAATTTTTCAAGATGACAACGACAAACCCGAGGTATCCTCGAACAAAACATCCAAGCCGCCACCAATCTATTTGAGACAAAAAAATTCAAATGCCCTTATTAAAAAATTAATTTCGGTCATTGGTGAGAATAAATTTCACATTGTTCCAATAAAACGTGGCAACATCGATGAAACTAAAATCCAAATTTATGACGAAAAAGATTTCCGCAAAATGGTTGCTGAATTTGAAAAAAGTAAAACAAGATTCTACACATACCAGCTTAAGAGCGCTAAAGGCATGCAGATCGTATTGAAGGGCATAGATTCTTATGTTGTCCCCGAAGAAATAAAAGATGCACTCGTCCTCCAGGGGTTCAAGGTAAAAAATGTGTCCAATATAATAAATAGAGAAAAGATTCCCCAACCCCTATTTCGTGTTGAACTAGAACCTAATGATATAAAATTGAAAAAAAATGAGACGCATCCAATTTATAATTTAAAATACCTCTTGTACCGAAAAATCACAGTTGAAGAGCCACATAAGCGTTCAGGTCCTGTACAGTGCCATAATTGCCAAGAATATGGCCATACAAAAACATACTGCAATTTACCTTCTGTTTGTGTTGTGTGCGGCGAATTACACGGCACCGCTAGCTGCAACAAACCAAAAGATCAAAGTGATAAGAAATGCAGTAATTGTGGAGGTAATCACACCGCTAACTACAGAGGTTGTCGTGTGTACTCTTTTGTAAAGAAGACTATGGTGCAATAACCTAAATTAGCTCCAGCTCAATCAGCAAACGTTTACTCTGCCACTTTTCAGCAAATGAGCCAACCAGTTACTTCCCGTGTATCGTATGCAGATGCTGCTAAGGCTAGTTCTATTCCGACACAAAATGTTTCACCGCAAAATAATTCTACAAATACAAACTCAAACTTTAATTATAATCGCCTTGAAGCCACTATTGAAAATCTTGTGCAAACTATAAACAATTTTACAACAAATATGACTACCATGATGCAAGAAATGTTGCGAATGCAGAATACTCTGCTTCAAGCAATACTTAATAAGCCATGAACACGTTAACAATATGTTTCTGGAACGCAAACGGCATTCGCCAACATAAAAATGAACTTGAGCACTTCCTCACGGAAAAAAATATTGATATAATGTTAGTATCCTGAGACTCATTTGACTTCGAGAAGTCTTTTTAAAATTTATGGCTACACTATATATGATACAAAGGACCCTAGAGGAAGGGCTTGCGGTGGATCAGCAATTCTAATAAAGTCAAGACTCAAGCACTATGTTCTTGATAACATTTGTGAAGAATACCTACAAGCAACAAATATTGGCATTGGAAGTTTTTGTTCAAATTTCGTTATATCATCAATTTACTCCCCTCCCAGATTTTCAATCACTGAGAATCAATATGAGGATTTCTACAAATCTCTTGGACCTTGTTTTGTAGCAGCTGGAGACTACAATGCGAAACATACGTTCTGGGGTTCGCGCCTTGTTACACCCAGAGGTCGAGCATTGTTCAACACTATTTCAAAAATGGGCTTGGATGTCATTTCGAGTGGGGAGCCCACTTATTGGCCTACTGACATACAAAAAATTCCGGATGTTATAGATTTTGGAGTCATAAAAAATATCTCTAGGGATTTAATTCAAGTTCAAGCTTCTCTTGATCTCTCGTCCGATCACTCCCCGACGATCATCACAATTTGTAGCCCATTAAGAAGTAACTTACCTGACCCATATGTAAAGATGATCAATCGTGTAAATTGGCTGGGGTTCAAAAAATATCTCAGCAGTCATTGTACGGAAAACATTACGCTTAGAACACCCGATGATATTGAATCGAACATTGCCAATCTCAGCGAGAATATTAAACAGGCTGCTGAACATGCACTATCTCCCATCCACAGATTGGGTTTAATAAAATTTATTCTACAGACATTGAACGTCTCGTACGTGAAAAAAGAAGGGCTAGAAGGAATGGCAACAGCACAGATCACCACAAAATAAAATCAGATTTAAAGAGTGCACTAAACGACTCCAAGAGTTGCTTGCATCTGAAAAAATTGCATCTCTTAAAAATTATCTGGAGGGTCTTGATGTTACACCGGCGTCTAATTACTCCTTGTGGCGCGCTGGCCAGAAAGCTTAAAACACCCGTTGAGTATAAGCCACCTCTACGCACATCTACCGGAGGTTGGGCAAGAAGCGATACTGAAAAAGGTAAAATATTTGCTGAGCACTTAAAATCCGTTTTTACGCCAAATATATGTACTGGTGTTGCTGATTTGCCGAATATAGTCGCTCTACCCCCTCAACACATAAAGTTTAAGACGCGTGATTTACAAAAATTAATTGCCGAACTCAACCCGAAGAAAGCTCCGGGTATTGATGGAATTAGTAATCAGATGCTGATGCACTTGCCTCGTATTGCAATGAGAATCCTGTTATTCATATTTAATGCTATTTTACGACTGGAGTATTATCCACACAACTGGAAACTTGCCAAGGTTAAAATGATTCCAAAGCCGGGCAAAGATATAACAAAGGCTGAGTCATATAGGCCAATAAGTCTGCTATCTACAGTGTCAAAGCTTTTCGAAAAACTGCTCAAAACAAAATTGTCCCCAATTCTAATTAGTAGTGGGTGCATACCTGACCATCAATTTGGTTTTAGAAGTCACCATAGCACCATTGAACAAACTCACAGATTAGTTCAATTTATAAGAAGAACTTTTGAGGGAAAAAAGTATTGTTCTGCGCTGTTTATTGACGTTTCCCAGGCATTTGATAAAGTGTGGCATGAAGGCCTTATTTTAAAATTGAAGACTTACTTACCAATAAACATTTTAAATCTTTTGGAAAGTTACATTATTTCCCGTAAGTTCACTGTTGCGGAAGGAGACTTTACAAGTAGGCCTGAAACAATTTCATCTGGTGTGCCACAGGGGAGTATACTGGGACCAGTTTTATATTTACTTTACGAAGAGATACTTGTTCCCCCATTCGGATTAACAATCAAGTTGTTTCTCAACATTCACATGTGAAATATCTTGGTATACACCTTGATCGACGACTTACATGGAAACACCACATTGATTCTAAGTTAACTCAAATGAAACTTAAACTAACTCAGGTACTTTGGCTGATTGGTCGAAATTCAACACTTAGCCTAGACTGTAAACTTTTAATATACAAGTCGCTTTTAAAGCCAATATGGTGCTACGGAATTCAACTATGGGGCACTGCTTCAGCTTCAAATGTAGAGAAAATTCAACGGAGGCAAAATAAAATTTTACGCATGATAACATCGGCTCCATGGTACATCAAAAATTCAAATATACATCGTGATTTGAATATGCCACTAGTGACTGAAGAAATTGCAAAATACGCTGGCAAATATTTAACAAAACTCGAGTCACATCCTAATCCGCTTGCCCGTAATATTTTGAACTTTACTGGACACATCCGCCTAAAAAAGAGGGACACAATGGCTCTTATTCACAGCACTCCAGA
The DNA here is from genome assembly GCA_944452675.1 of Tachina lurida. Lineage (NCBI taxonomy): Eukaryota > Metazoa > Arthropoda > Insecta > Diptera > Tachinidae > Tachina > Tachina lurida. The sequence continues at coordinate 102,957,021 of OX101753.1, read as the reverse complement.
TGGGACTTCTTGAAAATACTTTTATTTTTTTTTTCTTTTGATTATCACTACTTACATATGTATTATATATAACTACTACTAAGCTTATGTCCGACATTGGTCGGGCCTAATTATATTTTTTAGATTTAAGATTTGAATACTTATTGTTAGTTCATATATGAAGATACAATAAATAAAAATCATGCATAAAAAAAAAAAAATATGTTATTTCACATATTTTATAAAATGATAATACATAATTATTACATTTATTATTATTAGCCTGGCTCACGATGTCGAAAAGAAATTTTCGTTTGCTTATTTATATTGAAAACAAAAACGAATAAGCGAAAGAAATTTCTTGACTACATCGTGAGCCAGGCAGTATATGTTTTAATTTATTATTTAACGTGTGTCGAAATTAATAAAAATTTATATAATTTAGACTTCAACCACAATTTCCTAAAGCTTACAAAACCCCCAAATCACAATACATTGTTCAAAATTACAAAACCTCAATCATAGTTGGCTAGGAAATTTGTTAAAAAAATATTAATAAATAATATTCATAATAATATAATAATATTTATTAAAAAATACATTAATATTTTTCTTTGTTTTTATATATTTCTTCTAAAAATTACGTAAACATTTTTTTTCAAATAAATAAAATCGTCAAACAGTTTGTTTACGTTTTTTATCAAGACAAAGTTGTCTGTATCAGGTATAACCTCAATGTAACCCCCCGTCTAGACTGGCAATAAATTGACTGATATACATATATTGCAACGAATGTCAAATTATTGGTTTTGGCAATGGATATAGCTTATTGCCAGTACTTGCAATAATTACGGCAATAATTGTGAACAGTTTTTCGTTGACAATTATTGCAAACATAAAACGTCAAACTCGGTGTTAATTTATGCTCGAATTTTAATATTGCATTTGACATTTAGATAATATTAGTGAAATTGAGAAAATTTACATATGTACATATGTATATTAAAAAAGGAAAACAGTCTCTTAAAAAGTGTGTAGTGAAATAAATTGTATTGTTATAAGTTAATATATATAAAAATTTGTTCGTTTAACCAGATATTTACAAATGAATTAAATTTTTATTCTGCACCTTTCTTGTTGACTTTTTCCATGATTTCTCGACTAGCAATAAATATGTTGGCAATATAGCAATAACGCCGGCAGAATAACAGAACAATATTGCTGATTGCTCACCAAGCCACTGGCTTGTAAAATTCCTTGGCAGTTGAGTTGGAAGTAGACTTCAAGTGCCGAAACCCTAGGTTAATGGAAACACTTCGACATGATTTTCTCAAATCAACTTGATTTGCTCATAATGGAAACGTACTATAACGAAAGTATACAGTGGTAACATTAAATTATTTTATTTAAGTAGTAGCTTCAATTTCACAAACTATACTGGCAACTCTAATTATTCCAGCAGTGCTGCCAGTATGGTTTGGAAAATGTATGCTACCACTTAATTTAATTAATGCTACCACTTAAGTGGGGTACACATTATCGAACATGAGTGACAGTCAAAAATTCATTAGTTTTGAATGATAGTGTTGGCTGTTCAGCATATCGATCATGTTCGACACTAAAACCTTCATTCAAGAAAAAAATTAGGCACACGAACACAAATTGGATGCGCATTGTTGTTAACATCATTTTTTTATAATGAATTATTTTAATGTTTATCTTTAACAACTCCTGTTGTCTTAATACTTTATCTTTAACATCATACACAGCCTTGCATTTAATAAAAATATGCAAATTCCTTAAAAAACTAATTTTCAGCGTCCATCTTGTGTTCTTTCTGCTACAAAAATATCTCTTGACTGACGCTTTTTGGTACACACTATCAGTCAAAAACCAATATGGCCGCTCACTGTCATCAACCACAAAAAAATCTGTTGTTGACTGTTGACTGACGAAATTCGTATTCACACTATCGATCAATGTAAAATTTCAGCAAAACTGTCCCTCATGTTCGATAGTGTGTATCCCACTTTAAGCTGAGTTCACATTATATGTATTTGCCTTATGGAATGAACCTCTTTTACAAATGATATTTTCTGTGTATACACTTTGGTATGCTATGTACATTTGACATAAACTATAAAGGTAAACAAATGCTTACTTTTCTTAATGCCTTTTAAATTTTCTCTTTCATTTTTAGTTTTTAAACTATTAAATCCATTTTACTTTCATTTATCTTACAATTTTATTTAATTATTAACGCCACAAGCACTTGCTTTATTTAAAACCAGCTGATGCCAGATGCTATGTCACTTGAAAATAGAACGCGCTCTAAATTAAGATTAAGAGAAATAACAAATGTCTTTTTTTAAAGGTGTACAGACTATACGTACAAATTTACACTGTGAAAAAGTGACATTCCACACGACAAATATATATTATGTTAACACAGCTTAAAAAAGTGTTTTTGTGTATTATGTGTTTACATGGTAAAGCAAAGTATTCTCTCCGTGCTTTAAAAAAGAGAACAACCGTGTATTATTGGTATTTTTCAAGCTTACACTGATACTATAAGTAAAATGCAAGCAAAAATATTAAACTGCTGAGCTAATAAAATTTTTTTTAAAAATTGCAAAACAAATATGTGTTCTAATAAAACTAAATAATGAAAAAAAAATTTTATTATTTCAATGTTATTTTAAAACAAAATATAATTTTTTATAGGTTTGTTCATTGTTTGTTTGCTTTTGCTGTACCATCAGCTACTTGATGGTTGCAGTTGTACAATATTTAAAAAAACAACATGGTATTTTGTAAAGGAAACGACAACGAGAGATGCGACAAGATGTATGTAGGTACAACTAAAAATAAATTAAAGACAAGATTAGCGGGACATAAAACAGACCAAAGATATAGGAATATTAATCCACATAAGACAGCTTTATCTTCACATTGTTTAGATTTAGATCATTATCCAGATTTTGATAATACTTCAATTTTGAATACAGAATCTAATTATAAACGTAGGTATATGTTAGAAATGTTACACATTATAGATGTTCCAACAAATCAGAGAATTAATTTCAGAACAGATACGGCCAATGTTGCGCAGACTTATAGATATTTATTGCATAAAAACAAGAATAGGGTTTAAGAAAGAAACATACAACAACATAATTATTTTTAATGTTACTCTTATAAACATTTTTTTATAAAAAAAAAATAAAATAATTTAAAAAAAAAGTTTAATTAATTAATGTTAATGTTTTTGTATATAAAATTCATGATACGTATTTCTTCTATTAATTATTAAAAATTATAAAAAAATGTATTCACATATGTTAAAAAAAACCAATTTTTTAATATACATGTATGTTATAAATTTTTTTCAACTCATATTTTATAAATATTCATTACAACATTTTTCAAAATTTTTAAGAAAACTCAAAGACACAATGTTATGTAAAAGTGTAAAAAATATGTATTATCATTTCTAAAAAACATTCCAAAATTCTATATGAACAAATATTGTAGACTTATACCTATTTTGTTTTATTACCAAAACTATTCAAAAAAATTGTAAAAATAATTTTTATGACACACTTTGTTATTTAAAAATTTTAAAAATATTTTTTATGACACATTTTATTATTTGAAAATTGTATACATAATTTGAAAAGAAAAAAAAGGAAAAATATAAAACAGAATACTATATCCTGAAGAAGTTAACCGAAGGTTGACGAAATATTGTAATAATAAATATAAGAATTTAAGAACTGACCTAAAGCTCGGAAAAATAGTTTAATTTTAAATACATATATATATGACCGCAGTCCGTCCCTGCTGTTTTAAATGAGTAGCTTTTATGTACCTGCATGTACTCAAGTTCGATATGTAATATAATTACATACTTATATACATACATATATATACTTACATGCATATTTATACATATATACACAACTCCTGTATGCATTTACAATTTATTGTAATTAAAGTAAATAAGAAATAACTAATAAATTATTTTGGAACTTGTTACAATAGCTTAAGAAATTTTGATTTGCTCACTTGTCAAATGTAATAAGAATAAAGAAGTCGTTTTTTGTACAACTAACTTACGTTTTTCTTATTCGAATTTGGAACTTGTATGTAAAAATGATTACAGGCTCAAAACATTGGTGACCCCGACGTGATCGATATTTGACATTTAAATCCTATTTTCTAAGTTACTTATCAAAAAAATTTTATACATTTTACAATGAGTAACAATGAAGAAGGAGCTGTTGGAGGCAATGCGGAGCTGCCGTCTTACCGAAGCAAAGTCAATGATATTTCCAAACAGTTAAGTAACCTAAATAAAACATTAGATGAAGAACAATTAAATGGGTATGATGCAGGAGAACTTTTGGTTCGTCTCGAATTCGTCAGAATCTGAACATTAACTTCGATAAAGCTCAAAGTATCGTAGAAGACCTTGATGATAACGCCATAGAGAGCAACACTCGATACAATTTCTTAGGTATATATTTTCAGGTAAAGGCTAAGCTTACGCTCCAACTAAATTGTATTAAGCAAGCAGAGTCTCAGCACCTTTCTTCAAGACTTGGTCAATTCTCTCAAGATGAAACCCAAGCGTGTGCTTTGCCTAATCGTAGGTCGAGACTGCCAGAGTTAAAAATACAACTATTTGGTAGATCTTATCTCGATTTGCCGGACTTTTTTGCTATGTTTTGCACGGTAGTCAATAGAGATGATATAGCAAAAAATTAAAAATTTCAACACTTACGTGCATGCTTGAAAGATTCTGCCTTGGATACAATTTCGTCATTGAAGCCAACTGACGCTCACTACGATAAAAACCATTGAATTGCTGAAAAGACGTTTCAATAACAAGTTGGCAACCTTTCAGGCACACATAAAAGAAATTTTTGATTTAAAACGCGCTGAGAGGTTTAATGCTCATATGCGTGCTTTACAGACGGTGTGTACTAAAGAAAAATTGCTGATGGCTTTCTTATTCACCTAGTTACTTCAAAGCTTGAAGTTAAATCTAAATCAAAATGGGAAGAAACCTTACCTACTGATGTATTTACTGATGCAGATTATTAGAAAAAAATTAAACTTTTATGCCACCAAAACCTCCAAACCAAAGTGCAAAAAAGTAATGCATGGGTGAAGCGTTCTTGTAGCTTCATAATCTTCATCACCGGTATGTAAGGGGGCCCATGTATTTAAAAATTGCAAATCAGGACATTGTTGTCACTGTACGTCGAAACACCATTCACTTTTACATATTAATACTCGTTATAATCTTGCTGAATCATCAGCTGTTTCTTCATCAACAGACTTAACACTAGAACCGTCAACGCAATCGGCACTTATTTCATCTGCACCGTGTGTTTCCCCTCAACCTCATAAGCCTTCCAACGTTAGCCACTGCTATTGTAATGGTTAAAAGTATTTTGGAGCTCTCGTACCATGTCGTGCAATTTTGGACTCAGCATCTCAGCTGAACTTCGTAACAACTCGCCTTTCCAATCATCTTCAATTGAACACAACCAAATCAAGCATTACTATTTCTGGTATACGTGATGGCACCGTCACTGCTGATAAAACAGTAGATATTTTTGTAAAGTCTCGAAACAAGAATTTCTCAACTTCGATCTCCGCTGTTATAGTACCTGCTATAACAGACTACAAACCTAACTTGAATGTTAGTGTTACAACTTGGAATATTCCACAACACGTAGAATTGGCAAACCTGCCCGTATTGACATGTTGATGGGTGCTGCCCTATTTTTTAACTGATGAGCGTTGGACAAATTTCTCTTGGGAAGAATGCAGCTATTTTACAGAAAACTGTATTCGGTTGGGTAGCAGTTGGTGGTGTGTTTAACAAGTCAAACTCTTCGTCATTAGCGGCAACCTGCAAACATGTTGACAATGAAAACGAACATAATATTGAAACTCTAATTAAAGGTTTTTGGGAGGTACGAAATTCATTGTTGGTCTGCCTCCATGAGCACTATCCTGGTTACAAGAGGAATCATCGAATTTCAATGTATTTGTATCAAGTAGAGTCAGTCGCATTCAATCGCTAACAAATGAAATGACATGGCATCACGTTCCTACTGACTTAAATCTAGCGGATATTTTATCCAGAGGTGCCTTGCCTGGAGAACTATTATCACCGAAAATTTGGAAAAGTGGTCCAAATTTTCTATGCAACGATTGTACAGCCTGGCCAAAACTTGTTAACTTTTTGACAGATTTACCCGAAAGAAAACGATGTGTAATAGTCGCCACCCCCGTAAACGATTGGTCAATAAATTGTAAATATCATAACTCATTCACGCAGATGCAGCGCATTTTCGGCTACGTATATAAATTTGTTTGTAATATAATTACATACTTATATACATACATATATATATATACTTACATGCATATTTATACATATATACACAACTACTGTATGCATTTACAATTTATTATAATTAAAGTAAATAAAAAATAAATGTAATAAATTATTTTAGAACTTGTTACAATAGCTGAAGAAATTTTGATTTGCTCCCTCGTCAAATAGAATAAGAATAAAGAAGTCGTTTTCTGTACAACTAACTCACGTTTTTCTTATTAGAATTTTGAACTTGTCTGTAAATAAGATTACAGGCTCAAAACATTTATATATATATTTATATATCTTTGCACAGATTTGTTAGATTCTTTTTAAAAATTTTACATTGCAAAAGTAAACGTGAAAACTACTTATTTGTTAATGTTTTTGTACGGAGTAAAGAAAAACATAAAATATTGATGTTACATACGCATTTCAGAAAATTGCAATTTGGCAGTGAAAATCTGCAAATCTCACTTTTTAATTTTTGCAATGAAAAATCAGCAAACTGCAGAGAAATCTGCAAATCTGGCTATAGTGAGTATATGTGATGAAATTGAAATCGAAAGTACGAATATTCGAAAAACAAATCACTCACAAGTTCGGTGAAAACACTTTGAGGTGATTTACTTAAATCTACTTGATTTAAGGTCGGTGGAAACATACTAAAACAAAAAAATAAAAAAATTAGTGTTATCTAGTTACTTTTATATGCCAAAATCAATTTTAAGTATTCCAGCTCTGAAACCGCTTGCTCGATTTCGCTGATTTTCAACACCAATCTATTTTGGATCATTTCTGATACATCAGTCCAAGACAGAAGTCTGCAGCTTTTCTGGTGGCTTCGGAAAACCGATTTCACGTACACCAGACGGACGGACGGACGGACATCGTTTATTCGTCTTCCCTATTCAGAAGCACCCTCAATATATATATTTTATGGGTCGCATATGAATATTATGGAAATTACACATGGAATGACAAACCTATATACACCCTTTACCATTTTTGGTAAAGGGTATAACAACAGCTATTTAAAAATATAGTGTAACCACACAAGAATTTTTGACCTGGTGCAGTCAAGGTTTATAATAAGCGTTTTATTTTATTTTATTTAAATTTTGTTTAATACATGTTTGTTTATTGTATCTTCAAATATGAACTAACATCAAGTATTCAAATCTTAAATCTAAAATATAATTATTAGGCCCGACCAGTGTCGGACATATATTTAGGGATAATAAATCAGATGAAGTTAATCTCTATTTTTCGTTTAAGATTGTTTACACTAGCAAGCCTATAAATTAATGTATTTAAACCATCTGTAAACGCATAAAATTTGGCGTTTAAACTACCAATACAGGCCATATGGTTATTTTAACTTACAGACCATGTGTTTTGCATTAAAGGAGCACCCACCTTTTTTCCAAGCCTCTACTTTTTCTTCAGAAATTTTTCGACTTGTTTCTTACACTCTATTATTGTTTTATACTATTCTACTTCGCCAAGCATAAATATAACTCCTTTCTTAGTAAACTTTGGCGACCTTAAATCCAAAATTTTACACTTTTTTGGCTGTTTGATGTGCAAAGAATTGATAGCCTGCTGCAAAACAGCTGTTTTTTTAAATTTATCTAGTGCTGCCACAATATTATTTTTTAAACTACACATAAGGTATGGTTCACTGATTTACTCCTGTTGAGTTTAAACTACATATAAATTTGTGTTTAGTTTAACTAAACCAGCGTTTACACGTTGACTGATTTATTAGCCCTTAAGCAGGTCGTACACAACATGTTTTTTACGTCTGACATTGCAACTTTTCAACTCAGATGTAATTCTGCATGTCTTTCAAAATTGTTGTTTTACAGACGGTTTATAATATTTGGTCACAAACGTGCATGTACAAATACGTCTGACACTGTCTGTGTTTGTTTCCAACAGCTGATCTGTGCTCCAATTTTATTAAATATTTTGTGAAAAGTGGTTTCAAAATTAATACAGAATGTATATTTCATATACATATGTACAGATAATATTAAAAACGTATCTCTATTAAATCTTTCTCCATTTCTTAAAAATAAATAAATGAAATTATAGTATGTCTTTTCTATTAACTTTGTAAATATTTCGCACAGCTTTTGCACAAACCTATGTCGGCGTCCGTTTCAAAATGGAGTGTTGCCGGCACAAAAGTGTTTCTTTACGCCGTAATAAGTTCAGCCGTTTTAAAGAATTTTTCTTTAAATTCGAAGAATCAAGTTAGGATATAAAAATGCAACGCAATTTTTTTGCATATGCATGATTGTTATTTAATAGTTTAAAAAAACATAAATATATAGGTGTTGTATTATATCAACTTCAGCCGGTTAATGCTTCCGTCAATAGCGGAATGCCGCTAAATGTTTCCTCGCGGCATAGGTTTTTGATGACATATTTTGTATAACATAAACAGCTGATGTCAGAAGCTTTGTCAGAAGAAAATAGAACACGCTCTAATTGAAATTTTGTCAGAAGACTTTGCGTCTGACTTTTACAGAAGCAAAGTTTTAAAGGTACCACACGAAATGTACATGGTTTACACTGGGAAATTTGACAAGTCAGACGCAAAAAACATGAAGTCTACGGGGGGCTTTAGTGATAGTTATAAGAAAATACATAAGTAGTGAAAATCAAAAAGAAAAATAAGTATAGTCAAGCAGTCCCATCTGGAGAGTTGAGTATAAGAGTTGAGTATCCCTCTTTTTTTGGCGGATAAGTCCAGTAAAGTTCAAAATATTACGAGCAAGCGGATTGGGACGCCACTCGAGTTTAGATAAATATTTGCCTGTGTATTTTGCAATTTCATCAATCACTAGTGGCATTTTTAAATCACGATGTATATTTGAATTGTTTATATACCATGGAGCCGATGTTATTAACCGTAAAATTTTGTTTTGCCTCCTTTGGATTCTCTCGACATTGGAAGCTGAAGCAGTACCCCATAGTTGAATTCCGTACCACCGTATAGGTTTCAAAAGCGACTATCAAAAGTTTGCAATCAAGACTGAGGGTTGAATTTCTACCAATGTACTTGAGATAATTTTAGTTTCATTTGTGCTAGCTTAGAGTCAATGTGGTGTTTCCAAGTAAGCCGTCAATCAAGCTGTATACCAAGATATTTCACATGAGAATGTTGAGGGACAACTTGGTTGTTAATCCGAATGAGTGAACAAGTATCTCTTGGTAAAGTATATGTTAGTTGAACACACTTTTGTTCGTTTACCTTAATTCTCCATAAGTTTAACCACAGTTCTAGCTGAGTTATATGTTCCTGAAGATATCGGGATGACTGGTAAGGGTTTTCATGCATACTAAGACATGCTGTATCATCGGCAAATGTAAAAGTGTGGATATTACTGCTCAGAGGCATATCACAAGAATAAATCAAATACAAAACTGGACCCAGTATACTACCCTGTGGCACACCGGATGAGATAGTTTCAGGCATACCATAAAGTCTCCTTCCATAACAGTGAACTTCCAGGAAATAACATAACTTTCCAAAAGATTTATTGGTAGGTATGTCTTCAACTTTAATATTATGCCTTCATGCCACACTTTATCAAATGCCTGAGAAACGTCGATAAACAGCGCAGAACAATACTTCTTTTCTTCAAATGTTTTTCTAATAAATTGAACCAATCTGTGCGTTTGTTCAATGGTGCTATGTTGACTTCTAAAACCGAATTGATGGTCTGGGATGCACCCATTACCAACTAGCACAGGGGACAATTTTGTCATGAGCAGTTTTGCGAAAAGTTTTGATATTGTTGATAGCAGACTTATTGGACTGTATGACTCAGCCTTGCCCGGCTTTGGAATCATTTAGACCTTGGTAAGTTTCCACCTGTGTGGAAAATACTCCAGTCGCAAAATGGCATTAAAAATGAATAACAGGATTTTAATAGCAACAAGTGGCAACTTCATCAGCATCTGACTACTAATTCCATCACAACCCGGAGCTTTCTTCGGGTAGAGTTCAGCAATTAGTTTTTGTCTTAAACTTTATTTGATGAGGGTGTAGAGCGATAACATTCGGCAAATCAACAACACCAGTACATGTGTTTGGGGTAAATACGTGTCTTAAATGCTCAACAAATATGTGGTGGTGGTGAGGTGGTTTAAACTCAACGGGTGGCACGCTGCCAGAAAGAGTAATTAGATGCTGGTGTGACATCAATAAATGAAAAATTATTTTACTTAATAAGTAAAATATTAATTTGGGATTATTAGTGCATTAATAAATGTTAAACTTAAAATAAGTTTATACTTCACTTTATCTTATAATTAATTCTTAAAATAAATTTAAAAAAACACTTGAAACAACCCGCACGCGCCTTATTTAAAACTAAAATGGAAACATCAGCTAGGAAATTAGGAAAAATTAGCTATCTCTAACAGCCCATGATCGACAACCTATATATCAAGAAAGGCAACTTTTGTTGTTTCTACAATATTGTAATGGTGTGTAAAAAGATGGTTTTGTAGAAAAATAAAATAATTTAAATATATGCTTGAAAATGCCTTTGCATGTCACGTTTTGTTATGTATGACAACGCACAAGTTTTTTTCTGGCAACGCTGATTCTATAGAGTATGCGATACACACTACTGGTTCTCAGCAATGCGTGTGCACACGTAGGTAATAGAAGTGTGTCAGGGCAATCATGAATATAATTCCACGTGAAATTTCTGCCTTTTCCAATTAGAATTTTGTGTTTTAACTATTATTGACCTGCACAAGACTATTTATAAGACCTTTCAAGACATGCGACATTTTTCAAACGCTTTACTACAGGTTGGAAACGGAAGCAAATAACGGTATCGGTATTGATACCGGTACAACTATTTTTTAAATTTCGGTATCGGTAACTGTTTCTGTATTTTTCTGTATTTTATTTCGGTATCGGTACTACTGGTACATACAGTTACGAAGTTTATAATACCGGTATATCGATATTACTGCTAAATTTATTCATTCAGACAGTGGACATATCAAAAAATCTATTTTTTTTATTAAATTGCTTCGAAAACGGAGTATTTTAAAATTAACATACAAATAAATATATGTAAATTTATTTGTTGCTTTGTATGTTTTTATACTTTTATTAAAAAATAGTTTATTAAAAACCCTAAACTCGAATTAGACCTATTTTTGTAATAAATATCAAATTTAATACCTTTCTTAAATTCCAAAGCTGTAACCAACAAATTTTTTACGCTACCTTAAGACAAGATTTGTTTTTAAATATCTCCAAAAACTTACTTTGCTAGATGGGCGCAAAGTAAGAAAAATACTGAAAAAATCCAATTATTCGGATTTCGCGATTTTTTTTGTCAATTGCCGGGAACTTAATTTGTTATTACTTTCTGTGTATTGAATATCTACTATTATATAATTTTTTACTAAAACCAAAATAAGTTGTTTCATGAGTTTTAGTCGAACTAATTTTTTTTTAATTAATTATTTTTTTTAAATTTATTTTTATACCCTTTACCAATAAAAATGGTAAAAGGGTATATATAGGTTTGTCATTCCGTTTGTAATTTCTATAATATCAATAAGCGACCCATAAAATATATATATTCTGGATCCTTATGCATAGGGAAGACGAAAAAGCGATGTCCGTCTGTCCGTCTGTCTGTACGTGAAATCGGTTTTCCGAAGCTCCCAGAAAAGTTAGAGACTTCGATCTTGGACTGGTGTGTCAGAAATTTTCCAAAATAGATTGGTATTGAAATTCAGCAAAATCGAGCAGACGATTACAGAGGTGGGAAACCTAAACTTTATTTTGCCATATAAAAGTAACTACCGAAAACAAATTTTTATATATTTTTAATAAATAAACTTATTTTACGCTTCAGTACGACTAAAATTGGTATTTTAAATTAAAAAATATATAAAAAAAATTTAAAAACGTTTCCAGGGTTGGAAAACTTTAACTCTTTGTGTTATGTAAAATTAACTATGTCTAAAACTATGCAGGGTATTTTCTCGAGAACCGTAAGAGCTAGAGACCTGAAATTTGGACACAGTGTGTAGACCTTTGGCCGCTACAACAACAAATACATGAGAATTGGAAATTATAGGGTGTTCCAAAACGAGCAATGAAAAATGTTAAAATCTCATGTAATATACACTAGAAATTTGTAAGGTTAGTGTATTTGTATACAGACTACAAAAATTAGCACTAAAATTTGAAAAAATTTAAATTAAAGGGTGTTCAATCAGTTAATGCAATTTTGACTATGCAATTTTGACAACTTGCTGTATCTTGGAAACCATAAGAGCAAAATTCTTGAAATTTTCAAAAACGGTAAAACTAAAAAATCAAAAAATTATAAAATCGCCAAACCGAAAAAAATCACCAAAAACAAAAAAAAACACCAAAATGAAAAAGCACTAAATTAAAACAAATGTCTAAGACTTAAATAAATCGCGCAAAACCCGAACAATTTCTAAAAATGAAAAAAAATCACCAAAGTGAAAGAAAATCGCCAATATGAAAAAAATGGCCAAAATGAAAAAAATCGTCAAAACGAAAAAAACCCAAAAAAAAACAGAAAAAAATCTCTAAAACGAGAAAGAACCGACAAAACTAAATAAATCGTTTAAACTGAAAAAAATTCGAAAAAGCAAATAAGCCACATTAAAAAATGCTCGGAACCAAATGTACGGAACCCTTTGAGCGCGAGTCAAAGTTGCACTTTATTGAATTTTTTAATATTAAATAAATTAAATGAAAGTAAGCTTTTTCTTATTTCGTTTTTGCTTTGTTCACTTAACATATTTTATGTATTTTTTAAAGAACTTGATTGATATCAATAATCAGAAAAATCAAAATTATGACTCCAGGGTTGGAAAACTTACACTTTTTGTGTTATGTAAAATTAAATAGGTCTAAAAAATTTTTTTAATATATTTTATGCTTCTGAAAGAAAAGTTTGGCGTATAAAATTTGAAAAATGAAAATTATAGCTCCAAAGATGGAACTTTGATTTTCTTTTGATATTTCCTTGTTCCACACTTTATTAATTTTTTAAATCAGAAAAATCTAAAATGTTGGTTCCAGGGTTGGTAAATTTATTGTTTTTTTACAAAAGTAACTAGGTCAAGTTAGCTTTTTCTTTTTGTTTACAAGTTTTATATACTTTATGACTTAGAATGAAATAGTTTAGAATAGAAATTAGAAAAATAAAAGACATGGCTCCAGCGCTGAAAAACTTTTTCTGGTATATACAACTAATTATTTCTTTGGTAATTAAATATATTCTATATTTTAAAAAGAATGAAATTAGTATTAAGAAACTCAGAAATATGGTTCCAGGGTTGGAGCTTAAAAAAAGTTTCGGTAAAAAAAATAACCAAAAATATTTTTTTTTTCAGTTAAACAGATTTCATGTTTTAGGAAAATCATTACTGAAGATTTTTTATACATGGTTAATTTTTTTATGGATATCTAAACTAATTGAAGTATAAACGAAGGTTTGTGCTTATTGTACTCTCAGCATAATAACTATTAATTTTTAGTAAATGGAGATAAGACTAAAATTTATCGCTAAAGATAAATTAAAGGACATGTTCCGTTTCATTTTCCTGATACCTTTCCTTTCTACTGAACAAATTTCAAACAAATCCTGTAGGAATAAAACGTTTACATAATACCACGATGTATACCATTTGCAATGGGAAATTTAAATCAAGACACTAAGCAGTTTTGCAACATCAATGATTATTAAATACGGGAAAATATAAAACAAGTTAGTTTACTTGGTATTTAGGTGCAATACTAAGAATATTTTAGAGTTATTAAATAGCAGCACGGTTTTTGAACATCTCGAGAGCGAGTAAACAAGCCCCAATATTTTCGTAATGTATTGACATGACATCGATGTTGACTGAAATAAGAATGAATGTAAAATATATCTTAACCACAGAGTGTAGAGTAAAATATTCAACTATTGCTAATATCGAAAAAAAAATTATTTTTTTTTTTTTCATATACTTACATATTTATGTATTGTATCTTCAAAAATGAACTAACAATAAATAATCAAATCTTAAATCTAAATATAATTATTAGGCCCGACCAATATCGGACATAAGCTTAGTGATAGTTATAAATAATACATAAGTAGTGATAATCAAAAAGAAGTATTTTTAAGCAGTCCCATCTGGAGTGTTGGGTATATGAGCCCTTGTGTCCCTTTTTTTTAAGCGGATGTGTCCAGTAAAGCTCAAACTATTACGGGCAAGCGGATTAGGATGTGACTCGGGTTTAGTTAAATATTTGCCTGCGTATTTTGCAATTTCTTCACTCACTAGTGGCATATTTAAATCACGATGAATATTTGAATTTTTAACGTACCATGGAGCAGATGTTATCAAACGTAAAATTTTGTTTTGCCTTCGTTGGATTCTCTCGACATTTGAAGCTGAAGCAGTGCCCCACAGCTGAATTCCATAGCACCATATTGGCTTCAAAAGCGACTTGTATATCAAAAGTTTGCAGTCTAGGCTGAGTGTTGATTTTCTGCCAATTAACCAATATATTTGAGTCAATTTAAGTTTCATTTGGGTTAACTTAGAGTCAATATGATATTTCCATGTAAGCCTTCGATCAAGGTGTATGCCAAGGTATTTGACTTGAGAATGTTGAGGAATATTTTGATTGTTGATTCGAATGGGGGAACAGGTATCTTTTCTTAGGGTAAACGTTATATGAACACACTTTTGTTCATTGACTTTAATTCTCCATAAGTTCAACCATATTTCAAGCTGGGTAATGTGTGCTTGGAGATTGCGGGATGCCTCATCAGGATTTTTGTGAATACTCAAACAGGCTGTATCATCGGCAAATGTAGAAGTGTGGATGTTATTGCTCACAGACATATCACAAGTATATATTAGATACAAGACTGGCCCCAAAATACTACCCTGTTGCACACCAGAAGATATAGATTCGGGTACACTCATGAAGTCTCCTTCCACAACGGTAAATGTCCTATCAACAATATAACTTTCCAAAAGCTTTTGTATATTTATTGGTAGGTATGTCTTCAATTTTAAAACTAGGCCTTTGTGCCATACTTTGTCAAATGCCTGAGAAACATCAATAAAAAGGGCAGAACAATACTTCTTTTCTTCAAAAGTCCTCCTTATAATTTGAACCAATCTATGCGTTTGCTCAATAGTGCTATGCTGACTTCTAAAGCCAAATTGATGGTCTGGGATGCACCCAGTATCAGCTAAAATTGTGGACAATTTAGTCATGAGCAGCTTTTCGAAAAGCTTTGAAATTGTTGAAAGTAAGCTTATAGGCCTATATGACTCAGCCTTGGTAAGATCTTTGCCTGGCTTTAGAATCATTTTAATCTTGGCAAGTTTCCAGTTATGTGGAAAATACTGCATTCGTAAAATGGCATTAAAAATAAATAGCAAAATTCTTATTGCAATATGAGGCAAGTTCATCAGCA
The DNA here is from genome assembly GCA_944452675.1 of Tachina lurida. Taxonomy (NCBI): domain Eukaryota; kingdom Metazoa; phylum Arthropoda; class Insecta; order Diptera; family Tachinidae; genus Tachina; species Tachina lurida. Next base: position 102,941,127 of record OX101753.1, on the reverse strand, counting down.
TCTTGTTACTAATGCCATCAATACCTGGAGCTTTCTTAGGGTCGAGTTCAGCAACTATTTTTTGTAGTTCACGCATCTTAAACCTTAAGGGACGAGGGGGTAGAGAGACTACACTCGGTAAATCGGCAGCACCCGTACATGAATTGGGAGTGAATACAGATTTTAAATGCTCAGAAAATAAGTTACCTTTCTCACTATCGCTTCTTGCCCAGCCTCCAGTCGAAGTACGCAATGGTGATTTGAGATCAACGGGTCTTTTAAGATTTCTAGTAGCGCGCCATAAAGAGTAATTAGATGTTGACGTTACATCAAGACCTTCTAAATACTTTTCCAGTAATGCAGTCTTTTCCGACGATAGCAGCTCTTTGAGTCGTTTAGTACATTCTTTAAGTCTGATTTTGTTTAGGGGTGATCTGTGTTGTTGCCATTCTCTTCTAGCTCTCCTTTTTTCACATACTAGACGTTCAATTTCCGTAGAATAAATTCTATTAAAGCCAGTCTGCGGATAGGAAGTAGTGGCATGTTCAGCAGCCTGTTTAATATATTCGTTAAGTTTGGCAATATTAAATTCAATATCATCAGGTGATCTTAGCTGAATGTTTTCTACGCAGTGACTACTAATATATTTTTTGAATCCTAGCCAGTTGACCCTGTTAATCGTTTTCGCATATGAGTTAGTTAAATCACTCCTTAGTGGGTTGAAAATTGTAACTATTGTGGGAGAGTGATCGGAGGACAGATCTACAGAGACCTCTACGTGAATTAAGTCCCTATGGATATTTTTCGTGACGCCAAAATCTATAACATCTGGAATGTTTCTTACGTCAGTAGGCCAGTAAGTAGGCTCCCCACTCGAAATGACATCTAAGCCCATTTTTGAAATTGTATTAAACAACGCTCTACCTCTAGGTGTAACAAGACGCGAGCCCCAGTACGTATGTTTTGCATTGTAGTCACCAGCTGCCACGAAACAAGATCCAAGCGATTTGTAGAACTTCTCATACTGATCTTCGGTAACTGAAAATCTGGGAGGTGAGTAAATTGATGATATCACGAAGTTCGCACAAAAATTTTCTACGAAAATATTCGTAGCTTGTATATATTCTTCACTAACGTTCTCAAGGATATAGTGCTTGAGTCTTGACTTAATTAGAATTGCTGATCCACCGCATGCTCTCCCTCTCGGGTCCTTTGAATCATATAGAGTGTAACCATTTATTTTAAAGCAGCTTCTCGAAGTCAAGTGAGTCTCAGAGACCATCATTATATCAATATTTTTTTCCGTGAGGAAGTGCTCAAGTTCATTTTTATGTTGGCGAATGCCGTTTGCGTTCCAGAAACATAGTTTTAACGTGTTCATGGTTTGTTGACTAATGCTTGAAGCAGAGTATTCTGCATTCTCAGCATTTCTTGCATCATGCTAGTCATATTTGTTGTAAAGTTGTTTATAGTTAGCACCAGATTCTCAATAGTAGCTTCAAGACGACTAAAGTTAAAGCTAGAGTTTGCATTCGTTGAATTACTTGGGGGTGGAGCATTTTGTGTGGGAATAGAACTAGTCTTAGCAGCATCGGCATACGATACACGTGAATTAACTAGTTGGCTAGTATGAGGCAGAGTGTCGGAGTAAGCATTTGCTGATTGAACTGGAGCTAATTTAGATTTTCGACCCATAGCCTGTTTAACGAAAGAATATACACGGCATCCTCTGTAATTAGCGGTGTGATTTTCTCCACAATTACTGCATTTTTTTCAGCTTGTACTTTTGGCTTGGTACAGTCAGCAGTACCATGCAATTCACCGCAGATAACACAAACTGTAGGTAATTTGCAGTAGGTTTTTGTGTGGCCATATTCTTGGCAATTATGGCACTGTACGGGACCTGAACGCTTACGTGGCTCTTCAACTGTGATTTTTCGGTGTAAAAGGTATTTTAGACTATAAATTGGGTGCCTCTCATTTTTCTTTAACTGTATATCATTCGGCTCCAGTTCAACACGAAATAGAGGCTGGGGAATCTTCTCTCTATTGATTATATTGGTAACATTTTTTACCTTAAATCCTTGTTCGATAAGTGCACATTTTACTTCTTCAGGCTCAACATATGAATCTATTCCCTTTAATACTATTTGTAGGCCTTTAGCACTCTTAAGTTGATATGTGTAAAAATTTGTTTTATTTTTTTAAAACTCACTAACAATTTTTCGGAAATCTTTTTCATCATATATTTGGATTTTAGTTTCATCAATATTACCTCGTTTAATTGGAATGATGTGAAAAGTATGGTCGACAGTAGATTTTTTAGAAGCGCGTTAGAATTTTTTTCTCTCAGATAAATAGGTGGTGGCTTAAAAGACTTTTGCGATGATGCAGCTGGCTTGTCGTTTTTGTCTTGCAATAATGAAAAACGATTTTGACGATTTATATAAGATGTGCTGTTATCCCTAGACATCTTTGGGGCGGATCCGATTTTAGTAGAATTTGGGCTTCGCCCGCGCTTTAAAATAGTTATATATCTGTCCATTCCTACTTGTACCTTTGGTTTTGAACTACTGTTATCTTCAGTGACAACTTGTTTAAGTGATGACCACGAGCCCGAAGCGGATGATATCGCTGAGTTAAATGTAGAAGTACTAGGCAATAATGTCAACGATTCACTAGTTGGCATTGGACAAAGTGAAGTTGATCGCTGACGAAACTGTGGTTTTGCCGTTAGAAAAAGTCTATCAGATTTTTGATTTTTGTTAAGAGCTTCAGAACTCACAGCAAGTCTATTATCAGATTTTTTATTTTTATTGTTATCATTATGAGCATCAAAACTCACAGTAAAATAGGCATTTCTGCCGTTAGAACTCACTTCACTATTTTTTTCCTCTGGGGTACTCATAAAGAGTATTCCTCAAGGGTATTTTGTATGTTTTTTTGTTTACGGTTTTTTTTTTTTGTTTTTTCTATATGTAAAAATATTATCAAAGCAAAAAAATGCTTATTTATCAAAGTTAATATGTACTACGAATATTTTTTGTATGCTTTTTTTTTTTGTTTAGTTTGTATATACGAAAAATTCCGCTATTACGTCTGTTCACTATGAAGGTACAACGAGAACTGAAAAAAAATAATTGAATCAAATTCTTTAAGGCTCAATTAGACGTGACATAGCCATAACGCCATAGCCATAACCAAACCAAAATTCAATTGATTTCTATGGTGAGAGTGAGAGTGAGAGAGACTCGCCATAACTCTCACCATAGAAACCAATTGAATTTTGGTTTGGTTTGGTTATGGCTATGGCATTATGGCTATGTCACGTCTAATTGAGCCTTTAATCGAAAAATACTGAAAGGTCAATAAAATCATAAATTTTTTCACAAAGCAAATATGTATGTATGTGTCTGTATACTATATACATATATGTACGCACGTTGGTAAAGGATATATAAAATTCGGCACAGCCGAATATAGCACTCTTACTTGTTTCATTTCACTTTCTTAAAACATCAAAAAATTACTTTCTGGAAAAAATCGTTGAAAGCTGAATTGAAATTAAAAACAATGTGAGTGTGGTAGTAAAAAAATTTTATTGTATTGCTACTTTCTTGAAATTAGTTTCATGTGTAAATTGTAGGTTTTTGTTTTTTATTTCAAATGACATATTTTTAATTATTTTTATTAAGTCGATTAGACTTTGTTCTGTCTACCGAATCGTTTTCACAAATTTGCTTGTAAGCTGGGATATTAAAACACCTGTTTAAATTGGAATTTAAATTATTCAAGTTAATAGCTCTAGCATCCGAAATTGGAAGAAAAAATATTTGGAAAAAGATGAGTTCACATTTTTTTTATTTTCTCGCTACGTTTTGCTTTCTCAAGACTCTTTTCAAGTGAGAAGAATATGAGTATCATGGTTCAAGAGTGAAAATTGACATATACTTACATACAATCGTTTGAAAAGAAATGCAGAGTGAAACTGGGGAGATTCCTTAGATGTACTAAATTAGTCATTCGTGTACTATTGTACTTTCGGAGTTTGAATAGTAACAAAAAATGCACAATTGTACCAACTTTGCCATCCCTGACTGCTACCATAAGTAAAATGCAAGCAAAGATATTGAACTGTTGAGTTAATGAAGAAAATTGGAAAATTGCAAAAAAAAAATGTGAACTAATAAAAATAAATATTGAAGAAAACATTTTAATATTTTAATGTAATACAAAATATAATTTTTTTTATAGGTTTATGTATTGTTTGTTTGATTTTGATGTACGGGTGAAGTAGCTGCTGGTTGCAGTTGTACAATAATTACAAAAACAACATGACTTGATTTTGGTAGTTTTTGCAAATAAACACCATTAGCAGCGATGCCAACTTAGCTATTTTGGAGCTAGATTTAGCTCTTTTTGATTGCTTCTAACTCGAAATTTTTCCCTTTAGCTCTTTTTTTAAAAAAAGAGCTAGCACTGCTCTTTTCAATTTTAAAAACGGCACTTTTCGCATCTTATAGTAAATTTTCTCGTTTTTACCCTATTGTTTCGTATTTGAGGCATTTACATTTTTGTATTTTATGTATTTAGTGTGTTCGTTTCTGAATAATTAGAAAATTTTTGACAAATACTTACTGCCAAAAATATAGGAAAGCCTGGGATCAAATTCCTCGTTTAAAAAATGGATTAAACCAACAAAAGTTCCATGTAAAGCTTTGTGCAAATGTTGCAAATTAATTATAAGAGCGAAATATTTTGATTTAGTTCGCCGTTCGGAGACTCGAAAGCATAAAAAATGTATGGCTCCACTTAACGATATTGTGCTATCCTAGCCAGATATATCAGAAGTTTCAACAAAAACGCAAATTGCGCAAGCAAATCTTGCATTATTTGCTGCAGTACATACACCGTTTTTAGCAATTGATCTTTTCTTACTATTATTTTTATTAATGCTCAAAAATCTTGAAGTACAAATTGAATAATAAATACATTCATAGATTTAAAACGGAAAAATCTCAAATTTTTAAATTTAGCTCTTTTTAGCTCTTTTTGACTACTCGGTTGGCTCGTTTTGTCTCTGAATTGTTGGCATCACTGACCATTAGTACTGCCAATGTTTACTTGGAATGAGGTAGTTTACACGAGAACAATTTTCAAGCAGCACAATTTTTGTTCTCTTCCAAATTACACGAGACTAATTCATCCGGCATAAAATGTATACGTATACACAGCTTTGTGTGCTTAGTATTTTTCGTATTCATTTAACATTTGAACATTTGCTGTTTTTTAAGTTGTGTGTGTATTGGTTTTGTGCTCCTAATGCGGGGTTGTAGCTGGTTGAAAAATTATGCCAAACACAAAACCACTCTCTTTGTCTCTCTCACCAACAAACTGGCATGTTATGCCAGCACAATTATGCCCGTGTAAATCAGCGTAATTACTTACACTTCTTGTGTGATGACAATACTTAAGTTTCTAAAATGGTTTAGAAAATAAATATTTACCGACCGCTTGTCAAATTTTCTATCCGTATTTTCTCCTACTCGGTACACTTTGCGTTTACATTATATGATTTTGTACATTCTGCCGCATTTTTTGACATGTCGTAATCAGCGTTGCGTATATACACAAATTCAAATAAAAAATTAAATAGGAAAAAAATAATCAATACTCATGATCTTCTTAATAACGAACAGAAAACCTTAACATTTGGTTCCATGCATTATTTTACCTTTCTTCTTCATCTTTATCTTCTGCGACAGCACGAATCTCTGGAAGGGAATCGCATACATCAGAAGACACAGGCAACGGATCATAATAGGGCATTGACATTATATCTGTGGCAATAAGGAAAAAGTGCTTAAGTCATATTTTACTGTTTTTCAAGAGAGCACTTTTAAGGGTTCAAGTCGATTTTCAGAAATTTATTTCTTTTACAGATAAATTATGAAATTCTCTGTTACATATATTTTTTTAACCAATCATCGTTTTACACACTATAAGTATAAGTTGAAATATACCAAATTATAAGCTTAATTAAGAGATTAGAAGTCTAAAAAAATAAGTCGGAAGTCATAGTGCTACAACTTCATGAAAAATCACACTAATAAATTGAGATTTTGACCAGGGATACTTTTAAATATGCAGATTACGGACGTACGATTGACTCAAAATTTGCTTTTCTCGACTTAAGCACTTTTTCCTTTTTGCCACAGATATTTTGTCAGCATAGATATAGGAGATCTTTTCTTTAAAGTCTGTAATCGGAAGTTTTTTTTTTTATGCTGCTACAGAATTATTATTTTCTTCATATTTTTGACATGTCTCAGAAAACTAGGGTTTGCTGTTCGATTTTACTCGAAATCGGAAAAACGGTTTATATTGGTGCTCAAAAATGCAACGCTGATGAGGCAATTTTTTCAAAGCTCGTTACAAAAATTAGTGGACACATATGTAAAAACTGTTTCTATAGAAGTTATTGTATCAAAGCACTATCTTAATTTATAAGATAATGAGCTGTAATGAAGTTAATACTTAATTACTCTTAAAGCAAACAACAAATTAAAGCACAAGGTCTGAGTTATGGAAAATCGAATGAAATACAGTTTAAAAATAGGTAAATGGACTAGCACTAGAGGTAGGCAATATATGAGTGCCAATTGGCACAACTCAAATGGCAAATGGTATAGTCTGGATCTAAGTAAAGTTTTAGAACGTTTAATTCCAAAAAAGTAAGGACTTTATATGAAAAGCTTAATACAGTTAGATATTTTATGGAATATTAAATTTGGATTAAAAAACTCAACTGAACTGTAGTTATGCTTATGTAACCAACAGAAAAGGGTTTCGAATTCCTATGTTGAAAGAATATAAAATCAAATAGTTTGGCTTTCGATGTTTAAAAATCGAAACCGGTCGGTTTAAGTAAATTTTTAACCGAAATCACGGGTTTTCATTTTATCTACTTTTAGCAAACTCTACAGAAGACAATACAACTCAACTCATTATTTAATTATTTCATAAATACTTTACTAAATAAATTTGAAAAGTATTTTTGCACAAAAAAGGGCGAAGTATATCGAACATATGCCTGTAATGTTATTAACAGTATTCTTAGAAATGTTTTTGTGACTGACTGTACAAGCCTATGCCCTCATAATATACGGCATTCATGTCAGTTTCATAGCACAATCAAAGTATATTTATATAAAGTAAAGTCAAATCCCGATAATTCGTAATCGCAAGGAACCGGTCATTTTTTACGAATTATAAGGGTTTTCGATTTAGCGGGATTTCAGTTTAACGGGATTAAAAAAAATAAATACGAATTAACGAGGTTTTCCAGTTTATTTACTAAATTTGTTGTTTTTGTAACATCGACAGAGTTTTATAGCCTTTTCACACTTACTTACATCTTTGAGGAATGTGTGGAATATGTTGAAAATTGAAAAAAAAACCTGTTCACATTACAACATATTGCATCTTTGATCTGTCGGGTATTACAATACTATTTTTACGAGTGTGAGCAACTAAAAATTAAATAATAAAATGGAATTTAAAAATTCAGCAGCAATTGATTTAATTGCTGCTGAAACAGCTGATCGATGCTTGTTTACAACGTTGTAGTTATTATACATTATCGTCGGGTAACTGAGCCTTTGTTGTTTCTTTTATTTAGCTTTGATGCTTTATCTATACCTCAACCAAAAACAATAGGGTATAGAGGTTTTAAGAATATTAATTATAAATAACTTTATGACGATTATTAGGCGTTAGATGCGATAACATTTTTCACTTTTCTACTGTTGACGAACAATTGAGTTTTTTACATCATACGTAATGAAAAACAATGGTTAACAATTTAGAAGCTGATTGAAGTTAGAAATAGTGCATATGCGCGATAGAAACGGATTAGAACTCAAGAGCTGTACGAGATTTTTAAAAAGGCTAAAGCTAACTCCAAAATAAGAATGGCAAAAACAACTATATATAATAATAAGTTCAAATTAACGGTTGACTCCAGAAGTAAACGGAGAGAGATCCGAAAAATTGGTATTCTTAATGGTAACGCTGCAGAAACTAATGTCATCGACATGAATGAATTAAGTCAACAATTTGCAAAGTTCCCAATGCCACAAATTATTAATAATTACTCTAACACCATTAACATTAAGTTTTCCAATAATCAACAGTTACATCATTTTAATTTCATACATGTTGCACAGGAAGAGGTGGTATTAAAGTCTTTTTGTGAAAAAAAATCTAACTCCGTTGGTAATGATGGGATGCATCCGAAGTTCGTTAAAATCACCCTTCCGTATACGTTGGTTTACTTTAAACGCCTATTTAATACAATTATTACAACATCATTACATCCATCAATGTGAAAGCATGCAAAATTTTTACCTATCCCAAAAGAAGACAAGAGCTATAGACCCATAGCTATTTGCCGTTCTTGTCTAGGGTATTCTAAAATTAATACATGTTCAGATGAGCTCATATTTATATGATCACTCTTTACTTACTGATCACTCTTTACTTACTGCTAGACAGTCTTGATTTGGGCCAAAACAGATCTGCATATCGACTTTGCTTGATGTCTCAGAGGAAATTAGAAGTCAAATAGATAACCGAAATATGGTATATTTTCTTTTCTATAATGAAACATGCAAAAATATGTATTTATTTTAAAATATGGAAAAAGATGCACTAACAAATCGATGCCATTTTGTAGCAAATTTGTTGATTCGCAAAGAAATGCTATTTACGTTGAACTACGATAAACGACAAAAAACATGTATTTAAAGAGTGATTTTTTAGTAACTTTCTTGACAACACTGTGATTGGCAATTCAGCTCTTTTCGTGTATCATGTTACTGTCAAACATGTTCAGATTACTCTATAATTTAACCATGAATCAACTTACAAATGAACAACGCTTGCAGATTATAAAATTTTATAATCAAAATTCATGCTCGGTTAAGAAAGTGCATCCGTGCACTTCTTCCATTTTATGGTCAGTTTGGGCGACCTCTTGTGGCGACTATTCGGAATCTATGTAGTGATTAAATTTCGCACCAAAATTACATTATTGAATATTAAACCACCAACACGCATACGTAGAGTACGGACATAGGAAAATATCGCAGCTGTATCCGCCAAGGTTGTTACTTACCGTGAATTATCGATTCGACGCCATTTGCAGAAATTGGGCCTATGCTGCCTTTTTTTCCAAAATGGAAGAGCTGGATTTAGCTGACATGAGGTTTCAGCAAGACGGTGCCACACCATAGCTACTATACCTTTCAATATACATATGTATAAGCTTTTTTTAATTGCTTTATATAGGAGGTGCCATTTGCCTTCGTCCTATTCTTTCAATATCTTGAATCATTTCGCACCTCGCTTTCAAAAGTGTACATACTAAATTCGAGGACTCTGGCTGCTATAGCTTCCAAGATATATTTGCTCAATTGACAACCTATTGTAAGTGTAGTAGGTCGTCAAGCTGTACAATAGTTGTAAAATTTTGTAGGTAATTTGCATAGAAAAGTTTACTAAGACACCTACATCATTTTTCCCAATGTTTGATGAATGTCGTAGAATGGCAACAGGAATGCACAAGCTTATAAAAGTGCTAATGTTTTTTAATTACATTTGCCTTAATTTTGCTTTATTAAATTAATAAAAATTGGTGTAATTACCCAGCAAAAACCTTTGTCTACTAGAATGCAATAAAGTGTATGTACTTCTCAGTCGTAAGTACTTACAATTTGACTGAATAACCCACTATTTTTGTTTGAGAAGTTCAAAAAGTATGCGGTACCCTATACTTTTTGCCTACAAACATACAAAAGTTAATAGATTACTGATTGCCTAAAAGTACTAAAAATTTAATGGGTTATTTTTTGCTTACAAATATGCAAAATAATATAGATTAATTTTTGCTTAAACTTATTCAAAATTAATTTGCTATTTTTTCTAATAATTTTTCAAATTTTTTTATTTTAAATGAATAAAATTTTGTAACAAATTTCTCTAGATATACATATTTCCTTATTAACTGGAAAGTACTACAATAAGTACTTTCACGTAGTGATATAAATAAGTTCTTATTTTATTCATTACATGACAGTCATTATTATGCAAATAAAATAATTAGATAAATAAGTATCACTCGTTACCTTGCAAGCCATTAAAAGAATACTACATTACAAAATTTCGAAAAATTTTTGCTGGGTATATATGCAAATAAATAAAAAACATCGAGAAATTACGAAAATTGACAAAAAGGTACTAACAGCAGGATTATAACAAAGTCTAATAATGTTTTAAAACCTTCAAAATTGATAGGACGCTAAGAACCATGCAAAAAGCCGCTTTTATTGCGAATTTTGGAAAAAAAAAATCGCGAAAATTGGAAAAATTTTAAACAAGCCATAATATAGATAAAAAATTGCTAAAACTGTAAGGAATGCAAAAAATTCGGGAAGAATCACGAAAATTTGCAAAAACTTATTAACAGCGGGATGATATTTTTTTAACATCGGCAAAACTGCCAAGAAGCTGAAGACATGTAAAAAGTCGCTCTTATCGCGATCTTTGCACAAAAGTTCAAGATAAATTCGTCTGTTCGAACAAGAAAAAATCATGAAATTTCATTCGAATAAATATTAAACACGAATAAAAAATATCCATTGGAAAACAGCCACACACTTTATATACATACTAGTGATTTGCGGATATTCATATTCGTATTCAAATTACCGAATATTCGGCTGTTTTAAGATATTCGTATTCTAAGCAAATAATAATAATAAATGCAATAAAAATATTAGTTTGTAATAATTTAATATAAGAAATTTATTTAATTTCAAGGAATTAACAATATTTTTTTTTCAATATAAATTACAATTCCTTGTACAAGTTAACACAAAATAAGTTAAGAAACCATTTTACACTAAATTGAATATTGAGTCAGCGTATTCAAAAGAGGTTAACAAACTGTTTCCCAATAAACTGAATACCAAATCAGCATATTTAGTAAAGTATCTTAATGAAAAGACATAATGAAATTATTTCCCAATAATTGCAGTTGTGCAATTATTGCTAAATAATCACGCCACCTTTAGATTTAAGTCAATATAAATAAAGTACTTTTAAGTTTAAGTTGTTCTTTTGGTTTAATAAAGTGCGGTCATTCTGACCAAAAACTAATTTTTTTTCAGAACTTTTATTTTACAAGTTCTTAACTTACATACTATCAACAGTTATCACCTCAAGAGAATGTTCAACTTCAAAAATAAAAGATTAAAAGAAGTGTGACCAAATCCTCGGTTGGTTTCTGGTTTGCTGCGGACATAATGTATTTTGAATATACTGTGCTGCAAACCACAAAAAAACCAATGAAATATAGTCTATTTAAGTTGAACCATGTTCGTATTTCCGCCAAATAGTCTGCTATACCTTTCGGTATTGATGACTGAGCAGCAGTTTAAAAACTACAATGAAAATTGTCAATACCATCAGCGCCACTTTCACTATTTGCACTAGAGAAGTCATCGAGTTTCACATTTCTTACTTTAGGGACATTTACTTTCATTTAGTCTTGTACGTTTTGAGTAAGAGAGCCTTCTTCAACTAAATGAAAAAGTACAGTAAAATTATTTAAATAAAAAATTCACTTTGCATCTTCGACCAATAAATATTGTCATGCAAAAAAAATATCACATTTTCCAAAGTAAAAATTTATATAGAATAGTTAAACTACTTATTTTATTTACCTTTTCTAATTTTTTTGTCCTTTTTAATAGATAATATTTTCCGGAAAATTATTTTTCCATATTAAAATATACATAAATAGCTTAACCCCACGAGTTTGCTATCCCCAACCCAATAAAAAAAATACACTTTTCCATAAGTAAAATCCACAATAATAGAAAAAAACATATCAGTTAACTACAGAGGTTGTCCTGTGTACTCTTTCGTTAGCCCCAGTCCAATCAGCAAACGTTTTATCCGCCACTATTGCGCAAGTGAGCCAACGAGTTACTTCACGTCTATCGTATGCCGATGCTGCTAAGGCTAGTTATATTCCAATGCAAAATGCGAATGCAAACTTAAGCTTTAACTTTAGTCGCCTTGAAGCTACTATTGAGAATCTGGTGCTAACTATAAACAACTTTACATCAAATATGTCTAGCATGATGCAAGAAATACTGCGAATGCAGGATACACTGCTTCAGGCATTAGTTAACAAACCATGAACACGTTAAAAATATGTTTCTGGAACGCAAACGGCATTCGCCAACATAAAAATTAACTTTTAATGTTGGTCTCAGAGACTCATTTGAGAAGCCTTTTTAAAATTTTGGCTACACCTTATATGATTCAAAGGACCCAAGAGAAAGAGCATGCGGTGGATCAGCAATTCTAATAAAGGCAAGACTCAAGCATTATATTATTGACATAATTTGTGACGAACATCTACAAGCAACGAATATTTGTTTTGAAAATTTTTGCACAAATTTTGTGATATCATCAGTTTACTCCTCTCCAAGATTCGCAATTACTGAAGATCAATACGAGGATTTCTACAAATCTCTTGGCACTTGGTATCAGCTGGCGACTATAATGTGAAACATACGATCTGGGGCTCGAGTCTTAATACACCCAGAGGTCGAGCATTGTTCAACACAATTTCAGAAATGGGTTTGGACATCATTTCAAGTGGGGAGCCCATTTATTGGCCTACTGACATACATAAAATTCCGGATATTATAGATTTTGGCATCATGAAAAATATCTCTAGGGATTTAATTCCAGTTGAAGCTTCTCTAGATTTCTCGTCCGATCATTCTCCCTCGTTCGCTACAATTTGTAGCCCATTAAAAAGTGACGTAACTCCCCCATATGTCAAGATGATAAATCGTGTTAATTGGATGGGATTTAAAAAATATCTTAGTAGTCATTGCACGGAAAACATTACGCTAAGAATAACCCAAGATATTGAATCTAACATTGCCAACCTTATCGAAATAATTAAACAGGCAGCTGAACATACGACTACCTCCCATCTGCAGACTGGGTTTAATAGAATCAATTCTACGGATATTGAACGCCTCGTGTGTGAAAAAAGAAGAGCTGGCAACAGCACAAATCACTTCAACTTAAAATCAGATTTAAAAAGTGCACTAAACGACTCCAAATGCAAGCATTTGACAAAACCGCATTTCTTAAAAATTATTTGGAAGGTCTTGATGTCACACCATCATCTAATTACTCTTTGTGGCGCGCTGCTAGAAAGCTTAAAACACGCGTTGAGTTTAAGCCACCTCTGCGCACATCTACCGGAGATTGGGCAAGAAGCGATACTGAAAAACGTAATATATTTGCTGAGCATTTAAAATACGTATTTACCCTAAACACATGTACTGGTGTTGTTGATTTGCCGAATGTTATCACTCTACACCCTCATCAAATAAAGTTTAAGACAAAAACTAATTGTTGAACTCTACCCGAAGAAAGCTCCGGGTTGTGATGGAATTAGTAGTCAGATGCTGATGAAGTTGCCACTTGTTGCTATTAGAATCCTGTTATTCATTTTTAATGCCATTTTGCGACGGAGTATTTTCCACACAGGTGGAAACTTACCAAGGTCTAAATGACTCCAAAGCCGGGCAAGGCTGAGTCATACAGTCCAATAAGTCTGCTATCAACAATATCAAAACTTTTCGCAAAACTGCTCATGACAAAATTGTCCCCTGTGCTAGTTGGTAATGGGTGCATCCCAGACCATCAATTCGGTCTTAGAAGTCAACATAGCACCATTGAACAAACGCACAGATTGGTTCAATTTATTAGAAAAACATTTGAAGAAAAGAAGTATTGTTCTGCGCTGTTTATCGACGTTTCTCAGGCATTTGATAAAGTGTGGCATGAAGGCATAATATTAAAGTTGAAGACATACCTACCAATAAATCTTTTGGAAAGTTATGTTATTGCCTGGAAGTTCACTGTTTTAGAAGGAGACTTTATGAGTATGCCTGAAACTATCTCATCCGGTGTGCCACAGGGTAGTATACTGGGTCCAGTTTTGTATTTGATTTATTCTTGTGATATGCCTCTGAGCAGTAATATCCACACTTTTACATTTGCCGATGATACAGCATGCCTTAGTATGCATGAAAACCCTTGCCAGTCATCCCGATATCTTCAGGAACATATAATTCAGCTAGAACTGTGGTTAAACTTATGGACAATTAAGGTAAACGAACAAAAGTGTGTTCAAGCAACATATAATTTACCAAGAGATACTTGTTCACTCATTCGGATTAACAACCAAGTTGTCCCTCAACATTCTCATGTGAAATATCTTGGTATACAGCTTGATCGACGGCTTACTTGTAAACACCACATTGACTCTAAGCTAGCACAAATGAAACTAAAATTATTTCAAGTACATTGGTAGAAATTCAACCCTCAGTCTTGATTGCAAACTTTTGATAGTCGCTTTTGAAACCTATATGGTGGTACGGAATTCAACTATGGGGTACTGCTTCAGCTTCCAATGTCGAGAGAATCCAAAGGAGGCAAAAAAAAATTTTACGGTTAATAACATCGGCTCCATGGTATATAAACAATTCAAATATACATACATCGCGATTTAAAAATGCCACTAGTGATTGATGAAATTGCAAAATACACAGGCAAATATTTATCTAAACTCGAGTGGCGTCCCAATCCGCTTGCTCGTAATATTTTGAACTTTACTGGACTTATCCGTCAAAAAAAGAGGGATACAAGGGCTCTTATACTCAACTCTCCAGATGGGATTGCTTGACTATACTTATTTTTCTTTTTGATTTTCACTACTTATGTATTTTCTTATAACTATCACTAATCATAGTTTTTAAAGTGGATTTTGTGCCTTTGGTTTAATTTAGTTTCATTTAATAAAACTATATCCGGATTATGTTTATTTAAAAATTGTTGGAGGTCGTACTTCCTGCTACTACGTATCAATGAGTTTATATTGATATGAAATATTATTAATTTTTTACAATTTTTGTTACCGAATTTTCTTGATTATTAGTCATTTTTTATATTTGTAATTGCTTTTGTAAGCTGGCAAATTGATTATTAAGGTTAACTATTTTTTTTAATTCAAAAAGAAATGAATTGTTAGTTGTATAAACTGGATGGTTGGAATTAATGATATTGCCCCTTAAAGCGGTAGCAAAACTTACTTCTGGATTAGTAAAGTTTTTAGTGTTATTATTTTTACTCTCTACAAGCATTTTTCTCTTAGACCTAAGTTTTTGTTGCGTTTGTTTATATTTCTCGCATCCTTTATATGAAGCGGGATGTCCATATTTGTTGCACAAAACGCAGAATAATTTTTCTTTTTCCTCAGATGATACTATATCTGCCGAACAATTTCCTTTTTCGTGACTCTTGTCACACTTTACACCTCTTGGAGGTAGATAGCAATTAGCCGCGCTATGGAAGAACCCCTGACAGTTCCTACACTGCGATATTTCAGGACGTCGAACCTGTTCCCATTTCACACAGCGGTAGAAAAGGGCTTTAATATTTTTTAAATTATTTATGTTGCTATCAGATATTATTTGTACCAGAAAAATGGTTAAACTGTATCCCTTTTCAATCGACATTTTAGTTGTAAATTGACTTACTTTAATAAATTGTAAGTCATCTTGTTTAAATTTGTTTAATTCGTTAAGTATTTCATCTGGAGATATTTGGGCATCTAACCCTTTCAGGAGATACGTTTTAGTTTTCATACCCTTTGGAGTAAATGTTAAGAACTTAGTTTTTGTTTTTTGTACCCAGTAAAAAAAATTGGAAGTCATTCTAAAGGAAGTACATTTTCATTGCTTCCAAAAAATCGATATTTTTAATTTGCCGATAGTTAGCAGAAAACCAAGTAGAAGTTTATTTTAGTCATACAAAACCTTGTAATTCCTCTCTAGTTTTAGAAATTACTCACCAGAATTTTTAAAAAATCGATTTTTTTGAAGAAACTTATGAACTAATTTTGGTCTAAAATTTTAAAGTTATTTGCTTAAATTTACATTAAATTACTGTTTCGCGTTTAAATTCCTATAAAAAGAAACTAATTGTTAAAATAGGTAACTATTAGCCATTTTTCCTAGACGAAAATATTATCATAGAACACAAAAAAGGAAATTTTTCTTAAAATCACTTCCAAATCGGTGACCAGGCAACGAAAAAGAGAACTTCTTGCAATGACAACCCTATGTAAAAATCATTAGATCGGATCGAAATTTGCACTACTTCCAGATCGCAAACTCTACATTTTCATGACTTTTTTTGAGTGGCTTTTTTTACTGGGTAAGTACGCTTTTACTCTAAGGAAATCATCTTGAGTATTCATATGTATGTATATAGTGATTTTTTGTATCTATATTCCTTGATTTGGAATTTATTTATTTTTAAACCTTTTTTTATGAAATCAATTAATTATTTAGTTTCAATATCTACAATGTTTATTTTTAACCTATTGCATAGCTTTTATCGCAGGCTTTGAGGGTGTCGGCCGAATCAAAAAAAAAAAACCTAAGACTATTTTTATTTGAATCGCCCACTGTGTGTTAACTAGTGTTGTTAATTATTCGTCTTTTATATTTGTTCGAATGAAATTTCATGATTTTTTTCTTATTCGACCTGACGAAATTTTAATATAATATTCGAACGAACAAGGAATAAAAAATGTATTCGAATAATTTGAAAAAAGTTCGAAAAAATCGACACGCATGTATATTAGTTTAATTTTTTTGTATTAACAAACGAAAAATAATTCATTAAACAAGAAAAACAAATAATTTTAAATATGCAATATACATTAAGCATTTTTTCAGGAAATTTCATGAATTTTATTGAACAAAACTTTTTCTTAATTAGTGTTTTTATGGGAATTGTTAAAATTTAAGTTTAAAATTTTTTAAACGCACTAATAATCCCAAATTATTATTTTACTTATTAAGTAAAATATTTTTTATTAAAAATACATTGAAATTGATTATTGAGGGGTTTAGCTGGATCCTATGCGCATTTCACTGTTGCTAATGCAGATCATCAGGGAACCTTTACCCAAATTTCTTAGAACAACTAGAGTTATTATGTTATAAACTTTCATTTAAATAAATGAGAAGCCTAACAACAAATAACAAAGTTGAAACAAGAACTCAATAATCAACATGTTTTTTTATTTTCTTACTTTACCATTGCTACATTGGCTGACTTTTTTTCAGCTTCAAATTGTAGTTGTAAGAGTATGTAAAAGAAAATAAATGTAAATAACAACAACAGCTATTAAAGAATAGAGTGTTGCCAAACAAGTATTTTTGACCGGGTGCAGTCAAGTTAATAATTAGTGTTTTTATGGGAATTGTTAAAATTTAAGTTTAAAATTTTTTTAAACGCACTAATAATCCCAAATTATTATTTTACTTATTAAGTAAAATATTTTTTATTAAAAATACATTGAAATTGAAAAAAAGTCAGCCAATGTAGCAATGGTAAAGTAAGAAAATAAAAAAACATGTTGATTATTGAGTTCTTGTTTCAACTTTGTTATTTGTTGTTAGGCTTCTCATTTATTTAAATGAAAGTTTATAACATAATAACTCTAGTTGTTCTAAGAAATTTGGGTAAAGGTTCCCTGATGATCTGCATTAGCAACAGTGAAATGCGCATAGGATCCAGCTAAACCCCTCAATAATCAATTTCAATGTATTTTTAATAAAAAATATTTTACTTAATAAGTAAAATAATAATTTGGGATTATTAGTGCGTTTAAAAAAAATTTTAAACTTAAAACTTGTTCTATTTGCTAATTGCAGAGCTACCCAGCAAAAAATTATGATGTTTTTTGAAGCAATACGACAATAAAGTGCATCAAAATTCGCCTTAAAATATGAGCTTGTAAAGAAGCAGTGAACGTATATGAAGCAAACCACAGGAAAAAGTGATTTAATAGCGACACAACAATGCAGGTTTTAAAGCTAGAAAGTTATCTAATGCACACACATACAATATTATATAGTCATATTATGTCATGCGCATATGGATATGCATTAGAAGATTTTTCACATCTAGGTTGTCAAATGTATTTTAAACCCAAACGCACACGTGCAGACATGCAAAACACAACTGACGAGCCTGTAAACGAACAAAAGCAAATTACTCAGAAGCATTTTTCAAAACAAAAATTTAATTTTTCCAAAGACAAATTAATAAAAATTGACATTTAACTGCTTTTTTTGCATGTTTTATTAGATTAAAAAAAGCGCTTTTGTGAACAAGAATGTAGTACTCCAAAGCGGGAACTCGCCATACAAAAATCAGCAGCGATATCAGCAAGTTTGTCAGCACTACTTTTATTCTCTAATAGTAGAAACCTTCTTTATTTGAAGCAAAATTTTTACTGAGTATAGAAGAGAATTTTATATAAAAAGCAGTGAGAATGAATCTCTGATTCATTTTTGTGAACTTTTTTGATATAAGTTGCTCCTCCAGGCCTCCTATTGATAAATAAAAAATTTTCATGCATCTAATTTCATGGAAACTTAGAAATATTAATAAATAAAAATATTAATAGCATAAATTAAAAATTTTAAAAACCTCCGACGCAGTTGAACTCTAATATTAATATTCCACTAATTTTAATATTCAAGTAACAGAACCGCAAAAAAGAAAATAGTAAATTAATATATAAAAACTTTATGATAACTTACAATCGACTATACCGATTTTCTTTAAGAATAGACCAGCATATACACGATCACGTCACTTTCAAAAACACACCGTTTGGGACTACGGCGTCCAAAACACATATTCAACCGAATATGTCTAAAAAAATGTGATATCTTCTAAGCGGCTAGACCACTCTCGATCAAGTCAACTTTCAAACAGAAAAACTAAATCAAAATCGGTCCAGCCGGTTGGTCTGTACGTGAGTGAACTCGTACATACAAACATATACACAGACACACACTACAAACTTATAACACCCTTGTTTTGGTCTGGGGTTAAAGTCTGACACGAAATATTTACAAACATTGCTTAATATGTTATTGATTTCTTTTAAAAAATCATTTAGAAACACCAGATAACCCCTCTTTTTACTCGTAGCTTGCAGACGATTCTGTTTTTTACTTTTAATAAAAGAACAAGTAGAAAAGTTTCTTTCGCAAATTGTTAATGCTGGTGATAAAAATATCATTAAATTATTGGATAGGAAAGGAAATATTAAGGCATTTAATGTTTTTGCGTCGTTTAATAATTCGATTCTTAATGCTTTTGATTAGAGAAAAGCAGTTTTATTTTTCAGAACTCTTTATCAGGAATTCTTATTCTAATTCCATTAAAGAGGCATTATCTTTTCCCTGCAAGAAAACAAAAGATGCGTTTAGCAAACATATACATACAAACAAACTTACACAAGTATTTATAATTTGGAATAATTGATTACTTAATATCCTATTGTTAACAAATTAAAAAGCATTGAAATGTAACATACTTTTTATATAGAGTAGTTTTGGAAATTGTTCGAATATTCGACAAAAATGATTCGAATAATTTTTTATTCTAAACTGAAAATTTTTGCTCGTTCTAACAAAAATGATAAAAAAATTGAATATTCGAACAATTTTTGTTCGAATGACAACAATAATGTTAACCCCTAAAGTAAGCTATTGATTTCATTAACGTACAGCAGTGATGCAAAATGTGGCACAATTGGGCCATTTGTGGCACTTTTGGATGTCCAACGGCCCTGCGGTACCCCTGAATTCATTTTGGCCCTTTCAGCTCAAAAGTCAACTAACTACTTTAAACCATTGAGTACATTTTTCAATTTAGTTTTCTCCCTGTTTCCATACTACTTTTATTTACAACAATGTTTTTTGTCAATGAAAAAACTTCGTACTTTTATTTGCAAACATGCCTTGTTTCAAATAAAATCTCTTTCTCAAGGTACATATGTACATACATAAGTATGTACATAGTATATGAAGTAAACACAAACAAAACCTAAGTAGACCATCTAACGGTAAAAATTCTTAATAAATATATATATGATATTGAAAAATAAAATTTTGTGTTGCTTTTGAGTAATGTTTAATGTGAAACAGGAAGTGTGTACTATTTAAATGAAACAAAAATGGTCAAATTTTTAAACAGGTAAAGGTACGGTCACACTTGACAAACATTTGCCCAAAATAGCATAACCAGCAAATACTAATGAGAAATCTTTTGATTCAGACGCGTGTTTATTGAGTTCAATAATTTCCAATAATATTGTATTATTTAACTTTGCCTATTTGTTAAATACGAAACTAATTAACTTAATAAATACGTGTTTGAAGCAAAAGATTTATCATTAGTATTTGCTGGTTACGCTTTTTTGGGCAAATGTTTGTCAAGTGTGACCGTACCTTAAGTTTAAAATTTAAACTTTAAATACATATACATACATACATACATACATATGTATGTAAATATATAATTACTTTTATATACATATGTATGTATGTACAGAGACAATACATGTTCCGATCGATGTGATCCAACGCTATCTTTAAAAAGAAAATATAATAGAAAATTTAACACAGATTGGATCAAATCTTACCCATGGCTTAAAGAATTGGAAAATGGTAAAAAATTTATATTTTGTGATGTAAGTATTTCTGGAAGTCAGTATCACATACAAAGACATGCAGAGTCTGAGGGGCACCAAATAAATGAAAACAGTGCTAAGAGCCATCCAAAAATTGATAACTTAATTTCAAAGACAACATCTGTAGATTCTGTAAGTAACAAAGCCAAAGACTTAGAAATAATGCTAACACTTTTTGTGGCCGAACATAATCTGCCATTTGCAATATTAGACCATCTACACTACGTATTGAAAAATGGAATTACTGATTCTAATATTGTAAAAAAGTTGGTCATAAATCGAAATAAAGGTACAAAGATAGTGAAGGACTGTATTGGGCCTTCCAATTATAAACGAGTTATCAATTTATACCAACATCAATATTACTCTATAATAATTGACGAAAGTACTGATCGGTCGGTGTCTAAAAATTTAGCTATCTTGATTCGTATATATGATGGTGCTTGTGTTGATAGTTTTGTAACTTTAATTCATATTTCCGATGGGACAGCACAATCAATTTTCAATGCAATAACGAAAATTTTAAAGGAAAATGATATATGTACCAATCAACAACTTGGTAGGATTTGGTGCCGACAATTGTGCAACAATGATGGGAAGATACAATGGTGTTCAAGCTTTGTTGAAGGAAGTTAAGCCAACATTGTGGGTACGTTCGTAAAAGCATTTATAGTGCACGTCTGCAGCATCACGAACATCTAACGTTCAAAAATGCATAACTTGGCAGCACTGTTTAGAGTCAAACGTTTTTTAATGCATTTAATCGGCATACCTGCCGCAAATCTGTGCAAATGGCGCAGTAAATTATTTTCAGATGCAAGAAGTTGCAGTGGAACAATAAGTTGAATATATCTATGAATTTTGATGTTTAAATTACATTTTTCGAATCTTACCAAAAAAAGAGATTGATAAACTCGAAAATAACTTTGAAACACATATCTTGGTAGTTTTTTATTATTTCAAAGGAGTTTTTTTATTTTAGTTGTATTTTTTTTAAGGCCAGTGCTGTTCTCATAAGAAATTGTCGCTTTGATTTTCTTTTAAATTTTTTGCTTACTATAATTTAAAAGAAAATTATCACTATTTTCTTAAATAAAATTACCCGCCAATTTAAAAATTTTTTGCAGTTTGTTCAAAAATGTCAACTGAGCACAGATGTTGAGCAGTTGCAAAGCATGTGCAGGAGATAATCACGCATACGCAGTAAAACCTGGCAGAACTGCCGCATTGATGCATAAATTTGCAGCATTTACGAACGTACCCTGTATGTTAGTGGCTGCATTTGCCATAATTTGAATTTGGCTTCATCGCACGCCGCGTAGCATATTCCCAACAGAATTGATGATTTCATACGAAGTATTAATAGTTATTTTTGTAACAGCTCTACAGGTAAAGATGATCTTACCGAATTTCAGAAATATTTTAATTCAGATGAACATGCAATATTAAAATATGCTCCAACTAGATGGTTGTCACGGCAAGCTGCAGTTGATAGAATATTAGAGCAATGGGATCCTTTGACATATTTTTTTACATTGACTAACTTCGAGTCAAAAGATAAAGCAAAAACGACGTTTATATTAGAAACTTTACAAGACAACACAATAAAGTTGTACTTTTTATTTCTTTAATATGTATTAAAGATAATAAAGGATATAAACATCGAAATGCAAAGCCAGGAGACACGAGTACATGTTATAATGAACAGACTATATGTTTTGTTCTGCCAACTGGCTAGAAATTTTTTGAAGAAAAAAGCTATTGGTGACGTTTGCTTAAAAAATGTTATTTAAACATCAATCATCTACCCACCATGGAAATTTATTGTGGAGCAGCAGTAGAAATATTTATCACTTCAAAGAGTATACCAGATCATAAACTGTTAGGTTTCAAATATAACGTTATGCTATTTTATAAAACATTTTTGGAATATATAAGAAAAAAATATGATTTTGGAGATTTTTATTTAAACTGGTTTCCGAAATTTGCGCCAGATCATGTTTTAAGTGGGGGAACCAATAGTACCTATTGTACCGCTTGTTATTAAACTTTTTCCAGACGAAACAGCCAAAATTGAACAAATAAATAATGAATAGGGCACTATCGGAAAATCCAGAATTTCAAAAGTTTAAAGATTTAAGTATAAGTCAATTTTGGAAAAAGATTTCTACAATTAAAAATTGTTTAGATGAACCTTTGTATACGAATTTATATAGAATTGTTCAAGGAATTCTTTCTATTCCGCACTCCTCAGCATGTGTAGAAAGAATTTTTTCTTCCCAAAATATGATTAAAAGTAATATAAAAAATCGCCTTCATGTAAATACTGTGTCATCTTTAATACAATCGAAAGATTTAATGAAATCTAATTTTGGTAATTGTTATGATAAACATATTTTAAAACTTATAACACAAAAAATTTAACAAACAATAATATCACAACTGAGGAACTTGAGGATTATAATCAATATAATTAGAGTTATACATAAAAAAACTAAAATATGATTTTTTAAGCAACATACATAGTACATATGTATGTATGTACATATGTATAACAATGTATTTAATTTACTGTAAAAATTATATTGAACAATTTAAATTTTTATCGCTAATATCTGTTTTTGTTCTAGATGAAATACAATACACACGTATTGTATTAATATTACATACTTTTTTTTTGTTTTTATTGAAATAAAAAGATTTTAATGAAATATATGAATTTTTTTTGGCCCCATGAGAGGTATTTTGGCCCTTTTAAATCGCTAATTTGACCCTAAACAAAAAAACTCAAAATGCATCACTGATGTACAGTATTGCTAGAACAGATTTTTACATGTAGGAAAACACAACGTGGCGTACTTAACATAGCGTCTATACCTGATATTAACTTTGATATAATATGAGAGAGAACGTCAGCAGAACAAGGAGAAAAATATATTTACATTAATATTAATATCTATGTAGTTGAAAACGTAAATATCATAATATTTCATAATTATCATGCAGCCGTGCAGTAAACATCTTCGTTTATTGTAAAAGTAATGTGTGTTTCATAAAAATTTTGGCATTTCCTTAATACATCGTGTATTTTTATTATATTTTTATCAAAATATATTGGTGGCTATTCGGGAAAACGCGTCGAAGAAGTGAAACTTTACATTAAAGCAAAAACAAAGTTTCAAAAATTGTTTTTGTTTCCCATACAATTCTAAAATAAAATAAACGTGAGAATTTAAACGCGTTGCTCTCTTTTTTAAAAACGGTAAATTTTGTATGATAAACAAAAACAAATTTTTAACATTTGTGAAGTTTTGTTTTTGTTCTACATGTAAATTTCACCAAGTCGACGCGTATTCCCGAATAGCCACCATTAATTTTTACTTTAATACACAAAATTCTCTTCACGTATTTATGTATGTGTGCGTTTTTTGACACTTGATATCATAATATTGTTTTCTAAATATATATTATGAAAACATTATTATAATATCTGATATAATATTACTTAATACTAAAATTGCAGTCCACACGTAATATGATTCTCTCTGCTATGAAATTTGACGTTTGCTGATAGAAATATATTTGATATTATATCAGGTATAGACGCTATGTAAGAGCAATCGTGGTTGAAAAAAAGTGATAAACACAAACAAACAGACAATTCCTAGGATTTTTATTTAAAAAAATAAGTATGATAAAAAAAATAGCAATAGCTTTACCGCGGCAGTCCCCGAGTTCCACACGTATTTTTATACCCTTTACCAAAAAAATGGTAAAAGGGTATATGTATATAGGTTTGTCATTCCGTTTGTAATTTCTATAATATCAATAAGCGACCCATAAAATATATATATTCTGGATCCTTATGCATAGGGAAGACGAATAAGAGATGTCCGTCTGTCCGTCTATCCATCTGTCCGTGTGTTTGTACGTGAAATCGGTTTTCCAAAGCTCCCAGAAGAGCTAGAGACTTCGTTCTTGGACTGGTGTGTCAGAAATTTTCCAAAATAGATTTGTATTGAAATTCAGCAAAATCGGGCAGACGATTGCAGAGCTGGAAAACTTAAACTTCATTTTGCCATAAAAATTTTTATTTTTTTAATAAATAAGCTTATTTTACACTTCAGTACGACTAAAATTGGAATTTTAAATTAAAAAATATAAAAAAAATTAAGAAGACGTTTCCAGGGTTGGAAAACTTTAACTTTTTGTGTTATGTAAAATTAACTACATGTGTCTAAAACTATGTCTGTCACAGGGTATTTTCTCGAGAACCGTAAAAGCTACATACCTGAAATTTGGACACAGTGTGTAGACCGCTACAACAACAAATACATGAGAATTGGAAATTAAAGGGTGTTCCAAAACGAGCAACGAAAAATTTTAAAATCCCATGTAATATACATACAATTGTATGTATGTATGTATATACACTTGAAATTTGTAAGGTTAGTGTATTTTTATACAGACTACAAAAATTAACACTAAAATTTCCAAAAATTTAAATTAAAGGGTGTTCCATCAGTTAATGCAATTTTGACTATGCAATTTTGACAACTTGCTGTATCTTGGAAACCGTAAGAGTAACACTCTTGAATTTTTCAAAACCGGTAAAACTAAAAAATCAAATAATTATAAAATCGCCAAACCGAAAAAAATCGTCAAAACAAAAAAAAAACGCCAAAACGAAAAAAAGCACCAAATTACAAAAAACATGTCTAAGACTAAAAGAAATCGCGAATAACCGGAAAAATTGCTAAAATGAAAAAAAATCGCCAAAATGAAAGAAAATCACCAAAATGAAAAAAACCCCAAAATGAAAAAAAAATCGCCAAAACGAAAAGAACCCCACAAAAACAGAAAAAATCGGCAAAATGAAAAAAAACCCAAAACAGGAAAAATCGCCAAAATGAAAAAAACGCCAAAATGAAAAAAAAATCGCCAAATGGAAAAAAAAACTCCAAAAATGAAAATAAACCCCCAAAAACAGAAAAAAAATCGCCAAAATGAAAAAATTCCAAGACAGGAAAAAATCGCCAAAATGAAAAAAAACGCCAAAATGAAAAAAAAAATTGCCAAAATAAAGAAAAACCCAAGATAGGAAAAAATCGCAAGAAATTAAAAAAACAAAATCGCCAAAATAAAAAAAAATCTCCAAAATAAACCCCTAAAAAAAAGAAAAAAATCGCCATAATGAAAAAACCCAAAAACAGGAAAAAGATCGCCAAAATGAAAAATAAATCGCCGAAATGAAAAAAATCTCCAAAATAAAAAACGCTAAAAACAGAAAAAAATCGCCAAAATAAAAAAAACGCCAAAATGAAAAAAATCTTCAAAATGAAAATAAGCCCCCAAAAACAGAAAAAAATTGCCAAAATGAAAAAAACCGAAAAAACAGAAAAAAATCGCCAAAATGAGAAAAAAGCGACAAAACTGAAAAAATCGCTTAAACTGAAAAAAAAAACTTCAAAAAAGCAAAAAAGCCACATTAAAAAATGTTCAGAGCCGAATGTACGGAACCCTTCGTGCGCGAGTCAAAGTCGCACCTTACTGAATTTTTTAATATTAAAGGAATTAAATTAAACTAAGTTTTTTCTTATTTCCTTTTTGCTTCGTTCACTTAACAAATTTTATGTATTTTTTAAAAAACTAGATTGGTATCAATAATCAGAAAAATCCAAAATTATGACTCCAGGGTTGGAAAACTTACACTTTTTGTGTTATGTAAAATTAAATAGGTCTAAATAATTCAATTTTCCTTTATAAATTATATATATTTTATGCTTCTGAAAGAAAAAATTGGCATATAAAATAATAAAAATGAAAACCAAGGCTCCAGAGATAGAAACTTTGAACTTTTTTTGATAATAGAGTAACTAAATAAAACTAAGTTTTTTCTTTCTTCCTTTTTGCTTCGTTCACTTAACATATTTTATGTATTTTTTAAAGAACTAGATTGGTATAAGGAATTAGAAAAAGCCTAAATTATGATTCCAGGGTGGGAAAACTTACACTTTTTGTGTTATGTAAAATTAAATAGTTCTAAAAATTTTTTTCTTTTCCTTTATAAATTGCATTTATTTTATGCTTCTGAAAGAAAAGTTTGGCGTATAAAATTTGAAAAATTAAAATTACAGCTCCAAAGATGGAAACTTCAATTTTTTTTTAAATATTAAAGTATAAAATTAATTTTTTTTATTTCTTTGTTCACTTAACACACTTTATTAATTTTTTAAATCAGAAAAATCTAAAATGTTGGTTCCAGGGTTGGTAAATTTATTGTTTTTTTACAAAAGTAACTAGGTCAAGTTAGTTTTTTCTTTTTGTTTACAAGTTTTATATACTTTATGGCTTAGAATGAAATAGTTTGGCATAGAAATTAGAAAAATAAAAGACATAGCTCCAGAGCTGGAAAACTTAAATTTTTTCTGGTATATAAAATTAATTATTTCTTTGGTAATTACATATATTCTATATTGTATAAAGAAATAAATTAGTATTAAGAAACTCAGAATTATGGTTCCAGGGTTGGAGATTGAAAAAAGTTTCGGTAAAAAAATAACCAAAAGTATTTTTTTCAGTTAAACAGATTTCATGTTTTAGAAAAATCATTACTCAAGATTTTTGTATACATGGATAATTTTTTTATGGATATCTAAACTAATTGAAGTATAACCGAAGGTTTGTGCTTGTTGTGCTCTCATCATAATAACTATTAATTTTTAGTAAATGGAGATACAACTAAAATTTATCGCTAAAGACATAAAGGACATGCTCCGTTTCATTTTCCTGATACCTTTCCTTTCTGCTGAACAAATTTCAAACAAATCCAATGGGAAATTTAAATCAAGACACCAAGCACTTTTGCAACATCAATGATTATTAAATATGGGAAAATATAAAACAAGTTAGTTTACTTAGTATGGAGGTGCAATACTAAGAATATTTTAGAGTTATTAAATAGCAGCACGGTTTTTGAACATCTCGAGAGCGAGTAAACAAGCCCCAATATTTTGGTAATGTATTGACATGACGTCGATGTTGACTGAAATAAGAGTGAATGTAAAATATATCTTAACCACAGATTGTAGAGTAAAATATTCAACTATTGCTTATATCGAAAATAAAATAATTGAATCAAATTCTTTAATCGAAAAATACTGAAAGGTCAATAAAATGATAAATATTTTTACAAAACAAATATGTATTTGTCAAACACTACTTATTTGTTAGTGTTTCTTATGTGTATGCTTCTGACAGTAACACCATGGATATTTCTGTTACGGAGTAAAGAAACAAGTAACAGTGCTATATTCGGCTGTGCCGAATCTTATATACCCTTTACCAACGTACGTACATATATATAGTATACAGACTAGGGATGGGCAAATGGAAAAAATGTATCGATATATATCGTATCGATATTTTTGAACAGCATCGGTATATATTTTTTAAAACATCGATATTTCGATATATCGATATTTTTTGCCCACAAATGTTGCAAAAATCTTTTAAGTTAAAAAAAATACACATACTAAAATATCGCGCCATAACCGCCAAAAAAGTTTAAACGACATCATTTTGAGAACTTAATATTTTGTTAGCGATTTTAAATGTTAACATGCTTATTTATACAAATTATTGAGGCTTTGCAAAGTTTTTAAAACAGATTTCCATAAAAAATTTTCCTTATTAAGCCTTTAGAAAGCCTTAATAATTTTAATAAATAAGGCTCTTAATAATTGTTTTATGAATGCTCAGTGTTGAACACTTCAAACTTCATCGTTGCAGGATACGAGAAATATGTACTGGGCATCCATTAAATAATGATTTAATATTTAGAGAAATCGCGAAAAACTATCTAACTTAAATTTTAATGAACTCTAATAGTGAAGAAAACCAAAGTTGATATTGAGCTCCTTAAGGCTTCATTAGTCTTTACTTTCTGTTGCCGTTCTGTGTCTAAGTTTTAATTGTTACATTTTCTGTAATAAATATGAAACTAAAGTGATGAGTTTTGCATCGTCCATTGATATGTTTCAATATAGTTTTATGTTTTTCTGGTAAAAATTTAATTTTTTCAAATTCCTAAACCTTTCGAAAGGTTTTTTTATTTTACTTATGCTGGCACCTACTACATACATTACACTACTTAATAGTTTTTTGATTTTCACAGGTTGAACCGAAACAGAATATAACGAAAGAGAAAAACTAACGGCTTGTATAAGATTTCTATAAGCAAAAAAGAGTCATCTGATTAGTAACAGAACAGAAAGTAAAAAATAATTCTGCCTTGAGACTTATACCCACACCAAATTTTACATTTAGCTTAGTTAATAAATAAACGTCAGCTGGATTAGTGGGGTCACCTTATAGATGCGTCTTTTCTGTTATGAAATTTCTCTATTTTTTGTTCGCATCACTAGCAGTCTGTCAACATCCTAGCGTTTAAATTTATAGAGCTCTTAAAAATATCGAAACCCGATACTCGTAAATTAGAATCGATGTATCGATATATCGGTTTTTGAAATATTGGCGATATATATCGATATTTATTTTTTCAAATATCGATACTTCGATATACCGATATTTTTTGCCCATCCCTATTACAGACACATACATATATATTTGTTTTGTGAAAAAATTTACCATTTTTTTCTATAAAGCAATTAATAGTAAGTAACCTTTCAGTATTTTTCGATTAAAGAATTTGATTCAATTATTTTATTTTCGATATTAGCAATAGTTGAATATTTTACTCTACACTCTGTGGTTAAGATATATTTTACTTTCACTCTTATTTCAGTCAACATCGACGTCACGTCAATACAATACCAAAAAATTGGGGCTTGTTTACTCGCTCTCGAGATGTTCAAAAACCGTGCTGCTATTTTATAACTCTAAAATAGTCTTAGTATTGCACCTCCATACCAAGTAAACTAACTTGTTTTATAATTTCCCATATTTAATAATCATTGATGTTGCAAAACTTCTTAGTGTCTTGATTTAAATTTCCCATTGCAAATGGCATACATCGTGGTATTATGTAAACGTTTTATTCCTACAGGATTTATTTGAAATTTGTTCAGTAGAAAGGAAAGGTATCAGGAAAATGAAACGGAACATGTCCTTTAATGTATCTTTAGCGATAAATTTTAGTTTTATCTCCATTTACTAGAAATTAATAGTTATTATGATGAGAGCACAACAAGCACAAACCTTCGATTATACTTCAATTAGTTTAGATATCCATAAAAAAACTATCCATGTATAAAAAAATTTTGAGTAATGATTTTTCTAAAACATGAAATCTGTTTAACTGAAAAAAAATACTTTTGGTTTTTTTTACAGAAACTTTTTTCAATCTCCAACCCTGGAACCATAATTCTGAGTTTCTTAATACTAATTTATATACAATATATAATATATGTAATTACCAAAGAAATAATTAATTTTATATACCAGAAAAAATTTAAGTTTTCCAACTCTGGAGCTATGTCTTTTATTTTTCTAATTTCTATGCCAAACTATTTAATTCCAAGTCATAAAGTATATACAATATATAATATATTTAATTACCAAAGAAATAATTAATTTTATATACCAGAAAAAATTTAAGTTTTCCAGCTCTGGAGCTATGTCTTTTATTTTTCTAATTTCTCTGCCAAACTATTTCATTCTAAGTCATAAAGTATATAAAACTTGTAAACAAAAAGAAAAAACTAACTTGACCTAGTTACTTTTGTAAAAAAAAACAATAAATTTACCAACCCTGGAACCAACATTTTAGATTTTTCTGATTTAAAAATTAATAAAGTGTGTTAAGTGAACAAAGAAATAAAAAAAATTAATTTTATACTTTAATATTTAAAAAAAATTGAAGTTTCCATCTTTGGAGCTGTAATTTTAATTTTTCAAATTTTATACTCCAAACTTTTCTTTCAGAAGCATAAAATATATTCAATTTATAAAGGAAAAGAAAAAAATTTTTAGAACTATTTAATTTTACATAACACAAAAAGTGTAAGTTTTCCCACCCTGATACCAATCTAGTTTTTTAAAAAATACATAAAATTTGTTAAGTGAACGAAGCAAAAACGAAATAAGAAAAAAACTTAGTTTAATTTAATTCCTTTAATATTAAAAATTTCAGTAAGGTGCGACTTTGACTCGCGCACGAAGGGTTCCGTACATTCGGCTCTGAACATTTTTTAATGTGGCTTTTTTGCTTTTTTGAAGTTTTTTTTTTCAGTTTAAACGATTTTTTCAGTTTTGTCGCTTTTTTCCATTTTGGCGATTTTTTTTGTTATATCGGTTTTTTTCATATTGACGTTTTTTTCTGTTTATGGGGCTTTTTTTTCATTTTGAAGATTTTTTTCATTATGGCGATTTTATTTCATATTGGCGATTTTTTCAGTGTTTGGGGCTTTTTTCATTTTGTAGATTTTTTTCTTCATTTTGGCGATTTTTTTTCATTTTGGCGATTTTTTTCTGTTTTTGGGGGTTTATTTTTATTTTGGAGATTTTTTTTTATTTTGCGATTTTTTTTCAGATTGGCTACTTTTTTTCAATTTGGCGATTTTTTTCTGTTTTTGGGGCTTTTTTCATTTTGGCGATTTTTTTTCTGTTTTTTGGGGTTTTTTTCGTTTTGGCATTTTTTTCATTTTGGCGATTTTTTTTCATTTTGGCGATTTTTTTTTAATTTTGGCGTTTTTTTCATTTGGAAATTTTTTTTCATTTTGGCGATTTTTTTTCATATTGGCGAATTTTTTCTGTTTTTTGGGCTTTTTTCATTTTGGAGATTTTTTTCGTTTTTGGGTTTTTTTTCATTTTGGCGATTTTTTTTGGGGTTTTTTTCGTTTTTGCGATGATTTTTTCATTTTAGCGATTTTTTTCATTTTGTGTTTTTTTCATTTTGGTGATTTTCTTTCATTTTGGCGATTTTTTTTTAATTTTTCCGATTATTCGCGATTTATTTTAGTCTTAGAATTTTTTTGTAATGTGGTGCTTTTTTCGTTTCGGCGATTTTTTTTTGTTTTTGGCGATTTTTTCGGTTTGACGATCTTATAATTTTTTGATTTTTTAGTTTTACCGGTTTTGAAAATATCAAGATACAGCAAGTTGTCAAAATTGCATACTCAAAATTGCATTAACTGATGGAACACCCTTTAATATATATTTTTTGAAATTTTAGTGTAAATTTTTGTAGTCTGTGTAAAAATACACTAACCTTACAAATTTCAAGTGTATATAGTAGATACATACATACAATTGTATGTATATTACATAGGATTTTAACAGTTTTCGTTGCTCGTTTTGGAACACCCTTTAATTTCCAATTCTCATGTATTTGTTGTTGTAGCGGCCAAAGGTCTACACACTGTGTCCAAATTTCAGGTCTCTAGCTCTTACCGTTCTCGAGAAAATAGCCTGCATAATTTTAGACATAGTTAGTAGATTGTTAATGGCGGAGATAGTCCGGTTGGTTTTGGGAATTCAAAACCGTGAAAAATTAAAAAGGGTGGCAACCCTGTTACAAAGGAGGGATTTTGGGGATTTTCATGCTGAGATTTTCTCGGCTATATGTGTGTGTGTGTGTGTGTGAGTTGGATTCTATGTTTATGTGTATGTATGTATACTTGTGTGTACAGCTTCTGTTGTTATTGTAGAGGACCGTTGTGCCTACAGTGGGTGTTTGCATGGGTGTACGTGAGTGTGTGTGTGTGAGTTTGATTCTTTGTGTATGTGTACAGCTTTTGTTGTTATTGTAGAGAAGCGTTGTGCTTACAGTGTATGGATGTATGTATGTATGTATGTGTGTGTGTATGTGTGTGTATGAGTATGTCTTTTGTATTTACTTGTGTGTCTGCCGGTGTCCGATACTTTTGTTGTAGTGGCAGACAATCATTATACCCAGTAGGAAATGTTGATGGTGAAAATGTGCTGACTAGCTTTTGACTAGCTTGTCACCAGTACTACTCTATAATTATTCCCCATACAATACTTTGAAACCCTACTAATAAAAATACTATTCACTAGGTAGTGAATACGTAGTTCTTATGGGAATATGGAGACATATGTACTAACCAGACAGTTCGGCCCAATAATTGACCTCTCAATTATATGTCAATTATCTTTAAAATCCACTTAAGTACCGAATTCATTTTTTCAGTACAAATTTGAGAGACATTTAGATTCCCAAGCTTGTGGACTTAAATCACACTTAAGTTTTACGAGCATACCATATGTTATTGTGCTTGTGTGTGTTTATTGAGAACATGTACATGAACATCATGTGGTCGTATTAAAAAGAATTTCTTTTAATTTTCATAAATATAAAACATATACAATATATACTTTCATATAATGGAAAAATAAATAGAAAAATGCATTCTGATGCTCTTTTTGTTTCATAAAATGTGTTTTTATGCAATTTTAGTTTTCTTCATTTTGATAACCTAACTTTTTTATTTATAATAAACAGCTGTTGTTAAAAAAGCCTTCCATAATACTGGGAAATTTTGTAGTGCTGCCGTACTTTCAACGTAACTTAATAAGAATTTTTAATTAACCACTGAAAAAATGAAGCTACATTTAAGTGCCACCTAAATTTAAGTGGCAATTAGCTAAATGATATATAATTGGGAGGTCAATTATTGGGCCTTAGTTACTGGTACATTTCTATAATTTACGTACATCTCTCTCCTTCTTTTATACTGGCGGATAGTAGAAAAATTATTATACCAAAGTTGTAACTAGAATTTTAGTGTTGACACAGACACTTGCTCCCAGTCTGACTGCAGGGTAGTTACAAGGGATCTGTGTATTTGTGTGTATATACTGATTGTTATTTGCACTGTTGCCAATTCAGCTATTTTCTTGTCAAATCTAGCGATTTTTAAGTACATTTTGCGGGAAAAAATATGATTTAGCTATTAGCGGGAAATCTAGCGATCTTTTGTGCATCATAATTCGCTTTAAAATGTGAGCTTGTGTAGAAATAGTGAACGTATATGAAGCAAGCTATGGGAAAAATGTGATTGATTAGCGCCACAACAATTCAAAAGAGGGCTTTTGTGAGTAAAAATGTAGTATTCCAAACAGTGAACTGGTCATACAAAAATCAGCAGGCTTAGGAGTGCTATTTTTACTCTATATTTGAAGGAAAGTACTTACCAAAATTATGTACCAACTCGACCTACGAAAATATTAATGTTGAAGATTCGCTTAAAATTTTTAGTTAACAATAATTTTTTTTTTTTTTGTACACACATACATATATTTATTTATTGTATCTTCAAATATGAACTAACAATAAGTATTCAAATCTTAAAACTAAATATAATTATTAGGCCCGACCAGTATCGGACATAAACTTAGTGATAGTAATTAATAATAAATAAATTTCGTATTAAGCACAATAATTATTTTCAAGAAGTATCATTTGGGGTGCTGAGTATTAGGGCCCTTGTGTCCTTCTTTTTTAAGCGGATGTGTCCAGTAAAGTTCAAGATATTACGAGCAAGCGGATTTTGCGATTTCTTCAGTCACTAGTGGCATATTTAAATCTCGATGTATATTTGATTTTTTGATGTACCATGGAGCCGCTGTTATCAAACGTAAAATTTTATTTTGCCGTCGTTGGATTCTATCCACATTTGAAGCTGAAGCAGTGCCCCATAGCTGAATTCCGTACCACCATATTGGCTTCAAAAGCGACTTGTATATCAAAAGTTTGCAGTCTAGACTGAGTGTTGAATTTCTGCCAATCAACCAATGTATTTGAGTTAACTTAAGTTTCATTTGAATTAGTTTAGCGTCAATATGATATTTCCATGTAAGCCTTCGATCAAGGTGTATACCAAGGTATTTCACTTGAGAATGTTGAGGAATATTTTGATTATTTATTCGAATGGGGGAACAGGTATCTTTTCTTAGGGTAAACGTTATATGAACACACTTTTGTTCATTTACTTTAATTATCCATAAGTTCAACCATCTTTCAAGCTGGGTAATGTGAGCTTGGAGATTGCGGGATGCCTCATCAGGGTTTTTGTGCATACTCATACAGGCTGTATCATCGGCAAATGTAGAAGTGTGGATGTTATTGCTCACAGGCATATCACAAGTATATATTAAATACAAGACTGGCCCCAGAATACTACCCTGTGGCACACCAGAAGATATAGATTCGGGCACACTTTTGAAGTCTCCTTCCACAACAGTAAACTTCCTATCAACAATATAACTTTCCAAAAGTTTTTCTATATTTATTGGCAAATATGTCTTCAATTTTAAAAATAGGCCCTCGTGCCATACTTTGTCAAATGCTTGAGAAACAACAATAAAAAGGGCAGAACAATACTTCTTTTCTTCAAAAGTCCTCCTTATAACTTGAACCAATCTATGCGTTTGCTCAATAGTGCTATGCTGACTTCTAAAGCCAAATTGATGGTCCGGGATGCACCCATTATCAGCTAAAATTGTGGACAATTTAGTCATGAGCAGCTTTTCGAAAAGTTTTGAGACTGTTGATAGTAAGCTTATAGGCCTATATGACTCGGCCTTGGTAAGATCTTTGCCCGGCTTCGGAATCATTTTAATCTTGGCAAGTTTCCAGTTATGTGGAAAATACTGCATTCGCAAAATGGCATTAAAAATAAATAGAAGGATTCTTATTGCAATATGAGGCAAGTTCGTCAGCATCTTGTTACTAATTCCGTCAATACCTGGAGCTTTCTTCGGATTAAGTTCAGCAATTAGTTTTTGTACATCGCGCATCTTAAACTTTATGGGTCGCGGGGGTAGACCAACTACACTTGGCAAATCAGCAACACCAGTACATGTGTTTGGGGTAAATACGTATTTTAAATGATTAGCAAATATTTTACCTTTTTCAGTATCGCTTCTTGCCCAACCTCCGGTAGATGTGCGCAGAGGTGGTTTAAGCTCAACGGGGGTTTTCAGCTTTCTAGTAGCGCGGCATAAGGAGTAATTAGATGCTGGTGTGACATCAAGGCCTTCCAGACAATTTTCAAGAGATGCAGTTTTTTCAATTGCAAGTAACTCTTGGAGTCGTTTAGTGCACTCTTTAAATCTGATTTTAAGTTGTGGTGATCTGTGCTGTTGCCATTCCCTTCTAGCTCTTATTTTTTCACATAAGGCACGTTCAATATCGGTAGAATAAATTTTATTAAATCCAGTCTGCGGATGGGAGGTAGTAGCATGTTCAGCAGCCTGTGTAATCATTTCGTTAATGTTGGCGATATTAGCTTCAACATCCTCGGGTGTTCTTAGCCCCAGTAAAAAAAATTGGAAGTCATTCTAAAGGAAGTACATTTTCATTGCTTCCAAAAAATCGATATTTTTAATTTGCCGATAGTTAGCAGAAAACCAAGTAGAAGTTTATTTTAGTCATACAAAACCTTGTAATTCCTCTGTAGTTTTAAAAATTACTCACCAGAATTTTTAAAAAATTTATTTTTTTGAAGAAACTTATGAACTATTTTTGGTCTAAAATTTTAAAGTTATTTGCTTAAATTTACATTAAATTACTGTTTCGCGTTTAAATTCCTATAAAAAGAAACTAATTGTTAAAATATGTAACTATTAGCCATTTTTCCTAGATGAAAATATTATCATAGAACACAAAAAAGGACATTTTTCTTAAAATCACTTCCAATTCGGTGACTAGGCAGCGAAAAAGAGAACTTCTTGCAATGACAACCCTATGTAAAAGTCATTAGATCGGATCGAAATTTGCACTACTTCCAGATCGCAAACTCTACATTTTCATGACTTTTTTGGAGTGTCTTGTTTTACTGGGGCGTAATGTTTTCCGTGCAATGACTACTAACATATTTTTTGAATCGCAGCCAATTTTCACTACTGATCATCTTCACATATAAGTGAGGTAAATCACTTCTCTGTGGGCTACAGATTGTAACGATCGTGGGAGAGTGATCGGACGAGAGATCTAAAGAAGCTTCAACGTTAATTAATTCTCTATAAATGTTTTTCATGACGCCAAAATCTATAACATCCGGAATTTTATTTATGTCAGTAGGCCAGTAAGTAGGCTCCCCACTCGAAATGACGTCCAAGCCCATTTTAGAAATTGTGTTGAACAATGCTCGACCTCTGGGTGTAATATGATGAGAACCCCAGAACGTATATTTGGCATTATAGTCGCCAGCTGCTACGAAACAAGGGCCAAGAGATTTTTTAGAAATCCTCGTATTGATTCTCAGTAATTGTGAATCTGGGAGGAGAGTAAATTGATGATATCACAAAATTTGTGCAAAAATTTTCAACACAAATATTCGTTGCTTGTAGATATTCCTCACAAATGTTGTCAATAATATAATGTTTAAGTCTAGACTTTATTAGAATTGCTGATCCACCTCATGCTCTTCCTCTCGGGTCCTTTGAATCATATAAGGTGTAGCCAGAAATTTTAAAAAGGCTTCTCGAAGTCAAATGAGTCTCTGAGACCAACATTATGTCAATATTTTTTTCCGTGAGGAAGTGCTCAAGTTCATTTTTATGTTGGCGAATGCCGTTTGCGTTCCAGAAACATATTTTTAACGTGTTCATGGCTTCTTAACTAATCCTTGAAGCAGTGTATTATGCATTCGCAGCATTTCTTGCATCATGCTAGTCATATTTGTTGTAAAACTATTAATAGTTAGCACCAGATTGTCAATAGTAGCTTCAAGGCGACTAAAGTTAAAGCTTGAGTTTGCATTCGTTGAGTTATTTGGCGGTGGAACATTTTGTGTGGGAATAGAACTAGTCCTAGCAGCATCGGCATACGATACACGTGAACTAACTGGTTGGCTAGTTTGAGGAAGAGTGGCTCCAGTTCAACACGAAATAGAGGCTGGGGGATCTTCTCTCTATTGATTATATTAGTAACACTTTTTGCCTTAAATCCTTGAATGTTGAGTGCATCTTTTATTTCGTCTGGATTAACATAAGCATCAATGCCCTTCAATACGATCTGCATACCTTTAGCACTTTTAAGCTGATAAGTATAAAAATTTGTTTTATTTTTTTCGAAATCAGTAATAATTTTGCGGAAATCTTTTTCTTCATATATTTTAATTTTCGTTTCATAAATTTTACCACGTTTTATTGGAATAACGTGAAATGCGTTCTCACCAACTGCCGAGACTAATTTTTTAATAAGGTCATTCGAATTTTTTTCTCTCAAGTATATTGGTGGTGGCTTGGAAGTTTTTTTTGATGAAAGTTAACAGTAATACCGCGTATAATTTTGTATGTATATCAGAGCTGGCCACCGAGAGGAATGTATTCGCATATGTGTGTGTATTCATTTGTATAAGAAGTCGATTGTTGTTCGGCACTCTGGTGCTAGTTTGGGCAGGCTCGAAGTATATATTTTTAATAAAGCAAGCCTTTTATATTGCTCTTATATGATATTTTATAAAATGTCTAGGGAAATTTTGGAAATATGAAAGAAGTTAAGAAGTTGCCGTAAAATTTCTGAAACATCCTAGAAATAAAATTGTTTTTTAGCTATTTATCGCTAAGTTTTCAAATATTTTTGAAGTTTAGCTATTTTCCAGCTATTTTCATGTCTACTTTAGCGATATTTGTTGGAAAAAAGTTGGCAACAGTGGTTATTTGATAGTCTTTGGGTAGATGTTTTGAGTTATCGTTGGTATGCTTATGTAGGGTTATTGTATGTATGCATTTATGTTTGCGATCTCTGGGGAAATAATCTAATAGATACATAGAGTGGCAACCCTGTTGTGAACGGAAGTGGATAGGGAATGTATTTGGTAATGTATCTATATGTTGCTGTATTAATGTATGTGATCGTATCTATTTTTACTGTGAAGAATATCATTGCTTGTTTGTATTGTTTGGCCTGCGAGAGTTTTTCATACATATTTACAAATGAATGTGTATTTGTTTTCTGGGCTATTGACGTTGCTATTCTTATGGAGATAGAAAATATTGTGTTGGCATAGGTTTTATATGTACAAGTGAATTTCAGATGTTAAATGTTTTGAATTAAATCAGGTTGATAAGCAGATTTTTTTAATAAGGGTAATGATATTTTTATTTCAGAATATTACACTTTAATGTAACAATTATAGGAAATAGCTTTTGGAGAAATACAGGAAAAATTTTACTCATACCTTTGTATTACAAACTGATGCTAGAGATTTTGTTCGGGGTGTTGCTGTGTATATGAATTTCACCATATATCGTAATACCAACAGAGAATTGTTGAAATGTGTGTGTGTGTGTGTGTATGAATTTCACCATATATCGTAATACCAACAGAGAATTGTGGAAATGTGTATGTGTGTGTGTGTGTATGAATTTCATCATATGTCGTAATAAATTAGATTTTGATGACTACTACGCGATTCTCATATAAAGTATATAAGTAGAAGAAATAATGTAGATTGTCATCAGTCTG
Organism: Tachina lurida; assembly: GCA_944452675.1. NCBI lineage: Eukaryota > Metazoa > Arthropoda > Insecta > Diptera > Tachinidae > Tachina > Tachina lurida. The sequence goes on along the minus strand of OX101753.1, from coordinate 102,901,966 downwards.
CTTTGATATCTCAACAAGTGACAACCTATTTTCCCAACCAAACTTTCTAAAGTGTTTAAAATCCAAAAATTATAAAAGTGCTAGAACTAATTACTGTTTGGTAAACAAGTTTAAAGTGTATAAAAAATAATTAAATAAATTGTTTATATAATGTGTATTTTATAGAATTACTCTATTCAGGCTTCCAAGGTCATTCATTAATTTAAATGCAAATAAAAGAAAAATTTTTTTTATTTCATTTATTCATATCCGACGTTTCGTTGGGATTTTCCAACATCTTCAGGGATACTATTTTTATTGAAATCTGGTAACATTAATAAATAAAAGAACAATTTTAATGCAATAACAACAATAATAATAAAACAATTAATACTCTGCTTTAACTTACATATAGAATTTTCTAATAAAATGTGCATTTAAGTTTCAATAATGTTATTTTACGCGACATGACAACATACATCATAAAACACATAATTTAAAAAAAAATAATTTCAAAAATAATCAAAAATTGTAAATATCACAGTATAAAGCTTTTTCTTAACGTTCTAATATCACAGCTGGAGTTACACTAAAACTTAAATTAATAAAATGCTATAAGTAGCATTAGTTTTGTCTTTATCAGTCTTGTTGTTCATTGCTATGTCCATTTTTTGTTGAATACTTAAGCTTTCCAAAGTGTATCTTTTGTTGTATTTTCTTTCTTTGTGTAATATTTTCACATTTTCCAGATCAGCTGTGTGAGAATAATCTAAACAATGTTGAACTAGTGCAGTAGATTGTCGTCCTTTTTTGATATCACTCTCATGTTCAGCTACTCTTACTCCTAGATTTCTTTTCGTTGTCCCGATCTAAACTTGTTCACAGCTTTCGTGCGCGTTTCCATTACATGTTATTTCATATACTACATTGATTTGCTCTCTTTTATTTATTTTTGTTTTTAGATTTGTGAATAGTGTATTTATTGTTTTGTTTGGTTTGTGTGCAAATATAATTCCTTCTTCATTAATTATCTCTTTTATTTTATTATTCTCAGTCAACTTTGGAATATAAGATAAGCTTACATATTTAGTGTTGCCAGATGTTGCTTTTGTGTTATTGTTTATTGTTGCGTTATGTATTGATTTTTCTATTAGGCTATTTATCAAGTATGTCGGATAATTATTGTTTTTAAGTATTTCTCTGATTAATTTAATATTTTTATCTCTGAATTTGTTGTGACTTATTTGTAATACTTTATTAATAAAGTTGGAAATTGTATTTGTCTTGTGTTTAAAGGGCTGTATTGAATTATAATTTATTATTCTACCTGAAGCAATTTGTTTCATGTACCAATCTGTTATGATTCTGTTTTTCTGTCTCATTATTCTTATGTCGAGATAGGGCAGTGAATTGTCCATTTCCTTTTCAATAGTAAATTGAATTTTGCTGTGGTATTTATTAAAGGTCTCCATTATGATTTTCTCGTCGTTTCTTTTGACAATGGCAAATAGGTCATCTACATATTTTGTCAAAAATTTAATTTCTATATTTTTATCCCTTAGTTCTTTGGTTGTTTTTTCCACAAGAGTGTCTAACACAATGTCGGCTATGGTTGGAGATAGAGGGTTCCCCATTGGCATTCCATATGTTTGATTATAAATTGTGCCCTCATATATGAAATAATTATTTTCGTTTAAACAAAATTGCAGTAATTTTAGAAATTGGGTTTTCGGTATTCTTGTGTAATTTTTTAAGATTTCCCATTTCTCCATAATATTTCTTATAGCTAAATGTATTGGTATATTAGTTAATAGCGATACCACGTCCAATGATACAAATATTTCGTCCTCGTCCAAAATAATATCTACCAATCTCGTTTTTAGCTCTATTGAATTTTTAATGTTGATTTCTGTTGAGATCATATTCTTTAAAATTGTTTCTATATATTTAGACAATTTGTAGCATGGTACTTCCGTTGATGATGATATTGGCCGTAAAGGCACGTCAGGTTTGTGGATCTTAGGTAAGCCGTATAATCTCGGTGCTGTAGCGTGATCAGAAATCAATTTAGATTTCTCAATTTGACTAATATATCCCTGTTTGTATAAATCCATTATTAATTTGTTGTTTTTTCGTTGGAGGTTTTTTGTAGGGTCTATACGTAGTGTTTTATATGTTGTTTTATTTTGTAAAAGCTTGTTCATCCCTCTCTTATAATCTTCTCTATACATAATTACTGTTTTATTTCCTTTATCAGATTTTAGGATAACTATATTTTCCTTATGCTTACGTAGTATTCGTTTTGTATCTTCATATATATTAAGTATAAATTTTTCTTTTGTGTTGTTTTTTGAAGTCCTCTTGTATGTTAGAATTCTATTTGTTATCCTGGATCTTATAACATCTTTTGTTTTATCATCTGTGAGTGTTTGTACCCATTGTTCTAAATCAGCTACCAAATTAATCGTTGAAAAATTTTCTTTATTTACTGGTAAAGAAAATTTTGATCCTAATGAGAGTAACCATTTGATTTCATCTGTGAATTCTATATTTGTTTTGTTTATAAACCATGAGAGGTAAAACTTCAATCCATGTTTCTCAAATTCTTTTCGTTTTAGTTTTCCTATTTTGGCTAGGTGTGTCGATTTGTCTGATGATATAAAATTCTTATATCTTATATTTTGTTTTTTGATGAAATTTTTGTATTCATACGTATTCAATGTTGATTTTAGCTCATGTTTCAGCTTGTCCATTCTTTTTCGTGTAACTCCTATACTTATGTTAGTTTCTTTTATTTCGAAATTGGAAATTTTTTTATGAAAATTTTGCTCTGCCTTAACATATACTCGTAATACTTCTGTCGTATTAAATAGTTTCTTTGTATTTGCTGTTGTGTTTATTAAGTGACTTGGTGTCAAACAATTTTTTCTACATGCCAGTAGATATTTCAGTCTTCCCATTTTCTTTGCTAAGTTTTTTATATGTCTGCAGTATTTCTTAAGTAATGTACAAGTTTCTATATTATATTTATATCTTATATGTTCGAAGAAGTCCTTCATTTTTGAGTCAGTTATCGATTCCAATTATATATAGTGAATTCGGCGGGCCCTCCGATATTAATATGTATATTTATATGAATAATTATTCGACCTTTTTATTTAAAATATAATGTGTATTTTATAGAATTACTCTATTCAGGCTTCCAAGGTCATTCATTAATTTAAATGCAAATAAAAGAAATATTTTTTTTATTTCATTTATTCATATCCGACGTTTCGTTGGGATTTTCCAACATCTTCAGGGATACTATTTTTATTGAAATCTGGTAACATTAATAAATAAAAGAACAATTTTAATGCAATAACAACAATAATAATAAAACAATTAATACTCTGCTTTAACTTACATATAGAATTTTCTAATAAAATGTGCATTTAAGTTTCAATAATGTTATTTTACGCGACATGGCAACATACAACATAAAACACATAATTTAAAAAAAAATAATTGCAAAAATAATCAAAAATTGTAAATATCACAGTATAAAGCTTTTTCTTAACGTTCTAATATCACAGCTGGAGTTACACTAAAACTTAAATTAATAAAATGCTATAAGTAGCATTAGTTTTGTCTTTATCAGTCTTGTTGTTCATTGCTATGTCCATTTTTTGTTGAATACTTAAGCTTTCCAAAGTGTATCTTTTGTTGTATTTTCTTTCTTTGTGTAATATTTTCACATTTTCCAGATCAGCTGTGTGAGAATAATCTAAACAATGTTGAGCTAGTGCAGTAGATTGTCGTCCTTTTTTGATATCACTCTCATGTTCAGCTACTCTTACTCCTAGATTTCTTTTCGTTGTCCCGATGTAAACTTGTTCACAGCTTTCGTGCGCGTTTCCATTACATGTTATTTCATATACTACATTGCTTTGCTCTCTTTTATTTATTTTTGTTTTTAGATTTGTGAATAGTGTATTTATTGTTTTGTTTGGTTTGTGTGCAAACATAATTCCTTCTTCATTAATTATCTCTTTTATTTTATTATTCTCAGTCAACTTTGGAATATAAGATAAGCTTACATATTTAGTGTTGCCAGATGTTGCTTTTGTGTTATTGTTTATTGTTGCGTTATGTATTGATTTTTCTATTAGGCTATTTATCAAGTATGTCGGATAATTATTGTTTTTAAGTATTTCTCTGATTAATTTAATATTTTTATCTCTGAATTTGTTGTGACTTATTTGTAATACTTTATTAATAAAGTTGGAAATTGTATTTGTCTTGTGTTTAAAGGGCTGTGTTGAATTATAATTTATTATTCTACCTGAAGCAATTTGTTTCATGTACCAATCTGTTATGATTCTGTTTTTCTGTCTCATTATTCTTATGTCGAGATAGGGCAGTGAATTGTCCATTTTCTTTTCAAAAGTAAATTGAATTTTGCTGTGGTATTTATTAAAGGTCTCCATTATGATTTTCTCGTCGTTTCTTTTGACAATGGCAAATAGGTCATCTACATATTTTGTCAAAAATTTAATTTCTATATTTTTATCCCTTAGTTCTTTGGTTGTTTTTTCCACAAGAGTGTCTAACACAATGTCGGCTATGGTTTCTCGTCGTTTCTTTTGACAATGGCAAATAGGTCATCTACATATTTTGTCAAAAATTTAATTTCTATATTTTTATCCCTTAGTTCTTTGGTTGTTTTTTCCACAAGAGTGTCTAACACAATGTCGGCTATGGTTTGAGATAGAGGGTTCCCCATTGGCATTCCATATGTTTGATTATAAATTGTGCCCTCATATATGAAATAATTATTTTCGTTTAAACAAAATTGCAGTAATTTTAGATATTGGGTTTTCGGTATTCTTGTGTAATTTTTTAAGATTTCCTCTCATTAGGATTAGATTTACTCTCATTAGGATCAAAATTTTCTTTACCAGTAAATAAAGAAAATTTTTCAACGATTAATTTGGTAAAACATGTAACATTCCGAAGAGTTACACTTGTAATAATTTTTTTAAAACATAATTATGTCAAGGGTTTCTGTTTCCAGTTAATTTTAGATCTTGGTTTTGCTTTCTCATTCGTATTGTTAAAAAAAGCACACATGCCCAGTAAAAAAGACACTCCAAAAAAGTCATGAAAATGTAGAGTTTGCGAGCTGGAAGTAGTGCATATTTCGATCCGTTCTAATGATTTTTACATGGGGTTGTCATTGCAAGAAGTTCTCTTTTTCGATGCCTGGTCACCGAATTGGAAGCGATTTTAAGAAAAATTTCCTTTTTTGTGTTCTATGATAATATTTTCATCTAGGAAAAATGGTAAATAGTTACCTATTTCACCAATTCGTTTCTTTTTATACCAATTTAAGCCCGAAACAGTGTTTTTATGTAAATTTAAGTAAATAACTTTTACATTTTAGACTAAAATTAGTTCATAAATTTCTGTCCAAAAATCGATGATTTAAAAATTCTAGTGATTATTTTCTAAAACTATGGAGGAATTACAAGGTTTTGTATAACTAAAATAACCTTATAATTGGTTTTCTGCTAACTGTCGGCATTTTAAAAATATCGATTTTTTGGAAGCAATGAAAATGTGGTTCCTTCAGAATGACTTCCAATTTTTTTTACTGGGTTACTAAATATAAATTGTAACTACAAATGTCTACATTTTTATATTTTGTTTCTCTATTGGCTTTACTTCGCTAGATCAAAAAAAAATTTTTTTTTTGTTTTCATATCGCTTAAACATACACAGTCTTGTTATCTTTGAGAGGTCCTACACAAGAGGAATTGAATAAGGAAAAGTTAAAAATTCAAATAACCATGAAGCAAAATTTCAACGACGTCAACTCAAAATTATTTTAAGTATGGGTGCAGTTAATTTTTAAGATTTGGTGATTTACACCAGGTTTAAATTAAAAAACGTTTTTTAAGCTAAAATTTAGAGAATTTTGTTTAAACAACATTCAAAATGCTGTTTAAAATTTTTATGAATACGGCTGTAAGCACTTAATAAGAGATAATGTCAATGTTATTACAATGTTTAAGCAAGATGAGAAAAATATTAAGCTCCTCTATAGGGATGATGTTGTCAGTAATCAGCCCAATCATGAATATTCCCTCGGAAAACAATTTTCTCGAGAAAACATTCCTCCAATCATAAATTAATTGGGAACAAAAAGGAGTAATACGTGGCATCACCGCATTACGAAGCTCGTTGTTTTGCTTGTTTGTTGACATTTGTTTCTCCCTTTTTTTTGTGTGATAGAGCAAACAAAATTACTAAAATTTGAAAAAATGTGTAAAAAAAAGTTTATAAATTATTTATTTGGACATTACTTGTGTTTTTTTATATAAAATAATTATAAAATAGAAGTTTGTGCATATAAATTGTGTTTTAATTGTGTATCAACTATGTTTTTATGTAAACTCCCTTCTGTTTTGCAAGGGAAAGATTTTTAGTGAAAAAAGCAAGTTCAACGGCGTTCATAATACCTACTTTTTCCCGGGGAGTTTTATTATTCCCGCATTTGGTAAAAAAGGGGGAAAAATCAAATTCATAATAGGAGAAAAGGGAAAAGTGAAAAAACTCGCACGGAATTGTTGTTCATGATTGGGCTGAATATGAATTTTGAAAAGATTCAAGAAATTTGTATTGTGTTGGAAGGATAAATATGGATTTTTGATGATAAATTAAATGATGTTCGTTTTAGAAAAAGTAGTATGTTTACGTTCCCTCTGGGCCACTTTTTCCATACAAAATGTTGGCTCATGCCGACCAGTGTTACCACCCATGAAATTTAGTGGATGTGGGTCGGGTGTTGGTCAGTGTTACCACCGTGCAAAGGAAAAAAAAAAAAAAAAAATGTGCATACCTTAACCCTTTAACGGTCGATGGGGTTAAATTCGACCCCATGATATTTTATGTTATGAGACGACAGCGTGTTCGGTTTTGCTTAAAGTGTATGAGGCGACAGCGTGTTCGGTTTTGCTTAAAGTGAAGTCGTGGTGGATGTTATTTTTGTTGAAGTGAAGTCGTAACATTTAATGTGTTCGTTAGAGGGTTAATACAATATGAATTAGACTACATTAGGGCGGTTTACGAAAGTCTGTGATTTTTTGCTAGTATTTAATAAATAAAATTCATTTACTGCGGTATATATTAATCTCCCTAATACTACTCGTATTTGTTATCAGTATAAAATGTTAACCACATTATTTAAAAACAAAACACTAGTATTTAATAAATAAAATTCATTTACTGCGGTATATAATAACATCCCTAATACTATTCGTATTTGATATCAGTATAAAATGTTAACCACATTATTTAATTAAGTGTGTGGGTAATAAAATAAAATCAAATTAATAAAATATATTCATTGTTGTACTAAACTCTAAGGTGTGATTATACTTTTTGTTATTTATTAACAACAAAAAAAAAAAAAAAAAAAAAAAAATAATAAAAAATTAATAAAATAAATTAAATTAAAATGGGTGGCAAATTTATTTGTGATATTTGTGCAAAAGCATACAAGCTGAATTCATCATTAAGAAGACATTATCGACTACATCACGAAGAACCATCGTCTTCGATTAAATGTATTCCATGTAGCAGATATTTCTCAGATCAGTCGAGTTACAAGATTCATCTTCTACAACATTCTAAGACTGGAGAAGGAGAAAGTAATAATATTAATTGTCTCGATTGTAATCAATATGTTGCTAAGTCCAATTGGTGCTATCATGTAAGAACAAATAAACACAAAATTAATTGTGCTAAGAAATCTAATGATGATAGTGACATTGATGAAATAGTACATGACAAATCAGTATTTAACAATCGCATTATAACATATTTAATTAAGAACAATAACAAATCGGATCTAATACCAGAGAATTTTTTATCGGGTATAAAATATAAAGTGGTTGAACTGTTACGGAATATGACACAAAAATTTATTAGCATAAAATTTAATCTTGAAATATTTTGTGAATACATGTTGGTTAAGGAAGAAGAAGAATCGTGTACCATTGAAATAAAGTCACATCAAAGCAAAATGACTGTAATAAACTGCTCATCGTCAACGGTAGAAGAGTCTAGCAATATTTATAATGCACACTGTGAAGAGATTGTGAGAAAGATGAGTGAATTTCAAGAGCGTGATAGCGGATGGGCATTAACAGAAATATTGCGTTTAGAAATAAACATTAATCAATATAAATGCATGAAGGGATCATCGTATATTGCTCTAACATCGGCAATACAGAGAAAACATGCATGTATCAATGTCCAAAATAATGATGAATATTGTTTCAAGTGGGCCATAATATCAGCCTTATTTCCAGTCGATGATCATTCAAATCGATGCACATCCTATAAAGTTATAAATATTGAAGATGACATTATAACGTTGGAAAACAATATTGTTATAAATTTTAAAAGTCTAAACTTTCCGCTATCAACACATAAAATTAAGATCTTTGAAATCAACAATCCAGAAATTAGTGTGAATGTATTTGGTTTGGATGATAAGGATGATATAATCGGACCCTACTATTCTACTTCAAAAGAAAAAGGATAGACACATTACTTGTTATTATTGGAAGATGGTGTGAAATTTCACTACGTATGGATTAAAAATATTTCAAGGTATATCTCAACTTAAAATTTTTACATTTCACACTCAATAATAATAGTTTTTTAACTTTTTAATTTTAGATTAATAAGGAGCCAACTGACAAGACATCGTAGATGTTTGTATTTATGCAATACATGTTTAAATCATTTTCAATCGGAATCTTTACTATTAAAACACAAAGAAGAGTGTAATAAAATTATAACTAGACTACCGACCCTAGTCAACAATATTGTGAGTTTTAAAAACTATAAAAAGCAAATGGATGTGCCTTTTGTAGTTTATGCGGATTTTGAGTGTATTTTACAATCAATTGATATTCAAAATTCAGTAAATGTAAAGTCCACACAAAGGCACAATCCAGTTGCTTATAGCTATTATATAAAATGTTCTTATAATAGTGCGTTAGATATATTTAGAATTTATAGTGGGGATAACCCATCAAGTCACTTTTTTTCAAATTTAGTCAAGGATTGTCTAGATATATATCATAATTATTTAAGTATAGTAAAACCAATGACAGTCCTAACATCCCTTCAACAACTAAAACAAAAAGAGGATAGAATATGTCACATTTGTACAAAGTTTTTATCTGCTGTAGATCGGGTAGCTGATCATTGTCACTTAACCGGCGAATATAGAGGACCGGCACATGTCAGTTGCAATCTAGAATATCAAATTGCAAAATTCATTCCCATATTTTTTCACAATCTTTCGTCATATGACTGTCATTTGTTTGTTAGAGAACTTTTATCGATTGAAGGCGATATAAATATAATTCCTATAAACAAAGAGTTATATATATCGATATCGAAAAGAATTGCCGTCGATGAAAGAAGTACTATTGAACTGCGTTTTCTAGATTCTTGTCGGTTTATGCCATCAAGTTTAGAAAAACTGGCAGGATACTTATCTGATGATGATCTGACGACCGTAAGATCTATTTTCCCTACACCAAATGAATTCGGTTTAATGAAACGCAAAGGTGTTTTTCCCTATGACTATCTAGATTCAGAGATTCGTCTTGAAGAGACAGAGCTACCACCCCGCTCATGCTTTTATAATAAACTTACGAATGAGTTGTGCAGTGAGGATGATTATGAACATGCTGAAAAAGTTTGGAATACGTTTAAATGCAACACACTCTTAGATTATCTTCTATTATATTTGAAAGTAGATGTTATGCTGCTGTGTGATGTTTTCGAAAATTTCCGTAAAGTTTGTAAAACCATTTATAATTTAGATCCTTGTCAATATTATACTACCCCAGGATTGTCCTGGGATGCTATGTTAAAAACAACTGAAATAGAATTGGAATTGTTGACCGATATTAATATGTACAATTTCGTTGCACGAGGTATTAGGGGGGGTATTGTACAATGTAGTAAACGGCATGCGATAGCCAACAATAAATATATTACTGATTATAATTATACAAAAGAGAATCAAAATTATATAATGTATTTTGATGTGAATAACTTATATGGATACGCAATGTCACAATATCTTCCCTTTAAAAATTTCGAATGGGTTGAAAACTGCGAAGACTTTAATGTAAACATTATAGCAGAAGATTCCGAATTTGGTTACATCTTAGAGGTAGATTTGGACTATCCAACCGCATTGCATGATTACCATAACGATTTTCCATTTTGTGCAGAAAACAAGAAAACTGAAAGCATGAAGCAAAGAAAATTAGTAACAGATTTAAACAATAAAAGCAATTATATAATACACTATCGCAATCTGCAACAATGCATTCGAAATGGTTTAATTCTGAGAAAAATTCATAGGATTCTTAAATTTAAGCAATCTAATTGGTTGAAAAAATATATTGATGAAAATAACTATCACAGAACATTGGCTAAAAACACATTTGAACAAAACTTTTTTAAATTGCTCAATAATGCTGTATATGGGAAGACTATGGAAAATGTTGACAAGAGAAAAGATGTTAAAATAGTATGTGAATGGGAAAATAGAGGTAAGCGATTAGGAGCTAGATCTCTTATTGCTAAACCCAACTTCCACAGTTGTCTCAAAATTCACGATGAAATGGTTGTCATTGAAATGAAAAGAGTACGAACGGAATACAACAAACCTATTTATGTAGGTTTTTCTGTTTTAGAACTATCGAAATGGAAAATGTATAATTTCCATTACGAGTATATGAAACCAAAATACTTTGAAAATATTAATCTCTGCTATATGGATACGGATTCATTTATTTATGATGTCACAACAAATGACATATACGATGATATTCGAAATGATCTCCCAATACATTTCGATACATCTGCATATCCAAAAGAAAATGTCTATCATTTTCCACTGATAAATAAAAAGGTTTTGGGCATGATGAAGGATGAATGTAATGGAAAAATAATTAGAGAGTTCATTGGTTTACGTGCTAAAATGTATTCTTTAAAAATAGATAAGGTAGATCAAGAAATTAAGAAAATTAAAGGTGTTAAGAGTAGTGTAACAGCTAGATTAAACATTAATGATTTCAAAAAATGTTTGCTGGAGAAAAAGTTGTATTATGATTCTATGTATGTATTTAGATCAAAGATTCATGAAATATATACTCAACACATTAGTAAATTAGCATTAAGTTATTTAGATGATAAGCGATTTATTAGAGATAATAGTATTAATACTTATGCATGGGGACATTATGCAATAAATAGTCAACAACCATCATCATCATATCCCAATGAAAATGCATTAACATCATCTTCAAGTGATAATATTGTACAATAGTATTAAGTGATTTTAGATTATAAGTGAATATATATATATATATATATATATATATATATATATATATATATATATAACGTTAAAAAACAATAAATAAATAAATAAATAAAGAATATCATTAAAATATTTTAGTTTGTTTTTATTTTAAACTATAGTTATCTATTGAATAGGAATTTTAAACACAAGTAACCACAATTTGTTTTTGTGTGAATAAAAATTAATCGTGCTTGTTCTTAACCTTACTCAACTAAGTTGATATAAAATTTAATCGTTTAGAAATAAAAAAAATCAAAACAAAACTTTTTTATATAATATTTTATTTTTTTTTTTGAGAATTTTATAATAATATAATAAAAATAAATCTCATATTGAAGTATATATATAATATTATTGAAGTTCATCTTTATTAATCCAAGAATTATGTTGATTGGAAAATCCCAACCATTTTACGTACGCCTGGTGCCCCTTAGTTTTAATCACATTTTCAATCAAGTATGTATTTGGAAAATGTGTCTTTAATAGTTCATGTTCATAGAATCCACCAACAATCGGATTCCTTTGATAGTCTTCCAATAAATAAGTAATGGGGTTTGTGTTCTGTAAAGTACGAATTTTAAAAATTTCAGTTGTCCAGTTTGGAGTATATCCTTTTGAAAAAATATGTTTATATTTGCTAATTCGAACGTAATCTCCAACTTTTAGTTTACCAAATTTAAATATTTTGGGATGATTATAAACTTGTTTTAGTATAGAACTTTCATTTTCTGTGTTAACAGACTTTGGTGTCATTCCAATTGTTCTATGCTTTTTATTATTATATTGATTAATTAAATCCTTACATATATGTATCCATTGATAATTTCCTTGTAGACTAAAATTTTTCCACATCATTCCTTTTAGAGTTCTATTAAATCGTTCTACAATAGACGCTTTCATGATACTATATGTAGAATAGTGGTTGATATTATGTTTTTTCATCAAGTTTTGAAATATTTTATTATAGAACTCTTTACCATTATCGGTTTGCAAGTTTTTTGGAATTCTCTTTAGCGAAAAAATAGATTGTATAGCATTGGTTATATCTTCACTACTTTTAGATTTTACGGGTACAGCCCAAGCAAACTTTGAAAATGTATCTATAACTGTTAAAATAAATCTATAGCCTTTGTTATATTTTGAGTAAGCACCCATTTCAACAAGATCTGCTTGCCAAAGCTCATCAATTCCCTTGACCACCACTCGACGTCGAATGAAATTTCTACGTGCTTGCTTGTGAAGCTCCTGAACCACTTCTTGTCGCTCCATTTCTAACGTCTATCTTACAGATTACATCAATTTAAATGCTGTTGATATTGAATTTAAATCAAAAACGATTTATATATCTATCTTTAAATGCTTTGTAATGAGCTTCGTTTTTTCATTTAGACGTTCTTCAACTGAATCAATTTTGTAATTAAATAATGATGTCATTTCTTTTAGTGATTGATTGAGATTATTTGGTATTATACTTTGATCATGTATTAATTTACTTAAACGTGTTTCTACATTATCAAATTTTTCTGTAGTCAACACGTTTTGTTGATGTATTATTTCGTTAAAACGATCCTCCATTCCCTTAATTCTCTCCATATACATTGTATCCAGTTGTTTCTTTATTTCACTTAAATAAGTTTTCATATAAATTTTGTTTACGGCATCGTTTTCCAATACAGGACTAGCAATATTTTTTATTCTCCGCAAGTTAAAGTTGAAATTACGATCACTATCCAAATGAATCTTGAAATGTTGATTTTGATATCTTGCAGATTTTTCAATATAATGTCCAAACTTATCGATAGGCATTTTATGAATATGAATTGTTTGTACATTTTTAAGTCTATTTATATAATAATTTTTGCTTCTCTCAATTCCTCAATAATTGATACAATTTCATTATTATGATTTGAGTGACCAGCTGTTGTTGATGAAATCAAAAGACGCAATCTATCAACCAATTCATTAGGATCATCCCAATAAACATAATTATGCTTTTTTCTATTCAATTTCATTAAACCTTTTCCCTCATGAATTTTCTGTTGTTGTTTAAATAGGTTTTTAATAATCGTTGTATATTTAATTGAACGATTTCCTTTAATTTGACCATTAATACTGTTATTTCGTTTATGGACATTAGTCATCTCCAATATTTGTTTATAATTATTTAAATCTGTTTTATTATAATTGCTTGGTTTCTTATAAACTAACAATTCATATAAGCCTGATGTGAAGGGCCATTTTAAATTACCTACAGTAATATTGATTGAATTGAAAGCGATGGGTTCATTACCCAGTCTCCATATTTGATTTTTATCCTTATGAGGACCATAGGTTTTATCATATATATTTAAGTTAACTTTTGATAAATTATATTGAACACTTTCATTGGGATGTATTGCAATGGTGTTATCATCATCATTGCTATCATCCTCATTATCAACATTATCATTATTATCATCATCATAATCATCATGATCATCATCATGATCATTTTCATCATCAAATGATTGAAACGTGTTTGAACTTTTCTCGATTTTCTTGTTATTAGAGCTTGGAGAAAACGTGTTATAATCAAGCTTACTCTTTTTATATGGTGTACTGAAGGCAACTTTATTATTCTCAAGATCATGTTTAAAAGAGTTATCCGGATAATTTTCATGTTTTATAATGTTATTATTATTATTATTATTATTATTATTATTATTAGTTGATTGAACTAATTCTTTTAATGGTTTTGATATTGGTTTCAATGTCTTTTCCAACAATTCATCATTTGCAATTTCTCCAAGCAAAATATTCTTATATTTCTTTTTTAAAATATTTCGAGTTTTAATAAGATTATTAACTAGATTTGTGTTCATATTTATAGGTTGAATTAGAAACAGATTCAAAACAGATCAGTTTAGCAGTTTAGCAGTTTAACAGTTTAGCAGTATAGCAGTATAGCAGTATAGCAGTATAGCAGTTTAGCAGTTAGCAGTTTAATAGTTGAGAAGCTGTTAGTTTAATAATTAATCTTGTACTGATTTTAAAATATCTGTAATGTTTCTTTTATAGCTTTATAAATATATCGAAACCTTTTCTATATCGACCATTATTCATAGGATCATCTTTGTTAATAACTAGAAAACCATATTTTTCTTTCCAACACTCGGTACATAACTCATGAAATGTTTTCAAAGTCATATCAGAACCAACATGATCATTGTAAATATGCTTAATATTCATTGCATCCTGTTTGAAAATTATAATCATATTAGCATTATCGCGAATCAAGTGTTTTGGTATACGTGTATATGTTTGACATAAATAAAAACTATCAATATCTTTATGACGACCCATACAGAAGTAGGCACGTACATGATTTTGTTTCTCACAAGCTATATCGTCGAATATAAATACTGAATTTGGTTTAACTTCGTCTGGCGATAGAACATCATCATTATTGGAAAATGATGAAAAATTTATCTCCTTAATGGGTTTAATTAGACTTTCTAAGTACTTATATTTCGGTTGTTGTGTTGATTTTGAATATAAGTAAATATTTTTAAATTTCAATCCATGAGGACTTTCAATAAGACTGATCATAACATTTGTTTTTCCGCAATTTGATGGACCCACAATAAGAGCTCGAATAGAATTCGGTAGTAATGAGCTATGACGAATTTTATTTGATGAATCGAACTTTGATTCGATATTCTTTACGTTAATCCTTTTATGTTGTTTAAAAAAGCGCATTCTGAAATCTAATGATAACATAATATATAAACCAGTCTCTTTTATTTGTTTTCAATCAATTTGATTTTAATCTTTAATCGACAAAGTATCAATAGATATGACAATCATTTATAAAAAGATATTCAGTCGTCATCCATACTTCATCGGTAGAGGTTTTCTGAATAAAATAATTAATAAACTTCCTATTGAACTTCATCTACCCGGTTATCAATTTTGCGGACCTGGTACAAAATTAAAGAAACGTTTAGCTAGAGGTGATCAAGGAATCAATCCATTGGATACTGCTTGCAGAGAGCATGATATAGCATACTCAAACAATAAAGATTTAGAGAAAAGACATATTGCTGATAGAATTTTAACTGAAAAGGCTTGGCAAAGGGTCAAAGCAAACGATAGTAGTTTGGGTGAAAAATCAAACGCTTGGTTTGTTGCTACTGCAATGAAAGCAAAAACAAAATTCGGTATGGGTAACGTTATTAGCAAAACTAAAAAGTCGTCTCCACTAAATACCCACAAACTGTTTACACATGCATTGAAAAGTGCAAGAAAGAATATAAAGAAAAGTGAAAACTTGAAAGATGCTATAAAGATTTCACGAAAAGTTGTAAACAATATTTTCAAGGGGAAGAAAAAATCGTTAATAAAAACACCTCGAATAATACCTCTACCTAAATCTGGAGGTTTTCTTCCACTTGCCCCTATATTTGCTGCACTGGGTGCACTTGGTGGTTTAGCTGGTGGTGTATCTGGTATTACAAAAGCAATCAATGCAGTCAAAAATGGAAAGGAACAATTGACTGAAGCAAAACGACATAATAGTACAATAGAAGCCATTGCGATGGGAAAAGGCATGTTCTTAAAACCATATAAAAAAGGACTTGGATTATATTTAAAACCTTATCAAAAAAATTTTTAATGAAGCTACCTGAAAGAGCTCTTTCTGATGTAGACTTGAGAAAATATGCAAAACATATTCCAAATTTTAGAGGTGTGTTTATGTGTAACACCCTTCCAAGCAGCAAACCATTTAAAAAAGAATGTGGAATAATCAATCTGGATACTTCAAAGGGCCCTGGCACACATTGGGTAGCATACTGGAAAAACAACAATCAAATCGAATATTTTGATAGCTTTGGCAATTTGCAACCACCAAAACAATTAATAAAATATTTAGGAAAAAACATAAGTTATAATTATGATAGATATCAAAATTTTAATACAATAAATTGTGGCCATTTATGTTTAAAATTTTTGTTTTCGAAGCTAAACTTAAAAGAAACTATAAATGTTTTTTAATAAAATACATTGATTAAGAATTTCTTTTATTTATAAATAAACATATTATTTCATTTATTAAAAAAATTTCAAAATAAATATAATTAAATAATTTTTCTAATTTCGCTTGTTAGAGGTGAGTATTCGATTAAACGATCATGAATAACTAAACAGTATGCTGATGTATTATCTGGAATTAGTTTGTTTGCTTCAGTATCAAATTCAATTCGTACATCAATAGGTCCAGTTTTAACAGTTTCATTTTGATGTGAAACATCAACAACAATAAGCGGTGCGTAAGACTTGTAATCATTAACATCCAGCAATGGTTCAGGTTCTCGCATGTAAAAGCCTTGTTGAAATTTTGCATACATATTATATAGAACAGAATACTGACCCATTTCGAAACGATTATTTAAATCATCATATGGATATGACTCTGAGTTTAGATATACTTTTAAATTAGAGATATTACAATGGTCAAATATATTTCCTTGTTCTTTACTTTTCTCTTTTTGTAAACCAATTATAAGAAATCGTGGTCTTTCGTTTTGTGG
This sequence comes from Tachina lurida, assembly GCA_944452675.1. Taxonomy (NCBI): domain Eukaryota; kingdom Metazoa; phylum Arthropoda; class Insecta; order Diptera; family Tachinidae; genus Tachina; species Tachina lurida. The sequence continues at coordinate 102,884,971 of OX101753.1, read as the reverse complement.
TGAAAGCTTTACATTCCATAAAACCTTTGTACTCTTTGGTAAAACAGGATTTACATGACAGTCCCAACTTCTAAACGCAATTGGTATAGAATGTTTGCTGTTGATTATCTTAAACATTTCCAATTTTGCAAAGTCCGATAGTTGAATGTGTGGCATTTTCCATGTTATATCCAGAATTGTTAACTTCAACTGATCAGTTACATTTGTAGAACAATATGATCTCTCATCGGATGTAGAACGTTGAAGGATAAGCTCATGTTTCGAATTTAATAGTATTTTGTTATAATCTTCAGCAAACCCCATCAACATTTTCAGAGGTATACAACAGCTAAAATGACTTTTTTCTAAAACAAAAGTTTCAGTAAGAGACCAACCAGCGTTTTTTAATACATCACTTTCAGCCTTATTCAATGATACAAAATTTTTCATGGTGGATGAAATTCCAAGTTTACGTGTACGATCAACTTCAAAACCATTAATTTCATAACGAATTTCATCGAACAAATATGAAACAAAGTTGTTTTTTAATTTCACATCTATAGCTGGAACCTCTTTGGTTGCTTCCTTCTTTACTATAAAACCATGAATGTAAATCATACTCTCACTTGGTAAGACAAAGAGATCCTGATTTTGAATTGGTATACGAATTTCATCATTGTTGTTGAATGATTTTAGATATGGAGAGTAACTATGATATTCCCTTTTTACAATACTCTCATCATATATAGGTTTTTGAAGGACATTTAGTATTTCATTCATTGTTGAAGATTAAATCCCAACGATTTTAAGTATTCTATATTATATGATGTTAACGGGTTTTTTTTATTTTTTATACTTTCTCGAATGCGAGTTGATGAGGGATTGAATGGAAATCCTCTTTGCATTACGTTTTTATTGTAAATTATCATTATTCTGGTTTGAAGTGGAGTCTAAGAGTGATTTTTTCTCCTCTAAAATTTATAAGTTCACCGTCTTGATTTAAGATTCTAATCGTTATGTTGTTTATTTGTTGACAGTTGACGGGTAAATAAATAACATTTCGAGGTTTTTCGTTTATTTTATATCCTGGAGGAATATCAAGAGGAAATTCATGAATAGCATGATTCGAAGTATTATTAATAAATGAACCGGTTGTTAAGTTGCTTTCAATGCGTATTGTATTAACATTCGTAATATGTGTAGGTAAATCAGATTCAAATAACTTTGTAGTATTCAATGAATTAACATCTACAATCATCACTTCCAAAGATTTATCATTTTTAAGATTTTGATTAGTATTATAATAGTAAGTTGAATTTACTTCTAGTTTTCTTTTACTAAATCCAAGTAACTTTCCTATACTGTTTGGTTGTGAAAAATCTATATCCATTGATGAGGTTATTTCAGTTTTAAGTGTGTTATTGTTAGCTTCAATTGTTAGAAAAATTGGTTCATCAATATCTTGTAAGCTTGAGTTTAAGAAAAAACCAATATCTTCAAGTTCGTATGAACCAACTAGAATAGTAATAATATGATTTCCTATATGAAACAAATTGTTGTGAACATCTACATTGGGTATGGAATTGAATGTTACAAAATCAATAAGTCCACAAACATATTTTGTAGGGAGTTCAATTGGAGGAAAATATTCTCCAACCAGAGTTGAAGTGTTTCCGCTTAAAGATATTGTTATTGACATTTCGAGTATTCAGAATGAACTGATGTTTGATGATTATTTTACCTGATTTAAGTGTTAAATAATAAATCCAAAAAAAGAAAAAATGTCTTTTATAATTTTATGTTTTCTTTATTAATATTTGATTTAATAAACTTTCTTAAGAGTATTACATTTTTTTGAGCACATATACAATATTTTCTATGATAACAACAAACATTTACAGATTCATCATTTTGATATAATGTTTTTAAATTTGGACAATTTAAATCATCCAGGTTATAAAAATAAATTTTATCCTTAAAAATATTTTGAATCCACTTAATTTTTTCTAATCCTTTAGCATAATAAATATAATTTTTATCTTTAACTTGCGCAATATAATATTCCACAATATTTGTTAAGGATGAATCGCCATCTTTCCATTTTAATCCATGATGATGATTATAAAGCCAATTAATTGAATATTTTTCTTTTGTTGTCAACGATGAATATGGAAAAGGTGGTTTAATAATAAATGTTTGAACTTGTGAGTCGTCAATTGAAATACTCAGTTCTTTTACAATGAATTTATTGTTGAGATAAAAACCTTGTACGTCTACAACTAATATTCTCTCCTCCGACATTGTTTAGTACTAATCAAGTCACAACGACGACTGTAGAACTGTTTATAAAGTCTATGTTTTTAAATTATTATAAAAATTCATTATATATAATGCTTGATCCCAACTGTTATCGATAAGGGAACATTTACAGGTATCAGGTCCACAAGTTGTTTCATCGTTGGACCACACACAATTATTATAATGATATCCAAATTTTGATTTACTTTTCTTATAAAATGCATTATCATCGAATTGAGCTTTTAATTTCTTCAAAATAATCTCATGTTCATACCACAAAAACCTTTCTTCATTCAAGAAGTCATGTACAATTTTCGAATAAAACTGATTATTCATTATTTTTTCTTATTTTTTTATATTAAATAAATCTTCTTAACACATCAACAACAAAGTTTATATTAAGTGGTAGTAGTAAATGTATTTCATCATATTAGTTAATTTATGATATTTCCATATCCAAATCATGTGTATAATCTTGAATGTTGATTAATGTCATATCGGATCGGTATGTAGTATCATCCTCAGAAACCGTCTCAATTTCACCATTACTTAAAATTCTCTCGTATTCAACTTGACGGTATTCGAAACATGAAATATTTAATCGACGTTTCAAGTAATTGCTGTTATATGTACAACGGATTCTCAATTTTATATTATCTTTGTATTGAAGTTGAAAATGTCTATAAAATGGAGCCGAACTTTCAATTATTCCTGCAATATTTTTTTCTTTTTTTACTAAATCTTGCCTAAATGCTTCAATAGCTTGTTCAACAGTAAAAGATTGATTTATAGGTGGTGGTGGTGGGGAGTCTTCTTGTTCTTCGTTTGATTCATATTCTGCTTTTGTTGTTGTTGTTGTTGACTCGATGTTTTTATTTAAATCATTACTATACTTTAAAAGTTTGAAATTTAGTTGTATGCTCACAGTATCATTATTCGGTAATTTTATTGCAAATTCTGTATTTTTAAGTTCATTTTCACTCAAATCAATAGGTAATGAAGCTGAAAACACTTGTATGATATAGATATATGAAAACAATATGATAAAAATATTTTTCATTTTAGTTTTTCTTTTTAATATATATGTTCTTAGGTTAGCGATATATTTTTGAATGAGATGATAAGAATTGTTTCTCATATTTATATACTAATTTAATAATCTTCATATTGAAATGAGTCATCATCACCACCGCTAGCACCACCAGCTGCTTTCTTAACTATACTATTATTAACCATTTTTTGAGGGAGGAGGAGGAGGAGAGGTTTTTGTTGATTTTTATTCAATGAATGGATACCAGTCTTACCATTATAAGATTTAGTTGCATATTCATCTATTTCACTATACGCGCATGATGGTTTATATGAGTGTACATTTATATCTTTAAAACCACCTTCATAGACTGTTCCGACTAGTGATATCATACCACCAATAACCTCAATTTTTATATGTTGATTGTGACTAAATTGAAATATTGGAATATTTGTTGGCATTTGTTGTCCTCTATTAAGAGAAAAAATTTGCGTTCTAGTCCCTCCTTCTGCAGTTAGAAACACCTGCATTATAATATCCAAAACTATTGCATTTATTATTTGAAAAGTTTTCCACTGTGCATGACAAGTACAATATTTATCACCAGTTTTTAAAAATTGACCCCAATACATATTTATCAAAGTTTTAATTTAACTGAATCTCTTTTTATATATGCATATATATATATATATATATATATATATATATATATATATATATATATATATATCTATATATATATATGTATATGTATGCATACACGTATACTTAACCGCAACTGATAAGAAGTTATTGAAATATCTAAAAACGTCTTATACTATCAATTATTGAATATAAAGAATCAGTTTGAAAGTTCGTCTTACGGTGAAAAGTTGAAAGCAAAAAAAAATGAGGGCAAGCTTAAGAAAATTGTTTCAAAGTCCTAATATTTCATACTTACCTTTAAAGAATATGGAAGAAAATACTATATATGAAATCAACAAGATAGATCGAGTAGATACAAAATATGGTGAAAGTATAAGATGTGATCTAAATAACGAATATTACATTTATTTACCTAAACGATTTCTGATTATTACTAAAAATCAGATGGATTATCTAAACACAACTCCACACATTTTAAAGAAAGTTAAAGAAGTGAAGGGATCATATACTCTAGTCCTTAAAAAGAAGAAGCAATTTGTATTCTACAACAACTTGTATAACAGCACTGAAGAAGACGATGATGATGATGATGATGATGATGAAATAGAAAACACATTTTAAACAATCCACGAAACAGAAACCTTTTAAAATTAAAATCATATATATCAACAAAACTCTGCATACATTAAAATTTCTTTCACATTTGATTAAATAGAAACTTTATAAAAACGGAAAAACCGCAACAGAAACTTTTTTACAATTAAAACGCACAACATTAAAATTGCAACCACATTTTTTTTTCCTGTTTAGAAACAAAATTATATTTCAGAATTTTGTATTTTTAAATAAACCTCGAAATAGAAACTTTTTTTAAATTATGAAAACATATATATCAATAAAAAAAAAAACCCTACAACATCTAAAATTTCTCACGTATTTGATAAATTTGGGACCTTATAAAATGAAAAACCGCAACGGAAGCTTTTTAAAATTAAAACACACAACATTAAAATTGAAACCACATTTTTTCCTGTTTAGAAACAAAATTATATTTCTGAATTTTGTATAAAAACCTCCACCAATTTTACTTTAAGTATCATTCAAGTTAAGTAAATCATCAAAAATGGAATCACATTTAAAAAAAATTTTTAAAAAATCACAAAATAAAACCATTCTCCCTATAAAGGAGATGGTTTTTGATCATAATTATAAAATAATAAAGATGGAGCGTGTTCAGACACGCTTTGGAATGAAAATTCGGTGTCTGGTAGAGGGAACTCATTATATATACCTCCCGAGTATATTTATTGAGACGATAGACGATGATGCTATTTCAGAAGTTAATGTTAATACATACTACATTTCCAAAATAAAGAAAGGAAGCAGTGGGTTATACTATGAATTAACCATTATTGCGGAAACATCAGGTAATTTCTGGTAAAATAATTTTTATTTTTATTTTTTGATTATTAAATATAATAATAATTGATTATTTTCGTTTAAGCTCAAGATACACCAGAGAAATAAATTGAGTATTGAAGACAAAAAAACAACAACAGCAACCACCGAAACAATGTGTGCCAGATCCCTTTGAAGTATCCAGATTTTATAATTTTTTTATTTTCTTTTTTTAGTATAACATATTTACTTAAATAAAAATGTTAATGCAATTTTAATTTAACTATTTGTTTGTTTGTTCATTTTTATTATTTATACACTTAACCACAACTTTTTATCAAAGTTTTAAAAATAACATCCACCACGACTTCACTTTAAGCAAAACCGAACACGCTGTCGCCTCATACACTTTAAGCAAAACCGAACACGCTGTCGTCTCATAACATAAAATATCATGGGGTCGAATTTAACCCCATCGACCGTTAAAGGGTTAAGGTATGCACATTTTTTTTTTTTTTTTTTTTTTTTTCCTTTGCACGGTGGTAACACTGACCAACACCCGACCCACATCCACTAAATTTCATGGGTGGTAACACTGGTCGGCATGAGCCAACATTTTGTATGGAAAAAGTGGCCCAGAGGGAACGTAAACATACTACTAGAAAACAATTCGATTATTTCATAAATATAAATTACTGCTCATAAAGGATTGACTTTAGTTATTTCATCTGACCTGAAACTTCATTCATATAAATGTTATAAATGACTCGCTACTTGTAAACTGATAATTCAATCTGAATCAGATAACCTGATCTGAAAACCAGACCAGCTCCTGATAAGCTGATCTGAAAACCAGACCAGGTCCTGATAAGCTGATCTGATAGCTGATACCTGATCTAATAGCTGATATCTTATCTAATAGCTGATACCTCTTATTTGCTATTATTAAACATGGATGAGAAAATTTTAAAAAGATAACAAGACTGTGTATGTTTAAGCGATATGAAACAAAAAAGAAAGACTTTTGATCTAACTAAGTAAAGCCAATAGAGAAACAAAATATAAAAATCTAGACATTTGTAGTTACAATTTATATGTAGTAAATTGAAGCTGAAATAAAAACCATTTACATATTTTAATATTTTTTTCAATATTTTATTTAACATTTTTCTTAAAAATCTTATTACTAATACAAATTTAACTCTATGTATACATAAAAATATATAGATATAAAAAGAAAAAAGATCATTAATCGAATATTTGATTTTAATTTACAAATAATTTAGGTGTAGGTAAAAAGATAAAACTTTTAAACCATTAAATTTTTACATGTTTTTGTGTGAATAAAATACTAAAATTAAAAGATAAATTCATAAACAAATATATAAACAATAAATAAATTAATAAATAAATAAAGAAATAAATTAATAAACAAATAAAAAATAATAAATACATAAATTAATTAATAAATAATAAAATTAATAAATAATTAAAGAAATAATAAATAAATAAATTAAATAATAAGCAAATAAGTAAATAATAAATAATTAAATAAATACAATTAGTACAAAATTAAATTTTCTTTGTCATCTTACATGTAATTTAGCAGGAAGCATTCTATTCTACATCCATTGTTTCATTGTTTCGGTCTATGTAATGTCACCAAGCGCGCGTTTTAATTTTATCTTTCATTATATTTCTTTTATCATCAGAAAAGCTAAGTGCTATTTTATGTAGTTTTTGGGTGTATAGTTGATGTGTTTTAGATCTAAACAAAAACAATTCATCCGAGATAATTTTGGATTCAAATAAGCAACTTTTGTAATCATTAATGGACAACTTTTTAATTACAGACTTTTTGACCCCTTTAGATTTTTTAACAGCTTCCGAGCGTAGAGTCGACAGAGAATACATTTTTGCTCTTGAACCAACAAACTCTGTCATTATATCCCCATTGTTTTCATTTTTCATCATTCCCAAAACCTTCTTATTGAGTAGCGGCAAACGAAATTGATTATCTATAGGATATTCTGACGTATCAAAATTCAAACTAATGTCATTACGTATGTCATCGTAAAAATCATCAGTTTTAATTGAATAAATAAATGAGTCAGTATTCATATAGTTGAGAGAAATGTTCTCTCCAAATTTAGGCTTCATGAAGCCATAATGGAAGTCATACATTCTCCACTTGGATAACTCCAGTACTGTGAAACCAACATATATAGGTTTATCATATAGTGGTTCCATTTTTTCTAACTCTACCGCATACATATCGTCAGAAAATTTTGTTAACTGCTTGATATTTGGTTTCGCAATTAATGCTCTGAGCCCCAAATGATTCCTGTTTGTTGTTTCCCAAGAAGAAGGAATTCTAATGTCCCTACGTTTTTCAATGTTTTCCATTGTCTTCCCGTAAACAGCATTGTTTAAAAGTTTGCAGAAATCTTTTTCAAAATTATTTTTAGCTTTTGTCCTATGAAATGTGTTTAAGTCAATATATTTTTTAAGCCAAGGGGATTGCTTAAATCTGAGTATTCTATGGATTTGTTTTAAGATGAGGCCATTTGAAATGGCTTGTTTTAAAACTCTATAGTGTATGGTGTAATTTGTTTTTGAGTGTAAGTCTGCCACTAATTTTTTGATTTTGGATCCCCCTACGGGCATATTTTGAGGACAAAATGGCAAATCATTATGTAGATCATGCACTGAATCGGGATAATCTATATCCACTTCCAAAATGTACCCGTACTCTGCAGTATCAGACATTTTTTTAACATCAAAATCAGTATCACATACCCCCTCAAATTCACCGCAAGGAAGATATTCCGACATCGCCCAACCATACAAATTGTTAGCGTCTAAATATATAAGAAATTCCGATGGTTTTGATGCATCAAAATCTTCTAAATACTTATTATTCGCCTTCGAATATCTTTGCGAGCATTGAACTAGTCCACCTCTTATTCCGTTTTGCATAAACATATATATTTCGGAATCAGTGAACAGTTCGAGTGTGGTTTTCAACATTGCATCCCAAGATAAGCCTGGTGCTGTATAATAGTGGCAGGGGTCCAAATCGTATATATCTCTACAAATTTTCCTAAAATTTTCAAACACGTCGGTTAAAAGAAGGACATCTGTCTTTAAATAGAGTTCAGTGTAGTCAAGGAGGGTTTTACAGTTAAACTCTCTCCATATTTTTTGAGCATGTTCATACTCGACTACATCACATTCTTCATTCGTTAGAATATTGAAGAACTCTTCTCTAATAGGGAGTTGATTGAATTTCATTAAAATTAGTTATGGAATCCATGTAAGAGTACGGAATAATACCCCTTCTTCTAATCAGGTTGAAATGAGCTTCATCAACGAAACATGATCGAATAGTATTAAAATCATTGCTATCAAGATTTTTCGCTAACGTATCTAAGCTCGAAGCCATAAATCTAAACGAGTCTATAAATCTTATTTGGAATCCATGTTTTGCATCTAAACGTATGAAAATTGAAAGAGAAATATAACGCTCTGCGTTCTGGGGAATCACTTTTATTGTGGAATTTTTTATAGTAGAAAGTTATTTGAAAAATAAGTGCATATCATATGCAGAAAGATTATGCAAGATAATCGGTATAAAAAGAGGAGTTTTATAATTCAAATTACAGTCGCTATGAGCTGCCCCACGATAATTACCCGTAAGATGACAATGATCTCTAACTTTATCGTTATTTAACATTTTCTTACATATATGACAATTTTGTGCATTATTATATTGTGCTATTTCTATTGGGGTCATGAAGATTTTCTTAACTTTAAGTAAATAATTTAGATAAAAATCTGTACAATCTTCAACAATTTTTTTGATAAATATATTCGCCGAATCTTCACCAAAATAATGTCTATATAAATTATTTTCTCTCTTAAAGCTACAATTAATAAAATAACCGAATGCACACGCATGATGTTTCTGTACATTTGTAGTGCTTTTACTTACAGGATCATCTACTTTTTCCAAAATAGACTCGAAGTCTGCGTATATTATAAATGGTACATCTAACTGTTTGTAGTAGTTTTCAAACTTGATGATAGATTCATCTTCGGGCATTCTGATGACTTTTTTCCCACAAAAATTTTTATGGTGATTATACACATAATCATCATGTGTATGAAATAGGCATGTGTTGCAAATGTGTATCTTACTTCTGTGTGATGTCATGTTGGTACGAAGAAGTCTGAAGAAAATATAGAAAATACCAATAAGAAGTAAATAAATATACCAATAAGAAGTAGCTTTTTAAATAGATATGAAAACATATTTCTCTTAAATGCAAAAATTAAACTAACTTTGATATATCCGTGATGACCACATAGTGGAAGTTTTCATTGGACTGGAGCAATAACAGATTAATATGAACATGTTGTTCTCCTTTTGTTATGTAGTATGGTCCTATAAGCGATGTACTATTGTGACCAAATACGTTGATGCTCATATTATTTTGACGTTCGAATTGTTTAATCTGCTTCAATGGGAGTGGAAACTCTAGGCCTTCAAAATTTAATACAACTGCCCCTATATTAATATTCTCAGCAGAAATGTTTGTTATATTGTAATTTCTACAGTTTTCCGCTGTTTAGTACTCAGACTGCTATTTACGTTCAAAGCCGCAATGAGACACCATTTAAAGCAATAAACATCAGAGTTTTCGATATTTATGCATGCATGTTTTGCTGCAATATTTTTTGGGAGAGGGATAAAGCTCGATCCTCTTATTATGGACGCCTTGTTTATATTAACTTCAAGGGAATTTATTAAAACTAGTGTTCGCCCAGTGGTTGAAAATCAACCATTAACGCACAGAGGTGGAGAATAGAATGAAAATATTTAAAGTTTGATGAATTTAAAACACAATTTAAAAACTATATTCAAATATACATATGTATAGACTCCAAGGTAAACCACTCTCTTAAACCACTTTCTTAACTACTAAATACGAATTTAAAATTTCATTTATCGGCATAAATAAGAATAGATTTTAAGCAAACTATTTAAAAAAAGTTGTTCACTTTTTAAACTAAATTTAATTAGATATTTGCTCCTAGTGTTTTCACTTCATATTCATTATTATTGCCCAAAAAAAAATATTCGTTTATTTTTTCATTGAACGCTTTTTCTCTAAAGTTTTAGACTCTTCATTAAAACGTTTGTTACAAAAAAAGTTTCTATTCCCTATTCTTTGAGAAAGACCCCATATGTATGTACGAATATGCTAGCCTAATAATATAAACATTCCATCATATTCCAACATTCCATCATATTCCAACATTCCAGTATGTTCAGTAATTTAAAGCACAGAAAAATAATGAAAACAATGAACAAAAACAAAACGCACACAAAATAAACCAAAAATAAAAAACTTACTTTGTGCTGTAGGTGAATTTAACTTTAATCAAAGTTATTAATAATTAAAAAAATTTTAGTTAATTATTATTTTTCGAACTGTATTTGTTTCTAAATTCTTATGAATTGAATTAGGCTACTGTTCGTAACACTTTTTAAGCCAAATTACATGTGATAATTATTAATGAACAAATAACATCAAAGTTAGTTGTAAATATTCTGACAACAACACATAGTTGAACGGAACAGCCAGCCGTTTTCGAAGGCCACTAAACCTTCCTCATCAGCGTTCTTCTGTGTTTTGGTCCACTGTGTGGTGTCAGTTGATGTAGATGTCTGCCCTATATTCGAAACTTTATTGCAAATGGAATATGTGAATTGGTTTGATTCATTGCATTTTTCAATTTGCTCATATATATGTTTTGTAATGAAGGCTCAACATTTACCATCTTCCATATATATTACAACAGTCTTACCATTGTCGTTTGTTCCTTACTAACTATGCACATGTTTGTTAATTTGCTTATTTTTGTTCTACTTAAGACAAACTTTTTTGGTTTGTTACTATTAAGTATATTTTTATTTTTGATTTTTGCCACAAGCCAATGACTATTAATTTTAGTTAATTATTATTTTTCGAACTGTATTTGTTTCTAAATTCTTATGAATTTAATTAGGCTATTGTTGGCTTGTGGTTTTTCGTTCTGAGTGTTTATAGAGTTGCCAAGCCAAATTGTTGTATTTTTTTTAGCAAATTAAGAGAGAAAGAGAAATCATGGCTTTATGATTGGCTAATATTCTTAACTGTTTTTAACTATCTTAGACACAAAAATGTAGAAGAAAAAATACATTCTGCACTGCTCCTAATGTCAATCTATCTAACATTATAAAATCAAGCGAAGACGTTGAGTTTAAGTCATTTAAAATGGTTCTTAACTTTTTTCACTTGCCTGTTTATATATAGATTAAGGTCCATCCGCTATCCCTCTCTTGAAATTTTTCCATTTTACCTCTTATCTCCTCGGTCTATTTCTTGTACATATCCTCTATGTCATCAGACAAAGTCACCAACATCATTACCAGTTGGGAAACATTCATCTCATCATTCACCGTCTTCATATAATCGCATGTGAGCTCCATATTTAATGAAATGTAGTATGTATCCTACTACATTCAATTAGCTGTTGTAGTATAGAGCTCTTGGCAGATTTCAGAAACTGCTCCGGAAACATAACACCCTTATTTTTGTTGAGGAGGATATATATCTCGATCCTCCCATTGAAGTTGCTCGCTCTTTTAGTGAGAAGATCTCCAATCTGTTCTAGGTGGCAACTGTTTTTATGTTTTGTGGTCCTGACATGAGCCATGTAACCATTTGATGCAATAATCTCATCACAATCCTCACAATATTTTTTTTGAAGATCAAGCTTACTAGTTCCATATGAGTGCGTTTCCATATGCTGATTTAGTTTTGTTTGAGTCATAAAGACTTTATTGCAGATTGCACAACTTTTAGTATTCATTTTATATATTTTTGTTTATTAATTAATATAATTACTTTATTTATAAATAATTTATTTAATTATTTTATTTATAAACAATTTATTTTAGTTATAAACAATTTATTTAATTAGTACTAGAACTTTTATAGTTTTTGGATTTCAAACACTTTAGAAATTTTGGATAAGAAAATAGGTTGTCACTTGTTGAGATATCAAAGCAGACTGATGACAATCTACATTATTTCTTCTACTTATATACTTTATATGAGAATCGCGTAGTAGTCATCAAAATCTAATTTATTACGACATATGATGAAATTCATACACACACACACACATACACATTTCCACAATTCTCTGTTGGTATTACGATATATGGTGAAATTCATATACACAGCAACACCCCGAACAAAATCTCTAGCATCAGTTTGTAATACAAAGGTATGAGTAAAATTTGTGCTGTATTTCTCCAAAAGCTATTTCCTATAATTGTTACATTAAAGTGTAATATTCTGAAATAAAAATATCATTACCCTTATTCAAAAAATCTGCTTATCAACCTGATTTAATTTAAAACATTTAACATCTGAAATTCACTTGTACATATAAAACCTATGCCAACACAATATTTTCTATCTCCATAAGAATAGCAACGTCAATTGTCCAGAAAACAAATACACATTCATTTGTAAATATGTATGAAAAACTCTCGCAGGCCAAACAATACACACAAGCAATGATATTCTTCACAGTAAAAATAGATACGATCACATACATTAATACAACAGCATATACATACATTACCAAATACACTCCCTATCACCTTCCATTGACAACAGGATTGCCACTCTCTGCAGCTATTAGATTATTTCCCCAGAGATCGCAAAAATAAATGCAATACAATAACCCTACATAAGCATACCAACGATAACTCAAAACAGCAAGCCAAAGTCTATCAAATAACAATCACTACATACACACAAATACACAGATCCCTTGTAACTACCCTGCAGTCAGACTGGGAGCAAGTGTCTTTGTGTCAACACTAAAATTCTAGTTACAACTTTGGTATAATAAGTTTTCTTCTATCCGTCAGTATAAAAGAAGGAGAGAGGTGGAATTGACAATAACTTATCAATATACATACATTTGAATGTACGTAAATTATAGAAATGTACCAGTAAATAACTGTCTGGTTAGTATGTCTCATGACCCCCTAAGAACTACGTAGTCACTACCTAGTGAATTGTATTTCTATTAGTAGGGTTTCAAAGTATTGTATGTGGTATAATTATATAGTAGTAGGTACTGGTGACAAGCTAGTCAAAAGCTAGTCAGCACATTTTCACCATCAACATTTCCTACTGGGTATAATGATTGTCTGCCACTACAACAAAAGTATCGGACAGCGGCAGACATACAAGTAAATACAAAAGACATACTCATACACACACACACACACACTCCCACACACCCACATATATATATGTACATGCATACATCCATACACTGTAAGCACAACGCTTCTCTCAATAACAACAAAAGCTGTACACACAAGTATACATACATACACATAAACACAGAATCAAAGTCACACACACACAACCAAAAAAATCTCAGCATGAAAATCCCCAAAATCCCCTCATTTGTAACGGGGTTGCCACCCTTTTTGATTTTTCCCGGTTTTGAATTCCCAAAACATGTCGCCCGTCCCCATTACTAATCTATTAATATAAATAAATTTAATCAAGTTATGAATAATATAAAAAGGAAAAATGAGAAGAAAATATAGGGATGCCCTCAAAAACAAGATTTTTAATGAGTCGAATATATGTAAGTATATATGTATGCTTATCTGTACGTATGTATATACTTGGGTATGATACATTAAAAGTAGCGATGCCCACTTGGTGCTTTTAGCACTATTTTTAGTGCTTTTTGAAGACTCAAACGCCAAATTTTCAGCGTTAGTGCCAAACTAAGAAAAAGCACTACGTAGTGCTTTTAAGAAATTTGTGTATTTCTTAAAATTATTTGAAGAAAAACTTGGTGTATTTATTTTTTCAGCGTAACTCATACCTTCTTCGTCGGATATATTTCAGTAAATATGATACTATTGACGAAAAAGAGAATAGCTTAGAAAATATTAAACATTTTTAAACTTCATCCGTTTCAATCTTCTCTCGTTTTTCACAGTGCAAAAAGCACTGTGCGTTCATAAAAAAAGCACTAAATGCAATATGTATATTTGTATATTTCGCTTTTGCTTATAAGTAGAATATGAGCAGGAAAATAATTGAAGTTCGTTTGGCAAGACACTCCAATTATGGTGTATTATTTTAACAAAAGAGTGGCCATAAAACTCTTTTAATAAAACAATTAGATTTCTAGGCGTTTCATTTGTATTAATTTTTACATAAAGATGGTTCAGTATGTTACATTCTGAACAACATGAGTATTTACTTTTTCGACTGTATTTTATAGGAATTAAACAATTTGATGTGTAAAAATCATTATTGTTCAACATTTGAACATGGTAATGTTAATGGTCCTAGAGCAAATATTGACAGTATTAGAAATGGATTATGATTAGTTGAATTTCTATAATTATAAACTTGAATCCAAAATTTATCACTTCGGAGGAAATTCGTCGATTTATATATCCTTAAATTTCTGATACTTCGCTCTATTTCTTCAATTTCACTATCCCAGCAAAAATTACCGCTTCCCAGAACAGTTTTTGAAGCCAGCTAGAAGCAAAGCAGTTTCCAAAAAGCCATTAATTTTTTGCATTACTAATTCGTTTCTCAGAAGTAATAATGTATAGTTTTTGTGTACTCAGATGCAAGAGTTACTGGTTTAAATTTTTTTTTACTTTTGTCCACGTTGCACAGTGGCGTGAATTAAAAAAAAGTGGTAAAAAGTCCGCAACTTTTGAACTAATCAACTGAAAGTGTTGAAAATTTTAGAAAGCATATTTTGAGGCACCCTGTTGTAATACAGGATAGCTCCAAGGAGCCTCAAAGTTGGAAAGTGCGGGTATCGAAATTTTTCGGAGCTTGTAACTTTTGTAAATAGGGACCGATTTCAATAATGTTTTCAGCGGGACAATCTACGTTAAGAAATAAAAATAAAACATGCGTATAGTACCATTTCATCTCTTTCAGTTTCCAAGTTATTTGACTTGAAAATTTTATTTTTTAATTTTTGGCCCTGAATTTTTTTATTCGTTAGTACATAACTTCTTTATTACTTGGCAAAAATAAGTTTGTTTTATTGTTTTTGAAAGAAAACTTCATCACAATTCATATAAAAAAATGTTTTTGATATCTCAAAAATTGTAGCAAGGAATAATTTTGCAATTTGGATTTTTAAAAATTATGAAAAATTTTTTTATATTTTGTGAAAAAAGTATTCTTAATTTTTTTGGAATATTTTAAATAATTAGTAAGTATTAGATAAAAACTTTGATTGTTTCTGAGAAAGGAGACATTGAGAAAAGCTATGAAATAAATTTTGGAGATTATTGTTGGTGCATCCTACATGCAGCATTGGTCGAAAACTAGCAATTTTTTTTTAAATCCGATTTTCGGATGTGGAAAAAAAATTGCACGGTCGGTTTTGTAAATTTTTTGGTTTTTTATTATAAATAAACTTGTTATAAGTAACCTGTAGCTCTTGACATCCTACACATAAATGTAGGCAGGAGAGGAGATTTTCTAAAAATGCTAAAATTTTTCTAACAAAATTTTTCCCAATAAGAAAAAAGTATTATATAATTATAAATTGGGAATCATTTTAATTTTCATCATAGTATACATTTAGCTTTGCAAACTGAAAGAAAAATTATTCTCCTACCTTCAATACTTTTTGAAATATTCAAAATCCAATTTTGATTAAAAATTTTAATTTTCTACATTTTTTATTTTTGTCTAAATTATTGATCTTATTTTCTTTACTGCAAATGTTTCTTAATTTTTTCTATGTTATTACAATAGAAGATATAATTTTCTATTCAACGGTATATAATAATTATTCCTTTGCCATTATATCAATCTTAAAATGTGTACACAAATATAACACCTCAGGTAACAATTTACGTGTTTTATCTGATACTCAAATAAACCCACATTTTTTATGAACTCTTGAAGCTGTTATTAAATACTTTCTTTACTTATATACAATAAAATATAAGAATTTATATACACACACAGTATATTTATATACCCACAAGGACAAAGGTACCTGCGCGCACATCTCCATTATGGGTATGGTTTTACCTGATATTTGTATCGGTTTCGTATTCGTAGCTTGTAAAATAGCTATATATATAAGCTGCGAATCATTTAATGTCATTAATTCAGTTATAGCTATCATGGAGATAACTATTAAAAATAAATCGCTCTGCAAATTAATGTGGAAAAACCTCACTGATGGGATTACTCGGTTGGACAAGGTAGACCAAATGATGTACATAATATCTACTACATATGGTTTATCTGTAAACACCGATTTATCGAAAAAACTTGAAATTTTTTTTAAATTATATGAAAAGAAGATACGTGAATCCAATAAATCAATTTCTAAATTAAACTTCTACTTTTCAAAACAGTTCGTTTCACCGAAATCGGTTGACTACTTCAAAAGTTGCGGACTTTTTACCACTTTTTTTTTAATTCACGCCAATGTGCGTTGTTAAGGCCGTGATACACTATCATACACAGTCGTACGGTTCATTCACTGAAAAATCGGATTGAATTCTGTCACACTCCAAAAACATCGCAACAAAATCTCTTATAGGTGCCACACTATTACACAAAAAAGATGCAAAAACATTTAAAATAATTTCTATGTTTAATAATTTGGCATTTCCAAAGAAATAATAACTCTAAATGTAATTTTCAAAATGTATCTCTCTATCTTATAATAAATGAAGCAGAATTTGCTGTTTTCTTAGCAACTGCCTTACAAAATTCATCTCTGATCTAATAGAAATTATTATTTTATGAACATTTTTATAAACTTTTGGAAATCGGACAGACTTGTCAAAAAGTCTGTCACACATATCAAATTTTAATCCAAAAAAAAGGAGTGCAATCATATGGTTTATTTATTGCCTTTTTTTAAAAAGCAACAAGTTGAAAAATTGTTTACTATGGGTCTACTCTGTAATTCGAAACGAAAGAAAATGCTTTCGAATTTGTATGCTTATAACATGCAAATTCGAAAGCATTTTCTTTCGTTTCGAATTACAGAGTAGACCCCCTGTTATGAATTAAAAAACACTAAATCTAGTATGAAAAGCACTAAATTGGCACGCTGCACACGAAGCACGAATGCGCAGTCTAAACAGCAAGATTCATAAACAAGATTCAGAGAGAGAAGCAGGTTATTCAACTCGTCGTCTAAACATAGCATTACTTGCGAAGCACGTAAAATTGGTATCTTCTCTAACTTTTATCACAGTTAATCGCCACTTTATCTGAACTAACTATCAAAACAAAATAGGTATATGTGTATGTGTGTGTTTTTAAACAAATGAAAACAAACCAAAAAACATAGATGTGAGTTTAATATAAATAAATTTAATTAAGTTATGAATAATATAATAAATTCAGTAAAGTGCGACTTTGACTCGCGCACGAAGGGTTCCTTACGTTGGGCTTTGAGCATTTTTTAATACAGTGTTTTTTACGTTTTTTCAGCTGAAATAGTGTTTTTTTTATTATTTTTCTCTTTTTTCTCGTTTTAACGATTTTTTAAATTTTGGCGATTTTTTTTAATTTTGGCGATTTTTTTTTTAATTTTGACAATTTTTTTCATTTTGGCGATTTTTTTTTCATTTTGGCGGTTTTTTCATTTTGGCGATTTGTTTTTCATTTTGGCGATTTTTTCATTTAGGCGATTTTTTAATTTTGGCGATTTTTTCATTTTGGCGATTTTTCCGGTTTTTCGCGATTTAATTTCGATTTAAAAATTTTTTTTAATATGGTGCTTTTTTTCGTTTTGGCGTTTTTTTTGCGATTTTTTTTCGGTTTGGCGATTTTATAATTTTGAGATTTTTTTGTTTTACCGTTTTTGAAAATTTCAGGAAGTTTGCTCTTACGGTTTCCAAGATACAGCAAGTTTTCAAAATTACATAGTCGAAATTACATTAACTGATGGTACACCCTTTAATTAAATTTTTTTAAATTTTAGTGTTAGTTGTTGTAGTCTGTATAAAAATACACGAACTTTACAAATTTCAAGTGCATATACATACAATTGTGTGTATATTAGATAGGATTTTAAAATTTTTCGTTGCTCGTTTTGGCACACCCTTTAATTTCCAACTCTCATGTATTTGTTGTTGTAGCGGCCAAGGGTCCCATGTAATATACATACATACATACAATTGTATGTATATTACATGGGATTTTAAAATTTTTCGTTGCTCGTTTTGGCACACCCTTTAATTTCCAACTCTCATGTATTTGTTGTTTGTAGCGGCCAAGGGTCCCATGTAATATACATACATACAATTGTATGTATATTACATGGGATTTTAAAATTTTTCGTTGCTCGTTTTGGCACACCCTTTAATTTCCAACTCTCATGTATTTGTTGTTGTAGCGGCCAAGGGTCCCATGTAATATACATACATACATACAATTGTATGTATATTACATGGGATTTTAAAATTTTTCGTTGCTCGTTTTGGGACACCCTTTAATTTCCAACTCTCAAGTATTTGTTGTTGTAGCGGCCAAGGGTCCCATGTAGTATACATACATACAATTGTATGTATATTACATGGGATTTTAACATTTTTCGTTGCTCGTTTTGGCACACCCTTTAATTTCCAACTCTCATGTATTTGTTGTTATAGCGGCCAAGGGTCTACACACTCTGTCCAAATTTCAGGTCCGTAGCTCTTACGGTTCTCGAGAAAATACCCTGTGACGGACAGACGGACAGACGGACAGCGTAGCGAAAACAATAGGGTTCCTTTTTCACCTTTGGTGTACGGAACCCTAAAAAGGGAAAATAAGAAGAAAATATAGAGATGCCTTCAAAAACAAGATTTCGAATGAGCCGAATTTATGTAAGTATGTATGCTTATGTGCATGCATGTACATATGTACGTGCGTATGATACGTATCCCTGCAGAAAATTTGGTGACAATTGATCCAAATGTACTCGTCCTATAACTGGAGATAATGTGGGTGTTATCAAAAGTACGTAGTAGTGTATGGTGAAAAAAGGCATCTCGTTTAAATGGTGGCATATTGACCATTTTCGTGGTGTATCGTCTTGATCTTGAGCCAATTTAATTCGGACTCGGTCTAGTATTGTAGTAAACTGCACTGTTCGATGTGGTCGAACACAGTACCTATCAAATAGTGTAAATATAATGTTAATTGCTCCCTTCAATGTGACTCTGTGATCAGTCCCGTAACTATACTTAGATATTAACCTAAGCTTAAATGGTATTTATACTTTTGAAATATGAGTGGCCCTGTGGTCGAGTGGGTAGTGTGCCAGCCTGTCATGCACGAGGTTGTCGGTTCGAATCTCAAAAAATTTTCAGATTAAAAATAAAATTAAAAAAAATGTCACTGCATTTGTAACAATAAAAAAATATATAAGCGTTAATTGTTACCGTTAAATGTCGAAATTTTATATATAAATAATTTTTATTATTATACATCGAATAGGTCCCTATGGGATAGTTCAGTGACAAGTCACAAGGTGCATACAAAGTATCAATTAACCCCATCCTAGGCCATCCCCATGTAAAAGTGACTGGTCCGCTTCATAGGAAGTGTAAGAACTCGGACTGGTCCCTATCACTTGGGGACCGGTCACGTGACTAGTCTTGTGTCAGTTCCATTTCCTGCAGGGATGTTTCTGTGAATACACATAAAAAAAATGACACGCGAACAGTGATGCCAACTTTTTTAGAGCAAAAAGCACTGTGTGTTCATAAAAAGCTTTAAATGAAATAAGTACTCGTATATATGTATGTATGTACATATATATGTATGTACATATGTATGTATGTACATATGTATGTATGTACATAAATATATTTTTTATTTATTTTTTTATATTTATCTATTTATTTTCAATACAGAGAAAGCCCACATGGCTAAAATAAATGTATTGAATGAGTAAAAATTAAAAATTTAAGTTAACTACAATTTTAAATTTACTATATTTCGTAGGTTTTTGTAATAATTTCAATTATATCGAGACATATTTCGATTTTGCTTATAAGTAAAATATGAGTAGGAAAATAATTGAAGTTCATTTGGGAAGACACTCCAATTATGGGGTATTATTTTAACAAAAGAGTGATCAACGAGAATTATACTCCTCGTTTCAGGAAATGCAGTTTCATCTTTATCCTCTGGCCATAAAACTGTTTTAATAAAACAATTAAATTTTTACGTGTTTCGTCTGAATTAATTTTCACATGAACATGGTTCAGTATATTACATTCTGAACAACATAAGTCTTTTCTTTTTAGACCGTATTTTATATGAATGAAACAATTTGATTTATAAAATCATTTTCAAATAGTTATTAGCGCTAAAAGTTATTTCTACTTCAACATTTGAATATGGTAATGTTAATAGTCCTAGAGCAAATGTTGACAGTATCAGAAATAGATTATGATTAGTTGAATTTCTAGAATTATGAACTTCAATCCAAAATTAATCAGTTTTGAGCAAATTTTTCCATTTATGTATCCTTAAATTTCTTCAATTTCACCATCCCAGCAAAAATTACCGCTTCCCAGAAGAATTTTTGTAAGCCAGCTAGAAGCAATGCATTCAGTTTCCAAAAAGCCATTCATTTTTTGCTTTACTAATTCGTTTTACAGAAGTAATAATGTGTAGTTTTTGTGTACTCAGATGCAAAAGTTACTGGTTTACATTTTTTTTTTACTTTTGTCCACTTTGTTAGAGAGCCTTACGTTAGTACTTTTCAGAAGAATTTTTGGAAGCTTTCGTTATCAAGAAAGCAATACATTGCTTCCCTCAGTGGTTAGTAATTATATTATTGTAATTAAGTTATTTTATAACGTGCATGGTATGCTCTGTAATTCCTAGAAATATATTCTTTTTTCTCACTATGAAAGATAAAGTTTTTCTTCCTTTGTATTTCACCCAGCTGAATTAATATTCTGTAAAGGAAACTTTGCGTGTCTAAAAGGCGTGCAATCAGATAGTTTTTTTATTGCCTTTTTTTAAAAAGCAAAATGTTGAAAAATTTCGCACTGTTATGAATTAAAAAACACTAAATCTAGTATTAAAAGCACTAAATTGGTACGCTGCACACGAAGCACGAATGCGCAGTCTAAACAGCATGATTCATTAACATGATTCAGAAAGCGAAGCAGGTGATTCAACTTGTCGTCTAAACATAGCATTAGACTCGTACACGAAGGTTTCCGTACGTTGGGCCTTGAGAATTTTTTAATATGGCGTTTTTTCAGCTGAAATTATTTTTTTTCGCATTTTTCTCGTTTTGGAGACTTAAAGTTTTTTGCGTTTTTTTTCATTTTTGCGATTTTTTGGCGATTTTTTAATTTTGGCGATTTTTCCGGTTTTTTGCGATTTATTTCATTTTGGCAATTTTTTTCATTTTGGCGAGTTTTTTCATTTTGGCGATTTTTCCGGTTTTACGCGATTTATTTTCGTTTAGAATTTTTTTTTTAATTTTTTGAATATAAATTTAATTTGATTTTGGCGATTTTTTTTGTTAATTTAATTATTATTTTTCGAACTGTATTTGTTTCTATATTCTTATGAATTGAACAGGCTAATGTTCGTAACGCTTTTTAAGCCAAATTACATGCGATAATTATTAATGAACAAATAATATCAAAGTTTGTTGTAAATATTTTGACAACAACACATAGTTGAACGGAACAGCCAGCCGTTTTCGAAGGCCACTAAACCTTCCTCATCAGCGTTCTTCTGTGTTTTGGTCCACTGTGTGTGGTGTAAGTTGATGTAGATTTCTGCCTTATATACGAAACTTTATTGCAAATGGAATATGTGAATTGGTTTGATTCATCCTATTTCAATTTGCTTATGTGTTTTATAATGAAGGCTCAAAGTTACCATCTCTAAATTTACAACAGTCTTACCCTTGTCGTTGGTTCTTTACTAACTACGCACATGTTTGATAATTTGCTTATTTTTGTTCTACTTAAGACAAACTTTTTTTGGTTTGTTACTATTAAATATATTTTTTATTTAATTTTTGCCACAAGCCAATGACTATTAATTTTTAGTTAATTTAATTATTATTTTTCGAACTGTATTTGTTTCTATATTCTTATGAATTGAACAGGCTAATGTTCGTAACGCTTGTTTTGGTTGGCGATTTTATAATTTTGGGATTTTTTTGTTTTACTGTTTTTGAGAATTTAAAGAGTTTGTCTCTTACGGTTTCCAAGATACAGCAGGTTGTCAAAATAGCCCTCATACCTAAATAAAAGCGGCAAGCGTCGCGTTAGCAGCATGGTACGCATTTTCAGTATATTTAAATGTGAAAATATTATTGAATTGTACTGAAAATACGTACCCTGCTGCCAACGCGACGCCTGCCGCTTTTATTTAGGTATGACGGTAACATAGTCCAAATTGCATTAATTGATGCAACACCCTTTAACAAAATTATTTTATAATTTTAGTGTTAATTGTTGTAGTCTGTAGTTTACAAATTTCAAGTGTATATACATACATACAATTGCATGTATATTACATGGGATTTTAACATTTTTAGTTGGTCGTTTTGGAACACCCTTTAATTTTTATCTCTTATGTATTTGTTGTTGTAGCGGCTAAAGGTCTACACACTCTGCCCAAATTGCAGGTCCGTAGCTCTTACGGTTCTCTAGAAAATGGCCTGTGACTAACGTGACCAGATGGCTTTTGCAAAAAGCGGGACATGATCGATCAAAAAGCGGGATTTTGAAGAAAATAGCTCCAAAAAGCGGGATTTCAATATAAATATTTTTTAGAAAGCGGGATGTGTAATATGCACACAGGAAGCACAGTTTTCAAGTCAAAAGAATTTTTTTTAAATAAACAAAAGTATTTATAAAAAAATTATTTATCAATGTACATAAATAAAAATCAAATGTCGTTCGTTGGTAATGTTATCAATTTAGAGCGGATGCACCGATTTCGCTATTTTTTTTAATGTGGCACCTCTTTTATAATTTTTTTTTTATTTTAAAATATCATTCACCAAGAAACGTGAAATTTTGTGTAATTAACGATTTCTATATTGTGCGTTGTCTTACAAAAAAAGTTTGAATTATACATGTTGGGTGTGAAACCTGCCATAAAGAAAAAATATTTACTGTGAGATATCTGAAAACTAATATAGTGAGAACCTTGAAATATTATGGGGATTACTCTGCTGATATTGTGCATTGCCTCTGGAAACAACTTCAGAATTTAACAAGTAGGCGTGGTGCCTCACATATAGTACAAATTTCTGTTTGTCTTCAAAAATAACACCAGTGTACCGATCTTCCTGATTTGCTTACAGAGTATTACTGATGGTTTAGAAAGAAGAAGAGGTTATTACTTCAATATATGTATATAGGAAGCCAAAACAGTAAAAATATTGAAATTTTTTTTGTAAGCAGTGACGCCAATAACGAGAAAAGTATTATGAAAAGGAGTCAATAATGGAGCAAAAAGTGTGTCACGTCCCAAGTAAATTAAATATTAGTTTTTTTCAATATCTTGGTATCTGCTACAAACACAAACTTGAAATCCCGCTGATTGCGCCGATGATAGGAAGTGAGCATGGCTCCTCTCAAATAGAGGATGTGTTAAATCAAGAAAAAATCTTGAAATCTAATGCAATGAGAATTTTTAAACTCTTCGTGACTATTTTGTTAATAATAAAATTTGTATTCTGCAAAATAGTGAAGGTTGAACCACTATCGTGGCAATGATATTGAAATCTAAAAAGCGGGATAAAGCGGGAATAAAATTCGAGGCGGGATCGACCTGTGAAAAGCGGGATAATCCCGCCTAAAGCGGGATGTCTGGTCAGGTTACCTGTGACGGACAAATAGACAGCGTAGCGAAAACAATAGGGTTCCTTTTCACCTTTGGTGTACGGAACCCTAAAAAAACACACTTTTTTAAATTTAAGTAAAGGTAAATGTTTTCATATAAGTGTGCAATTCAATGTTGCGTCTACATTTTCAATATTGTTTTTGTTGTTATAAATTGTTTTGTTGTCACTTTGTTATGCATTCTTTTATTGACGAGTGGTCGTTTAGTTTTGTTGTTTGATGTATTTCAAATTTTATTTTATCGTATGAATGTATGTATGCATGTGTTACATGAGACTGCGCTGATACAATGGCGGACGTTTCCGTTTTGCATTCATTGCCTCTGCCACAATTTTAATTTTCCTAATGGTTATCGATCCTTCCGAATAAAAAGAAAGCAACGATATAAAAAAGGAAGGAAAACAAAAGGAAAATAACAAAACAAACAACAAGAGAAAATGAAATGAAAAGGATAATAGACTCTTTTATAATGATTGCGACTCTATAAAAAGTCAACTTGTGTACCTACCGAAGTGTATTATGTATGGTAGCGTCTATCTTTCTGTGTTTGTGTTTACGTTAGGACTACAAACTTCTTTTGTTGTCATTTTATTATATCGTGTTGCTCTGTTGCTGATAATTTTGTGTACGACTGACATACAAATACAAACTGCTGGTCCTAGAGTCAACGAACACACGAACAATTGACGTCATACATTGTCAGACACACTTGTACTTCGTAAACAGTTTTAAAGGTACATACATATGTACTAAAGCTGAGCACAATATGTTTGCTTGCTTAATTTCATGGTGTATGTACATTCAGGGCCATGGTAAAATTATACTAGGTACATGCACGACTACAACAAAATTGCAACACCAAAAAACACATGCATTTTGTTGGTATAAACCAGAGTAAGTAAATACGCGTAGCAGCGCCGCTCTTTTGGCACTTTTACGCAAAGAGCGGAGCGGCAATGTTATTCCTCTTGCTCTGCGCCATTATGTTGACACCAGCGATGCCAATTTAGCGCCTTTCGCGCTAGTTTTAGCGCGTTTTAACTATGCCAAACGCGCTTTTTTTCGACTTAGCGCGTTAAATAAAAAAAGCGCTAAATTAGCGCGTTTTGGATTAAAGTCAAAAATATCATTTCAGTTCAATAGCTTTTTACTTTTTTTGTATAAATTAAAAAATTTTTTAATATCAAAAATTTAATTTTTCTTTAAATTCGTTAATGATTCAGATGTTCCAAATAAAATTACCTTGACTGTGGTTAGAATTAAAAACGCATTTTAATATTGTAAATGGCAAATATTTTCACAGCTAAAAATATGTACTCGTTACTCGTGACCCAAAAAATTTATGCAACTTATTAAGCATCTATTCTTTTTGTACTTCAAAAAGCATTTAAATCGAAACACTATTCGACAATTTATATAAGTTGTTACGAAGTTTGACAAATAAAATTAAAATAAAAACGATGAATTTCTAATATTTGGAAGACGAGTCTGATTTTGTATTAAATGATTTTAGTTATTTAGGATACAATTTCGAAGAAGCAATATTGCAAAATCTGAAAGAAATACTAAAAAAATTAATTGTACATATTTACTAATACATACATAATCGACCTTTATTAAAGTTTAATTTAGCGCGTAGGAAAATAGCGCATTTTGACTATAAATTGTTGATAATGCTGTAACTTAGCGCGTTCTAGCGCGTTTTGAGAAGGTGTATAGCGCGTTTGTGTTAGAAATAGTTGGCATCGCTGGTTGACGCTGCTCATTACAAAATCAGAGCAAGAAAAGGAGTACCATGGTTGGCTCTTTGCTTGCTCCGCTCCTTTTGTTTACGCAATGAGTAAAAGAGCTACAAAGAGCAAAAAATGCGCATTGCTCATTTACTGTGGTACAAAATACATATTTTCTTTTAAAAGATTCTGTTTCGTTGTAATGATTATTATGATAAAATAAGAAAATGTAAATGGATGACATTTTGTAAAAAATGTTAAAAATATGTTTTTGGAACGCAAACGGCTATCGCCAACATAAAAATGAACTTCAGCACTTCCTCACGGAAAAAAATACTGATATAATGTTGGTCTCTGAGACTCATTTGACTTCGAGAAGCCTTTTTAAAATGTATGGCTACACCTTATATGATTCAAAGGACCCGAGAGGAAGAGCATGCGGTGGATCAGCGGTTTTAATAAAGTCAAGACTCAAGCATACTATTATTGATAACATTTGTGAAGAACATTTGCAAGCAACGAATATTTGTGTCGAAAATTTTTGCACTAATTTTGTCATATCATCCATTTACTCCCCTCCTAGATTCGCAATTACTGAGAATCAATATGAGGATTTTTACAAATCTCTGGGCCCTTATTTCATAGCAGCCGGCGACTATAATGCTAAACATACGTTCTGGGGTTAGCGTCTTATTACACCCAGAGGTCGAGCGTTGTTCAATGCAATTTCCAAAATGGGCTTGGATGTCATTTCGAGTGGAGAGCCCACTTATTGGCCTACCGACATACATAAAATTCCGGATGTCATAGATTTTGGCGTCATAAAAATATCTCTAGGGACTTAATTCAAATTGAAGCTTCTTTAGATCACTCTCCCACGATCGTTACAATTTGTAGCCCATTAAGAAGTGACTTACCTCACCCATATGCGAATTTGATAAATCGTGTTAATTGGCTGGGATTTAAAAAATATCTTAGTAGTCATTGCACGGAAAATATTACGCTAAGTACACCTGATGATATTGAAACTAACATTGCCAACCTTAACGAAAATATTAAGCAGGCTGCTAAGCATGCTACTACCTCCCATCCGCAGACTGGGTTTAATAAAATTTATTCTAACGATATTGAACGTGCCGTATGCGAAAAAAGAAGAGCTAGAAGGGAATGACAACAGCACAGATCACCACAACTTAAAATCAGATTTAAAGAGTGCACTAAACGACTCCAAGAGCTGCTTGCACATGAAAAACCTGCATCTCTTAAAAACTATCTGGAAAATCTTGATGTCACACCAGCATCTAATTACTCTTTATGGCGCGCTGCTAGAAAGCTTAAAACACCCGTTGAGTTTAAACCACCTCTGCGCACATCTACCGGAGGTTGGGCAAGAAGCGATACTGAAAAAGGTAACATATTTGCTGACCATTTGAAATACGTATTTACCCCAAACACATGTACTGGTGTAATTGATTTGCCAAATGTAGTCGCTCTACCCCCTCAACTAATAAAGTTTAAGACGCGTGATGTACAAAAAGTAATTGCTGAACTCAACCCGAAGAAAGCTCCGGGTTTTGATGGAATTAGTAACCAGATGCTGATGAAGTTGCTTCGCATTGCAATTAGAATACTGTTATTTATTTTCAATGCCATTTTACGACTGGAGTATTATCCACACAGCTGGAAACTTGCCAAAGTTAAAATGATTCCAAAGCCAGGCAAAGATCTTACCAAGGCTGAGTCATAAAGGCCAATAAGTCTGCTATCCACATTGTCAAAGCTTTTCGAAAAACTGTCCCCAATTCTAGTTAGTAGTGGGTGCATACCGGACCATCAATTTGGTTTTAGAAGTCAGCATAGCACCATTGAACAAACTCATAGATTGGTCCAATTTATAAGAAGAACATTTGAAGAAAGGAAGTATTGTTCTGCGCTGTTTATCGACGTTTCTCAGGCATTTGATAAAGTGTGGCATGAAGGACTAATTTTAAAATTAAAAACATACCTGCCAATAAACGTTGTAAGTCTTTTGGAAAGTTACATTACTGCCCGCAAGTTCACTGTTGTGGAAGGAGACTTTATGAGCATGCCTGAAATTATCTCATCCGGTGTGCCACAGGGGAGTATACTGGGGCCAGTTTTGTATTTGATTTATACTTGTGATATGCCTCTGAGCAGCAATATCCACACTTCCACATTTGCTGATGATACAGCCTGTCTTAGTATGCATGAAAATCCTTACGAAGCATCTCGATATCTTCAAGAACACATTACCCAGCTGGAACTATGGTTAAACTTATGGAGAATTAAGGTAAACGAACAAAAGTGTGTTCAAGTAACATATACATTACGAAGAGATACTTGTTCACCCATTCGGATTAACAATCAAGTTGTCCCTCAACATACTCATGTGAAATATCTTGGTATACACCTTGATCGACGGCTTACTTGGAAACACCATATTGACTCTAAGTTAACCCAAATGAAACTAAAATTAACTCAGGTACATTGGCTGATTGGTAGAAATTCAACCCTCAGTCTAGATTGCAAACTTTTGATATACAATTCTATTTTGAAACCCATATGGTGCTACGGAATTCAACTATGGGGCACTGCTTCAGCTTCCAATGTCGAGAGAATCCAACGAAGGCAAAATAAAATTTTGCGATTAATAACATCGGCTCCATGGTATATAAAAAACTCAAATATACATCGTGATTTAAACATGCCACTAGTGGTTGAAGAAATTGCAAAATATGCAGGCAAATATTTAACAAAACTCGAGTCACATCCTAATCCGCTTGCTCGTAATATTTTGAACTTTACTGGACACGTTCGCCTAAAAAAGAGGGATACAAGTGCTCAACACTCCAGATGGGACTGCTTGAAAATACTTTTTATTTTATTTTATTTTTTTCTTCCTTTTGATTATCACTACTTATGTATTATTTATAACTATCTCTAAATTTATGTCCGACAGTGGTCGGGCCTAATAATTATATTTTAGATTTAAGATTTGAATACTTATTGTTAGTTCATATTTGAAGATACAATAAATAAAAATATGTATTAAAAAAAAAAATTTTGTAAAAACCTTAATAATTTTTAGTTTTAATTGATGTAGTAGTAATGTAGTATTTATTTTATTAGGGTTTTTAAGTTATCTGTAAAATCGACTGATTTCAAGTTCTTTAATTGGACCTTTTTATACCCTTTACCAAAAAAATGGTGTAAGGGTATATATAGGTTTGTAATTCCGTTTGTAATTTCTATGATATCAATAAGCGACCCATAAAGTATATATATTCTGGGTCCTTATGTATAAGGAAGACGAATAAGCGATGTCCGTCTGTCTGTACGTGAAATCGGTTTTCCGAAGCTCCCAGAAAAGCTAGAGACTTTGTTCTTGGACTAGTGCTGGGATACTATCGATACTTTCTACTATCGATATCTATCGATAGTTCACATTTCACTATCGATACTATCGATATTACTATCGACTGAATGTTTGTACTTGAGAAAGTGAAATATAACAATTTTTGATCGGGTTAAAGCTAGTTTTTTATCACTTTATTGAAAGTATATAGTATAGGGTGTTTTTTTTTTTGAGGTATAGAACTTCGAATTGAAATAAAACACAAGAAAATCGTTTTAATGTCCATCAATTTGGCTTTATTGGAAGGATAATTTTATGCCATTAATGTTTAAATATGATTTCGGGCATGTGGCCGCCGCGGCTGGCTCGAATAAAGCCAATTCTACAGGTCCAATTTTCAACCACTTTTTCGAGCATATGGGGCCGTATGTTGGCAATAACGCCACGAATGTTGGCTTCCAAGTCCCCTAACGTTTCTGGTTTGTTGGCGTAGACGAGCGACTTCACATATCCCCAAAGAAAATAATCCAATGGTGTCAAATCACACGATCTTGGTGGCCAATTGACAGGTCCATTCCGCGAAATTATGCGCTCATCGAATGTTTCCTTCAATAAATCGATTGTGACGTGCGCTGTGTGGCATGTAGCGCCGTCTTGTTGGAACCACAACTCATCCACATTCATGCCATCCAATTCGGGAACAAAATAGTCGGTTATCATGGCTCTATACGGTGGCACGGTGGCGAATCGATTCATTCGGGTCCTCTTCAACACTTTGCTCTACAGCGGCAATTGTTTCTTCGGTGCGCACTGTTCGACGTCTCTGCGGATGCGTATTATCACATAGAGTAAACGTAGTGCGAAAACCATCCATGGTTAACCGAATTAATTGCTCTGATGGACGATTATGTCGACCATAAAATGGACGGAGCTTGCGGTAAACTTCGCGAACTGAACCATTATTTTCGAAATAAATTTGCACGATTTGCAAGCGTTGTTCTTTTGTCAACCTCTTCATGATGAAATGGCAAACCAAACTAAATATTAATCACTTGACAGCTGACAAAATGACCGCCAGTTAAAAAAGTGATGCCAACTTAAAGTTCTATACCTCAATAAAAAACACCCAATATATATTTTAATATGTATGTATGTATTTGCGAACGCTATTTCAGGTGACAGATTTTGAAAAATTTTGCTGATGTCAGTTGAAAATTTTTTACGTTTTCAAAACTGCATTTGAAATAATATCGATGTCGATATTTTTTCTATCGATATTTTCGATATTTTAAAACTATCGATAATATCGATAGTCTATCGATAGTATCCCAGCACAATCTTGGACTGGTGTGTCAGAAAATCCAAACTAGATTGGTATTGAAATTCAGCAAAATCGAGCAGACGATTGCAGAACTGGAAAACTTAAACTTTATTTTGCCATATAAAAGTAACTAGATAACACAAATTTTTTGTTTTTTTGTTAAATAAACTTATTTTACACTTCAGTACGACTAAAATTGATATTTTAAATTAAAGAAATTTTAAAAAAATTAAAAAGACGTTTCCAGGGTTGGAAAACTTTTTGTGTTATGTAAAATTAACTATGTCTAAAACTATGTCGGGTATTTTCTCGAGAACCGTAAGAGCTACGGACCTGAAATTTGGACACAGTATGTAGACCTTTGGCCGCTACAACAACAAAGACATGAGAATTGGAAATTAAAGGGTGTTCCAAAACGAGCATCGAAAAATGTTAAAATCCCATGTGATATACATACAATTGTATGTACGTATGTATATACACTTGAAATTTGTAAGGTTAGTGTATTTTTATACAGACTACAAAAATTAACACTAAAATTTTAATTAAAGGGTGTTTCATCAGTTAATGCACTTTTGACTATGCAATTTTGACAACTTGCTGTATCTTGGAAACCGTAAGAGCAAAACTCTTGAAATTTTCAAAAACGTTACAACTAAAAAATCAAAAAATTACAAAATCGCCAAAAACAAAAAAAAAATTGCCAAAACGAAAAAAAGCACCAAATTACAAAAAAATTGTCTAAGACTAAAATAAATCGCGAATAACCGGAAAAATTGCTAATATAAAAAAAAACGCCAAAATGAAAGAAAATCACCAAAATGAAAAATAACTCCAAAATGAAAAAAAATCGCCAAAATTAAAAAAAATCGCCAAAACGAAAAAAACCCCAATAAACGGAAAAAAGTCGCCAAAATAAAAAAAACCCAAAAACAGGAAAAAATCGCAAAAATGAAAAAAAACGCCAAAATGAAAAAAATCTCCAAAATGAAAAAACCCCAAAAAACAGAAAAAAATCGCCAAAAAGGAAAAAAAATCGCCAAAATGAAAAAAATCTCCAATATAAAAATAAGCCCCCAAAAACAGAAAAAAATCACCAAAAAGATAAAAAATCGCCAAATGAAAAAAATCGCCAAAACGAAAAAAACCCCAAAAAACAGGAAAAAATCGCCAAAATGAAAAAAAGTCGCCAAAATGAAAAAAATCTTCAAAATAAAAAAAAGCCCTAAAAACAGAAAAAAATCGCCAAAATGAGAAAAAAGCGACAAAACTGAAAAAATTGAAAAAAAACTTAAAAAAAACAAAAAAGCCACATTAAAAAATGCTCAGAACCGAATGTACGGGTACCCTTCGTGCGCGAGTCAAAGTCGCACTTTACTGAATTTTTTAATATTAAAGGAATTAAATGAAACTAAGTTTTTTTTTATTTCGTTTTTGCTTCGGTCACTTAACATATTTTATGTATATTTAAAAAAACTAGATTGGTATTAATAATCAGAAAAATCCAAAATTATGACTCCAGGGTTGGAAAACTTACACTTTTTGTGTTATGTAAAATTAATAGGTCTAAATAATTATTTTTTCATTTATAAATTAAATATATTTTATGCTTCTGAAAGAAAAAATTGGCGTGTTAAATTATAAATATGAAAACCAATGCTCCAGAGATGGAAACTTTGAACTTTGATAATAGAATAACTAATTTTTTAAGTTTTTTCTTTTTTCCTTTTTGCTTTGTTCACTTAACATATTTTATGTATTTTTTAAACAACTAGATTGGTATAAGGAATTAGAAAAATCCTAAATTATGATTCCAGGGTTGGAAACCTTACACTTTTTGTGTTATGTTTTTTTTTTTTTTTTTTTTTTTTTATGCATGAATTTTTATTTATTGTATCTTCATATATGAACTAACAATAAGTATTCAAATCTTAAATCTAAAAAATATAATTAGGCCCGACCAATGTCGGACATAAGCTTAGTAGTAGTTATATATAATACATATGTAAGTAGTGATGATCAAAAGGAAAAAAAAAATAAAAGTATTTTCAAGAAGTCCCATCTGGAGTGCTGTGAATAAGAGCCATTGTGTCCCTCTTTTTTAGGCGGATGTGTCCAGTAAAGTTCAAAATATTACGGGCAAGCGGATTAGGATGTGACTCGAGTTTTGTTAAATATTTGCCAGCGTATTTTGCAATTTCTTCAGTCACTAGTGGCATATTCAAATCACGATGTATATTTGAATTTTTGATGTACCATCGAGCCGATGTTATCATGCGTAAAATTTTATTTTGCCTGCGTTGAATTTTCTCTACATTTGAAGCTGAAGCAGTGCCCCATAGTTGAATTCCGTAGCACCATATTGGCTTTAAAAGCAACTTGTATATTAAAAGTTTACAGTCTAGGCTAAGTGTTGAATTTCGACCAATCAGCCAATGTACCTGAGTTAGTTTAAGTTTCATTTGAGTTAACTTAGAATCAATGTGGTGTTTCCATGTAAGTCGTCGATCAAGGTGTATACCAAGATATTTCACATGTGAATGTTGAGAAACAACTTGATTGTTAATCCGAATGGGGGAACAAGTATCTCTTCGTAAAGTAAATGTTACTTGAACACACTTTTGTTCATTTACCTTGATTCTACATAAGTTTAACCAAAGCTCCATCTGGCTAATGTGTTCCTGGAGTTTGCGGGATGCCTCATCAGGGTTTTCATGCATACTAAGGCAGGCTGTATCGTCGGCAAATGTGGAAGTATGGATACTACTGCTCACAGGCATATCACAAGTATAAATTAAATATAAAACTGGTCCCAGTATACTCCCCTGTGGCACACCAGATGAAATTGTTTCAGGCCTACTTGTAAAGTCTCCTTCCGCAACAGTGAACTTACGGGAATTAATGTAACTTTCCAAAAGATTTAAAATGTTTATTGGTAAGTAAGTCTTCAATTTTAATATTAGGCCTTCATGCCACACTTTATCAAATGCCTGGGAAATGTCTATAAACAGCGCAGAACAATACTTTTTTCCCTCAAAAGTTCTTCTTATAAATTGAACTAATCTGTGAGTTTGTTCAATGGTGCTATGCTGACTTCTAAAACCAAATTGATGGTCTGGTATGCACCCACTACTAATTAGAATTGGGGACAATTTTGTTTTGAGCAGTTTTTCGAAAAGCTTTGACATTGTAGATAGTAGACTTATTGGCCTATATGACTCAGCTTTTGTTATATCTTTGCCCGGCTTTGGAATCATTTTAACCTTGGCAAGTTTCCAGTTTTGTGGATAATACTCCAGTCGTAAAATAGCATTAAATATGAATAACAGGATTCTCATTGTAATACGAGGCAAGTTCATCAGCATCTGATTACTAATTCCATCAATACCCGGAGCTTTCTTCGGGTTGAGTTCGGCAATTAATTTTTGTAAATCACGCGTCTTAAACTTTATGTGTTGAGGGGGTAGAGCGACTATATTCGGCAAATCAGCAACACCAGTACATATATTTGGCGTAAAAACGGATTTTAAGTGCTCAGCAAATATTTTACCTTTTTCAGTATCGCTTCTTGTGTTATGTAAAATTAAATAGTTGAATATATTTTATGCTTCTGGAAGAAAAGTTTGGCGTATAAAATTTGAAAAATGAAAATTACAGCTCCAAAGATGGAAACTTTGATTTTTTTAAATATTAAAGTATAAAATTAATTTTTTTATTTCTTTGTTCACTTAACACACTTTATAAATTTTTTAAATCAGAAAAATCTAAAAGGTTGATTCCAGGGTTGGTAAATTTATTGTGTTTTTACAAAAGTAACTAGGTCAAGTTAGTTTTTTCTTTTTGTTTACAAGTTTTATATACTTCGTGACTTAGAATGAAATAATTTGGCATAGAAATTAGAAAAATAAAATACATAGCTCCAGAGCTGAAAAACTTAATTTTTTTCTGGTATATAAAACTAATTATTTCTTTTGTAATTAAACATATTCTATACATTGTAAAGAAATAAATTAGTATTAAGAAACTCAGAAATATGGTTCCACAGTTGGAGATTGAAAAAAGTTTCGGTAAAAAAATAACCAAAAATATTTTTTTCTCCGTTAAACAGATTTCATGTTTTAGGAAAATCATTACTCAAGATTTTTTATAGATGTTTAATTTTTTTATGGATATCTAATCTAATTGAAGTATAAACGAAGATTTGTGCTTATTGTGCTCTCAGCATAATAACTATTAATTTTTAGTAAATGGAGATAAAACTAAAATTTATCGCTTAAGATAAATTAAAGGACATGTTCCGTTTCATTTTCCTGATAACTTTCCTTTCTGCTGAACAAATTTCAAAAAAATCCTGTAGGAATAAAACATTTACATAATACCACGATGTATACCATTTACAATGGGAACTTTAAATCAAAACATCAATGATTATTAAATACGGGAAAATATAAAACAAGTTAGTTTACTTGGTATGGAGGTGCAATACTAAGAATATTTTAGAGTTATTAAATAGCAGCACGGTTTTTGAACATCTTGAGAGCAAGTAAACAAGCCCCAATTTTTTGGTATTGTATTGACGTGACTGAAATAAGAGTGAATGTAAAATATATCTTAACCACAGAGTGTAGAGTAAAATATTAAACTATTGCTAATATCGAAAATAAAATAATTGAATCGAATTCTTTAATCGAAAAATACTGAAAGGTCACTCACTATTAATTGCTTTAGAGAAAAAAATTATAAATTTTTCACAAAACAAATATGTATGGATGTGTATGTATACTATATATATGTACGTACGTTGGTAAAGGGTATATAAGATTCGGCACAGCCGAATATAGCACTCTTACTTGTTTTTTTATATTTTTTAATTTAAAATTCCAATTTTAGTCGTACTGAAGTGTAAAATAAATTTATTTATTAAAAAAAATAAAAATTTGTTTTCGGTAGTTACTTTTATATGGCAAAATGAAGTTTAAGTTTTCCAGCTCTGCAATCGTCTGCTCGATTTTGTTGAATTTCATTACCAATCTAAGTTGGACCATTTCTGATACACCAGTCCAAGAACGAAGTCTCTAGCTTTTCTGGGAGCTTCGGAAAATCGATTTCACTTACACCAGACGGACGGACGGACATCGCTTATACGTCTTCGCTATTCATAATGACCCAGAATATATATATTTTTTTGGTCGCAAATTAATATTATGGAAATTACACACGGAATGACAAACCTATATATAAAAAAACAGACAAACCTATGTATAAAAATATTAACAAAGCAAAAAAAAAGCTTATTTATCAAAGTTAATATGTACTACGAATATTTTTTCTATGATTTTTTTTTTGTTTAGTTTGTATGTAAGAAAAATTCCGCTATTACGTCTGTTCCCTATGAAGGTACAACGCGACCTCCCTAAAAAAAGTACACATATCGAAAAAGTACCATTTTTCGGCTTGTTTTTTTTTTAGCATTTGTGTGTTTTTGGAATTTTTAGTCTATCTAATGTGGTTTCCGAGATATTAAGATACCAATCTTACTTTTTTTTACCCCTTTTTACTCGCTTAGCAATCG
This sequence comes from Tachina lurida, assembly GCA_944452675.1. Classification (NCBI taxonomy): domain Eukaryota; kingdom Metazoa; phylum Arthropoda; class Insecta; order Diptera; family Tachinidae; genus Tachina; species Tachina lurida. The sequence goes on along the minus strand of OX101753.1, from coordinate 102,848,625 downwards.
AGTTTTTAAGAATCCCTTCTTAGTGGATCTACACATTGTAAGGGGAGACTACACACTAAATTTCAGCTCTCTAGCTTATTGTTACATGAATATCACATGTATTTTAACATTAACAAAAAAGTACCGAAAACGAATACGATTTTAACACTTAAGAAAGCGAATTTTAAAAAAGTACCAAAATCCATTTGAGATTCTGTCTATATGATTAGAATGCGCTTAAAAGCTCTTTGCTACGTTAAATAATTTAGAAGATATGTCGAGTGCAAAAAAGTTACTAAAATTCAGTTTTACCGTCTTTTAATCCTTAAAAGTACGCATATCGAAAAAGGACCAGATTTCTTTAATTTTATAGCCTGGAGGACCATTAATTGGAAATTCATGAAGTATATGCGATTTAGAGTTATATACTCGTAAATATTAACAGCGATATTAACTGGAAGATCTGAGTAATAATATTTGTTTGGTGTTAGGATTTCGTTATTGAATCCTAAAAGTTTTCCAATTGTTATGTTTTTATTAAATTATACAGGATCCTTGAAACTATTAACTTTAACTTGCATTGTATTATTATTGGCTTCAATAAAAATCTTATTTGCTTGAAAGAGTCGTTTGTATTATTGCTTATCTATCAAATCAACTATATCATTCAATTCATAAGATCCAATTGGTATTTAAATTTTATGTTCGCCTATATCAAATTATTTGTTGTAGGTGTCTATATCTGGAATACTGTTGTATGAATGAAAATCAGTTAAAGCACACTCATTACATGATGCATCATGTAATTCAATAGGAGGAAAGTAACTAGCAGATACATAACTCTGATGAGTTAGAGCTCGGAGTAAGTTATTATTGTCATTATAACTGTCTGACTAGAAATAAATAACCTTTAGTACACAGTATGATTAATATTAATGCTATTGTTGTAGTTGTTGATGTCGTTATTGTTGACTTAGTGTTTTCTTTCAACTAAATTATTTAATCTTTAGTTATCCACGAATAGTGTTACTTAGTAAATCCCAGTTTTAAGAACCTTTTCAACTAATATGTATTTGGAAAGGCTCCATGAAAAACGCCCAAAAATAAAAATTAAAACTAGCCCAAAATTGTTCCATACAAAAAGTTTGGCCAATTTTTTATTTTTTTTTTGTGATTTTTCATTTTAAAGTTTTGCGCGATTTTTCATATGAAAAATGTTTCTATGAAAAATCGCCTAAACCCAAAGCGCCCAAAAATTTTTGCATACATATTTTAAGTAGGCATTAAAGTCCTGCACAAGACTATCTATAAGAACTTTCAAGACATGAGGGATTTTTCAAATGCTTTACTACAGCGAAGTCTTCTAAACCAAACGCTAAACAACACTGTTTGCAAGCATTTGTTTCAGTTGTTTCAAGTATGGGAGTAAAGAAGAAAATACTTCGTGACTGAAAAATTTGTGATGCTTGCTTCTTTCTACGCATGGGCGCGTATACAAACGGCATGCATGTACATACACACACACACGTTGTGTGTATGCTCTTTTATTTTTCTGCGTACATACAAACCAGCGTTGTCAACTTTCAGATTTTAAAAAGCACTGCAATCAGGAAAAAGCGCGTAATTTAAGTAAAAAAAGCACTAAATTTAAAATTTTCTTATTTTATTAAAAAAAAAATTATTTATAAATACATATGAACGTCAGTATATAAAAAAAGGAATTGGTTGGCCTTACATTCCGTTCCTAAAACGTCAAACTAGAGGCATCCGATACACATTTTAATTCTATAGGAATCAGTGTATTCTAAAATCAGTTTGACGAAGATTTATGAAGTTATTATAAAAATATTTTAAGTTTTTTTCGTCAAGGAACAAACGAATCACTCGAGTTTAGTCAAGTTGGCAGTAATCGACAAGTATTTATGAGGTTAAGAGCTGATTACATTATAAATTTAAATTGTAAAGTTTGAGGGTAATATGGCGCTTATTTCTTCAACCAAGTCTTGTACAAACTTATTAGAATCCTTTGAAATGCTCCATTTAACTTCAGAACTTATGTTTTTTAAATGATATACTTCCTCGAAAAATTAAATAGATAAGGAAATTTCTCTTTGAATTTTTGGTTTAGTGCCACCGCTCGATACAAAAAGCACCAAAAATTCATTTATAAAAGCACTGAGCACTAACTTCAAAATTTTTTGCGTCAAAAATTTAAAAAAACACTAAAAGCAGTGCGAAAAGCACAGAGTTGACAACGCTGATACAAACGCACACATGCATTTACAATAGTTGTGTGCTTTTGCTTTAAAAAACGTACAGGTAGTTTTGAAATTAAAAATATAAATGAATTAAAAGCATTACCGATTCATTGATACTGTATGCAAAACTACGGTTTTTTTAAAGTATGTGCAAAGTGATTAAATAAAAAATTAAACTAAAAGTGTTAAAAAATATCTCTTATTAATTATGGCAGAAGGAATGGTAAGATAACATTTTAACTAAAATTAGTTTTCCCCTTATTCTGTACTTTGTGAGAAATAACAAAATTATTACAAATGACAATTGTTATATTTGAAGCAATGTAAAAATTGTCATTTTTTATAATTTTTATTTTCTCACAGAGCTAAGAATACGGGTTTTAGTATAAAATTTTTATATTTTATATGTCTTCTCAGGATTCGGCTGTTTTGGATTCTTGTGAATTTTTGGATAACGATGCTTTAAAGCAAAACATTTTGTCTTGAATGTACAAATTAGTGGAAAAAAGTGGTAGAAGCAAGGTATGGAAAGTATATGGAAAGATAGCAAATAATGGAGTTGAAATACAGAACAAAGTGGGATGCAGAAAGTGTTTCTCCGTATTGAAATATGATAGCAGAAGCACATCTAATCTAGTAAAGCATAAATGTTACGGCAATCTGAGGAAGGAAATAAATCAAGGAGTATTGGAAGTTAATAGTGACATGAAAAAGGAAGCAGTAAGACTATTTTCTCTACGGTGCATAGAAAATTGTCGACCTTTCCAGCTTGTAGAGGACAGCGGTCTGAAACGGTACTCTGAATTTTTAGTTTCAGTTGGTGCAAAGTATGGAACAAATGTGGATATTGCAAGCTTAATACCGTATCCCACTACATTATCGCGAAACATCCAAAAAAATATACGATACCACAATAATCGCTGTGAAAAATGATATCGTTGCAAACTGCAAACATGGATATGGGTTGACATCAGATATATGGACTGATAACTTCTTAAGAAAAAGTTATATGTCGCTAACTATACATTACATTAGAAACGGTCAGTTGATTGCACGACTACTAGGTCTCAATTCAATGGATGGAGAAAGATGTACAAGTAAGTTAATTATTTATAAAAGTACATACATAATGCCCTTAATTATGAAAATGGTTAAGCCATATGCAAATATCTCTGCACAAGAAATGTATGACACAAACCACTTTCATAATTAAAGGCACATACTTACATACATGTATATTCATTTATCTACATACATATATGCACACAAACATACATTAACTTCATTTGCGAAATATAACATACATATACTATACTTTTCGGACAATTATAAATAAAATTCCGTGCGAAATGTCTCTCTTTACCAATTAGAATTTTTTTTATTTCCCTATTACTTGCTATTGTTTTAAATTGTTCCCCGTCTTAAATTTCTTCCGAAATGTTATTTATAATTGTCCTCTTTATTTATTTAATATTATATATCTTATTTTCTTTTTCCAGATGATGTTATTAGGTCAAAAATTGAAAAAAATCTCCAAACTTATAATTGTAGTCTACATGACGGAATTATGGTAACGGGTAGAGGATCCAACATGGTTGCAGCATTTAGCTCTTTTCCGCACATTAACTGCATAAATCATCTAATTAATAATGTCATTGAAAAGGCTGTTAAACAAGTGCAAGAAGTGGAAGAACTTTGTAATTCGTGCTCTAAGGTAGTAAAATATTTAAAAAAATCAGGGGAAAATAGTAATTTAAGCAGCACGTTAAAGAGCTTTTGTCCAACGCGGTGGAATACGGTATATTATCTGTTGGACTCAGTCGAACAAAATTGGATAGAAATCGGAAATATACTTCAACATAAGCACGAGCTTCAAAGAATTGAAAATATTAACATGAGCTACGTAAAAGGCATTTTGAATATACTACAACGTTTTCAGCACGCATCTAAAATGTTGGAAGGAGAAAAATATTCCACATTGCACCTTGCTTATTCATATATCCATGGATTGCAGAACGACTGCATGCCTAAAGGTGATGATAACGACGTCAAAAAACGATTTAAGGACGCATTACGGCATCATTTACAGACCACAGTATTTTCAAAAATTAATATGGTTCACAAAATTGCACATTTTTTTTCCGCCTGCAAATAAACTACTGCAATTCACTGATGATGAACAAAAGTTCATAAAAGAGGAATGTGCTGAACAAATGAAAAAGTATTCTGATATGGAGATAGATGAAACAGATAGGGAGCAATCAGAAAGCACTGAAAGCTCAATAACATCAGATTATTTTAAAAACTTTGTTATGCCTCTATCTAATTTAAATTTTCAAAATAAATTTGACAGAGAAATTCAAAGTTATCAAAATCTCAATATTCGATTTGAAGAAAATTTTGACGTCATCCGTTGGTGGCACTTGAACCAAATACAATTCCCAATGTTATATAAGCTAAGTTGCAAAATATTAGCCACTCCAGCTAGCAGTGCAGCATCGGAAAGGGTATTTTCAATTGCTAGGCAACTATTATCAGAAAAAAGGACAAATCTCTCATCAAGCGCTCAAACTTTTAATCAAATTATGTTTCTCAACATGAACTAAGATAAATAAACAATTTTTAATTACTGATTATTACCCAGTCAGCATGTGGAAGATTGTTTCACCAAACTGAGTCTTTTTCGACTGCCTTAGATGATCAAAAACTGATTTATCAGCTCTGCGTTTAAAATAAGGCTCGAAAATGATTCCCAGAAATACTAAGAAAGTGATTTGTTTAAAAAATAAAAACAAACAGCAAGCAAGTGCAGTAAAATCAAAAAAATAAAAATAAAATTAAAAAATAAATTTAAAACAAAAAAAAGTGATTGTAAGTAATACCACAAACTGTCTCGAAAGTGAGTCAAAATTGATCAGAAACGCGAGTCATAAAAGACTCTTTTAGAAGACTCCCGGCTAGGATACCATTTTCTCCCGAATGAACAGTCATTTTCGACTCGAAAACGAGCGCATAAATGCTTATTTTAATCGCGCGGAGGAGTCGAAAAAGACTCGAATATGATCATTAATTTCATAAAATGCTGACTGGGTAATTTAAGCACATACATTTAAATTTTTTTGTTTTGCTGGATTAACTTTTAGTTTAAGCATATGGATATTCATATGAATATACATATGTATATGTGTCTATATTATACGTTTTATGTTAACTTATATGTATGAATAAATAAAAACTGATTTTGAAAAATATTTTCGCTTTTGAATATAAAAATGGGTCCATATTAACACTTTTTAATGTAAGTAATGTACCGATATAACAAAACGGTGTGAACCATCAATTACATAAATGGTTTCATAGTTTGGAAAACAAGTAGGTAATTTAAAATTTATACTGAAGGAATTCCCTTAAAACTTGGAAGTATCGTGCAAAATATTTTCATATGTCATAACTTAACAACCATATACGAGTACATAAATATGTACATCCATAATTTGTTTTATATAATTTAATTTAATTCAATTACATAATTTATTTTTATAATTTGGTTTAATTTGTTATAATTTAAATTAACTTTGTTTTATTTATTTCATTTATGTTAGCTGATTTTATTTAATTTAACAGAAAAAATATTAACGTAAAAATACATTGCAAAAAAAAACCCTTAAACACATAATAGCTTACCATCTACATCATACACACACACACTCAAACGTACAATATGGAAAATAACAAGCATACACGTATCAACACTACTTTTTTCATTGTTTGTTTATAACAAGAAGTCTTACCGACATTGCTTGTTAGCACTCATATACACGCACACAAATGCATCTATCTGCTTTGCTTATAATACGACAGCATTTATTATTGGTTTAGTATAATGCAGCCACGAGAATATATTTAAAAAACAAGACGTATTTACATTCCAAGACTATTTACGCAGGTCTATAGTAGGCATGTAACCGATACCGATATCTCGGCGATACTTCTGATTTGCCGATATATCGATATCGGCGATATTATACTGTCGATACGACGACAGTAGTTGGGTAATGGTGGCCTGATACATGTTTTTGGGAATTCAAAACCGGAAAAAATAAAAAAGGGTGGCAACCCTGTTACAAATGGGGATTTTGGGATTTTCATGCTGAGATTTCATTAAGCTGTGTGTGTGTGAGTCTGATTCTTTGGTTATGCGTATATGTGAGTGTTTGTATGTGTGCATGGGAGTGCGTGTGTGTGTGTATGAGTGTGAGTTTTTGTGTTTACTTGTATGTTTGATGGTGTCCGATACTTTTGTTGTAGTGGCAGACAATCATTATACCCAGTAGGAAATGTCGATGGTGAAAATGTGCTGACTAGCTTTTGACTAGCTTGTCACCAGTACTACTCTATAATTATTCCCCATACAATACTTTGTGCTATAGACGTTTAGCATGTGCTTGTCATTGAAACCCTACTAATAAAAATACAAATGATTAGGTAGTGACTACGTAGTTCTTATGGGGTCATGAGACATACCAAGCAGACATTTATTTACAGGCACATTTCTATAATTTACGAACACACAAATGTATGTATATTGACAATTCTACCACAAATACACCATGTCTGTTTTCTCTCCTTCTTTTATACTGACGGATAGAAAAAAAAATTATCATACCAAAATTGTTACTAGAATTTTAGTGTTGACACAGACTCTTGCTCCCAGTTTGACTGCAGGGTAGTGACAAGGAATATGTGTATTTTTGTGTGTAGTGATTGTTATTTGATAGACTTTGGTTTGCAGTTTTGAGTTATGGTTGCTATGCTTATGTAGGGTTATTGTATGTATGCATTTATGTTTGCGATCTCTGGGGAAATAATATAATACAGAAAGTGGCAACCCTGTTGTGAATGGAAGCGGATAGGGAATGTATTTGGTAATGTATGTATATCTTGTTGAATTCATGTATGTGATCGTATCTATTTTTACTTTGAAGAATATCATTGCTTGTGTGTATTGTTTGGCCTTCCAGAGTTTTTCATACATATTTACAAATGAATGTGTATATGTTTTCTAGGCTATTGACGTTGCTATTCTTGTGGAGAAAATATTGTGTTGGCATAGGTTTTATATGTACAAGTGAATTTCAGATGTTAAATGTTTTGAATCCAATCAGGTTGATAAGCAGAGTTTTTTGAATAGGGGTAATGATATTTTTATTTCAGTATATTTTACTTTAATCTAACAATTATAGAAAATAGCTTTGGAGACATACACCAAAACTTATAGAAGCATCTACTTTTACGTGTCCCGATTTTTCTCGTACGGTTGTATTACAAACTGATGCTAGCGATTTTGTTCTGGGTGTTGCTGTGTATATGAATTTCATCATATATCGCAATACCATTAGATAAATTAGATTTGACGACTACTACACGATTATCATATGAATTGCGGGAATTTGTATGTGTGTGTATGTGAGTATGTATGTATGTGTGTCTGTGTGTATGAATTTCATCTTTATATATAATTCTACTGTACGTCTGTTGTGACTGAACTCCTCCTAACCGGCTGGACCGATTTGCATAAGTTTTTTTGTATGTGTTTGGGTGGCGCCCCGGGTGGTTTAGATTTACAATTCGGTCCAATTGGACAAAGGGGCGTGGTACCTCCCATACAAACCACAAATTAAGAATCCAATATTTCTGCTCCTACTAACGGCATTCAAACAGAATTTGGTATTTCGGTTGAGTGAACATATTTTAAGTTCTGCTGCAAATATAGGCTGGATTTGATAAGGACGCGTGGTACCTGCCATACAAATCTTCTTTATGTATATAATTCTACTGTACGTGTGTATGTCACTGAATAAATTTTTTTTGCATGCGTTTGGCTGCCACCTTAGATTTTTTATATTCACAAACCAGCCCGGCAGATGACACTGCAGTCGGTATCTAGGTTATTCAAATCAATCATATCTATAGCAAAAAGTCACTACATAACGTCTTAACAAAAATATACGTGTACAACCGCAAAACGATCCATTGGCAATATAATTCTCCGAGCAATTGCTCAACATTGCAAATGGAACAATACCATTGCATGGTGACATACAATTTATCAAATTGCCCGAAAATGTCTGCAACATGGTAAATACAAACGACGCTTTGATTGAAAGCATATTTCCAGATTTGCAAGCTAATTACATTAATCATGCCTGGATTCGTGAACGAGCTATTTTAGCTCCAAAAATATCGATGTTGACGCTATTAACTTCAAAATACAACAATCATTGCCCGGCAATGAGAAATTGTTCAAATCGATCGACACTGTTACCGATCCTGATGATGCAGTCAACTATCCTGTTGAATTTTTGAATTCGCTGGACTTACCAGGAATGCCAACGCATAGCTTGCGATTAAAAATTGGCACGCCCATCATTTTGGCTTCGGAATTTAAATGCACCTAAGTTGTGCAACGGTACAAAATTAGTCATAAAAATAATAATGGGCAATGTTCTTGAAGCTACAATTTTGAACGGCAAATTTGAAGGTGAAGTTGTTCTTCTGCCACAATGATCCCTTCAGACTCACCCACTTAGAAGTCTGCAATTTCCCATTCGCTTGGCATTTGCCATGACTATTAATAAGTCACAAGGACAAACTATGTCGATTTGTGGGTTAGATATAGAAAATCCGGTCTTTTCACATGGCACATTATATGGCGTGCTCTCGCGTGGGAAAACCATCAAGTTTATTCATTTATATCCCGCAGGAGTTAACTAAAAATATTGTTTATTAAATCGCATTATAATAAAATTAGAAAAATTAATATTATTTCAAAATAAAGAAAATTAAATTATTTTATTATTTGTCTTTCATTTCATACTTTGGTTAATATCCTAATCGCTTGAAATATTATGCAGGACAGCGTCTGCCGTGTCAGCTGGATACTATACATATTTGGTGGAAGTAGGCAATGTCACGCTCCTTTTCAAAAATGGCACTGGTGGCCTTTCTTATTATAATAGATCGATTGGCATAAAACCTTTCCAATAAAAATTAAATTTGAAGGCAAAGCAACGTTTGCCGGGTCAGTTAGTAATATTATAAAATTTCATTATGTATGTTTGTGTTTGTGTATTACGTCATCACCTCTTTGTGTGTCATGCCAGACATTTGGTAGTATAAAATATTAGCATATATCAGAACTTTTTTTTAATCCTAGTATGTTTTTATACTTAATGCTATGTTTAGACGACAAGTTGAATCACCTGCTTCACTCTCTGAATCATGTTTATGAATCATGCTGTTTAGACTACGCATTCGTGCTTCGTGTGCATCCTGCCAATTTAGTGCTTTTCGTACTAGATTTAGAGTTTTTTAATTCATAACAGTGCGGAATTTTTCAAATTGTTGCTTTAAAAAGAAATTAGTGCCTTTTTTTTGGTGCTTTTCACCTTTTTTAGTGCGTTTTACAAATCTACTAAATATTAACTTGTTAAAGTGTGGTGGCCTTATTTTCACTTTCAAAAACTATGGGTACGTTCGTAAATGCTGCAAATTTATGCATCAATGCGGCAGTTCTGCCAGGTTTTACTGCGTATGCGTGATTATCTCCTGCACATGCTTTGCAACTGCTCAACATCTGTGCTCAGTAGACATTTTTGAACAAACTGCAACAAATTTTAAATTGGCGGGTAATTTTATTTAAGAAAATAGTGATAATTTTCTTTTAAATTATAGTAAGCAAAAAATTTAAAAGAAAATCAAAGCGACAATTTCTTATGAGAACAGCACTGGCCTTAAAAAAAATACAAGTAAAATAAAAAAACTCCTTTGAAATAATAAAAAACTACCAAGATATGTGTTTCAAAGTTATTTTCGAGTTTATCAATCTCTTTTTTTGGTAAGATTCGAAACATGTAATTTAAACATCAAAATTCACAGACATATTCAACTTATTGTTCCACTGCAACTTCTTGCATCTGAAAATAATTTACTGCGCCATTTGCACAGATTTGCGGCAGGTATGCCGATTAAATGCATTAAAAAACGTTTGACTCTAAACAGTGCTGCCAAGTTATGCATTTTTGAACGTTAAATGTTCGTGATGCTGCAGACGTGCACTATAAATGCTTTTACGAACGTACCCTATCTGCTTTCACTCCTTTTAGACATGCAAAGTTTCCTTTGCAGAATGTTAATTCAGCTTGGTGAAATATGAAGTAAGATAAATTTTATCTTTCATAGTGAGAAAAAAGAATATATTTCTAGAAATTCCAGAGGATACCATACACGTTATAAAATAACTTAATTACAATAATCTAATTACTAACCACTGAGGGAAGCAATGTATTGCTCTCTTGATAACGAGAGCTTCCAAAAATGCTTCTGAAAAATACTAACGTAAGGCTCTCTAACAAAGTGGACAAAAGTAAAAAAATTTACACCAGTAACTTTTGCATCTGAGTACACAAAAACTACACATTATTGCTTCTGTAAAACGAATTAGTAAAGCAAAAAATGAATGGCTTTTTGGAAACTGAATGCATTGCTTCTAGCTGGCTTACAAAAATTCTTCTGGGAAGCGGTAATTTTTGCTGGGATGGTGAAATTGAAGAAATAGAACGAAGTATCAGAAATTTAAGGATACATAAATGGAAAAATTTGCTCAAAACTGATAAATTTTGGATTGATGTTTATAATTATAGAAATTCAACTAATCATAATCCATTTCTAATACTGTCAATATTTTCTCTAAGACTATTAACATTACCATGTTCAAATGTTGTAGTAGAAATGACTTTTAGCGCTTATAAATATTTTAAAAGTAAGTTAGAAATACAATAATGATTTTATAAATCAAATTGTTTCATTCATATAAAATACGGTCTAAAAAGAAAAGGCTTATGTTGTTCAGAATGTAAAATACTGAACCATGTTCATGTAAAAATTAATTCAGACGAAACACCTAAAAATCTAATTGTTTTATTAAAACAGTTTTATGGCCAGAGGAAAAAGATGAAACTGCATTTCTTGAAACGAGGAGTATAATTCTCGTTGATAATCTTTTGTTAAAATAGTACACCATAATTGGAGTGTCTTCCCAAATGAACTTCAATTATTTTCCTACTCATATTCTACTTATAAGCAAAATCGAAATATGGCTCGATATAATTGAAATTATTACAAAAACCTATGAAATGTAGTAAATTTAAAATTGTAGTTAACTTAAATTTTTAATTTTTACTAATTCAATACATTTATAATTAGCCATATGGGCTTTCTCTGTATTGCAAATGAATAGATAAATATAAAAAAATAAATAAAAATATATTTATGTATATACATACATACATAGGTACATATATACGAGTACTTATTTCATTTAGTGCTTTTTTATGAACACACAGTGGTTTTTGCTCTGAAAAAGTTGGCATCACTGTTCGCGTGGCATTTTTTTTATGTATATTCACACAAACATACGTATCATACGCACGTATATACATGCATACACATAAGCATACATACTTTACATAAATTCCACTCATGCGAAATCTTGTTTTTGAAGGCATCTCTATATTTTCATCTTATATTTCCTTTTATATTATTCATAACTTAATAAAATTTATTTATATTAAACTCACATCTATGTTTTTTGGTTTGTTTTTATTTGTTTACAAACACACACATACACATATACCTATTTTGTTTTGATAGCTAGTTCAGATAAAGTGGCGATTAACTGCGATAAAAGTTAGAGAAGATACCAATTTTACGTGCTTCGCAAGTAGATTCATATTGAATCTACTTGATTCGCTCTCATAATTTTGTATGGCGAAGCAAGTGGATTCGGTCATGATTAGGGCGTGAAGCATGAATAGAGAGCGAAGCACGTACCGTCTACACATAGTATAATGCTATGTTTAGACGACGAGTTGAATCACCTGCTTCGCTCTCTGAATCATGTTTATGAATCATGCTGTTTAGACTACGCATTCGTGCTTCGTGTGCATCGTGCCAATTTAGTGCTTTTCGCACTAGATTTAGAGTTTTTTAATTCATAACAGTGCGGAATTTTTCAAATTGTTGTATTAAAAAGAAATTAGTGCCTTTTTTGGTGCTTTTCACCTTTGATTTTAGTGCGTTTTACAAATCTACTAAATATTAATTTGTTAAAGTGTGGTGGCTTTATTTTCACTTTCAAAAACTATCTGCTTTCACCCCTTTTAGACATGCAAAGTTTCCTTTGCAGAATGTTAATTCAGCTTGGTAAAATATGAAGGAAGAAAAACTATCTTTCATAGTGAGAAAAAATAATATATTTCTAGCAATTACAGAGGATACCATACACGTTATAAAATAACTTAATTACAATAATCTAATTACTAACCACTGAGGGAAGCAATGTATTGCTTTCTTGATAACGAAAGCTTTCAAAAATGCTTCTGAAAAGTACTAACGTAAGGCTCTCTAACAAAGTGGACAAAAGTAAAAAAAAATGTACACCAGTAACTTTTGCACCTGAGTACACAAAAACTACACATTATTGCTTCTGTAAAACGAATTAGTAAAGCAAAAAATGAACGGCTTTTTGGAAACTGAATGCATTGCTTCTAGCTGGCTTACAAAAACTCTTCTGGGAAGCGGTAATTTTTGCTGGGATGGTGAAATTGAAGAAATAGAACGAAGTATCAGAAATTTAAGGATACATAAATGGAAAAATTTGCTCAAAACTGATCAATTGGATTGAAGTTTATAATTATAGAAATTCAACTAATCATAATCCATTTCTAATACTGTCAATATTTTCTCTAAGACTATTAACATTCCCATGTTCAAATGTTGTAGTGGAAATGACTTTTAGCGCTTATAAATATTTTAAAAGTAAGTTAGAAATACAATAATGATTTTATAAATCAAATTGTTTCATTCATATAAAATACGGTCTAAAAAGAAAAGGCTTATGTTGTTCAGAATGTAACATACTGAACCATGTTCATGTAAAAATTAATTCAGACGAAACACCTAAATATCTAATTGTTTTATTAAAACAGTTTTATGGCCACAGGAAAAAGATGAAACTGCATTTCTTGAAACGAGGAGTATAATTCTCGTTGATCATCTTTTGTTAAAATAGTACACCATAATTGGAGTGTCTTCCCAAATGAACTTCAATTATTTTCCTACTCATATTCTACTTATAAGCAAAATCGAAATATGGCTCGATATAATTGAAATTATTACAAAAACCTATGAAATGTAGTAAATTTAAAATTGTAGTTAACTTAAATTTTTAATTTTTACTAATTCAATACATTTATAATTAGCCATATGGGCTTCCTCTGTATTGCAAATAAATAGATAAATATAAAAAAATAAATAAAAATATATTTATGTACATACATATACGAGTACTTATTTCATTTAGTGCTTTTTTATGAACACACAGTGGTTTTTGCTCTGAAAAAGTTGGCATCACTGTTCGCGTGGCATTTTTTTAGTGTATATTCACACAAACATACGTATCATACGCACGTATATACATGCATACACATAAGCATACATACTTTACATAAATTCCACTCATGCGAAATCTTGTTTTTGAAGGCATCTCTATATTTTCTTCTTATTTTTCCTTTTTATATTATTCATAACTTAATTAAATTTATTTATATTAAACTCACATCTATGTTTTTTTTGGCTTGTTTTCATTTGTTTACAAACACACACATACACATATACCTATTTTGTTTTGATAGCTAGTTCAGATAAAGTGGCGATTAACTGCGATAAAAGTTAGAGAAGATATCAATTTTACGTGCTTCGCAAGTAGATTCATATTGAATCTACTTGATTCGCTCTCATAATTTTGTATGGCGAAGCAAGTGGATTCGGTCATGATTGGGGCGTGAAGCATGAATAGAGAGCGAAGCACGTACCGTCTAAACATAGTATAAGATTGCTTTATATTTTCTAATTCTTAAACTTGTCCAGCGTTAAAGTCTGCCTGTGAGAAATTTGTTTATATTACAGATTTTGTTTATTTAACTACGTCCGGGTTATTTGGCTGAACTTCTTTTCATACGATAATGGGAATTTATAGTTTCTCTGTCCATTATAAGTTCGTTTAGCTTTGTCATGTGCTTTGAATGTAAGTGTGATTGTCAAGATCTAATAAATACTTGAGTATTGATAAGAAATTTGATATTATGTGTACATACATATCTACAAATTGATGTTATGTAGGTATGTATGTACACACAAATATGTGTTTGACTCCGTGCTTGAATAAATTTTTTTTTCATGTGAGGTCTCTTGTTGTTGTTGTAAATATTCGCCTGGTCTTTTATGTATAGATGTTAAATATCTTCATAGTTTTTTTTTTATTTGAAATTAAAAAGCGTTGCTTTGTATTTACTTAAAAGTTTGTGAGGATTTTCTGTTTTAAGTAAAACTGAATTCCTTAAGATACATACTTTAGAGTAATATACTACGTTTATACGCAGGGCTTATTTGCAAATAAAACTGTAAATTATTCTCTTTATTGCGACTTACTAATTCAGAAAACTATTCACGATTAACGCACTATTTGTATATAAAATGCTTAAGGTTGCCATGCTTACAAATATTTGATAACAAAAATAATAAATGCACAAATATTGCAACAAGAAACATTAACCCAATACCCGCCATTGTCCAATTTTTGGGACGTCTTTTAAAAAGTGTTTATTTTAATAACTACATCGTATATTTTTAAAAATTTTCTTAAAATAAGAAGAAAATATGTCATCCTCTTTGGTAATGTTTAAGGTTTTAACCAGTTAGTTGTAAATGGTTATCAACTTCACGTTGAAGCTGACCATTTCAACCGTTTACTAGCTTACTAGTTTTAGCATATATGAATTACAGCGGGTAATGGGTTAAGAGAAGCAAATAATAACAATTAAAACAAATAATTATTTGATATTTTGTGCATTTACACTATTTTTTTTGTCAACATAAGTAAGCTTCCTATAGAAGTGCTACCAAGTTTCTGTACTTTTGCTATGCCATATAAACAGTGAGTTAATTTATTTGCAAATAATTTTATTTGCAAATAGTGCGCGTATAAACGTAGTAATAGTAACTATAATAGAAATATTTCCTATATTTAATTTACATTAATTTAAAGTTGATGCAGCCTCATAGTCATTCTTAGAAATATTTTGATATTAAATTTTTTCCAGCCGTAGGCTTTTTCACCACCTTTTACATTTATTTTAGAACATCTTGCATTGCCTTTTATACATTTACAAAAAAATTTAAATTAAACTAATCCGGCAGTCCAGCTTAGGAAATGATTTTTTTGTTAGCCAGCTTGCTTCTTTTTTTATTGATAAACATTTAAAATCAAAAGGTAGTTTTATATTGAAATTATTATATTCTTAATTGTTGAAAACAATTGCTACTTCTTTTCCAAAGAAATCATTTGAATTACTTTTGAAACCTTACGCGACTATAAAAATTATGTTATTTTTCATATTGCTTAATTTATAAGACTTTTAGAATTTGACCTTTGATATATACATACATTCATATTCTAGTATATAATCAGGAATAAGAGAGCTGTAAGCTGATGTCTTTGCTTACTGTTTCAAATTAAAATTTTATTCAATTAGCCAGCTATTGAATAAAAGGAGCTTTTTTATCTTAAACTCTGGTACAGTTAGAAGCGCTTAAGATTCTTTCATATAATAGCTTTGTTGGAATCTTAGATACATATAATATATAGAATTGCATAACGTTTATTTCTAAATTTTATTTTAAGATCAGCATCATATGGATATGATACTGAACTTAATTGTGATTTTAAATTAGTTAAATCATAATGAACAATTTTATTTTCTTTTTGAATAGCGAGCGGTCAACAGAAAACGAAGTCGTTTTCTTACAATTTAGGTTTGACCTCTCAACTGCTCCTCTAGTATACAATATAACTTTGTATGTCAGCATTTCTGTCTACTCTTTGTGAGCGTTAGGGATAATTAAATTTTAAAATTTTATTTCCTCAAATTGTGTTAATTCATACTTTTACATTAATAAGGTACGAGTGTTAGTTTATTTTATGAAGGGTGAGAGCCTATGGCTTTTATTTGATGCTCTGTAATTTTTTTTTCTCATTTTACTAAAGTTCAGCGTATTGCGTAAATATTTCTAATATATTTAAGTGAGCTTTTTGTAGCTGTCAGACAGAGTATACGTATCAGTTGATCAGGCAGTCTCTTTTTTCTAATTTTTTCTTCTAATGTGTCACTACTATTTTTCAGATTTTACTAGTTGAAATAGAGAATATTTGTATAATTTGCAAATGGATGTGTGGAGAAATTAGTTTATATAAAAAGAAATACATCTTTAATAATCAACTAATCTAGAAAATCGATCCCACATAACACAGTTACCTCCATCATCAATTCACCATCGGTGTTTTAATTAAGTATCAGTAACATTAGAATATCTACATATGTTTGGGAGAATTTTTACACCACATGTTTTTACATGTGGTTTGCTGGTTGACCCATTAAAGTTATTATACAATACATACATGAGTTGAGTTGATCCAGATACAATTGCTGTCTACAAATTAATGATTAGAAAAAAACTTTCTCATCACCTTCTAACAGGTTTAATATTTTGCTATCATGCATGCTTTGGCAGCTTCTATCGATAGTGACACGAGAGTTTGACATTTAGTAGTGTTTCAATTAACAATCTATACTATTAGAATTACGAATTCACTCTTTTGAATTTTTAACAAAGTAGATACATATGTATTTATTTCATTTGCCACAAGGTCTTAAAATTTCTTTGCTTATAAAAGTATGACGTGAGGAATTTTTTTTAATTATACATGCTTCGGCATGCTTCCAATATTTTTTTCGGTTAATTTATGCCATACACATACAGATACAGATATGAAGTAAGATCTGTTTACATTACATTTTATAATTTATGCATGCTTCAGCATGATTCTAGTTGAAGTCTTTTTTTATTTAGTAAGTTTGTTTGATACCCATTCATACACATGTACATTCATAAAAATTGGATATCAAAGTCCGATTTCCTTAGTTTATCTAGAAATGAACAGAGTAATTATCTATTATAATAACCCCATATTCACAATTTAAAATTTTGTGCGCTACAGCTTTCGAAATGGAAAATGTACAACTTTTACTATAAAAAGTGATAATATGATGTGTTGCTGAATATTTTGAACGCTTAAGTTTTCAAAATATTTCATACAGACCATCAAGTTTAGAGAATTCCAGTACATTAAGCTAATTATCTTCCCTGAGACCGAGCATTTTTAAACAATCCTTCAATAAAGCCAATAAAAACTAGATTTTTCCTTTTTAGTTTTATTTATATTTTCATTAAATTTCAACATTTTTTACATCTTCAAATTACTGTATATTGCACCATTTTCTCATTTTTTGAGTTAACTTTAATCGCAAACATTTTAATGGTGAGATGAACTTTTCTATTTCATGCACTAAATAAATCCTTATATATGTATATCATTCCACTTATATGAACCATTAATGCTAAATTCTTAATACATAATTCCTTTTAATGATCTATTAAATCATTCTGCAGTTAATTCTTAAGATTTGGTAATTTACACAAGGTTTAAAAAACCTTTTTAAGCTAAAATTCTATTATGCATACAATTTTAGCGAATTTTGCTTAAACAACATTTGAAAGGGTGTTTTAAATTTTTATGAACACGGCTGTAAGCAATTAATAAGAGACAATGCAAATGTTATTATAATGTATAAGCAAGATGAGAAAAATATTAAGCTCGTCTATAGGGATCATGTTGTCAGTAATATGAATTTTGAAAAGTTTTAAGAAATTTTTATAGTGTTGGAAGCATAAATATGGAATTTTGATGATAAATTAAATGATGTTCCTTATAGAAAACAATTTGACTATATCATAACTATATAAATTACTGTTCATAAAAGATTGAATTAAGTTATTTCATCTGAACTCAAACTTCATTCATATAAATGTTATAAATGAATAGCTTCTTGTAAACTCATAACTCAATCTGAATCAGATAACCTGATCTGAAAACCAGACCAGCTACCTGACAGGCTGATCTGAAAACCAGACCAGGTCCTGATAAGCTGATCTGAAAACCAGACCAGTTTTCTGATAACCTTATCTGAAAACCAGACCAGGTCTTAATAAGCTGATCTGAAAACCTGACCAAGTCCTGATAAGCTGATGTGAAAACCAGACCAGGTCCTGATAAGCTGATCTGAAAACCAGACCAGGTCCTGAGAAGCTGATGTGAAAACCAGACCAGGTACCTGATAACCTGATCTGATAGCTGATACCTGATCTAAAAGCTAATACTTGATCTTATAGCTGATACCTCTTATTTGCTATTATTAAACATGGATGAGAAAATTTTAAAACAGCTGGTGTTGACAAGAAATGTCTTGAAGAAAAAGCTTCGTAGTATAAAAACTGGTGAAATAGATACACGTGAACAACTAAGAGATACATTTAAACCTAAAACAGAACGCTCAAAGAATTCATAAATAGTTCTAAAAAAATTAAGAGAATTCCCATGAAAGAAGAAAATAAAATAAAGACAGAAGTTGAAAAAAATACAAATGTAAAGTCAAGATAGAGACAAGTACACCAAAGAACCTAGCATAAGGAACAATATTTGATAATACCATCTTATTTAATGATGCTAATACTGAAAATGATGATGACGATTATGAAGGTGATTTTTACTCACAGACTTCCAATTCCGAAGACACTTATACTGATTTATCAGTTTTGGAAGGATGAAATGATATATATACAAACTATGGTTCACATAAAGATTTCAATAATGAATGGAAATTTGATGAAGATAAAATACAAGTTGGTGGTTAAATATGGGTTCTCAAATCGGGTTTATTTTCTTAAATGATTGATAAAACATCAAAAAACTATTACAAATTTGAATTTGAAAACTTAATAAAATATATGATATCTACTAATAAATGCATACAGATTCATCATCGTTCACTGACAGAGAACGATGTTATGAGTACATTGTTTCGGAAACTCAAATCCACAAACTAAAGCTTAAATTCATAATATAGCTTAAGGCATTGATATAATTAAAAAATGTATTTAAATGCAAATTGATGGACTACAACGTGATATAAAATTATAGATAGAAGACAGTCATTAAATTGAAAAAGACATTCTAAAAATTAAATTATCCTCTGAAAAAAAAATTTAACAGCTGAACAATAGAATTTAAAGATTGCAAAATTAACTACATGTTAGTATATATAACTGAAAATACATCAAGTTGATTACAAGACTCTTCTATCAATCTGTAAATCAACTCAATGTCGTTAAAAAGAAATTATGCAAACGAACTCCAGAATAAATTTCGAAAATTGTGCATTGTAGTGATGTACTGAAAGGAATAGATGATATTTTATGGAGCTGATTTAGGTGAAGTGGGTGACTATTCTACAGAAAATAGAAATTATTGAATTTTGTAGACTGTAATATACAAATTCTCAAAATTTATATACTCAGTGCCGCTGAAAGTAAAAACTGCACTCGGAAAAACCTAGTCAATGGAAAATATTTTTGAAATGGTACGAGTACCAAAAAAACTTACACATAGATGATGGTAAAGAATTTTTTAATACATATTGTAAAATTCATGCATAAATTGAAGATTAAACATTACTTAATATGAAAGCATCAATAGTAGAATGATTTAATAGATCATTAAAAGTAATTATGTATTAAGAATTTAGCATTAATGGTTCATATAAGTGGAATGATATACATATATAAGGATTTATTTAGTGCATGAAATAGAAAAGTTCATCTCACCATTAAAATGTTTGCGATTAAAGTTAACTCAAAAAATGAGAAAATGGTGAAATATACAGTAATTTGAAGATGTAAAAAATGTTGAAATTTAATGAAAATATAAATAAAACTAAAAAGGAAAAATCTAGTTTTTATTGGCTTTATTGAAGGATTGATTAAAAATGCTCGGTCTCAGGGAAGATAATTAGCTTAATGTACTGGAATTCTCTAAACTTGATGGTCTGTATGAAATATTGTGAAAACTTAAGCGTTCAAAATATTCAGCAACACATCATATTATCACTTTTTATAGTAAAAGTTGTACATTTTCCATTTCGAAAGCTGTAGCGCACAAAATTTTAAATTGTGAATATGGGGTTATTATAATAGATAATTACTCTGTTCATTTCTAGATAAACTAAGGAAATCGGACTTTGATATCCAATTTTTATGAATGTGCATGTGTATGAATGGGTATCAAACAAACTTACTAAATAAAAAAAGACTTCAACTAGAATCATGCTGAAGCATGCATAAATTATAAAATGTAATGTAAACAGATCTTACTTCATATCTGTATCTGTATGTGTATGGCATAAATTAACCGAAAAAAATATTGGAAGCATGCCGAAGCATGTATAATTAAAAAAAATTCCTCACGTCATACTTTTATAAGCAAGGAAATTTTAAGACCTTGTGGCAAATGAAATAAATACATATGTATCTACTTTGTTAAAAATTCAAAAGAGTGAATTCGTAATTCTAATAGTATAGATTTTTAATGAAAACATCACTAAATGTCGGACTCTTGCGTCACTATCGATAGAAGCATGCTAAAGCATGCATGCTAGCAAAATATTAAACCTGTTAGAAAGTGCTGAGAAAGCTTTTTTCTAATTATTAATTTGTAGACAGCAATTGTATCTGGATCAACTGAACTCATGAATGTATTGTATACAGGTATGATTGATGATAATGAGGACTTTTTGTGAGTGAGAAATCATTAGATCTGAATGCGATACAACCCAGCCTACTTTAACCACAATAACTTTAAGGGGTCAACCACCCAACCTTATATAGAAACACTTGAAGTAAAAATTCTCCCAAACATAGATATTCTAATGTTTCTGATGCTTAATGAAAACACCGATGGTGAATTGATGATGGATGTAAGTGTGTTATTTTAGATCGATTTTCTAGAATAATTGATTATTAAACATGTATTTCTTTGTATATGAACTAATTTCCCCAACACATCCATTTAAAAATTATACAAATATTCTCTATTTCAACTAGTAAAATCTGAAAAATAGTACAAAAAGCTCACTTAAATATATTAGAAATATATACGCAATACGCTGAACTTTAGTAAAATGAGAAAAAAATTACAGAACATCAAATAAAAGCCATAGGCGCTCACCCTTCATGAAATAAACAAACACTCGTACCTTATTAATGTAAACATATTATCAGTATGAAGTAACACAATATGAAGAATAAAAAGTTTAAAATTTAATTATCCCTAACGCTGAAAAAGAGTAGACAGAAATGCTGACATGCAAAGTCATCTTTTATACTAGAGGAGTAGTTGAGAGGTCAGACCAAAAATGTAAGAACATGCCTTCGTTTTCTGTTGATCGCTATTCAAGAAGAAAATAAACTGTTCATTATGAATTAACTAATTTAAAAGTACATTTAAGTTCAGTCTCATATCCATATGATGATGATCTTAACATTAAATTTAAAAATAAAAGTAATGCAATTCTATATACAGTGAACAAAGAAAAAACTTGTACAGCAAACGCTCCGCTCTTCTAATCAAAATATCTCTGTTGCTTTGTATGATTTTAAGATAAAACCAAAAGCAGTTTCAAGACAAATTAATAAGCTTTCTATAGAAATCTTTAATTTTATTAAGAAATTTATTTTAATACTAAAAAAATAACTTAACATAAAATAACACTATTTTCAAGAGCCAAAAAAAAACTTGTACACTAACTCTTCTTTCAGGAAGGAGCTATGAAATAAGGAATACACTAAAAATTAGTACTAAATGTGGCCACGTCTAGCATCTAATAGATTATTTTCATAGAATGAACTGGGTTTTTGGCAATTTTGGGAGCTATATGGTCCAATATGCCCTGGAGAGCACTTTTGAGTTAATTTTTACACATAATCTACAGCTCGCGTAATTTTTTGTTCACATACGCTTACAGAATTTCATTTGTACTAAGGCCAAGGATCTAGGGAGGATGTGCCTGCAATTTTTTTCCATTGAATGGAAGCCATTCTCTTATTATTGAAGGCGAAAGTTTCGGGTATTTAACTCTAACTAATCACTAGTCTCCACTTACATTTAATTTGGCAGCTAACTGTGCTAAATTATCTCTTATTATTTTTAAATAATTCATTTTATTTATTGTACGTTCCATAAAAACCGGATTTCATACACCACTCGATCCCATTGAGCCCCATACCATCATATTACACCCCCCATGCTTCACCGTGTTATTCAGGTTATTATCGTTAAAGCTGGAACTTTTCTTTGCCACGCAAAGAAAGATTATATTAATCACTATGATGACTTTTGGGACACTGCTGAATCCAAATTTAATATATTTGGATGTTATCGTTGTAGATTTTTGTGGCGAAGAGGAATTCCAGCATTAGTGATAATAACCTGAATAACACGGTGAAGCATGGGGGTGTAATATGATGGTATGGGGCCCAATGGGATCGAGTGGTGTATGAAATCCGCTTTTTATAGAACGTACAATAAATAAAATGAATTATTTAAAAATACTAAGAGATAATTTAGCACAGTTAGCTGCCAAATTAAATGTAAGTGGAGACTAGTGATTAGTTAGAGTTAAATACCCGAAACATTCGTCTTCAATAATAAGAGAATGGCTTCCATTCAATGGAAAAAAAATTGCAGGCACATCCTTTCTAGATCCTTGGCTTTAGTACAAATGAAATTCTGTGGGCGTATGTGAACAAAAAATTACGCGAGCTGTAGATTATGTGTAAGAATTAACTCAAAAGTGCTCTCCAGGGCATATTGGACCATATAGCTCCCAAAATTACCAAAAACCCAGTTCATTCTATGAAAATAATCTATTAGATGCTAGACGTGGCCACATTTAGTACTAATTTTTAGTGTATTCCTTATTTCATAGCTCCTTCCTGAAAGAAGAGTTAGTGTACAAGTTTTTTTTTTGCTCTTGAAAATAGTGTTATTTTATGTTAGGTTATTTTTTTAGTATTAAAATAAATTTCTTAATAAAATTAAAGATTTCTATAGAAAGCTTATTAATTTGTCTTGAAACTGCTTTTGGTTTTATCTTAAAATCTTACAAAGCAACAGAGATATTTTGATTAGAAGAGCGGAGCGTTTGCTGTACAAGTTTTTTCTTTGTTCACTGTAGTTATTATATGTATCTAAGATTCCAGCAAAGGTAGTATATGAAAGAATCTTAAGCGTTTCTACCTGTACCAGAGTTTAAGATAAAAGCTCCTTTTATTCAATAGCGGGACAATTGAATAAAATTTTAATTTGAAATAGTAAGCAAAGACATCAGCTTACTGCATTCTTATTCATGATCATATACTAGAATATATACCCATCAAAGGTCAAATTCTAAAAGTCTTATAAATTAAGCAATATGGAAAATAACATAATTTTTATACACGTATATGGTTTCAAAAATAACTCAAATGAATTCATTGGAAAAGAAGTAGCTATTGTTTTCAACAATTACGAAAATAATAATTTCATTATAAAACTCAATAATCAATAAAAAATAAAAAAAGTAGCAAGCTGGCTAACAAAAAAAAACTATCGTTACATAAGCTGGACTGCTGGATAAGTTTCATTTAAAAATTTTTTTAAATGTATAAAAGGCAATGCAAGTTGTTCTAAAATAAATGTAAAAGGTGGTGAAAAAAGCCTTCGGTTGGAAAAAATTTGATATCAAAATATTTCTAAGAATGACTATTAGGCTGCATTAACTGTAAACAAATGTAAATTAAATATAGGAAATATTTCTATTATAGTTACTATTACTCTAAAGTATGTATCTTAAGGAATTCAGTTTTACTTAAAACAGAAAATCCTCACAAACTTTTAAGTAAATACTGATAAAAATTAAAGCAACGCTTTTTAATTTCAAATAAAAAAAACTATGAAGATATTTCACATCTATACCAGGCGAATATTTACAACAACAACAAATGACCGCACATGACAAAAAAAATGTATTCAAGCACGGAGTGAAACACAGATTTGTATGTACATACATATGTACATGCATAAAATCAATTTGTAGATATGTATGTACACATAATATCAAATTTCTTATCAATACTCAAGTATTTATTAGATCTTGACAATCACACTTACATATCTACATGATGAAAATATATGAACAGCGAAAAACAATCAAGTCAGAGCACATGCCAAGGCTAAACGACCTTATTATGGGCAGAGAAACTATAAATTCTCATGATCGTATGAAAAGAAGTTCAGCCAAAGAAGCCGGACGTAGTTAAATAAACAAAATCTGTACTATAAACAAATTTCTCACAGGCAGACTTTAAAGCTGGACAATTTTAAGCATGACAAAATAACCAGCAATCTTAAGTATAAAAATATACTAGGATTAAAAAAAAGTTCTGATATATGCTAATATTTTATACTACCAAATGTCTGGCATGACACACAAAGAGGTGATGACGTAATACACAAACACAAACATACATAATGAAATTTTATAATATTATGAAATTCGTACACACAGACACACACACACACACATACATACATACTCACATACACACACACACATACAAATTCCCCTAATTCATATGATAGTCGTGTAGTAGTGTTCAAATCTAATTTATCTGATGGTATTACGATATATGATGAAATTCATATATACAGCAACACCCAGAACAAAATCGCTAGCATCAGTTTGTCATACAAAGGTACTAGAAAAATCGGGACACGTAAAAGTAGGTGCTTCTATAAGTTTTGGTGTATGTCTCCAAAAGCTATTTCCTATAATTGTTATATTAAAGTAAAATATACTGAAATAAAAATATTATTACCCCTATTGAAAAGCTCTGCTTATCAACCTGATTTGATTCAAAAAATTTAACATCTGAAATTCACTTGCACATATAAAACCTATGCCAACACAATATTTTCTATCTCCATAAGAATAGCAACGTCAATAGCCTAGAAAACATATACTATACACATTCATTTGTAAATACATATGTATGAATAACTCTCGAAGGCCAAACAATACACACAAGCAATGATATTCTCCAAAGTAAAAACAGATATGATCACATACATTAATACAACAACATATACATACATTACCAAATACATTCCCTATCCACTTCCATTCACAACAGGGTTGCCACTCTCTGCAGCTATTAGATTATTTCCCCAGAGATCGCAAACATAAATGCAATACAATAACCCTACATAAGCATGCCAACGATAACTCAAAATAGCAACCCAAAGTTTATCAAATAACAATCACTACCCTGCAGTCAGACTGGGGCCAAATGTCCCTATGTCAACACTAAAATTCTAGTAGTATGTACATTGTCTACAATTTCTCTTCTATTCGTCAGTACAAAAGAACGAGAGAAAACAGATGTGGTGCATTTGTGGTGGGTTTTGCAACAACTTGTCAATATTCCTATAATTGTATGTACGTAAGGTATAGAAATGTACCACTAAATGTCTGGTTAGTCTGTCTCCATGTTCCAATAAGAACTATGTAGTCACTACCTAGTCAACTGTTTAAGTGTTACTAGTAGATTTTCAATGACAAGCACATGCTAAATGTCTATAGCACAAAGTATTGTATGGGGAATAATTAGAGAGTAGTACTGGTGACAAAGTCAAAAGCGACTCAGTACATTTTCACCATTGACATTTCCTTCAGGGTACATACACACAAATACATAGATCCCTTGTAACTACCCTGCAGTCAGACTGGGAGCAAGTATCTTTGTGTCAACACTAAAATTCTAGTTACAACTTTGGTACAATAAGTTTTCTTCTATCCGCCAATATAAAAGAAGGAGAGAGGTGGAATTGACAATAACTTGTCAATATACACACATTTGTATGTACGTAAATTATAGAAATGTACCAGTAAATAAATGTCTGGTTGGTATGTCTCATGGAACTACGTGGTCACTACCCAGTGAATTGTATTTTTATTAGTAGGGTTTCAAAGTATTGTATTTGAATTAATTATAGAGTAGTACTGGTGACAAGCTAGTCAAAAGCTAGTCAGCACATTTTCACCATCGACATTTCCTACTGGGTATAATGATTGTCTGCCACCACAACAAAAGTATCGGAAACAGGCAGGCACACAAGTAAATACAAAAACACATACCCATACACACACCCACATATATATACACACACATATATATAGCAAAGAAAAGGGTTACCACCCTTTT
Source organism: Tachina lurida (assembly GCA_944452675.1). Taxonomy (NCBI): domain Eukaryota; kingdom Metazoa; phylum Arthropoda; class Insecta; order Diptera; family Tachinidae; genus Tachina; species Tachina lurida. Next base: position 102,822,016 of record OX101753.1, on the reverse strand, counting down.
TTATTTTTCCCGGTTTTGAATTCCCAAAACATGTTTATCTCCGCCATTAGATATCTACTACCGCGAATGTAATATTAGAGGTGGAGGTGTTTTAAGTATAGAAATATATTGATAAGTTCCTCGTATATTCCTCCGAATTGTTCTGAAATTATGTACCGTAAACATGCTAAAGCTATTATATATATAACAAACAATTCTAACCTGAATGATATTGTAGTTTCTGTTGGAGATTTTAATATGCCCTCTATTTCCTGGAATTTTTCGTCTGATGATGGTTTTTTTTTATCCCATCAATGTTAACAATGAGCGTACATTACATGGGATTTATACATTAATTTCTTGATCTTAATCTTTAGCAATTGAGAAGAATATTAAATGGTAATTTAAAATTACTTGATTTAGTTTTTGTAAACGATACTTCTGACATTACCGTGCATCGTCGTGATGCAGTGTCTTTTCCAGAAGATAGTCATCATCCTACAATTGAAATCAACATCACTAATTTAAATCCAACTCTTATAAATACTATATCAAAAACTAATAGTTATTGCTTCAATAAAACCGACTATTTGCTGAACGAACTGTTAAATAACACTAACTGGGTTAATATACTTTTACCGCATAACTGTATCAGTTGCCCTGAAGATTTTGATAATTTAATGGATTTATTTTACAAAAAAAATTTATACATATATGGAGCAATGCATTCCTAAAATAGTTGAATCAAATCGTTCTGGTCCACCATAAGCACTTGTCATCTCTAAAAAATAAAAAAAACAAATTGTATAAAATATATAAAAAGTCTGGATCCTATATCGATTTTGCTAAATACTCTTCTGCACGTGCAAAATATAATTTAAAGAACCAATCTTTCTACTAGTCGTATTTAACTCGAATTCGCAGTAATATAAGGTCTGATCCAAAATCCTTTTACAATTTCGTTAACTCCAAGCGACGTTTAATATCATTTCCTCCAGTTATGAAGCTTGACCGATTTGAATCTGATGATGATTTAACAATAAGTAATGTTTTTGCTGAATTTTTTTCAACAACATTTTCTAATAAACAATACGATGAAAATTCTTCACATTCTTTTCTTGAATATTCGAATTTGGGTATATCTATAGCACCCGTAGACGAATCACCTGTTTTTAACTGTCTAAGAAAATTAAAATTTTCATATAAATGTGGACCTGATAGAATTCCGAGTTCTCATCTTATTAATTGTGCTGCTGCTTCTACTTCTCCGTTAACATATATTTTTAATATATATATAAATAAAAAATTGTCATTTCCCCACATTTTAGAAGGATTAATTTATAATTGCTTTATTTAAATCTGGCTGTGAAAGTAATATTGCAAATTATAGAGGCATTGCTAAGCTTAGTACACTGTCAAAGCTTTTTGAAAAAATAATTACTGATCAACTTGGTCACCAAGTTTCATCAATTTTATCGCCTGCTCAACACGGTTTTAAAAAAGGTTGTTCAACAAATACAAATTTTTTGCACTTGACAACTATTATTAATCGTGGATTTATTCAACAAAAACAAACAGATGTAATGTACACGTATTTTAGTAAAGCGTTTAATAAGGTCAACCACAAACTTCTATTAAAAAAATTTAATCATATGGGATTTACAATAAACTCTTTAAGATGGATTTCTTCTTATTTGTCAAATAGAAAACAAAAAGTTTATATGAAACAACAGACATCTAAGCCAATATGTGTTAAATTTGGTGTGCCACAAAGAAGCCATCTTGGGCCATTGCTTTTTTCTCTGTTCATTAATGATTTGCCAAGAGTAATAAAGTATTCAAATATCCTAATGTATGCAGATGACGTCAAAATTTTTTTAACCTATAATTGCTATGCTGATCACACTTTTTTACAACATGATTTGGATGCGTTTAGTTCCTGGTGTAAAATTAATCTTATGGAACTCAATCACAAAAAGTGCAACATTATGTGTTTCTTTCGGAGATCTCATTTTAATGTAAATTATGTTCTGAATGACCATATATTAAAGAAAGTTGATATGGTTTCAGATCTTCGAGTCTTACTGGATGCAAAACTAAATTTTATTCAGCACATTTCATTGACAGTAAGCAAAGCGCGATCTGTCTTGGGATTTATAAAACGCTGCGCAAAGGAGTTTACTGACCCGTATATAACAACGCAATTGTATACATCTCTAGTCAGGCCAATTCTTGAATATGGCTCAATAATTTGGGATCCGACCTATAATGTTCATATTAATACTGTTGAATCTGTTCTTGCTTTTTGGTCTCCGTGGTTTACAATGGGATATGCACAATTTACCATCTCATAATAATAGACTTGCTTTAACCAAACTACCAACGCTTAAAAGTTGCAGAATAATGTTAAATGTCACTTTTGCTCTTAATCTTATAAAAGGAAGTATTTCCAGTCAATTTTTGATAAGGAATATTTGTTTTAATGTTCCATCACGTCCTACACGTAAGGACAGCTTACAAGTTTACAGATCTAACTATGGCAACTGGGATCCATTAATAAGAATTTGTTCTGATTTTAACAAGTATTATAAATTTATTGATTATGCTCAAAGCTTTAATTCTGTTAAATGTAGTATTATTTAGTTTCTTAATAATTATTAATTATAATGAATGCTAATGTTAATATACTTATGTATTTTGTTATGGTCTGTAAGGATAACGAATCCATAGACTAAATAAATAAATAAATAAAAAAAATATACAAATATGTGCAAAGAATTATAGCTACATGTCGCACATCCTAAATGCATTAAACACATTCGACACAGCAGGCTACGGGCTACAATCTGTCAAAAATAGAATCCACACATTCTTATGGTAACAATTATTTTAACGACAGCAGGCTACACGACTGCACGACCACCGTTGTAGCTGTCGCCAACTTTAAACTAATTTCTATTTCTCTGGCTACAATGAGCAAATGCAGTGTTCCAGTATAATACAAAATGGTGAATGAATGATATCGTACAATTATTTCATACTATTTACTAGAAACAATATCCAAAAATTGATGTAAAGAATAAATTGATTCATTATTGTACTTTTATGTGAAATAAGTACATTTTAAAAGAAAAATTAATTTTTATAAATGCAAAATATATGAAAGTGGCAATACTGAACTATGTATTTGTACTTGAATATCAGCTGCAGATGGTGCTGCTGCCGTCTCCAAAATAATTAATTTGCTGGCTACGAGCAACAAATGCTGCTAGCGGCATTTGAAGTCGTGTGTTCGTGTAGCCTGCTGTGGTGAATGAGTTTGATGCAAAACAGTCACAACTCAAAAAATCCCAGATGTTCAGTAGTGGCAAGAAACTGTTCAAGAAGACTGCTGCAAAAGAAATTTTTGCTATCCATGAAAAAATAAAACCATTTTCCTAATTTTGAGTTGTGACTGTTTATGACTTAGTGTGCGTAATATATATATCTGTGGCAATATGGAATAATAGCTTAAGTCGACTTAAGCAAAGCAGTGCATTTCGGAAGTTTTTACGCTTTCTCTAAGAGATTAGAAGGCTATAATGCATGATTCTACTTTCTTGCGATTCTTTCGTTCCATCTGTAACATTTTAACCCCTGAAAATTCCAACTGGAACATAATACAGCACAAATAGGCTTAATTTTCTTAAGTCTACTTAAGCTACTATTCCATATTGCCACAGATATATATATATATATATATATATATATATATATATATATATATATATATATATATATGCATTTTATATAGTTTAAGCTCAGTTTAACGATCTATAGTAAATTTTTAGCTCATTTGCATTCTTTGAACTCAGTTATCATATTATTTGTGTACTTTTGGTATACTTTGTCATCATGGTACTTTGTTATCATTTTTTGCAAATTTATATTTTTGTTTTTATTGGTTCCTCAATATCAATATAACAACCGGAATATATCTATTTCCCTATATATAGACCTAAAGACTATGGGCAGTGTGACCAGATTTTAAAATAACATTAAGCTAAATCACGTTTGAAAAAAAGCTAAAATAAGCTAAAAAGTTAAATTTTAGGCCAGAAAATAAAGCTAAACTTTTTTCTACTTCTTTGATCACTTTTCAATAGTTTCTTATTGCTAAACTAACATTAAATATTACACAAACATATTTTTTTTTTATTATACACATTGAATATTTGTTTAATGAAATTATTTATTAATTACTAGCTTTTTACCCGCGGCTTCGCTCGCGTTAATCTGATTAAATGAAACACAATTTACCATCATTATTGGAAAGTAAATAAAACAAAAAATTATATTTATTGGCTGGAACCAAGAAAATTGAAGAACTCTTAAATTAACCATAGCTAAAAAATTTGAATTGTAGTTCATTTTAAAAATCAAAAACAAAATTTACATCTTAAAATACTAATATTATACAAAATTAGAAGTTTGTAAGTTTAATAACGGTTTCCTTTAAGAGACATCAAAATCGAATATTACTGCAGGATGCTTCTGTATACTACATTACATGTTCTTCCGTTTGGTGCAAATATGTGCAGATTTCTAGCAGTAGACACACGGCAACAGGCTACATAAAGTTGACCATGGGAAAAGCATTGATTTTCCAAATGCACCCCTGCTACCTGCAATGTTTGACCTTGCGCTTTATTAACGGTAACAGCAAAACTGAGTTTGACTGGAAATTGAACCCGTTTGAGCTGAAACGGAAGATCGGTTGGGATAATTGGAATTCGAGGTATTAAAACACTTTCCCCTTTTGCCACGCCTGTCAATATAGTGGCACCAATTATGTTCTGCTTTAACTGTGTGATGCGAAGTCTTGTTCCATTACATAGTCGGGGAGCATCTAGATTTCGCATAAGCATTACAGTAACATTAATTTTTAATTGAACTTTATGTGGGATTACACCTGATATTTCTATCGAGTTTAAAAACTCTGTTGGAAACGAAGTACTTTGTTCTGTATCCATGATTGTGTCTGTTGATAGATATTCCTTCATTTCCCCTTGAACTTCTTCTAAAACTTCACTATTTATTCTATTGACAACGTCATTTTTGGGCGCCAATATAGCTCTTGCGCATAGCCACTGATCAGAATTTAAATTTCGTTGCAAGTGCGGATAAACATTAGCAATAAGCTCTGCATCATTTTGTGCCAAATTACAAATTTCTTCGGAAAGTAAAATATTACCTTCAGCATCTGCATCCAAACACCCATCGCCGATTTTCAATAATGTCTCTGCGTAATGTCCTGAATCAATGTCATTATGAAGATGAACTCTCATGTTCGTTTTCAAACTCAGTTTTTCTGCCTTTGCCCATAAGCTTGATGATTTAATACAGGCTCTGATTTCATCTGCCGGTGTACCCTTATGAATAACAGGGAGAGTTTGTCGAAAATCACCTGCCAACAAAACTACCATTCCGCCCATAATATCTGTGCTTTCTCTTAAGTCCTGAAGAGTTCTATTTAACGCTTCTACAGCTTTTTTGTGAGACATCGTACTTTCATCCTACACTAAAAGACTACATTGTCGGAGCATTCTGCCTCGAGAGCTATTTTTGCTGAAATTGCAGACGGGTGAGTCCTCATATGCTAGATTTAGCGGTAATTTTAAAACGGAATGTGCAGTACGGCCGCCAGTCAGAAGAGTCGCAGCTATGCCAGAAGAAGCAACAGCAACTGCTATCTTGTGGTCTTTTCTCACTGACATTAATATTAAGTTAAGTAAAAACGTTTTTCCAGTTCCTCCAGGAGCGTCGAGAAAAAACAGTGCACCACTGCCTGATTCTATTTTTTGTAACACTTTATGGAAAACGTCACTTTGTTCTGGAGTTAATTTAGGGATCAGTTCGGTTACTTGATGATGCAGTGCTTCAAAATCGTAGTCCAATTCTCGAGCAATATCATTGTCGAAGCTATTTCCGTAAGCTCGTCGCGGAGCTATCATTCCAAATTCATGCAGCTTTTTTCCAACCATCGTAAAAACCTTATTTCCAATTATTGTAAGCGCTTCATTATAGACGTGTTCGTTGAAGGTCATGTTTTCTTGTACTTGCTGCAGACGTAGCAAAATATCTTCCGCCATATAATCTTTGTACTTATCCCAAAGTGCTTGAGGATTAGAAAGACCGCAAGATGATATCAGTATTGCATAAAGTTCCCTTATTTTATTAGGTGATTGGCACTCTATAGCTTCCTCCATAGTTTCGTCCCAATGATTGTCATTATCTAACAGTCGTCGAGCTTCACATGCTTCTCTGTAAGTTCGGCATTCCTGATCATTGACAATTTTAAGGTCTCTAAAGCTTGTTGGACCTCGAACGTGATGCAATAATATTCGCAGGCAAAAGCATTCAAAATTCGTTACATGAACAGTGTACACACGACCAAGAGCATCCGATGATTAAATTCCTGGCTGATTTTCTACAGGTGTACCTTGGATACGACGTTGCCAATCTTTTCTCGAAGCATTCCAAGTATAATAACGGGGAACTTGAGAATACAGTAGTGTTTTTGCAAAAAGATCTCTCACACAAAGCTGAAAAAAAGCAGTAAGTGTGGTTTTTGGAGGAGATGAAATCCTTTCTTGAAAATTGCTTTCATTAAAAAAAACTCGCTGCCCATTTTCCAAGTGTACGGCAAGGTGTGTTACGGTTGGATATCTTTCATGTAAAGGAAATCCAAGAAGCCGCCATGCTGCTTCATTGCTACTAACATATCGTCCTGATTGATAGGTTTGTATTTCATTAAGAGGATGTTCCACACCTTCATTGCGAAGATTGAAAATTGCTTGGTCGCTGCCTTTGTTTATGTATTTGCAAATATATTTTATCGCACGAACTGAGTTGCATGCTTCAACATTAATGTGTGCATTAAATAATTTGCATAGAATTGGTGAATAAGGCACAACCCAGCTATTGTCAAAAACCTTGAGAATACCACCGCGAGCCTGAATTGTTACCCTTCTACCACCATCTCCTGGCGCTCTTCGTCTGTATAAAGGGTAGCCTTTATCATTGTGGACTGTTTCCTTTATCATTTGTCTGGGAAACTTCTTCGTACATTTCCCGTTTTTCATGCATGGCGATGCTGGATTTAGATCTCCACAGGGGCCATGAACCATGTTTTTTATAACAATGTCATACAAATTCCCATCCACCTGTGGGTCCGGAATTTCAGCAGTAATAATATCATCTATTTGGTTGGATCTCAGTTTTTCTTTCAACCAGATAAGAATATGCACGTGTGGTAGACCTCTTTTTTGCCATTCAATAGAATACATATAACATTGAACGTCACCAAATAATTTTCCTTTTGTTATGACATTTATAAGTTTTTGCACTTTTAAACGAAATACGCGGGCAACTATATCATGGCGATCAGTTGGTTTTTGCCCAGTCATTAGCTCTTCAGTTATATCTTGCCATGAAGGATTGCAAGTAAAAGTTATGAAGAGATCAGGCCTGCCATAAGTTCGTACATAAACAAAGGCATCTTGAGTGTATTCATGGAGATAACGGGGGCTGTTCACAAAAGTGGAGGGAAAAATCACCATCTTTCCCAAGTCATTAGGTCTAACATCACCATCAGTGCTAATGGCATCTTGGAGGTGAATATAGTTTTCAGCACGCAATTTGGTTTGGTTTAATGAAATGTAGCGGAGACGTTCGCTCTCTACTTTAATGTACATATCTACTAAGAATTGATGAAAGAGCTGTCTTGATCGTAGAAGGAGATTAAAGTCATTCTCTCGAAGCATCATATGATAGGCATAAAAATCCATACATGAAACTTTTTTATTGGGAAGTGGCTGTCTTGAATTTGGATTAATTAAAGGAATATGAAAATGGTATCCTGGCTTACCTTTACTAAAAATTAATGGGTATTGCAAACTATCATAAAATTTATGAGTATCGGCTACGCGTGTCAGTGTATTATCATTTGCACGTAATACAATGTCTCGTGGACAGCATAGATCACCAGCAACCAAAACAGCGACTTCATTAGTCACCGGTGCATTATAACGCCTCTCATGCTCGCCACGTGGAGTCCTATCAGCATGAATGACAACTTTGTAGTTGTCCGATGGCCAGTTTTCTATTGCACCTTTGAAGGTATTTATCAAAACATTGTGAGAATGTAACACTCTTTGAATTTTCAATACCGTATTTCTTTCGACTTGTTCAATATACTGACATCGACGGTTTATCTCAGTTTCTTCATTACCCATAAAATAAACTTGCAAAAATTTATGTGGTTCATTTTCTGAAGGAAAAAGTGAACCAATTTGGTGATATATCTGGCCTTGTACGGTAAAAGTTGGAGAAAATCCGGGCATTCTTATCATTTTGTCTACTCCAAAAGACGTCATTTGGAAACAGGAGTTATATTTCCTGATTTTATTTAAAACTTGTTTGGATTCAGCTGTAGCGCATAAATATAAAGATTTTAAAGGTTCATGTGGTTCGCCAAGTAACGGAAGGGAAACTTTTCCATTGGAACAGCACATTCCAGGCGTTTCATCTTTCCATTTTAAAGCATCGCAAAACCGACACTTTTTATTCATTGAACCAATAACGATTAAAGGGTGGCTACAGAATTCAACTAAAGGATCATATAAAAACCCAAATCTATTAAATACTGACCAATTTTTACAAACGAAATTTCGACGGCGCTCTGTTTGCATTTGTGCATGAGCGATTCTTCTCATCTGCGATTGTTCTTGGTTTTCTCTTGCTCTTGCTCTTGCGGCTAACTGCTGCTCTGCTTGTCTTTCTAAACGACGCTGTGTTTGAAGAAGCGTTTCAGATGCTCTTAAAGTTGCTTGGCGTTCAGCTTGAACTTCTAAACGAACTTGAGTTTGAAGCAGCGTTTCGGAAATCCTGGTATTAGCTTGGCGTTCCGCTTGCTCTTCTAAACGAACTTGCGTTTGAAGCGGTGTTTCGGAAGCTCTATATATAGCTTGGCTAACTGCTTGCGCATTTAAACGATGTTGCATCTGGACAGGGGTTTCAGAAGCTCGTAGAGTAGCTTGCCGTGTAGCTTGGTCATCTAAGCGAACTTGTGTTTGAATAGGATTTTCATAAGCTCTTAAAGTAGTTTGGCGTTCAGCTTGCCTCTGTAACCTTTCTTGTCTCTGAGAAGCTGATTCCCTACCCCTAAAAGCAGATTGCCTGCTGGTTTGCTGTTCCCTTCTTAAGATTCCTTCAACGGAAGATTCTTCCAAACGATTTATTTTTGCAGCCCTTGCTCTTGCGGTGTGTTGCGATAAATTAGATAATCTTTTGCGAGGCATACTGATAATAAAATGTATGAAAAACTAAAAAAAGTGAGTTGCAAGAAAGAAAATTAATAAAATAAATTTTATTTTATATTTTTCAGTTTGTTTTTTCAGTTTTACTTGTTTCTATGGTAACGACAATTTGTTTTCAGTTCTATTTTCAAATTTACTTTTCAAATTTTACTTTCAAAAATTTCTTCTAATTATTGTTTTTTTTTTAACAAACACAATTCTTTTTATTTAATTTTCAGAAGGAAAAAAAACTTTTTTCCTATATTTCTTGTGGTTAATTCCACTTCTGATATTGTAGGATGCCAAAAAAAAAACATGTCTTTATGCTTCGAATATCACATTTCAAATACTTGAAATCGGTAAGTAAATAACGGAGTTATTCAAAATCAATTTTTCCAAAAAAATTTTTAGTGTAGTCGGCGTATCCTATAAAAATACAAAAAGAATTTCGGAAATCGGTTAATAAATAGCGAAATTATTAGAATATCAATTTACCCAAAAATTTTTTTGAGTGTAATTTCTCCAAAATTTTTTTGGAGTGTAATCTGTTGGCTCACCCTATTGACAGACAAAAAGAATTTTGCAAATCGGTTGATAAATAACGAAGTTATTCAAAAATCAATTTCTTCCAAAAAATATTTTTTCAGTGTACAAAAAATATGTGGGACACAACTGCATGCATTACCTTTCCAACAAAATAAAAATTTTGAAAATCGGTCCACAAATGACGGAGGCATGCGGTAACAAACATAAAAAAAGCAACATACACGTCAAATTGACGTGTTGAAGTCGGTTAAAAAATCTAAAACACCATAAAATCCAGTTTCAAAACCCTTTAAACAATCAAACCCGATTCGAAAATGACTCTTACCAGCACAGAAATATATTTTCAAAAACGAAAAAAATACCGAATCAAAAAAAACCGGCGAATATAAAAAAACCGGTTCCGAACCGTATAAAAATGTAGCCTATGTTTGACGCAGCCTGTGCAGCATTCGAACGGTGAAAGAATTTTTAAAATCGGTTACGCGGTTTGGGCGTGAAAGCGTAACAAACAAACAAACAAACAAACTCACTTTCACATTTATAATATTAGTAAGGATTATATTTTAGATTTAATGAAGAACAAAACAAAAACTTCCCCAAAATAATTCTAAAAACTTTTCAAAAATGTAAAAACATTTATACTAAAATACTATCGGCACAATGTACCGAGTTTCGTCAGATCATTGAAATAAAGTCATAAGTAAAGAGCTAAATTTGCTCTAATTTATCGACTAATTGATAGACAAGGACATAATTGCGCCACACTGCATTGATAATAAGCCCATATAGACTTATTCCAGAATTAATTGAGTAATAATGCCATTTTGGCTTATTACTTATGACTTTATTGAGGTGGCCCGACGAAAATCCAGGCTTGAGGCTATTTCAAGTTTTTGTTTTAAGTTAATTGATGCCGCTGAATGAACGTTCAACTCAAGTCAAATAATTTTATACCCAAAAAACGCAAAAAGTGTTTTGACCACTAATATGAATTTAACTTTTTCCATTGTAATTCTAACCATTCTTCCATTATCTACTACTTTTCAACTTTCCATTTCTGTTATAAAATTGTTCTACAATTTACATTTTGTATTTTTTGTAAACTATTTTACAATGTTAAAAGATTATAATTTTTATAAGGTGTTTATGTCTTTAATATATTTTTAGAGAACACGCAATTTAGACTAAAAAAAGGCTAAAAAAAGCTAAATGAGTTTTTTAAAAAGCTAAAAAATAAGCTAAGAGCTAAATGAAAATTTTAAAGCTAAATCTGAAATAAATAAGCTAAATTTAGCTCAAAATAAGCTAATATGGTCACGCTGACTATGGGCCATAACCATAGTCACAGAATAAAGTCGGTTCGTTTAAGAAACAACTTAAAATAAAAAACCTGTTTCTAAATATTTTTCTACTATAGTCAAAAACAAAGTGTGTGTTAAGTTGAACCGACTTTAACTGGGTGTCACAACAAATATGGGAAATTTTTCATACGATCGAAAACAAAATATAAGAAAGTGGCATCTCTCTCTCATCTGGTACTGTGTTATGAAAAAGGGTTAAATTTAATAAAAAGATAAAATAAAACAACCGAACATAAAAACAACTTAACAAATAAATAATATAGAGAAAATTTAAAAGGTATTGGTATTTTGTATTATTTTAACACAATAAACTATTCAATAATTGGATTATAAATTATTTATAGGAACAAAAGAAGCCAAGAGATAGAAATTCATACATACATACAAATGTGTACATACATACATACATATTTTCTCTTTTATTTTAATGCGTTTTGTCTTGAACTAAAGAGCCAGAGTCGATGCTAATCTAGTTAAAAACAGCTTCAGCATGTTTTAACTTTAGAACCGACTTTTTCCTTTAAAGTGCAGTTTTTCTCGTCTATGCACTGTGGGAGAAATGGTCGATCTAGCGTCGTTTAATTCAATTTTCAAAGTGTTTAATTGCGCCAAAATTGTGTCTCAATCGATTACTAATATACCACTGAACTTATATATCGATTCTTTTTTGATTGACATGATCTAGTTGCACAGCTGTGAGCTGTCAAACACAAAATATGTTTCAGGCGGTACATCAATAAGCTTTAACACGTGTTTTCTTTGCATTGCCAAATGTTCTCTAAATTTACATTTGTCTCAATTAAGTGGAAGAAAAGTGGTTGTATTTTTAGTTAGAGGCATGTATTAACTAAAAAAAATTTTATTTGTGACCTGTGCTTAACTGTTGTAGAAAAAAATAGAGTTGAAGTTGACTATACCACTAACTGCTTAAAAAAAGCCAAAATAAGACTTCCGTGGACCAGAACTTCTGATATTGGTGGGTATTGGTGCTAGAATATTTTTTTTTAATTACTATGTTGTCTTGTGATTGTAAAATATCCAAGTCATCTGCTACTTTTTGCAACTTTACATGATATTGCGTTTTTTAGGAGCAATGTCGGTGCTCAGAAGAGAAGTTTATTTACTATGGCGCAACGAGCCTGTAGCTACTAAAAAATTTTCTGCCGTTGAGAGTCATATATTTCGTAATAAAATTAATATCAACATGTATAATGCTAATGAAATCCTTGTAATAAGCAAAAAAATTAGAAATTTTGTAGCACAATTGGTTCAGAAATGGAAATTCAACAATAGAATCAGCCACAAATTTGAAGAAAACAACACGGAGTGGTTAAAAAATTTATTTTTGTTTATTTTCACATAATGGGCCTTATTACAAGTGTCAGTAGATTAGTAATAGGGGCCTGCGACATGTTTTGGGAATTCAAAACCGGGAAAAATAAAAAAGGGTGGCAACCCTGTTACAAATGGGGGGATTTTCATGCTGAGATTTTCTTGGCTATATATATGTGTGTGTGTGTGTGTGTGTGTGTGTGTGTGTGAGTTTGATTCTTTGTACATGTATGTATACTTGTGTGTACAGCTTTTGTTGTTATTGTAGAGAAGCGTTGTGCTCAGGGTAGGAAGAGTGCTCGAATTAATTTCTTTCGCAAACGAGTTTAATTCGAACGAATTTCATTTTCCATATTGTAAAGAATTATTCTTTTTAATTCGCAAATTTTATTTTTAAATTTTATTTTGCGAACGAAAAGAAAACCCAAGAATGCAAAATAAAATTCCTCTCGCAAATTTAAAAATAAAATTCGCAAACGAATAGAAAATAGAATTCGCGATTAAATTAAAAATACAAATACATACATATGTACCTAATTCAAAGTAAAGACTTAAAATTTGTTGAGGAAATTTGGAGGAGATGACAAAAATGCGTTGGAAAAATGGCGGAGGCGCCAAAAAGTGGACACTTATGTCCATTTATCACTTTCATGATATGGGTATCAAATGAAAGGTATTTTCGAGGGGATGACAAAAATGCGTTGGAAAAGTGGCGGAGGCGCCAAAAAGTGGACACTTATGTCCATTTCTCACTTTCATGATATGGGTATCATATGACAGGTATTTTCGAGGAGATGACAAAAATGCGTTGGAAAAATGGCGGAGGCGCCAAAAAGTGGACACTTATGTCCATTTATCACTTTCATGATATGGTTATAAAATGAAAGGTATTTTCGAGGGGATGACAAAAATGTGTTGGAAAAATGGCGGAGGCGCCAAAAAGTGGACACTTATGTCCATTTATCACTTTCATGATATGGGTATCAAATGAAAGCTATTTTCGAGGAGATGACAAAAATGTGTTGGAAAAATGGCGGAGGCGCCAAAAAGTGGACACATGTTAATTTATCACTTTTATGATATGGGTATCAAATGAAAGGTATTTTCGAGGGGATGACAAAAATGTGTTGGAAAAATGGCGGAGGCGCCAAAAAGTGGACACTTATGTCCATTTATCACTTTCATGATATGGGTATCAAATGAAAGATATTTTCGAGGGGATGACAAAAATGTGCTGGAAAAATGGCGGAGGCGCCAAAAAGTGGACACTTATGTATGTCCATTTATCACTTTCATGATATGGGTATCAAATGAAAGGTATTTTCGAGGGGATGACAAAAATGTGTTGGAAAAATGGCGGAGGCGCCAAAAAGTGGACACTTATGTCCATTTATCACTTTCATGATATGGGTATCAAATGAAAGCTATTTTCGAGGAGATGACAAAAATGTGTCGGAAAAATGGCGGAGGCGCCAAAAAGTGGACACTTATGTCCATTTATCACTTTCATGATATGAGTATCAAATGAAAGGTATTTTCGAGGGGATGACAAAAATGTGTTGGAAAAATGGCAGAGGCGCCAAAAAGTGGACACTTATGTCCATTTATCACTTTCATGATATGGGTATCAAATGAAAGGTATTTTCGAGGGGATGACAAAAATGTGTTGGAAAAATGGCGGAGGCGCCAAAAAGTGGACACTTATGTCCATTTATCACTTTCATGATATGGGTATCAAATGAAAGCTATTTTCGAGGAGATGACAAAAAAGTGTTGCAAAAATGGCGGAGGCGCCAAAAAGTGGACACTTATGTCCATTTATCACTTTCATGATATGGGTATCAAATGAAAGGTATTTTCGAGGGGATGACAAACATGTGTTGGAAAAATGGCGGAGGCGCCAAAAAGTGGACACTTATGTCTATTTATCACTTTCATGATATGGGTATCAAATGAAAGGTATTTTCGAGGGGATGACAAAAATGTGTTGGAAAAATGGCGGAGGCGCCAAAAAGTGGACACTTATGTCCATTTATCACTTTCATGATATGGGTATCAAATGAAAGCTATTTTCGAGGAGATGACAAAAAAGTGTTGGAAAAATGGCGGAGGCGCCAAAAAGTGGACACTTATGTCCATTTATCACTTTCATGATATGGGTATCAAATGAAAGGTATTTTCGAGGGGATGACAAAAATGTGTCGGAAAAATGGCGGAGGCGCCAAAAAGTGGACACTTATGTCCATTTATCACTTTCATGATATGAGTATCAAATGAAAGGTATTTTCGAGGGGATGACAAAAATGTGTTGGAAAAATGGCAGAGGCGCCAAAAAGTGGACACTTATGTCCATTTATTACTTTCATGATATGGGTATCAAATGAAAGATATTTTCGAGGGGATGACAAAAATGTGCTGGAAAAATGGCGGAGGCGCCAAAAAGGTCACCTTCTTGAAAATCCCTTTCATTTGATACCCATATCATGAAAGTGAGAAATGGACATAAGTGTCCACTTTTTGGCGCCTCCGCCATTTTTCCAACGCATTTTTGTCATGCCCTCGAAAATAGCTTTCATTTGATACCCATATCATGAAAGTGATAAATGGACATAAGTGTCCACTTTTTGGCGCCTGCGCCATTTTTCCAACACATTTTTGTCATCCCCTCGAAAATACCTTTCATTTGATACCCATATCACGAAAGTGATGAATGGACATACATAAGTGTCCACTTTTTGGCGCCTCCACCATTTTTCCAGCACATTTTTGTCATCCCCTCGAAAATAGCTTTCATTTGATACCCATATCATGAAAGTGATAAATGGACATAAGTGTCCACTTTTTGGCGCCTCCGCCATTTTTCCAACACATTTTTGTTATCCCCTCGAAAATACCTTTCATTTGATACCCATATCATGAAAGTGATAAATGGACATAAGTGTCCACTTTTTGGCGCCTCCGCCATTTTTCCAGCACATTTTTGTCATCCCCTCGAAAATATCTTTCATTTGATACCCATATCATGAAAGTAATAAATGGACATAAGTGTCCACTTTTTGGCGCCTCTGCCATTTTTCCAACACATTTTTGTCATCCCCTCGAAAATACCTTTCATTTGATACTCATATCATGAAAGTGATAAATGGACATAAGTGTCCACTTTTTGGCGCCTCCGCCATTTTTCCGACACATTTTTGTCATCTCCTCGAAAATAGCTTTCATTTGATACCCATATCATGAAAGTGAGAAATGGACATAAGTGTCCCATTTTTTGGCGCCTCCGCCATTTTTCCAACACATTTTTGTCATCTCCTCGAAAATACCTTGCATTTGATACCCATATCATGAAAGTGATAAATGGACATATGTAAGTGTGCACTTTTTGGCGCCTCCACCATTTTCTCCAAGGTACCAAAATTCAGTTTTTACCCCCTCAAGAACTCAATTGGCTGCCTAACGAATTTTATAAGAATTATTCTTTTGCATTCGTTCCTTAGAATTATAAAATAAAATTCGGAAAAGAATTCTATTTTAAATTCTTGGTTTTTTTCGTTCTTCTCGCAAACGAATTAAATTAACTTTTGTTGATTTAATTCGTTTGCGAGAAGAACGAAAAAAAACACGAATTT
The DNA here is from genome assembly GCA_944452675.1 of Tachina lurida. Classification (NCBI taxonomy): domain Eukaryota; kingdom Metazoa; phylum Arthropoda; class Insecta; order Diptera; family Tachinidae; genus Tachina; species Tachina lurida. The sequence goes on along the minus strand of OX101753.1, from coordinate 102,805,831 downwards.
AAAATAGAATTCTTTTCCGAATTTTATTTTTAAAATTCCGAAAACAAATTTTAAAACGAACGAAAAAAATAAAATAGCATTTTCGAGCAGAATTTTTTCCTACCCTGGTTGTGCTTACAGTGTATGGATGTATGTATGTATGTATATGTGGTTGTGTGAGTGTGTGTGTATGAGTATGTGTTTTTGTATTTTTTTGTGTGTCTTGTGTGTCCGATATAATTAAAGTATCACCACTTCCAATAGGAAAAATGTCGGAAGAGGCGTTAGAAGCCCGTAACAAAGATTACCGCAATTTCCGTGAGCACCATACGCGAAAGACATCCCGATTAAATACAATGGAGGACTTAATGCATGCGCTTTTGTGTTCATCAGATCCCTTGATTTCAAATTTACGCAAACAACAAGGCAACTCAAAAAAGAAGGATGTCGATAATGATATTTTACAACTTTTGTCAGAACATTGTGTACCTTGCACTTTAGATTCATCTAGTGGTTCCGAATCGGCGAAAGTTGTTAATATTAACAGTTTAATATATTTTTAGTCCAAAAGAATGTGAAACATTAAATATATTAATTAATTAATTAAATATATTGACCTTATCATGTTCTCCTGAATGAAATAGACAATGTCTAATTTATGAAAAAAAATTGCAACTTTCACAACAAAAAAAATATATAAATATATTAAAAAAAAATTTTTTTTTATTTAATACTGTAGCTTAATCTATTTTCAACTAAAAAAAATATTACACAAACAAAAAAAATTTTCCTAAGCGCTATTAATTAAACGCCGCTAGATGAGCCTTTTCGCCCACTGTACTATGGTAGGTCGAAAGTTAATTTTTTAAAAAAGTGCATTCTAAAACTAAAAATTATACTTTTTTGTTGACTATGGTTATGGCCCTATAAATTTGAGAATTTAAAATAGTTTCTTAGCTGCCAGTAATGCCAGACTTTGCTTAAAAAATTGTTTATTTTAGCCACGCTATTTTATAAAATGATGGCGTTGAAAGTTATTGCATTGAAGACTTTGTAATAAAAAATGTAAACAAAGCAATGTGCAAAAATTTTTTAATTTTATTAACTTCTTTTAGTATTATTATTATTGCAATAAAATGAAAATACTTTCAAACAGTGCAGTGCAGAAAAACGTTATTAAGCAGGAAAACAAGGCAGAATATCTGGAACAAATCAAATTTAGGGGCACCTCTTAAAAATTAAAAAAAAAGTATCCGATCCTATAGAAAATTGAAAAATAAGAAAAAAATTATATAAAAAAATATTCGGCGAGGCTTATTTTCCGAGTTATGGGCCTCTGAAATTAATTACATGGAGTATTTTACAAAGACTGTGACTTTTTTTCGTGTAATGACAACACAACACAATTATCAAACAGAATTAGGGCATAAGAATTATCTCCACCATAGTATTTCCCCGACTACGCACAGCCTAATAAAAGTTTTCTGCATTGCAAAGCTATCTCGCTAATATTTTTTTTGCACAGCAGGCCTTCGGCCGGGCTTAAGAATTTTTTTTACTACGGTGTTTCCCTACACGGCGTAGCCTAATAAAGATTTTCTAACTTGCAAAGTTTTTCTGTATAATAACTTTTTGCACTGCCGGGCTTAAGAATTTTCTCCATCATGGTGCTTCCCGACACGGCATAGCCTCATAAAGATTTTTGTATTGCAAACTTTTCTTGCGTAATAACGTTTTTCTATACTGCCAGCCTTCGGCGGGGCTTAAGGATTTTCTCCACTATGGTGCTTCCCGACACGGCACAGCCTCATAATGATTTTTGTTTTGCAAACTTTTATTGCGTAATAACGTTTTCCTGTACTGCCGGCCTTCAGCAGGGTTTAGGATTTTCTCCACCATGGAGTTTTCCGACACGACACAGCCTCATAAAGATTTTTGTATTGCAAACTTTTCTTGCGTAATAAAGTTGTTCTTCACTGTCGGCCTTTGGCCGGTCTTAAGAATTTTCTCCGCCATGGTCTTTCCCAACACGGCGCAGCCTAATAAAGATTTTCCGACTCATAAAATTTTCTTGCATTTGACCATTACATGAAAGATATTGTCAAAAGCTTTAAGATGATACCAATATTAGTCATATTCGTTGGAAAACACCGTATAATCATAATATTGTACTAGAATTTCAGAGGCCCATAATTCGGAAACTAAGCCTCGCCGCCAATTTTTTTGTTTAATATTTTCTTCTTATTTTTCTATACGATAGGATACTTATTTTTAGAGGTGTTCCTAAATTTGAGTTAAGCCGAACATCTTTACTAGGCTGCGCTGTTGGGAAATACCATGGCGGTGAAAATTCGTATGGCCAATTCCGTCAGAGATGCAATCTGCGCCGATGACTATTTTTCTTAAGTCAAGCCGCCGCCGAATCCATCGACATATCGCGGCTTATGTGCAAGCTGATTTGCTCGGCCTCGCCGGATATTTTTAACGGGTTTTTTCATTTTCTATCAAACATCAAATCATCAGTAGACTCTAACCATGCATTTTGAATAGTGACAAACCTCTTATCTTATGCAAAGACTTTCAAAAATTATTTGAGAATAATTAGGGCTGTTATTTACTTTTTTTCCCGGACACTGTACTGTTTGTTTGGGATCTTTGTCCTTGGAAAAAAATTGCGTCCGGAAAGTCCAACTTTTTTAAGACATTTTATTTTTGAAAAATGGTATTTATTAAAAACCAAGCTGAAAATTAAAATAATTGGGATTGGATGTCCAGCTTATCTTATAAATAACACTGCCCATGAGGGTTGTGCTACGTTATTTTAAGACGTGGAATTATTAAGATGTATTTAAAATAAGACCTAACTCGAATTCTATATCCCTTTAGAAACAGGAATTCAAAACTGAGCATTAATAATAAAAAATTAATTTTAAAGTCCATTTTCCATGCTGTCATTTTCTATGCAGCTCCTGTTTGGTCCACAAGTGCGAATTGTCTTTACAAAAACTGCAAATATCGCAAAATAAATTACTGAAATTAATTTATAATCTTCCATGTTTTTTTTCGACTGAGCGACTACACTCTCTTGCTGGTATTGAATTAGTTACAGAAAAGATAATTAGACTTACTGAAAATTTTAACACCAGATGCTTGATTTCTGGTTATGAACATGTTAATGAGCTAGCTCATCATAATTAGGATTGTAAGTAGGTTAGGTTAAGTGAGTTATTTAAAATTAAAAAATAGTTAAATAGGTTTTTGCTAAATTTTTTCCTCCAATAAATTTTTTTTGTATATATGTATGTACATATAAAACTTTAATCATTGTTAAATTGTATTAATAGAGCAGAAAAATATAAAAATCTTGAACTCTTTAAAATCTATATAAATTAAGTAAATGTAAATATTATAATAAATTCAGTAAAGTGCGACTTTGACTCGCGCACGAAGGGTTCCGTACGTTGGGCTTCGAGCATTTTTTAATACAGTGTTTTTTACGTTTTTTCAGCTGAAATAATTTTTTTTTTTTATTATTTTTCGCTTTTTTCTCGTTTTGGCGATTTTTTAAATTTTGGCGATTTTTTTCATTTTGTCGATTTTTTTCATTTTGGCGATTTTTTTCATTTTGGCGATTTTTTTTCATTTTGGTGATTTTTTTTCTTTTTGGCAATTTTTTTAATTTTGGCGATTTTTTTAATTTTGGTGCTTTTTTTCGTTTTGGCGATTTTTTTTTGATTTTGGCGATTTTTTTCCGGTTTGGCAATTTTATAATTTTTTGATGTTTTAGTTTTACCGTTTTTGAAAATTTCAAGAAGTTAGGCTTACGGCTTACAATTATATGTATATTACATTGGATTTTAACATTTTTCGTTGCTCGTTTTGGCACACCCTTTAATTTCCAACTCTCATGTATTTGTTGTTGTAGCGGCCAAGGGTTTACATAAAATTTCAGGTCCGTAGCTCTTACGGTTCCCGAGAAAATACCCTGTGACGGACAGACGGACAGACGGACAGTGTAGCGAAAACAATAGGGTTCCTTTTTCACCTTTGGTGTACGGAACCCTAAAAAACAAATAAATTGAATTGAATTGAAAAAAATTTAAAATAAGACATTTTAACCAGACAATGAAACTTTATTTAAATTCGATAGCCCTACCGTTAGAGATACATATTTGGTATGTAATCGGTTGAACTTTAGGTTCTCAGTTGATGCAGAACTGGGCCCTAATCGTCGCTTTCGATAACGTTTTTTTCAGTTTGAGATCGAACAATATTATTACATGTTCGATGCCGATTTTATTTTTTTCCATTAAAAAGCCAAAAATTCCGATTTAGGTCAAAAAATGCCGATTTGTATCAATCCAAATGAAAACACGGTAATTCTGTTTTCAAATACATAAAATACATGATTTATATGGACAGATGGAAAGACTGTTCAAAACAATATCTACATATGTATAACTTTATGTCTGTTTATTTAATAAAAATTGTTACGAACTTGTAACAATTATTACTGGAAAGTGTTCATTAACTCAAAAAGTTTACAAGCAGAGAGCGTCAAAAGAGAGAAAAAAATTGAGACAAAAAAATTCCTAAAAATTATTACTAGTAAAATTTTTACTTGCAAGAATTATCCAACCACCTTTTGCGCGTTTTGTTATCAAATTAATTATTAAAAAAATATCTGAAAAAGAAAACTGAAAAATGTGCATTTCATTGTTAAAAAATCATGTACATTACCGTATGTAAAAAGAAATCATGTTTTCTTAATTAATTTTTTTTTTTCATTAAGGCACATAATTCAATTTTAATTGCAAATAATTTTGTTTGTTGGTCATATATGATCAGAGATGGAAAGTGGCATTTTTGTATTTGTTAATGAAAAAAAAATTAAAAAACTATAACAAAAATGCATAAGAATACATGAAACTGTGTATAGAATTTCATATTAAATGTCAAAAAATTGCAATTTAAAATATTGTAAAACAAAATATTTTTTTTTTTTTCATATACATATTTATTTATTGTATCTTCAAAAATGAACTAACAATAAGTAATCAAATCTTAAATATAAATATAATTATTAGGCCCGACCAATATCGGACATAAGCTTAGTGATAGTTATAAATAATACATAAGTAGTGATAATCAAAAGAAAATATGTACATAAAAAAAAAATAATTGTATCATGATTTCCATCCATGGTTCTGATATGAATAAAGCTTTCTTGCAAGTTTTTACAAGTAAAGCGTTCATTTACTTTTTCATACTTAGGAGACTAATTTTGTAAATTTATATCTTACTCTCTCGTTGCTAGTTTCTGTTGGGAAAGTAAATGAACAGACCTTTTATAAAAAAAATATTATAAAAAATAGTCAGATTATTTTGATAGATTTCAGACAAAACTAAATTTTGAATTTGATAAAATATATTTGGGGTTTTATGTCAAAATTTTTCTTGCCGATTTTCGAAATTAATGTGCAGAAAATTCCGATGATTTTACAAAATCTTCTGGCAGCCCTGGGTAAATGCCGTAATTTCAAACTGAAGAAACGTATTCAAATCAGCTCGTAACATAGCGTCTATACCTGATATTAACTCTGATAGAATATAAGAGAGAACGTCGGCAGAATAAGGAGGAAAATATATTTACATTAATATTAATATGTATGTAGGGGAAAACGTACTATTGAAAATATCATAATATTTCATAATTATCATGCAGCCGTGCAGTAAACATCTCCATTTATTGTAATAGTAATGTGTCTGTCATAAAAATTTTTTCATTTCCTTGATACATAGTGTATAATTAAAACATTTCAGCATTATTTGTATCAAAAAATATTAATTTTCACTTTAATACACAAAATTCGCTTAACGTATTTATGTGTGTGTGCGTTTTTTGACACTTGATATCATATCATATCATATCATATTGTTTTCTAAATATATATTATGAAAACAATATTATAATATCCGATATAATATTAATATAATACTAATATTGCAGTCCACACGTAATATGATTCTCTCTGCTATGAAATTTGACGTTTGCTGATAGAAATATATTTGATATTATATCAGGTATAGACACATGGTAGAATAATAACCGGTACTTGCACAAGCCCAGCCTGTTACTGTATATATTGCAGATAATTGTCAAAGTTTGTTTACAAGCTGCAAAAATGTTAGTGTATGTGTAAATAAAATGATAATATATGATTGCCAATGAATTTACACAAGGCTGTGTCTGCAATTACACATTGAAGAAAATTACACTACACATCTTTGTGTAGGTTAAAATTAAAAGAAAAATAAATAAAAATAGAACCCAAAGTAGAATTACACACAGATTATACAAGAATTTAATTCCATTGCCTACACATATGAGTAGAAATTACACACTATTTAACTACACACAGATTGGCAACACTGAATAACTATAATCATGCAGGAATGCCGCGTCTGCAATTGTACTTTAGTTACCCTGTAATTGATATTTTTATAAACAAAAGACATTTGTTTCGGACAATTTTCGTTTGCTTATACCAACAAAATATATGTGTTTTTTGCTGTTGTAATTGTGTTGTAGTCGTCCATATACCTAGTATAAGTGTATCATGATTAGACACCTGCTTTTAAAAGTTCATTTTTAAAAAAAGTGCATTCTAAAACTAAACAAGTAAGAGTGCTATATTCGGCTGTGCCGAATCTTATATACCCTTTACCAACGTATGTATGTATGTGTGGTATACAGATACATACATAAGTACATACATACATATTTGTTTTGTGATAAAATTTATAATTTTTTTTATAGTGCAATTTTTAGTAAGTGACCTCTAGGTTTTTTTCGACTTAAGAATTTGCTTACGTGAAGATCTTCCTACACAAAAAAAACTAATTTTCCATTTCAAACACAAAATTCTCTGAATCAAATATTAATTTTTTTAATTTAGGTCCTACAAAGAAATTTGTAAATTCAAATACAAAATTTTGTAATAATTTGTTTGAAAAAAATCCTGATTTTTTCAATCAACAAATTGTCTGATTCAATACAATTTTTTTTATGAAAATGAAAAGCAAATAAAACAAATTATTTTGTACAGTATGCAATTTCTATATTGGAACAGAAATCTTCTCTTAACAATTTTGTTACAAATGTACTTTATACCAATTTGTATGAACTAGAATTTTTCACTCCATACTGTTTTGTGTGAAACCAAATGTGTTTGGGATGAGTCGAACCTGCAATCTCTTGACTAACATACCATTTACACATGCCACTATAGTGGCATGCCATTTCGAAAAACTCAATACACTCACGATTTTTCACTAACACACTCAAATTTTTCGCAATGGCAGCTCCAGTGGCAGCTAAATTTGCATGCCAGTGAAAATTTGGCAGTTGCATGCCATTGAATGTCAAAATAAAGAAAAGTGTTACCGTGTTGAGCATTTGATGCACATTTATTGGAATAATGTGAAATTTAAATTAAAGTTAAAACTTGTTATATGTATTATTGTGTTTTTTTTTATTGCACTGCACATAAAAAATGTAAGTTTGTTAATTATAGAGCAGTAATACTATAAAAACTATACTTATAATAATAAATGTTAACCATTCCGCTAAACATATGCTTATATAATGAACTCGGTAACTCTATAAACAAAATGGGAGCAATTTTTTTTTACTTGAGAAGTATACAAATGTTCTCTTCGCCGACATTTTTAAAATGAACTTGCAATTGCATGTGTAAACAGTCAAGCAAATGGCAAGAGATTCGACTATTTCGAACAATTTTTCGTTGATAATACGTATACAACAATTGCATGCCACTAGTGGCATGTGTAATTGCAGTGTAATAAACTAACGTACTTACCACTCAGCTAAAGAGTAAATCGCTTTTGGATACGCAAATAATGAACACACGCAAAACATGATTTCTTTTGTTTAAAATTTTTAAACGCACTAATAATCCCAAATTATTATTTTACTTATTAAGTAAAATATTTCTTTATTAAAAATACATTGAAATTGATTATTGAGGGGTTTAGCTGGATCCTATGCGCATTTCACTGTTGCTAATGCAGATCATCAGGGACCCTTTATCCAAATTTCTTAGAACAACTAGAGTTATTATATTATAAACTTTCATTTAAACAAATGAGAAGCATAACAACAAATAACAAAGTTGAAACAAGAACTCAATAATCAACATGTTTTTTTATTTTCTTACTTTACCATTGCTACATTGGCTGACTTTTTTTCAGCTTCAAATTGTGCGTTTAAAAATTTTAAACTTAAATTTTAACAATTCCCATAAAAAACACTAATTATTAACTTGACTGCACCCGGACATAAAAATACTTGTGTGGCAACACTCTATTCTTTAATAGCTGTTGTTGTAATTTACATTTATTTTCTTTTACATACTCTTACAACTACAATTTGAAGCTGAAAAAAAGTCAGCCAATGTAGCAATGGTAAAGTAAGAAAATAAAAAAACATGTTGATTATTGAGTTCTTGTTTCAACTTTGTTATTTGTTGTTATGCTTCTCATTTGTTTAAATGAAAGTTTATAATATAATAACTCTAGTTGTTCTAAGAAATTTGGGTAAAGGGTCCCTGATGATCTGCATTAGCAACAGTGAAATGCGCATAGGATCCAACTAAACTCCTCAATAATCAATTTCAATGTATTTTTAATAAAGAAATATTTTACTTAATAAGTAAAATAATAATTTGGGATTATTAGTGCGTTTAAAAATTTTAAACTTAAATTTTAACAATTCCCATAAAAAAACACTAATGATTTCTTTTGTTTCTTCTAATCTAAAAATAACTTTGTTGAGTAAAAATAAATTCAGTAAAGTGCGACTTTGACTCGCGCACGAAGGGTTCCGTACGTTGGGCTTTGAGCATTTTTTTAATAGTGTTTTTTCCGTTTTTTCAGCTGAAATAATTTTTTTTTATTATTTTTCGCTTTTTTCTCGTTTTGGCGATTTTTTTAATTTTGGCGATTTTTTTTTAATTTTACCTTTTTTTTCATTTTGGCGATTTTTTCATTTTGGCGATTTTTCCGGTTTTTCGCGATTTATTTTCGATTTAGATTTTTTTTTAATTTGGTGCTTTTTTTTTGTTTTGGCGATTTTTTTTTTATTTTGGCGATTTTTTTTCGGTTTGGCGATTTTATAATTTTGAGTTTTTTTTAATTTACCGTTTTTGAAAATTTTAAGAAGTTTGCTCTTACGGTTTCCAAGATACAGCAAGTTATCAAAATAACATAGTCGAAATTACATTAACTGATGGTACACCCTTTAATTAAAATTTTTTTAAATTTTAATGTTAGTTGTTGTAGTCTGTATAAAAATACACTAACTTTACAAATTTCAAGTGTATATACATACAATTGTATGTATATTACATTGGATTTTGACATTTTTCGTTGCTCGTTTTGGCACATCCTTTAATTTCCAACTCTCATGTATTTGTTGTTGTAGCGGCCAAGGGTCTACACACTGTGTCCGAATTTCAGGTCCGTAGCTCTTACGGTTCCCGAGAAAATACCCTGTGACGGACAGACGGCCAGACGGACAGTGTAGCGAAAACAATAGGGTTCCTTTTTCACCTTTGGTGTACGGAACCCTAAAAATGAGCTGGAACTGTATTACAATTTTTAAAAGTAAAAAATAAATAAATTCAGTAAAGTGCGACTTTGACTCGCGCACGAAGGGTTCCGTACGTTGTGCTTTGAGCATATTTTTAATACAGTGTTTTTTCAGCTGAAATAATTTTTTTTTATTATTTTTCACTTTTTTCTCGTTTTGGCGATTTTTTAAATTTTTGCGATTTTTTTTTTAATTTTGGCGATTTTTTTCATTTTGGCGATTTTTTTAATTTTGGCGATTTTTTCATTTTGGCGATTTTTTTCATTTTGGCGATTTTTTCATTTTGGTGATTTTTCCGGTTTTTTGCGATTTATTTTCGATTTAGAAATTTTTTTTAATTTGGTGCTTTTTTTCGTTTCGACGGACGGACGGACAGACGGACAGCGTAGCGAAAACAATAGGGTTCCATTTCACCTTTGATGTACGGAACCCTAAAAAACAAGCCACGACGTTTTTCGGCTTCTTGTCCGAATTCACACGTATACAACACGAGCATTTAAAGAAAACAACAACATCAGCACATGACCACGTTGAGTCAATCAACAAGCAAGGAAAACACCAACACAAACAAATGAAATTAAATGATACAGTTTTTTTTATATGAAACAAAATTGAAACAAATAATTTACTGGAACAGTAAAAATATTTACCGAAACTAAATTTTATTTCAAAACACACGTTTGTTTGAAATTTTTTTGGGAATAATTTTTTCTGTGTAAAATATGAAATATGTTTAATTGAAAAAATTATTATTTTTGGTTATATTTTACCAAATTTTTTTCAATTTCCAACCCTGGAACCATAATTTAAATTTTAATACGAGTACAAATTTATTTCTTTCTAAAATATAGAAAATATTTAATTATCAAAGAAATAACTAGCTTTATTAAATTAGTTTTATATATAAAAAAGTGTACTTTTCCCAATCCTGGAATCATCATTTTATATTTTTTTTGGTTCCTTATCCTTATCAAACTTGTTCTTTAAAAAATATATAAAATATGTTAAATGAACAAAGAAAAAAAGAAAATACTAGTTTTATTTAGTAACTTTAATATCAAAATAAATTCAGTAAAGTGCGACTTTTTAATGTGGCTTTTTTGAATTTTTTTTTCAGTTGAAACGATGTTTTTCGGCCTGGCCCACGATGTCACTAGACATCGTTCGATCGACAACTTGTATTGCAAACAACAATAACTTAGAACATTTGTTGTTGTTTGCAATACAAGTTGTCGATCGAACGATTTCTCGTGACATCGTGGGCCAGGCCGTTTTAGTTTTGTCGCTTTTTTCTAATTTTGGCAATTTTTTCTGTTTTTAGGGATTTTTTTTCATTTTGGCGATTTTTTCATGTTGACGATTTTTTTTTTGTATTTCTTTTATTTTGGCGATTTTTTCTGTTTTTGGGGTCTTTTTTTTATTTTTGCGATTTTTTCGATTTTGCGATTTTTTTTCATTTGGCGATTTTTTTTCTGTTCTTGGGGTTTTTTTTTCATTTTGGCGATTTATTTTATTTTGGCCATTTTTCCGGTTTTTCGCGATTTATTTTAGGCCTAGAAATTTTTTTTAATTTGGTGCTTTTTTTTGTTTTGGCGATTTTTTTTTGTTTTTTTTCGGTTTGACGATTTTATAATTTTTTGATTTTTTAGTTTTACCGTTTTTGAAAATTTCAAGAGTTTTGCTCTTACGGTTTCAAAGATACCTCAAGTTGTCAAAATTACATAGTCAAAATTGCATAAACTGATGGAAGACCCTTTAATTTAAACTTGTTTAAATTTTAGTGTTAATTGTTGAGGTCTGTATAAAAATACACTAGCCTTATAAATTTCAAGTGTATATACATACAATTGTATATATATTACATGGGATTTTTTTTTTTTTTTGCTCGTTTTGGAACACCCTCTAATTTTTAACTCTCATGTATTTGTTGTTGTAGCGGCCAAAGGTCTACACACTGTGTCCAGATGTTAGGTCCGTAGCTCTTACCGCTCTCGAGAAAATACCCTGTGATAGACAGACGGACAGCGTAGCGAAAATAATAGGGTTCCTTTTCATCTTTGGTGTACGGAACCCTAAAAAGGTTAAATTTTCCAGCTCTGGAGCTGTGGTTTTTATTTTTCAAATTTTCTATAACCAACTTTTCTTTCCGAAACATAAAATATATTTATAAATAAAAATATAAAAAAATTATTACACCTAGCTAATTTTGTATATCACAAAAAGAGTACGTTTCCCAACCCTGGAATCATAATTTAAAATTGTTCTGATTTCTTACAACAATCTTTTTCTTTTAAGAATTTAAGATATTTTAGATTTATAGATAAAAAGGAAAAATTAGTTTTAGTAAGCTATTTTTATAGAGGAAAAAAGGTTAATTTCCCAACCCTGGAAACGCCATTTTGATTTTCTTTAATTTTTTTCATATTTTTAATACAAATTTAATTCGTACTGAAGTATAAAATAAGTTTATTTAACAAAAAAATTAAAAAAATTGTGTTATCTAGTTACTTTTATATGGCAAAACAAGTTTCAGTTTTCCAGCTCTGAAACCGTCTGCTTGATTTTGCTGATTTTCAATACCAATCTAAGTTGGACCATTTCTGACACACCAGTCTAAGAAAGAAGTCTCTAGCTTTTCTGGGAGCTTTGGAAAACCGATTTCACGTACACCAGACGGAGGGACGGACGGACAGACGGACATTGCTTATTCGTCTTCCCTATTCATAAGAACCCAGAATAAATAAATTGTATGTGTCGCATATGAATATTATGGAAATTATACACGGAATGACAAACCTATATATACCCTTTTCCATTTTTGGTAAAGGGTATAACTACAGCCAAGGCGAGTTCATGTACGAGGTGCTGTCAGCTTAACAGCTAATTATCAAACAGAATATGTCCGCAACTTCAGGAAAAATCGTTGTCAAACTAACAAAGCCCATAATAAAATCTACAGCAGTAACTTCAAATGCTCTATAATTTTAGTTTTATTTTCTTTTGTGCTTATTTTTCTTTGTAGTTTTGTTCACAAAATGTATGAAATTTACTGAAAGTATGGTAGCATTCTTGAGAGAATGAGTATTTATATATGAGAGCATAAGAAAAAACGTTGTCAAAATAAAATAGATTCTATCTATCGACTGCTTTCTGGTGCTGATTTTTTGTGTCAATTTGTATGGAAAATGTGTTTATGCCGATATTCTGTTTGATCATTTACAGTTAAAGTACTAGACAGATTTTTTTGTTGCAGACTTGGCACCACCTGGTACACGAACTTGCCTTGACCAAAGTAAATTTATATAAAGTAACTATATGCAAGTACCCAGGTGATTAATTTTTTTCTCGCGTAGTGTCATTGCATGCATGTCAAAAGTTGTTTACAATTTTCGTACGCCATTTTATTTTGCTTTGCTTTGTTAAACACAATTGTGTGTACTGAAAAAGTTGAAATACATTTTTACTTAAAAGAGGTGTTACAAAAGATTTAAAAATTATTATATTTAATTGTTAAAATAAATATGTAGCTTTTATTATACTTATTTCACGTAATAAAGGTTTATCAATTCATAAATTTACTTTTGTTTTGTCTATCCATACATTTCCTTTTTGTTGTATGCAGATCTGGGACTTGCATTAAATAAACAAATGCATTGACCATTTACCCACACTAAACCAAATCAATACAAATGCAAATTTATTACATTAGAACTAACTTTGATAATTATAGTGGAATTTTTTGGCATTAAACTAAAATCTCTTCAAAGTAATACATTAACATTGCGCTAGCACCAAATCACATGTCGAAAAATAGAACGTAAATGTGTACATACATAAAAACATACGTACATACATACATAAATATGTAAACTTTTTTCTATGTACATATCGCCACTTAAGGCAAAAATCATATCACTACCATTTTTATAATTTTTCATGAGAAAGAGAAAAACTTGATTAAATTGTTCCAAGCGGTAGTATATTCCGTTTATAAAATTACCATTTTTTAAGATATATGTAACTTTACAATAAAATAAACGAAAACCTAAATTCTGATCTTTCATTTGTATGCACGTACTTATACAGATGCCATCAACGTTCGTTTACTGTATTTTTTTATTTGTGCTATCTGATAAAAATATGATGACGGTTTATATAATTTTACTGTGTACGATATGTGATATTGCAATAATATTGCATTACTTCATGATGGGCTTAGTGGCAATACAAAATTAGTGCATTTTTCGTCATACGATTAGCTGCTAATGCAATATTAATTCATTACTTTGAAGTTGGGGGCCACACGTTCAATTTTTGTCTTTCAATTCCATTCAATTTTCAATACACTCACACTTTTTTTATTTAGTCCCAGTTCAGACTTGCAATTTTTGTTGCAGCAACTTTTTATTTTTTAGTGCAAAAGAGCGAGAGAGGAATACAAAAAGTATATATTTCTTTTTCAACACTCTCATATTCAAGAGTTGCTGCAAGCGAAATTGCAAGTCTGGACCGGTACTTACACACTCAAACTTTTTAAATTGAAAAACTAGATTGCTTTCAAATGCACCCATCCATTTATATGGCAATATAATTTTCAATTTGAACTGCTGGTCACAGCGCACATTGATTGAAGCTACAAATTTGAGTTGTTCTTCGTCGGTGGCATTAAAAAAAATTAAATTGACTATCAATCTGTGCAACAGCTATCAATTGCAAGGAATTTTGACAAACAATATATGTGATGAAATTGAAAGCGATTTATTGAACGTGTGGCTGCAGCGTAAGATATTTTATTTTAGTGCAAAAAATAGTGTATTACAAGCATCAAATTTAAATTTTCATAAAATTTTTGTTTTTCAATCAGTGCTTATTAAAAGTAATGCAAGTTGCCCAGGTCTGGTTGTAATCATCTGTTTTTGACATTCATCCATTATTTTTACATAAACAAAGCGCATGTTGTTTTTGTATTTTCTTAGTTGTTGTAGACCTGCATATACTTTATATAAATATACTTTGGCCTTGACAACAACATTGCAACAAAAACAGAGAGGCTGAACGTCTAAAATAAATCACACACACAAAACATTAAAGACAACATAGGCAAAATTAATGTTACCATATATTGAAACATTGGCATTTTTAAATTGTACCAAGTAAGTAGTACCACGGTGCCAACGAGGTCAAAAATGTACCATAAAAAGTACAATTGTACCATAATTTCCATCCGTGCAGTACATATACGTTACCGAAAAATATGTTTCACACCCGCAATAAAGAATTGGTGTCAAATGCAAAATTATGCTTACCTGTTGTCTAGACTATTTTATATTTTATTTTATTTGCAATTTCGTCAACATTGTTGAGCAACAAGAATTACATGCTGATTTAGCAAAAAAATGGTAAAAGGGTATATAAAGGTTTGTCATTCTGTTTGTAATTCCTATAATATCAATAAGCGACCCATAAAATATATATATTCTGGATCGTTATGCATAGGGAAGACGAATAAGCGATGTCCATCTGTCTGTACGTGACAGCTTCTGGGAGCTTTTCCGAAGCTCCCAGAAGAGCTAGAGACTTCGTTCTTGGACTGGTCTGTCAGAAATTTTCCAAAATAGATTGGTATTGAAATTCAGCAAAATCGGGCGGACGATTGCAGAGCTGGAAACTTAAACTTCATTTTGCCATATAAAAGTAACTACCGAAAACAAGATTTTATTTTTTTTAATAAATAAGCTTATTTTACACTTCAGTACGACTAAAGTTGGAATTTTAAATTAAAAAATATAATAAAATTAAGAAGACGTTTCCAGGGTTGGAAAACTTTAACTTTTTGTGTATTGTAAAATTAACTACATGTGTCTAAAACTATGTCTGTCACAGGGTATTTTCTCGATAACCGTAAGAGCTACATACCTGAAATTTGGACACAGTGTGTAGACCTTTGGCCGCTACAACAAAAAATACATGAGAATTGGAAATTAAAGGGTGTTCCAAAACGAGCAACGAAAAATTTTAAAATCCCATGTAATATACATACAATTGTATGTATGTATGTATGTATACACACTTGAAATTTGTTAGGTTAGTGTATTTTTATACAGACTACAAAAATTAACACTAAAATTTAAAAAAATTTAAATTAAAGGGTGTTCCATCAGTTAATGCAATTTTGACTATGCAATTTTGACAACTTGCTGTATCTTGGCAACCGTAAGAGTAAAACGCTTGAAATTTTCAAAAACGGTAAAACTAAAAAATCAAAAAATTATAAAATCGTCAAACCGAAAAAAAGCCAAAAACAAAAAAAAAACGCCAAAACGAAAAAAGGCACCAAATTACAAAAAAAAAATGTCTAAGACTAAAATAAATCGCGAATAAGTGGAAAAATTGCTAAAATGAAAAAAAAAATCGCCAAAATGAAAGATAATCACCAAAATGAAAAAAACCCCAAAATGAAAAAAAATCGCCAAAATGAAAAAAAAATCGCCAAAACGAAAAGAACCCCACAAAAACAGAAAAAATCGGCAAAATGAAAAAAACCCCAAAACAGGAAAAATCGCCAAAATAAAAAAAACGCCAAAATGAAAAAAAATCGCCAAATTGAAAAAAAAAACTCCAAAAATGAATATAAGCCCCCAAAAACAGAAAAAAATCGCCAAAATGAAAAAAATTCCAAGACAGGAAAAAATCGCCAAAATGAAAAAAAAACGCCAAAATGAAAAAAAATCGCCAAAATGAAAAAAACCCCAAACTAGGAAAAAATCGCAAAAAAATTAAAAAAAAAACATAATCGCCAAAATTAAAAATAAAACTCCAAAATGAAAATAAACCACCAAAAACAGAAAAAAATCGCCAAAATGAAAAAAAAAATCGCCAAAACAAAAAATAAAAAAATCGCCAAAATGAAAAAAACCGCAAAACAGGAAAAAGATCGCCAAAATGAAAAAAAAGTCGCCGAAATGAAAAAAATCTCCAAGATAAAAAAACGCTAAAAACAGAAACAAATCGCCAAAATAAAAAAAACGCCAAAATGAAAAAAACCTCCGAACTTGGAAAAAATCGCCAAAATGAAAAAAATCTTCAAAATGAAAATAAGCCCCCAAAAACAGAAAAAAATCGCCAAGAAAAACCGAAAAAACAGAAAAAATCGCCAAAATGAGAAAAAACGACAAAGCTGAAAAAATAGTTTAAACTGAAAAAAACTTCAAAAAAGCAAAAAGCCACATTAAAAAATGCTCAGAACCGAATGCACGGAACCCTTCCCTTCGTGCGCGAGACAAAGTCGCACTTTACTGAATTTTTTAATATTAACATATTTTATGTATTTTTTAAGAAACTAGATTGGTATCAATAATCTGAAAAATCCAAAATTATGACTCCAGGGTTGGAAAACTTACACTTTTTGTGTTATGTAAAATTAAATAGGTCTAAATAATTATCTTTTCCTTTATAAATTAAATATATTTTATGCTTCTGAACGAAAAAAATGGCGTATAAAACTATAAAAATGAAAACCAAGGCTCCAGAGATGGAAACTTTGAACTTTTTTTGATAATAGAGTAACTAAATAAAACTAAGTTTTTTCTTTCTTCCTTTTTGCTTCGTTCACTTAACATATTTTATGTATTTTTTAAAGAACTAGTTTGGTATAAGGAATTAGAAAAATCCTAAATTATGATTTCAGGGTTGGAAAACTTACACCTTTTGTGTTATGTAAAATTAAATAGGTGTAAAAATTTTTTTCTTTTCCTTTATAAATTGAATATATTTTATGCTTCTGAAAGAAAAGTTTGGCGTTTAAAATTTGAAAAATGAAAATTACAGCTCCAAGGATGGCAACTTTGATTTTTTTTTTATATTAAGGTATAAAATTAATTTTTTTTATTTCTTTGTTATTATTATTTATTAATTTTTTAAATCAGAAAAATCTAAAATGTTGGTTCCAGGGTTGGTAAATTTATTGTTTTTTTTTTTGTACAAAAGTAACTAGGTCAAGTTAGTTTTTTCTTTTTGTTTACAAGTTTTATATACTTTATGACTTAGAATGAAATAGTTTGGCATAGAAATTAGAAAAATAAAAGACATAGCTCCAGAGCTGGAAAACTTAAATTTTTTCTGGTATATAAAATTAATTATTTCTTTGGTAATTACATAAATTCTATATTGTATAAAGAAATAAATTAGTATTAAGAAACTCAGAATTATGGTTCCAGGGTTGGAGATTGAAAAAAGTTTCGGTAAAAAAATAACAAAAATATCTTTTTGAGTTAAACAGATTTCATGTTTTAGAAAAATCATTACTCAAGATTTTTTTATACATGGATAATTTTTTTATGGATATCTAAACTAAATTTATCGCTAAAGATACATTAAAGGACATGTTCCGTTTCATTTTCCTGATACCTTTCCTTTCTACTGAACAAATTTCAAACAAATCCTGTAGGAATAAAACGTTTACATAATACCACGATGTTGCCATTTGCAATGGGAAATTTAAATCAAGACACTAAGAAGTTTTGCAACAACAATGATTATTAAATATGGGAAAGTATAAAACAAGTTAGTTTACTTGGTATGGAGGTGCAATACTAAGACTATTTTAGAGTTATTAAATAGCAGCACGGTTTTGGAACATCTCGAGAGCGAGTAAACAAGCCCCAATTTTTTGGTATTGTATTGACGTTACGTCGATGTTGACTGAAATAAGAGTGAATGTAAAATATATCTTAACCACAGAGTGTAGAGTAAAATATTCAACTATTGCTAATATCGAAAATAAAATAATTGAATCAAATTCTTTAATCGAAAAATACTGAAAGGTTACTTACTATTAATTGCTTTATAGAAAAAAATGGTAAATTTTTTCACAAAACAAATATGTATGTTTGTGTCTGTATACTATATATATGTACGTACGTTGGTAAAGGGTATATAAGATTCGGCACAGCCGAATATAGCACTGTTACTTGTTTTTTAAGTATGAACATTCTTAAATTGTATTTGAATTAGGGTTTCTACGCGGGAAAAAAATCCCGGGAATACCCGGGAATTATTTTTTTGCAAGTCCCGGGAAATTTTCAACGGGAATTTTCGGGAATTTCATATCTCGGTTTTTGGAATTGGCTTTTTTTCATTGCTGTTCGTTGTTTTATTACTTAAAAATACAACTCTAACGATGATAATATGTATGTATAAGCATGGAAACAAATGTAATAAAGGCTTCCGAGGTGAATCCAATAACTTGAAGCGTTACGAAATATTTTCAACTTAAGAAGTCTTTATAGAAAATAGTATCTAGATTGGCAGATGTAGATGGAATTTCCATCCATGATATATGTAACTCAAAGCATATGATTTTTTTGTTGTGCTTTTTAAATATTGTTGTTCATGAAATTAACGAATAAAATTGTTTTGTTTTTATTTTGAATGTTCACAGAAAAAAAGGATTCACCAATTAAGAATTTAATTGATTCAATTACATTTTTAATTGCATTAATTAATTTAAGTGGAAAGACTTAATTAATATTATCAAATTGCTTATAGGTGAAAATTAAATTAATTTTTTAATTGATATTACAAATATTTTAATTGATATTACAAAATTATTCATATTACTTTTTTGTGTGGTGTATATTTTTTCATAAAATTATATTTTTTATTGACGTCATTTAATTGTATTCATATGTTTTTGAAATTCCCGGGAATAAAACATTTTACTTCTCGATTCCCGGGAATTGAAAAAGTCCGGGAAATTAGAAACCCTAATTTGAATAAATAAAGAACACTTTAAACCATGAACGGTTGAAAGTAAAACATTAAAAAAAACAAAACACAAAGTTTTTGTTTAATTGGCGCCAAACGTGGGGCCACGCGGTTTCTAAAGTTCTTTAAAATTAATCCCTTAAACCGGAAGAACATCGGAAAAAAAGTGTAAAAACCGACCTACAGGCTTAGCTCGTTCCTTTGCCGCGTGGTCACCACAAACAGCGTAAATCGTTTGCACAGCAACACATCGCCCAGGAAAGCTCAGAAGCAGCATAAATCGTCCTGCACATCAGCACGTCGCCCTGGAAAGATCAGAAGCAGCATAAATCGTCCTGCACAGCAGCACGTCGCCCAGGAAAGTTCGGAAGCAGCATAAATCGTCCTGCACAGCAGCACGTTGCCAAGTAAGTAGCAGAAACGAGGCCCCCTAGTAACTGTTAAAACAGGAGAACAAGAATTGGATCATCATCAATATGAAAATCATCTTACTTATGTAAGTTAAAGTGTAATAGTTATAAGTAATAATAAACTTTTTTTTTAATTTAAAAAAAAAACTACGTGTTAAAAGAATTGCATAAATTTTTATTAATTAACTTCAAATGAAAAGAGAAAAGTGCTTCCTATTAAAAATTTGTTAGTGAATAAAAAAAAATTTTAAAATAAATCGAATTAAAATTCTCAAAAAGGAAAAATCCTTATAATAATATTACTTGACAATTTATTTTTTAAAAAACAAAAAAAAATCTTAATTAAGTTAAATTCTTAAACTTAAATTAAAATTTTCCAAAAGAAAAAATCCTTATTCCACTATGCGTGACAATTTTTTTTATAAAATACAATTTTTTTATTTTTTTAAATTAAAATCTTTAAACGGAAAACCCTTATATTAATATTGCATGACACATTTATTTTTTTATAATATCTTTGTATTTTTACTAGTTTGGTAAGTGTGACTTTTAACTAAAATAATAATCAAAGAATTCTTATAAATAAATAACATTAGAGGCTATGATTCCTACGCGACCCTCTAGCTTTAAATTAAATAATAATAATCAGGCTTAGTCGTCTCATATATAATTTAATTAGGCCAGCCATAATAAATGCGCAGGAAAATCAAACAAATCTGACAAGTCAAGTAACATTTAACATGAGAGACTTGCAGATAGAAATTAGAAGAATAGTTACTGAAGCTATTCAAGAACAAGCTAGGAATATTGCAAGCAACAGTGGAAATCCCATAATTGAACAGGATAAAGTAATTGACCCTCAGCATGGAACACAGTTAAATGACTTAGATAGGGTACCAGACGTAGTCAGGTGCTTAAGGGAGTTCGCTGGACAACCCGGTGAATATAGCTCCTGGCGGAAGTCTGTTTGAGGGGAACACCAAAATATTTTGGTATTCTTAGCATAATAAGGAATAAAATAGTCAGCAATGCGGATGCGATTTTAGAATCGTACAACACACCCCTAAATTGGGACAGTATAGCACGTTGCCTAACTCTGCACTATGCAGACAAAAGGGACGTTAGCAGACAAAAGGGGCGTAAGTATCAATTAACATCACTAATTCAAGGAACAGAAACAATTCAAGAATTCTACCAAAAGGTTTACAATCATCTATCCCTCATACTAAACAAAATTAGTGCCATAGACATAGGGCAGGAATCACTGCACCTTTTAACACAGACTTATAGGGATAAGGCACTGGATACCTTCGTAAGAGGGTTAGAAGAAGACCTACCCAGACTTTTGGCCGTGAAAGAGCCAACAGATTTACCTAAAGCCTTACATTTATATTTAAAACTAGAGAATCAAAATTGCAGAACTAACTATGCACATAATAGAAAATTAATTTCCATTCCTTCACGGAATCACCAATATTTTATCCGGAGTTAGCACATATTCCTCCACCACCACGACCAAAGAAACCAACTGGTCAATTCCAAAGGCAGCAACCTCCTCAAGGATTAGGCTACTATCAAAATCAGGGTGATATCCCCAAATACTACCAGCACAACCAAAACAACCATTATGCTAATTATGCATCTCCAAGACCTTTTATATCGAAGCCACCTCCAAGGCCTGAACCTATGGATGTGGATGAGAATATGAAAACTAGAAATATAAACTACATGAATAGACCAGCAAATAACGGTCTATACGGAAAACGTCCGCCTCCACCACAATCAGAAGCACGGAAACAAAGTAGGAGTTTCCATCTCAAATTAGAAACGTTCCAATTAAATTCTACTTATTGCCACAATTAAAAATTTTCCACGGCATCATTGGAAATGACACTCTAAAAGATCTTAATGCAATTATTCATACTAAATATAACTACATGACACTAGAAAATGGAAAAAAGATTTTGCTTAAACAGATGCCAGCCGAAGATATTCGCATGACTTCACTTCCACAAGTCACATGACCCAAGAACAAAAAGACAAGTTAAAGAAAATAGTTGCAAAATACTCCAACCTTTTTTCAGCCCCTGACGAAAAGCTGACGTATACCACAAAAATTACAGGAGAAATACGGACGAAAACTGAAGACCCAATTTATTCCAAAACTTACCCTTATCCTATGATCTTAAAAAAAGAAATTGAATCTCAAGTGAGAACCTTATTAGAAGATGGGATAATCAAACCACCGAAGTCTCCCTACAATTCACCAGTGTGGATTGCTCCTAAAAAACTTGATGCAAGCGGGGACAGAAAATTCAGGATGGTTATAGACTACTGAAAGCTGAATGCAAGCACTATTGCAGATAAATATCCACTACCCGAAATTAGCGAAGTGCTGGCACAATTAGGAAAAAGTAAATATTTCACGGTGTTGGACTTGAAAAGTGGGTTTCATCAAATACCTTTGAAGACCACAGACATTGAAAAAACAGCATTTTCCATTAATAATGGTAAATACGAGTTTACTCGTTTACCATTTGGCTTGAAAAATGCTCCAGCCATATTCCAACGCGCGCTGGATGATATTTTGCGTGCACACGTTGGGGAGAGATGTTATGTATATGTAGATGACATAATCATCTTCAGTCCAAATGAGGAACAACATCTAAAAGATATCACTGAAGTTTTCGGCACTTTACATGGAGCAAATATGAAAGTCCAACTCGACAAGTGCGAGTTTTTCAAAAATGAGGTTGAATTTTTGGGTTTCATAGTTTCGGCCAACGGTATTCAAACTAACCCCAAAAAAGGTCGAAACAATTGTAAATTTTCCGCTTCCCAACGCACTAAAAGATTTCCGATCTTTCTTGGGATTATCCAGTTACTAGCGTCGCTTTGTTAAGGATTACGCTAAAATAGCAAAACCCTTGACAAACCTCTTAAGAGGGGAGGAGGGACGAATATCCCGAAATAAATCTAGCAAAAGAAGAATAGAACTGGATGAATTAGCTAAAAGTGCATTTGAGAAATTAAAACGGACTTCAACAAGAGCTTTGAGTTAACAACAGATGCTTCAAATTACGCCATTGGCGCTGTTCTTAGTCAAGAAAATAGACCAATCACATTCATCTTTCGATATCTTAGTAAAACTGAAGAAAATTATGCAGCAAATGAGAGAGAAATGCTAGCTATAATTTGGTCCTTGAATTCACTCAGAAATTACTTATATGGCCGTGCAAAGGTAATCATATACACAGATCATCAACCGCTTACGTACGCTCTAAGCAATAAAAATAACAACGTCAAGATGAAACGTTAGAAGGCTATACTAGATGAGTACAATTATGAACTCCACTATAAGCCCGGTAAAAGTAACATTGTAGCGGATGCTCTTTCACGACCTCCATGTAATAAAACTGTCGATATTAATGCCTTAACAGCTACAGTGCATAGTAACGAAAGTTCAGGTGAAAATTTAATTCCATCAGTAGAATATCCTATTAACGTTTATAAAAACCAACTTTTTATACTTTTAGGAGAAACAAGTGAATATCAGTTTAAACATCCCTTTCCAACATTTCATAGACATATTATTACAGCCCCAAATTATTCAGCAGACGACCTTGTAGCAATTTTGAAGAGGTCTCTCAATCCAGAAATATTGAATAGTTTGTTTATAAATTAGAGTATAATGGGAAAAATACAATCAATATATCCACTCCATTTTTCGAAATATAAATTAGATATTCGCAGACAAAGGTAGAAGATTTGATAGATACTGTAAGACAAGAAGAAGAGTCACTAAAAGCCCATAAAAATGCAAGGGAAAACAAAATACAACTTCTAGAAAAATATTATTTTCCAAAAATCAGTGAAAAACTTAATAAAATAATAAATCAATGTAGGGTTTGTAAAGAAGGAAAATATGATCGTCATCCAAATAAATCTAACATATCACCTACACCAATTCCTCAATATGCAGGAGAAATACTACACATAGATATTTGGTCCACCGAAAAACATTTCATACTAACTGCAAGAGATAAACTTACAAAATATGCTAACCAACCCAATAAGTCCCAGATAAATTGCAGACATCCGTGAACCACTAAGAAAAATATTATTTAATTTCGGAGTGCCTAGAATTGTTGTAATAGACAATGAAAAGGCTCTAAACTCGGCCTCAATTTAATTTATGCTTGAAGATCAACTAAACATAAGAATTTTCAAAACACCACCTTACAAAAGTACAGTAAACGGCCAGGTCGAACGTTTCCATTCTACCTTATCAGAAATAATGCGTTGCCTTAAAACAGATAAAACACACAAAAATTTTGAAGAGTTATTAGACAGATCAGTTAATGAATACAACTACACTATTCATTCTATCACAGGTAGGAAACCAATTGAAGTATTATTTGGAAGAAGGGTTAGCACTAGTCCAGACCAGTATGAAAATGCAAGAAAGGAAAATATAGAAAAATTAATAAAAAAAAACAGCAAAAATATTTAAAATTCCACAACAAAGAAAGGAAACCATTTAAGGACTATGCGCCAGGACAAAAGACTTATGTCAAAATTAATAAAAGACTAGGCTCAAAACTGTCAGCTCGATACAAAGAAGAAATAATTTTGGAAAATAGGAAAACTACTGTACTAACAGAGTCGAACAGAGTAGTACATAAAGACCATATAAAAAATTAAAAAAATTCAAACTATCTACTTGTGACATGACAAATTTATGTATTTTACAGATTACTGTTGCCAATGCTTAAATCAGAGGT
Source organism: Tachina lurida (assembly GCA_944452675.1). Classification (NCBI taxonomy): domain Eukaryota; kingdom Metazoa; phylum Arthropoda; class Insecta; order Diptera; family Tachinidae; genus Tachina; species Tachina lurida. Next base: position 102,781,220 of record OX101753.1, on the reverse strand, counting down.
GCAAATACTTAATTATACGAACTCCTACGTGATTACAATAGGTAACGGATATGGAAAAATTCAGGAAGACACATTCAAATTTATTCACCCAATCAATCTTTCTGCAAAAGACCAAAATCTATGTAGATGGTCATATACCTAGGACAAATTCCTTATACGTTACAATGTACTACGAATTGAATCAGACAATCGACTTATTGCATACACTAAAAAACATCTCACCTAAGAGACGAATTAGATCAATTGACACTCTGGGAAAAATTTGGAAACTAGTTGCCGGATCACCAGATCACGACGATGCAGAAATTATTTATAGGACTTTAGATGAGTTATTCAATAATGAAAATCAGCAGATAGTTATCAATACAAATTTTGCAAATCAGTTAAATAATATCACTAAGTTAATAAATGAATTTTCAAATGCAATAAGAAAAGACGATACAGTCATAAATAAGACTAGCAAAGGAAGCAATCATAAATATAAAATACGCCATACAGTGGGCGAAAATCAATGTAACTAATTCGTTTTTACTGAACAAAAAGGAAATGCCAATGACTTTAAATAAATTGAAAGAAGAAAACATGCCATTTAATAATATTGAAGAAGCATTAGAACTTGCAACTATCAACATACTAAGTAATGATACAAACCTTTTATATGTAATTAAAATACCTGTAACAAATTCCATCTTATATAATACTATAATTGTAAAACCTGTTATAAGAAATGATTCCATAATAAATTTAAATTTTGAACAAATGTTTACAAATAAAAATGAAATTTATGCAATTAATAATAATTGTAAAATCTATAATAAGATAAAAATTTGTAAGAAAAACCAATTGTTAGATTTAAGAAAAGATAATTGTATCAAAAATATAATGCTTGGTCAGAAATCTGTTTGCACAACTAGCAACACCCATCACGTCCCACGCATTGAAGAAATCTCTGATGGGATCATTCTCCTAAACAATGTTAATGAAACAGTAGCAACAAAGACTATGAAATATGATTTGAGAGGTACATTCCTCATTAAGTTTGACAACACAACTATAACAATAGGCGACAATACTTACCAAAATCTAGAAGCGCCCCAAATGATATTAACACCGGCCGCAGTGCAGGAAACTCCAATCGAGAAAAAAGGCTGAACATATTATCGTTGGAATCACTCCAATAACTACATTTTACCAATACAAAGGCAATCCAAGGTATCAGGAAGGAAACATGGGTTACAAACACCGCTATGGCTATTACCTTTCTATCCACAATCAGTATAGCACTCCTGGTTATTAAACAGACAAAGAAAAAGCCTTCAACAACATTAGTGCTGAATCCTACAATAACCCCACCAACAGAGAAAGAGGGAAAATTAACACCCACAATAAGATTGCATGATTTACCCTATTTTTGAGACGCTCGTGGACGACTGCATTTAAGGGTGGAGGAGTTAACGAAAAATATGTTTCACACGCGCAACAAAGAATTGGTGTCAAATGCAAAATTATCCTTACCTGTTGTCTGGACTATTTTATATTTTATTTTATTTGCAATTTCGTTAACATTGTTGAGCAACAAGAATTAAATGCTGATTTAGCAACAAGTGCATTTTGAAAGGTTTAATTAGTATCATTATTTTTAAGTATTAACATTCTTAAATTGTATTTGAATAAATAAAGAACACTTTAAACCACGAACGGTTTAAAGTAAAATATTAAAAAAAAACAAAAAACAAAGTTTTTGTTTAATTTTTATACTGCAGTGTTCCCATTTACTAATCAAATAAGCTAAATAAAACAAACAAAAACCAGCAAATTCCTATGTGTTTATAATATTGAAAGTTTTGATGCTTTTATTTTTAAAAAATATATGATTAATTTAAAAAATATATACTAAAAGCATAAGTACTTCCAACTTTAAAAAAATTTCATTACTAGATGTTTACACATCTCTCCTGTGATCGGACTCACATTGCTTTTTCTTAATTTAAATTTTAATTGCGTTTAACCTTCGACTTCGACTAGAAAGAAGCAAGCATCGCAAATTTTTCAGTCACGAAGTATTTTTTTCTTTACTCCTATACTTGCAATAACTGAAACAAATTCTTGCAAACAGTGTTGCTTAGCGTTTGTTTTAGAAGACTTCGCTGTAGTAAAGCATTTGAAAAATCCTTCATGTCTTGAAAGTTCTTATAAATGGTCTTGTGCAGGACTTTAATATTTATTTCCACACTGTGTGTGCGGTATTTACATCCCACTAGACACCAGCAGGCAGGTTCAGTTCGAGCTCAAAAATTACGAGTAACACCGCTTTTATGGCAGTAAAGCTCAGATTTTAGACAGCACGCATACATATATCAATTAAAGAAAAAAAATTTTCGACTAGTCTAATATACATATGTATGTATGTGCTAATTTTTTAAATAATTTATCTTTTCTTTTTTTGGTATTCTGTTCACAATTTCTTGGGAAATGCTGTCAAACTACATGTAAATGTCTTTGTTATGAACAGTGGCGTATTTATGTTTGATGTCGCCCTAGGCCCCGTGAGATATGCGCCATTTTTTCTCTATGAAAAAAAGAGCTTTTTAAAACTAAATATGAAATTTATAAATATTTAAATTACACTGTGCATTACCCGTGCAAATCTGCACGGTCCTGACTATATAGGTTCGATAGTATTACCAAAGGAAAGTAAACCCATATACTCAGTGGGGCGATTGTGGTCGACAACTTTTCTTATGGATCTCCAAAGATTTCAAACATCAGTATGCTCTCAAAATATGGTGTAGTGAGTTTTTGACTAACGGCTAATTCAGACTTAGCGATAGTGCTTTACTATATATGGGAATAATGTAGCTTAGAGTCCACTAAATAAATATCATTAACATTTTACGTCGAACAAATTATTTGTTCACGTCCTTTTTTTGCAAAAGTAAAGTAAAATTTTTCTTTTAATTTCGTTTAGAATAACTAAAAGGGGCTCCTAATTTTTTGCTAACAATATTTGGCAATATAATCCGCACTTATCTAAGCACCGTAATATGTCATACAGATTGGCTTGCCAGATGGGCCTGATTTGGCCTGATTGTCAAGTTTTTTAATGCGCGTCAAGTGTCAAGTGAAAAATTGATTTGTCAAGCTTTTTTTTAAGTTAATTTTTTTTCTCAAAATTATTCTAGCTATGTAATAATATTTAAAATAAGTTTATATTTCTAAAAAACAAATCTAAAGCCCATATTTTTACTATCAATAGAACTATTTTTTCTGTGCAATTATAGTTTAAAGAATATAGTTGTCTTTCTGTACAATTATAATAAAATGCCAACACTGATATTTACCCCATTATTCAATACTAGTAAATTCACAACATTGAACAGCTGAGTTGCAATACGTACATTGAAGTTTTTGGAAAAAAGTGAGTTTATATTTTTGTTTGTTAATTTGATTTAACGAGCAACGAGTTTTCTTTAAAATATATAAAGACTGAATTTTTATTGTTATATTGTTTTTTGTTTCTTTTATATTGTTTCTGTTATTTTTACTTTTTATAATACTTTTGTTCTTAGTTTAATAATTATTATGAAAAAAATAATAAAAAATTAAATAAAAAACCAAAGGATGAGTATTTTTATTTGTCAAGTTTTTTTTCAAAACCAAGTTTTTTTTTGTCAATGTCAAGCTTTTTGGCAAATTAGATTATTATAGTCTAGTAAAAAACGAAAATTTAACATCCGAACTTATTTAAAAGAGCAGTCAGTCAAACCAACAACTGTTCGAACATATCGACTGCTGAAATTCTCCGTTGTGTATAATTTTTCGTTTCATGCGTTCGCTTTGACTGCGACTGTTTACAGATCAGAAGTTTTTAAACTCTGCTTGTCAATACCTCCTAACTAGAGTGCGCTCTGGTTTCGTAAATCAAAGTGGAAAATACACTTATCCGAAATGTCGTTAAATCTTAACAATGCACAATGTCCCCACTCAAGTGTTTTAGAATACTACTCGTATCATATAAATCAAAAAATAATTTACATAGCACCGATCAATTAACGTCAGAATTATATTCTAAATTTTTCATTGATTGACAAAAATTATCAATATCAAACTATTTAAAATTTAATAATTCTTAGGGGTCTTAAAATTTTGCCGCCCTTAAAACCAAGCCGCCCTAGGCCTGGGCTTCACGGGCCTGTATGTAAATCCAGCACTGGTTATGAAATATTTGCGAAATAAAGTTGGAAAAGTAGAACATGCAGAACTTTTTTTTCGCACGGAATTTTAACAATGTTGCATACTTTCAAGCAATAAAAGTGAGAAATTTGTCAAAAAAAAAATCGCGAGTTGGGCTACATTTAGTACATGTCAAATTTTTCACGCGAAATAATCAATGTTTCTGAAAATTGTTCACAACTTCGTTCAGAGTACCAGGCTTTAGAAAAAATTCTAACATTACTTTTTTAAAATAGGCTTTAATCAATAAATGAAGAATAGTTTTTTATTAATAAGTACTAAAAAAATTAAATTTAATTTTTTTTTTCATATATAAGTTGCAAAATAAAAAGCCTGCTGAGTATTGTAGAATTCCTGAAATCCTTATCGAATAATTCTCTTACAACTCTCCCAATGGCTCATATAATATTAACATTGAGGAGCCTCATACGATTCTTATTGTTCTTCATAAAAGATTTGTAATCTCTAAATAAATCTCAAATGATTGTATCCACGACTAATGTCAGCATGTAACAGTTTTTCCTTTACGAAGCATCTTCCACGATTAAAATATGCCCTCGTCTGCGATTGATAATGCTCAGCATATGATTCAAATAGATTCTTAGGAGATTGCAAAGGCTAGCTGGGAAAAAGTACATGCATAGATACATAAGTATGTAAATACCCAACTTGACTGTTTATATACTGTATATACATATGTATTTTATTTTCCAACTTAAAATTAGAACAGCAACCGAACCAGGAGAAATTCAATTAACCCAATTAAAGGATGAATGTAAAATGGCAGAGAAACCTTAATTACGTTTTCTGGAAGCTCATGAACAGCTGATATGAAACATGGTTGAATGGATGGATTGATGGTTGGATGAAATTTTTGTTTAGTCAGTAATTTAACTCAGTTTACCCATACAGTCGCTCCTTATTTACATTAGCATGTCTGTTGTGTATCAAAAAATGTTTGAACACTTTAATTTTTGTTTTGTCTGTCTGCAGATGTTAGTCAGTCTGTCTAATGGTTTTTTTGTTGGTTGAGTTGATTTGTAAGTTGCTGGTAACTTCTTGAATGGACAACGGAAGAAAACACATTTAAAATAAAACAAACCAGCAACTAAAACAATGACTAAGATAAAAACGTCAGCAGAAAGAACATTTAATGAAGGTCTATTGGGAGACAAACGCTAAAGAGATACTTAAATTGTTCGTTTTATTGGTTTTTCTTTAATGACCTTGAAAATTTGTTTGAAGAGACATGTAAAAAAAATCTCTACTGAACTAACATGGTAAAAAAATTTTGTAGGAAGAAAATATACTTTAAAAGTACATATATACTAGAGTTGGGCATAGTTGTTCCTTTTGCGGATTGTTCCTTTTTGTTCCCAACAACAAAAAGAACTAGTTCGTTCTTTTCGTTCAGTTGTTCTTTTCGGTCAGTTGTTCAGTGAACAACAGAACACAGATTGCACAGTCGTCGAATCCTCTTCAATGTTTTCTTCGTGTGTTCTATGCTTTAAGTAAGTAAAAGGTAAAAACTAATATTTTTGAACGAAAATTTAAACGAAATCCGTAATCAATTTAAAATCAATTTTATTCACTTTTTTAATTCTAATAATCTTTTTCACAATCTGTTTTTTAAATCAATACTACAAATTATTTCTTTTAATTTTGTAAAACTCACTTGTATTTTTCACTAAGTATACATTTTCTGCTGTTTGTTTTGATTACTGTGCTAATTAATAGGCACACTACATTTGTCTCTTTTTAACAGTATGCAAATCAGCAACTATAATCTTTTAGTTGAAATGTTTTGGATGTGTATCAGGGATGGCATTGAGAATTTGGTATTGTACCAATAAGATTTAAAAATTGTACTTTTTTACCTTAATTGTACTAAAATATTTTTTCGTTCAAATTTCATATTTTTATATGTTGGTATGTAAATTAATACACGTAGCATATGCTTATCATCCGAATTTAGAAGAAAAATTATTTGGAAAAAGGACGGCTTTACATTTTTTTTGATTTTCTCGGTGCGTTTTTCTTTCAAAAGACCAGTCATTGGTGTACTATTGTACTTTGCGAGTTTGAATGTTACAAAAAAAAAGTACAATTGTACCAACTTTGCCAACACTGATGTGTATTGATCAGGAACCAGGGTTGCCAGACAAAATTATCGAAAAATCGTCGAAATACCGATAAAATACAAAAAAGTCGTCATTTCATACTTAAAAAATCGGACAAATCAAAATGTACTTTTTGTAAACATGTATACATATCGTCTGTTGGTTTCTGGTTTGCTGCACACATAATGTATTTTGAATATACTGTGCCGCAAACCAGAAACCAATCGACGATATGTTTTATTTTATAAATGTATTTATTATCAAACAATAACATAACAATTCGTGTTCATACATGAATTCTACACGAAGCCACTACGACGATTTTGTGCTAGATTAAACAAAAATTGCTGCAATGTTCTTTAAGCTATTACAAAATAGTCGTAGTCGAAGTCGTACTACGACACCCGTAATAAGGCCCATTGTATCTTTACAACAGAAGGTAAAACATAATAGAAATGAATTTTTTGGAATCACTGAAAAACTCAATTTCGGAAAAAATACGAGTTACATATACATAAAATTTCTTTTAATTCAACATACATACTTGCATACATACGTATGTAATTTTTATTTAACGCTAAACCATCAACAAAAAAATGTTGTTAAATTAAACAATAAACTATTAAGAAAGAGTCTGCAAAACTATACCAAAATGGGCATGCATATATGAATTTTAATGCATACTTAATTTCGTACTTAGCGTAGTATGAGTTGTAGTACGGGGTTTCAGACACACGTTACTACAAATCATACTAATTCACTTAAAAGAAAAATTTTAAGGCAATTCACGTGGATAAATGAATAATGTGGTGAATTTATTAATAATAAGTTAACTGCAGTTAAAAAGAATAAAAAAATAATGCAAAAACAAAAGGGGTATGTTGTAGAGAATGGTTGAAATAATTAGGGCAATTATGTAAAAAATTCCGCAGGAAATTTTTCCCTTTTCCAATTAGAATTTTTTGTTTTCCCTATCATTTGCTATTAGTTGGAATTGTTCCCTGGGAGAAATTTCCTGCGGAATTTTTTACATAATTGCCCGGAATGTTTTATGTTCTTTTTATAATTAAAATATCCGCTATATAAAGCTAATTTTAAAATTGAGCTGTAGAAACACTGCGTTTTCTAAATTAGCTCCTCATGAAACAAATTTTGCTGTACAACAGCATGATACACAATACTTATTATCGAAGCTCCGCCCACAAAAATCAAAAATTTTTGATTTTCATACTACAAAGTATACTTCATAAGTACGACAGCATGACACCAGTGACTAATTTCATTGTACGATTTATCGTTCGATTTGTATTAACGTGTATACTCGCTATAACAGTAGACATTTCATAAAAAGCAGCCCAATTTGACTTGCAAAATCGAGGATTTTAAACCAAAAATCGTCATTTCGTCACTTGGTTTCTGGTTTGCTGCAAACATAATGCATTTTGATAATAATGCGCCGCAAACCAGAAATCAACCGACGATTTTGCTATTTCCGGCACCAAAAATCGTCACATCTGGCAGCCCGGATCAGGAACAGAGAATAAGATAAACAAAACGAAATAAAGACCAAAACCGAACGAAGGAATAAAAACGAACGAAAGAACAAGAAAGACCAAAAGAACGAGAAAGACCAAAAGAACAATAAAGACCAAAAGAACAAAAAGGAACAACTTGACTGAACTAGTTCACATCGTTCACTTATGGGAATAGTTCAATTGAACTAGTTCGTTCTTTTCAGCACAACTCTAATATATACATACACAGTTATTAATCAACTTTCTAGGAAAATCTTTTATTTTATTAACAAATGTATTTTAATGCTATAAAAATAACCTAACATTTAATAACATTATCTTCAGCATTAATAAATAAAAAAATATTGTGCACTAATTTTTCCTTCAGGAATCAGCTATGAAATAAGCAATAAACAAAACATTAGTAGTAAATGTGTCCACGTCTAGCATTTAACACATTATTCTCATAGAATGAACTGGATTTTTGGTAATATTGGGAGGTATATGCTCCTATATGCCATGGAGAGCACGATAACATCCAAATAAATTTAAATTGGATTCAGCAGTGTCGCAAAAGTTATCATAGTCATTAATATAATCTTTCTTTGTGTGGCAAAGGGAAGCTCTAGCCGTAACGATTAAAACCTGGGACCAAATCGTTGCATTCGTAATCGATTGACTTTAATCGAAATTTTACTTTTTGGGATCGCCGTTATCGATTAGGTTGTATCGGAGTTTGAGATTACGGCATTCGATAACGAGTAATCGATCGAGTACCTTCCCTCGAAATGTCATTCGACATGTTAATAACTTTCGTATACATACTAAAATTTGTTATAAACAAAACAAAAATTTAATTTAACATTACTGTTCTCCTCGTCTCTCTCTCCCACAAACTAATCAGCTATGCAATAAGACTTGCATTGTGTAAATTAGGACAAACTGGTGGCTGACCATACGAAGAGATGTTTTCATTACCAGCAGAAGAATAAATCATTCAAGCTGCGGGACTTGAAGCTGCTGTTGAAGGTGTCTCTAGCATTAATACATTTGGCAAATCAAATAGTTTAAATGAAACTGTTTGTAATAAGGAACAAATTTTAAACGACTTAATAAATGATGACGAATGTTCCGAATCAGAAAACATGCAGAATGAAACGCATAAAACCAAAACACGAAATTCTAAAGCAGAAACAAAATTAAGCCTGTTAATGTCTAATCTTTCTAAAAGTGAGAAATATCATTCTGAATTGACTGCAAACCTAGATCGCTTCGATTACAAATATACATACATAATATGTACTTAAATTGAATGAAATGAATAAAATTTATTTTCCCTTAAATTTAATTTTACATGATCCCTTATTTTATTTCCAATTTTGGTCAGGTTAGTTTGATTTTGCAAGGAAAAAGTTTGTTGAATGGGCTCAGCAAATGAGACATTTGTATATCTGGGTACTTTATAATGTATACACACATTGTGCAGAGCTGCGCCATATATTGCCAAATGACGCCATTCTTTCTGGGCTGTAACGGCTTCTTTTATCATTTACAAGTATTTTCCATCTTCCTTTAAGGATGCCAATTGTTCTTTCTATAATGCATCTGGATTTTGAATGAGCATCATTAAAATATGCTTCAGTCGAACCTTCTGATGGCTTTCTATATGGTGTAATCACCACGGCTCTAGAGGATACTCTGAATCGCCTATAATTAAAAATTTTAGGTTATTACTTAAGAGAGGGAATCTATTAGTTATCAACCTTACCTAAAACCCAAACATTTTTGGATGTATTGTTATCGTACAACTGTTTTAAAAAATTTCTTTCTTCGGAATGTTTCCAAACAAACATATCGAAGGCTGCTCCACCGTATTTGGAATTTATTGCCAAAATTTTTTACTCATGGTCACATATCTAAAAAATGCGAGTAGTATACGAATATTATGTTTTCGCAATTAACTTAACTTTTTCTATAACTCATTATCAGGCTGTGGAATCCTTTGCGATTAAAAAACATATATTCACTATTGGATGGCCTCTGCAAACCAAAATGTGTACCGTCTTCGCAGCCTATAACTATACATAAAAAAAATATCAAACTGTATTTTAATATTTAATCACAGTTACTAACCTCCCGGTATCCTGTATTTTCCCATGAATGAATTCATACATTCATATGAGTTTTCCGGGTCAAACTGTATGAATGCCGGACACAGCTTAGCCTCCAATTCTTTTATACATTGATTAGCGTACTTACATATAGTAGTTTGGCACATGCCCACCAAATAATCATTTCCAACGATGTACTGGAAATTTCCACCGGCTAAAAGCGATAGTGTAGCTGCTTACTAAAGTTTTGTGGCACTGCTGTTGACATGCCGCTTGTTAAATTGAGTTCAGACAATACAAAGTTAAACGCTTCCTTTGTCAACCTAAATCGTTTTTGAAACCTAGGAGCAATTAAGTAAGTAAATAAGTAGTTTATTTATTCAATAACATAATGATAATGGATCGCTTTTGCTCCGCATTTCTCTTCGGGTAAACACAACATTTTCATCTTCTTCATCAGATAAAGACAAATAAAATAAAAACAGTGAATCCATTTTCTACAAAATATAAGTATGTAATTGAAAACAAAAATATTTAAGTTTTAAGATTTTTACCTTTTCCTTACCTCTATTTTATATCTTTGCTTACATTTTATAAGAAACATATGAGGAGCCACAGAACAAAAGATGCTTTTTTGCTCTGCAAGAACCTGGAAATGCCAGCAAGTTTTTTACTTAACTACAGATGCATTTAACTGTCATAAGTCACCCCATCAAATGTTAAGGATGTTTGATATAATTCCATTTTTATTTCGGAAAAAGCATCTTTTACAAAAAAGAAAGCAAAAAAGCACCTTTTGTTAAGGAAAAACAGTAAAAAAACACCTCTTGTTAAAAAAAAAGTGAAAAAGCACGTTTTGTTAATAGAAGGAAAAAGTACATTGTGTAATGCGAATACACATATATGACGATAAAATTTTGACTGAATGTTGTTCAACCTGATCTAATATATTAAAAAAACACTTTTTGTTAAGCATCAATTTTTTAGAACCCATTACTTTGTAAAAAAAAATAATAATAATGCTAACTTGATTGTTTCTATAAGATTTCAACCTAAATATTATAAAAATACCAAAAAACGAACTTTTCGAGAAATGCGCAAAAGCACATATTGTTCTGCGGCTCTTCATATGTTTTTATTCTACTACAATGCTAAAAAAATCTATTACATTTGCAAAGAAATTTCGATTCGAGTGCGGCAATCTGGTTACTCGAAACGTCACGAAATTTTATTCGATGCGAAAGGTCATCCGCTCACGAAAGCGACGATTTGGACCCTGAATAAAACTGTGATGCTTCAGCGGTGTCGTGGTGGTATGGGGCTCAATATGATCGAATGGTTTAAAAAATCAGGTTTATATAGAACGTACAATGAATTACATGGATTATTTAAAAATACTAATATATATTTTTTTTTATTTATTTATTTATTTAAATTATAATATGTATATATATTTACATTGACTATATAGTGAAAAGAGTTAGGATATATATATATACATTCCTCATCTACTTTGTTGTTAAAGAACATAATTAATAACATAGATTTAAATTAATATCAATAGGAAGGAAAAATTAAAAAAAACCTCTGTGAAAGAAAGAGGAAAAATATAAGACGGAGAGTATAGATGCGTCCGTAAGAATTAAAAATATGCTGAGGTGAGCTCATTAATATGGCTGTAGTGCGAAAGTTGACATTTTCTGATAAAATTTTCTGCGAGACTGACAATTCTGTCGTAAGCGAGATCGAAATCAGATAAGCTGTGGAGCCTTCGTGTGGAAAAATGCCAGGGTAGTTTATACATCATCTTCAATAGTCTGTTTGTGAAACTTGTAGTTTCTTAATATGAACGTCAGCCGCAGTAGACCAGACAGGAACACAATAAAACATTATAGGCTGGAAAATTGACTTTAGAACTATTTTTTTGTTTTCTACGTTTAAGCCTTCTGCTAATAAGAGGGTAAAGAATTCTAGTAGTTTTGTTGATTTTGTTCACAATGTATGATATGTGGTCTTTTTTTTTGGTTTTTTGTCAAGGAGGACACCGAGATATTTAACGTTTTCGTCCCATTCGATGTTGTGATTTAAAAAAGTTAGAGGTCTTGGAGGCAGTAGCAATTGTTTACGCTTTCTGGTAAAGTAAATTGCTTTGGTATTGTCAGGGCTTACAACAATCTTCCATTTGTTGAAATATGAATATAAAACCGCCAATGTATTTTCTAAATTGCATATATAATTTAGCACATTTAGCTACTAAATTAAATATAACTGAAGTTGACCGATTAGTTCAAGATAAATAACCGAAGCATTCGCCCTCCATAATAAGAGAATGGCTTCTATCCAATGCATTGCATACATCCAATGCATTGCATCCATACATTGCAATGTAAAAAAAATTGTAGACACATCCTCCCTAAAGCCTTCGCCATCGTGTTAACGAGATTCTGTGGGCGTATGTGTGTACATTAGGGGCAAAACTCAAAAGCGTACTCCAGGGCATATGGGAGCATATACCTCCTAATATTACCAAAAACCCAGTTTATTCTATGAGAATAATGTATTACCTCCATATACAAAAAAAAAATTAACGTGTGATTGAAGTGTACGTTAAAACAAAATTTCCAAACAAAAACCGGTTTCAATGTACACTTGAAGCACACGTTATTTTTTTGCATATGGGGTTAGACTTTAGACGTGGCCACATTTTAGTGTTTTAATTATTTTATAGCTCTTTCTTGAAGGAAAAGTTAGTGTACAAGTTTTTTTTTTTTTGCTCTTTAAAAGTGTTATTTTTTTACCATTCAACTAAATTTGTTATAAAATGAAAGATTTTTATAGAAAGCTTAATTGAATTTGACATTAAAAATTTACAAAGTAACAGAGATACTTTGATTAGAAGAGCGGAGCGTTTGCTGTTTGTTTGTTTGCACTATGTACATATGTATGCACCCCGCAGGAAATACGAATAGTGAAATTGTAGTGATTTACTAGTGGCATTGTCAGTAGTACTACTGACCTGGTGTATCCAAGCCAATGTAATCATCTATTGACATTTAACATTAGCTTGTCATTAAAAATTAACCACGAGACTGCAGCACTACTGAATAAGTAATTTTTTTGGGATCATATGGTGACATTGGCACCAAAGATTCACTAGTAAATTTTAGCGGATCTAATCTACAATATCGATACATCCTCGCTCGATATCAATAGTAAAATTGTAGTGATTTCGTAGTGACATTGTCAATAGTACTACTGATCAGGTGTACCCCAACTAAAGATGAGCGATATTTTGAAACCTTTTACTTTTTCACAACGATTGAAAACTCACAAATCACAACTTTGACTGAATTTATCAAGTAAAAGGTTTTTGAAAATATAGTTCTTTCATGCAAACTGTGATTGTTCTTGTATCCGTACTTTACAGTAAATAAAGCTACCACATTAATTTTTTGTATTTGCAATTCTATTGTCTCTCTGCCTCCAATACGACAATTCTTACTATTCGGGCTTGATCAGGGTTGTCAGATTTTTTCCGACCTATTTCGCCAAATTGATTTTAAAAATCGCCAAAAATGATTTTTATGTAGTTTTTCTTAGTATAAGTATATTTAATAAAAAAAATTGGTTTTTATATAACAATTTTTTAATATAAATTTGTATAAAATGATCGTATCAAACTTTATCAGAAAATCGCCAAGCTAGAAATAAAATCGCCAAAAATTATTTCTCGTAAATTTTTCTCATTCAAACACAAAACGCATTATTTACAATAAATAATATAAGAAAAATTATCAAAATCAAATTGTTTTAATTTCTTGCAGATGAGTTTTGGTAGGATTTAGTTTTGAAACTACTCCTTCAACAAACTAATTTTCCTGAATTAGAAAAATTTTGAATTCAATTTTGTTTAAAAAAATAGCCAACAATTTTATTTATAGCCATAAAACTTGCCAACAAATTTATTTATCGCCACAAAAATCGACATGTCACCAAATCAAAACTTTGGTCGCCAAAAAGTTGAAAATCGCTACGTTTGGCGAGAAATCGCCATATATGACAGCCCTAGTCTTGATTACTAATTGTTTGTTCTTGTCTCTCTTCTTATTAGTATTTATCAAAAGACATTACTAATAAATACTTTTAAAGCAGAGCTGGCCACCGAGAGAAATGTATTCGCGTATGTGTATTAATTTCGGCACTCTGTTGCTACTTTGGGCAGTTTAGTTTTAAGGCAGAAGAGCTAAAATGTGTTAAACCGTGATCACAGTCACTATTTAATTTCCCTGCTACTCTTTTTATTACGTACTTTTCGATTATAGTCCAGAATTACAGTTGCACAAACCAAACTTTTTTTATAAGCCACTTTATGGATTTTAAGCGAATCCTGATATAATATACATTTTGGAATTATATAAAAATTATTTTCTTTAATAAAAACACATTTCTAGACAAAATAAAAGTTTAGTAGCCTTATGTATAAGAAAACACTGGCATTAAGTTAGCATAAGTTGCAATTTGTGATTCCCTTTTCTTTGACGCAATGCCTTTAAATTACACTTTTTTAATGTTGGCACTATTTTTTATTATTTAATAAACTGTGGATTTTTCCATTTCATATATGTGACAGCGCATAGAGAAAGGGACCTAAGGGTAAATGAGTCAATTTTCACTTTTCTTTTTCTTATGTGGACAACATCTGAGCATCGAATGATAAGGATCCCATGCCCCAAAAGTGTTCCCTCCCAGAGATATGCGCGTTTTATGAAATTGAAGTCGACGATTCTAAGCGCAAATAGAAAGGGACCTAACGGTAAAATTTATTTATTTTTTTCCTTATGAACAATTTAAAAAAATAGAAAAATCATTTCAATCGACGGTTCTTGCGAATTGGTTCCTTAGATCTTGACGGTACCGGTCCCTTATTTTTTTCGAATTCTTCTTAACGTCTGCTGCCTCCACTTCTTGAGGATTGTCCACTTCTACCGAATCTTCCTCTTCGTTTCCATTTCCAGAGACCAAATTAAGAGGAGCAACCGAATCTTTTTTGAATCGTCAAAACATAAACCCCGGATCTCCTTATATAAGTACCATTGACGCTTCATCGATAACCCTGGTAACGGAATTATAATTGGTTTGTCATCGCAACTGGTATTGTTACTCAGATGTATGTTTTCATTTATGCTGGCTGAATTCGCAAACAGTATACATTGCACTGGTGACTGAGCAATAAATACAAAGTGATGATACTTCGATATTCCAATTAAAGTTTTATATTTAGTGGAGAAGTATTCGTCCCATTTTCTCCACTCAACAACAGGCTCTTTTGAGTTTGGAAGTCGAATAGGTACAGGAACATCAAATCCATTACGAGATGATTTTCTAACACAATCAACTACATCCATGAAGCAGTCGACACTAGTTTGGGCATATTTTGATTTGAAAACTCCGAATAAACGATCAGATGAACACTTTGTATGTCCGCTTAATAAAAAGTTTAATTCAACTAACTCACATCTGGAAGTATCGACAAGGTGTTGTAAATAGCCTGTAATCGCATTGTTTTTATTTTGTGAAAAACAGTTATCAGCGAATATCACTCATTTTTGAGTTGAATGCACTTCTCGTAGGTAGTAATCAAGTATTGATATTACTGAATTCGGACCTTTTCCAATGGAATCGCTTTCGTCAATACAGAAGATGTGTTGAACATTTTGACGTTCGTTTGTAATTCCGAAAATTGCTGTTTTGCGACCTGATTTAAAGTATGCAGTTCCTATTTGCTGTGGACCCGACGGAAAGCTAACATTTTTAGCATAATCCATAGATATTACTAGATAATCCTCCTCTGGAATACCTGGATACATGGCATTTGGATCAGGCTTGACTAATGTTCTCAAGTCGTTATAGTACTCTCGCTGAGTGCTGGCAGATTGCAAATGATCAGAATACACCTTTAATGCTGCTTCGCTTTCAACTTCAGTAATGTTTACTGTATTAAGAGCATCTTTTGCAAGATTTCGACACATTTCGCACAAATCGTATGTCGGCTTCATAGTGACGATGTAGAGACAATATTTCTTCCACAGCGTTTGGAAAGTGCGAATTTTTACGATTTTACCACCCGGTTCGACGCTGTTGGTAGTTGGAAGTTTCAATACACGATAATTACGATGATTTGTTTGACGTCCAGGTAAAGTGATAGCAACAGTTTCAGAAAAACCGCAGATAAATGAAACAATTTCTTTTTTTCCAAAGTAGTTAAAGCATCTGTACGATTAATTTTATTCGTCATGCCATGTTCACGTGGATAAACACCATTTTTGTCGTAATGTTCGATTAGATTTTTTAAACGTTTAATTCCCATTGTATACAGAAAGAAGTACATATCACGGCATATCGGCAAACTTCGAAAATAATATATCTGATTGTACCGTTTCTTCATAGCTCACGATCGATCACCAACTAATTAAATCTTGGGATTCCTTATCTAAATTCATGAAAGACGTACGAAAATCTACAGCCATCTTCTTAGGGATCACTTCATTGCATTGATTTGAAGAACACGGAGGTATTTTTGAACTAAACAGTCGAGCAACTACCTTTTCTTCGCGTAAATCAACGTCAAATTTATCAAGGTACATATAATCGGTATCATCTTCAGAGTCACTATCCGATAATTCTGAGAAGTGATCGTCATCATCCTCGTCATCAGGGAAGCGATAAAGTAAATCTACTTCTTCGAATTCGTCCACCATTTCATCCTAAAACAGCCAGTAAGAATGTTATTGGTTTTAAATTATTTTCGCAAATAACATAATAAGGTTATGTGAAAAAATGTTCGTACTAACATTTTTTTTTTATTACATGATATTTTATTTATTGTATCTTCATATATGAACTAACAATAAGTATTCAAATCTTAAATATAAAAATATAATTAGGCCCGACCAGTGTCGGACATAAGCTTAGTAGTAGTTATATATAATACATAAGTATTGATAATCAAAAGGAAAAAATATAAAATATAAAAGAATTTTTAGGAAGTCCCATCTGGAGTGCTGTGAATAGGAGCCCTTGTATCCCTCTTTTTAGGCGAATGTGTCCAGTAAAGTTCAAAATATTACGAGCAAGCGGATTAGGATGTGATTCGAGTTTTGTTAGATATTTGCCTGCGTATTTTGCAATTCCTTCAGTCAGTTCAGTTGAATTCCGTAGCACCATATTGGCTTTAAAAGCGACTTGTATATTAAAAGTTTACAGTCTAGGCTAAGTGTTGAATTTCGACCAATCAGCCAATATACCTGAGTTAATTTAAGTTTCATTTGAGTTAACTTAGAGTCAATGTAGTGTTTCCATGTAAGTCGTCGATCAAGGTGTATACCAATATATTTCAAATGTGAATGTTGAGAAACAACTTGATTGTTAATCCGAATGGGGGAACAAGTATCTCTTCGTAAAGTAAATGTTACTTGAACACACTTTTGTTCATTTACCTTGATTCTCCATAAGTTTAACCAAAGCTCCATCTGGCTGATGTGTTCCTGGAGTTTGCGGGATGCCTCATCAGTGTTTTCATGCATACTAAGGCAGGCTGTATTGTCGGCAAATGTGGAAGTATGGATACTACTGCTCACAGGCATATCACAAGTATAAATTAAATATAAAACTGGTCCCAGTATACTCCCTTGTAGCACACCAGATGAAATTGTTTCAGGCCTACTTGTAAAGTCTCCTTCCGCAACAGTGAACTTACGGGAAATAATGTAACTTTCCAAAAGATTTAAAATGTTTATTGGTAAGTAAGTCTTCAATTTTAAAATAAGGCCTTCATGCCACACTTTATCAAATGCCTGGGAAATGTCTATAAACAGCGCAGAACAATACTTTTTTTCCTCAAAAGTTCTTCTTATAAATTGAACCAATCTGTGAGTTTGTTCAATGGTGCTATGCTGACTTCTAAAACCAAATTGATGGTCTGGTATGCACCCACTACTAATTAGAATTGGGGACAATTTTGTTTTGAGCAGTTTTTCGAAAAGCTTTGACATTGTAGATAGTAGACTTATTGGCCTATATGACTCAGCCTTTGTTATATCTTTGCCCGGCTTTGGAATCATTTTAACCTTGGCAAGTTTCCAGTTGTGTGGATAATACTCCAGTCTTAAAATAGCATTAAATATGAATAACAGGATTCTCATTGCAATACAAGGCAAGTTCATCAGCATCTGATTACTAATTCCATCAATACCCGGAGCTTTCTTCGGGTTGAGTTCGGCAATTAATTTTTGTAAATCACGCGTCTTAAACTTTATGTGTTGAGGGGGTAGACCGACTATATTCGGCAAATCAGCAACACCAGTACATATATTTGGCGTAAAAACGGATTTTAAGTGCTCATCAAATATTTTACCTTTTTCAGTATCGCTTCTTGCCCAACCTCCGGTAGATGTGCGTAGAGGTGGCTTATACTCAACGGGTGTTTTAAGCTTTCTGGCAGCGCGCTACAAGGAGTAATTAGACGCCGGTGTAACATCAAGACCCTCCAGATAATTTTTAAGAGATGCAAGCAACTCTTGGAGTCGTTTAGTGCACTCTTTAAATCTGATTTTATTTTGTGGTGATCTGTGCTGTTGCCATTCCCTTCTAGCCCTTCTGTTTTCACGTACGAGACGTTCAATGTCTGTAGAATAAATTTTATTAAACCCAATCTGCGGATGGGAGATAGTGGCATGTTCAGCAGCCTGTTTAATATTCTCGCTGAGATTGGCAATATCATCGGGTGTTCTAAGCGTAATGTTTTCCGTACAATGACTGCTGAGATATTTTTTGGACCCCAGCCAATTAACACGATTGATTATCTTCACATATGGGTCAGGTAAGTTACTTCTTAATGGGCTACAAATTGTAATGATCGTCGGCGAGTGATCGGACGAGAGCTCAAGAGAAGCTTGAACTTGAATTAAATCCCTAGAGATATTTTTTATGACTCCAAAATCTATAACATCCGGAATTTTTTGTATGTCAGTATGCCAATAAGTGGGCTCCCCACTCGAAATGACATACAAGCCCATTTTTGAAATAGTGTTGAACAATGCCCGACCTCTGGGTGTAACAAGGCGCGAACCCCAGAACGTATGTTTCGCATTGTAGTCTCCAGCTGCTACAAAACAAGGTCCAAGAGATTTGTAGAAATCCTCATATTGATTCTCAGTGATTGAAAATCTGGGAGGGGAGTAAATTGATGATATAACGAAATTTGAACAAAAACTTTCAATGCCAATATTTGTTGCTTGTAGGTATTCTTCACAAATGTTATCAAGAACATAGTGCTTGAGTCTTGACTTTATTAGAATTGCTGATCCACCGCAAGCCCTTCCTCTAGGGTCCTTTGTATCATATATAGTGTAGCCATAAATTTTAAAAAGACTTCTCGAAGTCAAATGAGTCTCAGATACTAACATTATATCAATATTTTTCTCCGTGAGGAAGTGCTCAAGTTCATTTTTATGTTGGCGAATGCTGTTTGCGTTCCAGAAACATATTGTTAACGTGTTCATGGCTTATTAAGTATTGCTTGAAGCAGAGTATTCTGCATTCGCAACATTTCTTGCATCATGCTAGTCATATTTGTTGTAAAATTGTTTATAGTTTGCACAAGATTTTCAATAGTGGCCTCAAGGCGATTATAATTAAAGTTTGAGTTTGTATTTGTAGAATTATTTTGCGGTGAAACATTTTGTGTCGGAATAGAACTAGCCTTAGCAGCATCTGCATACGATACACGGGAAGTAACTGGTTGGCTCATTTGCAGAATAAGCGTTTGCTGATTGAGCTGGAGCTAATTGTGGTTTTTGCACCATAGTCTTCTTTACAAAAGAGTACACAGGACAACCTCTGTAGTTAGCGGTGTGATTACGTCCACAATTACTACATTTTTATCACTTTGATCTTTTGGTTTGTTGCAGCTAGCGGTGCCGTGTAATTCGCCGCACATAACACAAACAGAGGGTAAATTGCAGTATGTTTTTGTATGGCCATATTCTTGGCAATTATGGCACTGTACAGGACCTGAACGCTTATTTGGCTCTTCAACTGTGATTTTTCGGTACAAGAGGTATTTTAAATCATAAATTGGATGCGTCTCATTTTTTTTCAATTTTATATCATTAGGCTCAAGTTCAACACGAAATACGGGTTGGGGAATCTTTTCTCTATTTATTATATTGGACACATTTTTTACCTTGAACCCCTGGAGGACGAGTGCATCTTTTATTTCTTCGGGGACTACATAAGAATCTATGCCCTTCAATACGATCTGCATGCCTTTAGCGCTCTTAAGCTGGTATGTGTAGAAGCTTGTTTTATTTTTTTCAAATTCAGCAACAATTTTGCGGAAATCTTTTTCGTCATAAATTTGGATTTTAGTTTCATCGATGTTGCCACGTTTTATTGGAACAATGTGAAATTTATTCTCACCAATGTCCGAAATTAATTTTTTAATAAGGGCATTTGAATTTTTTTGTCTCAAATAGATTGGTGGCGGCTTGGATGTTTTGTTCGAGGATACCTCGGGTTTGTCGTTGTCATCTTGAAGAATTTTAAAGCGGTTTTGGCGATTAGTTGAGGATGCGCTGTTATCCCTAGACATCTTTGGAGCAGATGCAATTTTAGTAGAATTTGGGCTTCGCCCGCGCTTTAAAATTGTAATGTATCTGTCCATTCCGACTTGGACCTTGGGTTTTGGGCTACTCTTATTTTCAGTGACAACTTGGTTAAGTGGTGACCCCGAGCCCGAGGCGGGTGATATCGCTGAGTTAAATGTGGAAGTACTAGGCAATATTGTCAACGATTCACTAGTTGGCATTGGACAAAGCGAAGTTGATCGCTGACGAAACTGTGGTTTTGCCGTTAGAAAAAGTCTATTATCAGATTTTTGATTTTATTAAGAGCTTCAGAACTCACAGCAAGTCTATTATCAGATATTTTATTTTTATTGATATCATTATGAGCATCAAAACTCACAGTAAAATAGGCATTTCTGCCGTTAGAACTCACTTCACTATTTTTTTCTTTTGGGGTACTCATATAGAGTATTCCTCAAGGGTATGTTTGTATGTTTTTTTGTTTACGGTTTTTTTTTTGTTTTTGTTATTTCAATATGTAAAAATATTAGCAAAGCAAAAAAAAAGGCTTATTTATCAAAGTTAATATGTACTACGAATATTTTTTGTATAATTTTTTTTTTCTTTAGTTTGTATGTAAAAAAAATCCGCTATTACGTCTGTTCACTATGAAGGTACAACGAGAACTGACATAGTGATATTCACGATTTAAAAGAATTATAAATGAGTACATATTTATTATAATTCACAATTAATAATTTCAGACAATAAACCTGTATTGGAAAAAACGCTATCAAAATTGATCATGATCATGGAAACAGCGCGCTAGGTAGAAAACAGTAAAAACCAACTACAAAAAACAAGAGGTAGGAACGACCTACGCGCGTTTTCAAGGTTGGCGAACACGTTAATGAAGTTATGAGATGTGTCGCTTTCAAATGAGACCAATACCAACACGCTTAGTGATGGTACACCAAAGATACACGTATTTAAATCTTTAAAATGGCTCTCCTGAACAAGACCGGTTTTTACCCTTAGGGGCCTAAGGGTAAAAACATTGCGCGTCACATATAGAGCTCAGTTGTCCACATTTCATAAAATTTTGTTCGTAACCTTTAAGAAATTTAAATTTTTTTCCACATCCAATATAACGCATCTACTAATTTTTTCAACTTCAACATATACATGTACTTTTGTATTTATCATTTGTAAAAGTGTCCAGAAATTTAAATAAAAACGTTTCCATTTTGTTAAGAAAAAAAAACTAGTTGGACTATATGCGAATTTTTTCCATACAATATAAGTTAGGCATGCAAAGAAAACAAGGCCTCTAAACGAAAATGGACTACCAACCCCAACTAATATAATCGCCTATTGACATATAACATAGGGCTGTCATTGAAAATCTACCAGTAGACCTTAGCACTATTGATGAAGTAGTTCTTTTGCGACATTTGAACCAAACGTTCACTAGTACATTTAAAGGTGTCTTTACATGGTAATACAAATTATTACGACTTTGTAGAATCAAAATATTATGAAATATTCGCCGTGTTTAATAAAAAGATAACAAGAGTTAGTTCAAGGTATTTTTCATGTTTACCCTAGTACCAGGGACAGCATTAAGAATTTTAAAATTCTACCAACAACTTTCAGAAATTGTATTTTTTTAGCTTACGCTACATTTACACATGCAAGTACTTTCTTGAAATTTCTCTATACGTATTATGAATAAAATATTTAATGAAATAAATGACTTTCATGAAAATTTCCTGTTAATTTTCATAGGAAAGTGAAAGTTCATTTTAAAAATGTCCTCGAAAAGTAAAGTTAGAAAAAATTTATTTTGTTCACTTCTTATTTAGAGTTACCCAGAATATCACCTACACACATTTATAAGGCAATAAATTGGGAATAAGTATTATTGTTAATATTGTAATAATATTATGGTTTTCAAAAGGCATGAATTGATTTCTTCATGTATGTTTGAATATAAGATATTATAATTCTTTAAAAATTTATAAAAAATAAGGATAGTTTAAAATAACTAATTGCCATAATCCTGTATATTTGTACAAATCTTTAAAGTGGGTAACGCTGTTAACCCTTTTTTCATTTCTATTTCTGAATACATCAAAAATTTACTTTCTGGAAAAAATCGTTGAAAGCTGAGTTGAAATTAAAAGCAATGTGAGTGTGGTAGTAAAAAAATTTTATTGTATTGCTACTTTCTTGAAATTAGTTTCATGTGTAAATTGTAGGTTAATACTAAAGTTCAAATGGCATATTTTTAATTGTTTTTATTAAGTCGATTAGACTTTGTTCTGTCTACCGAATCGTTTTCACAAATTTGCTTGTAAGTTGGGATATTAAAGCATATGGTTACACCTGTTTAAATTGGAATTTAAATTATACAAGTTAATAGCTCTAGCATCCGAAATTGGAAGAAAAAATATTTGGAAAAGGATGAGTTCACATTTTTTTATTTTCTCGCTGCGTTTTGCTTTCTCAAGACTCTTTTCAAGTGAGAAGAATATGAGTTTCATGGTTCAAGAGTGAAAATTGATATACTTATGTACATACAATCTTTTAAAAAGGAATGCAGAGTGAAACTGCACTCAAAAAAAAGACATATACTACTATTAGGAAATTTTTTTCCTAAATTCAAGTAAAAAAATTTCTAAGTTTAAGTAATTTTTTCTAAGGTTTAGTAAATTTTTACAAAAATCTAGTAAAAATTACTTAATATGAGTAAAAAATAAAAAGTTCATATCCTAAAAAATAGTTCATAAAACTATACAAAAAATTTCTTACATTTAAGGAAATGTTTACTGACTTAAAGGAAATATTTACTAAGAGTAGGAAAATGGTTATAAACTGAAGGAAATTTTATACTAAGGACTAGTAAATTTCGTTTTAAATCAAAAAATAAATTTTAGGAAATGAATTACTCCTGATTAGTTCATGAAATTTGACTAACTTAAAAGATGTAAAATGGGATTCTAAATTTTAGGAAAATATTTACCAGTTTTAAGTATTTTTTCTTTGAATTGTAGAATTTACTATTAATTTGACTTTAGCAAAAAATCTATATTTTCGAAGAATATTTGAACTTTAAATTTATTTTTTTGTAAATAAAATAAAATTTTAAAACTAAATAATTTCAATGCTTATTCAGGCTGCCTTGTTAGGCAATTGGTTAGAGTGCTTACCCATCATTCAGAAGGTTGTTTGGTCAATAATTGGAAGGAAGGAAGGAATTAATATGTATGTATGGTGAATTAATTAAGAATATAATATGAAGATATAATAAATAACATTATCATTTGGTATAGAATTTAATTAAAAATAAAAATAAGTACCAGAATTAAAGACAAAACAAAATTAAAAATTTACTAAATTTGAGATCTAAGACGAAAAATTTTTTTTGCAAAGCTCCGTCTTTTATGGGAAAATTTTACTTAAATATGAAAATATAATTACTATAAACTAGTTCATTACTAAACTGGAAATTCAGTAAATATTTTACTGCTTTCAAGTAAAAAACAGCTTTGGAGCCATACGACAACTTTTTTTTATTCAAATTTAGAAAATTTTCCAAAGTTTTAGTTAATTATTTTTTTGAGTGTGGGGAGATTCCTTAGATGTACTAAATTAGTCATTCGTGTACTATTGTACTTTCGGAGTTTGAATAGTAACAAAAAATGCACAATTGTACCAACTTTGCCATCCCTGACTGCTACCATAAGTAAAATGTACGAGTACTCTTAATAACGAACAGAAAACCTTAACATTTGGTTCCATGCATTATTTTCCCTTTCTTCTTCATCTTTATCTTCTGCGACAGCACGAATCTCTGGAAGGGAATCGCTTACATCAGAAGACACATGCAACGGATCATAATAGGACATTGACATTATATCTGTGGCAATAAGGAAAAAAATGTTGAAAATTTAAAAAAAAAACCTGTTCACATTACAACATATTGCATCTTTGATCTGTCAGGTATTACAATACTATTTTTACGAGTGTGAGCAACTAAAAATTAAATAATAAAATGGAATTTAAAAATTCAGCAGCAATTGATTTAATTGCTGCTGAAACAGCTGATCGATACTTGTTTACAACGTTGTAGTTATTATACATTACCGTCGGGTAACTGAGCCTTACCTCAACCAAAAACAATAGGGTATAGAGGTTTTAAGAATATTAATTATAAATCACTTTATGACGATTATTAGGCGTTAGATGTGATAACATTTTTCACTTTTCTACTGTTGACGAACAATTGAGTTTTTTACATCATACGTAATGAAAAATAATGATTAACAATTTAGAAGCTGATTGAAGTTAGAAATAGTGCATATGCGCGATAGAAACAGCTCAAGAGCTGTACGAGATTTTTAAAAAGGCTAAAGTTAACTCCAAAAAAAGAATGGCAAAAACAACTATATATAATAATAAGTTCAAATTAACGGTTGACTCCAGAAGTAAACGGAGAGAGATCCGAAAAATTGGTATTCTTAATGGTAACGCTGCAGAAACTAATGTCATCGACATGAATGAATTAAGTCAACAATTTGCAAAGTTCCCAATGCCACAAATTATTAATAATTACTCTAACACCATTAACATTAAGTTTTCCAATAATCAACAGTTACATCATTTTAATTTCATACATGTTGCACAGGAAGAGGTGGTATTAAAGTCTTTTTGTGAAAAAAAATCTAACTCCGTTGGTAATGATGGGATGCATCCGAAGTTCGTTAAAATCACCCTTCCGTATACGTTGGTTTACTTTAAACGCCTGTTTAATACAATTATTACAACATCATTACATCCATCAATGTGAAAGCATGCAAAATTTTTACCTATCCCAAAAGAAGACAAGAGCTATAGACCCATAGCTATTTGCCGTTCTTGTCTAGGGTATTCTAAAATTAATACATGTTCAGATGAGCTCATATTTATATGATCACTCTTTACTTACTGATCACTCTTTACTTACTGCTAGACAGTCTGGATTTGGGCCAAAACAGATCTGCATATCGACTTTGCTTGATGTCTCAGAGGAAATTAGAAGTCAAATAGATAACCGAAATATGGTATATTTTCTTTTCTATAATGAAACATGCAAAAATATGTATTTATTTTAAAATATGGAAAAAGATGCACTAACAAATCGATGCCATTTTGTAGCAAATTTGTTGATTCGCAAAGAAATGCTATTTACGTTGAACTACGATAAACGACAAAAAACATGTATTTAAAGAGTGATTTTTTAGTAACTTTCTTGACAACACTGTGATTGGCAATTCAGCTCTTTTCGTGTATCATGTTACTGTCAAACATGTTCAGATTACTCTATAATTTAACCATGAATCAACTTACAAATGAACAACGCTTGCAGATTATAAAATTTTATAATCAAAATTCATGCTCGGTTAAGAAAGTGCATCCGTGCACTTCTTCCATTTTATGGTCAGTTTGGGCGACCTCTTGTGGCGACTATTCGGAATCTATGTAGTGATTAAATTTCGCACCAAAATTACATTATTGAATATTAAACCACCAACACGCATACGTAGAGTACGGACATAGGAAAATATCGCAGCTGTATCCGCCAAGGGTGTTACTTACCGTGAATTATCGATTCGACGCCATTTGCAGAAATTGGGCCTATGCTGCCTTTTTTTCCAAAATGGAAGAGCTGGATTTAGCTGACATGAGGTTTCAGCAAGACGGTGCCACACCATAGCTACTATACCTTTCAATATATATATATATATAAACTTTTTTTAATTGCTTTATATAGGAGGTGACATTTGCCTTCGTCCTATTCTTTCAATATCTTGAATCATTTCGCACCTCGCTTTCAAAAGTGTACATACTAAATTCGAGGACTCTGGCTGCTATAGCTTCCAAGATATATTTGCTCAATTGACAACCTATTGTAAGTGTAGTAGGTCGTCAAGCTGTACAATAGTTGTAAAATTTTGTAGGTAATTTGCATAGAAAAGTTTACTAAGACACCTACATCATTTTCCCAATGTTTGATGAATGTCGTAGAATGGCAACAGGAATGCACAAGCTTATAAAAGTGCTAATGTTTTTTAATTACATTTGCCTTAATTTTGCTTTATTAAATTAATAAAAATTGGTGTAATTACCCAGCAAAAACCTTTGTCTACTAGAATGCAATAAAGTGTATGTACTTCTCAGTCGTAAGTACTTACAATTTGACTGAATAACCCATTATTTTTGTTTGAGAAGTTCAAAAAGTATGCGGTACCCTATACTTTTTGCCTACAAACATACAAAAGTTAATAGATTACTGATTGCCTAAAAGTACTAAAAATTTAATGGGTTATTTTTTGCTTACAAATATGCAAAATAATATAGATTAATTTTTGCTTAAACTTATTCAAAATTAATTTGCTATTTTTTCTAATAATTTTTCAAATTTTTTTATTTTAAATGAATAAAATTTTGTAACAAATTTCTCTAGATATACATATTTCCTTATTAACTGGAAAGTACTACAATAAGTACTTTCACGTAGTGATATAAATAAGTTCTTATTTTATTCATTACATGACAGTCATTATTATGCAAATAAAATAATTAGATAAATAAGTATCACTCGTTACCTTGCAAGCCATTAAAAGAATACTACATTACAAAATTTCGAAAAATTTTTGCTGGGTATATATGCAAATAAATAAAAAACATCGCGAAATTACGAAAATTTACTAAAAGGTACTAACAGCAGGATTATAACAAAGTCTAATAATGTTTTAAAACCTTCAAAATTGATAGGACGCTAAGAACCATGCAAAGAGCCGCTTTTATTGCGAATTTTGCAAAAAAAAATCGCGAAAATTGGCAAAATTTTAAACAAGCCATAATATAGATTAAAAATTGCTAAAACTGTAAGGAATGCAAAAAGTTCGGCAAGAATCACGAAAATTTGCAAAAACTTATTAACAGCGGGATGATATTTTTTTAACATCGGCAAAACTGCCAAGAAGCTGAAGACATGTAAAAAGTCGCTCTTATCGCGATCTTTGCACAAAATGGCGAGAAGTTGCAAAATTTTAAACAAGCCATAATATTGATTAAAAATCGCCGAAAATGTAAGGAATGCAAAAATTGACGAAAATTCGCAAAAAGCTACTAACAGCGGTATATTTTTTAAAAATCGGCAAAATTCGCGAGAAGTTGCAAAATCGGAAGCAAGCTGGAATAAGAGTGATTGTTTTCCTCATAATCGCCTGAAATTTTTTGAGTTTTTATGAAATTGTAATTTTCCTTATTTTTTAATCACCCGAATCCACCATTAACATTTTTGCAAGATATTTTTCGCATAATGTTTTTTTTCATACTATTTTTGTTATTTTTATTCATGCTTTTCTTCTTTTTAAATGTTCGACATTTTTAAAAGTCTAACTACACTTACTACAGGCTGAAGGTTGTGAATTGGGTAATTATTATTGTTAATTACTTTGTATATGGGATGCCCCTTCCTTTGGTCTTATTCTACCAACATTTAAAAATATTTCGCACTTCGTTGTCAAAAGGGTCCATACTATATTTAAGGACCTTGGCTATTACAGCTTCCAAGATATAAGATTATTATTAATAGCTTTGTATGGTTAATGTCCTTTCCCTTGAATCGTTTCTTCTTTATTTTCTTCTTTACTTGTGTAAGTTTCACTTTCGTCTTTGCATTGTTGTGAGGAATGTTTATTTCTTTTCTTGAACATAATGACAAAGTTAATTTACATATACCAAAAAAAATATATCTTGTTTTATTTCATTTTATTTCTGATAGTCTTAATTTCAATTTTTATATCTTTTTTGTTTTTGATAGTATTTGATAAAGTTAAATTTTTATATAATTCGGCTAATTTTTTTCGCTGTTGGAATTTCTTCCCGCCACGCTTTCTCTTTGGTTTCACTTCGACTTTTGTTGGTACTGGTGTATTCTTTTTGGCTGCCTGTCGTCTTCTGTATTCTTCTAGTGTTATCGCCTTTGGGCCGGCATTAAGTGGGGTTGCCTTGTAGACAGGAGCGGATGTTGGTATGGGATCTATTTCATACTTTTCCAACAAGTATTTTTCTTCTGTCATCTGTAACTTGTCTAAGTGGAATCGTGCTCTCAACGGATGTCAGTAGGATCTAAGGATCTTAATATCGTATTTCCAGTATCGTGGTCGGCAGGATCGCCATGTAAAGTTATGTGTTAGGTGTTCTGACAGTGTGTTTGTGACCCTATAGTCCCTTGGTTATTTTATACAGCTGTCAGGGAGTCCAGCTTATCATTAGGCGCTCAAAGGAGGTGCCAAAAGATTTTTGAGAATTTAATTGAAACAAGGCAAGTTGTTGCCAGTTTATGTTCACAAATTAAAGTCTGATTTTATTCAATATTTTGTTCTGCTTATATACTATTTTTACAATTCTAAATTAGCCTTTCTAACTTACGTTTCATATTTACAATTATGTTTTTGTTTCTTTTCTTTACCATGAAAATAGTAAGCATTATTTTATTAACCAATCAAAAAAAGGAATTTGGTAATCAACAATTTATATTGTGACTCAAAAGAATGTCACTCAATTTCTTGCATTTCAGCATTCTTATTATTTTGGGTTGTGTTGCAATGCTTGTGCATTGAACTGATATTACAGCAATGCAAGTAATTTCTGCTACAGTGCATTACTATAAATGTGGTACACTACACTTGGTCCTATTCCACAAATATTTTGAATTACTTTGCACCCATCTCTCAAAAGATTACATACCAAACTTGAGGACCCTTGCTATTATAGCTTTCAAAATATATTATTATTAATTACTTTGTATAGGGAGTGCGCCATTCCCTTGGTCTTATTCCAAATTTGAGAACTTTTGCTTTCAAGATATAAGATTATTATTAACAGGGCAAGTTTTTATGGCATATGTCACTTTTTGCCATTTCTTAAATTTTTGACACAAAAAGCCATTTTTAGTCCACCTTGCCATAAAATACCATTTTTGAAGAAATTTTTATGTGCCAGAATTTTCTTTCAGCGGAATCGCTCTGCTGAAATTAATAATTCATAAACTTTTTGATCAATCTGTTGTAACTATCAACAATATATGTACTTACATATGCGTCCTTTTTTCCCGCACACTATTTATATTTGATCATTTATTTACGAAATATTATAAAATCTACAATTGAATTCCATAAAAGTAACGTTATAGTTATTAAAAAAGGAATGGACATATGTATATGTGACAGCGCATGGAGACCTAGGGTAAAAAAATCAATTTTCACTTCTTTTTTTCTGATGTGGACAACATCTGATCATCGAATAAGACCGATCCCTTGCCCCAAAAGTGGTCCCTCATCGACATATGCGCGTGTTATGAAATTGAAGTCGACGATTATAAGGTTATGTGAAAAAATTTTCGTACTAACAGAGTGATATTCACGATTTAAAAGAATTATAAATGAGTATTTATTATAATTCACAATTAATAATTTCAGAAAATAAACCTGAATTCGAAAAAACGCGAGCAAAATTGATATCAAACTCATGGAAACATTGCGCTAGGTAAAAAATAGTAAAACCAACTACACAAAACAAGAGGTAGGGACGACCTACGCGCGTTTTCAAGGTTGACCAACACGATTCTGACGTCATGAGATGTGTCGCTTTCAAATGAGACCAATACCAACACGCTCAGTGATGGTACACCAAAGATACACGTATTTAAGTCTTTAAAATGGCTCTCCTAAACAAAACCGGTTTTTACCCTTAGGTTCCTTTCTATTTTGCGCATCACATATATACAATTTTGGTATTTTGTTGGTTATTGTCTTCATCACTACATAGTATAAAACAAAGTCGCTTTCTCTGTCCCTATATCCCTATGTATGCTTAAATCATTAAAACTACGCAACGGATTTTGATGCGGTTTTTTAATAGATAGAATGATTGAAGAGGAAGGTTTATATGCATAATAACATGCATTAAATAGTGGAGAAATACTGTTATTTTTGAGGTTTCTAATGTTATGTCGTAAATAATTACATTTTTTCCGCTTACATTGCAAACGCAGGCTGAACCCTACGAGATTTATCAAAATAATGTATTAAGTGTTGTACACATTGAAAAGATCTACAGAAAACTCTGCTATGTTATATGTCTATCTCTTATGGATGTCCCATAACATTTTTAACCGACTGCAAAAAAACAGGACGTGATCAATTTGTGTGTATTTTTTTACTCTTTTTATGTTTGTACACGCATAAATCGGTCATTTTTCAGCCGATTTTCGAAATTCATTTTTTGTTTGAAAGGGTTTGCTTGCAGTTGGGTCATATTATGTTTTTTTTTTCGAAAATCGGAAGAGGAAATTTGCTCCCCTTTTGCATAACTATGCAATTTGTGAACCGATTTTCAAAATTCCTCTTTGGTTTGAAAATTTTTTTGCGTTAAATTAGAACCCATAATTTTTTACGAAAATCGGAGGGGGAAATTTGCTCCCCTTATGTATAACTCCGTCATTTATGAACCGATTTTCAAAATTTATTTTTTGTTGAAAAGGGTTTGCCTGCAGTTTAGTTCCATAATGTTTCTTTTTATAATAGGTGGGGGACTTTGCTGCCCACCCTACCAAAAAAAATATTACGTCATATATAAACCGATTTAAAAATTTTTGAAAAGGTTGGCTTGCAGCTTGGTCCCATAGTTCGTAAATCGGTGGGAAATTTTGACCCCCCCAAAAAAAAATGACTACGTCATATAAAAAGTGTTTTAGTTTTTTTTTGCTTGAAAGGGTTTGCTTGCAGTTTGGTTTCATAAGTTATAAGACAATATATTGGTTTAAAGAAAGAGCTTTCTGTCACCAACTAACGAACAAGTAGATAAGGTAAATAACTTGATTCTTTCAAAGCTTGATGCGCCGGAGAAAATATACTACTCGGTCGATACTGTTCTCGATTTGGAAGAAGCTGTTCATTTTCCTACAGACTTTCTAAACACTTTGAACACGTCTGGACTCCCTCCTCACAAAATATTGTTGAAAGTAGGTTGTCCTGTTATTTTAGTAAGAAACTTGAATCCACCTAAACTTTGTAATGGCACGCGTTTGTTGGTAAAATCACTAAAAACTTTCATAATAGAGTGCACAATACTCACAGAATGTGGTACCGGAGAAGATGTATTGATTCCCCGAATACCCCTGATACCATCGAATTTACCCTTCCAATTTAAACATTTACAAATTCCGGTAAAGACATATTTTGCAATGACCATTAATAAATCGCAGGGTCAAACCTTCAACCTTAGGATTGAGCGTTGACTGTTTTTCACATGGCCAACTGTATGTCGCTCTTTCAAGAGTGACCTCTAGAGAAAGCATGTTTGTATTGTTAAATGACAAGAAATTTGGGAATGTTGTATATAAAGACATTCTGTAATATATTAATTGTTGTAAAAATAAAATAAATAGGTAAAAATTCAAAAAGTAAATAAGTAAAAATGTAGTGTATGAATTTAGATATTCCAAAGATAGCAGAAAATCTTCATGGTTTAGGGAAAGAAGAATTGTTTTACTCTAAATTTAACGCGTGTGGGCCAAGGGCAGTAGTAAATAAATAAAAACTACGATTTTAATAGATTTTTCAATGAATGACATAGGCTATATATTTTATACCTGTGCGAAGCCGGAACCGGCCGCTAGTTATTTCCTAAAATATTAATTTTAGCAAAAAATTTTCTTTGAGACTAATTTTGTAGACTAGAAGAGCTAAAATATTGCTATAATTCATATTCTTGTAAAATGTTTTTTTAAAAAAGATAGTCATATGCAAACAAATTATATTGAAAATAGCCTTGAAGGCCAACTTTGAGGGGCGGGCGCACCCCCTAAGACACAACTTATCGCTATGAAATTTTTTTTACATAAAACTGAACCGATTTGTTGGGTGAGAGTAAAAGAAATAAAAACAAACAAATAGCGGCCACTCTAATGTACATACATACACCCAAAGAAAAAACAGCTTAAAATCAGTTTGTTTACAGTACAAAATATTTTTTGAATTTACACAAGTTTCGTGAATTTTTCGAAAAAAAAATTTTTAAATATAAAAATAACAACTGTTGTTTTGTTTTATTTTTTAATATTTCCCCTATTTATTTTCCTGTCATTGTATATGTATATTGTATAAAAAACTATTAAATAAATTATAACTATGTATAATAAAAAATCTATATATATAAAAATAAGTCCGTAAATGTACGTCGCCGAACTACTCATAAACGCGTCGTGCGATTTCAACCAAACTTATACACTACGTAGGCAGTGGCCCATATATGGTTTATATGAAGTTTGGTTGAAATCCGATAACGCCGTCCGACAGATGGCGCCATATTTAGTTGTTTTGTGTTTTTGCACCGTAACTCAAGAACTACTGCACCGATGTTGACAAAACCTTATATACATGCTTTTTGGGGCGTGAGGGGTGTTTCTGCGTAGTTTGAAGTTCGTCCGACAAATGGCGCCATATTTTTTTTTGTTGTGATTTTGCACCGTAACTCAAGAACTACTGCACCGATTTAGACCAACCTTGATATATATATATATAGTTTTTTTTGTTTTTGCACCGTAACTCAAGAACTACTGCACCGATTTAGACCAAACTTTATATACATGCTCTATGAGGCGTAAGGAGTGTTTTTGTGTAGTTTGAAGTTCGTCCGACAGATGGTGCAGTATTTATTATTTTTGTGTTTTTGCTCCGTAATTCAAGAACTACTGCACCGTAACTCAAGAAGTACTGCATCGATGTTGACTAAACTTCATATATATGCTTTCTAGGGCGTAAGGAGTGTTTTCGTTTAGTTTAAAGTTCATCCGGCAGATGGTACCATATTTAGTTTTTTTGTGTTTTTGCACCGTAACTCAAGAACTACTGCACCGATGTTGACAAAACTTTATATACATGCTCTATGGGGCGTAAGGATTGTTTCTGTGTAGTTTGAAGTTCGTCCGGCAGATGGCGCAATATTTAGTTTATTCGTGGGCAAAATCCAATTTTCATATTGTACCACCAATGCCATATACAACACTAATGTTTGCATAGGGCCAGCAACGCGGACAGGGGTCAGCTAGTTATTGTAATCAAAAATTAGTTTTTGGCACGGCACAACAAGTTGGTGTGTACATATGTATCTTACTACCATTTAGAATACTTCATTTCCATCCCTGGTATTTATTTTATGGAAGTATGTGTATGACTTCCAACCCCGCAAGAAATGTGAATATTGAAATTGTAGTGATAAACTAGTGACATTGTCAGTAGTACTACCGACCAGGTGTACCGCAGCCAATGTAATAAATTAATTGACATTTAAAAATACCTTGTCACTGAAAATCCACCAGTAGAATGCACCAATACTGACTAAGTAGTTCTTTTGAGACCATTGACACCAAATATTAACTTTTAAATTTTAGGGGCTCTAGTCTACAATATCGATATTTCCTCTCTCGATATCAATAGTAAAATTGCAGTGATTTACAAGTGACATTGTCGAAAGCAGTACTGACCAGGTGGTCCCCAGGCAATGTAATCGCCTATTGACATATAATATAGAGTTGTCATTGAAAATCTACCATGTATGTAGTTATTTTCACATGGAGAAATTTGAATGATTCTGGTCTACAATTTTATAAGGGTTGGGACAACAAATTTAAAAACATACATACATATGTATGTACATATACATTTGTTTAATATTATTTTTTATTAAAACTGAAATATGTATATGTATAATTTCATGTTTTTCTTTAACGTTTGTCCGGCGGCTTATACGTTAAAATAGAATGCAAACATTTTTAAAATAAACTAATAATTCAATTGAAAATATGTATACATGTATTTATGTACATACATACATATGGAAATATATCGTCAACACAAAGACCTAATAACCTATCTGGAAAACTTTCAAAATAAATTTTTTTATGGATTATTATTCCCTATATCATAGCGCATATGTGTGCAAAATTGTGAACATCTGATATTACAAATGACCAAGTTATTACCAGTTTTTGTAATGTAATTTTCGTTTCAATATTGCAAATAGCTCCAATTTTATAACGTTTTTTCCCTCTCCTGTAAACTTTTGAAAACTGCAGATAATTTATTAGGTCTTTTTGATGACGATAGGTATGTATGTATGTATGTATGTATATATTTACATATTAAAAATTATATTATCTATAAATATAAAAGAGTAACGTTACTGACTGACTGATGTATCAACGCACAGCCCAAAACGACTATAGTTACAGAGCTGAAATTTTGTGTGTAGGTTCAACTCACAATGTATAGATCCATTAAGAAGGGATTTTCGGAAACTCGAATGCTAAGAAGGTAAAAAGGGTAAAATCGGTATCTTTATATCTCAGAAACCACATTATATAGACTAAAAATTCCAAAAACACACGAATGCTGCTCAAAAAAAATAAGCTGACACGTATTTGTTACTTTTTCGATATGAGTACTTTTAGGGATAAAAAGAGGGTAAAAACTGAATTTGGTACCTTTTTTGCACTCGACATATCTTCTAAATTTTTTTTTGTTTAATGCATGATTTTTATTTATTGTATCTTCATATATGAACTAACAATAAGTATTCAAATCTTAAATCTAAAAATATAATTAGGACCGACCAGTGTCGGACATAAGCTTAGTAA
Organism: Tachina lurida; assembly: GCA_944452675.1. Lineage (NCBI taxonomy): Eukaryota > Metazoa > Arthropoda > Insecta > Diptera > Tachinidae > Tachina > Tachina lurida. The sequence goes on along the minus strand of OX101753.1, from coordinate 102,745,865 downwards.
TAGTTATATATAATACATAAGTAGTGATAGTCAAAATGAAAAAAATAAAAGTATTTTCAAGAAGTCCCATCTGGAGTGCTATGAATAAGAGCCCTTGTGTCCCTCTTTTTTAGGCGGATGTGTCCAGTAAAGTTCAAAATATTACGGGCAAGCGCATTAAGATGTGACTCGAGTTTTGTTAAATATTTGCCAGCGTATTTTGCAATTTCTTCAGTCACTAGTGGCATATTTAAATCACGATGTATATTTGAATTTTTAATATACCATGGAGCCAATGTTATTAACCGTACAATTTTGTTTTGCCTTCGTTGGATTCTCTCGACATTAGAAGCTGAAGCACTGCCCCATAACTGTATTCCGTAGCACCATATTGGTTTCAAAATCGACTTGTATATTAAAAGTTTACAATCTAGACCAGGGCTGTCAGATATGGCGATTTCTCGCCAAACGTGGCGATTTTTCAACTTGTTTGGCGTCTAAATTTTTGGTTTGGCGACATGGCGATTTTTCTGGCGATAAAGAAATTTGTTGGCGATTTTTGTTGCTATTTTTTTAAAAAAATTGAAACTCAAAATTTTTGTAATTCAGCAAAATTAGTTTGTTGAAGGAGTAGTTTAAAAAAATAAATCCCACCAAAACTCGTTTGCAAGAAATAAAATCGGTTGGATTTTGATGATTTTTCTTATATTAATTACTTCGATTTGAATTTGGATGAGAAGAACTTGTAAACAAATAATTTTTGGCGACTTTATTTCTACTTTTGGCGATTTTCTGCAAAATTTTTATACGATTATTTTGTAAAAAATTATATTAAAAAAAGTTTTATATAAAATCCAATTTATTATCAAATATTTATTAAGAAAAACTACATAAAATTGATTTTGGCGACTTTTGGCGATTTTTAAAATCAATTTGGCGAAATAGGCCAGAAAAAATCTGACAACCCTGATCTAGACTGAGTGTTGAATTTTTACCAATCAGCCAATGTATCTGAGTTAATTTCAGTTTCATTTGTGTTAGCTTTGGGGAAATATGGGGCTTTCATGTAAGCCGTCGATCAAGGTGTATACCAAGGTATTTTACGTGTGAATGTTGAAGAACAACTTGATTGTTGATTCGAATTGGGGAACAAGTATCTCTTCGCAGGGTAAATGTTAGCTGGACACAGTTTTGCTCGTTTACTTAATTCTCCATAAATTTAACCATAGTTCCAGTTGTGTAATATGTTCTTGTAGATATCGGAAAGCCTCGTGAGGGTTTTCGTGCATACTAAGCCAGGCTGTATCATCGCCAAACGTAGATGTATGGATATTGCTGCTCAAAGGCATATCGCAAGTGTAAATCAAATACAAAACTGGCCCCAGTATGCTCCCCTGTGATATAGGCTGATATAGATTCAGGCACACTCATGAAGTCTCCTTCCACAACCGTAAACTTCCGGCTAGTAATATAACTTTCTAATAGTTTCAGAAAATTTATTGGTAAATATGATTTCAATTTTAAAATAAGACCTTCATGCCACACTTTATCAAATGCCTGAGAAACGTCGATAAACAGCGCAGAACAATACTTCTTTTCTTCAAATGTTCTTCTTATAAATTGAACCAATCTATGAGTTTGTTCGATAGTGCTATGCTGACTTCTAAAACCAAATTGATGGTCCGGTATGCACCCACTACTAATTAGAATTGGGGACAATTTTGTCATGAGCAGTTTTTCGAAAAGTTTTGACATTGTTGATAGCAGACTTATTGGCCTGTATGACTCAGCCTTGGTAAGGTCTTTGCCCGGCTTTGGAATCATTTTAACTTTGGCAAGCTTCCAGCTATTTGGATAATACTCCGTCGTAAAATGGCGTTAAAAATAAATAACAGGATTCTAATTGCAATGCGAGGCAACTTTATTAGCATCTGGTTACTAATTCCATCAATTCCCGGAGCTTTCTTCGGGTTAAGTTCAGCAATTAGTTTTTGTACATCACACGTTCTAAATTTTATGGGTGGAGGCGGTAGCGCCACTACATTCGGCAAATCAATAACACCAGTACATGAGTTAGGGGTAAATACTGATTTTAAATGCTCAGCAAATATTTTACCTTTTTCAGTATCACTTCTTGCCCAACCCCCTGTAGATGTACGCAGAGGTGGTTTAAGCGCAACAGGTGTTTTAAGCTTTCTAGCAGCGCGCCACAAAGAGTAATTAGATGCTGGTGTGGCATCAAGACCTTCCAGATAGTTTTTAAAAAATGCAGTTTTTTCAAATGCAAGCAAGTCGTTTAGTGCACTCTTTAAATCTGATTTTATGTTGGGGCGATCTGTGCTGTTGCCATTCCCTTCTAGCTCTTCTTTTTTCACTTACGAGACGTTCAATATCCGTAGAATAAATTCTATTAAATCCAGTCTGCGGGTAGGAGGTAGTCGCATGTTCAGCAGCCTGTTTTATATTTTTGATAAGATTGCCAATGTTACATTCAATATCTTCGGATGTTCTTAGCGTAATGTTTTCCGTACAATGAGTACTGAGATATTTTCTGAACCCCAGCCAATTAACACGGTTGATCGTCTTCACATACGGGTGAGGTAAGTCACTACTTAGTGGGCTACAAATTGTAACGATCGTGGGAGAGTGATCGGAGGAAAGATCTTGAGACGCTTCAACATGAACTAATTCCCTAGAAATATTTTTCATGACTCCAAAATCTATAACGTCCGGAATTTTTTGTATGTCCGTAGGCCAGTAAGTGGGCTCCCCACTCGAAATGACGTCCAAGCCCATTTTTAAAATTGTTTTGAACAATGCCCGACCTCTAGGTGTAATAAGACGCGAACTCCAGAACGCATGTTTTGCATTGTAGTCGCCAGCTGCTACGAAGCAAGGGCCAAGGGATTTGTAGAAATTCTCGTATTGGTCCTCAGTAATTGCGAATCTAGGAGGGGAGTAAATTGATGATATGACACAAATATTCGTTGCTTGTAAATGTTCTTCGCAAATGTTGTCAATAATATAATGCTTGAGTATTGAATTTATGAAAATTGCTGATCCACCGCATGCTTTTCCTCTCGGGTCCTTTGAATCATATAAGGTGTAGCCATAAATTTTAAAAAGGTTTCTCGAAGTCAAATGAGTCTCAGAGACCAACATTATATCAATATTTTTTTTTCCGTGAGGAAGTGCTCAAGTTCATTTTTATGTTGGCGAATGCCGTTTGCGTTCCAGAAACATATTTTTAACGTGTTCATGGTTTGTTAACTAAAGCTTGAAGCAATGTATTCTGCATTCGCAGCATTTCTTGCATCATGCTAGTCATATTTGTTGTAAAATTGTTCATAGTTTGCACCAGATTCTCAATAGTAGCTTCAAGGCGATTAAAATTAAGGCCTGAGCTTGTATTTGTTGAAGTATTTGGCCGTGAAACATTTTGTGTGGGAATAGAGCTTGTCTTTGCAGCATCGGCATACGATACACGTGAATTAACTGGTTGGCCCACTTGGGCAAGAGTGGGAGTAAGTGTTTGCTGTTTGTGCTGGAGCTACTTTAGGTTTTTGTCCCATAGTCTTTTTAACGAAGGAATATACAGGACATCCTCTATAGTTAGCGGTGTGATTACCTCCACAATTTTTGTGTGGCCATATTCTTGACAATTATGGCACTGTACGGGTCCAGAACGCTTGTGTGGTTCTTCAACTGTTATTTTTCGGTATAAAAGATATTTTAAATTATAAATTGGGTGCGTCTCATTTTTTCTCAATTTTATATCATTCGGCTCAAGTTCAACGCGAAATGGAGTCTGGGGATCTTCTCCCTATTTATTATATTTGAAACATTTTTTACCTTGAATCCCTGGAGGACGAGTGCGTCTTTTATTTCTTCGGGAACAACATAAGAATCTATGCCCTTCAATACGATCTGCAGGCCTTTAGCACTCTTGAGCTGGTATATGTAGAAACTTGTTTTATTTTTTTCAAATTCAGAAACCATTTTGCGGAAATCTGTTTCGTCATAAATTTCAATTTTCGTTTCATCGATATTGCCACGTTTTATTGGAACAATGTGAAATTTATTCTCACCAATGACCGAAATTAATTTCTTAATAAAAGCGTTTGAATTTTTTTCTCTCAAATAGATTGGTGGCGGCTTTGAGGTTTTGTTCGCGGATATATGAGGTGTGTCGTTGTCATCTTGCAATATTTGAAAACGGTTAGTGGAGGATGCGCTTTTATCCCTAGATACCTTTGAAGCAGATGCAATTTTAGTAGAATTTGGGCTTCGCCCGCGCTTTCCCACAATAATATAACGGTCCATTCCGACTTGGACCTTTGGTTTTGGGCTACTCTTATTTACAGTGACTAATTGGGTAAGTGATGAATCCGATGATATCGCTGATTTAAATGACGAAGTAGTAGGCAACTGTAATGTTAACGAATCACTAGTTGGCATTGGACAAAGCGAAGTTGATCGCTGACGAAAAATTCACTTAGCCGTTAAAAAAATTCTATCATTAGGTTTGTTATTTATTTTATTTAAATTAAGATCATCAGAACTCACAGTGTTTTTGAGGTACTCATATAGAGTATTCCTCAAGGGCACTTTGTTAGTGTATTCCTCAAGGGCACTTTGAGTTATTTTGTTTACTGTTGTTTTTGTTTTTTTGTTGTTTTAGTTATTACTGTCTATGTAAAAAATATTAGCAAAGCAAAAAAGCTTGTTTATCATGCATTAAACACATTCATCACAGCAGGCTACACGAACACACGACTTCAAATGCCGCTAGCAGCATTTGTCGCCTCGTAGCCAGCTACTTAATTATTTTGGAGACGGCAGCAGCACCATCTGCAGCTGATATTCAAGTACAAATACATAGTTCAGTATTGCCACTTTCATATATTTTGCATTTATAAAAATTAATTTTTCTTTTAAAATGTACTTATTTCACATAAAAGTACAATCATCATGAATCAATTTATTCTTTACATCAATTTTTGGATATTGTTTCTAGTAAATAGTATGAAATAATTGTACGATATCATTCATTCACCATTTTGTATTATACTGGTAAAACTGCATTTGCTCATTGTAGCCAGAGAAATAGAAATTAGTTTAAAGTTGGCGACAGCTACAACGGTGGTCGTGCAGTCGTGTAGCCTGCTGTCATTAAAATAATTGTTACCATAAGAATGTGTGTATTCTATTTTTGACAGATTGTAGCCCGTAGCCTGCTGTGTCGAATGTGTTTAATGCATCAAAGTTATTGTACAACAAATACTATGTACTACAAAAATTTTTTGTAGGGTTTTGTTTTGTTTGTATGTAAAAAAATTCCGCTAATACGTCTGTTCACTATGAAGGTACAACGAGAACTGCCTAAATTATTGAACGTAGCAAAAAGCTTTTTGCCGCATTCTTTTCTTCTAGACAAAATCTAGAATAGATTATGGTACTTTTTGAAAATTCGCTTTTATAAGGGCAAAAATCGTACCCGATTTCGATACTTTTTGTTAATGACAAGGTACAGATATATGATATACATGTAAAAATCAGCTAGAGAGCTGAAATTTGGTGTGTAGGTTCCTCTTTCAATATATAGATCCACTAAGAAGGAATTTTTGGAAGCTCGAATGCTAAGGGGGTAAAAGAGTGCAAAATCGGTGTCTTTATATCTCGGAAACTACATTATGGTACTTTTTGAAAATTCGCTTTTATAAGGGCCAAAATCGTACCCGATTTCGATACTTTTTGTTAATGACAAGGTACAGATATATGATATACATGTAAAAATCAGCTAGAGAGCTGAAATTTGGTGTGTAGGTTCCTCTTTCAATATATAGATCCACTAAGAAGGAATTTTTGGAAGCTCGAATGCTAAGGGGGTAAAAGAGTGTAAAATCGGTGTCTTCATATCTCGGAAACTACATTAGATAGACTCGAAATTCCCAAAGCACACAAATGATGCTAAAAAACAAGGCGACACATGCTTGGTACTATTTCGATATGTGTACTTTTAGGGGTTAAAAGGGGGTAAAAACTGAATTTTGATACCTTTTTTGCATTTGAAATATGTTTTAAATTATTGAACGTAGCATTTTTTTGGAAAAAGGTGCTTTTTGGGACAAGTACTTTTTAGATAAAGGTGCCTTTGGAAAAATTATTTTTTGGGAAAAGTACTTTTTAGAAAAAGGTGCTTTTTGGGAAAAGTACTTTTTAGAAAAAGGTACTTTTAGGGAAGAGTACTTCTTAGAAAAAGGTACTCCTTAGTAAAAGGTGCTTTTTAGGAAAAGTACTTTCTATAAAAAGGTGCTTTTTGCGAAAAATACTATTTAAAAAAAAGGTACTTTTTGGGAAAAAAAGTACCCTTTAACTCCTTAATGCCAATGCTACGTTCAATAATTTAAATGATATTTCAGATGCAAAACAGGTACCAAAATTCAGTTTTCAACCCCTTTTAACCCCTAAAAGTACACATATTAAAAAAGTACCAAACACATGTCGGCTTGCTTTTTGCCAGCACTCTTATGTTTTTTGAATTTTTAGTCTATCTAAATGTAGTTTCAGAGATAAATTGATACCTATTTCAACCCCTTTTTACCCCCTTTGCGGTCAAATTTTCAAAAATCCTTTCTTAGTGGATCTATGCATCGGAAGAGGAGTCTACACACCACATTTCAGCTCTATAGTTATAGTGGTTTGAGCTAGGCGATGATATGTCAAAAAGAACTCAATTTGCTGTAAAATTTATAAGAATTATTCTTTTGCATTCGTTCTTAAGAATTATAAAATTAAATTCGGAAAAGAATTCTAATTAAATTCGCAAACGAATTAAGTCAACAAAAATTTATTTAATTCATTTGCGAGGAGAACGAAAAAAACAAGAATTTAAAATAGAATTCATTTCCGAATTTTACATTTAAAATTCCGAAAACAAATTTTTAAACGAACGAAAAAAATTAAATAGCATTTGGGAGCAGAATTTTTTCCTACCCTGCTATTTATATTGAAAACAAAAACAAATTTTGAGTGCTTTGTTTTTGCTTTCAATATAAATAGGCGGACGAGAATTTTTACATGGCTTCTGTAAAGTGGCAGTTAATAAAATAAATACTACATACATTACAACTATACATAATTTCGGCAATTTACATTTTAGATGTGTTTATTGAAAAGTTTATAAAAAATATCATAATAATCATTACAACGCAACAAAATCTTTTGCAAAGAAAATATGGATTTTGTACTAGGGTAGGTAAATGCGCACTCTTTTGCTCATTGCGTACTGTTGTCTTGCTCTTTCAAATGTAGAGCATGCACAAAGAGCGGAGTACAAAACAAGTAACAGTGCTATATTCGAATCTTATATACCCTTTACCAACGTGCGTACATATATATAGTATACAGACACATACATATTTGTTTTGTAAAAAAATTTATAATTTTTTTCTCTAAAGCAATTAGTACGTGACTTTTCAGTATTTTTCGATTAAGGAATTTGATTCAATTATTTTATTTTCGATATTAGCAATAGTTGAATATTTTACTCTACACTATATGGTTAAGAAATATTTTACATTCACTCTTATTCCCCTCAACATCGACGTCACGTCAATACCGTACCAAAAAATTGGGGCTTGTTTACTTGCTCTCGATATGTTCAAAAACCGTGCTGCTATTTAATAAATTTAAAATATTCTTAGTAATGCATATCCATAGCAAGTAAACTAACTTGTTTTATATTTTCCCGTATTTAATAATTAATTATTGATGTTGCAAAACTGCTTAGTGTCTTAATTTAAAGTTCCCATTGCAAATGGTATACATCGTGGTATTATGTAAACGGTTTATTCCTACAGGATTTTTTTGAAATTTGTTCAGCAGAAAGCAAAGGTATCAGGATAATGAAACGGAACATGTACTTTAATTTATCTGTAGCGATAAATTTTAGTTTTATCTGCATTTACTACAATTTAATAGTTCTTGTGCTGAGAGCACAATAAGCACAAACCTTCGTTTATTCTTCAATTAGATATCCATAAAAAATTAAAAATGTTTAAAAAATCTTGAGTAATGATTTTCCTAAAACATGAAATCTGTTTAACTGAAAAAAAAGTATTTTTGGTTAGTTTCTTTACCGAAACTTTTTTTAATCTCCAACCCTGGAACCATATTTCTGAGTTTTTTAATACTAATTTATTTCTTTATAAAATATAGAATATATTTAATTACCAAAAAATAATTAGTTGTATATACCAGAAAAAATTTAAGTTTTCGAGCTCTGGAGCTATGTCTTTTATTTTTCTAATTTTCATGCCAAACTGTTTCATTCTAAGTCATAAAGTATACAAAACTTGTAAACAAAAAGAAAAAACTAACTTGACCTAGTTACTTTTGTAAAAAAACCAATTAATTTACCAACCCTAGAATCAACCTTTTCGATTTTTCTGATTTAAAAAATTAAAAAAGTGTGTTAAGTGAACAAAGAAATAAAAAAAATAATTTTATACATAAATATCAAAAACAAAATCAAAGTTTCCATCTTTGAAGCTGTAATTTTCATTTTTTCATTTTTAAAAATTTATACGCCAAAATTTTCTTTCAGAAAAGAAAAAAATTTTAGACCTATTTAATTTTACATAACACAAAAAGTTAAGTTTTCCAACTCTGGAGTCATAATTTTCAATTTTTCTGATTATGGATACTATGTAGTTCTTTAAAAAATACATAAAATATGTTAAGTAAACAAAGCAAAAACGAAATAAGAAAAAACTTAGTTTCATTTAATTCCTTTAATATTAAAAAATTCAGTAAAGTGCGACTCGTGCACGAAGGGTTCCGTACATTCGGTTTTGAGCATTGTTTAATGTGGCTTTTTTGCTTTTTTGAAGTTTTTTTCAGTTTAAACGATTTTTTCAGTTTTGTCGCTTTTTTCTCGTTTTGGCGTTTTTTTTTCAATTTGGCGATTTAATTTTTTTTTTTTGGCGATTTTTTTCTGTTTTTTGGCGTTTTTTTGTTTGTTTATGGGGCTTTTTTCATTTTGGAGCTTTTTCATTTTGGCGATTTTTTTCTGTTCTTGGGTTTTGTTTCATTTTGGCGATTTTTTCCTGTTTTGGGGTTTTTTTTTGGCAATTTTGTTTTTGGGTTTTTTTCGTTTGGAGATTTTTTTCATTTTGGCGACTTTTTTCATTTTGGCGATTTTCTTTTATTTTGGCGATTTTTTTTCATTTAAGCAATTTTTCTGTTTTTTCGCGATTTATTTTAGTCTTTAGAAAATTTTTTTAATTGGGTTTTTTTTTCGTTTTGGCGATTTTTTTTTATTTTGGCAATTTTTTTCGGTTTGGCGATTTTATAATTCTATAATTTTTTAGTTTTACCGTTTTTGAAAATTTCAAGAGTTTTGCTGTTACGGTTTCCAAGATACAGCAAGTTGTCAAAATTGCATAGTCAAAATTGCATTAACAGATGGAACACCCTTTAATTGAAATTTTAATGTTAATTTTTTTAGTCTGTATAATAATACACTAACCTTACAAATTTCAAGTGTATATACATACAATTGTATGTATTTATATTACATGGGATTTTAATATTTTTCGTTGCTCGTTTTGGAACACCCTTTAATTTCCAATTCTCGTGTATTTGCTGTTGTAGCGGCCAAAGGTCTACACACTGTGTCCAAATTTCTGGTCTGTAGCTCTTACGGTTCTCGAGAAAATACCCTGTGACAGAGACATAGTTTTAGACATAGTTAATTTTACATATTTTAAAAAAGTTAAAGTTTTCCAACCCTGCAAACGTCTTTTTAATATTTTATTATATTTTTTTAATTTAAAATACCAATTTTAGTCGTACTGTAGTGTAAAATAAGTTTATTTATTAAAAAAATAAAAATTTGTTTTCGGTAGTTACTTTTTATGGCAAAATCATGTTTCAGTTTTCCAGCTCTGAAACCGTCTGCTCGATTTTGCTGATTTTCAATACCAATCTAAGTTGGACCATATTTGACACACCAGTCGAAGAACGAAGTCTCTAGCTTTTCTGGGAGCTTCGGAAAACCGATTTCACGTACACCAGACGGACGGACAGACGGACATCGCTTATTCGTCTTCCCTATTGATAAGGACCCAGAATATATACATTTTATGGATCGCATATGAATATTATAGAAATAACACACGAAATGACAAACCTCTATATAAACGGTATAAAAAGAGCAACCACTGTTTGCGCTTTGCGTTTGCTCCTTACCTGTAGGAGCATACTCTTTGAGCAAATAGCAACATTGTTTATCTTTTGCTCCGCGTATAGTGTACATTGAGTGGCTCATTACGCTTGCTCTTTTTGACATTAACAATGGTTACTTTGGGTTAAATTAAATAATATAAAGTATTAAAATAAATAATATCGATTTTCTCGCCATTAAATTTTTTGTATTTACATATGTTCATATTAATATATGTATGTATGTACATGTACATATACATATATTTACATGTACATACATATGCATATATTCATACATATCTGTGGCAATAAATAATAATGACTTAAGTCTAAATTTCGGTTTTTCAGATATTAAGGGTTTTGTCTAAAATAAATTGTGTTTGGTTTTTATATAAAATTTTTAGCCACCGAAAAAGATGCACATTTATTTAGAACAAAGCTTTTAATTTTATAAAAAAAAAATACGTTTTATTAGTTAATATTTGTTGTTTTTACGGTTCCGTACACCAAAGGTGAAAAGGAACCCTATTGTTTTCGCTACGCTGTCCGTCACAGGCTATTTTCTCGAGAACCGTAAGAGCTACGGACCTGAAATTTGGACACAGTGTGTAGACCTTTGGCCGCTACAACAACAAATACACGAAATTTAAAAATTAAAGGGTGTTCCAAAACGAGCAACGAAAAATGTTAAAATCTTATGTAATATCTATATATAAATAGGCAAGTGAAAAAAGTTAAGAACCATTTTAACTGACTTAAACTCAACGTATTCGCTTGATTTTTTTTGTTAGTTAGATTGACAATAGGAGCAGTGCAGAATGTATTTTTTCTTCTACGTTTTTGTGTCTAAGATAGTTAAAAACAGTTAAGAATATTCAGGTATGTGAGGGAAAATGATCGTTTTCAAAACGATTTCAAAACAATCATTTTTTAAAGGTGTGATGAATTCCGATCGACTTTAAGTATCATTTTTGAGCTTATATTAAACTACTGACTTCTAAAAAGCACACGAGAAGATAAAATATAAACCATATTATAGGGCTGTGAAAAGAAACTTATCAAAAATGTCTGGAAAAGCTATAGAAAACTTGTTTTAAAATTATTGAAAAAACGACTATAGGAAACATATCACACTTTTTATCGTTTTCAAATTGGTTTTGTGTCTAAATCGTTTTTCATCACATACCTGATTAGCCAATCATAAAGCCATGATCTCTCTTTTTCTCTTAATTTGCTAAAAAAAATATTACAACAATTTGGCTTGGCAACTCCGTAAACACTCAGAAGGAAAAACGTATTTTATTTGTTCATTCTAATCTTATTTCCATCTTTCTATGGACTTAAAAGATTATTGCTGAAACTAATAAAATTTGGATATTTAAATAACGAGTGGTACTGTATTATTTTTCTTTAGATACTTAAAAATAATATATTTTTTTAATTATTAATAACTTTGATTAAAGTTAAATTCACCTACAGCACAAAGTAAGTTTTTATTTTTGGTTTATTTTGTGTGCGTTTCGTTCATTGTTTTCATTATTTTTCTGTGCTTTAAATTACTGAACATACTGGAATGTTGGAATATGATGGAATGTTGTAATATGATGGAATTTTAAATTCGTATTTAGTAGTTAAGAAAGTGGTTTAAGAGAGTGGTTTACCCTGGAGTCTATACATATGTATATTTGAATATAGTTTTTAAATTGTGTTTTAAATTCATCAAACTTTAAATATTTTCATTCTATTCTCCACCTCTGTGCGTTAATGGTTGATTTTCAACCACTGGGCGAACACTAGTACATAGAATTGTATGTATGTATATACACTTGAAATTTGTAAGGGTAGTGTATTTTTATACAGACTACAAAAATTAACATTAAGATTTCGAAAAATTTAAATTAAAGGGTGTTCCATCAGTTAATGCAATTTTGACTATGCAATTTTGACAACTTGCTGTATCTTGGAAACTGTAAGAGCTAAACTCTTGAAATTTTCAAAAACGGTAAAACTAAAAAATCAAAAAATTATAAAATCGCCTAACCGAAAAAAATCGCCAAAAACAAAAAAAAATCGCGAAAACGAAAAAAAAGCACCAAATTAAAAAAAAATGTCCAAGACTTAAATAAATCGCGAAAAACCGGAAAAATTTGCTGAAATGAAAAAAAACGACAAAATGAATGAAAATCGCCAAAATGAAAAAAATCGCCAAAATGAAAAATATCGTCAAAACGAAAAAAACGCACAAACAAGAAAAAAGAGAAAAAAACAAAAAAAATAATAATTAAAGCTGAAAAAACGTCAAAAAAAAAAAACAAAAAAACGCCATATTAATGCTCAAAGCCCAACGTACGTAGTAACCCTGCGTGCGCGAGTCAAGGTCGCACTTTACTGAATTTATTTTTAACTAGGTCTAAAGGTGTGGCGATATCTGCCTCTCATATTGAATAAAATAAATTTGTACAATATTAAAAAGGAAAGAAAATGAATATGTATAATTGGGAATATACACATACTATTTACATATGTACATATATGTGCATGTATGTTTGTATACTTATAGTATCCACCCAAACCAAATGTTTCGACTTTTTCTGAAGTCAGACTTGTCGTACCGAATTCGTTAAGAAATTTCGGTAGTTTCTCTGAAATTTTTTAAAAAATCTTTAAAACTTTGATTTTTGAGTACATAAGTAAAAGTCTGTGAAAAGTTTGTTTTAAATAAATATGTATGTATAGTATGTTGATAAAAAAAAAGATTGCAACAAATATTAAAAAATGTGAGTATGTGCAAATTATTTCGACAATACCAGCAACATAACGGTGAAGCAGTACTCTGCTTTGAAAACAAAAAGAAACCGTATCAAAGACTATAAATATATAAAGATGTTCTACGTCCATACATTGTACTGCCAGTGCTTAATTTGCTGGTGGATTTACTACTAAATCCATTTGTTTCAAAGAGAGTAATTTATTTTCTCAGAGCACTTATTATTCTCAAGTCTTCGCTATTCATCTGCATACGCATGCATGTGTGTGTGCCTTTGCATGCGTAAGTATGAATGGATGTGTGTATTTAATTTAAAGCAGTGTTCGAAAATAAACATTATTTAATGTACTTTAATGTTCTGTAAGGTACAACCTCACACGCACAAGCGCTAATAATGTACGTATACCGAGTACATTAAAATTATAAGTACTTACAATCTTAGTTAACTTGTGCCCAACGAGAATCGTTATTTAACCTAATCAAAATGATGATGATCAACACTACGTTTTGTAATGTTAAGGACATTATTATTGATGTACATATAATGCATGTAGGTTACACTCAAAAAAGTTTTACAATAACTGAATATACAAGAAGTTTCTGTTAACTAAAATTAAAGTAAATCTTACAGGTAGGTAAATTTTTACCAAGGTATTTGTATGTAAAATCTTTTTTGTTTATTGTTTAATAAGCAAACGACAATATATTGATGATTTTCTGTGCACTCAATATAATAAATTATTTAGAAAAACAGTGGTAGACATGCCACACCTGCTTAAGTTGAAATTTTGAATACACAAATTAATACTTGTGCCCCAAATTAGAAAAAAAATATTTTGAAACAGACGATTTAAAATCAATACTTTTAATCATGATACAATAATATAAAGGTACAACCATTCTCTCTTTTCGTCGCCATATTAACCTTCTGACGTTTGTGCCGACAATTTTTTACTCTCAAAATTAATGCTACCTTATTAATTTATGAAATTCGAGTTTTTGATTAATTTTTTGACGTTATTTTTTATTTATTGAAAAATATTGAAGAATATGTATTTAAATTATAATTATAAAAAAATTTACATCAGCACAAACAATTGAAGGGAAATTACCAACGGAAAAGCCTCTGAATCAAGGGTGGGACTTTCTCTTCGTACTACTCTGGCTTATTGCTTTAAATCAGGTGCGTCCAAGTCATATGCACAATGTGCAAACTTTTTTAAAAGAGCTATTGAGCTTTCACACCGACGAGAGCACAATTGCCAATCAGATCTCGGCGAGAACAATGCTTCCTCTTAATTTGCAAGGAAACAACAGCACACTTAACAGCTTTCAAAGCTGTTTGCCTCAAATACAATCATCAGAGTATGCCTGCTTAGAGCAAAAAATTATAAGCAAAAGGCCACCCGCGGGCACTTCGTTATGCTCTGTTTTAAACATACATATGTATGTATATATAAACGAATAAACGTATCATGGGTTCTAAGCACTCATTGGAATGATGAGCAGTTTTGCTAAATGTTCGCCCATGCTCGTCAATGACACGTCTGTGTTAAAATCATGCGTTCTGCACCTAAATTGAACCAATTCATTAGCAATAGAACCCATGCATTAACTATTTCTTTTGCATGTCTTTTTTTGTTCAGATTATTCAGATGTAGCCCATCAAAAAAGCATTAATTCGTACTGTAAGCCGCAATAAATTTGCACACGAAGTGTATGTAAAGGTGTATTATATGCATGAAACACGCTCATCCATTCTACATCATATTATACACATGCATACGTTATCCACGTATCCAATTAATACAACATTTAAAAAAATGTGTATTAAACCATAATTTCTAAACTTAAAATTACACATTTCCAAAAACATTCCTAAAAAAAAGTTCCCCGTAATTTCGTGTGGCAACGTTTTCCTCTCTCTTTACAAAAAAACAGCAATCAAACAATTTTGGTAAAAGTCAAAATTAATTTTATACGTCAAATGTGGTTGTACCTTTATATTATTGTATCATGCTTTTAATTATGTGCAGGTTAGTTTTAGCTACTGAAAATAAAATAAAAAAATCTTTTTTACTGAAATTTGAAATTAAAATAAATTGAAAATCATTCGGTTCGCATGAAAAAAAGCCTGTTGTAATCGGCAAATAAAAAAACACGTGCGCATGTAGCTTGGGCGTAATATTGACGTCACTATGAAGCTGCATATGCTACATACCACGTAGTTATGTCAAAATAATAAACATAGCTGAGAATGTATTATTATTTAATGACTTTTTTGTTTGAGCAGATCTTCACATGTATTTACACATAAGTGCTGCCTACATTTGGATTTTGACACAAAAATACTATTAAAATTTTACGCCGCTAATGCAACCAATGTGTTGGAAATTCTCCTGGCGTCATAAGTGTCTTTCTACATGTCGTGTATAATAGGTCGTGTTATAGAGCGGTTTTTAAATCAAAGTAATATTGTTTGAAATTATGTTTAATTTGAATTTACTAACAGCATATTTTGAGTGTAAAATGTATCAAGAGCTGTTGTGTCCACACATACACTATCTTATTCTTTGTTAGTATATGTGCTTCGCGGGTGTATGGATAGGCTGTGAGCATCACTCATTATACTCGCTTTGCAATGTTGTCACCTTTTAAAATTTTAAACGCGAAAAAATATGAAGATACTTGTAGTGCTCAGTGCTCAGTGCTTTTTAAATTAGTTTTTAATTTTTTTTTTCTTAAGAGCTCTAAACTAAAAATTTTAAATCAAATTTGTTTTGAGCATGCTTGTCATTTAAAAATTTAAATTGTGCATTTCAAGATGTTTTTTGTATTGTTAGAAAATTGATTCAAGGAATACGCGCTATATCAAACTCTGACTTTAATATTTAATTTAATTAATGTAAAAAGTGTTTTGTCTAACAAGAGATAATTATAATGTCATCAGCATTCCAAATAGAGTCGAATAGCGAAATTTGGTCTGTTATATACAATATATGGAATATGATTCAATTAATGCAATTGAGAGAGAATTGAGTCTTTATGGATTCAGTTGATATAAACCTATTTAGTAAAAATTGACATACAAGTTCTGTCTCATCCATATTAACATGTAGAAATAGAACGGGTTTTAAGCTCTATAAATTTTTTAAGGTTTACCACAATATTTTTGCACGCGTTTAACGCTTTCATATAACAAAGGTCTGAAACGATAAAATTGTTGTTGTGAAATCAATGAAATAACAAATAATAACGATTTTTATATAAATAGCAATGTAATGTATATAACTTTAAAGTTTAAAAAACTATGTTATGCTCAGGTGATCGGGTATGTTCTGTAAACCGAATCGTTTTCAAAACGAGAAATTTTCAAAAACGAGTAAATGTTTATTTGGTGCTTTACAAATTACTCGAAATGCTGACATTCGAAATTAATTTGAATAAAATATTTGAATGTTAGTCAGTTGTTAATAAAACAAGTCACATTTGAAACAAAAGTACGCATTTAAAATGTCCGGCTCTAAATCTTTGACAGAAAAAGTGTTTATTTCATTATTATAAAACTTGATGTGTCATACATTCACCCACCAAATCATTTAATGATATATTAGTCGGTTCAGAAGTTAGCAAAAGTATACTACATATTTATGAAAAAATATTCAACATAAACTGTTATGTCTTAAAATAAAAAACTATTTTATTAGAAATGCTCTTGAAGCTGAACAATAAAATGAGTTATGTGTAGTTTTTGAGGCACTTCCGCTATACCTCTCAAATCTACAATTATTTAAGATTAATTTTACGAAATACTTATATAAAAACATTTACAGGTTTCAAAATAACACAGTTTTTTTGCTCTCCTGAAAAAAAACCTGATTTTGTCGGAGAAACGATGATATCTACATCTCTTTAGTACTTTAAACTTATTTTTTACTTATTGTAATAGACATTTTTCTATTTTTTATAATATTTTTATATCAGTTTTTTTGTTAAATAAGTTCTTTTTTAAATAGGGACTGTGATATTTTTATGAAATGAAACCTTGTTATGTTCGATCTTTTTTATCTTTGCTATATACATGTTCCTTAATATTTGATTTTTTTAATATATGAGTGGGTTTCATAAAAGTTAAACATAATGGGCCTGATAACGAGTATCGTATTTCGACTACGACTACGAAGATTTCGTAATAGACTAAAAAAAAAATCTTGCAATGTTCTTTAGTCTAATACAAAATCGTCGTAGCCGAAGTCGTAATACGACACTCGAAATAAGGCCCAATAACATTGAGTACATCTGTTTATATAAATTAAGTGCTTTTCATAGTTGCAGTGCTTTTCGAAATTTAAAAGTTGATAGCACTGTCCCAATTATATAAAATTGAGAGTATGACCACCGCCAGTGCTGTCGGATGTAACGATTTGTCTCTAAAATCGCCAAAAGCTTTGTTTTAAAATAATAATTTTGACGAGCCTTTTGTTCATTTATATATTTCAACTCATTTGCGATTATTTTAGCTAAACACACATATGCAATTTAAACAATGTAGATTAATGTTAAAAACATGGCAAATTTTACACAAGGAAGGTTTTCTACAACATAAAATAATTAATGATAAGAGATTTGTTTTCTATATCTAAAGTGTGGTTTTTATAAAACATAGTGGAGAAAACTTCCTTTTATTAATTTGGAACTAGCATTTTGGATAATGATGCATAAATAGCCTTATGCATCATGGTAAGGATATAAATAACTGAAAATAAGATTCATATTGATGTAATTCATTTTTAGTATGTTTCATACTACAGTACGTATGTTTGTATGTATGTCTGTTTTATAAATGAACTACACTCCAAAATATTCCATGCTTAAAAATACGAAACACTTTTTCGTAATTTAATTTTTGTACAATAAACTAAAAATTTTTAAATTTTACTAAAATATTTGTAGCTTTGCAGGATAAAGGCCATTTCTCACTATCATACAAAGTCGTGCGATCTACGAAAAAAGTACAACCCTTGTGTGATGAATTCTTATTGTCTTTTGAAATATTTTATAAACTCCATCATATCAGGGTTGTATTTATTCGTAGATCGCACGACTTTGTATGATAGTGTATCACGGCCTTAACAAGTTTCATAATTTTACGAATGTCGTTAAGTTACAAAAACGATTTCCTACAACTATTTTCGTATATAGTAACACATTTTTCGTTTATTTCATTGAATTTAGGAAGAAATAAAACATTCTTACAAAATTGGAAATTTCGTGAAATAAATAAATTTTGTTTTGTTATCATTTTGTTTACAGTACAAAATTATTCCTAAACCTACACAAGTTTCGTGAATTTTACAAAATACAATTTAAACATATAATAAAAACTGTTGTTTTGTTTTACTTTTTATTATATCCCCAATTTATTTTCCTGTTATTGTATAAAAAATTATTGTAATAAAAAATTTGTTTTTAGTTCATGCTAGGAACACAACTGGTACGAACGACGAATTTCGTCCACGCAGAGTTTGCTGCGTAAATTCGTCGTGTGAAACACAACAACGACGAATTTACTCAACCAATTCAGCTGTTATAATTTATAAAGTTGTTTGAAGCATTTGCAAAGGCAGACAGAGAGAAAATTTGTATTTCATAGTTCGTCGTTGTACAAAATAGTAATAAATCTATCGCAGAGCTCGTCACGCTCTACAAATTTCGTTTTATGGAGGCGTTGTGTTCATTTTAATATGAACAAATATATATTATTTTCCATGACAAAAGTTCGCAATGAAAACTTCGTCTTCGTCCCAATTGTGTTCCCAGTTTGATTCGTGAGTTTCATTGCAAAATATTCATGTATGTATGTGACGTATGAAGAATGCAGAGGCTGTAACAACTTCCCTTAAGTTATCTTTTTATTTTCATAATTATTACAACCTTCAATTCTAGGAATTAAAGATTAATTTACTATTTTCCAAGGATATATAAATTTTTTGAAGATTTTTATATTCCACGTATTTTTTTATTTTATACAAAATTTCGCATATAACACAAACTTGCTTTTCATGATTCACTAATTAATTTTGTATTATTAACATTGTGTTTCTTAAATTTACGAAAAAAAATTTGAAATACAAAATTTTGTTTGCAGACAACAAATATTTAGTAAAATAAAGAAATATCACAACTACTACATATCTACGAAGCATTTCGTACCCTAAAATTAACGAATATTTCCTAAAATGAACCACATTTTTCTAAAAACCTAAAAATATATAAAATTATGTTTTAAATAAAAAATGTGTAGCTAATATTTAATGTTGTATAATATTGACGATAAACGACAAATGTGTCAGCGCTGTGGCTAAAAATCAATCTGACAGCACTGGTTAGCATCGATCAGGTATGATACAGATATGTATGTATGTATGTATGCATCTATTAAAGGATTACGGTACTTGTTGACGCATAATGCATTGTAGGGATGTAACGAATACCAGTTTAGCGAATGCGAATGCGAAAGCGAATAATACATTTTAATTTTTGCGAAAGCAAATGCGAATGCGAAAGCGAATGCAAATATTACAATTCGTTAAAATATCACATGCAAATAAATTTATATAAGAGTACGTATGTACATATAATAATTAATAATAAGTTTACATAATATTAGGGAATCAACCCATTCCTACTTTGGCTCTAAAGCCTGGTACTCTATTCAACATTTCATGTGAAATGCTGTCAAAATAAATTTAAAAAAACTTGGAATAAATTTTTCCAAAAACAATCTTGCAAAAGTAGTTGTGTTTTTTTTTTGACGTTTGTTAAGCGCCAACTATTTTCATAAAAGAAATACAATTTTTTTGTCGCCAGTATTCGCTTGAAATATTCGCATACATTTTAGCGAATGCAAATAGCAAAAGTAAGCGAATAATTTGCGAATGCGAAAGCGAATGCGAACATTCCTTACATCCCTAATGCATTGCTATTGGCTGAAAAATATAAGGAAAAAAAACAAGGAAAAAAACTGGGAAAACATCACAGTGGAACAAATTATAATTTTTCTCCATAAATTTTGAAAGCGAAAAATTAAATTTTTTTAATTATTGTCTAAATTTGTGAATGCTAATGAAAATATAAAAATATAAATATACAAATATAAAAAATACATAAGACTTTTAATTTTAACGAATTTTACGGTTTGCTTATTAATCCACCTTCACTCATATGATTAATAAATATTTTTAATTTATAACAATAATAGCCGACTGAATTCTACACACCTTCATACTGCAAATCTTCTAACTCGTTGCCTATATAAATATTTTGAAGCATATCGTCAATGCTATTAATACTTTTAAGTAGATACAAACATACATATGTATATTACCAAGATAGCCACAACTGATATTAAACACTGTATTGTTTAAAATCGTTTGCTTACATGTGTCGGATATACGAATTATGAACATATAAGTCAGGCATATTATCAATTTCTACTTTTGAATACGAACTTGAAACCCCAAAATGTCATTAGTTTCAACTTTCTGATTTTATATTATGTTCAAAATCTGCCTAATTTTAAGAATCTACGGCATATCTTTGATTGCAACAGTTTCCAATTTCCAAAAATATGTGCGTATGTATGTATGTATATATGTATGTATTAAAAAAACGAAAAGTCTTAGTTATCCGTACAATTTCGCTCTTACTTTTTTGCTTTTAACTGCCCACTGTGTACTTCATATATAGATATTTTTTTTTTACTACAGGACTGCCAACCTTTAGTCAGGTAATTTTATCCCACTTTTCTTGCTAAGTTCGGTAAAAAAAAGGGAAGACAAGAATTAATCCTACTTTTTTGTATATATGGCCTATTTCCGAACTGCGAAATAAATCTTTCGACTTACAATTTGTATTGAAAACAACAATGAAATATGAAAATTTGTTTTTGTTTTTTCAATATACATATGTAAATTGTAAGTCGAATGTTTTCTTTACCATTATACTCTTTGATTTTACGAGTAATTGGGTACTTAAATTTTATGCATTTACAATGGGCTGTGATTTTCCAACGTTTTATGGTTTCTTTTTTATAATAATACGTATGTGTTGTTAGCAGGTAACGAAAAGGATTTGTAACCACTTTTTTCCATCGAAAATTTTAAAATGGTTATTTTAAATACATAAATAATTGAAAGCTATACCTTAAAGCCATGTTTGTGTGTATGTATATAGTATATATTTACATATACATATACATAAGTATTGGACGCGGTTGAAAAATCAATCAGATAAAGTATCTTTTTTTAATTAATTGCCTTGCGAAAATATACGTAAATATTCATAAAAAAAAAAATTTATAAAAATTTACCTATTTTAGACACGATCCTATACGTGAACAGTTATCTCTAGATCCCTTAATTGTTTTGGGAATCCTCTTTAAAAAATATCGATCTTTAGTTTCAGAGGGGTAATAAAATATTTTTAGTTAGTGATTAGCTTTAATTTACATATGTTTACATATATGTATGTGTATATACAAATGTATGTATTTGTGTAAAACACATAACTTTTAATATATAAAATAAGCTAAAAAATGCATTGTTTAGTCAACAAAACAAGCAAAAATATCATTTTAACTTTTTTATTAAACTTTTACCAAATTAAATAAACGCATTTCAATGAATTTTAATATTTATATGTAAGAGATTTTCGTGTAAATTTTAACTAAAGTCTGTGGTATTTTTATTTTATTATTAGGTTAAATATTGCAATACTTTTAAGTAAAATATTATAACATTGTGATTTATTAACTTCTAAGACTGCCGAATAAAAATGAAACTTAATTTTGAAATAAATACTTTAGAAACCATAATATTGTCTGATTTTTAACTTCAAATTGCTTAAAAATACCTTGCTTATCGCATTTGTGTGTGTGTGAGAGTAATTTGACATTTTCAATGGCAAAATTGGTTACGAGTAGTTTTCTTTACTTCCTAACTATAAAATGTAGTAAAATAAAGCTCGTTAGAATACATTGGCTACAATTTGCAAATCCATAACATTAAATTCCGCAATTACCGCTAAAATTCAAGAAAGGATAAATACAACAAAAACAATATTCTTTTATTTTCTACGTACATATGTACATACATATGTAAACAGGTTAAAAAATTTTAGAAATTTTTATCCACACTTTATTGCCAAACTTACTACAAGAAGAACTGTTTTACATTACATTTGTAAAAGTTGGCAATCCTAGCTTAAAATTATCAATAGATAAGTATAAAGAGTGCATGGCGTCGTCCGTCTGCAATGTTCTTGGGTTGGATTAATCTTGTATTCTATTCAGTGTTGCCGGAATCGTAATTCATTTTACAGGGATAAAACTAATCCAAATTTTAGATATTACGAAATGTTTTGTAATTTTATTTACGGCGCTCTATTCCTAAATACATATCTACATAAGTATGTACATTACTTGCATGTATATAAATAAATCACCATAGCAGTAACTTCTGACAAATAACAAGCAAATTGCTCAATAATTACTGAAAATTATATTAAACTTTGGAGGGAGTTCCAAAAATCTCTTTTTGCATTGTCTAGTGAGAAAAAAACTTCTTGCTTACGTGGAACAGAACAAAACTCGTCCCTTGCACCATAACCAGCCTAATGTGTAACTCTTGTTTTTGCTTTGTGTAGTTGTCGTACTTTCCGTTGCCAAGTAGTGCTGCCATACATATATGGTTTAAGTAAAATACTTTTTTGCACAAATTTACTATGTATGTGCCTATCCAACAAAATAACGAATATACATAACTGTAAATGACAGACTTGCTTTATTAAGTCCTAATTTACACTCAGCAAGTCTTATTGCTAAGCTGATTAGTTTTTTAGGAAAGAGAGACGAGGGGAAACGAAACTTATATGTTCCCCTCGTATCTCTCACCGACAAACTAATCAGATCAGCAATAAGACTTGCTTAGTGTAAATAAGGACTAAACGTTTTTTAACCTTGCATGTAGCGAGTTTTGAAATCTAATTCTACATATACGTATAAGACAAACAATTATTTAAATACATACATGCTTCCATACATGTACATATAACTTTATTTGGACGTAATTCTCCCAATGATCTATCTTGCGGGCAATATTATTTTAGTAATAAAAATAAAAAGTTATAACCAGGGACATAACAATTATAGGAGAAATGACAAAAAGGTTATATTTAACCTTAAAATTGATTAATTCAAATAATGCTTACAATAAACGATTATCGTAAGATATCGTCGTCTTAGAGTGCAAACCTGCTAACTCACTTCAATAAAATTTTACAGGAGAGACAAAATACTGTTAACATTTTCTATACATTGGTTAAGAAATTAACCTAATACGTTTTTTCGACATGTAGAGTTTCTAATTAAAACAAATATTTAGGGTAATCGATGCGGTATGTTTTTCTTTATCGAAAGGCATTAAAATGTCATATTTTATTAAGTGTCATTCATGAAATTTTGATGAGCCTGTGGAAGATTTTATGCCATCAGTTAAAGGTTTGCCACACGTTTAGTTCCATACTTAAGTGTTTACATGTATTTAATATACCGCACACTAAATCATAAAGAGTCACAACTCAAAATTATAGAAGTGCCTTTTCTTTTTTATAAACCAGTTAATTGAAGAAATCTCAACAATTTCTTTTGCAATACAGTCTTCTTTAAGAATATAAAATATCGTTATGCTTGTTTTTATGTCACATGCTTGCGTCATTTGTACAGTATCAACAGTTGTTTGCAACTACTCAGCATCTGACTCTTTATGATTTAGTGTGCGATATATAAATGACAAACAAAATACTTTTTATATAATTTTTTAATATAACACGAAATGTGTCAAAATATTTATGTATGCAACGTGATTATCAAAAGTGTAAACTATAATATTCTTTCCACTGAATAATTCTAGCAAAATTATATTAAAATTACATATATATTTTGTAATTCAAATATAGTTGTGGAAAAATTGGTTTGTTCCATGTATAGATAATATCGCAGAATTCGGCAACACTGATGTTTTGTCGTCGTTTGGCTATTGGTTTGCGGCACGGTATATTCAAAATACATTCTATTTGCAGCAAACCAGAAACCAACCGACGATGTGTTGCTTTATACTCTCAATAATTTTCTCTCTTAGTTACTTTCCTCCCACCGAAAACCAATTTTTTTTTAAATTTCACATCTTTATATGAACATCCCATTCATACATGCATGCATACATGCATGCATGAATGGATGTACATATCTTTACAGGGTTTGCTTATGAAGCACTAACACTTTGGCAAAGAACACTAAAATATAATTTATTTGCACAGAGATGTACACAACAATTTTAATTTCAGTGCTATGGCCGTCAAGCAGAGTGCTTTATAAAGTATTTTACTTGAGTTGAAACATCATTGTGATTCTAATCGCGTAGTGTACATGTAAACATACACAAAGTAGAAAGTTGTCATATCTTACCCTTTGTATAATACATTAAATAATGTACAGTTTATTTTCGTACACTGATTTAAAGCAAAGAAAAAATTTACACAAACAAAAAGAACTTGTGTTTTCGCACATATGCATAAGTGTATGGACATAAGCTACATAAAATTTAATGTTACCGATTGTCTATTTATAGGGCAAAAATATGTATTTTATTGTTGTACTTTTGCAAATACATGGATTCGCACCGAATATAAATTTACTTATTTAATTTAAATATAAGTCCAAACGAAAAACATTTTGCAAAATGCTCCTAAAGATAAATAGAGGGACAAATGCGCGTTGGGAAGAGCATGAGATAAGCTTTTCTCAAAGTATATTTTAAAGATCAACCTCCACATACTTGTTCTTAAGAAATATATTGAAATTGAACCTTCAGAGTCCTTCATCCTTTAGTGGATGGAGTAGCATTAAAAATTTGCAGCCAGGTAACAATTCATGTATATACAATGCGCTCACAGAAACTGTGAAAAAGATGCAACCTTTTGAAAAAGAATGCATTTTAATTTTTGATGAAGTATCTATAAGAAAAAAATTTACTTATAATAAATGTGCAGATGTTATAGATGGAGTTGTCGATTTAGGATATGAACGAGTGAATCAAATGGGGTCCCAAGTTTGCGTTTTTATGATAAGAGGAGTTGTAAAAAGTTGGAAGTTCGTTTTAAACTATTTTGTTACTTCCAGTTCAATAAAAGGTGATGTACTAAAAAAACTTGTGGAGTCAAACTTTGACATTTTAAGAGAAATGGGACTAAATGTGCGTGGGCTTACGTGTGATCAAGGACCCAATAATAGAAAATGCTATGATATGCTAGGCGGATCTTGTGAAAAACCTTATTTTATTTATAAAAATGCAAAAATTTACCTGATGTACGACGTACCCCATATTTTCAAATCCATAACAAATGCTTTCATCAAAGCCGATTTTAAAACACTGCATGGCGTAGCGCGATTCGACGTTGTTAGAGAAATATTCGAGTTGGAGTATGGAAAAGTAACCAAAATGACAAAATTAACAACGGTGCACATAAACCCAAATAATTTTCAGAAGATGCGTGTTGGCCTAGCTGTCCAAACTTTAAGCAATTCAGTTGCTGCTGCAATCCAATCTGTAAATGAAAATCGCCAGTTTACACGAAGTTCCGCAACAATAGCCACTTCAACGTGCTCTTTTATAAAAAAACTCGATAGCTATTTTGATTGCTTAAACAGCATGTATTTTAACGATGCAAAGCCCCTGAAGCGTGGCCTGAAGCCGAAAAGCACAACTTGGTAATTACTCGAAGAGCTAATTACCTATATGAAACAAGTTGAATACGCAGGAAATAAAATATTTTCAATTGATGGCCTAATTCAAACTAACTGAACTGAATTGTTTGCGGAAAACGCAAATTTGATATGCATTTTAACGAGCCATTTTAATCAAGATCCATTGGAAAACTTGTTTTCATATATACCTACGTCCCAAGGGCGGACACTGCAAAAATCCTTCGGTCTATGAATTAAATGTCGCAGTAGCTAAACTGCTATCTCTTAAAATAACGCAATTTAGTACCTCTTCAAATTGTGCAAACGACGATGCGATATTTTTACCTATTGAGTTCCAAACAATTTTAGAAGATACTCAAAGAAGTCGAAGTACAGCAGAAAGTAGTCGCACACCTGACGTTAATGTAACAAACATATTCGATGAAAATGAAGATTATTTTAATGAAGATGCAGATTGTTTTAACTCTAATAATGTTCCAATAGAGTTAACATCAAGCCGATATTTTGTTGGTTATATATGTAGCTCAACGAATTACTTGCGCTAAATGTCGTGTGGATATAATTAAACCAGCACAAGTTTTGTAATATCCTTCAGAAATGTTTGTTCACGCTAAAAATTATAATAAAGAAACATATAATACAGTGGAATCTCCCTTAACGGACACTTTCTATAGGCGAACACCCCCTGTAGACGGACACTTTTGACAGGTCCCAGCAGCGCTCCATTTAAATGTTTAGTTTTCTCTTGACCGGACAGTTCCCTTGTACGGACACATTTCAATGGTCCCTTCAGTGTCCGCTCAATAGAGATTCCACTGTAATTGAAATATATAATTGATATACATATAATTGAAATTTCTAAATAAAATAATTATAGTTCGGTGCGAATCAACTTATTTTTAATTTTACAACAATAAAACACGTATTTTTACCCTACAATAACACAATCGGTCGCATTTGATTTTCATGATTTATTTGCACATGAATGTATCAAAACAAGAAACTTCTTTTAGTTATTTCATATTTTTGCTCCAACTTGACTGCGCTTTAAACAAGAAATATAACACACACACAACTAAATTTCTCTATAAGCTTCAATTATGTGTGTGCATACATTGTATGCCATACAA
Organism: Tachina lurida; assembly: GCA_944452675.1. Classification (NCBI taxonomy): domain Eukaryota; kingdom Metazoa; phylum Arthropoda; class Insecta; order Diptera; family Tachinidae; genus Tachina; species Tachina lurida. Next base: position 102,718,936 of record OX101753.1, on the reverse strand, counting down.
CATTACTACATACATATTTATATAAGTGTGAATGCTCAAAAATTTTGTGCTCTCTTTGTGGTTTCGTTCAAATAACAAACAATTTATTTTTCCCTTGTTACTTCCCCCACAGCATCTATAAACACAAAAAATTTTAGTTTTCATTTAATGTTCTACGTGGAACATCTTTATATATTTACGGCCCTATGTATAAACAAAATTTGGCATGAAGTTAACATAAGTGGCAAAATTGAACATGATCTTAAAGAGTTTTGCCATGAAGCTTCACATTAAAAATTATGCTAGGGAGTAGAGGTGGGTTAAAATTAGGTAATGCAACCATTTCTAATGTCTAATTGTATGGAGGAACTCGTTAATACCTAATTCAATTTCGTCACTTTTGCTAACTTCATGCCAATTTTTTCTTATACATAGTGCCGTTATAGTCTTTGACCGTATGTATGTACGAACTCGTACTGACATATCGTATCGATTTCGTACCGACATATCTTTGCGAAGTCGTGCCAACCATTTTATACAAAAATGGTTACGATTTCTGTTCCGAAATCGGAAGATTCTGTCGACCAGTCGTTACGAATTCTTTACGAATTCTTTACGAATTCGGAGCCTTTTTTTTGATGGGATATTTTTGTTGTTTGTTTGAAAATTTATTTCTTATGAGGGATACAAATCAAATTGGTTTTTATAATGTGATGTGTACTAAAGTCCTGCAGAAGACCATTTATAAGAACTTTCAAGACATGAGGGATTTTTCAAATACTTTACTACAGAGAAATCTTCTAAAACAAACGGTAAACAATACTATTTGCAATAATGTGTTTCAGTTATTGCAGGTATAGGAGGAAAGAAGAAAATATTTCGTGACTGAAAAATTTCTGATCCTTGCTACTTTCTACGCATGGGCGCGTATACAAGCGTCATGCATGTACATACACACACACGTTGTGTGAATGCTCTTTTATTTTTCTACGCACATCCAAACGCACACATTCATTGCGCTGATTTACACGGGATTAATTGTGCTGGCATAACATGCCAGTTTGTTGGTGAGAGAGGCAAAGAGAGGGGTTTTGTGTTTGGCATAACTTTTCAACCAGCTACAACCCCGCATTAACAGCACAAAACCAATACACACACAACTTAAAAAACTGCAAATGTTAAATAAATACGAGAAACACTAACATACATAAAGCTGTGTATACGTATACATTTTTATTCCGGATGAATTAGTCTCGTGTGTTCTTAAAAAAACAAAAATTGTGCGGCTTAAAAATTGTTCTCGTGTAAACTACCTCATTGACATTAGTTGTGTGCGCTTGCTTTAAAAAAAACCTCCCTTAAACACATAATCAGCGTGACCATATTAGCTTATTTTGAGCTAAATTTAGCTTATTTGTTTCAGATTTAGCCTTAAAATTTTCATTTAGCTCTTAGCTTATTTTTTAGCTTTTTTTAAAAACTCATTTAGCTCTTTTAGCCTTTTTTTAGTCTAAATTGCGTGTTCTCTAAAAATATATTAAAAACATAAACAACTCATAAAAATTATAATTTTATAGCATTGTAAAATAGTTTACAAAAATGCAAAATGTAAATTATACGACAATTTTATAACAGAAATGGAAAGAAGAAAAATAGAAGATAATGGCAGAATGGTTAGAATTCCAATGGAAAAAGTTAAATTCATATTAGTGGCCAAAACACTTTTTGAGTTTTTTGGGTATAAAATTATTTGACTTGAGTTGAACGTTCATTCAGCGGCATCAATTAACTTAAAACAAAAACCTGAAATAGCCTTAAGCCTGGATAACACTATGTACCTATTTTCGTCGGGCCACCTCAATAAAGTCATAAGTAATAAGCCAAAATGGCATTATTACTCACTTAATTCTGGAATAAGTCTATATGGGCTTATTACCAATGCAGTGTGGCGCAATTGTGTCCTTGTATTTCAAGTAGTCGATAAATTAGAGCAAAATCTTTACTTATATTTTTTTTTTTTTTTTACACACATATATTTATTTATTGTATCTTCAAAATATGAACTAACAATAAGTATTCAAATCTTAAATCTATATATAATTATTAGGCCCTACCAGTATCGGACATAAACTTAGTGCTAGTAACTAATAATAAATAAATTTCGTATTAAGCACAATAAATATTTTCAAGAAGTATCATTTGGGGTGCTGACTATTAGAGCCCTTGTGTCCATCTTTTTTAGGCGGATATGTCCAGTAAAGTTCAAGATATTACGAGCAAGCGGATTAGGATGTGACTCGAGTTTTGTTAAATATTTACCTGCGTATTTTGCGATTTCTTACCTTTACTTATGACTTTATTTCATTGATCTGACGAAACTCGGTACATTGTGCAGATAGTGTGATCCCATGCTTTACCTGCAATAGCATTAATTCACTTAAAAAGCTTTCGTATTTTAGTATAAATGTTTTTACATTTTTAAAAACTTTTTAAGATTATTTTGGGGAAGTTTTTGTTTTGTTCTTCATTGAATCTAAAATATAATAATTAATAAATAATTTCATTAAGCAAATATTCTATATGTATAATAAAAAAATATGTTTGTGTAATATTTAACGTTAGTTTAGCAATAAGAAACTATTGAAAAGTGATCAAAGAAGTGGAAAAAAGTTTAGCTTTATTTTCTAGCCTAAAATGTAACTTTTTAGCTTTTTTTCAAACGTGATTTAGCTTAATATTATTTTAAAATCTGGTCACACTGCACATAATAGCTTACCTTCTACATATTACACACATACTCAAACGTAAAATATGGAAAATAACAAGCATACACGTATCAACACTACTTTGTTGATTGTTTGCTTATAACAAGAAGCAAAGAATATAAATTATATAGAATGCGCATCTGAGCTAAAAAATTAAAATTTTTTTGCGTACGCTTCAGATGCGTGGGGAAAGTATAAAGCTCAAGCAAACAAGCAGTGAGAGCATTCGCTTCCAGGGTGACCGATGACATTTTTCAAAAAGTGACACCAAATATTGGAAGATTTATAAAAAAAGGGGCAAGATTAAAAAAAAGTGGCAATTTGCCAATTTAGTCGATCAAACGGTCACACTGTACGCTACAGCGACAGAGCTTCGTGTTCTTGCTACAGCAATGATGTCAACTAAGCCCTTTTCGGGCTATATTTAGCCCGTTTTCAGTCACTTAAAACGCGAAAAAAAAATTTTGTCCCGAAACTATAAAACGCGTTTGTCTAGCACTTTTTACAATTATCTTTCAGCCCTTTTAGCCTCTTTTAACTTTTTGCTCGATATGTCTACATTTAAATTTTTAAGACCTTTTTTCTTCCTTCAAGCTAGTTTTACTAATTTTCTTCTATTATTTTGCTTTACCAATTTAAAACAGAAGAAACAATATGGAAAAATTTTCTATTTCTTCATATTTTTTATGCTTTCAAAGATTTTAAGTATAGCCTAAAAACAGAGTTTTATTTATTAAATTTAAAATGTACTTACGTAGCCATATGTATGTATAGTAGTACTGTATAAACACATATACACTATTTAATCTACGTATGTTTCTTATTGAAATGTGGTATGAAATGTAAATGATTTACTTATGTACCTTATTGAAATGTTATATGTATATCAAACTATGTGTTCATCTCATGGTAGTTATTTATTTTCTAACAAATTACTTTATTTTGGCTTTGATTTTCAACAGAAAAATTTTAAACTAGCTCCTTTTCGCGCTTTTTCCAAAAATTTGACTTTATGTTGCATTAAACGTATATTTTTTCAGTTTAGCCCTTTTAAGCCCTTTTTTCAAAAATTTTTACGCTTGTCGTCACTGTTGCCAGTTTTGCAGATTTCTCTGCATTTTGCTGCTTTTTCATTAAAAAAATTATAAAATGAGATTTTTAAATTTTCTGAAATGCTTGTGTAACATCAAAATTTCGTGTTTTTCTTTACTCCGTAACAGAAATAACCATAGTGTCACTCTCAGAAACATACACATAAGAAATAGTAACAAATAAGTAGTGTGTGACGTTTAATTTTGCAGTAACCATACCACCAACATAACAATGGTAAAAAGAAACTAGCTAATATGTGGAAAGATGTATGTATATACATACATATATACATATCGCACAATAAATCATAAACAGTCACAACTCAAAACTATGAAAATTGTTTTGTTTTTTCTTGAGCCGAAAAATTTTTTTTGCAGCAAAGTCCTCGTGAACAGTTTTATGCCACTCCTAAACAACTGCACTATTTTGAGTAGTGACTGTTCATGATTTAGTGTGTGATATTTTGCACAGATTTGTATGTATATGTCCCATTATTTTAAAGAATTTGTAATATGGGCATATGTTTTTGTACAGCAAGATAATTTATGTTAATTCGCAAATTAAATAAAAAATGCATACCTGACGCACATATAACCTCCTCCTTAATTGAAGTCGGTTAATAATTCGAAAGCAAAATGAAAAACAGTTCAAAATATAGGTGTTTTTATTGTTGCAGATTTTCTTCCGATTTTTTTAAATTATTTTGCAGATTTTTCAGATTTTTAGCCAATTTTTCCAGATTTTTTGTAAAATGTTCTGGCACTAGTGCATGACGTTGTAAACATTCACCCCTATCGTGAATAAAACGAGAAGAAGGCTTGTAAAGCTTAAAAATTAATTGAAAATTCGACAAATTTATGTTTGATAGTGAGAAATACACAAATTTGTTGTTTCAGATGCAATGTTTTTACATTATTTTTATTACATTTAAAAAGGAACCAAAATGGAAAAAGGTACGCAAGTGCACATAGGAAAAAAAGTAACCAATTTGGGTTACATGAAACCAAAACGGCAACGCTGATCACAGCATACGCCGTCTACGAGACTGTAAAAAAGCAAAATAATAAAAATCAAACATAAATACACACACCCATTCGCTCTCAGCAATACGAGCGCATCATACACTGTAGAGAGAAATGAGAGTGCGTACGCTGGACGGGTAGTACTGGAAATACCCGCCATAGAAAATTTTAGCTTGTATGAGATGCGCATTCTATATGATTTATATTCTTTGCAAGAAGTCTTCACGACATTGCCTGTTACCACTCATATATACATACACCAATGCATCTATCGTGCTTTGCTTATAATACGACAGCATTTATTATTGGTTTAGTATAACACAGCCACAAGAATACATTTAAAAAGCAAGACGTATTTACATTTCAAGACTATTTACGCAGGTCTCTAATGTGCACCTGTGCCTATGTTCTGTAACTTTGGTGAGAACTTTTCCAGACGAGAAGTTTGTTATCATTCTGTGAGTAACACGTGTTCACACGGACAGCAATTATCGAGGTTCGCTCTCCCATTCACGGTTCGCGGCCGAATCTTGATTGAATCAACATGGTTCGCCATATAAATTTTTGAGAGCGAACCAACTTGGTTCATTTTGAACCTAGCTGCGAACCATGAAGAAATTGATATCATCGCTAGTTTTGATAACAAATTATCGCTAATTTATCTGAACTAGCTATCAAAACAAAATGAGTACATACATACACATTTTTAAACAAAAAAACACACAAAAAATGATTGGGAGTATGAATTAATAATATTAGAACACATTTTATTAATTATTTTTACTTAATTTGTTTATATACTGTAAAAAAGCAAATAACACAGAATATAAAACGCGTATCAACTATTCACGTATATATGTATGCATGTATGTATATACATGAAAACAGTAATGCCAACTTTTGATACTCAAAGCGCGTAAAATTTTTTTGAAAAAGCGCTAAATTGAAAAAATATACATTTAGCGCAAAATAAAGTAAAATTTTTGGAATAAGCGCTAAAAGGAGCTAGTTTTAAAATGTTTCTGTTTTAAATCAAAACATCAAAAAATTTTGTTAAGTAATTTATTAAAAATTAATATGTACCTATCATAAGATCAATACATACATAAGTACATTAGCTCGAGATATTACATTTCATATTACATTTTAATAAGGTAGATATAAATAGTGTACCTACATACAGGGTTACCGCTAGGAATTTTAGAAAAGTCGCACAAAATGTCGTTTTGTGAAAATAAAGTCGCACAAAAAAGTCGTTTGAGAAAATAAAAGTTGCATCTCTTTTTTTAACGTTTTTTATTAATAAAAAGCATAACAAAACAAAAAAACAATTGAAACAAAACAAAAATCTTATTGCAGAATCCATTTCTATCATATTTCACAACACATGCAGTTGCATTATACATGCTTATATATATACCCAGCAAAAAATTACGCATTACCATATAATGAATTACTTTTCTGATTACCAAATTTCATTACTCGCTTACAAATCACATTACCTTAAATTTAAAAAAATTATATACAAGTTGCTAAATGATGAGAATAATTTTTTTAGATTAAATAGATTACGTGAACAAGTTGCCAAATAAAATAAGTAAGTACTTCTCAAGAATCGATTATTGTAGTCTCACGCCTTGTTCAAATCATTAAGTTGGTGATCCAGTAAGGAATAGCTTCCACCAAAAATGCTTCATTCCAAATCCGATTACCTTTTTTGAAATTTTTTGCTGGGTATGTACATGTTTTCATGTACCCTGGAGATTTTAGCTAAAACTATTCTTTGCAACTTCTACTGAAAATTTATGAAACATTTCTTGAATACATTTTATACATGATATGCATGTTGCAAAAAAGTGGTAAAAGTGTTTCCAAATGAACAATAATATGTGAATTGATTTTAAATTTTGCGGACGTTATTTTGACGATTCTTTTGATAAAAATAATCAAAAAACTTTAAGTTAATTATTATTTTTCGAACTGTATTTTGTTTCTATATTCTTATGAATTGAACAGGCTAATGTTCGTAACGCTTTTTAAGCCAAATTACATGTGATAATTATTAATGAACAAATAACATCAATGTGTTGTTGTCAGAATATTTACAACTAACTTTGATGTTATTTGTTCATTAATAATTATCACATGTAATTTGGCTTAAAAAGCGTTACGAACATTAGCCTGTTCAATTCATAAGAATATAGAAAAAAAACTTTTAATTTACTGCAAATTAACTGTTTTTTGAGAAGTTTCACAAAAAAGGGTAAAAAGTCGCAATAAAATTAAAAAAAGTCGGAAAAGTCGGTGACAAAAAAAAGTCTCACAAAAAGTCGCAGACCGCTAAAAAAAGGGTCAAATTGCGACTTTAGTCGGGTGAACGGTAACCCTGCCTACATATATACATAATAAAAGTATATATGCATATGTATGTATCCATGTTTACATAAGTACACACATACAAAATTTCAATATTTTGCTCTTTCAAAAACATATTTTATCCTGTTTTTAGGCTATACTGAATATCTTTCGAATCACAAAAAATTCGAAGAAATAGAAGATTATTCTATATTATTCTTCTTGTTTAAATTGGTAAACTAACAAAATAATATGAGTTAAAAGTCGATATTGCTAAATTAAAGGAAGACAAAGTTCACAAACACTAAAATCTAGCCATATTGAACAAAAGTAAAAAGGGGCTAAAGGGCTGAACCAAATTCGATCGAAATAATTTCATTTCCGTAATTAGGTTCTGCAGAAAACGGAAAGCGAAGAATTTGCTCGATGAATAATACTCGGTATTGTAATTTTTTCTATGTGATAGTACAAAAATCTGTTTGAAACAACTTTATTTCATCAAAGAAAATTTTTTGTCAACCATTTATTTAAAATATGTTTGTTTTATTTAATTTTTTTTACACATTTAAGATATTTTATCAAGTCTTAAGGAGAAAATGCATCATCATAAAAACTGAAATATTCTATTCCTTCAAATAAAATTAAATAAAACTTTAACACATACACTACGTTTGGATATGAAAGGTGATCTTAAGCAATTTTTCGGCAAAATCTTGACCGCTCTGGGCATCCAAAATTACAGTTATTGCAATTACAGACAATGAATGTAAAATTTTTTTAATTTGGTTCACTTCAATAAAAAAAATTGATCCTTTGGTATTTTGTTGATCTTCTAATACGAGCAACAATGTGTTTTTTGTTGCCACAATATTGCCACATTTAAATTGAAAACAATCAAATTTACGTTTTTTCGGAATGAACAAATCGATCGAAATCTGAAGAAGGTAAAACAAAATCGATCGAAATGAATATTCGTAATCAAAACAATTTCGATGGATTTCTGTGACAGGCCTGATAAATATAAAAATTGCTAGATTTTCGTATTTTTTCCGCGTTTTGAGTGACTGAAAACGGATTAAATCCAGCACGAAAAGTTCAAAGTTGGCATCACTGCATCAAAAATACTTGTCAAACTGAACCACGAATGTGCCGTCTGAACACCAGGGTTCGCAATCGTGATTCAGAGAGCGAACCAAGTGGTTCATGATGCCGTCTGAACATAGCATTATACTATGTTTAGACGGTACGTGCTTCGCTCTCTATTCATGCTTCACGCCCCAATCATGACCGAATCTACTTGCTTCGCCATACAAAATTATGAGAGCGAATCTAGTAGATTCAATATGAATCTACTTGCGAAGCACGTAAAATTGGTATATTATCTAACTTTTATCGCAGTTAATCGCCACTTTATCTGAACTAGCTATCAAAACAAATAAAAACAAACCAAAAAACATAGATGTGAGTTTAATATAAATAAATTTAATTAAGTTATGAATAATATAAAAAGGAAAAATAAGAAGAAAATATAGAGATGCCTTCAAAAACAAGATTTCGCATGAGTGGAATTTATGTAAAGTATGTATGCTTATGTGTATGCATGTATATACGTGCGTATGATACGTATGTTTGTGTGAATATACATAAAAAAATGCCACGCGAACAGTGATGCCAACTTTTTCAGAGCAAAAAGCACTGTGTGTTCATAAAAAAGCACTAAATGAAATAAGTACTCGTATATATGTACATACATACATACATATGTATGTATGTACATAAATATATTTTTATTTATTTTTTTTATATTTATCTATTTATTTGCAATACAGAGCAAGCCCATATGGCTAATTATAAATGTATTGAATTAGTAAAAATTAAAAGTTTAAGTTAACTACAATTTTAAATTTACTACATTTCATAGGTTTTTGTAATAATTTCAATTATATCGAGCCATATTTCGATTTTGCTTATAAGTAGAATATGAGTAGGAAAATAATTGAAGTTCATTTGGGAAGACACTCTAATTATGGTGTACTATTTTAACAAAAGATGATCAACGAGAATTATACTCCTCGTTTCAAGAAATGCAGTTTCATCTTTTTCCTCTGGCCATAAAACTGTTTTAATAAAACAATTAGATTTTTAGGTGTTTCGTCTGAATTAATTTTTACATGAACATGGTTCAGTATGTTACATTCTGAACAACATAAGTCTTTTTTTTTTAGACCGTATTTTATATGAATGAACCAATTTGATTTATAAAATCATTATTGTATTTCTAACTTACTTTTCAAATAGTTATTAGTTCAACATTTGAACATGGTAATGTTAATAGTCCTAGAGGAAATATTGACAGTATTAGAAATAGATTATGATCAGTTGAATTTCTAGAATTATGAACATCAATCCAAAATTTATCAGTTCTGAGCAAATTTTTCCATTTATTTATCCTTAAATTTCTAATAATTCGTTCTATTTCTTCAATTTCACCATCCCAGCAAAAATTACTGATTCCCAGAAGAGTTTTAGTAAGCCAGCTAGAAGCAAGGTATTCAGTTTCCAAAAAGATATTAATTTTTTGCCTTACTGTTTCCATTTACAGAAGTAATAATGTGTAGTTTTTATGTACTCAGATGCAAAAGTTACTGGTTTACATTTTTTTTTACTTTTGTCCACTTTGTTAGAGAGCCTTACGTTAGTACTTTTCAGAAGCATTTTTGGAAGCTTTCGTTATCAAGAAAGCAGTACATTGCTTCCCTCAGTGGTTAGTGATTAGATTATTGTAATTAAACTATTTTATAACATGCATGGTATCCTCTGTAATTTCTAAAAATATATTCTTTTTTCTCACAATGAAAGTTTTTCTTCCTTTGTATTTCACCCAGCTGAATTAACATTCTGCAAAGGAAATTTTGCATGTCTAAAAGGGGTGAAATCAGATAGTTCTTGAAAAGTGAAAATAAAGCCACCACACTTTAACAAATTAATATTTAGTAGATTTGTAAAACGCACTAAAATCAAAGATGAAAAGCACCAATTTAGTGCCTTTTTTTAAGCAACAATTTGAAAAATTCCGCACTGTTATGAATTAAAAAACTCTAAATCTACATAGTACGAAAAGCACTCCATTGGCATGCTGCATACGAAGCACTAATGCGCAGTATAAACAGCAGGATTCATAAACATGATTCAGAGAGCGAAGCAGGTGATTCAACTCGTCGTCTAAACATAGCATTAGTTCCTTGCTCATGTTACTTGTAAGCTTTTTACAGATTTTTTAAGAATCAGCCTGTTGACAACAGGACAACCAATGTAATTGTTTAATTTTTCACGACGCGAAAACTTCTCGCAAGTTACAGAACACAGGTACTGCATATTTGTACGTGGTACATACATACATACATATGTATGTATGTTGTAGAAACGGATGTATTTTTGGTTGAAGAGTGATATTTTTGGTTATATTTTGTTATTGCAGAAATTAATGTAGGTGGTAGGTATGTATGTATGTATGCATGTATGTATATACCCTGCCGATAAAAGGAGTAGTATGTGGTCAGAAACATACTATGTAGTTGCTTTTGAATTCAGACTGGTTGCACATCTGTTTTTTTTCATACATCGACTTTTATACTATGTTTAGACGGTACGTGCTTCGCTCTCTATTCATGCTTCACGCCCCAATCATGACTGAATCCACTTGCTTCGCCATAGAAAATTATGAGAGCGAATCTAGTAGATTCAATATGAATCTACTTTCGAAGCACGTAAAATTGGTATCTTCTCTAGCTTTTATCGCAGTTAATCGCCACTTTATCTGAACTAGCTATCAAAACAAAATAGGTATATGTGTATGTGTGTGTTTGTAAACAAATAAAAACAAACCAAAAAACATAGATGTGAGTTTAATATAAATAAATTTAATTAAGTTATGAATAATATAAAAAGGAAAAATAAGAAGAAAATATAGAGATGCCTTCAAAAACAAGATTTCGCATGAGTGGAATTTATGTAAAGTATGTATGCTTATGTGTATGCATGTATATACGTGCGTATGATACGTATGTTGTGTGAATATACATAAAAAAATGCCACGCGAACAGTGATGCCAACTTTTTCAGAGCAAAAACCACTGTGTGTTCATAAAAAAGCACTAAATGAAATAAGTACTCGTATATATGTACATATGTATGTATGTACATAAATATATTTTTATTTATTTTTTTATATTTATCTATTTAATGCAATACAGAGAAAGCCCATATGGCTAATTATAACCCAGTGAACACATGACCTACGTTTGACATCACTGGTGAGTCATAGCTAGGTAATCAAATTTTACGTAATTTAAATGTATTGAATTAGTAAAAATTAAAAATTTAAGTTAACTACAATTTTAAATTTACTACATTTCATAGGTTTTTGTAATAATTTCAATTACATATATCGAGCCATATTTCGATTTTGCTTATAAGTAGAATATGAGTAGGAAAATAATTGAAGTTCATTTGGGAAGACACTCCAATTATGGTGTACTATTTTAACAAAAGATGATCAACGAGAATTATACTCCTCGTTTTAGGAAATGCAGTTTCATCTTTTTCCTCTGGCCATAAAACTGTTTTAATAAAACAATTAGATTTTTAGGTGTTTCGTCTGAATTAATTTTTACATGAACATGGTTCAGTATGTTACATTCTGAACAACATAAGCCTTTTCTTTTTAGACCGTATTTTATATGAATGAAACAATTTGATTTATAAAATCATTATTGTATTTCTAACTTACTTTTAAAATATTTATAAGCGCTAAAAGTCATTTCTACTACAACATTTGAACATGGTAATGTTAATAGTCTTGAGAAAATATTGACAGTATGTATTAGAAATGGATTATGATAAGTTGAATTTCTATAATTATAAACTTCAATCCAAAATTGATCAGTTTTGAGCAAATTTTTCCATTTATGTATCCTTAAATTTCTGATACTTCGTTCTATTTCTTCAATTTCACCATCCCAGCAAAAATTACCGCTTCCCAGAAGAGTTTTTGTAAGCCAGCTAGAAGCAATGCATTCAGTTTCCAAAAAGCCGTTCATTTTTTGCTTTACTAATTCGTTTTACAGAAGCAATAATGTGTAGTTTTTGTGTACTCAGATACAAAAGTTACTGGTGTACATTTTTTTACTTTGGTCCACTTTGTTAGAGAGCCTTACGTTATTACTTTTCACCAAAAAAAGGCACTAATTTCTTTTTAAAGCAACAATTTGAAAAATTCCGCACTGTTATGAATTAAAAAACTCTAAATCTAGTACGAAAAGCACTAAATTGGCACGATGCACACGAAGCACGAATGCGTAGTCTAAACAGCATGATTCATAAACATGATTCAGAGAGCGAAGCAGGTGATTCAACTCGTCGTCTAAACATAGCATTACATTGGGTTGTCATAGGAGCACAACTAGTTGTTTTGTGTAGAGTTGCATACTAGTTGAAGGACTAGTTGCTGTTATACTAGTTTATATCAATGCCTGTTATGGATAGTTTTGTACAATTATTTTATAAAATAGTTTTATACCAGTATTCTATAAAATAGTTTAATACTAGTTACGCCCAATGCGGTTGTATACTACTCCAATATATACCGAATTCGGGAAATTATTTTCTAATAATAAAACAATATAATTTTTAAATTAATTTTAAAATTTAATTAAAAGTCTCAACTAAAAAGAGAACAATTCATTCAAAACATAAAAACTCAACAATAAAAAGCAGTTACTGCGTATTTAAATTTAAATGAAACTTATCCGCCGCCAAAATAAAATATTGTTGAGAGTTAAGACACTGATCGATTTGTAATGACGCAGAAGACATTCAAATTCCTTTACAAAAAATTTTACCACATACATACACACACACTCGCTGCATTCCATTTTACAATGGAAACATTGCACAGGCAAAAAATCCTTTTTTTTTCCATGTTGTTTACATGACAAAAAAAAAGGGAGAGAAAGAGACAGCGCGTCGGTTGTAGAGAAGTGCAGCCGATATTTCATCAAGCTTCTTAGTTCTGTCTCTTTATAACTAGTATAGGACTGTTCCAAAACGTAACTACTCCAAAAATTAGCAACAGGGTACATACATAGATATCAACGTAAATACGCATGTATAATACATACATATGTATGTAGGGACGCATGATGACTTTATTAAAACAAAAAATTATTTTATTTGATTTAATTTATTTTATATTTACATAAAGGATGGTAGCCGTAATAGCTGAATTATATAAAATTATACAAAACATAAAATATCGATTGGCCAAAAATAATAATTATAATTATTAAATTATCAAACAAACAACAAAAATGTAAGTATACAAACATACATGTATGTACATATGTAAATAGTATGTGTATATTCCCAATTATACATATTCATTTTCTTTCCTTCTTAATATTGTACAAATTTATATTATTCAATATGAGAGGCAGATATCGCCACACCTTTAGACCTAGTTAAAAATAAATTCAGTAAAGTGCGACTTTGACTCGCGCACGCTGGGTTACGTATGTTGGGCTTTAAGCATTAATATGGCGTTTTTTAGTTTTTTGACGTTTTTTCAGCTTTATTGATTTTTTTTTGTTTTTTCACTTTTTTCTCGTTTTTGTGTTTTTTTTCGTTCTGACGATTTTTTCAATTTGGCGTTTTTTTTTATTTTGGCTATTTTCATTCATTTTGTCGTTTTTTTTTCATTTCAGCAAATTTTTCCGGTATTTCGCGATTTATTTAAGTCTTGGACATTTTTTTTTTAATTTGGTGTTTTTTTTTCGTTTTCGCGATTTTTTTTTTGTTTTTGGCGACTTTTTTCGGTTAGGCGATTTTATAATTTTTTGATTTTTTAGTTTTACCGTTTTTGAAAATTTCAAGAGTTTAGCTCTTACAGTTTCCAAGATACAGCAAGTTGTCAAAATTGCATAATCAAAATTGCATTAACTGATGGAAAACCCTTTAATTTAAATTTTTTGAAATTTTAATGTTAATTTTTGTAGTCTGTATAAAAATACACTAACCTTACAAATTTCAAGTGTATATACATATAATTGTATGTATATTACATGGGATTTTAACATTTTTCGTTGCGCGTTTGGGAACACCCTTCACTTTCCAAATCTCATGAATTGTTTTTGTAGCGGCAAAAGGTCTACACACTGTGTCCAAATTTCAGGTCTGTAGCTCTTACGGTTCTCGAGAAAATACCCTAGTTAATTTAACATAACACAAAAAGTTAAAGTTTTCCAACCCTAGAAACGTCTTTTTAATTTTTTTATATTTTTTAATTTAAAATACCAATTTTAGTCGTACTGAAGTGTAAAATAAGTTTATTTATTAAAAAAAATAAAAATTTGTTTTCGGTAGTTACTTTTATATGGCAAAATTTTTTTTTTTTTTTTATGCATGAATTTTTATTTATTGTATCTTCATATATGAACTAACAATAAGTATTCAAATCTTAAATCTAAAAAATATAATTAGGCCCGACCAATGTCGGACATAAGCTTAGTAGTAGTTATATATAATACATATGTAAGTAGTGATAATCAAAAGGAAAAAAAAAATAAAAGTATTTTCAAGAAGTCCCATCTGGAGTGCTGTGAATAAGAGCCATTGTGTCCCTCTTTTTTAGGCGGATGTGTCCAGTAAAGTTCAAAATATTACGGGCAAGCGGATTAGGATGTGACTCGAGTTTTGTTAAATATTTGCCAGCGTATTTTGCAATTTCTTCAGTCACTAGTGGCATATTCAAATCACGATGTATATTTGAATTTTTGATGTACCATGGAGCCGATGTTATCATGCGTAAAATTTTATTTTGCCTGCGTTGAATTTTCTCTACATTTGAAGCTGAAGCAGTGCCCCATAGTTGAATTCCGTAGCACCATATTGGCTTTAAAAGCGACTTGTATATTAAAAGTTTACAGTCTAGGCTAAGTGTTGAATTTCGACCAATCAGCCAATGTACCTGAGTTAGTTTAAGTTTCATTTGAGTTAACTTAGAATCAATGTGGTGTTTCCATGTAAGTCGTCGATCAAGGTGTATACCAAGATATTTCACATGTGAATGTTGAGAAACAACTTGATTGTTAATCCGAATGGGGGAACAAGTATCTCTTCGTAAAGTAAATGTTACTTGAACACACTTTTGTTCATTTACCTTGATTCTCCATAAGTTTAACCAAAGCTCCATCTGGCTAATGTGTTCCTGGAGTTTGCGGGATGCCTCATCAGGGTTTTCATGCATACTAAGGCAGGCTGTATCGTCGGCAAATGTGGAAGTATGGATACTACTGCTCACAGGCATATCACAAGTATAAATTAAATATAAAACTGGTCCCAGTATACTCCCCTGTGGCACACCAGATGAAATTGTTTCAGGCCTACTTGTAAAGTCTCCTTCCGCAACAGTGAACTTACGGGAAATAATGTAACTTTCCAAAAGATTTAAAATGTTTATTGGTAAGTAAGTCTTCAATTTTAAAATAAGGCCTTCATGCCACACTTTATCAAATGCCTGGGAAACGTCAATAAACAGCGCAGAACAATACTTTTTTCCCTCAAAAGTTCTTCTTATAAATTGAACTAATCTGTGAGTTTGTTCAATGGTGCTATGCTGACTTCTAAAACCAAATTGATGGTCTGGTATGCACCCACTACTAATTAGAATTGGGGACAATTTTGTTTTGAGCAGTTTTTCGAAAAGCTTTGACATTGTAGATAGTAGACTTATTGGCCTATATGACTCAGCCTTTGTTATATCTTTGCCCGGCTTTGGAATCATTTTAACCTTGGCAAGTTTCCAGTTGTGTGGATAATACTCCAGTCGTAAAATAGCATTAAATATGAATAACAGGATTCTCATTGCAATACGAGGCAAGTTCATCAGCATCTGATTACTAATTCCATCAATACCCGGAGCTTTCTTCGGGTTGAGTTCGGCAATTAATTTTTGTAAATCACGCGTCTTAAACTTTATGTGTTGAGGGGGTAGAGCGACTATATTCGGCAAATCAGCAACACCAGTACATATATTTGGCGTAAAAACGGATTTTAAGTGCTCAGCAAATATTTTACCTTTTTCAGTATCGCTTCTTGCCCAACCTCCGGTAGATGTGCGTAGAGGTGGCTTATACTCAACGGGTGTTTTAAGCTTTCTGGCAGCGTGCCACAAGGAGTAATTAGACGCCGGTGTAACATCAAGACCCTCCAGATAATTTTTAAGAGATGCAATTTTTTCAGATGCAAGCAACTCTTGGAGTCGTTTAGTGCACTCTTTAAATCTGATTTTATTTTGTGGTGATCTGTGCTGTTGCCATTCCCTTCTAGCCCTTCTTTTTTCACGTACGAGACGTTCAATGTCTGTAGAATAAATTTTATTAAACCCAATCTGCGGATGGGAGATAGTGGCATGTTCAGCAGCCTGTTTAATATTCTCGCTGAGATTGGCAATGTTCGATTCAATATCATCGGGTGTTCTAAGCGTAATGTTTTCCGTACAATGACTGCTGAGATATTTTTTGAACCCCAGCCAATTTACTCGATTGATCATCTTCACATATGGGCCAGGTAAGTTACTTCTTAATGGGCTACAAATTGTGATGATCGTCGGGGAGTGATCGGACGAGAGATCAAGAGAAGCTTGAACTTGAATTAAATCCCTAGAGATATTTTTTATGACGCCAAAATCTATAACGTCCGGAATTTTTTGTATGTTAGTAGGCCAATAAGTGGGCTCCCCACTCGAAATGACATCCAAGCCCATTTTTGAAATAGTGTTGAACAATGCTCGACCTCTGGGTGTAACAAGGCGCGAACCCCAGAACGTATGTTTCGCATTGTAGTCTCCAGCTGCTACAAAACAAGGTCCAAGAGATTTGTAGAAATCCTCATATTGATTCTCAGTGATTGAAAATCTGGGAGGGGAGTAAATTGATGATATAACGAAATTTGAACAAAAACTTTCAATGCCAATATTTGTTGCTTGTAGGTATTCTTCACAAATGTTATCAAGAACATAGTGCTTGAGTCTTGACTTTATTAGAATTGCTGATCCACCGCAAGCCCTTCCTCTAGGGTCCTTTGTATCATATATAGTGTAGCCATAAATTTTAAAAAGACTTCTCGAAGTCAAATGAGTCTCAGATACTAACATTATATCAATATTTTTTTCCGTGAGGAAGTGCTCAAGTTTATTTTTATGTTGGCGAATGCCGTTTGCGTTCAAGAAACATATTGTTAACGTGTTCATGGCTTATTTAGTATTGCTTGAAGCAGAGTATTCTGCATTCGCAACATTTCTTGCATCATGGTAGTCATATTTGTTGTAAAATTGTTTATAGTTTGCACAAGATTTTCAATAGTGGCTTCAAGGCGATTATAATTAAAGTTTGAGTTTGTATTTGTAGAATTATTTTGCGGTGAAACATTTTGTGTCGGAATAGAACTAGCCTTAGCAGCATCTGCATACGATACACGGGAAGTAACTGGTTGGCTCATTTGCTGAAAAGTGGCAGAGTAAACGTTTGCTGATTGAGCTGGAGCTAATTTAGGTTTTTGCACCATAGTCTTCTTTACCAAAGAGTACACACGACAACCTCTGTAGTTAGCGGTGTGATTTTCTCCACAATTACTGCATTTTTTGTTACTTTGATCTTTCGGTTTATTGCAACTAGCAGTGCCTTGCAACTCGCCGCACACGACACAAACAGTAGGTAATTTGCAGTAAGTTTTAGTATGGCCATATTCTTGACAATTATGGCACTGTACGGGTCCTGAACGCTTGTGTGGTTCTTCAACGGTTATTTTTCGATATAAGAGATATCTTAAATTATATATTGGATGGGTCTCACTCTTTTTCAATTTTATATCACTTGGCTCAAGTTCAACGCGAAATAGAGGTTGAGGGATCTTTTCCCTATTTATTATATTGGACACATTTTTTACCTTGAACCCCTGGAGGACGAGTGCATCTTTTATTTCTTCGGGGACTACATAAGAATCTATGCCCTTCAATACGATCTGCATGCCTTTAGCGCTCTTAAGCTGGTATGTGTAGAAGCTTGTTTTACTTTTTTCAAATTCATCAACCATTTTGCGGAAATCTTTTTCGTCATAAATTTGGATTTTAGTTTCATCGATGTTGCCACGTTTTATTGGAACAATGTGAAATTTATTCTCACCAATGACCGAAATTAATTTTTTAATAAGGGCATTTGAATTTTTTTGTCTCAAATAGATTGGTGGCGGCTTGGATGTTTTGTTCGAGGATACCTCGGGTTTGTCGTTGTCATCTTGAAAAATTTTAAAGCGGTTTTGGCGATTAGTTGAGGCTGCGCTGTTATCCCTAGACACTTTTGGAGCATTTGAGATTTTTGGCAAAATAAAGCTTAAGTTTTCCAGCTCTGCAATCGTCTGCTTGATTTTGCTGAATTTCAATACCAAATTTCTGACATACCAGTCCAAGATTGAAGTCTCTAGCTTTTCTGGGAGCTTCGGAAAACCGATTTCAACTAAAAACAGACGGACAGACATCTATTCGTCTTCCCTATGCATGAGGATCCAGAATATATATAGGTATACTTTATGGGTCGCTTATTGATATTATAGAAATTACAAACGGAATGACAAACCTATATATACCATTTTACCATTTTTTTGGTAAAGGGTATAAAAAAGGTCCAATTAAAGAACTTGAAATCAGTCGATTTTTCAGATATTTTAAAAACCTTAATAAAATAAATACTACATTACTACTACATCACTTCAAACTTAAAATTATTAAGGTTCTTACAAAATTTCATCCATTTACATTTTCTTATTTTATCATAATAATCATTACAACGCAACAGAATCTTTTGCAAAGAAAATATGTATTTTGTACCACAGTAAATTAGCAATGCGCATTTGTCGCTCTTTTACACATTGCGTAAACAAAAGGAGCGGAGCAGGAAAAGAGCCAACCATGGTACTCCTTTTCTTGCTCTGCTTTTGTAATGAGCAGCGTTAACATAATGGCGCAGAGCAAGAGCAATAAAATAGCCGCTCCGCTCTTTGCGTAAAAGTGCGAAGAGAGCTGAAAAGAGCGGCTCTGCTCCGGGTATTTACTTACTCTGTTTTGTACCACAGTAAATGCGCAATGCGAATTTTTTGCTCTTTTTGGCTCTTTTATGCGTTGGGCAAAAATAGGAGCGGAGCAAGAAAAGAGCCAAGCATGATGCTCCTTTTCTTGCTCTGCGCTTTCAATGCGCAGCGCAAGTACAATGGCGCAGCGTAAGAGCAATAACATATCCGCTCCGCTCTTTAGACAAAATAGCAACAAAGAGAAGCTCTGCGCTCCGCATTTACTTACCCTGACCAGTGATGCCAACAATTCAGAGGCAAAACGAGCCAACCGAGTAGTCAAAAAGAGCTAAAAAGAGCTAAATCTAAAAATTTAGCATTTTTCCGTTTTAATGCCCGTAATTTGTACAAATATATATCTATTGGTGTCTAGATATCTATCGTGTAAGTTGAATTTTATAAGTAAAACTCGTAGGTATAAACGTTAAGTAAATTATCTGTGTGTAGAAATTACGGGCATAAATCTTTGAATGTATATATTATTCAATTTGTACTTCAAGATTTTTTAAAAATAATAGTAAGAAAAAATAAAAGACCCATTGCTAAAAACGGTGTGTGTACTGCAGCATATATAGATTTGCGTGCGCAATTTGCGGTTATGTTGGAACGTCTGGTGAAAATGATATGTCAGGCTAGGATAGCACAATATCGTTAAATGGAGCCATACATTTTTTATGCTTTTGAGTCTCCGAATGGCGTACTAAATCAAAATCCATTTTTTAAACGGGGATTTGATTCCCAAAATGTTCTATATTTTTGGCAGTAAGAATCCATTTCAATAATTTATCAAAAATTGACTAATTATTCAGAAACAAAAGACGAAACAATAGGCGAAAAACGGGTAAAATTTCTATAAGATGCAAAAAGTGCTAAACGTGCCATTTCCACAATTGAAAAGAGCTGTGTTAGCTCTTTTCTTTAAAAAAGAGCTAAAGGGAAAATTTTCGAGTTAGAAGCAATCAAAAAGAGCTAAATCTAGCTCCAAAATAGCTAAGTTGGCATCGCTGACCATGACACCAACGAAGAATACGTAATAGATCCTATAATTAACAATTGGATACATAGAAAAAAATAGACAAGAATTATTTTCAATAAAACCATGTTAATGAATAAAATTTTTAATTTCAATAATATTTGTGATTAACTTGAATATTGTATTTATTAATTCCGCGCATTTTAAAATATCATTTATTTTTAATTTAATTATTATTTTTCGAACTGTATTTGTTTCTATATTCTTATGAATTGAATAGGCTAAAGTTCGTAACGCTTTTTAAGCCAAATTACATGTGATAATTATTAATGAACAAATAACATCAAAGTTAGTTGTAAATATTCTGACAACAACACATAGTTGAACGGAACAGCCAGCCGTTTTCGAAGGCCACTAAACCTTCCTCATCAGCGTTCTTCTGTGTTTTGGTCCACTGTGTGTGGTGTCAGTTGATGTAGATGTCTGCCTTATATACGTAACTTTATTGCAAATGGAATATGTGAATTGGTTTGATTCATTGCATTTCAATTTGCTAATGTGTTTCGTAATGTATACGCAAGTTACCATCTATATATATATACCATCTTCTATATATATTACCATCTTCTATATATATTACAACAGTCTTACCATTGTCGTTTTGTTCCTTACTAACTATACACATGTTTGTTAATTTGCTTATTTTTGTTCTACTTAAG
This sequence comes from Tachina lurida, assembly GCA_944452675.1. Classification (NCBI taxonomy): domain Eukaryota; kingdom Metazoa; phylum Arthropoda; class Insecta; order Diptera; family Tachinidae; genus Tachina; species Tachina lurida. The sequence continues at coordinate 102,697,855 of OX101753.1, read as the reverse complement.
ACAAACTTTTTTGGTTTGTTACTATTAAGTATATTTTTTTTTATTTTTAATTTTTGCCACAAGCCAATGACTATTAATTAGTTAATTTAATTATTATTTTTCGAACTGTATTTGTTTCTATATTCTTATGAATTGAATAGGCTAAAGTTCGTAACGCTTTTTAAGCCAAATTACATGTGATAATTATTAATGAACAAATAACATCAAAGTTAGTTGTAAATATTCTGACAACAACACATAGTTGAACGGAACAGCCAGCCGTTTTCGAAGGCCACTAAACCTTCCTCATCAGCGTTCTTCTGTGTTTTGGTCCACTGTGTGTGGTGTCAGTTGATGTAGATGTCTGCCTTATATACGTAACTTTATTGCAAATGGAATATGTGAATTGGTTTGATTCATTGCATTTCAATTTGCTAATGTGTTTCGTAATGTATACGCAAGTTACCATCTATATATATATACCATCTTCTATATATATTACCATCTTCTATATATATTACAACAGTCTTACCATTGTCGTTTTGTTCCTTACTAACTATACACATGTTTGTTAATTTGCTTATTTTTGTTCTACTTAAGACAAACTTTTTTGGTTTGTTACTATTAAGTATATTTTTTTTATTTTTAATTTTTGCCACAAGCCAATGACTATTAATTAGTTAATTTAATTATTATTTTTCGAACTGTATTTGTTTCTATATTCTTATGAATTGAATAGGCTAAAGTTCGATGTTATTTGTTCATTAATAATTATCACATGTAATTTGGCTTAAAAAGCGTTACGAACTTTAGCCTATTCAATTCATAAGAATATAGAAACAAATACAGTTCGAAAAATAATAATTAAATTAACTAATTAATAGTCATTGGCTTGTGGCAAAAATTAAAAATAAAAAAAATATACTTAATAGTAACAAACCAAAAAAGTTTGTCTTAAGTAGAACAAAAATAAGCAAATTAACAAACATGTGTATAGTTAGTAAGGAACAAAACGACAATGGTAAGACTGTTGTAATATATATAGAAGATGGTAATATATATAGAAGATGGTATATATATATAGATGGTAACTTGCGTATACATTACGAAACACATTAGCAAATTGAAATGCAATGAATCAAACCAATTCACATATTCCATTTGCAATAAAGTTACGTATATAAGGCAGACATCTACATCAACTGACACCACACACAGTGGACCAAAACACAGAAGAACGCTGATGAGGAAGGTTTAGTGGCCTTCGAAAACGGCTGGCTGTTCCGTTCAACTATGTGTTGTTGTCAGAATATTTACAACTAACTTTGATGTTATTTGTTCATTAATAATTATCACATGTAATTTGGCTTAAAAAGCGTTACGAACTTTAGCCTATTCAATTCATAAGAATCATTTATTTTTGTTTTGCTTGTGTTGGTGTTTATCTTGCTTGTTGGGCATGGTAATGTGCCAATGTTGTTGTTTTTTTGATTCCTCGTTTTGTATACGTGTGAATCAGGGCTGCCGTTTTTGGTTATTTCTAACCAAAAGTGGTTACTTTTTTCTTTAATGTGGAGATGTGAATATTTTTCTCATTTTGGTTATTTTTTTGTCAAAATAATGATACACATGTACATATTTTTTATGTTCTTAAATTTTTAGTATTCTTACTAAGGCAACTGAAAATAAAACAGCTGTGACTAAAATCGCTAGTGCAGCCACCTGTTATGAATTCGCCTTGATTGCTACTCACTTGTTTACAATACTTTTACAACACTGTCAACAGCTTTTAATTTTACGAAATGATCGCAACTCTGTACTACAGAAATGACATGTCTTTTGTAACATTAAATTAAAAGATTTTATAAAGTTTATATAAAGAATATGTACGTAAGTTGTTTGTATAAAAATACTGTTCGGCTGTCAAATACAAAAACTAGACGTGTGAAGAAAAACAAAATTCAAAAATAAAACGGAAAACTAAAAGAGAAAAAATTAATCAGCTGCCGACTGGCATATACCTTACAAATGAGCATTGAACTATTGCATGCAAGTCAGCTTTATGTAACTTGATTTCTTGTTGTAGTGCGGCACAAAGTGTATGCATTTTAAATGTTATTTAATAAAAATGCTACATATTGAAATTTGGTTATTTTTTTTCTCATTTGGTAACTTTTAAAGCGAATTTTGGTTGTAAAATTTTTTTGGTTGTGGCAGCACTGGTGTGAATTACAAGTAGCCGAAAATCGTCGTGGCTTGTTTTTTTCTCAACAATTTTTTTTTAGATTATATCAAAACGCAATGCGCAAATGTAGAAGAACCATGATTTCTCATGTTTTGTCTGTATTCATTACTTGCGAATCCAATAACCATTTGCTCTTTAGCTGAGTGGTATGCACGTTAGTCTATTAGTCAAGAAATTCCCGGTTCGATTCGTCCCAAACACATTTAGTTTTAATCGCAGCCAAGCAAAAACAAACTAACATTCATCCATCAACACACACACACACACAATAAAATAACAATTATCACTGAAAATAAAATTTCAGTCAACAAATTTTTTCTTTGATTCATTACATTTACATTGCAAATTATTGATAAGATATTTTATTAATTCAAATATTTATATTATTGAAAAAAAAATATTATTATTGTACAATTTTTGTTATTGATATAGGGGATTTCTTTATCACAGGAAATTCGAAAATTAAAATGATTGAATACCGGGATTTTTGTTATCAGAAATGAAACTTATTTTTTTCTGTGTAATTCGTTATTGTTTGAGAGAAAATTGTTTTTCGTCGTTCATCGGCGTAAGAAACAGAAATATGTAAATATATCGCAGAGCTCGTTATGCACGACATATGTTAATTTTCATATGAACAAATGTGTTATTTCTATGACGAAAGTTCGCAACGAAAAATTCGTTGTCCGTCCCTGTTGTGTTCGCAGTTTGAATCGTGAGCAGTGTGACCAGATTTTAAAATAATATTAAGCTAAATCACGTTTGAAAAAAAGCTAAAATAAGCTAAAAAGTTACATTTTAGGCTAGAAAATAAAGCTAAACTTTTTTCCACTTCTTTGATCACTTTTCAATAGTTTCTTATTGCTAAACTAACGTTAAATATTACACAAACATATTTTTTTATTATACATATAGAATATTTGCTTAATGAAATTATTTATTAATTATTATATTTTAGATTCAATGAAGAACAAAACAAAAACTTCCCCAAAATAATCTTAAAAAGTTTTTAAAAATGTAAAAACATTTATACTAAAATACGAAAGCTTTTTAAGTGAATTAATGCTATTGCAGGTAAAGCATGGGATCACACTATCTGCACAATGTACCGAGTTTCGTCAGATCAGTGAAATAAAGTCATAAGTAAAGGTAAGAAATCGCAAAATACGCAGGTAAATATTTAACAAAACTCGAGTCACATCCTAATCCGCTTGCTCGTAATATCTTGAACTTTACTGGACATATCCGCCTAAAAAAGATGGACACAAGGGCTCTAATAGTCAGCACCCCAAATGATACTTCTTGAAAATATTTATTGTGCTTAATACGAAATTTATTTATTATTAGTTACTAGCACTAAGTTTATGTCCGATACTGGTCGGGCCTAATAATTATATATAGATTTAAGATTTGAATACTTATTGTTAGTTCATATTTTGAAGATACAATAAATAAATATATGTGTGTAAAAAAAAAAAATAAGTAAAGATTTTGCTCTAATTTATCGACTACTTGAAATACAAGGACACAATTGCGCCACACTGCATTGGTAATAAGCCCATATAGACTTACTCCAGAATTAAGTGAGTAATAATGCCATTTTGGCTTATTACTTATGATTTTATTGAGGTGGCCCGACGAAAATCGGTACATAGTGTTATCCAGGCCTAAGGCTATTTCAGGTTTTTGTTTTAAGTTAATTGATGCCGCTGAATGAACGTTCAACTCAAGTCAAATAATTTTATACCCAAAAAACTCAAAAAGTGTTTTGGCCACTAATATGAATTTAACTTTTTCCATTGGAATTCTAACCATTCTGCCATTATCTACTATTTTTCTTCTTTCGATTTCTGTTATAAAATTGTCTTATAATTTACATTTTGTATTTTTTGTAAACTATTTTACAATGCTAAAAAATTATAATTTTTATGAGTTGTTTATGTTTTTAATATATTTTTAGAGAACACGCAATTTAGACTAAAAAAAAGGCTAAAATAGCTAAATAAGTTTTTAAAAAAAGCTAAAAAATAAGCTAAGAGCTAAATGAAAATTTTAAGGCTAAATCTGAAACGAATAAGCTAAATTTAGCTCAAAATAAGCTAATATGGTCACGCTGATCGTGAGTTTCAGTGCAAAATATGTACATAGTATGTATGTGTGTATGCGTGTGATGTATGAGTAATACAGAGCCTGTAACAATTCCCCTAAAATTATCTTTTTCTTTTCATTATTGTTACATTTGTTGTTAAAAGAATTACAGATTATTCCACAAAATTATTTTTTAAATGTAAGAAAATATATTTTTTTGCAGATTTTATTTTTTTACAGATTTTAATTTTACACAAAATTTCGTATGTGACACAAAATTGCTGCTCATGATTCACGAATTAATTTTGTAATATAATCATGATTTTTTGTAAATTCACGAAAAAAAATTTTAAATATACAAAACTTTGTTATTTGCAAACAAAAAGTATTTCGTAAAATAAACAAATTATATTTCCACTATTTACGAAACATTTTGTACCGTAAAAACAACGAAAATTTTCGTAAAATGAACCATATGTTTCGTTTATTTTACTTATGAAATATTTTGAGTGTATAACTATTCCATATGGGGTAGTTTTGGGGGTGGTCCGATGTAGTGCAAATTTGGACCATGTGATTCATCCGTAGGACATCGTCATAATGTTAAATCGACCGTGTTTTATCCATAAATTTGGACTAGTTTTGCAATAGTCGTGGTCTTTTATGGAGTAGCCTTTACATGCAGCGTTACCGTTGGTGCTACCAAAGAATATAAATTATATAGAATGCGCATCTGAGCTAAAAGTGAAACTTTTTTTGCTTATAGGCTTTTTACACTGTCACACATTTCAGTGAAACGCATGGAAGATGTAAAAAATGTGAAACATGCGTTTACATTGACAACATCTAATATCTACCATCATCTCAGTTGTCAAAAAGACAACACACACTACATAGGTTTTGTTAAGGAAATTATAAAAAATTGGATTTGATGAGCTGTTAATAATTGGACTAGTTGTTGCTTTGCAAGAGCAAACCCAGTTAATAATGCTGTGTATGAAAATTATAAAAGCTTTTGCAAGAAAAAGATGAAGTTTTTTTTTTTTAAAAGGTACACACTAGGGATGTAACGAATACCAGTTTAGCGAATGCGAATGCGAAAACGAATAATACGTTTTAATTTTTGCGAAAGCGAATGCGAAAGCGAATGCAAATATTACAATACGTTAAAAAATCACATGAAAATAAATTTATCTAGGAGCATGAAGTTGTATTGTATACATAGATCTACTTGAGTCTTGAATTCAGCAAATATTTATTAATTTATTAGAAATAAAAATTGTTAAACTGAAAGAAATGAAATCAACCCATTCGTACTTTGGACCTAAGTTCAATAGTTCCTGTAAAATGCTACCAAAATACATATTAAGAAAAATTGGAATGAATTGTTCATGAAGTAGTACTCTGTTCATCATGGGAAAAACATATGAAATATATCGTCAACATTTTAAGTTTTCATGCGAAATAATATGAGTGGCACTTGTTTCGCAAAAAAATTACAACAAAGAAGGATTAGTTAATATTTTTGCATTTAAAATTTTTTGAACGAAGTAATGATGTGCTTACCATTTTTCAAAAGTTTTAACAGTTTTTTCTTTTTCAAAAACTGGAAAATATTTCCAATATTTTTGTCTTTAGTATTTGCTTTAAATATTCGCATACATTTTAGCGAATGCAAAAGCGAATGCAAATAGCAAATGTAAGCGAATTATTTGCGAATGCGAAAGCGAACATTCGTTACATCCCTAGTACATGCATACATACATACGAGTATGTATATGTACATATATTTGTAGTTTTTTCTTAGTTTTTGACCAGCGTTTCCACTAGTTGAAATATAAATTACAGAGCTGCAAATCTTAAATAGTGCAAAACTAAATGAAATATTGCAAAAAAATCCAAGAAAAACTTTAACTTTTTTTATTAGTTTGTTAGTAACTTGAAATTTAAGGCAAGATAATTTTTTAATATATAAAAATCCTACAACAAATTCAAAAGTACATAACACAAAATTCAATAATTCTCAAATATTTATTTCAACGAAGAATAATTTAACCACTTTCCTCTTAACATTTTGTCAAAATTTCATAAAATATCCTTTAAACTAGGCGTTTTAGAATAAGGTTATCAACCTTTTTCTTTCCTTAATTCAAACTTATTTAACTATAGGTACTACTCGTAATTCAGCTGTAAGAAAAAAAGAGATATTTGCATTTCCGTCTCTGTCTTTCTTACAGCTGAATTACTAGTTGAGCCACAAAAGTTGAAACGTGTGAACCGTGACGTACGCTGCCCGGGTAGTACTGGAAATACCAGTCATAGAAAATTTTAACTTGTATGAGATGCGCATTCTATATGATTTATATTCTTTGGTGCTACTAAAGTCGCAATTTGCCACTTTTTTGACTGCTTGGATACTATTGTGCTACCTTTTCAAAATGCAATCAAATTTTATACTTTTTCTAATTTTTGCCACTTTTTGATACTTTTTACTGAATGAAGATATACTCTTTTGTAATTTCGGTTTAATCAATATAAAAGTTATGCTGTTTTAATACATTGATATGTAAGCAAGCTTATACGAAATCTTTTTTTGTCATGCGTGGCTAGCTTATGTAAGGCCCATACGTCCTCTTTTTTTAGAGGACAATCATCTATGTTTTATTATTTTTGTCATCTTTTAATATTAAAAGAATTATTTATATTTGATTTTATCGATGCAACAATGTAGCGTCACTTCCCAGCAAAAAACTTTCTCTACTAGAATGCGAAAAAGTGTATGTACTCCCCAGCCGTAAGTACTTACAATTTGACTGAATAACCCATTATTTTTGTTTGAGAAGTTCAAAAAGTATGCGGTACCCTACAGGGACGGCATTGAGAATTTTAAAATTGTACCAACAACTTTCAAAAATTGTACTTTTTTTAGCTTAATTGTACTAAAATATTTTTTAGTTCATATTACATACATATTTTTATTAAAATAATCGACTTTTTTCAGTCTACCGAATCGTTTTCACAAATTTGCTTGTACGTTGGGATGTTAAAGTATATGCCTACAGCATTTAAATTGAAATTTAAATTATACAAATTAATAGCATGTGCTCTACCATCTGAATTTATAAGAAAAATTATTTGGAAAAGATCAATTTCACATTTTTTGTTTTTTTCGCTCCGTTTTGCTTTCACAAGACTGTTTTCAAGTGAGAATAACAGCGTTGTCAACTCGGTTTTAGTGCTTTTTGATATTTTCGACGCGAAAAATTTTGAAGTTAGTACTCAGTGCTTTTTTAAATTCATTTTCGGAGCTTTTTGTTTCGAGCGGTGGCACTAAACCAAAAATTCAAAGAGAAATTTCCTTATCTATTTCTTTTCCGAGGAAGTCTGTCATTGAAAAAACATAAGCTCATACCCTCAAACTTTAACATTTTAAGTATAATTAATGTAAGCAGTGTTTTGCCACACTACAAGGTAGACATAAACAAGTATTGAGTCCACTATCGAATTTTGGACAGAAGTAAAATCTAATAGCGGTTAAGTTAAAATGAACTCGTTGAGGCATTATCAAAAATTGCATTAGCATCAAACTTCTGTCATTTCCATATTTAAACGAAGAAGTTGAACGCGCTTTTACCTCTATGACTGTAGTTTAGTCTAAACTACGTAACAGAATGTCCTTAAATTTGGTTAACACTTTGCTTTATACAAAAATCGGCCTGAAACGAGACAGTTTTTATGTGAATAGATCTGCCGATTTTGTTTAATTGAAACCAAAATTTGTAAAAATCTTTCCTAATGTCCAATATTTTTTTCATTTCGATTACTTTTTTTCTATGAATATTTTTGTATATAACTTGATCAACTAGCAAATCACTTTTTTTATATTTAACTTTGTTATTTATATTGCGTTTGCTGCACAATACTTTTGACACCTTTTTTATTCCGTTCAAAATTGATTGCCTTTGTCACATAGTTCAGCTGCAGCCGAAAGAATGTTTTTACAGCATAATATAATAACAACCAAATTTGGTAAGCCTTGATTTAAAAAAAAAATAAACTATTAAGCCCATCGAGTTCAAAATATAATCAGCTCTTAACCTCATCAATACTTGTCGATTACAGCCAATTGTACTAAACTCGAGTGATTCGTTTGTTCCTTAACGAAAAAAATGTAAATATTTTTTTATAATCAGGCTTATCATAAATAAATTTTCACATGGAAATTTCCGAATGTGTGAACAATTGGTATCAAAAAACTTCGTACTATTGCAAAATATTTTGACAATTTATGAAGAAAATTATTCACAAAGATTTGTCTATTGGAAAAAGTGCAAATATGTAAGTTTTTAATTTCATGGGAATTGATGATACGAACCTAAAATCCATGTGAACAAAAAATTTCATTCGGAAATTTTCACATGTGGAATTCAAAAGTCTTCGTCAAATTGATTTTAGAATACACAATCAGTGTATAGAATTAAAATGTGAATCGGATGCCTCTAATTTGACGTTTGAGGAACGAAATGAAAGGTCAACCGATTCCTTTGTATACGTACATATCGCACACTAAACCATAAAGAGTCACAACTCAAAATTATAAAAGTGCCTTTTCTTTTTTATAAACCAGTTAATTGAAGAAATCTACATATAACGACCTCAACAATTTCTTTTTGAAAAATATAAAATACCGTTATGCTTGTTTCTATGTCACATACTTGCGTCATTTGTACAGGATCAACAGTTGTTTGCAACTACGCAGCATCTGAAATTTTTTGAGTTGTGACTCTTTATGATTTAGTGTGCGGTATGAATAAAATTTTTTTTAATAAAATTAAAAAATTTTGAGTTTAGTGCTTTTTTACTTAATCTACGCGCTTTTTTTCCTGTTTTCAGTGCTTTTTAAAATTTGAAAGTTGACAACGCTGGAGAATAATATGAGTTTCATGTTTCAAAAGTTAAAATTGACATATGCAATCGTTTGAAAAGAAATGCGGAGCGAAACTGAGGAGAGTCCTTAGATGTACTAAATTAGTCATTGGTGTACTATTGTAAATTCGGAGTATTAATAGTACCAAAAAAGGTACAATTGTACCAACTTTGCTACCATACTTTTTGCCTACAAATATCCAAAAGTTAATAGATTACTGATTGCCTAAAAGTAAAAAATTTAATGGGTTATTTTGTAGATAGAATTTTTTAAAAATCATAATTTTGCAAAATTTTTGCTGGCTTTCCTTTGAATTCTCTAAATACCAACCAACTATATATGTATATAAATTCTTTTTATAGCTATTGCTATTTATGGAGAGATACAGGGGTTAGAAAATAATTTTCGTAACAAAATTAATCGACACTATTACAGTTATAAATTTATTTGTGTTTTGATTTCTTTGTACTTAAAAGCAGCGTACGAAAATAAACGAAGCAAATTGTTTGAACTTGTTTTCTTTGGTTCTTTGAAATGAGTGAAAAAAAAAACAAAACAACAACAATGAGAAACATCGCTCAGTTTGTTTTTGTATTATTTTTTTGCAAATAAGCACAAGCCAGAGAACATTGCCGATCGACTGTAAGACGAATAACAGCCGCCGCCGGCAACAAACAATATATTCATTTAATCGTGCTTCGCTAGAAAAGATAATAATGGGTTATAAATGGAAACGTTTTGAAATATTTTCGGCGAATTTGACATCATCATATAATATAATTTTATTGCATTGTATTGCATTAAGTTTGTTTTATACTATGTTCACACTTATGTTTTTAAACATGTTAAATACATCGTCAGCTGGTTTCTGGCTTGCGGCACAGTATATTCAAACGACGACATTTTCACAATTATGTTTAAGACGAGTTTTCTAAGAACCAAAGTTTTTTAAGAACTAAACACAACCGTTCATATTATATTTGAGATGTTTAAGGTTGACGTTTTGTCAATAAAAAATTGTAAATTATTGTATTGTAAAAAATTACGAATAATTATGCTTTTCAAACAACAAATGTTTTTGTAAATAATTGAGTATTTTTTAAGTAATTACTTGCTTACCAAATAATTTATCAGGTGCCGCCATTTAATAACCAAACAAAGGTGCCAGAGTTATCAAAAAACGGACTGAACATACTCTATTTAAGTGTTTAAGGAAGTGTTTAAATCTTAAATACTTTATTTGAGATGTTTAACAAAACACTTCATTTGAGATGTTTAGGTCCTACAAAGAAATTTGTAAATTCAAATACAAAATTTTGTAAGAATTTGTTTGAAAAATAACTTTGTTGAGTAAAAAAAACAAGCCACGACGTTTGTCGGCTTCTTGTCCGAATTCACACGTATACAATAGGGATGGAACGAATGTTCGCATTCCCTTTCACATTCGCAAATAATTCGCTTAATTTTGCTATTTGCATTCGCTTTTGCATTCGCTTAAATGTATGCGAATATTTAAAGCGAATACTAAAGACAAAAATATTGGAAATATTTTCCAGTTTTTGAAAAAGAAGAGGCAGACTAGTCTGTTAAAACTTTTGAAAAATGGTAAGCAAATCATTACTTTGTTCAAAAAATTTTAAATGCAAAAATATTAACTAATCCTTCTTTGTTGTAATTTTTTTGCGAAACAAGTGCCACTCATATTATTTCGCATGAAAACTTAAAATGTTGAAGATATACATATTTCATATGTTTTTCCCAAAATGAACAGAGTACTACTTCTAGAAAAAATTTTCATGAACAATTCATTCCAATTTTTCTTAATATGTAGTTTGGTAGCATTTTACAGGAAATGTTGAACTTAGTACAAGGTCTTAGGGCGAAAGTACGAATGGGTTGATTGCCTGACATTTTGTAAATTTATTTTAATATGATTTCATATATCATTGAGTTTAACAATTTTTATTTCTAATAAATTAATAAATATTTGCTGAATACAAGACTCAAGTAGATCTATGTATACAACACAATAGAGATCGACCGAAGGCGCTTTTTTTGGCCGAAGCCGAAGCCGAACTTCGGCCAAAACCGAAGCCGAATGTTTTAAATTTTAAAAATTATACTTGTTTTATATGAATTAAGAAAAAAGTTTGCTTTTTTGAGATCACTGAAATAGCTGTAATATCTATTGGATACATAACAAGAAAAATAAAACTATTTTGCAATTTCTAGATTGCTTTTTCATATGATCACTCACAAGAACGTCCAAGTAAAAGAAAATAGAAAGCAACAGGGTTGTATTTCAAAGTAACCCTTTCAAAACGTTAAACACAGTAGAAACTGTCGGCGAGCAAGGACCAAAAATAATGTTATTTTTCAAGCTTGGAATGAAAAATATTCGGCTTCGGCTAATCGGCCGATTTTTGCCGTAGGCCGAATGTTGGTCGATTACCAATTTTTGGCCGAAGGCCGAAGCCGAAGCCGATTAATCGGTCGAAGTCTACAACACAACTTCATGTTCTTAGATAAATTTATTTTCATGTGCTTTTTTTAACGTATTGTAATATTTGCATTCGCTTTCGCAAAAATTAAAATGTATTATTCAATTTCGCATTCGCATTCGCTAAACTGGTATTCGTTACATGCCTAGTATACAACACGAGCATTTAAAGAAAACAACAACATCAGCACATGACCACGTTGAGTCAATGAACAAGCAAGGAAAACACCAACACAAGCAAATGAAATTAAATGATACAGTTTTTTATATAAAACAAAATTGAAACAAATAATTTACTGGAACAGTAAAAATATTTACCGAAACTAAATTTTATTTCAAAACACACGTTTGTTTGAAATTTTTATGCGAATAATTTTTTCTGTGTGTGAATGATTTTTACATAGGGTTGTCATTGCAAAAAGTTCTCTTTTTCGATGCCTGGGGGTCGATTCTGTTTCTGTGAAATCGTGAAAATGAAAAATAAAATATCACTTCATTGAAAATGCGATTCTGATTTTAGTTTTTTATGAGAACTACCTGTCAAGTGAAGTGAATATGATAAATTTTTTATCACTTCATTTTTATCATAAATTCAGAATCGACCCCCTGGTCACCGAATTGGAAGCCATTTTAAGAAAATTTTCCTTTTTTGTGCTCTATGGCCTGTCACACACGAGACTAATTTTTATGCCGCACAATTTTTGTTTTTTTAAGAACACACGAGACTAATTCATCCGACATAAAAATGTATACGCATACATAGCTTTATATGTGTTAGTGTTTTTTGTATGCATTTGATATTTGCTGTTTTTTTAAGTTATGTGTGTATTGGTTTTGTGCTGGTGATGCGGGGTTGTAGCTGGTTGAAAAATGATGCCAAACACGAAACCCCTCTCTTTGCCTCTCTCACCAACAAACTTGCATGTTGTGCCAGCACAATTGATCTCGTGTGTGCAAGGCCTATGATAATAATTTCATCTAGGCAAAATGGTAGTTACCTATTTTAACAATTAGTTTCTTTGTATCCAATTTAAGCCCGAAACAGTGTTTTCATTTAAATTTAAGTAAATAACTTTTAAATTTTAGACTAAAATCAGTTCATAAATTTCTATAAAAAACTCGATTTTTTTTTAATTCTGGTGAGTATTTTCTAAAACTGTGGAGAAATTACAAGGTTTTGTATGACAAAAATAAACTTCTACTTAGTTTTCTGCTAACTGCTGGCAAATTAAAAATATTGATTTTTTTGGAAGCAATGAAAATGTAGTTCCTTTGGAATGACTTCAAATTTTTTTTACTGGGCACTTAAAAAAAATTTTAGTCAAAATTATGTAGTGAATTTTGCCAAGAATTAATAGCAGCGATACAAGACTTATTGTATTAAAGTATTTATTAAATCAATTGAGGACACTAACTACTTTGAAATTGTTTCCGTTTTTAGTAATAAATAAGTGAACTTGTGGTTTTTGTAAAAGAGTTAAATTTACGCGTGTAAATCGCGTTAGTCACGGTCAAAATGTATGATCTGCATTATAATATTGTTAATGAATTTTTCTCTGTATGAGTCACACCGACGATGCTTGAAGAAAACCTAATTTTTTTTATTTTTGCACATGCATGTATCCATACATAACAAGATAAGCTACTCAAATCAGTAGGTTATACAACGACCTTTCAAATTGTATGTAGTTTGATAATTGTGTTGCACTTATCTTAAGTAAGTGTATGCCGATACTTTCATGCACATGTACACGATGCTTGTGTCATGCATTTTGACCGAGAATAGTGTGCTTAATAAAGCTAAGCGAATAAAGAAAGCTGTGATACAATTTTCAAAATATCTTAATCTGGAATGTTGGTACGAAAAAAGCAATTTCTCAAAATGCTTGGCTGAGCATTTATAATCAAAAATGTATGCATTTGCTTAATATATGTTTAGTTTTTTTTTTCTAAATAAGCATCATTAGAAAATAAATTATATGTATCTAACAGACTAAAATTTTAAATTTGTCATTCCATGTTATCTACTTTAAGTTTGTAGCAAAGGGATTTTATAGACCAGATTCCAAATGATGTACCTATTCAAAAAAATGCAGTGTACAAAAAATTTACAGAATCGTCTTTTGCCTGTCTTTTGAGAATTCAATATTCAAATATTTTTCAAAAGTTAAAAAAATTTCTCTAAAGTAAATAGACTCAAAAATGAAATTTATTTGCTGGTGGTTTAGCATGTCTATATATGTATGTACATACGTATTTCATTGACGCTTCAACCAAATCATCAGTAGACTTCAAACACAAATTCTGAAAAGTCACAAACCTCTTACGCACATTAGAAAAATGTGCGGTGTTGTTATTTAATGACTGCTGGATACAAGGATTGAACCCAGGACCTTCGGTTTTGTAGTCAACGTGCTAACTATTTCAGCCAACGCTACATTTTACAGTTGTTTCTGTGATCTTGAAGTATGCTATAATTTTGTGTTCGGCACTTTCGATTATGCTACCATGAATTAGGGATGGGCAAAAAATATCGATATATCGATATTTGAGAAAATATATATCGATATATATCGCCGATATTTCAAAAACCAATACATCGATACATCGATTCTTATTTACGAGTATCGGGTTTCGATACTTTTAAGAGCTATAGCCGTTTTTTAACTGTGACCCAACTAAGGCAAGTGACTTTTTGGATTGTGTGGGTATAAGCCTAAAGGCAGAATTTGTTTTTACTTTCCGTTCTGTTACGAATCAGCTGACTCTTTTTGGTTTATAAAAATCATATACATATAAGCCATCAGTTTTTCTCTCCTTAATTCTGTTATGTTGCGTACACATTCCTCGATGCATGTTCTTATTCACTTTATGAATTCGATGGTAGAACTATAGCTAAAACTTTACAACAATTACGCCCGGGAACTGAAATTGTAGTATTTTTTTGACATGTGTTTATAAACGTTAAAAACCGAAAAGTTGTTCCCACTTTCCCGGGAAATGAAAAAGTCCGGGAAAAGAAAAACTCTAATAACAATGTACGATGCAAAACTCATCACTTTAGTGGAAAACTGTGACCATTCTGGTCCGAAACAGCTGATTATTTATTACAGAAAAAGTAACTATTAAAATTTAGAAACAGAACGGCACAGCACAGAGCAGCAACAGAAAGTAAAGACTAATGAAGTCTTAAGGAGCTACTGTAGGTTACGTATTACTTAACATAAATAGTTCTTTTGTATTAAATTTCTTAAAGTAAGTAATTGTGCATTCGAAATTAATGCAGGAAAAAATATCGATATATGGAAATATCGATGTTTTCAAAAAATATATATCGATACTGTTCAAAAACATCGATACGATATATATCGATACATTTTCTTCATTTGCCCATCCCTACCATGAATACAAAACCTTGCCTTAATATTGATAATGTATGTATGTATATGGGACTGGAAGTGAACCTGTCGATGAAACACTAATATATTATACAAAGTCAAATCAGCTTGAAGTATCTTCTCAGTCTTGTTCTCTGGTAGCTTCCGAGAAGGTATGCCAGTTTGTAAACAAACACCCATCAACAATTTAAAAATGTAAGGACAGAGGATTTGTTATGCTTTTGACAAAAGTGTTAACGTATTTGAAGAGGCGTGATCTGAATCGTTATATTTTTTTAATGTTTGTTTTGATAAGTACAAGTTCTTATTTAAGTTTAAAGTTTTTATTAGAGCATTGATGCTCTATTTGTTTTTGTCATATCACATTGAAAAATATGTGCAATTAAATAATTTACTTTCTTTCGAGTACTTTTATGTTACATATTGTAGAAAAAAAATGTTATGTTATTTTTGTAAGCAGATACTAAGTATTTTTGTTTTTGAAGCTTAATACCTAATTCAAGTTAAACCAAAATTACTATATGGAAATTATAGTCTGATTTTTATTTTGTTATAAACTACATATCACCAAATTGTGAATAATTAAAGTTGATTTTTACAAAAATAAGGTTTATTTTCAATTTACCTTCCCCTGTTATTAAGATAGCCTTCATGTCTATACCCTCTATAGAGTATCTCCCCTGGTCACTTAAAATACCTGTAAAAGTAGATTCATTGACTGGCCATTTTTAAACATGCATACAAAATACATGCATATTTACATATCGCACACTAAATCATAAAGAGTCACAACTCAAAAAATTGCAGATGCTGAGTAGTTGCAAAGAACTGTTGATACTGTACAAATGACGCAAGTATCTGACATAAAAACAAGCATAACGGTATTTTATATTCTTCAAGAAGACTGTATTGCAAAAGAAATAGTTGAGGTCGTTATAGATTTCTTCAATTAACTGGCTTTTAAAAAAACAAAATCACTTTTATAATTTTGAGTTGTGACTCTTTATGATTTAGTGTGTGATATATGTATGTACATACATATGTATATGTACAACATTGTCCATGATTAAATACTATTATCTTGTACAAAATTATTATTTTAAGTATTTTTATCATGCCGCCCTTCCTAAAATCAAATGACCTCTTAACGAAGAATAACCCGTATGAGAGATTCTGTACCAACCATTTTGTAAAACAATTTTTGCACAAAAGCAAAGATATAAAGGTTCCTATTAAAAAAATTGAGAAAATAATCAAAAAGAAAAGAAGCTAAAGACCTAACGGAACATATAAAGAAATAGAAACACAGAGCACCCAACTGCGAAAGATTTCCACACCGACTCCATAAGGAGTTGACTTTTCTTCTTTGGCCTTGTAGAATTATTTTTAACACTATTTGGAAAACGTTTAAAAATTCTAAACACGAACTTAAAATATTATTGTGGTGTACATACTCATGTACATACATTAGGGTGGCCGTTTTTTTTTTTATTTCTTCTACTCTTACCCCCCAAATCGGTTCAGTTTTATGTAAAAAAAAAATTTCATACCGATAAGTTGTTTGGTTGTTTTTTGACTATATGTTTGTATTGGGTGTTTTTTATTGAGGTATAGAACTTTAAGTTGGCATCACTTTTTTAACTGGCGGCCATTTTGTCAGCTGTCAAGTGATTAATATTTAGTTTGGTTTGCCATTTCATCATGAACAGGTTGACAAAAGAACAACGCTTGCAAATCGTGCAAATTTATTTCGAAAATAATGGTTCAGTTCGCGAAGTTTACCGCAAGCTCCGTCAATTTTATGGTCGACATAATCGTCCATCAGAGCAATTAATTCGGTTAACCATGGATCGTTTTCGCACTACGTTTACTCTATGTGATAATACGCATCCGCAGAGACGTCGAACAGTGCGCACCGAAGAAACAATTGCCGCTGTAGAGCAAAGTGTTGAAGAGGACCCGAATGAATCGATTCGCCACCGTGCCACCGTATAGAGCCATCCCGAATTGGATGGCATGAATGTGGATGAGTTGTGGTTCCAACAAGACGGCGCTACATGCCACACAGCGCACGTCACAATCGATTTATTGAAGGAAACATTCGATGAGCGCATAATTTCGCGGAATGGACCTGTCAATTGGCCACCAAGATCGTGTGATTTGACACCATTGGATTATTTTCTTTGGGGATATGTGAAGTCGCTCGTCTACGCCAACAAACCAGAAACGTTAGGGGACTTGGAAGCCAACATTCGTGGCGTTATTGCCAACATACGGCCCCATATGCTCGAAAAAGTGGTTGAAAATTGGACCTGTAGAATTGGCTTTATTCGAGCCAGCCGCGGCCACATGCCCGAAATCATATTTAACCATTAATGGCATAAAATTATCCTTCCAATAAAGCCAAATTGATGGACATTAAAACGATTTTCTTGTGTTTTATTTCAATTCGAAGTTCTATACCTCTAAAAAAACACCCTGTATATGTATGAAATAATTTAATATACATATATAAGCTCTTATTGTACATGCTTAAAATAAAAAAATTCCATATAATTTTGTTACATAAAATTTTTGTTATTTTGTTGGTTATTAATATTAATTTTAGCAAAAAACTTTCTTTGAGACTAATGTTGTTGACTTGAAAAGCTAAAATATTGCCATGTGTCATATTCTTTTAAAATGATTTTTTAAAAAGATAGTCATATGCAAAAAATTACATTGAAAAATTGGCTTGAAGGCCAACTTTGTGGGCCGGACGCACCCCCTAAAACTCAACTTATCGGTATGAAATTTTTTTGTATTTTTTTTTACATAAAACTGAACCGATTTAGGGGGTGAGAGTAGAAGAAATCGAAAAAAAAATTTCTCCATACAACTAACGGCCACTCTAATGTACATACATACATACATACATATGTACATATGAACGTATGTATGTATGTATGTACAACCAAAATCTTTAAAATTTACTAAATTTGGCGCTTGTAAACTAACTTTCGATCTTAGCCACATTTTTTCTCTTACAATCAAAACTATAATTCGGAAATTAGGGACACAACTGCAAAAATAACTAAAAGGAAACTCTTGACAAATTCTAATTAGAAGGTGGGGCACATACACACACGGGTTTATAAACATACAACAAAAGAATTAGGAATACTAAAAACATACAACAGATGGAAACTACATATGTATGTATGTATGTAAGTATATTGCAGAGAAAACCAAACATTTCGAACAACTCCACAAAAGTAGGCGCATGCTCTGTTGTCGGACACGATTGGTCTGTTAAGACGCCATTTACAATAAATTCAAGAAAGCGGATATAATAACAATGCATCTTAGAAAAAGAGAGGCCGTATACATATATGTATGTGTCTTAAAAGCTAGTGAACAGAAATTACTTTTCTATATAAAACTCCCATATAGAAAGTAAATACCATAAGAGTAAATAAGACAGCTAATGTCAGATACACGAAATAACACCTGTTCTCACAAACATTATTCGAACAATAATTTTACCCAGACACCCTGTCCAAGTTTCCCCTTTCGAATATTGTCAATAAATTTTATAACTTTACTCTTCACTCTTGTTCGTTTGTATATATAATAAAATGAAAGTATGAGTGAGATATTAATAAAAGTGTGTTCGAAAAAGAGGGTGGTTTTATACACACAGCCAAACATTTCGTGTCAAATAAACACAACATCAACAACACAAATCGAAATCATTTCCATTTATTCTTAAAGAAGTATACGGAGGGGAAGAGGCAAAACCAGCACCACTCGTTTTCAACATACAGCACTGGGTAGAAATTAAGGCCCGTTTAGTTGTACGTGAGACTTTGCTGCGCTAACGTTATTTTGATGATAGTGGACGCTGTTGTTAAACGTCAAACAAAAATACAACCCTGGTTGTGCGGATACCGTAAATAAAACCATTCAATTGCGCGTTTTAGGAGTTGTTAATAGAAAATATTTATTTTTTGTTACTTTTTCACGGAAAATATTTGTGTATTTGAAAAATTAAAGTGACGTTTTAAAAATATTACAAAATATAAATACCGATAAAATTAACAAGATATGATGCATTTTCTACATAAGAATAAAACTCAAATTTATAACGAAGCATAATTCATGTGTTAATAATATTTAGTGCCTTAGAAAAATATTTATTCACAACAAAAAGTGAAAAAAAAGAAAAATTCACACACAAATTGCTCAAAAATTTCAACACAATTTACAAAAAAATAGCTTGTTTTAAAATTTCCTAATAGCGGAATTTTAGATTTTAAAGCAGTTTTAAAAATAAATAAAGCTATACATACATATGTGCATATAATCACATAAGCCCCAGATTTACAAAAAAAAAATATTTTTCATACAAAACGCCTGTTTTAAACATAATATATGGTAATGGCAGAGATTGGTGGCCATTTGGCTCACCAGCTTCCCTTGCACAACCTCAATCAAACTGGATTACAACCGTCGCTGGTGATGAATCATCACCTGGATTTGGATTGTCATGGGCACGACGTTATAAGTGAGTATACTCATAAAGCATTGAAATACGCAAAATTATTAATATACATACATACATACATATGTAGGTATTTGACATTTTAATTTGCCGGCGGCAATTCATTTCATTTATTATTAAATTCAGTAATACATGTGGCCTCAAGGCCAATATAAATATATTACAAGTATAAAATGAGTGGTAATATATTAATAAAATAAAATATATAAAATAAAATTTATAGAATCGTAAAACATCTATATAAATTGTAAAACATTTCAACGGCTCCAAAAAAAAAACAGTATAGTATAGGTTTAACAAAAACACAATCAATCAGTGGCAAAGCAAATTAATGAAAGTATTGAGAAAGTTTTCTCTTAAAAGATGCTAACGTAATTCTCTGGGAAATTCCACAGGCGGGCAGCGCGAACAAGAAAAGAGCGTTCGTAAACAGAATAATAGATACGATTTATAACTATTTGTGAATTCCTAAGTGATCTTGAAAATTGTATCCTCTGCACAGTCTGTTCAGGGATTTGAGTCCTACTAATGTTAAACAAATAAATTAGCAACGAAATTTAAGGTAGTCTTCAAAAGAAAAATTTAAAAACTTTATAGTGTGATAGGAGACATGGGCCCGTAGTCTTAAGCCATAGACATACATATCTTGCAATTTTATGAATAATTAATTTAATTTGTTTCCTATTAGAAGCATTGCATCCAGAGTAAACAATAAGACAGTAGTTTATTTGTGACATAAGCAAAGCATGAGCAACAGTTTTTCTTACATGGAGTGGCATATATAGATTGAGATGATAAAGTCTACGCAAAGGCAAAACCTAGAAAATATGTGGGTAATATCGAGCTCGAAATTTAATTTATCATCAATAAACACACCAAGGCATTTAAAGCTATTAATAATTTCAACACGGGAATCATTTATTCTCAAGTCAAAATCAAGACAATTATTAGTAGTAGACTTAAATACTAGAGCTTTAGTCTTATCAGTATTAACTTTAAGAGTGTTAATTAACATCCAATTATTAACTTTGTTTAAATCATAATTTATGCTGGTCTGTACGGAATCAGAGAAGATATGCTCACTGGACCATAGCAGTTGTACATCATCAGCAAAAGCATAGGGCCTATAGAAACATAAATCATGGAAAAGGTCATCAAGAAATAAGATAAATAAAACAGGTCCAAGAACCGAGCCTTGAGGTACACCTGATTTAACAGACTTCACTGCAGAAGTCTCACCATTTAAAACGACAAACTGTTTACGGTTGCATAAGTACGACCAGAGAAGTCGACAAGCAGATTTGGAGAACTTAAATTTATAATAAAGTTTATAGATAAGTAAAGAATGGTTGACTAAATCAAATGCGTTAGAAAGATCGGTAGACGCTAATACACTTACTTCTGCCGTTATTAAGATTTTCCCTGATGGATTTATTAAGTTCTGTTAACAAAAGTTGAGTATTACGTCCTTCACGGAATCCAAATTGGTTCTCACTTAGCATACCCCGTTCATGAACCTGGTCTTTGACAATATTTTCTACTACTTTAGAGAGGGCAGATAAAATGCTAATTGGCCTTATGTTATTCCAGGATAGTTGTGTACTATTTTTAGGTATATGAATAATGCGTGAAGTTTGCCATTCATCAGGAAAATTAGAAGATGTCAAAATATTATTCACAAAATATAAGAGATGTCTGTTTAAATAAGGAAAAGCTATTTAAATCAATTTAATTGGTATAACATCAACTCCAATTGAAGAAGATTTGATTCGAATTAAGGCATTAAGTAGATAAATTTCAGTGATATTCGCAAACGAAAAGCCATGAGAAAGATGATCGAATTGAGAAAAGTTAGTTTCAATACTGTGATCAGTAGATTGGCTGTTTATGAAATGCTCATTAATCTCATCGATATCTAAATCGGCATTTTTCTTCTGACCTTCAGAAACCCCGCATTACGTAAACTATTCCATATTTTTTTAGAATCACAATGATTGAATAAACGACGACTTTCAGTTCTTTTGAATGTTCTTATTTTGGATTTAGTTGGATTTCGAAGTTTTTTGTAAATTAACCAATTTCTATCACATCTTTCAGCATAGAAAGATCGGAGGGCAGTATTAGTTAGAGATCTGAAATAGTTGATATCATTGGTCAATTTGGGTTTATTATTCAATATTGTACGACGTATTTTTTTAAGGGAATATATTGCAGAAGGTCATTGAATAGAGAGTTAAAAAAAGTGAGTTGCTTATCAGAATCATTGGTCAAGTAGAGCTGCGTGAAGTCAATCAAACTTAAATGTCTTTCACTAGACAATATATCAGCATTCTTAAAGTCTCGGTAATAAGATTCATTAAACGTGTATGTTAAAGTTAATCGAAACGTTGCACATATTAAAGAGTGACGGGAAATAAAAGGTACTTGAAATTGAGCAATAGTTCTTACTATCATGCTATCGCTTATGAGGAAATAATCAAGCAGTGATGTTGTTTGGTGTTGTTTGCGCATGCAAAGAGATCGAAGATTTTTAAAATTTTTGAGGTTTAAATAAATCGTTATTGTAGTCACCTACTATAATGAAATTCATTGTTGCCGTTTTGGCATTTTCGCTGCCAGATCTGGCATTTTCATTACCCGAAAAGCATAAAACTTTAAAAAAAAATCTGCTAGATGCTTTTTGGCAGAATTTGCTTAAAATAAAAAAATGCTAATTTGTTAAATTTAGAGTATAAT